>OX392543.1:27818756-29143756 GCA_947623455.1 Mimachlamys varia
TTAATTTTCAAAAGTTGCAAAAGACATTCGCTTAATTAAAGCATGTGTCGTTTGTAACTTTTGAAAATCAACTAACTTGAGTGATATTAACCATATCCAACAACCACTTGTTTTGTAACCTCTATTCATCACATAACTGACCTGTTCAGTCATGTCATAAAAATGGTATTACACATGTGTAATAACACTATTGTGACGTCATAAACAAATGATGTCATATGATTGTCAAGGTAGTGAAAATCGTACTGTCACCAAAGAAATTTGCCATTAATTTGAGAGTTTTTGTGTATTTTCTCATAAATATAAGTTATGCGATAAATAGAATCTTACACTTGTGTCAATGTAATATGAAATTTATTAAACTCGTTAAATAATCAACACTCGTGTAAGATCCTCTATATATGGACCATGCTCTTCATTCCTCCACTGGGTTTCTTCTGATTAGATTAGTACAAGTATTCAAAACACAAATGTACCTCAAAGGAGTTATTGAATTCAAAACTTGATAGGAAGAGGGCAATGTTCCAGGATCATCACAACCATAACTTGATGAGTGGGGGCCAGGGCGCTATTCGTTCTACTGATTTACATGTCAAATTGAATTAAAAATATGCTTTTTTCAGCATAACCTTTTTAAACTTTGAAGCAAATAATTTTTTTTCAGACAAAAAACTGCAGTTGCAATGTTAAAAAACCAAGGAAAAGGTCGCCCAGCCCCAATCCCTGAGCCGGGCTTTGCGATGTATTCAACAGACTCTGAGGAAGCATTTTCACTCAGCAATGAAAAAGATACATGTGCTAAAGTTCTCACCATGTTGAGGAAGAAACATAGAGGTATAGATAACTATTAATCACTCAGTCTCCCATTACACTTTCATATACCCTAAATATTAATTATTTGGTTTTAAATCATTTCCTTTCTGTTTTGATCTAACTACCCTCTCATATTTTATCCAACAAACAATAATATCATATTTTGAGATATTGATCACATGGGTTTATTTATGTAATTTTTACTTACAACATGTGGAGATATCACCAAGTCCCAATCAAGATTTTGTCTGTAGCAGAAAATTTCCAGTACGCTGTTGACTTCAAATGTGAAACTTCAGAACTCTAGAAATGTTTGAAAGCAACACTGCTGCAAACAATTGCTCAGTGAAGGGTTTGAAATTTGGTATATATTTTAATTCGTTGGCATCATACTACTGAGAATAATGATATGCTAAGCTAAAAAAAACCACATCTTTTACTATTCAAAAGATACCAAATCAGAAAACTATGGTTAAGTAATATTGAACTTAATAAGTATGTTCACAAGATGTTGTAGCTATAAAGTCAAAAGCATAACACAGAGGGGTCAAAATAAGTTAACATACAGTTTAAAATAAAATGAGCCAGAGAAGGTCATTTTTGTCTCGCCAACATTTTTTATTCCACTTTTTGCAGTGTTATTGTCATCCGATTGAATTGAAAGTTGGTTACATTACTTGTACTATCTTATTGAACAGAAATTTGTCTACGGAAATTTGTTTGTGGGTTCCGTTATTTGTGGGTAAAACTCTTGATTTTGATGAATTCAGAGAATTTACATTACCTGTCAATTTTCACTGTGTTATTGTAATATAATTGTACTGAAATTTGGTCACATTACTCTTACTATTATACTAAACACCAAACCCCAATTTACAGCACATTGTTTATACAGGTTTTTGTATCGTAATTTCTCGCGTATAGGGTACACTATGTCAAGAACAACATGGGAAGTTCGTCTATTTGTGTACTGCAAAGAGTGAAGGTCGCGTAATATAAATACACGGCAGTAACCAACAAATCGTTAAGGGATTCAAAACAGTCCAATACATATCAATTTTTTCTTTTCCACAAAGAAATGCTGTAATCACAAAGGGTTTGTGTTTTTTATGTCTCGAAAATTCGGCTGTAGCCGGTCCTCGCCGCAACTGATTTAGTGACTGCTTTTATTACACCCATCTGTAGTACACACGTACACTGCCGACTCTATCGATGTCTAGACGCACAGAGACTCACAAATTGTTTATTTTATAGAATACGTTGAAGATTAAGTCTTATGTAAGATTAAATTAAATAATTTATGAATTATATTTCCGTGAAAACATCGTTTATTTCAATTATCAGTATTAGGCCTGTGCCTTCGCTGGTGTCAACAGATCTTCAACGTAACTTGCGCAAGGTGTCAATCAATATCACGCCTAATTAACGAGGCATTGTTATGTTTTCAAAGTTTCCTATTCAAAGGTGTTTGTTTAATCAACCTTAAATGGTGACTTACCTGGTTGGAGCGGTTCATTCCCACTCAGCCAAAAACTAATTAAAACATCTTAAAACAACAATACCTGTATTTACCTGGACAAATCTGAGTATAGTCTGTTTCAATATATTTACAATTATAAATCACCTGTTCTTTTATTTCAAAGTTAAACTAAGCCAACTACAATAAAAAATACTTTGTAATTAAAAAAAAAATTAAAAAAGAAACTTTGTGATTGGAAAAAAAATTAAAACAAAACTTCATTAACAATTTCACCAAAAACATAATTACACTGTATATTATTTTTTTCTTCTACCAGAGACATATATAACATATACATTGTATGTCTTTCTTTTAACATTAAATCACGGAATTTGATTAGATGCTATTTGTTGGAAATTTTGAATGTAATATATATAAAGAAACAATGAATAATTATTCACTCTAAATTTGGTAAGTTGAACAAGGCTTGTTTAAATAATTATTTTATCTTGAGTCCTCCATATACACATTGTATATTTGTTGTAAATGTGTTCTCTCTAAACATCAATTTTTTTAATGAGATAAAATGAATAAGTTAAAGTTCAAAATAATTCCACATGTTAGTTGTTACCTGAGAATTAGACACTCCAAAAACAGATTATAGCCTTACCTGTAATTAGTACCTATTGTTCTCACCCTGTAACAACACTACCTGTGCCCTATACTAAAATAGGATATGTTGGCTGAGTGGGAAGACGCCGTCGGTGCTATCATTCCAGCTTGATGTTTTTTCCCGATTTTTTTTTTCATTTTTTGGACCCCAAAAAGTACCTGTGCACTAAATGCGAGTGCGCACAATACGCGAGAAATTACAGTATTTTTTTATTCAAAATACTAGAACCTGTGTAACAATTTTCTCTAAATTGAGGTAAAATGTATGTTTACTGTGATGGTATCATTGAATATCAATAGTTTACTGTTAGTCTAAGTGTATTTTGACATACTTTTGTATTTCCTATTAACTTTGACGTCATTCACAAAGCACGAAAGGAGAGACATATAATAACACATAACTCTTATATCTAATCACTAATCTCTATACATTAACACCCTCACTCTTGTGTGCCTTTCCTTCCCACAATGTAGTTGCCACGGAGACGAGGCGGCTGGGAGGCTGCGGTAACCCCACAGGGAAACCAGGCTCTGCTGACCCCTCCTGTAAAGCACCAGTAGACGAGAACCCTTCACGGCCTCCTATAGTTATTCCTTGTGTGACCAATGATGGTGTGATTTTTTTCCCTCTTTGGTGTTGCTAAATTAATAGATATTAACATTTTTTTCAATGTTGCAAATTCAGTGCTTTGTTTTCTTGTCTTAATTTCTGCTTTGAAATATTTTTCCTCCATGAAATGGAAAGTTTCATGATGTGTAATTGTAGGTTAATAGTCCCCTACCGGCGAAGCCGGGGGTCACTATGAGTTGACCTGCCGCCTGTCCGTCCGTCTGTAGACACAATGATATACCAGCTACTCCTCCTAAACTACTGAGGCAATTTCAACAAAACTTGGTGGCAATAATCATTATACATTGTAGATATGTGTAATCTATATCACATTAAAAACATTTCGGTTGCCATGGTAACCAGGTCAGAATACCCAAATTCTTGTTGAACACTAATTTGTCACCACAACTACATGTAAACTTATGAACAGATTTCAATGGAACTACACTGTCAGATTTTTTAGGTTGCCATGGTAACCACATCATATAAACAGGTTTTTGTTGGAAACCTCTGACTAGAAAAATCCTTCTAACCAGTAAACCAAATTTGATAGATGGTAGGGACCACAGGTAGATATGCGTGAAGATTATTTCATGCAGATTTATAGTTACCATGGTAACCAGGTCACTATAAACAGGTTTTGTTGGGAAATTTTGGCTGCAAAAATGTTCCTAAACCTGTGAACCGATTTCAGTAAAACTATACACTATTTATACAGAAATGATGTGAAGATGTATCTGCAGGTTAAAATGTGTTCGTCATCAATGTTGCATTATTAAACTTTTTATTGCATAGGTGGGGGAAGGGGGTATAAGTTAGCCATTGGCTTACAGTTCTAGTTGAAACATGTTTATGAGAACATTTTCATCCCATTTTGAACAGATGTGCAGCCGACTCCTGGTTATGTGTCAGCTATGTCTGTATTGGGGAACACCCCTTTTAATGACAGACTGGCATCCTCCACACCAGACCCTGACCGGCCCCAGATCATCCCGGAGAGGGATACCAATTCTACCACTGTTCTTCCTTACGAAGCCTACAGTGTAGGGACCGCGGCCCTGGACATTCAGAAGGAGCGCTATTTTCCAGGAATGAGTGACCAATTCTTCAGTAGTCATGGATATAGATCTGTAATACCTAACAGTGGGAATAGTGTGTTTATATCCCCAAGTCAAGGTTTCCAAGTCACTAACAGTGATCAGTATGAGGCAATAGGTTTAGAGAAACGGGGCAGTGACATAGGAGCCTTTCAGGCGTACATCCCCAGGGAGTCAACAGGGTTTTCAACTGTGCCCCTTAATGCTGTTGGAGGTTTTCCAGAGTGTGTAAGTGTGACGCCAGGCAACAACCAATCAGGGAGCTCCGGGGACAAAAGCAGATCCTCGCTTCTTCAGTGTGTAGGTGTGATGCCAGGCAACAACCAATCAGGGAGCTCCGGGGACAAGAGCAGATCCTCGCTTCTTCAGACCACTGGCAACAGCAGCGGGACCGAATACATATACTTACCTCGACCACTAGGCAATTCAGATATAGAGGACCGAAATATTCCAGCAGGATTTCATTTTCAAAATGGTCTTTACCAGATCCGGCCACATGGTCCCTTGACAGCCGGAGCCCCAGGTGAAGAGAGACAGATACACAATGCTCAACTCATACCTGTTACTTCTACTTCTACCAACCCACCAAACCATTCAAACCACAGACCCCATAACAACTTTATCTGGGAAATACCAGAGAGGGATGATAGTGGGCCAGTGAAATCTCCCAGACAAGGTCCCGTAGTCAGGGATACTGTTCCCGACACCATATCAACAATTGATGGGTCTGTTTCTGGTACAAACACATTTGAGAACCTTACCCCTCGGAGTACAGTCTCTGAAAGCAGCAATGTGATTCCCCCAGCAAGCGAGTCAAAAAAGGTAACGGCAGATTTGAAAACCAGACAAAGTGTTAAAGGCGCAAAAGGAAACTCTTCATCAAATGATTGCACTGAAACAGGATCTTTTCAAACACAGTCTTCTCAATTAAGTGCTGAAAAAACAGGAGGGTCTCATGGTGCATCTTCTGCTGGGGCCCTGTACCACCTAATTCACACTGACAAAGGCAAGGAACTGGTGCCTGTCTCCTTAGTACACTACCCCAGCTTAGCACATATCCCGGGGTCAGTCCATCATGATGGCAAAGGGCATCAACCCAGTACTAGCAGTCAGGGTCATGTCCCGCCAAATAGTGAGGTTCCTGTGTCGACAAGTGAAGCTGTCAGTGCCAAACCTCACAGTGTAAAGTGTCCGGACAGTGTCGCAGGACAGCCCAATCCCTGGAGTGGAGTGAGGCTAGATGCTGGTATGAAGAGGGTTCGATACTTGCTGGGAGAGATGAAGGAATGCGGTAAAATAAACAGTATGTACAATTACTTGTATCTTATTCTGTAGCATATGAAATCTGCTAACTTTCTTTGTTAAATATTTTTTTAGCCACATTACTGTGTTTTCTAGAAGGATCTTTGAACAAGCTTTAAGATAACTGTCCCTTTCTGAGTGTAACATTTGTATACTAGTACTGGTGTGGTATCCTACCCAGT
The DNA here is from genome assembly GCA_947623455.1 of Mimachlamys varia. Classification (NCBI taxonomy): domain Eukaryota; kingdom Metazoa; phylum Mollusca; class Bivalvia; order Pectinida; family Pectinidae; genus Mimachlamys; species Mimachlamys varia. The sequence goes on from OX392543.1 coordinate 27,824,892, forward strand.
CTTTGTCAAAACAATCAAATAAGCATTTACACAGAATATCATTTATGAGGTGTGTAGTATATTATGTATAATGATCAGAATACATTGTGTACCAGTATATTGTGGTATGGCAGGTTGTATATAATACATAAATATCAGTGATTTTGTTTGCCCAGTTTTACAGCCGATTGCCCAGTTTTACAGCGATATAAATTATAAGGCTGTTTCCCGAAATCAAAATTTGTGTTATTTTCCCAAAATGAAGCAAAACTAAAGAATATTTTCCCAATTTATCTGAAAATGCTACTAAATTTTACTAATTAAATAAGGCACAGGTTGCTGTAAAATCAAAGTAACAAAAACACTGAATATGGAAATAAAAAATTAATATACCACAGATCTTTGATTGCAACACCATTCAAAACTTTTAAGAAGTATGAGCAGTTTTGATCAGATCTTGATTCTCAGTCTAGAAACATTCGATTTGTAGAGGACGTCGAGATTGGTCGACTGGCAAAGGAAGTGGAATTGTCTCTTGAATCCATCCCCCAGCTGAGTGCGACATTCAGTCTTCAGGCTGAGATCGACTTAGCTCTACAACCACTGCGTAACGAGAATGCACAGCTACGCAGGTATAAAACACTTACAATCAATGTTAAATCTTGACGTGACAAGTCAGTTTACCTTTACATCCTACAGTCTGTACTTGGACATGTCACAGCAACCCACTATCCAGTCACCTCTTAGTGTTCCACTTATTGTACCCAACCCCCCCCCCCCCTTCCCCCCAATCAAATTGGAGGGTGGGGTTATACAGTAATCAGGTTTTCTGTCCATCCATCTGTAGACACAACACTGTACTGGCTACTCCTCCTAAACTACTGAGGGAATTTCAACGAAACTTGGTGGCAATAACCCTTACCCATTGTAGATGTGCGTAATCTAAATTTTTGTTGCTATGGCTTACAGTAACCAGCTGGTCACTTATGATAATGACACTATACTTAGTTTTTTGGGGAAATTTTGTCCAGACAACTCCTCATAAACCTTTTCAGGTGAAACTACACAGGAATATTAGGGACCATGTGTAAATGTGCAGAAATTTTGGTTGCCATGGTAACCAGGTCACAATACCCAAATTCTTGTGGAAAACTTTCTCAAGACAACTCTTCCTAAATCTATGGACTGATTTCAATGAAACTTCACAGGAATGTTAGGGATAATGTGTAGATGTATCTGCAGATACAAATTTGTTCATCATCAACATTCCCTTATAACAGCTTTTATTGCAAAAGATGGGGGTTTCAGTTACCCATTAGCTTACAGTTCTAGTCAGGGACAAGGATTCACTTGTTGACTGAAAACTTTATTTTAAGTGAATCTGTAGTATTGAGATAACATCAATTATATCTAACTGAATTGTTGTTTGATATTAAAGGAAGCTTCGACTGGCAAACCAAAATGTGCGAGACCATGAACATGAGAAGGAGAAGGCAACAGCTGGTGTGAATTTTGATGGTGAGATCAATAAAACCATGTGTATATTAATATGATAAAATGATATTTTTTTCTTCAGTTGATTAAATGAAGTTACAAGAGAATATTTAAAACTGGTAAATTATACATAACCGGCTTCGCTGGTTATTGAATTTACCCGTTTTCCATTGTAGTTAATCCACGATAACCTAAACAAAATAGAAAGTTTATCCTTAAGTATATGTATACATATAACCTATTTATAGGAAGCATGCTCCTTTTATAATTTGTCTTTACAGTGCTACATCTACAGGCCAGTAACTCCGGACTACAACGCCAGGTGAAGGAGGAAATGGAGGACAAGGTGAAACTAGCCTCAGAGGTCGCCAATCAACATAATGAGATACAGCGTCTGAAGGTGGAACGCAACAAACTTCTAGCTGCGCTAAGTGAAAAGGTTAGAACCGTTTAGAACAAAAATCAGAAGATACGGAAGCATCAGCAAAACCATTTGTCGAACTTCAAAATATGAACATTTTCAAAGAAAAAGATTTACAGGGCCACCCTTGTAATAGTACAAGAGAATAAGACCAAGTGTTCTGAACGAGTTAACGTCTTATGCTTCATTGACGATACCCACCATGTAAATCATTGTCATTGAATAAGGATTATCCTATGATCTATTTAGGTTTTGAGATCATAAATCCAATGAAGCATGAGGTAATTCTGCCCATGTCCATTGTTGATAATGTCATACAATTGTGACTCGAACTGGATAATTTGAATAGCTCCGCTCACATGTATTGTTGTCAACATCATAGAAATTTGGCACTTTCTCAAGTATAGTTATTGAAAAATAACTCTAGTTTGCAGGGAAAATGGCTATCACGTGAACGTCAGTGTAGACTGTAAATATAAAAAGTAAACATCAAGTCCTAAAATTGAGAACAGAATCATCATTCTTAATCACAACAAGTAAGCACACTAATGAATGAGCTTCACCTTCATGTCATTCAGGGATACAAAACATTTCTCAATGAGACGAAAATGGTGACTATAAAACTTGCCCTCATCAACCTGCATCTCTCGAATCGCCTGTGCAGTAAGTTTGTTTGTCAGCAGCCAACATCTGTCACGATATTCACTATATTTAGAGCAAGGCCTAGAATGACGAATCAACTGTGACATGTAAACACCATACATAGGAGACATGAAAAAAGTAACATGTTAATTTTATTAGCTTACCTGTGTGAAGGGCAAGTGTACATTAGATAATTCTGTTGCGCAGTGACTGTTTATTCATCCAGTGTCAAATTTTCATATCTTAAGCTTCTTTTTGAATTCAACAAATTGGATCCGGAGAAGGTGCTGACCAAGTGATCGTATAATACCCACACTTAGATAGTAGGTAGGGGGGTATATATTAATCACTTTGTCTATGTGTCCATCTGTGCAAGCGTCTATCTCTGCGTCCAGATCTTGTGTACAACATATCTTACAAACCCCTGGACACATTTGGTTCATCTTCACGCCATAGCATCACATGATGAGGATCTTCATTCAGTTAGGTTTTGGTGGCCATGATCATTGGGCAATGTTAAAGGTCAAAGGTCACCATTGACCACTTTGATTTTCTCAAACAAATCTTATTTCAAAACAAGTTATCAGAGAAACAATATTGATAGAGAAACACTACAGCAAAAGTTCAACTTGAGTGTTCAATCTCCTTCTTAACCATCCAATTGTGTTACTCAAAATGAAAACACAACTATTGTAACAGTTTGGCTTAATTCAGCCAAGCAGTTTCTGTTTAAAAGTAGGCCTTGCTTTAGTAGGGTGTGTAAACCTATCATTACCAACTTGTTATTTATCCTATGTTATATTCACCAGGGGTGTGTAAACCTATCATTACCACCTTGATATCCTATGTTATATTCACCAGGGGTGTGTAAACCTATCATTACCACCTTGTTATTTATCCTATGTTTTATTCACCAGGGGTGTGTAAACCTATCATTACCACCTTGATATTTGTCCTATATTTATTCACCAAGGGTGTGTAAACCTATCATTACCACCTTGATATTTATCCCATGTTATATTCACCAGGGCTGTGTAAACCTATCATTACCACCTTGTTATTTATCCTATGTTATATTCACCAGGGGTGTGTAAACCTATCATTACCACCTTGTTATTTATCCTATGTTTTATTCACCAGGGGTGTTTAAACCTATCATTGCCACCTTGATATCCTATGTTTTATTCACCAGGGGTGTGTAAACCTATCATTACCACCTTGATATCCTATGTTTTATTCACCAGGGGTGTGTAAACCTATCACTACCACCTTGTTATTTATCCTATGTTATATTCACCAGGGGTGTGTAAACCTATCATTACCACCTTGATATCCTATGTTTTATTCACCAGGGGTGTGTAAACCTATCATTACCACCTTGTTATTTATCCTATGTTTTATTCACCAGGGGTGTGTAAACCTATCATTACCACCTTGTTATTTATCCTATGTTTTATTTACCAGGGGTGTGTAAACCTATCATTACCACCTTGTTATTTATCCTATGTTTTATTCACCAGTGGTGTGTAAACCTATCACTACCACCTTGTTATTCATCCTGTGTTATATTCACCAGGGGTGTGTAAACCTATCATTACCACCTTGATATCCTATGTTTTATTCACCAGGGGTGTGTAAACCTATCATTACCACCTTGTTATTTATCCCATGTTTTATTCACCAGGGGTGTGTAAACCTATCATTACCACCTTGATACCCTATGTTTTATTCACCAGTGGTGTGTAAACCTATCACTACCACCTTGTTATTTATCCTATGTTATATTCACCAGGGGTGTGTAAACCTATCATTACCACCTTGTTATTTATCCTATGTTTATTCACCAGGGGTGTGTAGACCTATCATTACCACCTTGATATCCTATGTTTTATTCACCAGGGGTGTGTAAACCTATCATTACCACCTTGTTATATATCCTATGTTTTATTCACCAGGGCTGTGTAAACCTATCATTACCACCTTGTTATTTATCCTATGTTTTATTCACCAGGGGTGTGTAAACCTATCATTACCACCTTGTTATATATCCTATGTTTTATTTACCAGGGGTGTGTAAACCTATCATTACCCCACCTTGTTATTTATCCTATGTTTTATTCACCAGGGCTGTGTAAACCTATCATTATCACCTTGTTATTTATCCTACGTTTTATTCACCAGGGGTGTGTAAACCTATCATTACCACCTTGATATTTATCCTATGTTTTATTCACCAGGGGTGTGTAAACCTATCATTACCACCTTGTTATTTATCCTATGTTTTATTCACCAAGGGTGTGTAAACCTATCATTACCACCTTGATATCCTATGTTTTATTCACCAGGGGTGTGTAAACCTATCATTACCACCTTGATGTCCCATGTTTTATTCACCAGGGGTGTGTAAACCTATCATTACCACCTTGATATCCTATGTTTTATTCACCAGGGGTGTGTAGCCCTATCATTACCACCTTGTTATTTATCCCATGTTTTATTCACCAGGGGTGTGTAAACCTATCATTACCACCTTGTTATATTATTTATCCCATGTTTTATTCACCAGGGGTGTGTAAACCTATCATTACCACCTTGTTATTTATCCTATGTTTTATTTACCAGGGGTGTGTAAACCTATCATTACCACCTTGATATCCTATGTTTTATTCACCAGGGGTGTGTAAACCTACCATTACCACCTTGTTATTTGTCCTATGTTTTATTCACCAGGGGTGTGTAAACCTACCATTACCACCTTGTTATTTGTCCTATGTTTTATTCACCAGGGGTGTGTAAACCTATCATTACCACCTTGATATCCTATGTTTTATTCACCAGGGGTGTGTAAACCTATCATTATCACCTTGATATTTATCCCATGTTTTATTCACCAGGGGTGTGTAAACCTATCATTACCACCTTGTTATTTATCCTATGTTTTATTCACCAGGGGTGTGTAAACCTATCATTACCACCTTGATATCCTATGTTTTATTCACCAGGGGTGTGTAAACCTATCATTACCACCTTGTTATTTATCCTATGTTTTATTCACCAGGGGTGTGTAAACCTATTATTACCACCTTGATATCCTATGTTTTATTCACCAGGGGTGTGTAAACCTATCATTACCACCTTGTTATTTGTCCTATGTTTTATTCACCAGGGGTGTGTAAACCTATCATTACCACCTTGTTATCCCATGTTTAATTCACCAGGGGTGTTTAAACCTATCATTACCACCTTGATATCCTATGTTTTATTCACCAGGGGTGTGTAAACCTATCACTACCACCTTGTTATTTATCCCATGTTTTATTCACCAGGGGTGTGTAAACCTATCATTACCACCTTGTTATTTATCCTATGTTCTATTCACCAGGGGTGTGTAAACCTATCATTACCACCTTGTTATTTATCCTATGTTTTATTCACCAGGGGTGTGTAAACCTATCATTACCACCTTGTTATTTATCCTATGTTTTATTCACCAGGGGTGTGTAAACCTATCATTACCACCTTGTTATTTATCCCATGTTTTATTCACCAGGGGTGTGTAAACCTATCATTACCACCTTGTTATTTATCCCATGTTTTATTCACCAGGGGTGTGTAAACCTATCATTACCACCTTGTTATTTATCCTATGTTTTATTTACCACGGGTGTGTAAACCTATCATTACCACCTTGATATCCTATGTTTTATTCACCAGGGGTGTGTAAACCTATCATTACCACCTTGATATTTGTCCTATGTTTTATTCACCAGGGGTGTGTAAACCTATCATTACCACCTTGTTATTTATCCTATGTTTTATTCACCAGGGGTGTGTAAACCTATCATTACCACCTTGTTATTTATCCCATGTTTTATTCACCAGGGGTGTGTAAACCTATCATTACCACCTTGTTATTTATCCCATGTTTTATTTACCAGGGGTGTGTAAACCTATCATTACCACCTTGTTATTCATCCTATGTTTTATTCACCAGGGGTGTGTAAACCTATCATCACCACCTTGATATTTATCCTATGTTTATTCACCAGGAGTGTGTAAACCTATCATTACCACCTTGTTATTTATCCTATGTTTTATTCACCAGGGGTGTGTAAACCTATCATTACCACCTTGTTATTTATCCTATGTTTTATTCACCAGGGCTGTGTAAACCTATCATTACCACCTTGATATTTGTCCTATGTTTTATTCACCAGGGCTGTGTAAACCTATCATTACCACCTTGATATTTGTCCTATGTTTTATTCACCAGGGGTGTGTAAACCTATCATTACCACCTTGATATTTGTCCTATGTTTTATTCACCAGGGGTGTGTAAACCTATCATTACCACCTTGTTATTTATCCTATGTTTTATTCACCAGGGGTGTGTAAACCTATCATTACCACCTTGATATTTATCCTATGTTTTATTCACCAGGGGTGTGTAAACCTATCATTACCACCTTGTTATTTATCCTATGTTTTATTCACCAGGGGTGTGTAAACCTATCATTACCACCTTGATATCCTATGTTTTATTCACCAGGGGTGTGTAAACCTATCATTAATTACCACCTTGTTATTTATCCTATGTTTTATTCACCAGGGCTGTGTAAACCTATCATTACCACCTTGTTATTTATCCTATGTTTTATTCACCAGGGGTGTGTAAACCTATCATTACCACCTTGATATTTATCCTATGTTTTATTCACCAGGGGTGTGTAAACCTATCATTACCACCTTGATATTTGTCCTATGTTTTATTCACCAGGGGTGTGTAAACCTATCATTACCACCTTGTTATTTATCCTATGTTTTATTCACCAGGGGTGTGTAAACCTATCATTACCACCATGTTATATATCCTACGTTTTATTCACCAGGGCTGTGTAAACCTATCATTACCACCTTGTTATTTATCCTATGTTTTATTCACCAGGGGTGTGTAAACCTATCATTACCACCTTGTTATTTATCCTATGTTTTATTCACCAGGGGTGTGTAAACCTATCATTACCACCTTGTTATTTATCCTATGTTTTATTCACCAGGGGTGTGTAAACCTATCATTACCACCTTGATATTTATCCCATGTTTTATTCACCAGGGGTGTTTAAACCTATCATTGCCACCTTGATATCCTATGTTTTATTCACCAGGGGTGTGTAAACCTATCATTACCACCTTGATATCCTATGTTTTATTTACCAGGGGTGTGTAAACCTATCATTACCACCTTGTTATTTATCCCATGTTTTATTCACCAGGGGTGTGTAAACCTATCATTACCACCTTGTTATTTATCCTATGTTTTATTCACCAGGGGTGTGTAAACCTATCATTACCACCTTGTTATTTGTCCTATGTTTTATTCACCAGGGGTGTGTAAACCTATCATTACCACCTTGTTATTTATCCTATGTTTTATTCACCAGGGGTGTGTAAACCTATCATTACCACCTTGATATTTGTCCTATGTTTTATTCACCAGGGGTGTGTAAACCTATCATTACCACCTTGTTATATATCCTATGTTTTATTCACCAGGGCTGTGTAAACCTATCATTACCACCTTGTTATTTATCCTATGTTTTATTCACCAGGGGTGTGTAAACCTATCATTACCACCTTGTTATATATCCTATGTTTTATTTACCAGGGGTGTGTAAACCTATCATTACCACCTTGATATTTATCCTATGTTTTATTCACCAGGGGTGTGTAAACCTATCATTACCACCTTGTTATTTATCCTATGTTATATTCACCAGGGGTGTGTAAACCTATCATTACCACCTTGTTATTTATCCTATGTTTTATTCACCAGGGGTGTGTAAACCTATCATTATCACCTTGATATTTATCCCATGTTTTATTCACCAGGGGTGTGTAAACCTATCATTACCACCTTGATATCCTATGTTTTATTCACCAGGGCTGTGTAAACCTATCATTACCACCTTGTTATTTATCCCATGTTTTATTTACCAGGGGTGTGTAAACCTATCATTACCACCTTGATATCCTATGTTTTATTCACCAGGGCTGTGTAAACCTATCATTACCACCTTGTTATTTATCCCATGTTATATTCACCAGGGGTGTGTAAACCTATCATTACCACCTTGATATTTATCCTGTGTTTTATTCACCAGGGCTGTGTAAACCTATCATTATCACCTTGATATTTATCCCATGTTTTATTCACCAGGGGTGTGTAAACCTATCATTACCACCTTGATATCCTATGTTTTATTCACCAGGGCTGTGTAAACCTATCATTACCACCTTGTTATTTATCCCATGTTTTATTCACCAGGGGTGTATAAACCTATCATCACCACCTTGTTATTTATCCTATGTTTTATTCACCAGGGGTGTGTAAACCTATCATTACCACCTTGTTATTTATCCTATGTTTTATTCACCAGGGGTGTGTAAACCTATCATTACCACCTTGTTATTTATCCTATGTTTTATTTACCAGGGGTGTGTAAACCTATCATTACCACCTTGATATTTATCCTATGTTTTATTCACCAGGGGTGTGTAAACCTATCATTACCACCTTGTTATTTATCCTATGTTTTATTCACCAGGGCTGTGTAAACCTATCATTACCGCCTTGTTATTTGTCCTATGTTTTATTCACCAGGGCTGTGTAAACCTATCATTACCGCCTTGTTATTTATCCTATGTTTTATTCACCAGGGGTGTGTAAACCTATCATTACCACCTTGTTATTTGTCCTATGTTTTATTCACCAGGGGTGTGTAAACCTATCATTACCACCTTGATATTTATCCTATGTTTTATTCACCAGGGGTGTGTAAACCTATCATTACCACCTTGTTATTTATCCCATGTTTTATTCACCAGGGGTGTGTAAACCTATCATTACCACCTTGATATCCTATGTTTTATTCACCAGGGGTGTGTAAACCTATCATTACCACCTTGTTATTTATCCTATGTTTTATTCACCAGGGGTGTGTAAACCTATCATTACCACCTTGTTATTTATCCTATGTTTTATTTACCAGGGGTGTGTAAACCTATCATTACCACCTTGATATTTATCCTATGTTTTATTCACCAGGGGTGTGTAAACCTATCATTACCACCTTGTTATTTATCCTATGTTTTATTCACCAGGGCTGTGTAAACCTATCATTACCGCCTTGTTATTTGTCCTATGTTTTATTCACCAGGGCTGTGTAAACCTATCATTACCGCCTTGTTATTTATCCTATGTTTTATTCACCAGGGGTGTGTAAACCTATCATTACCACCTTGTTATTTGTCCTATGTTTTATTCACCAGGGGTGTGTAAACCTATCATTACCACCTTGATATTTATCCTATGTTTTATTCACCAGGGGTGTGTAAACCTATCATTACCACCTTGTTATTTATCCCATGTTTTATTCACCAGGGGTGTGTAAACCTATCATTACCACCTTGATATCCTATGTTTTATTCACCAGGGGTGTGTAAACCTATCATTACCACCTTGTTATTTATCCTATGTTTTATTCACCAGGGGTGTGTAAACCTATCATTACCACCTTGTTATTTATCCTATGTTTTATTCACCAGGGGTGTGTAAACCTATCGTACCACCTTGTTATTTATCCTATGTTTATTCACCAGGAGTGTGTAGACCTATCATTACCACCTTGTTATTTATCCCATGTTTTATTCACCAGGGGTGTGTAAACCTATCATTACCACCTTGATATTTGTCCTATGTTTTATTCACCAGGGCTGTGTAAACCTATCATTACCACCTTGTTATTTATCCTATGTTTTATTCACCAAGGGTGTGTAAACCTATCATTACCACCTTGTTAGTCCCCCACCGGAATCCGGGGGGGACTATAGGTTTGCGTTGTGTCCGTCCGTCCGTCTGTCCGTCCTTCCGCACACTATTTGTCCGGGCTCTATCTCCCATACTATAAGACACTGGAACTTCATACTAAGTGTGTGGGTTCCCTGTGGGAAGGCGGTGTGTCGCATACAAAAACCGGGTCACTGTGACCTATATTTTGACCTCTGACCTACATTAAAGAAAAAGCTTGTCCGGGCTCTATCTCGTACACTATAAAGCACTAGAACTTAATACTTAGTAGTATTGTTCCTTGTGGGAAGGCGGTGTGTTGCGTACAAAAACCGGGTCACAGTGACCTATATTTTGACCTCTGACCTACATTAAAGAAAAAGCTTGTCCGGGCTCTATCTCCTACACTATAAAGCACTAGAACTTAATACTTGGTAGTATGGTTCCTTGTAGGAAGGCGGTGTGTCGCGTATAAAAACCGGGTCACAGTGACCTATATTTTGACCTCTGACCTACATTAAAGAAAAAGCTTGTCCGGGCTCTATCTCCTACACTATAAAGCACTAGAACTTAATACTTAGTAGTATTGTTTTCTGTGGGAAGGCAGTGTGTCGCGTACAAAAACCAGGTCAATGTGACCTTTATTTTGCTATATTTTGACCTCTGACCTACATTAAAGAAAAAGCTTGTCCGGGCTCTATCTCCTACACTATAAAGCACTAGAACTTAATACTTAGTAGTATTGTTCCTTGTGGGAAGGCGGTGTGTCGCGTACAAAAACCGGGTCACAGTGACCTATATTTTGACCTCTGACCTACATTAAAGAAAAAGCTTGTCCGGGCTCTATCTCCTACACTATAAAGCACTAGAACTTAATACTTGGTAGTATGGTTCCTTGTAGGAAGGCGGTGTGTCGCGTATAAAAACCGGGTCACAGTGACCTATATTTTGACCTCTGACCTACATTAAAGAAAAAGCTTGTCCGGGCTCTATCTCCTACACTATAAAGCACTAGAACTTAATACTTAGTGGTATTGTTTTCTGTGGGAAGGCAGTGTGTCGCGTACAAAAACCGGGTCAATGTGACCTTTATTTTGCTATATTTTGACCTCTGACCTACATTAAAGAAAAAGTTTGTCCGGGCTCTATCTCCTACACTATAAAGGACTAGAACTTAATACTTGGTAGTATGGTTCCTTTTGGGAAGGCGGTGTGTCGCGTACAAAAACCGGGTCACTGTGACCTATATTTTGACCTCTGACCTACATTAAAGAGAAAGCTTGTCCGGGCTCTATCTCCTACACTATAAAGCACTAGAACTTAATACTTGGTAGTATGGTTCCCCGTGGGAAGGTGGTGTGTCGCGTACCAAAACCGGGTCACTGTGACCTATATTTTGACCTCTGACCTACATTAAAGAAAGAAAAATTTGTCCAGGTTCTATCTCCTACACTATTAAGGATTAGAACTTTATACTTGGTAGTATAGTTCTCTGTGGGAAGGCGGTGTGTCGCGTACCAAAACTGGGTCACTGTGACCTTTATTTTGCTATATTTTGACCTCTGACCTACATTAAAGTAAAAGATTGTCCGGGCTCTATCTCCTACACTATTAAGGATTATAACTTTGTACTTGGTAGTATAGTTCCCTATGGGAAGGCGGTGTGTCGCGTAACAAAACCGGGTCACAGTGACCTATATTTTGACCTCTGACCTACGTTACACAAATACCTTGTCCGGGCTCTATCTCCTACACTATAAAGCACTAGAACTTAATACTTGGTAGTATGGTTCCCCGTGGGAAGATGGTGTGTCGTGTACCAAAACTGGGTCACTGTGACATTTATTTCGACAGTTATTCAAGCTATGCACAACACAAGCAAAGTTACATAAGTGTACAAACATTCTTATTGTTGGAGATTTCAACATGGACTTCGCAAAGATGGACAGCCTTCAAAAATCTTGTAAACTTCACCAACAACTGACCACGCCTACCCGTTGCCTTGGAGGAATTCTTGACTTGGTCTTCTCATCCAAATTATTCCCAGTGACAAACAAACCTGTGTTCTTCTCAGATCACCATTTAATCAATATACAGTACTGTTGAATTCAATGTAAGCATAACAAACAACATCTTGTTATTATTATTACAATTTCATGTCTATTGCAGTAAAACCTGTCTATAAAGGATACCCAATAGAAAAACTAAAGGTGTCCTTCATAGACTTGTGTCCTTTATATAGAGATCATTTATAGAGTATACCTACAGTGTACATGTATTTAGTGAGAATGGGATGGTTCCTGTATAGAAGCGGGTCTCTGTAAACTACATCTTCACCTTTCAATACATTGAAGAAAATACATGACCTTATTGCATCTCGAGATTCACACTCATTGCTATTGGATCTCGAGATAACAACCCGGTGGGGGACTGTAATTCGTTGAATTATCTTGTTATTTATCCCATGTTTTATTCACCAGGGCTGTGTAAACCTATCATTACCACCTTGATATCCTATGTTTTATTTACCAGGGGTGTGTAAACCTATCATTACCACCTTGTTATTTATCCCATGTTTTATTCACCAGGGGTGTGTAAACCTATCATTACCACCTTGTTATTTATCCTATGTTTTATTTACCAGGGGTGTGTAATCCTATTATTACCACCTTGTTATTTATCCTATGTTTTATTCACCAGGGGTGTGTAAACCTATCATTACCAACTTGTTATTTATCCTATGTTATATTCACCAGGGCTGTGTAAACCTATCATTACCACCTTGATATCCTATGTTTTATTCACCAAGGGTGTGTAAACCTATCATTACCACCTTGATATCCTATGTTTTATTCACCAGGGGTGTGTAAACCTATCATTACCACCTTGATATCCTATGTTTTATTCACCAGGGGTGTGTAAACCTATCATTACCACCTTGTTATTTATCCTATGTTTTATTTACCAGGGGTGTGTAATCCTATTATTACCACCTTGTTATTTATCCTATGTTTTATTCACCAGGGCTGTGTAATCCTATCATTACCACCTTGTTATTTATCCTATGTTTTATTTACCAGGGGTGTGTAATCCTATTATTACCACCTTGTTATTTATCCTATGTTTTATTCACCAGGGGTGTGTAAACCTATCATTACCACCTTGTTATTTATCCTATGTTTTATTTACCAGGGGTGTGTAAACCTATCATTACCACCTTGATATCCTATGTTTTATTCACCAGGGGTGTGTAAACCTATCATTACCACCTTGATATCCTATATTTTATTCACCAGGGGTGTGTAAACCTATCATTACCACCTTGTTATTTATCCTATGTTTTATTTACCAGGGGTGTGTAATCCTATTATTACCACCTTGTTATTTATCCTATGTTTTATTTACCAGGGGTGTGTAATCCTATTATTACCACCTTGTTATTTATCCTATGTTTTATTCACCAGGGCTGTGTAAACCTATCATTACCACCTTGTTATTTATCCTATGTTTTATTTACCAGGGGTGTGTAAACCTATTATTACCACCTTGTTATTTATCCTATGTTTTATTTACCAGGGGTGTGTAAACCTATCATTACCACCTTGTTATTTATCCTATGTTTTATTCACCAGGGCTGTGTAAACCTATCATTACCACCTTGTTATCCTATGTTTTATTCACCAGGGGTGTGTAAACCTATCACTACCACCTTGTTATTTATCCTATGTTTTATTCACCAGGGGTGTGTAAACCTATCATTACCACCTTGTTATTTATCCTATGTTTTATTCACCAGGGCTGTGTAAACCTATCATTACCACCTTGATATCCTATGTTTTATTCACCAGGGCTGTGTAAACCTATCATTACCACCTTGTTATTTATCCTATGTTTTATTCACCAGGGGTGTGTAAACCTATCATTACCACCTTGTTATCCTATGTTTTATTCACCAGGGCTGTGTAAACCTATCATTACCACCTTGTTATCCTATGTTTTATTCAACAGGGGTGTGTAAACCTATCATTACCACCTTGATATCCTATGTTTTATTCACCAGGGGTGTGTAAACCTATCATTACCACCTTGTTATTTATCCTACGTTTTATTCACCAGGGGTGTGTAAACCTATCATTACCACCTTGTTATTTATCCCATGTTTTATTCACCAGGGGTGTGTAAACCTATCATTACCACCTTGTTATTTATCCCATGTTTTATTCACCAGGGGTGTGTAAACCTATCATTACCACCTTGATATCCTATGTTTTATTCACCAGGGGTGTGTAAACCTATCATTACCACCTTGATATTTATCCCATGTTTTATTCACCAGGGGTGTGTAAACCTATCATTACCACCTTGATATCCTATGTTTTATTCACCAGGGGTGTGTAAACCTATCATTACCACCTTGTTATTTATCCTATGTTTTATTTACCAGGGGTGTGTAATCCTATTATTACCACCTTGTTATTTATCCTATGTTTTATTCACCAGGGGTGTGTAAACCTATCATTACCACCTTGATATCCTATGTTTTATTCACCAGGGGTGTGTAAACCTATCATTACCACCTTGTTATTTATCCTATGTTTTATTTACCAGGGGTGTGTAATCCTATTATTACCACCTTGTTATTTATCCTATGTTTTATTCACCAGGGCTGTGTAAACCTATCATTACCACCTTGTTATTTATCCTATGTTTTATTCACCAGGGCTGTGTAAACCTATCATTACCACCTTGATATCCTATGTTTTATTCACCAGGGCTGTGTAAACCTATCATTACCACCTTGTTATTTATCCTATGTTTTATTCACCAGGGGTGTGTAAACCTATCATTACCACCTTGTTATCCTATGTTTTATTCACCAGGGGTGTGTAAACCTATCATTACCACCTTGTTATCCTATGTTTTATTCAACAGGGGTGTGTAAACCTATCATTACCACCTTGATATCCTATGTTTTATTCACCAGGGGTGTGTAAACCTATCATTACCACCTTGTTATTTATCCTACGTTTTATTCACCAGGGGTGTGTAAACCTATCATTACCACCTTGTTATTTATCCTATGTTTTATTCACCAGGGCTGTGTAAACCTATCATTACCACCTTGTTATTTATCCCATGTTTTATTCACCAGGGGTGTGTAAACCTATCATTACCACCTTGATATTTATCCCATGTTTTATTCACCAGGGGTGTGTAAACCTATCATTACCACCTTGATATCCTATGTTTTATTCACCAGGGGTGTGTAAACCTATCATTACCACCTTGATATCCTATGTTTTATTCACCAGGGGTGTGTAAACCTATCATTACCACCTTGTTATTTATCCTATGTTTATTCACCAGGAGACAGATGAGCTGAAAGTCAAGCAGGAATGCTTGGCAGATGCTCAACAATTCAGAAAGGAAGTGGAGGCAATGAATCGCCAGATAGAGGCCATTCAGCTCCAACAAGAGGCCTCCGACCAGGAAAACCACATTCTTCATGTATCACTGGAACAGAGGGACGTAGAGATCAGCCGACTACAGGACATGGTCCAGTAAGTAATGACAGGACATGGTCCAGTAAGTAACAACATGACATGGTCCAGTAAGTAACCACAGGACATGGTCCAGTAAGTAACCACAGGACATGGTCCAGTAAGTAACCACAGGACATGGTCCAGTAAGTAATGACAGGACATGGTCCAGTAAGTAATGACAGGACATGGTCCAGTAAGTAACCACAGGACATGGTCCAGTAAGTAACCACAGGACATGGTCCAGTAAGTAATGACAGGACATGGTCCAGTAAGTAACCACAGGACATGGTCTAGTAAGTAACCACAGGACATGGTCCAGTAAGTAATGACAGGACATGGTCCAGTAAGTAATGACAGGACATGGTTCAGTAAGTAACGACAGGACATGGTCCAGTAAGTAATGACAGGACATGGTCCAGTAAGTAATGACAGGACATGGTCCAGTAAGTAATGACAGGACATGGTCCAGTAAGTAACCACAGGACATGGTCTAGTAAGTAACCACAGGACATGGTCCAGTAAGTAATGACAGGACATGGTCCAGTAAGTAATGACAGGACATGGTTCAGTAAGTAACGACAGGACATGGTCCAGTAAGTAATGACAGGACATGGTTCAGTAAGTAATGACAGGACATGGTTCAGTAAGTAACGACAGGACATGGTCCAGTTAGTAATGACAGGACATGGTCCAGTAAGTAACCACAGGACATGGTCCAGTAAGTAATGACAGGACATGGTCCAGTAAGTAATGACAGGACATGGTTCAGTAAGTAACCACAGGACATGGTCCAGTAAGTAATGACAGGACATGGTCCAGTAAGTAATGACAGGACATGGTTCAGTAAGTAATGACAGGACATGGTCCAGTAAGTAACCACAGGACTTGGTCCAATAAGTAACAACAGGACATGGTCCAGTAAGTAACAACAGGACATGGTCCAGTAAGTAACCACAGGACATGGTTCAGTAAGTAATGACAGGACATGGTCCAGTAAGTAACCACAGGACATGGTCCAGTAAGTAACAACAGGACATGGTCCAGTAAGTAACCACAGGACATGGTCCAGTAAGTAACAACAGGACATGGTCCAGTAAGTAACCACAGGACATGGTCCAGTAAGTAAAAGTAGAGCACTAGGATAAACCGTTTAAAAAAAGACTTAACTTGTCTGTCAAATAGTATATTGGAGCATCCATCACTTTCAGTGACCTTAATTTTGTTCGCCGTCAAAAATGACGGGACGACTATCATATGGTGTTGCCCATTCGTCCGTCCGTCTGTCTTTTGACACATCTTATCTGCACAACTTTTGCTTTACTTGTTAACCGATTTTCACAAAACTTCACAGGCATGTTAGGGAACATGTGTAGATGTGTATGCAGCTGTTTAAATTCCAAAATTTTTGTTGCCATGGTAACTGGTCATAATTTTTGTTTTGGTTGCCATGGTAACTGGTCTCTTTTAACATGTTTTATTGTCATGCAGCTTGCGGCAATAAAACATGTTAAAAGAGACCTTGGGGTACAAGTCAGCCATCCTGGAGACTGTTTTAGTTTGTCCATAGATCTTCTCCTACAGTTTTCAACTGATATCTTTCAAACTTGGTAGGCTTAATCATCATGACATGAAGTTGTGTTTTCCTGATAGGCAATTGGATTCGACAATGTTTACTAGAGTTATTGCCCTTTTGGTCTGTGTATCTGATGCAATTTCGGATATTATGTAGAAAGTGTCAGAACATTATACTTCCAATAGGGTAAGACAGGTGTCTCATGTCTCCACTTGTGGTGCTCTTGTTTATTTGTTTGTTTATTTCGCGTTTACACAATTTACCTCATACTCCATTGGATTTATGATCCAATAAACTAAACAAAATCAAAGGTTAATCCTTATATTTACAGTATTTTTCTGTAAATGGTTCATAAGTTTTCCGTTCAATTTAGCCCCATCTGCAGACATATATTTCATTTCAAAACTTACAAACGTGAAAACAGTTCAATAAATGTAACAGCATGAATTTTGCATAAGCCGTAGCTAGCTCCGCCCATGTCAATTGTTAATGACGTCATACAATTGTGATTCGAACGGGATAATTTGCATAGCTCCGCCCATATGTATTGTTGTCGACGTCATAGAAATTTTGCACGTTCTCAAGTATAATTATTGGAAAATAACTCTAGTTTGCAGTACAATGGTTATCGATTGAATATCAGTGTAGACTGTAAATATCTCTGTATCAATGTTTCAATGACATCAGTATACTTGATGCAGGCACTGGTAACCCTAGGCTGTATCTATGTAGATACGATGTTACAGGTAGCCCTGTTTCTATGTAGATGCGATGTTACAGGTAGCCCTGTATCTATGTAGATAAGATGTTACAGGTAGCCCTGTATCTATGTAGATATGATGTTACAGGTAGCCCTGTATCTATGTAGATAAGATGTTACAGGTAGCCCTGTATCTATGTAGATACGATGTTACAGGAAGCCCTGTATCTATGTAGATACGATGTTACAGGTAGCCCTGTATCTATGTAGATACGATGTTACAGGTAGCCCTGTATCTATGTAGATACGATGTTACAGGTAGCCCTGCATCTATGTAGATAAGATGTTACAGGTAGCCCTGCATCTATGTAGATAAGATGTTACAGGTAGCCCTGTATCTATGTAGATAAGATGTTACAGGTAGCCCTGTATCTATGTAGATAAGATGTTACAGGTAGCCCTGTATCCATGTAGATAAGATGTTACAGGTAGCCCTGTATCTATGTAGATAAGATGTTACAGGTAGCCCTGTATCTATGTAGATACGATGTTACAGGAAGCCCTGTATCTATGTAGATACGATGTTACAGGTAGCCCTGTATCTATGTAGATACGATGTTACAGGTAGCCCTGTATCTATGTAGATACGATGTTACAGGAAGCCCTGTATCTATGTAGATACGATGTTACAGGTAGCCCTGTATCCATGTAGACATGATACGATGTTACAGGTAGCCCTGTATCTATGTAGATACGATGTAACAGGTAGCCCTGTATCTATGTAGATATGATGTTACAGGTAGCCCTGTATCCATGTAGACATGATATGATGTTACAGGTACTGAGGTAGCCCTGTATCTATGTAGACACGATGTTACAGGTACTGAGATAGCCCTGTATCTATGTAGACACAATGTTACAGGTACTGAGGTAGCCCTGTATCTATGTAGATATGATGTTACAGGTAGCCCTGTATCTATGTAGACACGATGTTACAGGTAGCCCTGTATCTATGTAGATATGATGTTACAGGTAGCCCTGTATCTATGTAGATACGATGTTACAGGTAGCCCTGTATGTATGTAGACATGATGTTACAGGTAGCCCTGTATGTATGTAGACATGATGTTACAGGTAGCCCTGTATCTATGTAGATATGATGTTACAGGTAGCCCTGTATCTATGTAGATACGATGTTACAGGTAGCCCTGTATCTATGTAGATACGATGTAACAGGTAGCCCTGTATGTATGTAGATAAGGTGTTATAGGTAGCCCTGTATCTATGTAGATATGATGTTACAGGTAGCCCTGTATCTATGTAGACATGATATGATGTCTATGATGATATACTGTTACAGGGAGATGAAGGCGAGTGTGAGTGAACTGATACAGGAACTGGACCAGGTCGGGGACCGTAGCTTCACGAGCAACAACAGCTTCGGCCTTCAGAAACTGCTGCAAGTCCTGGGAGGGGAGCAACACACATCACGGTACGACTGGTGTAACATGTACATTAGCCCTTAACTTAAAGCATAGGTGTTATCTTTGTCATAATGACCTAAATATGTTTGAAATTCAATAAATATAAGATCTATGCAATACTGTATTGATTAGAAAGGTGGTGTAGACTGTATCGGTGGTGAGGTCTGTTATCTGCTGTTTGTAATTAGTATTGAAGGGAACATTGTATAATTTGTAAGACTTGTGCTATATCTAATGGTTTTTAGATATTGCCATCATGCCATCATGCTTCGTCCGTCGTCGTGCGCCGTCCGCCGTCCGTAAACTTTTCCTTTAACAATCTTCTTCTTAGTAACCAAAAGGCTCTAGGTGCTGATATTTGGCCAGTAGGCACCTGGGATTGAGTGCTACAAAGTTTCCTCATTTCAATGACCTTGACCTGTTTTCAAGGTCACAGGGGTCAAATATGTAAAAACCTTTAACAATCTTCTTCTCAGTAACCAAAAGGTCTAGGGTAATGATATTTGGCCAGTAGGCACCTGGGATAGAGTGCTACAAAGTTTCCTCATATCGATGACCTTGACTAACTTTCAAGGTCACAGGGGTCAAATATGTAAAAAAGCGTTTGACAATCTTTTCCTCACTAACCAATAGGCCATGGGTGATCATATTTGGCCAGTAGGTATCTGGGAAAGAGTGCTACAAAGTTTCCTCATATCAATGACCTTGACTAACTTTCAAGGTCACAGGGGTCAGATATGTAAAAAAACGTTTGACAATCTTCTCCTCACTAACCAAAAGGCCAAGGGTGATCATATTTGGCCAGTAGGTACCTGGAATGGAGTGCTACAAAGTTACCTCATATCAATGACCTTGACCTACTTTCAAGGTCACAGGGGCCAAAAAGGTCAAAATCTTTGAACGACTTCTTCTGAATAACCAAAAGGCCCAGAGACCTGATATTGGGCCTGTGTTATGCTGGGATGAAGGGGTACCAAGTTTGTTCAAACAAATGACCGTCTTGACGTTCATTCAAGGTCACAGGGGCCAAAAAGGTCAAAATCTTTTTAAACAACTTCTTCTGAATAACCAAAAGGCCCAGAGACCTGATATTGGTCCTGTGTTATGCTGAGATAAAGGGCTACCAAGTTTGTTCAAAGAAATGACCTTGACCTTCATTCAAGGTCACAGGGGACAAAACGGTCATAATTTTTAAACGACTTCTTCTGAATAACCAAAAGGCACAGAGACCTAATATTGGGCCTGTGGCATGCTGGGATAAAGGGCTACCAAGTTTGTTCAAAGAAATGACCTTGACTTTCATTCAAGGTCACAGGGGCCAAAACGGTCATAATCTTTAAACAACTTCTTCTGAATAACCAAAAGGCCCAGAGACCTGATATTGGGCCTGTGTTATGCTGGGATAAAGGGCTACCAAGTTTGTTCAAACAAATGCCCTTGACCTTCATTCAAGGTCACAGGGGCCAAAAAGGTCAAAATCTTTTTAAACAACTTCTTCTGAATAACCAAAAGGCCCAGAGACCTGATATTGGGCCTGTGTTATGCTGGGATAAAGGGCTACCAAGTTTGTTCAAACAAATGCCCTTGACCTTCATTCAAGGTCACAGGGGCCAAAAAGGTCAAAATCTTTTTAAACAACTTCTTCTGAATAACCAAAAGGCCCAGAGACCTGATATTGGTCCTGTGTTATGCTGAGATAAAGGGCTACCAAGTTTGTTCAAAGAAATGACCTTGACCTTCATTCAAGGTCACAGGGGACAAAACGGTCATAATTTTTAAACGACTTCTTCTGAATAACCAAAAGGCACAGTGACCTGATATTGGTCCTGTGTTATGCTGAGATAAAGGGCTACCAAGTTTGTTCAAAGAAATGACCTTGACCTTCATTCAAGGTCACAGGGGCCAAAACGGTCATAATCTTTTAACGACTTCTTCTGAATAACCAAAAGGCCCAGAGACCTGATATTGGGCCTGTGGCATGCTGGGATAAAGGGCTACCAAGTTTGTTCAAAGAAATGACCTTGACTTTCATTCAAGGTCACAGGGGCCAAAACGGTCATAATCTTTTAACGACTTCTTCTGAATAACCAAAAGGCCCAGAGACCTGATATTGGGCCTGTGGCATGCTGGGATAAAGGGCTACCAAGTTTGTTCAAAGAAATGACCTTGACTTTCATTCAAGGTCACTGGGGCCAAAACGAAACTGTTGTTATTTTTCGTGTAGTCAAAAATCCAAGATGGCCTCCACAGCGGCCATTTTGAAAACACATTCTAAACTTCTCAAGTTCTACCAGTGGAATTGAGCTGAAACTTGCCAGAAATGATATCCTGAGATGGTCCCAACAAAGTGTTGTTATTTTTCAAGCCCATCAGAAATCCAAGAAGGCCACTATCTTGAACTTGGCAATCTATACAGGCATATTATAACTTGATTTAATGACTACACGTATTTTCATAGTGATTTTACAATTGGTAGTCAGATGACCGTTAAGGCCCGTTGGGCCTCTTGTTATTTATTAATGTCGAGAAGCATAATTATCCCCAGTTAAACTTCACAGGAATATTGGGTCACAGAAATTAAAGTTGTCATAGTAACCAGATCACTATAAATAGGAAATTTTGCCCAGAAACTCCTCCTTACCCACCAGTGAACTAATTTTAATAATGCTGCACAGACATTTTAGGGACCATATGTCTAGATTGATGTTTCTGCTGATAAAAATGTTATTCATCAACATTTTCTTATACAAGTATTTATTGCAAAGGATGGGAAGTAGGGGGGGGGGGGGGTAGGGGGTGTCATTTAGTTAGCCATTGACTTACAGTTCTAGTTAACTCTGCGTTTTGCTGATCTTTGTGTTAAACCATTGCAGAGCTCCTCGAGGTATTCTGACGCCAGCAAAGTCCCAGAACACACAGAAGTTGCGTGGGTCGGGAGGTCCAGTGAAGAGCCTAAGGTTTGATCCGCGAGAAATGGAGAGTTATGCCAAACCATCTAAACTAACAGAACAGGCCTTGGCCAGTCACAACAGATCCCTGGAACGAGAGAAAAACAAGGAGGATAACTCTGATACAGACATGGACTACACTCTGGATGAATATGTAGGAACCCAAAGAAAAGTGTTGCCACGACAACGCAGGCGGAGCAGTTCTCCTCAGGGTCGACAACAGTCAAAAGAAAATAGTCGCAGACGAGCGTTGAGTTCATCCCCGCGTCATGTTGAACGACTCTCTTTGATTGGCTCAGAGCTGAGGGAAGGAGACGGATCATTGGTTGATTCATTTGCTGCACAAAGAACGATTAAAACTTCAGATGATAAGAAAAGGAAACAAGGTTTACAGAATAAAGTTAGTTACCATGGAGAAGGATCGGGCCATAAGAGAACTCAGGCATGGGGACAGAGTTCCCTCGACTGTAATCGCTCGGACGCTGAGCAATCCCGTTACAGTGTTACAGATTACTTTCAAAAATATCACACACCTCCAGCGAACGATGGTAAAGATCACAGCCGTGGTGTGTGGTCCAGTCACCAGAGGGCCTTCAGTCAGCCAGCAGGGCTGTTGCTAGGCAACACAGGTCAGCTACACTCCCACAAACCCCCTGTACACTACAGTACTGCTTCCAGAAACTCCCAGTGTGAAAACTTCAAACATGTCCCTTCCCAAACATTTGGTATCCAGCAAAGATCCCCAATTGATTCGCAGGAAAAGTCTGCACAGGATAAATTGTACCAGGGAACGACACTGGATGTGTCTATCAGTGCTATAGACGATGACAACTTCTCCAGTGTGTCCAGCTCGGAGAAAACCATATCATCATCATCAACCGTCACAGACAAGACATTTCGCAAGGGCATAGCGACTTTAGACGCAAACATCCTCAAATTACAGTTGGCTTTACAAAGGACTAAAAGCATGTTATCCTGATAGACCTAGTAAAGTAGTTTTTATGGTCCACAGTCTGTACATACTAGTTTATACCTTGTATAATGTGCTAGTTTATAGGTATTTGATTCTAAAACCTTTGCCATATTATGCTTTGATACAACTTGTGTATGTCACGAGTTGAATTTTATAGCTTTTGACACATCTTTCAGTGGATGCAGATATGACCAAGGTAGCCAGGGTTTGATTCCCAGATCAGACATGAAAAGGATGGGGGTCACCTGTCCGCCATTGATATGACTTTTCTTAAGCTACTTTAGTTTTCTCACACAGTGCTGACAATAGGGCCAAGAAGAGTGATTGATATAGATATTGTCATCACATAACTGACCCGTTAAGTCATGTCATAAATATGCTAATAACACTATTTTGAAGTCATAAACAAATGACGTCATCAATCATAACTTCAAAATAGAAGATTGCCTGTCTTATAGAGAATGGATTTGAGAGTTTTGGGGCATTTTCTCATGAATATAAATTATGTGATAAAGAGAATCTTTTCTCTCATATCTCGCCATGTTGAATAGAGGTTGCCCATGTAAGAAAGCTATGTAAGAAAAATCTATCTTACATAGCATTTCACGCGACGTGACGTCACAATGGCTCAACAATGACATGACATCACGGATACGGTAAACTCTGATGCCGTAGAGAGAAAATTAAAACCTTTCACAAAATTTTAACCATAAACACCAAGGCAGCCAGGGTTTGATTCCCAGGTCAGACATGAAAAGGATGGGGGTCACCTGTCCGCCATTGATATGACTTTTGGGCTACTTTAGTTTTCTCACACAGTGCTAACAATAGGGCCAAGAAGAGTGATTGATATAAGATACTTGTTTCATGATTTTTCTGGAGTAAAGAAAGTTTATAATATATCTTTTCATCACAAAATTGACCCGTTCAGTCATGTCATAAATATTGTATTACACTATTATGAAGTCATAAACAAATGACGTCATCAATCATAACTTCAAAATAGAAGTTTGCCTGTCTTATAAAGAAAGGATTTGAGAGTTTTGGGGCATTTGCTCATGAATATAAATTATGTGATAAAGAGAATCTTGCATTCGTGTCAATGTAATAACTAATATGGAATTTATTAAATTCATTAAATAATCTAATTCATCACGAGCCTTTATCAAATTATTGAACTCGTTTAGTAAATTCTATATTACATTGACACTCGTGTAAGATCCTATGTATATTGACACTCCTGTAAGATCCTCTATATATACATGACTTGTATATATCCCAATATGTCCATGTACACTGAATCAGGTTACTCCAGGAAAAATAACTTTAGATTTGATGTCCCCGGGATGGGTGACATACAGGTATAACTATGTCCATGTCAGTTGTCAGAACAAAGATTTCCATGTGATAAATTAAAGGTGGCATGATTATCTAGGTTCTGCAGTATACATTTGAAGGTTATTTGTAAGCAAGGATCATGAGAAAATTGAAATGACAGAAAATGTAAATTTTGACCAAAATGTGCCTCTTATTGTCCATGTAAATGTACCTATATATAGATAATGTATTTTGAATAATTTGTCAATGTAGTGGAATTAATTGTTACTGTACTTTGTTGCAAATTTATATTTGCTACCATTATAATCATGAATGAGGCAGCATACTAGGTTTTTTTTTTCTTTTTTTTTTCACCTGCTTTTCCTTCAGAAAAAAACCTAGTTCACATGAAATTTTTCAAGTGAAGTTCACGTGTCAGAAGACATATTGCCTGTGTAGACACTTGTCTTACAGTATACAATTGTGTTGTGTAGACACGTGTCTTACAGTATACACTTGTGTTGTGTAGACACGTGTCTTACAGTATACACTTGTGTTGTGTAGACACATGTCTTACAGTATACACTTGTGTTGTGTAGACACGTGTCTTACAGTATACACTTGTGTTGTGTAGACACGTGTCTTACAGTATACACTTGTGTTGTGTAGACACGTGTCTTACAGTATACACTTGTATTGTGTAGACACTTGTCTTACAGTATACACTTGTGTTGTGTAGACACATGTCTTACAGTATACACTTGTGTTGTGTAGACACGTGTCTTACAGTATACACTTGTGTTGTGTAGACACGTGTCTTACAGTATACACTTGTGTTGTATAGACACATATCTTACACTATACACTTGTGTTGTGTAGACACACGTATTACAGTATACACTTGTGTTATGTAGACACATGTCTTACAGTATACACTTGTGTTGTGTAGACACGTGTCTTACAGTATACACTTGTGTTGTGTAGACACGTGTCTTACAGTATACACTTGTGTTGTGTAGACACATGTCTTACAGTATACACTTGTGTTGTGTAGACACGTGTCTTACAGTATACACTTGTGTTGTGTAGACACGTGTCTTACAGTATACACTTGTGTTGTGTAGACACGTGTCTTACAGTATACACTTGTGTTGTGTAGACACGTGTCTTACAGTATACACTTGTGTTGTGTAGACACGTGTCTTACAGTATACACTTGTGTTGTATAGACACATATCTTACACTATACACTTGTGTTGTGTAGACACACGTATTACAGTATACACTTGTGTTGTGTAGACACGTGTCTTACAGTATACACTTGTGTTGTGTAGACACGTATCTTACAGTATACACTTGTGTTGTGTAGACACGTGTCTTACAGTATACACTTGTGTTGTGTAGACATGTCTTACAGTATACACTTGTGTTGTGTAGACACGTCTTACAGTATACACTGTGTTGTGTAGACACGCGTCTTACAGTATACACTTGTGTTGTGTAGACACACGTCTTACAGTATACACTTGTGTTGTGTAGACACGTGTCTTACAGTATACACTTGTGTTGTGTAGACACACGTATTACAGTATACACTTGTGTTATGTAGACACGTGCCTTACAGTATACACTTGTATTGTGTAGACACGTGTCTTACAGTATACAATTGTGTTGTGTAGACACATGTCTTACAGTATACACTTGTGTTGTGTAGACACGTGCCTTACAGTATACACTTGTGTTGTGTAGACACGTGTCTTACAGTATACAATTGTGTTGTGTAGACACAAGTCTTACAGTATACACTTGTGTTGTGTAGACACACGTCTTACAGTATACACTTGTGTTGTGTAGACACGTGTCTTACAGTATACACTTGTGTTGTGTAGACACACGTCTTACAGTATACACTTGTGTTGTGTAGACACGTGCCTTATAGTATACACTTGTGTTGTGTAGACACACGTCTTACAGTATACACTTGTGTTGTGTAGACACGTGTCTTACAGTATACACTTGTGTTGTGTAGACACACGTCTTACAGTATACACTTGTGTTGTGTAGACACGTGTCTTACAGTATACACTTGTGTAGTGTAGACACGTGTCTTACAGTATACACTTGTGTTGTGTAGACACGTGTCTTACATTATACACTTGTGTTGTGTAGACACACGTCTTACAGTATACACTTGTGTTGTGTAGACACGTGTCTTACAGTATACACTTGTGTTGTGTAGACACGTGTCTTACAGTATACACTTGTGTTGTGTAGACACACGTCTTACAGTATACACTTGTGTTGTGTAGACACACGTCTTACAGTATACACTTGTGTTGTGTAGACACGTGTCTTACAGTATACACTTGTGTTGTGTAGACACGTGTCTTACAGTATACACTTGTGTTGTGTAGACACGTGTCTTACATTATACACTTGTGTTGTGTAGACACGTGTCTTACAGTATACACTTGTGTTGTGTAGACACGTGTCTTACAGTATACACTTGTGTTGTGTAGACACGTGTCTTACAGTATACACTTGTGTTGTGTAGACACATGTCTTACAGTATACACTTGTGTTGTGTAGACACGTGTCTTACATTATACACTTGTGTTGTGTAGACACACGTCTTACATTATACACTTGTGTTGTGTAGACACGTGCCTTACAGTATACACTTGTATTGTGTAGACACGTGTCTTACAGTATACACTTGTGTTGTGTAGACACGTGTCTTACAGTATACACTGTGTTGTGTAGACACACGTCTTACAGTATACACTGTGTTGTGTAGACACGCGTCTTACAGTATACACTTGTGTTGTGTAGACACGTGTCTTACAGTATACACTTGTGTTGTGTAGACACACGTCTTACAGTATACACTTGTGTTGTGTAGACACATGTCTTACAGTATACACTTGTGTTGTGTAGACACATGTCTTACAGTATACACTTGTGTTGTGTAGACACGTGTCTTACATTATACACTTGTGTTGTGTAGACACATGTCTTACAGTATACACTTGTGTTGTGTAGACACGTGCCTTACAGTATACACTTGTGTTGTGTAGACACACGTCTTACAGTATACACTTGTGTTGTGTAGACACGTGTCTTACAGTATACACTTGTGTTGTGTAGACACAAGTCTTATAGTATACACTTGTGTTGTGTAGACACACGTCTTCCAGTATACACTTGTGTTATGTAGACATGTCTTCCCGTATACACTTGTTGTGTAGACACATGTCTTACAGTATACACTTGTTGTGTAGACACGTCTTACAATATACACTTGTGTTATATAGACATGTCTTCCAGTATACACTTGTGTTATGTACACACATGTCTTACAGTATACACTTGTTGTGTAGACACGTCTTACAATATACACTTGTGTTATATAGACATGTCTTCCAGTATACACTTGTGTTATGTACACACATGTCTTACAGTATACACTTGTGTTGTGTAGACACACGTCTTACAGTATACACTTGTGTTGTGTAGACACAAGTCTTACAGTATACCCTTGTGTTATGTAGACACATGTCTTACAGTATACACTTGTGTTATGTAGACACACGTCTTACAGTATACACTTGATGTGTGTAGACACACGTCTTACAGTATACACTTGTGTTGTGTAGACACACGTCTTACAGTATACACTTGTGTTGTGTAGACACACGTCTTACAGTATACACTTGTGTTGTGTAGACACACGTCTTACAGTATACACTTGATGTGTAGACAGGTGTCTTACAGTATACACTTGTGTTATGTAGACACATGTCTTACTGCAGTATACACTTGTGTTGTATACAGGATACATATGTGCTTCTGTAGATATGCATGTTAAATGTGTAGAAGATACATGCATGTACATAGTGTAATGCCAAGATCTGTTTACTTCAGTGAATTACACATTAACACAGCTGTCTTCTCTACAAAGTTTTCACTTCATAGCATAATCTTGTCTTGATAGCAATAAAAACAACTATCTAAAAAATCAAAATTGAATAATTTTATTTCAAATTGATCAAAACAATTAGCATCCCTATTTTACAATCCATATCTTAATGATCCTTATGTCTAGATATAGCTTCTCTGTTAATTGTGTGGCATCACAACACAGGTATCATTTAACTTTAACAGTTTTAATGAGATATCTGATGATTTGTCTGTAGTAGAGTATTTTAATCACTTATTTAAATACAATGGGGGTTGGGGGAGAGAGAAAGAAAGAGAGGGAAGAGAAATGTTGCGATTGAGGGCCAGAGGGGAGAACTGAGGTTAAAACGTGTGATGAATACCAACTTGAGAGGGAAGAGAAATGTTGCAATTGAGGACCAGATGAGAGAACTAAGGTTAAAACATGTGATGAATACCAACTTGAAGGTGATACGGAATGATCATAGAAATACTCATTAGGTAAGGTTAACAAAGGGCCTGATGTTGACCAGATGGTGACCAGATGGTGACCAATCGAAGGTCTTCCTTACAATATATCTCATAATTAACAGTCAAATCTACATCTGTGTAATAAATGTACGAGAAACATTAATTTCATAATATGAAATGCTGTTTTCACATAAGAGAAAACAAATCCAAACTCATCTCTGAATGATTTTCTGTCAAATAAATGGTCAGTTAATTAAAACTGAATTGAGAAACCACCAGGCTATGTGTTGTTCCTCAGTGATTGTGTTCAGTGTATCAGTCTGACAACCCATGACACGTATGTCATAGAAATTAGATGTCATGAATGTAAGGATGTTTTATCACACGACATGCACTGGAGTGTCATATAGAACACTAGTCAGTGTCATGGAATGAAATAATTACTGGGTATAGCCAGTAAGTCAACTTTAAAGGCCCAATATACGTTACTTCATGAATTTTTTCGTGATTCTGAAAAATTCTGACAAAAAAATCCAGTTAATAACCATGCAAAAATAAGCCTAAAACGAAGTAAACCTGAGCGGTAACTTACAAGGAACTCTTGACAGAAAAATCCAAAGAACTGAAAATAATTCAGGTGTGGCCCACTTCAACAATGAATCGAAGGTAGAAGACGGTTCAAAATGGACGCGTGTTTACAAATACCGAGATTCAACTGCTACTGTACCGGTAACCGCGTAAGAATTCATCTTGAATATTGCTGACATCAGCTAACTTAACTAAATCTATAAATATAATAAGTTATTAGGCTTGATTTTCGCTTCCAGATTTGCCGAAAGTTACGTATATTGGGCCTTTAACATAAGTCCTACCATGATTTGTCACAAACATCTGGGTGTCTCGGCATGAAATGCTAATTACAAAATACTCAGGACTGACATATCATAAGAGATGACGCGACACCAAGTGGAGTCAGGGGTATGACTTATAGAATATTCCCCTACCTGGAGGGTGTGACAGAGAAATCACCAACCCAAGGGCTGATATTCTTAATTGTCTAATCCGAGGGTTATACAACCAAGAATATCATCCCAGGGTTGGAGATTTCTCTGTTACAACATCATTTTATTTCTCCCATCATTTTGATTTTTTAACAAAGTATCACTGCAACACAATGCTGACGTGTTGTGATTAAATTGTTGACTTGACGTCATGACATTGTTGTCATGACGTCATTATATTGTTGACCTCCACATTTCCATTTCCAATGTGAGAGGTATGAGACCATCACATTCCCAGTCAGAAAAGAAATTTCATTCTAATTATTGTGTGGAGGTGTCATTCGACATTAGTAAACCAATCAACAGAAGAGGACAAGACTGGCATGCTTAACCAGAGACCAACATTTATTCCTCTGTATCCTCATAAATAACAAGGCATCAGCCCACATATAAATAAAACCTATTTTCCATCTACAATATAAATTAATCTAGATTCTAAATAAATGCCTGTGTAACACTGGCAACACAGGCAAAATCCTCTCCTCACAAACACACAATAAATAATTGCACATATTTGTATCGCATTGAATATCCATTATTTTTATATAACAAATATACCTTACAGTCATGTTTCTTCTCAAGTATACAGACTCTTCACTGCCAGGAGGTGCATTCTATCGATTTTATTGAATGATTTGGCAAACTATATGCCTTCGGAGAAAAGTGTTTTCCAGGAAAATCTCAGAAGAAGATTTAAAAGAACCTTTGGTCATAGGAAGTAAAGGTACAGAAATTAATACCAATTAATGAAATATTACTTTTAGTATACTTCAAGTAGCTCAATCGAACTAAAACCAGAGCTTCCCCCAATCTAAAGGGGGGAGCTTCACTCAATTATTCAAAACAATTATATAAAATTGCAACATTTTGCTTGAAACAAAAAAATCAGAAACAAGAGGCGATTAGGGCCCGTATCGCTCACCTAGATACAGTCAATCTAAATAGTCATGGCAAAACCTTCTCCAGAAAACATTCTGAGACTGGGACAGATCGTAAGACTAATAGTTGTAGCATACCTGTATACAAGTTTGGTTATGAGTGGAGATCTCAACTTTTTCAATGTTTTGACCACCACCTGGAGATGAAGCAAGATCCCCCCTCCCTCTTTTGGCCCCACCCATCAGCCCCCTGGAAGGGGGGGGGGGGTGAGCCAATCTGTTGTACAAGTTTGAATCCTCACTACCTAGGGACACTACCAGTGAGATATGGAAATAGGGTTGGTATCCCTTGCTAGGTTCCTTAGAAGAACAATAAACCAATACATTTATAGCCAAACTCCCCTTTTTGGCCCCACCCTTCAGCCCCGATGGAGGGTCCACCTCAACATTTGTACAATTTTGAATCCCCACTAAGAATGCTTCCACTAAAAATTTAGTTAAATTCCAATCAGTGGTTAATTAATAGAAGAAGAAGCCATTTTAAAAGAAATTGATGACGGACGAGACTCTATGGCATAAGCTCACCTTGGTCCTTTGGACCAATTCACAAGTGAGCTTATAAAAAAACAAGAAAATTTGCCCTAATGTGGAGAATGGAACCAGCCCAAGATTTAATTAAATATAACCTCCTCTTTCCTATAAACTCTATATTAACATCACACAACTGTTACTTTGCCATTTAAATATTCAGAATTCACTCATTTTAAAGAAATATCTTTCTATCATTTGTAAAAACATACGATTAATCTATATTAGCCTTCACAGATAAAGAAGACCTATAGTTACAACATAATTTTGCCCTAGAACACAAATCACAGTCACTTTTATCAAATGATGATCAGCCTCATACTCCTTTCAAGCTAAGTAGACTGGAACAAGCAGGGTTATCTTGCACAAAGATAAAACACAGTGTGCCATCCTGTGATTTTACC
This sequence comes from Mimachlamys varia, assembly GCA_947623455.1. Lineage (NCBI taxonomy): Eukaryota > Metazoa > Mollusca > Bivalvia > Pectinida > Pectinidae > Mimachlamys > Mimachlamys varia. Next base: position 27,857,153 of record OX392543.1, read on the forward strand.
TTGCTGGACCATGAGCCCGACATTCTGCCAAACCTTCTTAATAGATTTTGATACATTGAGCATGTTTATAGACAGGCATAGTATAATAAGGAACACATTTATAATGTTTTGATATTAATAGCGAAACATTAACTGATTCTATTTATCAATTTTGGTTAAAACATATTGAACTCAAGAAAAGGTAAGTAAACTAAAGGTAGTCCTGTACAATAACGGGAACCTTAGGCATTTTTCATAGTACAACCGATTAAGCAGTCATAAACCTCGTTAACTCGAACTCATGTATCTCCCGTATAGTTTGAGTCGTTTTTTCGACCTGGTCCAAGCTTCGCACCATATATTCAAACTTGCTTAACTTAAATACTCCAACATATCCCACGGTCCTCGCGACTTCCCGATAATGAGGTTCAACTTGTTCCAGTAAAACTTTCAGCGTTATCATACAATAGTTTGATTGTGGTATTGTTTAGGACAAGAACAATACTGAAATAAAAGCCGCCGCCCAGTGGGCCTGTATCGCTCACCTGGATATTGCATATAACCCATTCAATTCTACAGAGGAAAGATGGTTTTCAAGACTTGCATCTCAAATTCCCTCTTTTAACCCAGCAACTTGCACTCTTTGTCCAAATATAATCTATTCCCCTTTGCCCAACTATGATCCATGCTAAATTTTAATGAAATCCCTCCAATGCTATAGAAGGTTAAGAAGACTTGATTGAACTCATAATTCTCCTAATGGACCATGGAAATCTGCACCCAGAGGACAAATCCCTTTGTTCATATACAATATTCAGCCCTCTTCGCCCAGATACTCCAGGCAAAATTTGGATTACGTCCCCCAATCGTACAAAAGGAGATTTCTTTCGAGTCTAACCCCTCTGAAACCAAAAGGGCAATACCCATTGTTTACACAAAATTAGAACATCTTTGCCCACGGATCATCCAGTACAACTTGGGAGGTCATGGATTCATACTTTCGATAGATGAGGGATTTAAAAAGTTCTCTCCGCCATCAAACCCTCCTCCTCAACTCTAAGGAGATGCCACACCCACTGTTTATACAAGATTATGTCCCCTATAAGCCTGAGGATGGTTCAGACAAAGTCTATTAAAATCCACTTAGCATTTCAGGACTAATTACAAAGGGAAATGGACGAAGACGACGAACACTGCCCAACACCAGCTCACCTGTCCTTGTCCTTCAAGTGAAGTTACAATGAAAGAAAATAAAATTTTATCAACTTCTTAATTTAACCAAAAAATAAAACAAGGGAGATAATTATAAGTTAAAGCTTCTTATAACTCCTTTGAGAAGTACTACAAAAACCTAGTAAATTACAACATGAACATTGAAAATAGAAAGAAAATTCTATTGATTTTTTTGTTGTCAAGAGTTTTAAGATAAAGTGAATCTTCAGGATGTAGATGGGACGGATATTCCATGAATTGTTGCAGGGATATCATGAAAGTGAACTAGAATTCTTCAACAGTCGAAACTTTCACACTTCATCAATATCATTAAACAGTATACATAATCCAAGTACATTTTTTTTAAGATTTTTAAAAAGAGACATTCAACATCAAAATATCAAACAATATACATTTACATGATACGCCAGTAGTCTGTATATTATATATCGTACATTCAGAAAAGCTAATACAGAGTGTCAATGAAATTAAATCATCCAAATAACTTACTGTGTCAGGCATAAAACTGATGACTTAATATTAAATTTATCAATAAAACATATTGTACATCAGTATTTAACATAAAATAAAATCTACAACATCAAATCACTCCCTATCAAAACATTCATACATTCAACAAACCCACAAAGCAGTAACACACACAGATAAAAGTCTCTGTTTCAGATACAAACTCACACACATACAGTAAGCATGCTTGTCACAAGATCAGTACTTGCTATACACACAAGTGTGCAGTACATATGGCTCCTCAGGAATGGCCAGCACCATATCTATCGAGTATACAAAGTAAACTCTAACCTTAATAGCGGGGGAAAAGACTTACTTAAAATAATTGCTATTTAAACTAATTAAAGAATGAAAATAAAACCATTTTTAACATTTAACACAAGAATCATTTTTTGGAAAATAAAAGTTTTAAAACCATGAACTCAGTTTTTTTGACTAGAGCTGAAATATTTGCAATGCAAAAAATGTGGTATGATGCGAGAGTAAAAATAATTGCCATTTAGTTTTTCCCCTTCATTTTTTTTGGGGGGGGGGGGGAATACTCTTCATCTCCTTTAAAATCATACAATAACAAATTTATACTAAATTTGCTTTAACAAATTACACTCTACTTAAAACATCCTTTAAATTTGATGAATAAGTTTAAATAAAACATGATAATCATAAACTATTTCACAACCATTGGTTGGTGTTGTTACCGTGGGGATAACATGCAGTACTGCGGCAAGGTCATGATAAACAATCTTCACAACAAACATATAAGGCATTCCCAGCATCAGCTTAACAAAGGCCTCCTGGGCCTGTATCACTCACCATCAGGTACACGTATACAGAAGAGAGTAGGTAACAAAGCTATGTAACATCATTGCAGTCAAAACAAATTATTAACCAAGCCCACGAAATAGGCAGACCAAATTGTGGCCGCCAATGAGCATAATAAAAACAAAAAACGTTCACTTGTCAAAGTTTCATACACCAGTCATTCGAACAGGAAAATTATCAATACTTCAATATTCTTGAGGATTCAATATTTTGTTTTCATTTTCAAGGATGAAGTAAATAAAACGGCAGGAACAGACATGGAAAAAGGATTTCTCATCCCTTTGTTTTCCTATAATGATTTATATTCTTTCAAACTTTGCTGCACCTGGTGTGTCACCATGGAGCCCATCACAACTTTACATGAGAGTCACTCTATAATATGTGCCTCATGTTTTTGATTTATCTTTTGTCTTGGAAGCATATCTTATCCTTTGATACAGACATTTGCAAAGCAAAATTCATAACACAAATATTTCTTTTCTCATCAGAAAAATTCAGTGAGTTTGTAAGAGAACTGACTCTTTGATAACTTGTTCGTACACATAACTTACAGATAAATTGTTTCTCTAACCAAAGCCCGTTCAAACTTACAGACACAGAGATAAAAAATTCTCTGCATGTTAATCATCGCAAAGACTGTCAAAAGTCATGTGTAATGTAAGCTGGCTTAACATGCTGAACATTGTCGGTCTTATTGTCTGTCCAAACCAGGTCTCTAATTATGCAAATTAACAAGACTTAGTGTAAAAGTGGAATTTTTCGCGGTGTGGAAATTTTCGCTTATTTCGCTGGCAGTAAATCTCTGCGAATATATCCATACGTGACAAACATATTCAGCAATACTCAAACTCTACAGTGTATAACAGTATTATAGGTTCGCAATGCAAAACAGCATGACTGCAGCACGGAAATTTCCACATCGCGAACAGTTTGGAGGCTGACTTAGCCAAAAATTCCACACGTGAAAATATTGGCTTTATATGTAATGTCAGTTAGCAGAACTTGGAAGAACTGCTGTGTAGATAGATCAAAGAGAAATGGAATACATCCTACTGCAATGAGACATTTGAAATATCTAGCGTACCAAGAGTCACGTAATCCAATGTTAACACAGCTTGTCTTGGGCATTCAAGTCACGTGACCAGTAGGTCCCACGTATTTATGATAAATAGTTGCCTTTGATTCTCACACAGAATACACAAACAGCACAGACACATATATGTACAGAAACCCAGACAGTGCATCATCTACTTCAGTATAACGCTGACATACACTCCACCTCAACACTCCCGGTACGTAGCCATTGTAGTGTGCTACCCTGGAATATTTGAACCGTGACTGGAGTCCAGCCACAGACAGGAACTTCAGTTTTCCAGACAACCAGCGACTCCCATAGACACCACTTCCATACAACCTTTAGCAGTCCAGCTGATCAAAGGATACTGGGGCTACAATGGAGTCCATAGGACAAGCCTCGCTCTATCAATAGTACTGTGGCTTTGGCTTCATTTCCTTGTAGCTCTGGCTTTACAAACCTAATTAAACGTGTCTATCTCGTACTCAGAATAGATTCTAAAGCTCTAATGTACCTTGTTCCTCACATTGTAGACGACAATAACATTCAAACATATAAATAAGTTACACCCTATGTCACAGCACTACAGGTGCTAGCACTCAAGGGGAGATCACTCTTGACCAGCACAGGCCCATCTCTCTAGGTGCTTTCATCTCTCCACAAGTTCATCAGCAAGATGATTTGAAGAGGGGAGAGGAGCAGGGTGTTGCTCAGAATGTTTTTAATCAGAATATCACATAAATATTGCTGCACATGTTACGATACACACAGGATTCTCCGCTTTCTGTGTTACACACTTAACAGGTCCTTCAGATGAGTTACACAAATGCACTTTGGAAATAAAACATACAGGATCAGCATACAGCTAGTGACTAGGAGCTGACCTCTTCCTTTATCTTGCGTTCCATGGCTTGTTCAAGGCTGAGAGAGTTAGCTCCCCTGCTAGCCCCCAGGACTGCCGATGAAGGAGGACCTTGTGTAAGGTTCAGAGGCTGCCCATCTGGACTGAATCTGGAGTTAGATAAACATCATTTAGGTTACCATCAATAGGATAAACATCAGTTAGATAAATAAACATCAGTTAGGTTAACACCAGTTAGGTAAACACCAGTTAGATAAACATCAGTTGATCTATAAACATAGTTAAAATGGTCTAATACCATGCATGAACCTAGGTGGATCACTGGAAAATGGCAGTCATGCCAATAGCATACCTGACTTGTGGGCCCTGCCCATAGAACTGTGCCAGCTGCTGCATGCCTGCCAGGTGCTGGTTGTACCCAGGCATCATGGAGTGCATGGAGGAGTAGGCTGCCCCTATGAAGGCGGGGTGCATGGCGCTGGGGTACATTCCCTGGCCCAACATCCCTGTCGTGGGGACCTGCCCCTGGGAATTGATCGGTAGGTGCCCCTGGAAGCCTGGCATGGACTTGGTCAGGTGAGATTCTGAAATGGATGGATTACGGTTGATTTCGGCATTGCTGTCATTATCTGAGGGTTGTCCCAGATTTTGACCTATTTTGTGGAGATTTTCCATACTGTCATATTTTCTCATAAGTTTGTCCTTCAGGTGAAACATAGTCGTGGCATGTAACTGTTCCTTTTGGTTGCTTCTACCACACATCTCTGTAGGAGTATCCGGGGGTCGTGGTACAGCACCAGTGTCAGGGGGCCGTGATAAAGCAGCTGCCAGACCATTGTTGTTGAGAAATGCCCCAGAGGGGAGAGCAGCAAGCCCCTGTGAGCCCAGCGGAAGGGGCACGGGGGCTAGCACTGCCCTGTTCGGTGACTGCAGATGGGCCAAAAGCTGGGGGTGTGCTTCTCCTGCAGAGAGCTTTGGTCTCTGGAGTTTTGGGGAATTTGGAAGATCCAATTTAGGTGGGTCCTCAATGACAATGGCTTGTTGAACTTCACTGGTCGGTTCTGAACCATCCTCCGTAGCCTGGATCATATGTTTACGCATCTTGTCAAACTTCTTGTGGAACACCTGAATAACAATAGTCAAATTTAAATGTAACACAGTATGAATTTGTTCTACTTTGACTCATCTTTGTATGATTATGAAAGAAAATTCATGAAATAATTGTCCCAAGTTGTGTACCCCAATTCAGAGATCTGGACTGTTTCTATTTGATAATTCAGTGACTCGGCAAACAAAAACACTTATTTTTGTGAGGTTGATCAGTTTGGAGAAAGATTATCAAAAATGTCAAATATTACATACTTACCTTTATCTATAACTTTACTACAAACAAACATATCTCAGTGGAAATCTTACTGTTTAGAGGAATTCAATATCTTTCGGAAATTTCATATTATCGACAGCTCAAGGTGCTTCATTTAAAGGAAAAGACATGGAAAAGACATGTTATGTACCTCAACTGGTGGATTGTCGTCTGCTGACTGATCAACTGACATGGGCGACATAGGCTCCTCAATATTGTCCTTTGGTTTGGTATCATCAGGGCACAACTCCGACTGTTTGGACAACGTAGCAGCGGGGCTAGGCCACTGTTGTGGAGTACAAGGTACGGGGATACGGATCGATGAAACGCTGTCGAATGCACTGTTGTCATCACCCATGTGTATTGCCTATAGAAGTAAAACACAAAACTAAGTCAACCACTATTTACATGTTGTCAAGTCTGTCAAACGTTTAAAATTGTCTGATTAATCGCATCACATCAATTGTCAAGTTATCTCCCTTACCTGTGTAGAGGATGTCAGACAAACTGTCAAGTTATCTCCCTTTCCTGTGTAGAGGATGTCAGACAAACTGTCAAGTTATCTCCCTTTCCTGTGTAGAGGATGTCAGACAAACTGTCAAGTTATCTCCCTTTCCTGTGTAGAGGATGTCAGACCAAATGTCAAGTTACCCCCCCTACCTGTGAAGAGGATGTCAGAGCAACTATTAAGTTATCTCCCCTCCCTGCATAGATGATGTCAGAGCAACTATTAAGTTATCTCCCTTTCCTGTGTAGAGGATGTCAGACAAACTGTCAAGTTATCTCCCTTTCCTGTGTAGAGGATGTCAGACCAACTGTCAAGTTATCTCCCCTAACTCTGTAGAGGATGTCAGATCAACTGTCAAGTTATCTCCCTTTCCTGTGTAGAGGATGTCAGACAAACTGTCAAGTTATCTCCCTTTCCTGTGTAGTGGATGTCAGATCAACTGTCAAGTTATCTCCCTTTCCTGTGTAGAGGATGTCAGAACAACTGTCAAGTTATCTCCCTTTCCTGTGTAGAGGATGTCAGACCAAATGTCAAGTTATCTCCCTTTCCTGTGAAGAGGATGTCAGATAAACTGTCAAGTTATCTCCCCTCCCTGCATAGATGATGTCAGAGCAACTATTAAGTTATCTCCCTTTCCTGTGTAGAGGATGTCAGAACAACTGTCAAGTTATCTCCCTTACCTGTTTCGAGGATGTCAAACCAACTGTAAAGTTATTTCCCTTTCCTGTGTAGAGGATGTCAGAACAACTGTCAAGTTATCTCCCTTACCTGTGTAGAGGATGTCAAACCAACTGTTAAGTTATTTCCCTTTCCTGTGTAGAGGATTGCAGACAAATTGTTAAGTTTTCTCCCTTTCCTGCTCCCCTACCCGTGTACAACTGTCAAGTTATATCCCCTACCTGTGTACAACTGTCAAGTTATATCCCCTTCCTGTGTACAACTGTCAAGTTTTATCCCAAACCTGTGTACAACTGTCAAGTTATATCCCCTACCTGTGTACAACTGTCAAGTTATATCCCCTACCTGTGTAAAACTGTCAAATTATATCCCCTACCTGTGTACAACTGTCAAATTATATCCCCTACCTGTGTACAACTGTCAAATTATATCCCCTACCTGTGTACAACTGTCAAATTATATCCCCTACCTGTGCACAACTGTCAAGTTGTCTCCCTTACCTGTGTAGAGGATGTAAGATCAGCCATCAAGTGACGTTGTTCTGTCTTCTTTTTGATCGAATCAGAGAGCCGTGACAAGTAAGCAGGGTGGCGGTCAACCAACAGAGATTTCTTTCTTGCATGGAGGTTATAAGATGCTCCAACACTGCCACGTCTCATGTCTGGCATCAGTGTGTTGTTGAAGTCCTCAGATGTGAGTCGCTCCTGCTCCAGCTGGTAGTTAACAGGTATGTGTTGCTGTTGTGTTGTACCACCGCGCGAGGCTCTGCCCTCACTATTCATGTGGAAACTGTAGCACCGTCTACGACTACCAAAGTCATCTGCACCCATCGAACCAGAACGGGATCGAGGGTTTGGTGAACTTGGTGACGAACCATAAGGAAGTAATGTGTCACGATTCATAACTGTGTCCCGAGACATCAGCATGTCTCGATTCATCTGTGGACTTGCCCGAGAGCTACAAGCACTTGAATCAGCAGGAGTAGAGATTGGTATGAACTCGTGATTACGGTTAAGATAATGTTGGTACTCCTCCGGTATGGGGCTACTAGCTGCACTGTTACAGATGGACGGAGGCATGCTATCCCCATGTATAGCCGCCCGTTTCTCTAGCTTATCACTCAGTTTGTTCACCACTTTATTGATATATTCTCTGTCTAATGTATTTCTACGCCTACTTCCCTCCTCGATGGTGTGTAACCGCGGCCTTGACACGGTTTCTCTGTCCAGGGTGTGACAGCGACGTCTCGGAGGGTCAGGAACAAGTCCGTAGAAACTCTCCTCACGGTAGAATGTACCGTACGGCGTTTTGAGCACGACCTGCTGCTGATGTCCCTGCATGTCCATAGGAACACGATGAGGCAAGACTGGGGCACCACTTACTTCTACTGAAGGATCGTAACCCGAGGGATTGAAGGACGTGTCAGACGGAGAGGAGCCCTCAGATCTACAACAACACAGCAAATAAGCATCATACAGCATCATCATCAGACGGAGAAATCACAAACCCAACTTACATAAAACAGAGAAATCACAAACCCCACGTACACAAAATGGAGAAATTACACAAACCCCACGTACACAAAACGGAGAAATCACACAAACCCCACGTACACAAAATGGAGAAATTACACAAACCCCACGTACATAAAATGGAGAAATTACACAAACCCCACGTACACAAAATGGAGAAATTACACAAACCCCACGTACACAAAATGGAGAAATTACACAAACCCCACGTACACAAAATGGAGAAATTACACAAACCCCACGTACACAAAATGGAGAAATCACACAAACCCCACGTACACAAAATGGAGAAATTACACAAACCCCACGTACACAAAACGGAGAAATCACACAAACCCCACGTACACAAAATGGAGAAATCACACAAACCCCACGTACACAAAATGGAGAAATTACACAAACCCCACGTACACAAAATGGAGAAATTACACAAACCCCACGTACACAAAATGGAGAAATTACACAAACCCCACGTACACAAAATGGAGAAATTACACAAACCCCACGTACACAAAACGGAGAAATTACACAAACCCCACGTACACAAAATGGAGAAATTACACAAACCCCACGTACACAAAATGGAGAAATTACACAAACCCCCACGTACACAAAATGGAGAAATTACACAAACCCCACGTACACAAAACGGAGAAATTACACAAACCCCACGTACACAAAATGGAGAAATTACACAAACCCCACGTACACAAAATGGAGAAATTACACAAACCCCCACGTACACAAAATGGAGAAATTACACAAACCCCACGTACACAAAATGGAGAAATTACACAAACCCCACATACACAAAATGGAGAAATCACACAAACCCCACGTACACAAAATGGAGAAATTACACAAACCCCACGTACACAAAATGGAGAAATTACACAAACCCCACGTACACAAAATGGAGAAATTACACAAACCCCACGTACACAAAATGGAGAAATCACACAAACCCCACGTACACAAAATGGAGAAATTACACAAACCCCACGTACACAAAATGGAGAAATCACACAAACCCCACGTACACAAAATGGAGAAATCACACAAACCCCACGTACACAAAATGGAGAAATTACACAAACCCCACGTACACAAAATGGAGAAATTACACAAACCCCACGTACACAAAATGGAGAAATTACACAAACCCCACGTACACAAAATGGAGAAATTACACAAACCCCTCGTACACAAAATGGAGAAATTACACAAACCCCACGTACACAAAATGGAGAAATTACACAAACCCCACGTACACAAAATGGAGAAATTACACAAACCCCACGTACACAAAATGGAGAAATTACACAAACCCCACGTACACAAAATGGAGAAATTACACAAACCCCCACGTACACAAAATGGAGAAATTACACAAACCCCACGTACACAAAACGGAGAAATTACACAAACCCCACGTACACAAAATGGAGAAATTACACAAACCCCCACGTACACAAAATGGAGAAATTACACAAACCCCACGTACACAAAATGGAGAAATTACACAAACCCCACGTACACAAAATGGAGAAATTACACAAACCCCACGTACACAAAATGGAGAAATTACACAAACCCCACGTACACAAAATGGAGAAATTACACAAACCCCACGTACACAAAATGGAGAAATTACACAAACCCCACGTACACAAAATGGAGAAATTACACAAACCCCACGTACACAAAATGGAGAAATTACACAAACCCCACGTACACAAAATGGAGAAATTACACAAACCCCACGTACACAAAATGGAGAAATTACACAAACCCCACGTACACAAAATGGAGAAATTACACAAACCCCACGTACACAAAATGGAGAAATTACACAAACCCCACGTACACAAAATGGAGAAATCACACAAACCCCACGTACACAAAATGGAGAAAACACACAAACCCCACGTACACAAAATGGAGAAATTACACAAACCCCACGTACACAAAATGGAGAAATTACACAAACCCCACGTACACAAAATGGAGAAATTACACAAACCCCACGTACACAAAATGGAGAAATTACACAAACCCCACATACACAAAACGGAGAAATCACACAAACCCCACGTACACAAAATGGAGAAATTACACAAACCCCACGTACACAAAATGGCGAAATTACACAAACCCCACGTACACAAAATGGAGAAATTACACAAACCCCACGTACACAAAATGGAGAAATCACACAAACCCCACGTACACAAAATGGAGAAATTACACAAACCCCACGTACACAAAATGGAGAAATCACACAAACCCCACGTACACAAAATGGAGAAATCACACAAACCCCACGTACACAAAACGGAGAAATCACACAAACCCCACGTACACAAAATGGAGAAATTACACAAACCCCACGTACACAAAATGGAGAAATTACACAAACCCCACGTACACAAAATGGAGAAATTACACAAACCCCACGTACACAAAATGGAGAAATCACAAACCCAACTTACATAAAATGGAGAAATCAATACTGTCGTACCTGGAGTCAATGGTCGATACACTTGACTATAATCATGAACAATACTGTCGTACCTGGAGTTGATGGTTAATACTTTATACTATAATCATGAACAATACTGCCATACCTGGAGTCGATGGTTAATACTTTATACTATAATCATGAACAATACTGTCGTACCTGGAGTCGATGGTTTATACTTTATACTATAATCATAAACAATACCGCCGTACCTGGAGTCGATGGTTTATACACTATACTATAATCATAAACAATACTGTCGTACCTAGAGTCGATGGTTAATACACTATACTATAATCATAAACAATACTGCCGTACCTGGAGTCGATGGTTAATACTTTATACTATAATCATAAACAATACTGCCGTACCTGGAGTCGATGGTTAATACTTTATACTATAATCATAAACAATACTGCTGTACCTGGAGTCGATGGTTAATACTTTATACTATAATCATAAACAATACTGTCGTACCTGGAGTCGATGGCTAATACTTTATACTATAATCATAAACAATACTGTCGTACCTGGAGTCTATGGTTAATACTTTTTACTATAATCATAAACAATACTGCCTTACCTGGAGTCGATGGTTAATACACTATACTATAATCATGAACAATACTGCCGTACCTGGAGTCGATGGTTAATACTTTATACTATAATCATAAACAATACTGTCGTACCTGGAGTCGATGGTTAATACACTATACTATAATCATAAACAATACCGCCGTACCTGGAGTCGATGGTTAATACTTTATACTATAATCATAAACAATACTGCCGTACCTGGAGTCGATGGTTAATACTTTATACTATAATCATAAACAATACTGCCGTACCTGGAGTCGATGGTTAATACTTTATACTATAATCATAAACAATACTGCCGTACCTGGAGTCGATGGTTAATACTTTATACTATAATCATAAACAATACCGCCGTACCTTGAGTCGATGGTTAATACTTTATACTATAATCATAAACAATACTGTCGTACCTGGAGTCGATGGTTAATACTTTATACTATAATCATAAACAATACTGTCGTACCTGGAGTCGATGGTTAATACACTATACTATAATCATAAACAATACTGTCGTACCTTGAGTCGATGGTTAATACTTTATACTATAATCATAAACAATACTGCCGTACCTGGAGTAGATGGTTAATACGCTATACTATAATCATAAACAATACTGCCGTACCTGGAGTCTATGGTTAATACTTTATACTATAATCATAAACAATACTGTCGTACCTGGAGTCGATGGTTAATACACTATACTATAATCATAAACAATACTGCCGTACCTAGAGTCGATGGCTAATACTTTATACTATAATCATAAACAATACTGTCGTACCTGGAGTCGATGGTTAATACTTTATACTATAATCATAAACAATACTGCCGTACCTAGAGTCGATGGTTAATACTTTATACTATAATCATAAACAATACTGTCGTACCTGGAGTCGATGGTTAATACTTTATACTATAGTCATAAACAATACTGTCGTACCTGGAGTCGATGGTTAATACACTATACTATAATCATGAACAATACTGCCGTACCTGGAGTCGATGGTCAATACTTTATACTATAATCATAAACAATACTGTCGTACCTGGAGTCGAGGGTTAATACTTTATACTATAGTCATAAACAATACTGCCGTACCTGGAGTCGATGGTTAATACTTTATACTATATTCATAAACAATACTGCCGTACCTGGAGTCGATGGTTAATACTTTATACTATAATCATAAACAATACTGTCGTACCTGGAGTCGATGGTTAATACTTTATACTATAATCATAAACAATACTGCCGTACCTGGAGTCGATGGTTAATACTTTATACTATAATTATAAACAATACTGTCGTACCTGGAGTCGATGGTTAATACTTTATACTATAATCATAAACAATACTGCCGTACCTAGAGTCGATGGTTAATACACTATACTATAATCATAAACAATACTGTCGTACCTGGAGTCGATGGTTAATACTTTATACTATAATCATAAACAATACTGCCGTACCTGGAGTCGATGGTTAATACTTTATACTATAATCATAAACAATACTGTCGTACCTGGAGTCGAGGGTTAATACTTTATACTATAGTCATAAACAATACTGCCGTACCTGGAGTCGATGGTTAATACTTTATACTATATTCATAAACAATACTGCCGTACCTGGAGTCGATGGTTAATACTTTATACTATAATCATAAACAATACTGTCGTACCTGGAGTCGATGGTTAATACTTTATACTATAATCATAAACAATACTGCCGTACCTAGAGTCGATGGTTAATACACTATACTATAATCATAAACAATACTGTCGTACCTGGAGTCGATGGTTAATACTTTATACTATAATCATAAACAATACTGCCGTACCTGGAGTCGATGGTTAATACTTTATACTATAATCATAAACAATACTGCCGTACCTAGAGTCGATGGTCAATACTTTATACTATAATCATAAACAATACTGCCGTACCTAGAGTCGATGGTTAATATTTTATACTATAATCATAAACAATACTGCCGTACCTGGAGTCGATGGTTAATACTTTATACTATAATCATAAACAATACTGCCGTACCTAGAGTCGATGGTCAATACTTTATACTATAATCATAAACAATACTGCCGTACCTAGAGTCGATGGTCAATATTTTATACTATAATCATAAACATTACTGCCGTACCTAGAGTCGATGGTCAATACTTTATACTATAATCATAAACAATACTGCCGTACCTGGAGTCGATGGTTAATACTTTATACTATAATTATAAACAATACTGACGTACCTGGAGTCGATGGTTAATACTTTATACTATAATCATAAACAATACTGCCGTACCTGGAGTCGATGGTCAATACTTTATACTATAATCATAAACAATACTGTCGTACCTGGAGTCGATGGTCAATACTTTATACTATAATCATAAACAATACTGTCGTACCTGGAGTCGATGGTTAATACACTATACTATAATCATAAACAATACTGCCGTACCTGGAGTCGATGGTTAATACTTTATACTATAATCATAAACAATACTGTCGTACCTGGAGTCGATGGTTAATACTTTATACTATAATCATAAACAATACTGTCGTACCTAGAGTCGATGGTTAATACTTTATACTATAATCATAAACAATACTGCCGTACCTAGAGTCGATGGTTAATACTTTATACTATAATCATAAACAATACTGCCGTACCTGGAGTCGATGGTTAATACTTTATACTATAATCATAAACAATACTGTCGTACCTGGAGTCGATGGTTAATACTTTATACTATAATCATAAACAATACTGTCGTACCTGGAGTCGATGGTTAATACTTTATACTATAATCATAAACAATACTGCCGTACCTAGAGTCTATGGTTAATACACTATACTATAATCATAAACAATACTGCCGTACCTAGAGTCGATGGTTAATACTTTATACTATAATCATAAACAATACTGCCGTACCTAGAGTCGATGGTTAATACACTATACTATAATCATAAACAATACTGCCGTACCTAGAGTCTATGGTTAATACTTTATACTATAATCATAAACAATACTGCCGTACCTAGAGTCGATGGTTAATACTTTATACTATAATCATAAACAATACTGCCGTACCTAGAGTCTATGGTTAATACACTATACTATAATCATAAACAATACTGCCGTACCTAGAGTCGATGGTTAATACACTATACTATAATCATAAACAATACTGTCGTACCTAGAGTCTATGGTTAATACACTATACTATAATCATAAACAATACTGCCGTACCTAGAGTCTATGGTTAATACACTATACTATAATCATAAACAATACTGCCGTACCTAGAGTCGATGGTTAATACTTTATACTATAATCATAAACAATACTGCCGTACCTAGAGTCTATGGTTAATACACTATACTATAATCATAAACAATACTGCCGTACCTAGAGTCGATGGTTAATACTTTATACTATAATCATAAACAATACTGCCGTACCTAGAGTCTATGGTTAATACACTATACTATAATCATAAACAATACTGTCGTACCTGGAGTCGATGGTTAATACTTTATACTATAATCATAAACAATACTGCCGTACCTAGAGTCTATGGTTAATACACTATACTATAATCATAAACAATACTGCCGTACCTAGAGTCGATGGTTAATACACTATACTATAATCATAAACAATACTGCCGTACCTAGAGTCGATGGTTAATACTTTATACTATAATCATAAACAATACTGCCGTACCTAGAGTCGATGGTTAATACACTATACTATAATCATAAACAATACCGCCGTACCTAGAGTCTATGGTTAATACTTTATACTATAATCATAAACAATACTGCCGTACCTAGAGTCGATGGTTAATACTTTATACTATAATCATAAACAATACTGCCGTACCTAGAGTCGATGGTTAATACTTTATACTATAATCATAAACAATACTGCCGTACCTGGAGTCGATGGTTAATACTTTATACTATAATCATAAACAATACTGTCGTACCTGGAGTCGATGGTTAATACTTTATACTATAATCATAAACAATACTGCCGTACCTGGAGTCGATGGTTAATACACTATACTATAATCATAAACAATACTGTCGTACCTGGAGTCGATGGTTAATACTTTATACTATAATCATAAACAATACTGCCGTACCTAGAGTCGATGGTTAATACTTTATACTATAATCATAAACAATACTGTCGTACCTGGAGTCAATGGTTAATACACTATACTATAATCATAAACAATACTGTCGTACCTAGAGTCGATGGTTAATACTTTATACTATAATCATAAACAATAATGCCGTACCTGGAGTCGATGGCTTCCTGTATGTTGGCCTTTAAGTCCATGTGGTCATTCTCTGACCCGTCAGCACCCTGGCATGCTTGACCTAGACAAATAGCAATTTTAGCATGTTTATAAGTTCAGCATTGAAATCTATGTCCACAGATCTAGATATAGGACTATATGAAACAAAATAGTAATGAACCATTTACAGAAAAATACAGTGAAGTCGGTAATTGTTTTTGTAAATGCTTCATTTTTGCTTCATTGGATTTATGATCTAAAACAAAATAAAATGTTATTCCTTATTATGTAAATATGACCTTAAAATTCTGCAACAAATTGGACTAATATGAATTTGAAGTTGAAGAAAGGGACTACCAAGTGACTTTTCTGTGTGGAGAGTATTAAAGGGTGTACGTAACAAGTGACGAGAGTATTTAGGATGTATATATACGGAGTGATTTTACTCAAGTGAGGGTATTAAGGGTGTTTGTACCGAGTGTCTTTTCTGAGTGGAGAGTATTAAGGGTGTACATACCAAGTGACTTTTCTGAGTGGAGAGTATTAAGGGTGTACGTACAGAGTGTCTTTTCTTAGTGGAGAGTATTAAGGGTGTACGTACTGAGTGACTTTTCTGATTGGAGAGTAATAAGGGTGTACGTACCGGAGAGTATTAAGGGTATATGTACCGATTGACTTTTCTGAGTGGAGAGTATTAAGGGTGTACGTACCCAGTGATGTTTCTGAGTGGAGAGTATTAAGGGTGTACGTACCGAGTGACTTTTCTGAGTGGAGAGTATTAAGAGTGCGCAGATCAGTTGTCTTCATCAGAAGTTTGGCGAACAGTGTGTTGTCATGCAAGTGGTTGGTGTTGATGATGGTCTGCAGGCTCTCTGTCAGCTTGGTCTGTACCTTCTCTATTTGCTCCAGGTTACGCAGGCCTGGGCGGTCTGAAACAAATAAACACGTTCAACAGTACAGGCAGCAGTGGCGACTAAATTTCAGAGGTATCAGCAAAGTTATTGGAATAATATCACCTAACTAGCAGCAAACATATAAAAGCCGAACTGACTTAACATGATGTTGTATCTTATAATGAAAATAAAAGCAAAGTGAGCAGGAGCTCACATAGATATACCCCCCACCCCCACACAGTGAGCAGGGGCTCACATTGATACACCCCCACCCTCACACAGTGAGCAGGGGCTCACATAGATATACCCCCCACCCCCACACAGTGAGCAGGGGCTCACATAGATATACCCCCCACCCCCACACAGTGAGCAGGGGCTCACATTGATATACCCCCCACCCCCACACAGTGAGCAGGGGCTCACATAGATATACCCCCACCCCCACACAGTGAGCAGGGGCTCACATAGATATAGCCCCCACCCCCACACAGTGAGCAGGGGCTCACATAGATATACCCCCACCCCCACACAGTGAGCAGGGGCTCACATAGATATACCCCCACCCCCACACAGTGAGCAGGGGCTCACATTGATATACCCCCCACCCCCACACAGTGAGCAGGAGCTCACATTGATACACCCCCACACCCACACAGTGAGCAGGGGCTCACATAGATATACCCCCATCCCAACACAGTGAGCAGGGGCTCACATATATATACCCCGCAACCCCACACAGTGAGCAGGGGCTCACATAGATATACCCCCCACCCCCACACAGTGAGCAGGGGCTTGAAAAGATATACCCCCCACCCCCACACAGTGAGCAGGGGCTCACATAGATATACCCCCCACCCCCACACAGTGAGCAGGAGCTCACATTGATATACCCCCCCCACACACAGTGAGCAGGGGCTCACATAGATATACCCCCACCCCCCACACAGTGAGCAGGGGCTCACATAGATATACCCCCCACCCCCACACAGTGAGCAGGGGCTCAAATTGATATACCCCCCACCCCCACACAGTGAGCAGGGGCTCAAATTGATATACCCCCCACCCCCACACAGTGAGCAGGGGCTCACATTGATATACCCCCCACCCCCACACAGTGAGCAGGGGCTTACATTGATATACCCCCCACCCCCACACAGTGAGCAGGGGCTCACATAGATATACCCCCACCCCCCACACAGTGAGCAAGGGCTCACATTGATATACCCCCCACCCCCACACAGTGAGCAGGGGCTCACATAGATATACCCCCACCCCCACACTTTGAGCAGGAGCTCACATAGATATACCCCCCACCCCCACACTTTGAGCAGGAGCTCACATAGATATACCCCCACCCCCACACAGTGAGCAGCTCACATAGATATACCCCCACCCCCACACTTTGAGCAGGAGCTCACATAGATATACCCCCACCCCCACAAAGTGAGCAGGGGCTCACATAGATATACCCCCCACCCCCACACAGTGAGCAGGGGCTCACATAGATATACCCCACCCCCACACAGTGAGCACGGGCTCGAATAGATATACCCCCCAACCCCACACAGTGAGCAGGGGCTCGAATAGATATACCCCCCACCCCCACACAGTGAGCAGTGGCTCACATTGATATACCCCCCACCCCCACACAGTGAGCAGGAGCTCACATTGATACACCCCCCACCCCCACACAGTGAGCAGGGGCTCACATAGATATACCCCCACCCCCACACAGTGAGCAGGGGCTCGAATAGATATACCCCCACCCCCCACACAGTGAGCAGGAGCTCACATAGATATACCCCCACCCCCACACAGTGAGCAGGGGCTCGAATAGATATACCCCCACCCCCACACAGTGAGCAGGAGCTCACATTGATACACCCCCACCCCCACACAGTGAGCAGGGGCTTGAATAGATATACCCCCACCCCCACACAGTGAGCAGGAGCTCATATTGATATACCCCCTACCAACACAAAGTGGTCAAGTTTGACCTTTCACACTTGACTGATGACAACCAAAATCTTATGAGGTGTAGAACTTGATAGTTTGATGCTATGGTGTGAATATACACACCAAATATGACCTGGGGGTTCTGAGATATGTTGTCTGTCAAGAGGTTTCTGAGATATGTGGTCTGTCCGGGGGTTTCTGAGATATGTTGTCTGTCCGGGGGTTTCTGAGATATGCGGTCTGTTTAAGGGGTTTCTGAGATATGTTGTCTGTCCGGGGGTTTCTGAGATATGTGGTCTGTCCGGGGTTTCTGAGATATGTTGTCTGTCCGGGGATTTCTGAGATATGCGGTCTGTTTAAGGGGTTTCTGAGATATGTTGTCTGTCCAGGAGTTTCTGAGTTATGTTGTCTGTCCAGGGGTTTCTGAGATATTTGGTCTGTCCAGGGGTTTCTGAGATATGTTGTCTGTCTGGGAGTTTCTGAGATATGTTGTCTGTCTGGGAGTTTCTGAGATATGTTGTCTGTCAAGGGGTTTCTGAGACATGTTGTCTGTCCAGGGGTTTCTGAGATATGTTGTCTGTCCAGGGGTTTCTGAGATATGTTGTCTGTCTGGGAGTTTCTGAGATATGTTGTCTGTCCGGGGGTTTCTGAGATATGTGGTCTGTCCAGGGGTTTCTGTGATATGTTGTCTGTCCATGGGTTCCTGAGATATGTTGTCTGTCCCAGGGTTTCTGAGATATGTTGTCTGTCCAGGGGTTTCTGAGATATGTTGTCTGTCCGGTTGGGTTGATGTATGTTGTACAAAAGGTTATCACAGACACATGAAGTGATTACATTCGACCCCACCTACCCAAGTTGGGTATGAGTGTGGGAGTTATTACCTGCTCAACAAATGTTTCTTTCCACGTCACAAATTTCAATAAGTCACGGTTACTGACATGCTAATGTAGTATTTGTCGTGTCGTATCAACAGTCTGCTGACTGTGGGTCTTACTCTAGGCCCCTCTTTCCCTACCATTGTTTCTCTAAATGTTGCAGTTAAACAGATAATACCACCTAACATTGTTAAATACCTGGGAATGTTCCGGCCTGGGGACAGAACCAATAGCCTCCCTCACCTCGGTTAAAGCTCAACCCTAACACCAAACATACGGTACTATCATTCCAGCCACTAGAAAATCAACAGTACAGTAAAACCTGTCTAAAGTTAACGTCACCAGGACCAAAACATTTGGCTTAAATTGAGCCTACTGTCCAGTTTGTACATGTAGTTAAAGTTCAAGAGACCAATGCTAAGACTAAACAGTAAAGTCGGAATAGACAAGGCTTTGGATTACACAGTGACCGGTGTAGATAAGCTATATTGTAGTAAGAAGAAGAGAAAACTATCTTGCAATGATTATTTTTTGCATTCACAAGTACTCCTCTCAATGGCAGACCTAAGGGGAGACTTGTATTAACACCACAACAAATTATTTGTTAGAGAGAACTTACCAGGAGATAAGAGTACTACAGCAGAAAACAGAGCTATCTCATCATCTGTCAAGTTGAGCTTGTTGAAACGTTCCGCAAAGTCAAACATGGAATCTAGCAGAAAGCCAGCACTTGTAGTCACCTGTTGATACAATGTCACAAAACAGGTAACTAGCAGGTGCTCTGTAAAATACATTTCTAACAATACAAGTATCTATGATATTTTTTGTAGTAAGAAACAGACATAATCATACAATACAGTTTAATATATGTCATTCTCAAAATCCAGGGGTTACACTCAAATACGCTCTCTGCACCCCCCATTCTCAATATCCAGGGGTTACACTCACATACGCTCTCTTCACCCCTCGTTCTCAATATCCAGGGGTTACACTCACCTACACTCTCTTCACCCCTCATTCTCAATATCCAGGGGTTACACTCACCTACCCTCTCTACACCCCTCATTCTCAATATCCAGGGGTTACACTCACCTACAATCTCTACACCCCTGGAAAATATCATGGCAAAACTGAAGGCATGCTCGGGTAAATAAAATTGACCAATCGCTAGGCTGATATTGGTCTTTTGAAGATTACCAAGGAGCCGCGACCAACTTCAAAGCTTGTCAATTGTTACCGTTATGAGACCATGACATTGTTTTGAAAGGGTCAAACCAGTCTTCCTGTTTCATCAACAAGGTGGCGCTCACAGAGCCTTCAGTTTTGCCATGACATATATATATATATTGCAGGGGTGTAGAGAGCGTTGGAGAGTGTAACCTCCAGGATGGTTAAGTAAGATATATGAAACAAACATATCTCGCATATGGATATACGTACTGTAGAGGGTTGTCGTTTGAACAGTTTCCCACATGTAAACAACATGGTATTCGTGTCGGGATCGAACAGGGCAGCTAGGCGTACCAGGAGCACTTCAAATGTTGATGCCTTCAACCAAAAAACAGTCATTTGTAAAATGTTGATTTTAATTATGATTGGATTACACATTGGTTATATACTAAACCAGCAAAACATGAAACAGCTAGGTCACACCTTAGTCTCTCGTGGTGTAGGTCACACCTTAGTCTCTCGTGGTGTAGGTCACACCTTAGACTCTCGTGGTGTAGGTCACACCTTAGTCTCTCGTGGTGTAGGTCACACCTTAGTCTCTCGTGGTGTATACATGATTATGGGGATCAAAAACACTTGTTTTTTTGTCATTTACATAGGACATCAGTATAGACCTTTTCCATAAGTGTTGTTATTCCCCTTGATAAGCCACAATGGTGAATAAAAGACGGACTTTTGCGAAGTGTTTTTGTTATGATTTAGCGCCATGTGACAATCGGATGACGTAATTCACATTTACGACATTGGCGTAGTATTTGTTTCAAAAACACATCCAAATGATTTGGCAAACAAGGGAGATAACAACTTTTGAGAGAGGCCTATTGAAAGAAGTCAAGTTCAAGAAAGACTTTACACTTAATGAATACTCATTAATCTCACAACCTCGAAGACGATTTTAGAAATGGAACCGACCAAAAATTTTCAATGAAAGTACAAGATTGTCATTATCACTACACGAATACCCTAAGGCAAAATTTGATCAATTTAATTCCATGCAAATACTGTGTAATGAAGTTAGAAATGAAACCTCACTGATAATGTTCAACTCACTTTAAGTAATGTAACTTGATCGTCAGGATTCAAAAGGGCAAACCCTGGAATGGCTTTGGCAAAGTCAACAACTGATTTGATAGCGGGTGAAAAGAATTCGGAGAAATCTTCCCAGCAATTGTCATTTGGGTCTGTAGCAAGGTTGGCATTTAGTGGGCAAGCCTGAAAAAAGGAAGAATTTCAGTATGATGTAAATGCTAGGAATATATTTTCATACCAACTTTGAACAGCTGCTATTACTTTAAACTATTACATAACGATACTAGAGAAAGACACAAAGAATTTCAAGAATATTGTTTACTTCATTCTCTGTACGCAACATATCTTACCCTACCTCCCAACTTGAGTGACTTTATTTTCTACATTTCAAATTAATATATAGAACTGACTACAGTCAAATCTCCTTATCACGAAGTCGACAAGACCATAGGAAAACATTGAGTTATCAGAGTATTCGAGTCACACTAGTTTGAATGCTAGTGTAATTTGCTTGGCCAGGACCAACAAGAGACTTCATTTTAAACAGGGTATTTGAGATATACAAGCTCAAGATAACGAGGTTCTAATGTATACGAGAGGCAGAGGTGACAAATGAATGTGAAACTGACCATTTGAGCAGGACAGTTGACAAACTCGCCCTTTTGCATTGCTGTTTGGCGCATGCTCTGTACCCGGTCGAGTGTGAAGGCACATGTCTGTCTGTGTGCACTGATCACATGTTGTACAAGGTCGAGTGGATTCTGTAGTACTCCAGTAAGTTGATGGTTAGGAGTTTGTGAATTCATTTTCTGCATCTGTTCAATGATTCGTGCCTTTTCTTTCTTTGGGACCCGGCCAAAACGCACAGCTGTGAAAAGACAAAGGTTGGTCTTGTGTGATCGTCATCTTGTACATAAATATAAGACATCAATGCAAGTACAGCAGGTTGTATTAGAGATTCTAATAAGATCTCTAATACTACAAAGATCTCTAAATCTTTTGTATATCTGATTTATCAGATCTACAAAAGATCATCAGATCTAACAAAGATCATCATATCTACAAAAGATCATCAGATCTACAAAAGATCATTAGATCTACCAAAAATCATCAGATCTACCAAAGATCATCAGATCAGATCTACCAAAGATCATCAGATCTACCAAAGATCATCAGATCTACAAAAGACTTAATACCTTTATTGCTCTGCATTCTCCTTATAGTTAATTACCCAGTGCCATATTGGAAATCTTCAACAGAATTCTGTGAATTCTAGTCGTTTCAGCACCTGGTAGTTTCGGTACCCGGTCGTTTCGGTACTTACAGAAGTCATTTCGGTACGTTAGAATGTTGGAAAACAAAAATAAACATTAAATAAGCAATGAATTTTTAATTTAAACCATTCATATAATAGTAAAAACAAATCAAACAAGAGGCCCAATGGGCCTGCATCGCTCACCTGGAATTAATCTCTGACTTGTGACCCTTAAGTGCCAAAATAGCCCCTTAGGGGTCAGAGTCACCATTTATGCAAAATATGTTCCTCTTCCCCCAACGATGTTTCTGACCAAATTTGGACAAAATCTATTCATAACTTTATGACAAGAAGAGATTTAAAGGAATTACCTCTATTTCCCTTAATGGCCACGCCCCTCTAGCCCCTTAGGGGTCAGAGTCACCATTTATGCAAAATTTGTTCCCCTTCCCCCAAGAATGTTTCTCACCAAATTTGGGCCAAATCCATTCATAACTTTATGACAAGAAGAGATTTTAAAAGAATTACCTGTATTTCCCCTAATTGGCCCAGTGCATCTGGGCCCTTAGGGTTCAGAGTCACCATTTATGCAAAATCTGTTCCCCTTCCCCCAACGATGTTTCTGACCAAATTTGGACAAAATCTATTCATAACTTTATGACAAGAGAGACTTAAAGGAATTACCTCTATTTCCCTTATTGGGCCCCGCCCCTCTGGCAGCTTTGGGGTCCGAGTCACCATTTATGCAAAATCTGTTCCTCTTCCCCAAAAGATGTTTCTGACCTTATTTGGTTAAAATCCAATCAGGACTTTTTGACAAGAAGAGATTTAAAGGAATTACCTCTATTTTCCCTATTGGGCCCCGCCCCTCTGGCCCCTTGGGTGCCAGTGTCACCATTTATGCAAAATCTGTTCCCCTTCCCACAACGATGTTTCTGACCAAATTTGGACAAAATCTATTCATAACTTTATGACAAGAAGAGATTTAAAGGAATTACCTCTATTTCCCTTATTGGGCCCCGCCCCTCTGGCCCCTTAGGGGTCGGAGTCACCATTTATGCAAAATCTGTTCCCCTTCCACTAAGGATGTTTCTGACCGAATTTGGGCCAAATCCATTCATAACTTTATGACAAGAAGAGATTTAAAGGAATTACCTCTATTTCCCCTATTGGGCCCCGCCCCTCTGGCCCCTTTAGGGTCAGAGTCACCATTTATGCAAAATCTGTTCCCCTTCCCTCAACGATGTTTCTGACTAAATTTGGTCAAAATCCAATCATAACTTTAAGACAAGAAGAAATTTAAAGGAATTACCTCTATTTCCCTTATTGGGCCCCGCCCCTCTGGCCCCTTTGGGGTCCGAGTCACCATTTATGCAAAATCTGTTCCCCTTCCCCAAAGGATGTTTCTGACTAAATTTAGTCAAAATCCAATCAGGACTTGTTGACAAGAAGAGATTTAAAGAATTACCTCTATTTTCCCTATTGGGCCCCGCCCCTCTGGCCCCTTTAGGGTCAGAGTCACCACTTATGCAAAATCTGTTCCCCTTCCCTCAACAATGTTTCTGACTAAATTTGGCCAAAATCCAATCAGGACTTTTTGA
This sequence comes from Mimachlamys varia, assembly GCA_947623455.1. Taxonomy (NCBI): domain Eukaryota; kingdom Metazoa; phylum Mollusca; class Bivalvia; order Pectinida; family Pectinidae; genus Mimachlamys; species Mimachlamys varia. The sequence goes on from OX392543.1 coordinate 27,882,001, forward strand.
CAAGAAGAGATTTAAAGGAATTACCTCTATTTCCCTTATTGGGCCCCGCCCCTCTGGCCCCTTAGGGGTCGGAGTCACCATTTATGCAAAATCTGTTCCCCTTCGCCCAAGGATGTTTCTGACTAAATTTGATCAAAATCCAATCAGGACTTTTTCACAAGAAGAAATTTAAAGAATTACCTCTATTTTCCCTATTGGGCCCCGCCCCTCTGGCCCCTTTAGGGTCAGAGTCACCACTTATGCAAAATCTGTTCCCCTTCCCTCAACAATGTTTCTGACTAAATTTGGCCAAAATCCAATCAGGACTTTTTGACAAGAAGAGATTTAAAGGAATTACCTCTATTTCCCTTATTGGGCCCCGCCCCTCTGGCCCCTTAGGGGTCGGAGTCACCATTTATGCAAAATCTGTTCCCCTTCGCCAAAGGATGTTTCTGACTAAATTTGATCAAAATCCAATCAGGACTTTTTCACAAGAAGAAATTTAAAGAATTACCTCTATTTTCCCTATTGGGCCCCGCCCCTCTGGCCCCTTTAGGGTCAGAGTCACCATTTATGCAAAATCTGTTCCCCTTCCCTCAACGATGTTTCTGATTAAATTTGGCCAAAATCCAATCAGGACTTTTTGACAAGAAGAGATTTAAAGGAATTACCTCTATTTCCCCTATTGGGCCCCGCCCCTCTGGGCCCTTAGGGGTCAGAGTCACCATTTATGCAAAATCTGTTCCCCTTCGCCCAAGGATGTTTCTGACTAAATTTTGCCAAAATCCAATTAGGACTTTTTGACAAGAAGAGATTTAAAGGAATTACCTCTATTTTCCCTAATGGGCCCCGCCCCTCTGGCCCCTTTGGGGTCCGAGTCACCATTTATGCAAAATCTGTTCCCCTTCCCCAAAGGATGTTTCTGACTAAATTTGATCAAAATCCAATCCGGACTTTTTGACAAGAAGAGATTTAAAGAATTACCTCTATTTTCCCTATTGGGCCCCGCCCCTCTGGCCCTTTGGGGGTCAGAGTCACCATTTATGCAAAATCTGTTCCCCTTCGCCCAAGGATGTTTCTGACCAAATTTGGTTAAAATCCAATAAGGACTTTTTGACTAGTAGCGATTTGAAGAAAATGTTGACAGACGACGGACGGACGACGGACAACGGACGACGGACGACGGACGCTGCGCCATGGCATAAGCTCACCGGACCTTCGGTCCAGGTGAGCTAAAAACCAAAACAGCTCTCAGAAGTACCGAAATAAAGGTACCTGAACAAATTACAAGACGTGTCGAAACAACTTTTATTTGAAGTACCGAAACAACAGGGTGCCGAAACAACATTACCCCAACTCTGTAAATAAGCTTGAACCTCCTAATGTCACAACAGAAAATGTTATTGTAAGGGTTACATTACCATATATAAAGAGCTAAACATTTGATTATTTTATAATCCTTTCATAACAAGAGCTGTCAATGGGGGATACATTCTTAGTGTCACTTCCCACAAATATCATGGAAAACCTGCATTTCAGAGAAATCTCTCCACTACTTTCTGATGAATAGTGATAACATTCTTTAACCATCAAAATCCAAGATGGCCACCTGCAGGCAATTTTATACATGTCTGATCAGTCTTAAAAGCTAAAATACAAAACTAGAGACCAATGAGACCTCACATATTTAAGAAATCTGAAAAACACTGTGATTCTTATGTTGAATAGTATCACTTTATAACAACATGGTGGATTTCCGTGAAGACTGGGTAGTCACGGATCTCTCCCGATACAACATTGCCTACATACCATCTCGGGACATCCCAACCGCAATGCACTTTTTTAATCTGAAAAATAACAAGTGTTGAGTAATATTCTGACAGCTAAAATGTCATCAATCAGATATAGAAATTATTTAAACATATGGCTTCAGGACCAAATTATGATGAGGCCATCATTGTTTTACCTCAATCTCATTCTACTTAAAAGAAATACCAAGAAATGTGGGTGACCTATAATCCCTTACTGTAACCTGGGTTGTTACAAGGTTTTTATTTGTTGGTGTGATTAAATAGGAAAAAAACAATACATATAATTCAAATTTCTATAAATAGAACAGCAGTTTTCTCAAATTGCAATGGGCAAGTAAATGATCCTGGAATTCATGATTTTTTCGAAACACCTTTATAAAGTTAAACAATTTTTCTATCGTTGAAGTGTATTAGATTCTAACACATCTGGATCCAAATTAAAACAGAAAGCAAATCTTTACCCCTATAAATGTTAACCTATCCTCCAGCCCTCAGATGATCATGAATCAGGGTTTTAGTATTTTTTACCCCCTCTGGCCCAGGAGGCAAGTCAGAGTTTAAAAAATGTATATACCACTAACTTGCACTTACATGCGAATAATTCCAAACAAGTTTGAATTATATTCCATCAGAGAGAATGATCAGAAGCCAAAAACAATTTTACATAAATTATTGTTAATTTTACATCTCCTTGGGAGGGGAGTGGGATGAGGGGAGCCTGCTAACTAGCCCATGGAATTTACAATTCATTGTGCACTTTATTAGGATTTTCATCCATGAAGCCCAGAAGATTTTTAACATTGTAGCAAATTTGACCTAGTTGGGCCCTGCTATTAAGATCCAGAGTGATACTGATTTGTATAGATTTCCTTTTTTGTTTATCCTTGTTACCATGGCAACTTTCTATGAAATTTTCTGGTGACAGCTTCACAAAGTTTTTCTTTTAATTATTAATGAATACCCAAAACACAAAAGGCTATATATCCAAGTCAATGTGTAAGGTAAAAATTGTCTTTTTGTCTTAGGTGACCTTAAAACCAAGTTTATTTTTCTGTAAGTTTACATTTTTCTCTAAAAACTGCTATAAAATATATGGTAATGACACATTTGGGAAAACAGTGTTGAAACACAGATTAAATATATTGGAGATTTCAACAACATCATGTTGAACTCTCACAAATTATAAATGTTTTCCACTTGGAGGTGTCAATCGTTTGATTTCATGAAGTCACCATGTATGTACAAGTCAGCCCATTATCTAGGTGCAGAAGTGTCAGATGCTAATTCTAACAGGGTAACGTCACTAACACCTGAAAATCATCAGTAAATACGTACACAGTCACATAATCACTGTCACGAACACCTGAAAATCATCAGTAAATACGTACACGGTCACATAATCACTGTCACATAGTCTACATTTAGCGGATTATAACATACAAGGGTGGGTGATGCTGTGAAGATCAAGTATATATAAGGAGATTAGCCAGGCATTGCCGGTGAATAAATTGACCTACTAGAGAGCTAAATTTAATATGGTAATGAGATAGTCTCCCACGCCATCCTGTTATTTACTGCTGTAGCACTGGGACAACAAAATCAATGGCCGCTAGTGGGGGCGAACACCACACTCTATTTTCAGCTTCCAACACAGTGAATTGTCAACGTCATCGACCATATAATGGAGCCAAATATAACTGTGTTAGACAGTGGCGTACCTCCAGGGTAGCATTACATGTATATTTTAGGAGTAATTTTCTTTTATAGGCATCAGCGAAGACATTTCTATCAACATTTATTCCGAATTAGCTTCACTCACTTTTACTATCATTACATAAATAGATACATGAAAATAGATTTTACTTAGTACCAACCACATCATAGGATTCTGATCAAGGCAACCATTATCAGCTGTTTCGTGGGTTTTAGTTTGCACTATAATTTTGTGAAGCTAGAAATATATTCAATCTTAAATGTATCTCAAATAAAATATTCCTTCACATCTAGATCTAACTACAATCTACAATATTCCCTAACAGCTAGATCTAACTACAATCTACAATATTCCCTCACATCTAGATCTAACTACAATCTACAATATTCCCTCAAAGCTAGATCTAACTACAATCTACAATATTACCTCACAGCTAGATCTAACTACAATCTACAATATTCCCTCACATCTAGATCTAACTACAATCTACAATATTCCCTCACAGCTAGATCTATAACTACAATTTACAATATTCCCCTTACAGCTAGATCTATAACTACAATCTACAATATTCCCTCACAGCTAGATCTAACTACAATCTAAAATATTCCCTCCCAGCTAGATCTAACTACAATCTAAAATATTCCCTCACAGCTAGATCTAACTACAATCTACAATATTCCCTCACTGCTAGATCTCACTACAATCTACAATATTCCCTCACAGCTAGATCTAACTACAATCTACAATATTCCCTCACAGCTAGATCTAACTACAATCTACAATATTCCCTCACAGCTAGATCTATAACTACAATCTACAATATTCCCTAACAGCTAGATCTAACTACCTTCTACAATATTCCCTCACAGCTAGATCTAACTACAATCTACAATATTCCCTTACAGCTAGATCTAACTACAATCTACAATATTCCCTCACAGCTAGATCTAACTACAATCTAAAATATTCCCTCACAGCTAGATCTAACTACCTTCTACAATATTCCCTCACATCTAGATCTAACTACAATCTACAATATTCCCTCACATCTAGATCTAACTACAATCTACAATATTACCTCACAGCTAGATCTAACTACAATCTACAATATTCCCTCACATCTAGATCTAACTACAATCTACAATATTACCTCACAGCTAGATCTAACTACAATCTACAATATTCCCTCACATCTAGATCTAACTACAATCTACAATATTCCCTCACATCTAGATCTAACTACAATCTACAATATTCCCTCACAGCTAGATCTAACTACAATCTACAATATTCCCTCACATCTAGATCTAACTACAATCTACAATATTCCCTCACATCTAGATCTAACTACAATCTACAATATTACCTCAAAGCTAGATCTAACTACAATCTACAATATTCCCTCACAGCTAGATCTATAACTACAATCTACAATGTTCCCTCACAGCTTGATCTAATTACAATCTACAATACTCACTCACAGCTAGATCTATAACTACAATCTACAATATTCACTCACAGCTAGATCTTACTACAACTACAATATTCCCTCACGGCTAGATTAAACTACAATCTACAATATTCAAATTCCCTCACAGCTAGATCTAACTACAATCTACAATATTCCCTCACATCTAGATCTCACTACAATCTACAATATTCCCTCACATCTAGATCTAACTACAATCTAGCTGTCTCAAAGACAATATTTCCTCACAGCTTAGATTAAATTGAATCCCCTTTACCCAAGGATGTTTCATACCATATTTGGACAATATCCTATCTTTCCTGAATTAAAGAAAGTTTTGAAAGAATTTACAAAATTTTCTCTTATTTGGCCCCGCCCCTCCGGCCCCAGGGGTCCCAGACTCATCATTCATACAAAGTTGAATTTCCTTCCCCCAAGGACATTTTTGGAAAAATTTGGTCAAAATCTGCTTAGTGGTTTATGACTGGTGGGATCGATTTGCAGGAAAAGTTGACAGACGATTGATAGATGCTGCAGTTAACAACTAGAACACTGACAGGTCAGGAAGGGCCCCGTATTGCGGCTGTAGATATCCCCCACATGCCCACACGCCAACCTACTCCCTCCCGCCAAAAAATGTCATTTCTCAAATCATCAAAATTGACACTGGCTAGGACACATTGTCTCATTTCATCATTCAGCAAAGAAACTGTCAACTATTTCACATCACCCGTATCGGATATCGCCGATACAGTATGACTTGAATTCTACCCTAATATGACTTTGACCTTTGACCCATTGACCTTAGCATTCAACCTTGTGTTTTATATTTGTTTATTGAACATGTTGACCAAGTTTCATGCAAATCTGGTATTCACCCGTATCGGATATCGCCGATACAGTATGACTTGAATTCTACCCTCATATGACCTTGACCTTTGACCCAGTGACCTTAGCATTCAACCTTGTGTTTTATATTTGTTAATTGAACATGTTGACCAAGTTTCATGCAAATCTGGCAATGAATACCAAAGTTATTATGTAAAAACAAAATTTGTGGACAGACGGACAGACAGACGGACGGACGGACGGGCGGACAGACGGACGGACAGACAGACAGATTACTATAGTATCATTAGGGCCCCGTATCTCCGATACGGGGCCCTAATTATGTATTTTTATATGAACTTCAATATTATTTTGGTGATATTTCCAATTTTTCATACCAAACTTAAAGCAATATTTCATGTCGCATGTTATTTAAACTTTCTTTCAAGACAATAACTGTATATTGGTTCTCGATGCCAGGAGTCGTGGCAGTATATAGCTTGGTCCAACAGACAGACAGACATTCTTTATTTCCTCTTGTATAGAGATTACGACCCTGTAAACAAATTTCAACATTTACAACATTCAGGGAGAGTTGATAGTATAGTTTGTTCTAACAGAGTAGAAACTATTTCTTACCGACAGTATGTATTTTGTTCTAACAGAGTAGAAACTATTACTCACTGACAGTATGTAGTTTGTTCTAACAGAGTAGAAACTATCACTCACCGACAGTATGTAGTTTGTTCTAGCAGAGTAGAAACTATTTCTTACCGACAGTATGTATTTTGTTCTAACAGAGTAGAAACTATTACTCACCGACAGTATGTAGTTTGTTCTAACAGAGTAGAAACTATTACTCACCGACAGTATGTAGTTTGTTCTAGCAGAGTAGAAACTATTTCTTACCAACAGTAGGTAGTTTGTTCTAACCGAGAAGAAACTATTTCTTACCAACAGTAGGTAGTTTGTTCTAACAGAGTAGAAACTATTTCTTACCGACAGTATGTAGTTTGTTCTAACAGAGTAGAAACTATTTCTTACTGACAGTATGTAGTTTGTTCTAACAGAGTTGAAACTATATCTTACCGACAGTATGTAGTTTGTTCTAACAGAGTAGAAACTATTTCTTACCGACAGTATGAAGTTTGTTGTAAGAGAGTAGAAACTATTACTTACCAAAAGTAGGTTAGTTGGTTCTAAAAGAGCTGAAACTATTTCTTACCGACAGTATGTAGTTTGTTCTAACAGAGTAGAAACTATTTCTTACCGACAGTATGTAGTTTGTTCTAACAGAGTAGAAACTATTTCTTACCGACAGTATGTAGTTTGTTCTAACAGAGTAGAAACTATTACTTACCGACAGTATGTAGTTTGTTCTAACAGAGTAGAAACTATTACTATTTCTATTCTAGAACAGTAGAAACTATTACTTACCGACAATATTGACATCGGTTCCGATTAACTCGCATTATATTACATTGCTGATTCTTTAGACAAGGACGGTACTGTATCTTTTGTTGTATGCTTCGCCGGAAAAATCCCTGGAAAACATAATGTCAGTTTGCATTATATAAATCTACAGTGTACACATCATCAAATATAAAGGCATAAACACTATCACAGCTATGTACTTAGCGCTAGACCAAAAACAAGAGGCACATAGGGCGAGTATTGCTCAACTGGACCAAGTGGTATAGACAATCTTGAAAAAATTGGGACAAATTCTTTAGTAGAGTGATTTAAAGAAAGGGTTCCTCCTCATCCCACGAGTTATTGGAGGGATGGGAGTGTGTGTGTGTGTGTGTGTGTGTGTGGGGGGGGGGGGGGGATTGTTTTGTTTGTTCTTTAATCCAAACATGTTTCAGACAAAGTATGTATGAACAAAAAATTCTTTTAATCCTACTGAAGAATGATTTCCCCTGTTGATACTGTGTTACTGTCAAATTATTAATTAGATGTAGCTGGCTGTCTGCCTGGTCTAGATCTAGAAGGTAAGTATCTGGCTTCCAAATCGGGCTTTTCATGTATAGCCATGTCAATAATGTATCTTATCATTTCAAAACTGAAAACTGGTGAATCAGCATCTCTCAAAAATATGTAGTCGAACCTCGTCATCTCAAAGTCAACGGACCATATGAAAACCTTGAACTATACGAGTATTTGGGTTACACAAGTTTGAAAGTGTGGCCGGATCCAACAAAATACTTCGCATTAAACAAGGTCTTTGAGTTATACAAGTTCGAGATAACGACGTTTTACTGTATAGTTTTAATCAAACTCACGACCCTCTAATTTAAGTCTGAATCATCATACATTCACAGAAGCTGAAACCTTCCATTCAAGCATTTCTGTTTACTATAGCTGTCCAACCCAGCACTACAGATAAATTTAGGATTCCACCTAGGACATGCGAAAACCTTTGACCTTCCCATTTGTATGGCAGTGTAACTTACACAAACATTTCATAGTACATTCAAAACTTCAAAACTGAGAGCAGTTTAAAGAATATGCAATGATTGTAGGAAATGACAGACTCACATATCAGTTTCCTACAATATTTTCCGAGACCTTCCCTGTCAGATTTAGTGATCAATCTACCATTATTTTTCATGGGTTCTTTGCATTTGCATTGCCAAAACAAAAGGTCCCACAAATTGTTAAATTTAACCATTTCAAGAAATTCAATGGGTCCTTTCAAAATTCTATGAGTACAGAATGCCAGATGTAGATTAATCAACGAGATAACAATAAGTTAAAGGCCCAATATATGTAACTTCAGGAATTTTTTCATGATTCTGAAAAATTCTGACAAAAAATCCAGTAAATAACCACGCAAAAATAAGCCTAAAACGAAGTAAACCTGAGCAGTAACTAACAAGAAACTCTTGACAGAAAAAATCCAAAGAACTGAAAATAATTCAGGTGTGGCCCACTTCAACAACAAACCAAAGGTAGAAGATGGTTCAAAATGGACGCATGTTTACAAATACCAAGTTTCAACTACTGCTGTACTGGTAACCGCGTAAGAATTCATCTTGAATATTGCTGATATCAGCTAAGCTTTACTAAATCTATAAATATAATAAGTTATTAGGCTTGATTTTCGCTTCAAGTTTTGCCGAAAGTTACGTATATTGGGCCTTTAAGACAGTGGGGTAGGATTGGGAGAAGGAATACCAGCCCTGTGTAGACTGGAGCAGAGAGGTATGGGGTTTGATGGCCCTATTGATTTGGTGGTGCAGCACTGTACTGACTGTACGGCCCTAACATCACTGTTGGTGGTGCAGCACTGTACTGACTGTATGGCCCTACCATCACTACAGGATCCTTCCAGTGTGACCCAGTACATTCCCTACAATCAATACTTTTTAACTGGGTCACTGACCGAGATATTCTGCAGCAAAACAAACCACTAACCTAAAACCATGGAAACTATTGACTTTTTATTGTTGTCATACTCTTTTTGTACTGAGGCTTTCTGGTAATTGTACACCCACTAAAACCCCAACGGCATATATATACAGGAGACTCAGTATTGCTTACCTCAGCGTAAGCAATCATAGCAAAATATTGCCGTTAATCTTAGTACTTAAACATTTTTTCGATATTGGACCCCATCTCTGTGTCGGTAAACAGCATAGCTAGATCTGATGGAGAACTGTTGTATACTTTTAACAGTTGGGACCTCCATTACTTCCAGTTGGCACCACTCATCCCCTAATGCCTAAGGCAAGCTAGACCTACTTCTTCAATCAATTTTTGTACAGAAAAAAAATTACAATAGATTTCACCTATATATCACTTCATCACTTAAAGGCCCAATATATGTAACTTCAGAAATTTTTTCGTGATTCTGAAAAATTCTGACAAAAAATCCTGTTAATAACCATGCAAAAATAAGCCTAAAACGATGTAAACCTGAGCGGTAACTAACAAGAAACTCTTGACAGAAAAATCCAAATAATTGAAAATAATTCAGGTGGGGCCCACTTCAACAACAAACCGAAGGTATACGTAGCAAACGGTTCAAAATGGACGCGTGTTAAAAATACACGCGTATTCACCTATATATCACTTCATCACTTTATGATATTTCACCTATATATCACTTCATCACATTATGGTATTCCACCTATATACATCACCTTATCAATTTATGATATTTTACATATCACTTCATCACTTTATGATATTTCACCTATATATCACTTCATCACTTTATGGTATTCCACCTATATATCACTTCATCACTTTATGATATTTCACCTATATATACTTCATCACTTTATGATATTTCACCTATATATACTTCATCACTTTATGATATTTCACCTATATATCACTTCATCACTTTATGATATTTCACCTATATATCACTTCATCACTTTATGATATTTCACCTATATATCACTTCATCACTTTATCATATTTCACCTATTTATCACTTCATCACTTTATGATATTTCATCTATATATCACTTCACCACTTTATGATATTTCACCTACATGTATATATCACTTCATCACTTTATGATATTTCACAAATTCACTTCATCACTTTATTATATTTCACCTATATCTTACTTCATCACTTTATGATATTTCACCTATATATCACTTCATCACTTTATATTTCACCTATATATCACTTCACCACTTTATGATATTTCACCTATATATTACTTCATCACATGATATTTCACATATATATCACTTCATCACTTTATGATATAACACATATATCACTTCATCACTTTATATTTCACCTATATATCACTTCATCACTTTATGATATTTCACAAATTCACTTCATCACTTTATTATATTTCACAGATTTACTTCATCACTTTTATTATATTAACAGGAAGTTAGCATAAACACAAGAATGATTTGTCCTTCTCCAGCAGTGAAAACACGGAAGTGACCTATAGAAATGTCCGAGTGATGGTTACTATTATAGTGCTAAGAACAATGAATGAGGAAAAGACAAGAATTTTGTGTTAAAAAATATTAATTGTCTCGCCTTTCTCCATACGGAACATGATAGTATGACAAAATTCAAACAGTATGATGGTATCAGAAACTTGGACAAGTTTCAATTCAATTTGATATCAGCAATTACAAGAGATCCCAGAGTGATCTTGGCGCCCGCTATTATAGACAATCTTCATTCGTTCTTAAAAAGTTGCATCTTTTCTTTTCTTTTCCACTTTCTCTTGCATGTATATAATTTTACATATGAGAATTTCTCTTTAGAAAAGGAAATATTAATTGTCTTTCAGCCATTATGGTTTTTTTCTGATAAGTCCCAAAATCTGAAAAGGGCACTATATATGTACTACCTGGTAAACACCAAGAGAACCAATCATATGAAATTTGAAAAAGATCCATCCAGTACTTCTCAAGAAATAGGGATAACAAACTATTACTGAACTAGAAATGTCTGTGAGACATAAATGTCCTAAATGAAATTAGTCCTTCATGCTTAATATATATGCGAAGTTTGATGACAATCGCATCAGTATTTATGTAAATATAAGCTTAAAGTTACATTGCCATGGGACGGGACGGGACGGGACGGGACGGGACGGGACGGGACGGGACAGGAGGGGACAGACACGGATAACGCTATATGCCCCCTCCCCCCCCCCCCCATTTCATTTCATGTTGGGGGCAGAACAATCCAAGATGGTCACATGTCAGCCATATTGTTTATCAGATCTGTCCGAAAATAGACCATGCACAACCAGAGACCAAGGGGAACCCACAGAACACAAATCTATTCAGACATCAGTAGCTGCTTATAATGAATGCAGGGCTCTCTACCTATTGTGTAATGGACTGTCCCAGATATTGACCACACAAATCTGACCTGCATAATGGACTGACCTAGATGTTGACCACACAAGTCTATTCAGTAGCAGTGTTTGTGTATACCACAACAAAGAAATAAGCCATTGATCCCCACAGACTATAATACTGGAAGGAACCAGTGAGCTGTCAGTGTACAACCAAGTACACATATCACCAGGTTGTTATGTACACTTAGCTTGGTCTGCATTGGTCTGGCAAAAGGGGAAAGGATCCCACCGGCATTAAAAAGAATGTTAACCTTGCGAATTTACACATGACCATTGCTTAGAAATGACCTGATAGAAAACAAGTATGACCCCAATCTTCACAAGGTACCCAGGGATAATGGTCTCACAAGCTTTTAGTTGGTGGGGATCTCTACCTGTCAGTCTCATATGCAATGACATGGCAAGGCTTCTGTTCCTATTCCAGTAGATTTGTTCATGCTTAGCAATCCTACAGGTCAGGATATGCAGATCTCAACTGATTCCATGTTTTGATCCAGCGACTCCCTGGGGGCTGGGGTAAAACTGTGCCCATGGTATGGTCAATAATTGTATCAGGAGTATGTCTAGGAGTATGGCTGTCTGTTCATACCCAGAATGGGGATCAAAACTATAAATATCCCTAAATTTTGTCTCTAGGGGCCATCACGACTCCCCCAGACAATTCATCCCTAGGGCCCTTCACAATCCCTCAGACAATTAGAACTTTGTCCCTTAGGGGCAGTCAACTCCTGTATTGTATCACAATAGGGGTTTTGCTGTATCACAATATATGTCTGTACTGTATCACAATATACGTTTGTGCTGTATCACAATATATGTTTGTGCTGTATCACAATATACGTTTGTGCCGTATCACAATATACGTTTGTGCTGTATCACAATATATGTTTGTGCTGTATCACAATATGTGTTTGTGCTGTATCACAATATATGTCTGTACTGTATCACAATATATGTTTGTGCTGTATCTCAATACAGTCAACTTTGTTTATAACGAATAACTGGGGACCATGAAAAACATTTCGTTATATCAGGAATTCGCTATTCCCGATAGTATGGTTTTATGTATAGGCAATGATAAGACATACAGCAGTAACGACATGCGTTTATTTTAAATTGATTCGTGTATATGAGTACCCAGGTGACCTATTCGAACGCACCGCCGACTCGTGGTCACAAAATCGAGACAAGTAAACACAGAACGTAGCTTCGTTTTGATGGGAATTTGTGTCGACCCAGGTCATTATTTCGTTATTACAGGTAAAAATGCAGATAGGGACTGCGAAATCACTTCGTTGTTTCAGTTAATTCGCTATTTCAGACTTCTTTGTTTCAGTAAAGCAATACATAAGATATATTAGAGTGAAAATCGGGACTTTAAATTTACTTCTTTGTTGCCGGAATTTCGTTGTTCCCGATTTCGTTATTTTCGAAGTTGACTGTATATGTTTGGTCTGTATCACAATATATGTTTGTGCTGTATCTCTGTACTCTAACACTGTTATGGCGGCACTATCTTGTTCATAGATAAATCAAGCCAGGATTTCCAATCAGACTAAATATCTTTTATTTACACTGCTTTCAATAAGCTGCTCATTCCAATGTACTGGTCACTGGTGACCTAGTGACTAAACGCTTGACCAGTGTCCTCAAGCTGACCTTTCTATCTCTCAAGGAAGCTGAGGAGGAAGACCAGCAGAATCATGTTCAATGCTAGCAGGAATGGCTCTGGGCCTGTGAGTATGGTGGTGGATCAATACCAACAAAATACCCCTGGGATCCAGGCATTGTTACAGCAAGCCAAGGTCATCTGGAGGTCGGGTCAAACACTGGTCAGTTTATTAGGATCAACATCATTAGCACAGCAGTGGGTCAATACGCTGTGTCCAATGTTGGTAAACATATATAATATCACAGTTACCAACTCTTTAACAAGAAAATGTCTACCCCCATTTCACTTTGTCAAAAGTATGAAATCCATGACGGCCAATGGTAGACATACTAAATACTGGATCCAGGATCCTTTAAAATTTAAAACACAGAAACCCTTTCTACAAGTGACATGGACAACTCTGTCAGATCAATCTGCATGACAGGGAAATAAACAAAACATACATAACTAGGTTAAAAAATGGTTCCTAACATTCATGTGAAGTTTCATTGTAATTGGTTCACTTGTTTAGGAGGAATTGTCTAGGCAAAATTTTCCAACCAAAACCTATTTATAATGACCTGGTTACCATGGCAACTTTTGGTAAAAGAAATCTGCATGCATATCTACATTTAGTCCGTGATCCCTAACATTCCTGTGTAGTTCCATTTAAATCGGTTCAGAGGTTTCGTTGGAGTTGTCCTGACAAAGTTTTCCCTGAATATCACACTCTTTTTTTAACTAGAAATGTCTGTGAGACATAAATGCCCCTGCCCCCAGCTGGTTACATTACCATGGGACGGGATGCAATAGGACGGGATGCAATAGGACGGGATGCAACGGGACACGATGGGACGGACATGGGTTACACTAAATGCCCCCCCCCCCCCCGCCATTTCATGGTGGGGGCATAAAAATCAAGCTATTTTTGTGCGATAGTTTCCACAACTTACAAGGCACATGCCTCTGAGGCTCAGTTGGAAATAAAAATGGCTGACTTACCTTACATCCCTCACAGGCATGCACTCCATAATGGAAGCCGCTGGCTTTGTCACCACAAACCCTACACAGGACGGTATCACCGTCAAATTCTGAAACAAACAATTTAATTTCAAAATCTTTAACCTAGCACAGACAGATAGAATATATGTGATTTTTTCCCATATCTACTGTACCTAAGCTTTTATCAATTTCTGGGGAAAACCTTGATCCTGGGAATAAGTAAGTACCCAGGGACAAGTTCAGATAATAACCCTAGGCCAATCCTAGTAGCATTAGCAGGGGTCGCCTTGGGCACAAGACAGTTCTGCAAAATTTCATGGAACTTGGACAAAATTTGGATTTCCAATCAGAGGCCATGAAATGTCTCTTATTTTAGTTTTCACAAAATGAATACTGGCATTGCTTTTACATACGCATACCAAATTTCTTTTAAAATTGGACAATATTTAAATTTTGACCAATCAGAAGCCTTTATTTGGCGGTCACCTTAAATCGTAATGCTATATTCTTTTTGTTTATAATGAGTGCCATCACATTTTCATCCTTCCCACAAAGTTTCATCATAATCCATAAAGTAGAAGAAAATTCATTACAGGATATGTTTTTTAGCCAATCAGAAGCCATGGTGGCCATCTTGGACGTTTGATCTGGGGAAAAAAAAAGAGTAAGGTTGCACAACAAGACATGACGCTTATTATATCTGTGAAGTTTGACGACAATCACATTAGTAGTTATTTAATGTAAGCTGGTTATAATTACATTACCATGGGACAGAACAGGATGTGACGGGACAGACATTGGTAACAATTTATGTGTGCCCCCTCCCCCCCATTTCATGGCAAAGGCATAATAAAAAACCTTAAATATAAATAATAGCTTGATATTTACATTAAAACTACATGTATGGATTCTTAAGATGTACATTTAATTTCTTATCCACAAAGCCCACAAAGCCAGGAGAAAAAATGTTTAGTCAGTTAGTGATGATATAAATTTCGGTCCGATATCATTTTGCACTATTTGTGTTAACTATTTTTTCATTTTTCTAAAATCAAATCCTTTAAAGTAGAGAAATTTAAAACCTTTATAGTATAATGGAAATTGAGAGATATAATCTGATTGATTTTATTAATATGTTTTTGTATTTTTACTACATTTTGAACAAAACATAGAACTTCATCCTGTGGCATATTAATATTCTATAACCCTTACGCAAATTTTAAAAATGTAATCAAACTTTTGGGAATTTCGAAAATGTAATAAAAAGACAATTCAACAGTTTCGCAATAAATATCAAATATATTTCACTTGTATGGAAGATTTTTTAGCACTCATGAAAATATTTTTAAAAATCTGCCATACTCATGAAACCATTTAATAGCCTGTATATATTGTTTGGATCTTAATAACGTTTAAGACCATGTAGTACAATTGTTGTATTACACAAACAAGAGGCCAGTACCTAACTGGCATTAATACTCTTATATATGCCATAAAAGGATAAAGGGTCACTGACTTATAAACTGTTTTGAGGACATTGAAAGTGAGATTAAAGTTAAAGAACATTATTGTGATTATATTTACCCGAGCGTGAAGAAATTCACAATTTTGATAAAGCTCCTTTAATGATGCTTCAATTCATATAGCAACTTGGTTTCTAGCCTATTTGGATCAAGAAGATGATTTTTGAAATCTTTTCTAATTTGATCCCTTTTGGCCCCGCCCCTCAGGATAAGTCAAGATCTTGATTTTCATTATAAGAACCTTTTCATCCAAGCAGAGTATTTGATTCAAGCGTATATCTGGGTCTGAAGAAAAAGATTGTTGACATTTTTGCCAATGTAATCCCTGTTCAGGCCCCACATGATGATAATTCTAAACAAGTTAGATTACATCCTCTGAAAAAAAAAAAATATGCCCGAAAGTGTTACTTCCTTTAATTAAATAATAGTAAACTTGATGGTGACCCCATCCCTCAGGGAAAACGGGTGACCCGGGATTAATAAAATTCACAATTTGATAAAGCGTAAGTACTTAGGACCTTTTCATCCTAAAAATGCCATTACATTCTAACATTTCTGGGCCATTTCTAGAAGAATATTGTTGAAATTTTTGACAATTTGATTCCTTTTTGCCCTGTTCCTCAGCCCCCAAGGGAAAAGTAGGGGTCTCAATTTTCTTACTATCCCACTCCAATCATATGCTGATAATTCTAATCAAGTTTGGATTATATCCCTCTAAAAACAAGCAAATCTGGCTCTAATGTTATATTTCTTGATATTTAGCTAAAGTTGCAATATGAGCCCTTTGGCCCCACCCCTCTGGCCCAGGGGGTGGGGGGGGGGGGGGGTAAGACACATTAATGAAATTAATATTTAGTTTACCTTTCCTACAAAACTTGATTGAAAATGGATCATGGGTTTTGGAGAAGAAGTTGAATAGATATATGTTAAAAAAGTTAATGGATGACAACCATGATGCTGAATTGAAACAAGCTATTGGCAAATTGGCTCACAGTCACATGGTAGGTGGTAGGTCTCAGTATGTCCATGACAAAAATCTAGGATATATTTATGCCTTTTAAGAAAACCTTACTTTTTCTCTGTGATTTTACTGCTTTCCCTAGTCAGTGAGACAGTGACCTGGTCTAGTACTATGCTAATTAGCCAGCTAACTAGTAAACAACTCGGTGAATCATCAAGTAATTCATAAGAGATGATGAGATATGGTGGGTTTAATGGACCGGCTGCCTCTACCATAAACTGGTTGACATATTTACTGTAAATGTGTTTTCAATACAAAAAAGACATTGTCTATGATTATAATGGATGTTTCTCCTGACTTCGACCTATAGCAGGATTTTGACCTCTGTGACCTCTATGTGACCTGACCTTATACACTAAAGCAGGGATATGTGTAAACATGTCAGTAAACTATAGTCTGTTTCTGTAAAGTAGGACAGAAGGAAGAAGTGTGAATCAAAAACTAAAGTCAGTTTCTGTTTATGGATCAACTGGGTGGGGGTTCATACAGTAACTGAGTGTGTGATTTTTTGGAAAGGCTCATTAATATACAGCATGAAGATGGAAGCTTCTCATCAATAAATGATTACTGAGCTTATCTATTTTTATGTATATATATAAAAAGTTCAGTAAACAAGAAGACAATACAAACCTACGTGTAATCTCTTTAACAGTTCTTCTACTGATTATTTTGTAATTCAATAAATTATACATATTTTTCATGTGAGCATGCACCTTTCCAACACAAAATATGTTTTTTTTTTGGCACATGTGCTAGACCTCCGACATTTAGCAGAATATTTGAATATGGCCATTGTGTGAAGTCATGATCAGCAATATTTTAATACCAGAACATCGCTGAAAAGCAGAGTTCTAAAACTGTCTTGAATATAAAATCAACAGGTGTTCCAATAAAAGTTGGTGATGATAGCGATGCAACCAACATGGATGTAATATGGGAATATCAGAAGTAGAGTTCCTTAGATGTCTGAATGTATCAAATGAACCGAAGTATCTGTAATAGTATAACTTCCATTTTCAGATGGAAAAACATCTAAAAATAATTGCAAGAGTCTGAATTTGTGATTTACTTTCCTCAAGTATTAATGCAACAAGCTAATTCGTAGAATTAATATCCCCCGCTTTTCCCCCTTTCGTATATGGGGGTCATCATATTGTAGATAATTTTTTTTTGTAATTTTCATGCTGTTGACACATTTACTTACCTAGATTTATTGCTTGGAAATTAAACAAAAACTAAAGCCTTCTACACAGAAATTGAATAATATTTGTTGCCATGATTGCACAGAAATGTTAATCAAAGGGCCATAACTCAGCCAAATAACATCAACCAAAAGTGGCTATCGAGCTTTGCTGAGCCTTTTAAGCATTTAACCTTGTTACTAAATTTCAAGAAAATTGGATATTATTTGTTTTCGTTATTGCACGTAAACAAAAGAAAATGGCATTTTTTGTTAATCAAAGGGCCATAACTCCGTCAAATAATGTCCGCCAAAAGTGGCGACCGAACTTGGCCGAGCCTTTTTGAGCCCTTTTGGCATTTTATCTTGTATCCAAGTTTCAAGAAAATTGGATAATAATTGTTGCCATTATTGCATGGAAACTAAGTGTGTCAGCGAACAGACAGACGGACAAACACAAATTAATATCCCCCATTTTGGTGGGAGCGGGGGATAAAAATCAAAGTTATACTGAAAACAAACATTTATGTGAAGTTCACATAATTTTCAAAGATTAAGTTGAAGTTATAACAGATTTTTTGGTTGGACAATCTAAAGTGAACTTTACGAGGCTGAATGGACAATCTAAAGTGAACTTTACGAGGCTGAATTTGTGGAGGAGCTAATCAGGACAGGTAACAAAAACCTTGCCAAATCTTTTAATTTCACTTTCAGATATATCGACGATGTGTTGTCTATAAACAACAAGAAATTTGCTGACCATGTCGATCGTATATACCCTTCTGAACTTGAAACAAAGAACACAACAGACTCTTCTACATCAGCTCCTTACTTCGATCTCTACTTAAACTACGACCAACATGGACAGCTTACTACTAAGCTATACGATAAACGTGATGATTTCAATTTTCCAATCTTTAACTTTCCATTTCTTGATAGTAACATCCCTGCTTCTCCAACCTATGGTGTTTACAAGTTGCAGTTGATTCGGTATTCAAGGGCTTGCTCTAAATATCGGGATTTTCGTGATCGATGTTGACTGCTGACAAACAAACTAACAACACAAGGATTCGAGAGATGCAGGTTGATCAGTACTATGGGCAAGTTTTATTGTAGCCATCTTTGTCTCATTGAGAAATATTCTGTATCTTTAAGTGATATGAAGATTGACGTTTTTGAGTATGCTCATTAGTGTGTTAACTTGTTGTGATTGACAATGATTCTCGGTTCTCATTTGAGATGTTTACTTGGATGTGACAAAGATTTACATGGCGGGTGTCGTCGATGAAGCAGAAGACGCTTACTCTTCCGGAACACCTTGTCTTATTCCCTTGTACTTTTGCAAGGGTCTCCATGTAAATCTTTCCTTTGTTCAAATTTTGCCCCTGGTTTAATCGATTTTGAGTTTGGATTATGATTATGTTGACGCTTCGGTATTCTCTTATTTTATTTCACCTAAAAAGTAATATTTTGTTAATTAATTTGATTAAACGTAGAATTTTCCTATATAATTAACATCATAAAAGTAATATTTTTTTTATTGTACGTTTTAAAGCTCATTTTGAAAACAATGCAGTATATTTAAAATTTACCCTACCCCTTTTGGTACCCCCCCCCCCACTTTTGATCGAACTTTTACCTTAGTTAATACACATGTAATATAATAGGACATCCCTAAACATATTGAGGAGGTAAAAGTCTGAATTTAGCGGGGCCCCAAAAAGGTCCTTATAAGCACCCTTCATTTCTATGACGTCAACAACAATACATGTCAGAGGGCGGATTATATATAAAAGCAAATTATCTAGGTTCAAGACACAATTGCAGTGTTCGAAAGTAAAGGTGGTCTGATGGCCTGAGGCTATAGAAAACCTGGTACATTACAATTCATGTAAACAACTTTCCTATATTTTCTGACAAGCCATCATATGAAACCACATCGTCGGATACCCACGGTTGATCTCGCTTCGCTAACTCACTCATCACCCGTGGGCAAACTCGCCGAGAAATCCTCGTAGGTAATTAATATGTACGAAGCATTTGATTGGTTCCAGTGCAGTTTCGCGATGGGATTTTAAACCAATCAGAATTATCGTTATATAATCTATACGGAAGCATAACTTAGATAAGTAGCACTGTATTGTTCTTGACTTGTTTTTTAAGTCAACGACCTGTAAGACTTGTCTCATATGATTTTTAAACAAAATTCACAAGACTTAATTGACGCCGCCATCGTTGTGAACACGTCTTCTACTCGCCGTTTACACGCTTTCTCATGGGCGCAGCCATTGTTGTGTATGGTGTACCACGAAACGGGTCTTCAAACTGGAGAGTTTCGACTTTCTGATTGGTCCGTTCTAATATACGGATTACCATATTTTACGAGGATTTCTCAGAGAGTTTTCCCATGGGTGGTGAGTGAGTTAGCGAAGCAAGATCAACCGTGGGTATCCGACGATGAAGAAACCAGAGCATATACTCAAAGTATTTTTACAGAGAACAGTGCATTATTGGCTTCAAACATTTCAGCAAGTATGAATCGAAATATTCAAGCATTTGCATGACGCAGTTATAAAAACAACATGGCACATATGTTAGGATATATGAGGGCGCTAAGCCAGATTCGATTAAAGGAAGGTATCCATCTTCACCACAGACAAAAAAATATAATGAAAAGCATACAATGACAACGTCTGAGATCGGACATTTGCATGAATGACGGGAGTGGCTATGTCACGACCAGGAATTGCAGTGCAATCTCAGGTTTGGATCAACGGAACCAATAACTTTAAACTTGACAGCGTAAAGGCACATGAAAAAAGGTGGAAGTTGAGTTTGAGCACAATTAGGATTAAAACTAAACAAACATTTTTGTCATCAATAAAATTATAAAAAACATATATATATCTGATTGCGTTATATAATATTCGTTATCATTTTATTTCAACTCTAACAACAACAAATATGTGTTTACAAAATGGGTCTATGGAAAAATGACTCGGGCCATGAGATTTCAATTTTCTGTAGACCAATTGTCTATGGAATTTTCATATTTACTTTCAAACACTGCAATTGTGTGACATCAAAAACAATACCTTTTATTACTAGCAGCAGCTGCTACCTGTGTACACCTCATATAGAAATATTTAATTTTCCATTGATTGTATGCAGAATGCGGCTTTCTGATTGGTTGAGATTTTCTTTTCATACCTCTATGAAAAACAAATCTGAAAATGGTGCGAAAAATGTGACGTCACAATGTGGCGATTGACGTTGCGTATTGATTTGTAAAAAGGATCCGTTATTAGATCAGTCAAATTGTAGATAAACATGTTTTAAATTTGAAAAAAAAGTTTCAAAAATTAATTATAAGCGTTGATGTCAATGATTTTTTAGTTTCATAGGGTTATGAAAAAAAAATTGCTTGCAAACTTTTGTAAGAATCCGTTACGCAGATTCATACAGTTTGCAAACAATTTTTTTTTCATACCCCAATGAAACGAAATAAAATTTTCATCAATGCTTAAATACAACCCTACTCCACCATTTTACATACATTATGTATATGCGGGGGTGATCCTTAAGGACATCGGTTACGTAATTTAGTCTGTAGCCCAGTACACTATATACTTGTAACGCTAATCCACCATTTTACATACATGCTGTGGTGAATCTTAAGGATATCGGTTATGTAATTCAGACTGTAGCCAAGTACGGAAATGGTTAAATCATACTAAAACCCAGATTTTACATATAATTTAAATCATATCGAACTCAAAATAATTTCATTTCTCTTGATGAAATTGGTCTGAGCACTCACCTAATCCATCCAGGCTAGCCTCCTTCCCCATTGTGGTCATACTAATAAACTCCGAGTCGTACTCTTCTGCACTCTCCTCCTTCAAATCATCTCCACAAGACTTTCGCCACACCTACAAACCAACACATACACATTTACAAAGAGGAAAGATGAAACTCATTAAATGCTTTAAAAGTACTATTAACAGACTGTATATTTCAATTTTCTGTGATAGGTAAGCTATCCTGGCCAGAATCAGTACCATGTACAGTGATCGGTGCGAATTGTGGTGTCCAGTCCTCGGCTTCACCATCCTCAAACCCTTGGTAGTATATACGTCCATTCGAAGCCACAGTCTTACGCAAATTACACAACTTTTTCTGAGACACTTCATATAAACCAGATAAAAAGGCTTGTGATTGGTCTATTTGTGTATCAGGTGCTAATGTGAGACAAACATAAATCTGTTATTAACGGAGGCTGGTTGTCTTAATAATATTATTGTTTCCACACGACCAACAGCGACCTTTACTTGACCTTGGCCCTTTCGGCAAGCGAGTTAAAAATGAAAAATAATTAGCAGGTATCTTTAGCTGTAACAAACAATTACTGTTGAAATAAGGATGGCCACATATCATACAGACCATGCAAAGCCAAAGGACCTCAGGTCGACTGAACTACCATATATGGCATCGTTGGAAACCCACGTTACACTTCTCTGACGTTTGCATCCCGTGGGCCAGAATCAGTGTAAACCTTCGTTTCCCCGAATAGAAGTTTATTCAGAGATTTCAACCAATCAGAATGGTCGTTTCTCGTGACACTCTGTTAGATCATTTTACCGTGACCACAAGCAGTTTATTTTTATAGGCATGACGCCGATGTCAATCGCCGTATAGCAGGACCTGATATTTCAATCACAATCAGCACAATTATAACACAATCGACAGGTTTTGTTGACAGGCGGTGCTACAAATGAAACGGGATACCCCGGCTTGATGTCCCGGCTGTATGTAGTCACGGATGAAACTATTGATATGATTGGCTTCTATTTTAGTTTGAAAACAAGAGTTTCTTCCCATTTAAGCCCATGGGATGAAACCTCAGAGAAGTGTACCGTGGGTTTCCGACGATGCATATATAGAAGAGACGAAATTCCTATGCGAGTTATTCACCTTGTTGTCATGCACATGAATTATACGTTGATTTATCAATGGCGAGTGTAATTTATGAATGGGATATATCTTGCTACGCTTAGCAATGCATTGTTTGCAGATTTCACTCTCTTCAATTTCCTCTGTGAACCACAATTTTGAAATAAAATCCACTGTGTGTATAACTTAATTCTAAACATTTTCACCACATGCCGTTTTCTGGAAATCCGTAATTTTTGAAAAATTCAGTATTTAAATCAACTTGTCAAGATATAAGAATGCCTCTATCCAATATGTTTACACCTGTATGTACTACATCTAAATACAATCATGAAATCATAATATTCTAATTTTGGTACATACCCATTCGACTATTACTTGTTGTGAACCTATTTGAAATGTGATAAATTGCATTCGACAACAGAATTTCATGCAAAGAACAAGCACATCAAAGATCTTTGTGTATCACATAAAATATTTTTCCTCATGCGATTTATAATTGGTATTGGTATATAAGCAGGTGATTCTATATTACCATCACCATTTGACTCACTCATGGTGTCATGGTGCTGCTGGTGCTGATTTTAATAATGGCTTGTAGATTTATTAGCATCTGTGGGAATCCATGAAATGAAAATTCAACGGAGGAGGGGAATTGTTGTCAAATACCAAAGTTCCTGCATTAGCCCCAAGAACGCTTTTGGTCATCTAACTAAACTGGATGGAAGCTAGAATTTCTGTCAGAGGTGTTTGTCAACCGCTTCCGATATAAAAGAAGTTGAAAGAAGCAAGAAGCTGAGAAACTTGATCGAACTGAACATGTAAGTGCCCCCATCCTCTACCCCGAAATTAATTACTTAAGTTTGTATCTTGTGTCCGCCTCTGTGTATAATCAATGTATTCATTATACAGTTTACACGGCACTATTCTTAAGTGGAACGTCACTATAAAGTCAGTCTTTAAAAAAAAAATAGAATTAAAACGTTCCTTCATTCTAATTCTAAAACTAAAACTGATCTAATCACCATCATAAAAGAAATTTATTAAACATTGCAAAACAAAGAATACGCGGGTATCGTACAGCAGCAGTTGAAACTCGGTATTTGTAAACATGCATCCATTTTGAAATTGTGCCTTCTTCGGTTTGTTGTTTTAGTGGTCCATACCTAAATGACTTTGAATTCTTTGGACTTTCTGTCAAGAGTTTCTTGGTAGTTACAGCTCAGGTTTACTTCACTTTAGCTAATTATTTTTGCATGGTTATCAACTGGTTTTTTTTTCAGTTTTTTTCAGAATCACGATAATTTTCCAGAAGTTACGTATATTTGGCATTTAAATTTGAATGTTGAAATACTAACTGGTTGCTGAAATCTGAAATTACCCATTCTGAAGTACTAAAAAGTAATTTGTGGATATCATATACTTTGCAAACTTTGCAAAGACGAGAATGTCAATGGCTATCATATTTCACAAACTCAGGTTCACAAGAAGTAATAGTCGAATGGGTATGTGAAATACAAATTATCAATAATTTATATATTGAATTGAAATAACTCAGTTTTTGCCGAAATTAAAATCTTATGATTTCATGATTGTATATATAGGTATAGTACATATAGGTGTACACATATGGGATAGCGGCATTCCTACGGTAGCTTTTTTATCTTGACAAGTTGACTTACTGTAGATACTGAATTTTTCAAAAATTACGGATTTCCTGAAAACGGCGTGCGGTGAAAATGTTTAGAATTAAGTATACACACAGTGGATTTTAAAATTCAAAATTTTAAAATTCAAAATTTCAAAATTTGATTTGCAAAATCGTGGTTCGCAAAGGAAATTGAAGAGAGTGACCCCTCGAAATAACAATTTTCAGGAAGAGGAAAAAAAATTTTTCACTTTTTGTGAACATTTAGGGTATTCATTGATGAATAACAAGTTCAAATTAATTACATTTTATTGAAAGAAGGAAAACATATATCTACATTCTGTGATATATGTAAGATATATAAGAGATTGTTTGTCAGCTCCATTTTGAATTTGTCGGGCTAGCAGATTTTTTTTCGGGCTAGTACGTACATTGAAAATTTTGTTTACAACCCTGATTATGCATACAATTAAAACACTGCATGCAGCTAGAAGTAAACTGCAACAATTATCCATAACAAATCAATAAAACAAGTGTTTTTCATGAAAAATATTCGATAAAATCATCTACCATTTTTCTCGCCGAATTGTGAGGGTAGGGGGTGTCTATAGTGAGAGGTGTGAGACAAGGTGTGCTAAAATGCCAGATACTGTAATGCATTGCATGATATACCATATTTAAATTGATCGAAACAAAATTATAAGTCTAGTACATGTATCTTTTACGCACTCATCTTAAAACAATGTGTACCAGTACAAACTGGTCAAAAAATGAATTGGAACACTGTTGTGTCTCTAGGTCTTCAATATTTCAGAAGTTGTTTGAAAGTATATATCTTATATAACTTAGTTCATCTCTTCCAAGGAAGCTAAAATCAAATCTCACGTCTCTAGTCCTTTTGGTATTTCAGAAAAAGTTGTTTAAACAAAAAGTTGACTGACACAGGACAGACGATGGAGGGACGCCACACCATGGCATAAGCTAAATTGGTCTTTCGCTCCAGGTGAGCAAGTAAAATTTGAGAAAAGTTTCCTAAAGATACTGAAAAAAAAATTTGCTGTCAAAATTCAAGATGATTATCCATCAGCCATACATTTGATCCTTCCTGTTATTAAACTGTTACTCTCAAGGAAGATTAACAAGGTATCACAGATCATACTAATGCCCTCGTGCTTTAACAATTATTTATAAATACAAAGTAAAATGGGAACTGTTGAGTGATTACATTGTAGATTACGCATCTTGTAGTAAGCTGGTATGCGTCCAGGATACAATTAAAATACTTAAATGACTGTGCCAAAATTCTATTCATAGTAACAGTGACCTATTTTTTTTACCATGAAAAATTTGAAATGCATACTTGTACAAGATATGATATTTGTACATGTGATCACTTTGAAGTTTGGTATCAATCAGTTGAGAACTACAGCCTGTGACCCAGTGACATCCAAATTTCTGCGAGTGTCAATTTCTATTTGTAGTAACGGTGACCTAGTTTTTTACCACAGAAGGTTGAATCCCAACCTCATACAAGAGGTGATACTTGTGAACATTTGTGTGAAGTTGTCATGTCAATCAGCTCAGAAATGCAGCCTATAGAGCCGACATCTTTGGGAATACAGACGAATATACATACTGATGGTGTTACCCTCGATGACTCAGGGGGGGGGTAACTCTTTAAAAAGGGTCAAACATGCAAAGTCACTCTAGGGGGCACATCTCCATATTGTACTGGCTATTCCCACAAAATTTTGAGAGGATCTACTGTATACAGGGGGAATGCATAGCTAGACAAAATTGTGTTCATTTTCTATATAAAAGCTCTCTGTGAAGATCTAGTGAAAAAGGCGGACAGACAAGCTGATTCCAGTAAACCCCTACTAAACTTCATTGCGGGAGGTATAACTAAAGATCATGGGGAATCTTCATTCACATGAAATTTGAGAAAAACTCAAAATTTTCCTGAGAAATAGCGCTAGCGTTAATTAGGAATGAATAGAATGACAGTCGGATGATTTGACAGACCAATGATGCTGGGTTATTGAAACAGCACAACCATAAATAAATCAAATATTGTCAATCCTGTTCAAATTTTACACAAAATTAGTCACTACAATAAAGTGTAGTTCAAACCATCCAAGTTGACATCAGAGAATTTTGAGATCGGTAAAAAGTCATGCTAAATTGTGATTTTAATTCGCAAAACAGAGGAAAGAATCTAGTGTAATGTCCAGCTAGGTATATGAGGGGGAAATACTGCCTAACTGGCAAGCTAGCTTTTCCAGTCATGCGGTATAACCCAGGGACCCGTTCACGCTAGTTAAGCAACGGTGAGCGTGGTCAGTAGTTGGATGGGTGACCGCCTGCACGTTACATTTGGTCGGCGAGCGTGGTCAGTAGTTTGATGGGTGACCGCCTGCACGTTACATTTGGTGGCAGCGTAGTGACTCTGTGTGATCATGTAAGGCCAGTTCCCGTTGGTTTGGGAAGGTGCATTAATTTGATACACAGAGAAGAACCTTCGTATTCCCAGGCCAAGTCTCGGAACAAGACTTCTCGGAGGGTGAATAATGTAATGTCCAGCTAGGTATATGAGGGGGAAATACTGCCTAACTGCATGGCAAGCTAGCTTTTCCAGTCATGCAGTATAACCTGGGGACCGTTCACGCTAGTTAAGCAACGGTGAGCGTGGTCAGTAGTTGGATGGGCAGCAGTATGAAACTACCATTCCGCGATCCGGCCGTATGCTGATTAGGGTAAAAAGATAATAGACTGCATGTAGATGTGTGCACATGTTTATGTTTACAAGAAAGAAACACAATCATCGCTTTAATGTACGTGGCTTGTGCTCAAATTCCCCTAATTGATGAAAACAATGTTGCACATCACAAGTTCTACATATTGTGAAGTAGCTAGTTTAACATCATTTCAGCACTCAAAATGTGTGTTTGATTGATCCAAAAACTGTGTAAGCGAGGTTCAAACTATAACTCAATTAAATGGTGTGTTCAAACTATCCACCAATTAACTAACCAAAGCTTATGGTGTACCATACAAGTCTTGCACACAAACAGCCAAGCATGTCAAATAAAAGTAGAATACTGTTATGATCTTAAAATGCTACGCATGTTCTTTAATATTGTGTAATAGGACGAGGCGGGTTCCGGGCAAATCACACGGGTATACAATACTATTAAGAGAAGTTACAACGTTTCATTGTCTTTTATATATAATTATATCATATTAAAACCATCCCCTACTACACTGTTTCCGCGGTACAACTTTTCGAAATAAATGTCACATGATTTGGCAGTCAAGTGGAACATTCAGGGGGGGCATGTATACTTCTGGTGTAATGGTAAATCGGTAGTTAACCAACTTTGATGGCATAAAATGCCGGTAAATTAGGACAAACCTTGCCCTGCTCTAACAAGTTATTTCTACAGGCCATTACCATGTAGATACACATGACGTTTGGAAACTCATAGCAGCTCTTTTTGAAAATTGTTTTTCGTTACCGAGGCTTTGGCAGTATACCGTAAGTATACATGCCCTGGCCCCCTATCACGTGACAAGCGTATCTAAAACCTAGTCGAATCCGGAGAGAAAAAAGTATCTCAGAAACGACATATTGTAATATATATTTATACAGAAAAGAATGACAAATTGAACATGCAATGCACTGATGCAGAAAAATAAACTTTTGAACTATTCGTACTGATCATGACTAATTTACAGTATAGAATTTATAATTAAAACAAACATTCCAGACTCAAAGACAATTGCCTCTATCAAGTCGGTAGTAGACTAGTAGGTATTGAAAACGGTATTTAGTTTAACAAGGTAACAGGTGTTGGATCTGTAAACAAACTACAGTCCGGTAGATAGGCGTGTTACCCCTACAACCAGCACCTCGTCCTTCTGTCACAGCTTTTAGAATGTCCCGTGTCTAGGTCTCAAACAATACTAAATATGGCACCGAAGTAGCTTATCGCATCGTAAAACCACCAAAATAAACAGAGGTTAGAGGTAACCCGGTACACTTACACTGAAATATCCTCTCACCGGCATTCCTCTCGCCGAGCCGGCAAGGCCGAAAACAAACCAACATAGACAAAGAAATTCTTAGCAAAACACCAAACGGAGTTACTGGGGGGAAAGCTTACATACTCAGGGTCCAGATGAGCACTTTCTCCTCTCCAACTGTGTCGGTCATCCGTCAATATAGGAGCCGACAAAATGGTCTCGGCGCTGGCCTTCCTGTGTTGTTTGAACTCTGAGTGACAGAGTGACACACATTTCAGACCATAGCCTGACCCATTTCCTCGCCCACCAGATCCCCTCTTTTGATTGGCCAACGTGAGGACACTGACATTTACATCTTCGGACCGTTTTGAACATGATATAAGTGTATTTAAGTCATTTTATGAACTCTTTATTATCACAGTTTTATGAAGTACGAATTAGAAGTAAGAAGGACCAAACTTTGGATCTAACGAAAGCAAAACTTGGGTTGTTTTGGGGTTTGTAGTGAAATGTAGGTCAGAGTGTCTAGCCAATCAAAAGCGGTTTTACATCAATACGCTCGAGGTGCATCGAACTATGCGTTTCATGCGAGAAAAGAAGTAAACAACTATAAATAGAACTGTGTCATGCCGAAAACAAGCTTTAACCAGCTGATAGTCCTAATATTAGGATACACTATAGGGGACACAGCTGGTCGTCTATGCATACGACTTTAACCGCTTCCATGATCATAACTTGCATTGTCTTCACTAGAAACTGTGTGATTTTGTGATGAACTCATAATAAATGTAAATTTTCTAACATTAATCGAGCGGTCAGCGTCATCTATCACGTCAGTAACCCAGTGGCCATGGTAATGGTCACCACATTAATTACGATCTCCAAGAGTCCACTCGATAATCTATGATGTTTTCGTAACAGTGCTGATTTTGCCATCTACAGTAAGGCACGCTCGTGATCATCAACCTTTATATAAACACATTTTTCATTCAAGGTCACCCTCTTACCGTGATAAATATAGCTATACACCTGTACACCTGCTACAATAACAAGTCTCCAACATCGGGTAGGCTACATGTATAGACGTATGTAAGTGTAGTAGCCAGGCTGTAACCAGCATCTGATTTATATATATATATATCCGGTACCTGTTGTAGGCTAATATCGAATACCTGTAGTAGGCTAGCTAGACTTTGATATCGGGCACAGGTAGAGGCCTAGTAGGCTATAGCTATAGCTAGACTGTGATATCGGGTACCTGTAGTAGGCTACAGTTGTATAGCTGGACTGTGATATCGGGTACATGTAGTAGGCTACAGTTGTATAGCTGGACTGTGATATCGGGTACCTGTAGTAGGCTACAGTTGTATAGCTGGACTGTGATATCGGGTACCTGTAGTAGGCTAGCTCTAGACTGTGATATCGGGTACCTGTAGTAGGCTACAGTTGTATAGCTGGACTGTGATATCGGGTACCTGTAGTAGACTATATAGACTGTGATACCGGGTACCTATAGTAGACTATATAGACTGTGATATCGGGTACCTGTAGTAGACTATATAGACCGTGATATCGGGAACCTGTAGTAGGCTATATAGCCTGTGATATCGGGTACCTGTAGTAGGTTATACAGACTGTGATATCGGGTACCTGTAGTAGGCTATATAGACTGTGATATCGGGTACCTGTAGTAGGCTATATAGACTGTGATAACGGGTACCTGTAGTAGACTATATAGACTGTGATATCGGGTACCTGTAGTAGGCTATATAGACTGTGATATCGGTTACCTGTAGTAGGCTATATAGACTGTGATATCGGGTACCTGTAGTAGGCTATATAGACTGTGATATCGGGTACCTGTAGTAGGCTATATAGACTGTGATATCGGGTACCTGTAGTAGGCTAGCTAGACTGTGATATCGGGTACCTGTAATAGGTTATATAGACTGTGATATCGGGCACCTGTGGTAGACTATAAAGACTGTGATATCGGGTACCTGTAGTAGCCTATATAGACTGTGATATCGGGTACTTGTAGTAGGCTATATAGAATGTGTTATCGGGTACCTGTAGTAGGCTAGCTAGACTGTGATATCGGGTACCTGTGGTAGGCTAGCTAGACTGCGATATCGGGTACCTGTAGTAGACCAGATAGACTGTGATATCGGGTACCTGTAGTAGGCTATATATAAAGACTGTGATATCGGGTACCTGTAGTAGGCTAGCTAGACTGTGATGTCGGGTACCTGTAGTACGCTAGCTAGCTTGACTGTGATATCGGGTACCTGTAGCAGACTAACTAGACTGTGATATCGGGTACCTGTAGTAGGCTATATAGACTGTGATATCGGGTACTTGTGGTAGTCTATATAGACTGTGATATCGGGTACCTGTAGTAGGCTATATAGACTGTGATATCGGGTACCTGTAGTAGCCTAGCTAGACTGTGATATCGGGTACCTGTAGTAGGCTAGCTAGACTGTGATATCGGGTACCTGTAGTAGGCTATATAGACTGTGATATCGGGTACCTGTAGTAGGCTAGATAGACTGTGATATCGGGTACCTGTAGTAGCCTAGCTAGACTGTGATATCGGGTACCTGTAGTAGGCTAGCTAGACTGTGATACCGGGTACCTGTAGTAGGCTATATAGACTGTGATATCGGGTACCTGTAGTAGGCTAGCTAGACTGTGATATTGGGTACCTGTAGTGGGCTAGCTAGACTGTGATATCGGGTACCTGTAGTAGGCAAGCTAGACTGTGATATCGGGTACCTGTAGTAGGCTAGATAGACTGTGATATCGGGTACCTGTAGTAGGCTATGTAGACTGTGATATCGGGTACCTGTAGCAGGCTATCCAGACTGTGATATCGGGTACCTGTAGTAGGCTAGCTAGACTGTGATATCGGGTACCTGTAGTAGCCTAGCTGGACTGTGATATCGGGTACCTGTAGTAGGTTATATATACTGTGATATCGGGTACCTGTAGTAGCCTAGCTAGACTGTGATATCGGGTACCTGAAGTAGGCTAGATAGACTGTGATATCGGGTACCTGTAGTAGACTATATAGACTGTGATACCGGGTACATGTAGTAGGCTAGATAGACTGTGATATCGGGTACCTGTAGTAGGCTATATAGAATGTGATATCGGGTACCTGTAGTAGGCAAGCTAGACTGTGATATCGGGTACCTGTAGTAGGCTAGATAGACTGTGATATCGGGTACCTGTAGTAGGCTATGTAGACTGTGATATCGGGTACCTGTAGCAGGCTATCTAGACTGTGATATCGGGTACCTGTAGTAGGCTAGCTAGACTGTGATATCGGGTACCTGTAGTAGCCTAGCTGGACTGTGATATCGGGTACCTGTAGTAGGTTATATATACTGTGATATCGGGTACCTGTAGTAGCCTAGCTAGACTGTGATATCGGGTACCTGAAGTAGGCTAGATAGACTGTGATATCGGGTACCTGTAGTAGACTATATAGACTGTGATACCGGGTACATGTAGTAGGCTAGATAGACTGTGATATCGGGTACCTGTAGTAGGCTATATAGAATGTGATATCGGGTACCTGTAGTAGGCTAGCTAGACTGTGATATCGGGTATCTGTAGTATGCTAGTAGACTGTGATATCGGGTACCTGTAGTATGCTAGTAGACTATGATATCGGGTACCTGTAGTAGCCTAGCTAGACTGTGATATCGGGTACCTGTAGTAGGCTATATAGACTGTGATATCGGGTACCTGTAGTAGGCTATATAGACTGTGATATCGGGTACCTGTAGTAGACTATATAGACTGTCATACCGGGTACATGTAGTAGGCTATATAGACTGTGATACCGGGTACCTGTAGTAGGCTATATAGACTGTGATATCGGGTACCTGTAGTAGGTTATATAGACTGTGATATCAGGTACCTGTAGTTGCCTAGCTAGACTGTGATATCGGGTACCTGTAGTAGGCTATATAGACTGTGATATCGGGTACCTGTAGTAGCCTAGCTAGACTGTGATATCGGGTACCTGTAGTAGGCTAGCTAGACTGTGATATCGGGTACCTGTAGTAAGCTATATAGACTGTGATATCGGGTACCTGTAGTAGGCTATATAGACTGTGATACCGGGTACATGTAGTAGGCTATATAAACTGTGATATCGGGTACCTGTAGTAGGCTATATAGACTGTGATATCGGGTACCTGTAGTAGGTTATATAGACTGTGATATCGGGTACCTGTAGTAGGTTATATAGACTGTGATATCAGGTACCTGTAGTAGCCTAGCTAGACTGTGATATCGGGTACCTGTAGTAGGCTAGCTAGACTGTGATATCGGGTACCTGTAGTAGGCTAGCTAGACTGTGATATCGGGTACCTGTAGTAGGCTATATATATAGACTGTGATATCGGGTACCTGTAGTAGGCTATATATATAGACTGTGATATCGGGTACCTGTAGTAGCCTAGCTAGACTGTGATATCGAGTACCTGTAGTAGGCTATGTAGACTGTGATATCGGGTACCTGTAGTAGGTTATGTATATAGACTGTGATATCGGGTACCTGTAGTAGGCTATATATATAGACTGTGATATTGGGTACCTGTAGTAGCCTAGCTAGACTGTGATATCGGGTACCTGTAGTAGGCTAGCTAGACTGTGATATCGGGTACCTGTAGTAGGCTATATATATAGACTGTGATATCGGGTATCTGTAGTATGCTAGTAGACTGTGATATCGGGTACCTGTAGTATGCTAGTAGACTATGATATCGGGTACCTGTAGTAGGCTATATAGACTGTGATATCGGGTACCTGTAGTAGCCTAGCTAGACTGTGATATCGGGTACCTGTAGTAGGCTATATAGACTGTGATATCGGGTACCTGTAGTAGCCTAGCTAGACTGTGATATCGGGTACCTGTAGTAGGCTAGCTAGACTGTGATACCGGGTACCTGTAGTAGGCTATATAGACTGTGATATCGGGTACCTGTAGTAGGCTAGCTAGACTGTGATATTGGGTACCTGTAGTGGGCTAGCTAGACTGTGATATCGGGTACCTGTAGTAGCCTAGCTAGACTGTGATATCGGGTACCTGTAGTAGGCTATATAGACTGTGATATCGGGTACCTGTAGTAGGCTATGTAGACTGTGATATCGGGTACCTGTAGCAGGCTAGCTAGACTGTGATATCGGGTACCTGTAGTAGGCTAGCTAGACTGTGATATCGGGTACCTGTAGTAGCCTAGCTGGACTGTGATATCGGGTACCTGTGGTGGGCTATATATACTGTGATATCGGGTAGCTGTAGTAGCCTAGCTAGACTGTGATATCGGGTATCTGTAGTATGCTAGTAGACTGTGATATCGGGTACCTGTAGTATGCTAGTAGACTATGATATCGGGTACCTGTAGTAGCCTAACTAGACTGTGATATCGGGTACCTGTAGTAGGCTAGCTAGACTGTGATATCGGGTACCTGTAGTAGCCTAGCTGGACTGTGATATCGGGTACCTGTAGTAGGCTATGTAGACTGTGATATCGGGTACCTGTAGCAGGCTATCTAGACTGTGATATCGGGTACCTGTAGTAGGCTAGCTAGACTGTGATATCGGGTACCTGTAGTAGCTTAGCTGGACTGTGATATCGGGTACCTGTAGTAGGTTATATATACTGTGATATCGGGTACCTGTAGTAGCCTAGCTAGCCTGTGATATCGGGTACCTGAAGTAGGCTAGATAGACTGTGATATCGGGTACCTGTAGTAGACTATATAGACTGTGATACCGGGTACATGTAGTAGGCTAGATAGACTGTGATATCGGGTACCTGTAGTAGGCTATATAGAATGTGATATCGGGTACCTGTAGTAGGCTAGCTAGACTGTGATATCGGGTATCTGTAGTATGCTAATAGACTGTGATATCGGGTACCTGTAGTATGCTAGTAGACTATGATATCGGGTACCTGTAGTAGCCTAGCTAGACTGTGATATCGGGTACCTGTAGTAGGCTATATAGACTGTGATATCGGGTACCTGTAGTAGGCTATATAGACTGTGATATCGGGTACCTGTAGTAGACTATATAGACTGTCATACCGGGTACATGTAGTAGGCTATATAGACTGTGATACCGGGTACCTGTAGTAGGCTATATAGACTGTGATATCGGGTACCTGTAGTAGGTTATATAGACTGTGATATCGGGTACCTGTAGTAGCCTAGCTAGACTGTGATATCGGGTTCCTGTAGTAGGCTATATAGACTGTGATATCGGGTACCTGTAGTAGCCTAGCTAGACTGTGATATCGGGTACCTGTAGTAGGCTAGCTAGACTGTGATACCGGGTACCTGTAGTAGGCTATATAGACTGTGATATCGGGTACCTGTAGTAGGCTAGCTAGACTGTGATATTGGGTTCCTGTAGTGGGCTAGCTAGACTGTGATATCGGGTACCTGTAGTAGCCTAGCTAGACTGTGATATCGGGTACCTGTAGTAGGCTATATAGACTGTGATATCGGGTACCTGTAGTAGGCTATGTAGACTGTGATATCGGGTACCTGTAGCAGGCTAGCTAGACTGTGATATCGGGTACCTGTAGTAGGCTAGCTAGACTGTGATATCGGATACCTGTAGTAGCCTAGCTGGACTGTGATATCGGGTACCTGTGGTAGGCTATATATACTGTGATATCGGGTAGCTGTAGTAGCCTAGCTAGACTGTGATATCGGGTATCTGTAGTATGCTAGTAGACTGTGATATCGGGTACCTGTAGTATGCTAGTAGACTATGATATCGGGTACCTGTAGTAGCCTAACTAGACTGTGATATCGGGTACCTGTAGTAGGCTATATAGACTGTGATATCGGGTACCTGTAGTAGGCTATATAGACTGTGATATCGGGTACCTGTAGTAGGCTAGCTAGACTGTGATATCGGGTACCTGTAGTAGGCTATATAGAATGTGATATCGGGTACCTGTAGTAGGCTAGCTAGACTGTGATATCGGGTATCTGTAGTATGCTAGTAGACTATGATATCGGGTACCTGTAGTAGCCTAACTAGACTGTGATATCGGGTACCTGTAGTAGGCTATATAGACTGTGATATCGGGTACCTGTAGTAAGCTATATAGACTGTGATATCGGGTACCTGTAGTAGGCTATATAGACTGTGATACCGGGTACATGTAGTAGGCTATATAAACTGTGATATCGGGTACCTGTAGTAGGCTATATAGACTGTGATATCGGGTACCTGTAGTAGGCTATATAGAATGTGATATCGGGTACCTGTAGTAGGCAAGCTAGACTGTGATATCGGGTACCTGTAGTAGGCTAGATAGACTGTGATATCGGGTACCTGTAGTAGGCTATGTAGACTGTGATATCGGGTACCTGTAGCAGGCTATCTAGACTGTGATATCGGGTACCTGTAGTAGGCTAGCTAGACTGTGATATCGGGTACCTGTAGTAGCCTAGCTGGACTGTGATATCGGGTACCTGTAGTAGGTTATATATACTGTGATATCGGGTACCTGTAGTAGCCTAGCTAGACTGTGATATCGGGTACCTGAAGTAGGCTAGATAGACTGTGATATCGGGTACCTGTAGTAGACTATATAGACTGTGATACCGGGTACATGTAGTAGGCTAGATAGACTGTGATATCGGGTACCTGTAGTAGGCTATATAGAATGTGATATCGGGTACCTGTAGTAGGCTAGCTAGACTGTGATATCGGGTATCTGTAGTATGCTAGTAGACTGTGATATCGGGTACCTGTAGTATGCTAGTAGACTATGATATCGGGTACCTGTAGTAGCCTAGCTAGACTGTGATATCGGGTACCTGTAGTAGGCTATATAGACTGTGATATCGGGTACCTGTAGTAGGCTATATAGACTGTGATATCGGGTACCTGTAGTAGACTATATAGACTGTCATACCGGGTACATGTAGTAGGCTATATAGACTGTGATACCGGGTACCTGTAGTAGGCTATATAGACTGTGATATCGGGTACCTGTAGTAGGTTATATAGACTGTGATATCAGGTACCTGTAGTTGCCTAGCTAGACTGTGATATCGGGTACCTGTAGTAGGCTATATAGACTGTGATATCGGGTACCTGTAGTAGCCTAGCTAGACTGTGATATCGGGTACCTGTAGTAGGCTAGCTAGACTGTGATATCGGATACCTGTAGTAGCCTAGCTGGACTGTGATATCGGGTACCTGTGGTAGGCTATATATACTGTGATATCGGGTAGCTGTAGTAGCCTAGCTAGACTGTGATATCGGGTATCTGTAGTATGCTAGTAGACTGTGATATTGGGTACCTGTAGTATGCTAGTAGACTATGATATCGGGTACCTGTAGTAGCCTAACTAGACTGTGATATCGGGTACCTGTAGTAGGCTATATAGACTGTGATATCGGGTACCTGTAGTAGGCTATATAGACTGTGATATCGGGTACCTGTAGTAGGCTAGCTAGACTGTGATATCGGGTACCTGTAGTAGGCTATATAGAATGTGATATCGGGTACCTGTAGTAGGCTAGCTAGACTGTGATATCGGGTATCTGTAGTATGCTAGTAGACTATGATATCGGGTACCTGTAGTAGCCTAACTAGACTGTGATATCGGGTACCTGTAGTAGGCTATATAGACTGTGATATCGGGTACCTGTAGTAAGCTATATAGACTGTGATATCGGGTACCTGTAGTAGGCTATATAGACTGTGATACCGGGTACATGTAGTAGGCTATATAAACTGTGATATCGGGTACCTGTAGTAGGCTATATAGACTGTGATATCGGGTACCTGTAGTAGGCTATATAGAATGTGATATCGGGTACCTGTAGTAGGCAAGCTAGACTGTGATATCGGGTACCTGTAGTAGGCTAGATAGACTGTGATATCGGGTACCTGTAGTAGGCTATGTAGACTGTGATATCGGGTACCTGTAGCAGGCTATCTAGACTGTGATATCGGGTACCTGTAGTAGGCTAGCTAGACTGTGATATCGGGTACCTGTAGTAGCCTAGCTGGACTGTGATATCGGGTACCTGTAGTAGGTTATATATACTGTGATATCGGGTACCTGTAGTAGCCTAGCTAGACTGTGATATCGGGTACCTGAAGTAGGCTAGATAGACTGTGATATCGGGTACCTGTAGTAGACTATATAGACTGTGATACCGGGTACATGTAGTAGGCTAGATAGACTGTGATATCGGGTACCTGTAGTAGGCTATATAGAATGTGATATCGGGTACCTGTAGTAGGCTAGCTAGACTGTGATATCGGGTATCTGTAGTATGCTAGTAGACTGTGATATCGGGTACCTGTAGTATGCTAGTAGACTATGATATCGGGTACCTGTAGTAGCCTAGCTAGACTGTGATATCGGGTACCTGTAGTAGGCTATATAGACTGTGATATCGGGTACCTGTAGTAGGCTATATAGACTGTGATATCGGGTACCTGTAGTAGACTATATAGACTGTCATACCGGGTACATGTAGTAGGCTATATAGACTGTGATACCGGGTACCTGTAGTAGGCTATATAGACTGTGATATCGGGTACCTGTAGTAGGTTATATAGACTGTGATATCAGGTACCTGTAGTAGCCTAGCTAGACTGTGATATCGGGTACCTGTAGTAGGCTATATAGACTGTGATATCGGGTACCTGTAGTAGCCTAGCTAGACTGTGATATCGGGTACCTGTAGTAGGCTAGCTAGACTGTGATATCGGGTACCTGTAGTAAGCTATATAGACTGTGATATCGGGTACCTGTAGTAGGCAATATAGACTGTGATACCGGGTACATGTAGTAGGCTATATAAACTGTGATATCGGGTACCTGTAGTAGGCTATATAGACTGTGATATCGGGTACCTGTAGTAGGTTATATAGACTGTGATATCGGGTACCTGTAGTAGGTTATATAGACTGTGATATCAGGTACCTGTAGTAGCCTAGCTAGACTGTGATATCGGGTACCTGTAGTAGGCTAGCTAGACTGTGATATCGGGTACCTGTAGTAGGCTAGCTAGACTGTGATATCGGGTACCTGTAGTAAGCTATATATATAGACTGTGATATCGGGTACCTGTAGTAGGCTATATATATAGACTGTGATATCGGGTACCTGTAGTAGCCTAGCTAGACTGTGATATCGAGTACCTGTAGTAGGCTATGTAGACTGTGATATCGGGTACCTGTAGTAGGTTATGTATATAGACTGTGATATCGGGTACCTGTAGTAGGCT
This sequence comes from Mimachlamys varia, assembly GCA_947623455.1. Classification (NCBI taxonomy): domain Eukaryota; kingdom Metazoa; phylum Mollusca; class Bivalvia; order Pectinida; family Pectinidae; genus Mimachlamys; species Mimachlamys varia. The sequence goes on from OX392543.1 coordinate 27,920,966, forward strand.
ATATATATAGACTGTGATATTGGGTACCTGTAGTAGCCTAGCTAGACTGTGATATCGGGTACCTGTAGTAGGCTAGCTAGACTGTGATATCGGGTACCTGTAGTAGGCTATATATATAGACTGTGATATCGGGTATCTGTAGTATGCTAGTAGACTGTGATATCGGGTACCTGTAGTATGCTAGTAGACTATGATATCGGGTACCTGTAGTAGGCTATATAGACTGTGATATCGGGTACCTGTAGTAGCCTAGCTAGACTGTGATATCGGGTACCTGTAGTAGGCTATATAGACTGTGATATCGGGTACCTGTAGTAGCCTAGCTAGACTGTGATATCGGGTACCTGTAGTAGGCTAGCTAGACTGTGATACCGGGTACCTGTAGTAGGCTATATAGACTGTGATATCGGGTACCTGTAGTAGGCTAGCTAGACTGTGATATTGGGTACCTGTAGTGGGCTAGCTAGACTGTGATATCGGGTACCTGTAGTAGCCTAGCTAGACTGTGATATCGGGTACCTGTAGTAGGCTATATAGACTGTGATATCGGGTACCTGTAGTAGGCTATGTAGACTGTGATATCGGGTACCTGTAGCAGGCTAGCTAGACTGTGATATCGGGTACCTGTAGTAGGCTAGCTAGACTGTGATATCGGGTACCTGTAGTAGCCTAGCTGGACTGTGATATCGGGTACCTGTGGTGGGCTATATATACTGTGATATCGGGTACCTGTAGTAGCCTAGCTAGACTGTGATATCGGGTATCTGTAGTATGCTAGTAGACTGTGATATCGGGTACCTGTAGTATGCTAGTAGACTATGATATCGGGTACCTGTAGTAGCCTAACTAGACTGTGATATCGGGTACCTGTAGTAGGCTAGCTAGACTGTGATATCGGGTACCTGTAGTAGCCTAGCTGGACTGTGATATCGGGTACCTGTAGTAGGCTATGTAGACTGTGATATCGGGTACCTGTAGCAGGCTATCTAGACTGTGATATCGGGTACCTGTAGTAGGCTAGCTAGACTGTGATATCGGGTACCTGTAGTAGCTTAGCTGGACTGTGATATCGGGTACCTGTAGTAGGTTATATATACTGTGATATCGGGTACCTGTAGTAGCCTAGCTAGCCTGTGATATCGGGTACCTGAAGTAGGCTAGATAGACTGTGATATCGGGTACCTGTAGTAGACTATATAGACTGTGATACCGGGTACATGTAGTAGGCTAGATAGACTGTGATATCGGGTACCTGTAGTAGGCTATATAGAATGTGATATCGGGTACCTGTAGTAGGCTAGCTAGACTGTGATATCGGGTATCTGTAGTATGCTAATAGACTGTGATATCGGGTACCTGTAGTATGCTAGTAGACTATGATATCGGGTACCTGTAGTAGCCTAGCTAGACTGTGATATCGGGTACCTGTAGTAGGCTATATAGACTGTGATATCGGGTACCTGTAGTAGGTTATATAGACTGTGATATCGGGTACCTGTAGTAAGCTATATAGACTGTGATATCGGGTACCTGTAGTAGGCTATATAGACTGTGATACCGGGTACATGTAGTAGGCTATATAAACTGTGATATCGGGTACCTGTAGTAGGCTATATAGACTGTGATATCGGGTACCTGTAGTAGGTTATATAGACTGTGATATCGGGTACCTGTAGTAGGTTATATAGACTGTGATATCAGGTACCTGTAGTAGCCTAGCTAGACTGTGATATCGGGTACCTGTAGTAGGCTAGCTAGACTGTGATATCGGGTACCTGTAGTAGGCTAGCTAGACTGTGATATCGGGTACCTGTAGTAGGCTATATATATAGACTGTGATATCGGGTACCTGTAGTAGGCTATATATATAGACTGTGATATCGGGTACCTGTAGTAGCCTAGCTAGACTGTGATATCGAGTACCTGTAGTAGGCTATGTAGACTGTGATATCGGGTACCTGTAGTAGGTTATGTATATAGACTGTGATATCGGGTACCTGTAGTAGGCTATATATATAGACTGTGATATTGGGTACCTGTAGTAGCCTAGCTAGACTGTGATATCGGGTACCTGTAGTAGGCTAGCTAGACTGTGATATCGGGTACCTGTAGTAGGCTATATATATAGACTGTGATATCGGGTACCTGTAGTAGGCTATGTAGACTGTGATATCGGGTACCTTTAGTAGGCTATATATATAGACTGTGATATCGGGTACCTGTAGTAGGCTATATATATAGACTGTGATATCGGGTACCTGTAGTAGCCTAGCTGGACTGTGATATCGGGTACCTGTAGTAGGCTACATAGACTGTGATATCGGGTACCTGTAGTAGGCTATATAGACTGTGATATCGGGTACCTGTAGTAGGATATATAGACTGCGATATCGGGTACCTGTAGTAGGCTTTATAGACTGTGATATCGGGTACCTGTAGTAGGCTAGCTAGACTGTGATATCGGGTACTTGTAGTAGGCTATATAGACTGTGATATCGGGTACCTGTTGTAGGCTAGCTGGACTGTGATATCGGGTACCTGTAGTAGGCTAACTAGACTGTGATACCGGGTACCTGTAGTAGGCTATATAGACTGTGATATCGGGTACCTGTAGTAGGCTAGCTAGACTGTGATATTGGGTACCTGTAGTAGGCTAGATAGACTGTGATATCGGGTACCTGTAGTAGGCTAGCTAGACTGTGATATCGGGTACCTGTAGTAGCCTAGCTAGACTGTGATATCGGGTACCTGTAGTAGACTATATAGACTGTGATAGCGAGTACCTGTAGTAGGCTATATAGACTGTGATATCGGGTACCTGTAGTAGGCTATATAGACTGTGATATCGGGTACCTGTAGTAGGCTATATTGACTGTGATATCGGGTACCTGTAGTAGGCTAGCTAGACTGTGATACCGATTATCTGTGGTAGGCTATATAGACTGTGATATCGGGTACCTGTTGTAGGCTAGCTGGACTGTGATATCGGGTACCTGTAGTAGGCTATATAGACTGTGATATCGGGTACCTGTTGTAGGCTATATAGACTGTGATATCACAAGTTCTAATGCATTTGACTGTTCTCTTATGCTACTTCTGTGTCCTCTCATATTTCTGTTGTTTAAAAAAGGGACCAGATGGACGAGTGGTGCGTCCGTTCCTACCCTGCAAAGAGGCAACTTGATTATTGGTTCATAAAATCAATATTTGAATTGGAAATCTACAAAAAAATGGTTCTGAATTCGAAATAACAATTTTTTATCATTTATGGAAATTAACCATAAATGTAAATTATGCAAATGTGTCACAAATTGTCTTAGTGACTCTAAGGAAAATAAATGTTGCCGAAAATGACGTTTGAGCTGAGCATTAACACTTTCGATTGCTTCATCATACTTGTTTTTACTTGCTTTATGTCATAGAATACTTTTTAAGAAGTTTGAAAAATAGATGATCGTCAACCATTTGTATCGTTTAAAAATCACATTATGATCTCCTTTGCAGAGACTTTTGTGTTCCCGCTGACTTCCAGTTAAACTAATTGTGTCTAGATCTAGAGTTACAGAAAGTTTGTGTTCCCGCTGACTTCCAGTTACACTAATTGTGTCTAGATGTAGAGTTACAGAACGTTTGTGTTCCCGCTGACTTCTAGATACACTTATTGTGTCTAGATCTAGAGTTACAGAAAGTTTATGTTCCCGCTGACTTCCAGTTACACTAATTGTGTCTAGATCTAGAGTTACAGAAAGTTTGTGTTCCCGCTGACTTCCAGTTACACTAATTGTGTCCAGATGTAGAGTTACAGAAAGTTTATGTTCCCGCTGACTTCCAGTTACACTAATTGTGTCTAGATCTAGAGTTAGAGAAAGTTTGTGTTCCCGCTGACTTCCAGTTACACTAATTGTGTCTAGATCTAGAGTTAGAGAAAGTTTGTGTTCCCGCTGACTTCCAGTTACACTAATTGTGTCCAGATCTAGAGTTACAGAAAATTTGTGTTCCCGCTGACTTCCAGTTACACTAATTGTGTCTAGATCTAGAGTTAGAGAAAGTTCGTGTTCCCGCTGACCCCCCATTTAAACGTATTGCCTGCAGATGTGCCAATTTGACGACCAAACAATTATGCGATCAAAATTTTAAACCCAATATTCGACAATTATATACTGGACATAGGAAATTACTGCTAAGAGAAGTCTATAATTGGTTTGTATTTTACTCTAAAAGTGAATATATCACTAGGGATTACCGAGATTCGGCATTGAAATTTGATACTTCTAAGAACATTTGTTTACGTAGGGACGCAATGACAAACTACAGACGAAATGGAGATAGATACAAAAGGGTCAATAAAAAGCAAAATTAGCATGTTAAAGAACACGATATGGCCGTAAAACAAACGACAACATGGAGAAATATGGGTATAAATATGTATAAAATATGTTTTTTCTCAAAAATAAAATTATCTTTTGAAAATTTTTGTTCAGGACAATATATGACACGGGCAGATCCGGGACGTAGGGGTCAAGGTCGTCTGGAGCCCCAAACTTCACATCCATACAGCAGGATCGGTTTTACTATTTTATCGAAAAGATCATACGTACATTCGACTAATAAATTAAGTTTTCTATTTTTCTTTAAAACATCCTACATAGCTACTGTTGCTTTTTTAATATTATGACTTTTAGCATCTTTGAAAGAGCATGTGCGCGTAAACTGTTCCCAGGTACGTATATTGATTGACACATACTATGTCTACATTATCAAAAGTAAAGCATTTCTATTAGCATTTCTACCTTTGCAAAAAGACATAAATTTTGTTTTAATAGCATGTACCTTTAATTTCCATATCTTACAGTAATCCACAACGTTACGCACACAAATTAGGCCTGCTCGATTCGTACCCCGCCGTTTAGAAACCGGCGTACGCCAGTTATGTGACCGGCTGATATTGCGAATCGAGCGAAACCGGCTTATTTTAAATTGACGTGTTTCCTATAGTAATGGTATGAATGGAAAAAGTTTTCATGGTATAACTGAACGTAGATCATAATAGTTTATATCCCGTCGGGAGCATCTAACCTTAAAGGCCCAATATTCGTAACTTTCGACAAAACTTGAAGCGAAAAACAAACCTAATAACTTTTATATTTATAGATTTAGTTAAGATTAACTGATATCAACAATATTCAAGATGAATTCTGACGCGGTTACCGGTACAGCAGCAGTTGAAACTTGGTATTTGTAAACACGCATTCATTTTGAACTGTCTTCTAACTTCGGCTTGTTGTTGAAGTGGGTCCAACCTGAATTATTTTCAATTCTTTGGATTTTTTTCTGTCAAGAGTTTCTTGTTAGTGACCACTCAGGTTTACTTCGTTTTAGGCTGATTTTTGCATGGTTATCAACTAGATTTTTTCAGAATCGCGAAAAATTATTAAATCATATTAATTACCTTTAATTAAAGCTGTCGCCTCTTATCGTCATCAGCAGGTATCGCCCGGCTGACTGGCCGCCGTAAGCCGGGTAGCTCGCCCACGTACATTGTGTATGTTTAGATTATAGATTCTGATTATAGAACTAATCGGACAGTCCTGAGGCCTGAATTAGACTGGCACTGTTTCGGTACCGCGTTAAACACCATATTTCTACGTACAATCGATAACTAACCTTTATATGGTTGGTTTTAGATACACCTACCACGTTTTCAAATATAATAAAACAACGAAAGATATATATATATATAAATCCCGAGGAAGGTGTTCAATGATATTTCTAAAACACCAATTCCTTTCCCGGTTTTTTTTCAAGTACATGTACATTGTGTAATATTAGTTATTGTAAAGAGACGGGATCCAACCTTTTTTTTTTGTTTCATAATAAGAAAAAGAAAATCGTGATTGTTACACTAGGTGTTTTATACAGGATTTTGTTTCCAAGAATGTTAAATATGAAAATATATATTAAATGTGTGTGGGTGTTATGCATCATTTGGATTCTGTTTGTCTTTAGTGTCCGCTATATGCTGTATTTACTAAAATTTGAATTAAAACACAATTGTTATGTTAGTCACTTAATTTTGTACCTTTGGTTTCTATCTGTGTTAGTGCAATATATTTTCTATTGGTGTATTGCAAATAATTTGTTCAAAACGAGATTTGTATCATTAGCTCAACTTTTGCAAGGAACAGCATCAAACCTTCACTGCTCCGGTTTTGTGTGATACAAGGGAGCTAACTCGAACTGAAAAACAGATCGGACATGCCAGAACGCAGTACATTTGTTCTTGTATACCTCACTGGATATTTATTTTTAATAAACAATGTTCGGGCCATCACTAGCCTTTTTCTGCATAAATATTGAAACACCCTACATGTTTCCAAGTTTTAAAATATTAATCCACTATCTGTGCGCCAATAATCTAATCTGGTTACCCGCAGGAATAGCTGCAGTTGATACGTAAATTTTGTATATATGTATGTTGCTATTACAAATAAAAAAGGCAAATTAGGGTTTTTTTATTTGTAATGCTATTTAAACAAACTTTGTCTGGAAAGGTCTAATATATGCCCCCTTTCTAAACATCAAATGAATAAAAATAGTATATAATGTTAATTTGCCATTCTTAGCTCACCTAGTCTGCAAAAAACGGGGAGTTTATGTTGTGGTGGGGTGTAGGCCTAGATCATATTGTTTATCAGTTGTCTACTTGCATTGGGACATCGCTGGGTAGGTCCGAATACGAATATGCAGTTACAGACTTATCTCCCTTAGACCATATATGCGTGTCTTTGAAGGGAGACACATTCAGAAGGAAAACTTTAATAGTTTAAGTCAATATAGAACCTAGCAATATAAATACTGATGAGTATATAACCCTGAACTCTAAACGCTCTCAAATGTTTTGAAAAATATTCCCGAAAAAAATAAAACAGCGAATGTCCGGATAATTTTGTGCCTCCCGTTTCCTTATAAACATATTTATAATGAACCGGAAGTTTATAAAAATCAAGATGGTGGTCATCTACTTAGAAACATGTAAACTAATATTTAAAGTGTTCTAAGTTCTCTATAAAGGTAACAGCTCGCTTTCTAACAACACACTATTTGCATATATTGCCATGTTAAATATTCATTTATGCTATATACATTAATGAGTGTCTACCCATGGTTCTTTTCAAGAACGTTTCAGTTTTGCTAGGCCTATCACTCCCGTTGGCGACGTTGTTGATCCCATATTTTCAGTACTTTAGACCACAGGTGATTGGTGTTGGATATTATATATTGTATATGTACTGTATAACTCTTATTATTGTATAAAATACAGGTGCTTGGTGTAAGATATTATATATTGTATATGTACTGTATAACTCTTATTATTGTATAAAATACAGGTGCTTGGTGTTAGATATTATATATTGTACATGTTGTATATGTACTGTATAACTCTTATTATTGTATAAAATACAGGTGCTTGGGGTAAGATATTATGTATTGTATATGTACTGTATAACTCTTATTATTGTATAAAATACAGGTGCTTGGTGTTAGATATTATATATTGTATATGTACTGTATAACTCTTATTATTGTATAAAATACAGGTGCTTGGTGTTAGATATTACCTATTGTATATGTACTATATACCCTCTATTTTATAAAGTAATAAGAGGCTATATATATATACATGTAGTACAGTATATATATACAATATATAATATCTAACCCCGAGCACCTGTGCTTTAGACTAGAAGGTATTGAAGAGCATGGGTCTTTATTAATTTGAACAGTGTATCTGTCAGTTTGATAGCCTTCATTCTTATCTTTAATGTTACAATATTTGGGTAACAGTTTTATTTCTAAAAGGGGAATAATTAAAGTGAAATAAAAACACAAATATTCTGAGAACAAGCGAAATTTGTGTGTATATCTTTGTGTGGTGCTGGATATGTTTTTATTTGACAGTGCTTGACCAACAGTATCATTTTTAGTGCTACCTCATTTGAATGCTACAATAAGAATTGAAGTGAGTACCAAATCTGCTAGACATTTTTTTTTCAAAGAGATATTATTGAGTATGTTCTGACTATCGATCTTTACCAAATCATTACACTTATATAAAGCAGACAGCCAGTTATTTCTTGAATACTTAAGTACATCAATCTTTAAATATTTTGAAACTTAATCTTTTTCATTTCTACAGATTTCATATCCTAGGGGGAGTGTATGATGTTAAGAATCAGCCATGGCTGGGGAGATGAAACAGCTGGCACAGGTTTGTAATACTGTCTTTCCTTCTTTTCTAACAATAATATTTTGTCATAACATAAATTTAAACTACCTCATATACACCTGCAGAAACAGTACATCATTATTGTGTTTATGACCTGCGTAAAAAGTCAAAGTATAAAATATCAAAATGTGACATTATATTTGTTGTGTGTAGTCTGTTGTCCTAGTTTAGAATATTGAGTTGTTTTAAAACTTTTGTCTTTCACTTTAAATATTGCTGTTTCAGCTATATATTAGACCTATAATATGTGACCCATATAAACTATCAATTGAAGTGTTTTATCGTTAGATCTGTGTAGTCCTGATCTGGGATGACCAAGTTTTGTTAAACTTATGTTACATCAAGGGGAGATAACCCACTAGAGGTGTGTTAGATCTATGTAGGCCTGATCTAGGATTACCAAGGTTTGTTAGACTTATGTTACACCAAAAGGAGACAACCTACTAGAGGTGTGTTTGTGTTATCGAAAACATGCAAGATTGGTTATAGAATTAAGCTTAGATATGAATTATTTGCAAACTATAAAATTGTATATTTGTTTATGATATTCTCATTTTGTTGTTCAATTTATGCTGATTGTGTTTTGATGTTGATATGCCATTACACTTTTGTTTTCTGAATAATTCAGTTGCATTAATGATGAATAAAATATAAGAACTAATAAAAAAATTGTCTTTAAGCCTTTTTGAATTAGTTTTCCTAATGATTTCTGATCTTATGAATAAATGCTTGACCTGAAATTAAAATTGTGTTTAATACAGTATGATGTTTTTTAATCCTTGTTTGAATGGCTGTCGGACAACTGTGTTATGATTTATAGACCAAGATCGGCCTCGCCATCAAGGAAGCAGATCCTCAGGGACTTAAACTCTTACTACAACAGGAAGAAGATGCTCATTTTAGGGACAGGGTAGGTTTTATTTAGTCTCCTTGGTTTACAAATCCTCAGGGACTGAAACACTTACTGCACCACGGAGAAGATGCTCATTTTAGGGACAGGGTAAGGTTTTATTTATTCTCCCATCGTTTACAGATCCTCAGGGACTGGCACTCTTACTGCACCAGGGAGAAGACGCTCATTTTAGGGACAGGGTAGGTTTTATTAAGTCTCCATGAAATCACAATACATGGAAAAGGTCTATCTGTAAGTTTTTCTTATTTTTATGCCACTTGAGACTAAGCTAGATTGTGACTGCTTCATTTCCGTGTGACACAGTATATTGTCCACTGTCTATTGTGGGAAAATTATCTCATGGGTGAAAGTATTCCGTATCTTCAAGGAGTGGAGGAGTTGGAGTTGGTGTGGGGGTACACTGTGTAGATATAGGAGAAGGGGTGATGGATGGGGGGGGGGGAGGTGGGGGGAGATGTAAATTGAATATATGAGTCCTTCATTAGGTTTTATATTTTTCCACAGAAAGGAAATACATATCTGCACTATGTGAGTACGATGAACCGGCCAACTGTGTTCCATATCATAGCAGCCACAGGGATAGATGTCAACCTTCAAAACAAGGTAAAGTTGTCATAGAGCCACACAGCCATCAAAACAAGGTAAAATTATCATAGAGCCATACAACCATCAAAACAAGGTAAAATTGTCGTAGAGCCACACAACCATCAAAACAAGGTAAAATTGTCATATAGCCACACAACCTTCAAAACAAGGTAAAATTATCATAGAGCCACACACCCATCAAAACAAGGTAAAATTGTCATAAAGCCACACAACCATTGAAACAAGGTAAAATTGTCATAAAGCCACACAGCCATCAAAACAAGGTGAAATTGTCATAGAGCCACACAACCATCAAAACAAGATGAAATTGTCATAGAGCCACACAACCATCAAAATAAGGTAAAATTACCATAGAGCCACACAACCATCGAAACAAGGTAAAATTGTCATAAAGCCACACAGCCATCAAAACAAGGTAAAATTGTCATACAGCCACACAACCTTCAAAACAAGGTAAAATTGTCATAGAGCCACACAACCTTCAAAACAAGGTAAAATTGTCATAGAGCCACACAACCTTCAAAACAAGGCAAAATTGTCATAGAGCCACACAACCTTCAAAACAAGGTAAAATTATCATACAGCCACACAACCTTCAAAACAAGGTAAAATTGTCATAGAGCCACACAGCCATCAAAACAAGGTAAAATTGTCATAGAGCCAAACAGTCATCAAAACAAGGTAAAATTGTCATAGATCCACACAACCTTCAAAACAAGGTAAAATTACCATAGAGCCACACAGCCATCAAAAAAAGGTAAAATTGTCATAGAGCCACACAACCATCAAAACAAGGTAAAATTATCATAGAGCCACACAACCATCAAAACAATGTAAAATTGTCATAGAGCCACACAATCTTTAAAACAAGGTAAAATTGTCATAGAGCCACACAACCTTCAAAACAAGGTAAAATTGTCATAGAGCCACACAGCCATCAAAACAAGGTAAAATTGTCATAGAGCCACACAACCATCAAAACAAGATGAAATTGTCATAGAGCCACACAACCATCAAAATAAGGTAAAATTACCATAGAGCCACACAACCATCGAAACAAGGTAAAATTGTCATAGAGGCACACAACCTTCAAAACAAGGTAAAATTATCATACAGCCACATAACCTTCAAAACAAGGTAAAATTGTCATAGAGCCACACAGCCATCAAAACAAGGTAAAATTGTCATAGAGCCAAACAGTCATCAAAACAAGGTAAAATTATCATAGATCCACACAGCATCAAAAAAAGGTAAAATTATCATAGAGCCACACAGCCATCAAAACAAGGTAAAATTGTCATAGAGCCACACAACCATCAAAACAAGGTAAAATTATCATAGAGCCACACAACCTTCAAAACAAGGTAAAATTGTCATAGAGCCACACAACCTTCAAAACAAGGTAAAATTGTCATAGAGCCACACAACCTTCAAAACAAGGTAAAATTGTCATAGAGCCACACAACCTTCAAAACAAGGTAAAATTATCATACAGCCACACAACCTTCAAAACAAGGTAAAATTATCATACAGCCACACAACCTTCAAAACAAGGTAAAATTATCATACAGCCACACAACCTTCAAAACAAGGTAAAATTGTCATAGAGCCACACAGCCATCAAAACAAGGTAAAATTGTCATAGAGCCAAACAGTCATCAAAACAAGGTAAAATTGTCATAGAGCCACACAGCCATCAAAACAAGGTAAAATTATCATAGATCCACACAACCTTCAAAACAAGGTAAAATTACCATAGAGCTACACAGCATCAAAAAAAGGTAAAATTATCATAGAGCCAAACAGTCATCAAAACAAGGTAAAATTGTCATAGAGCCACACAACCATCAAAACAAGGTAAAATTATCATAGAGCCACACAACCTTCAAAACAATGTAAAATTGTCATAGAGCCACACAACCTTCAAAACAAGGTAAAATTGTCATAGAGCCACACAACCTTCAAAACAAGGTAAAATTGTCATAGAGCCACACAGCCATCAAAACAAGGTAAAATTGTCATAGAGCCACACAACCATCAAAACAAGGTAAAATTGTCATAGAGCCACACAACCTTCAAAACAAGGTAAAATTGTCATAGAGCCACACAACCTTCAAAACAAGGTAAAATTACCATAGAGCCACACAGCCATCAAAAAAAGGTAAAATTGTCATAGAGCCACACAACCATCAAAACAAGGTAAAATTGTCATAGCACATTGTATTCAAGTAAACTATGCTATTTTTTTATGTACAATAATTTCGTTCCACTGATTGCACGTGTCAAATCATCCTGCACTCAGTTGTTATGACTCTTAATGCCTCTGAATGAATAAATTTCTTATCAAGTTTTTCCCAGACATTTGTATGTCAGAGTATTATAACTCTTAGTCCAAAAATCTGAACTAACATGTATAATGTCGGAGTGGTTGTTACTTCTATCTGTCATCGAAACACCTCAGGATTTTCAAACTATTTTTCATTATTATCCTATGGCAGCAAGGAAAGTAACATTTTTCTATATGAATGTCCTGAACGGAGAAGTGACTTACAGGATCATGTACGTCCTAATAAATTCACTTTTTTGTTCTCTCAATCACCTACCATCAAGTTACCATTAAGATAAGAAAAAGTCCCTTTTTAGAATGACGGATTTTTTATAGTTATCATATATTCCATGTAAAAGAGTACAGACTTATAGTAGGTGTGGGGTTCCACAATCACAACACGGCTCAGGCAGTACCAGTAAGTGGGTTTTATTGGCCGGGGAGTTTCAAATCTAAGAGCGAGTCCTGATGAAGACTTGTCTTAAGGTCGAAACTAGTCAACCAATAAAACTCACTAAACTGGTAACGCCTGAGCGGTGTTGTGATTGCGGAACCCGACGCCTACTATATTTCCATATTTGATACTAATCTCCCTGCATACCCTTTAGTGGCCACCCTCAGTACGAAGTGCCCCATTGATCAACCCACCTACACAACGTTTTATGTTAATAGTACAGACTTTATACAGTTATCATAACTTTTGTAGCATGGACACACACCCCTTCATGTGACAGCGCTGCAGAAACAGAGCGGACACCTGGCCGACCTAATGTGTTGGGGGGCAGACCCGTCTATATCTGCCCTGGTAAGTTTGTTTGTTAGCTTGTTTGTTTGTTTGGTTTTATGTCCCCTTCACTCCCACAGTTTCATGGGTGATAGTTTTCTGTTTTGTGACGGAATCCCTTTTTTTGACATGTGGATGGTCAATAAATTTATTTCCAGTTTTTCATTTTTTTTTTTTTTTATTTTCACCCATGTAGTTTGGTAAACAGTAGATGATAATAATTGAGATATGTATAGACATTGTGTAAGTAGCTCTGTGTTAAAGGCCGAGTATTGTTTAATTACAGGACAGGAAGACACCGTCGGAGGTGAATACCCACGATCAGTACTGGCATCACGTCTATGATAAATACAAGGTAAGGTGTTTAGGTCTAGATATCTTATAACTAAATCTCACATTTATCTTTTCTCTATTACCAATTAATTTGTAACAAACTACATGTAGATACAAAAAATGTCCATTTAAAATGTATTCTTTTAAGAATATGTACTTATCAAGACTCCTTTGAAATGTTTCTGCTAGCCGGGTATATTCCAAGCTGTGAAGAATCATGATGTGGAGAGAGTGAAAGAACTGCTGCATTGCTGGTGTAAGATGGACTCTGAAAAGGTAAGCAATGGGTCAAAGGTCAAAATTTAAAAAGGTAAGTACTGGATCATAGGTCAAATATTATAAAGGTAAGTATATATATATTGGGTCATAGGTCAAAATTTACAAAGGTAAGTATTGGGTCATAAGGTCACATTTCATGAAGGTAAGTATTGGGTCATAGGTCAAAATTTATAAAGGTAAGTATATATATATTGGGTCATAGGTCAAAATTTACAAAGGTAAGTATTGGGTCATAGGTCAAAATTTACAAAGGTAAGTAGTAGATCATAGATTAAATTTTATAAAGGTAAGTATATGGTCATAAGTCAAATACTACAAAGTTCTGTCCTCTTCCCACCTTAAACAAGATTTGGTGTACAACGGCATCTTGGGAAAACAGATTACAGTCAGTGCACAAATTAGGTATTATAACCTCACTTTGACCTATACTTTGACCTTTGACCTTAACTATATGCTATTTTCACCTGGAGGAAGGAGATTGAGTTAGGGATTGTCTTGCAATGTTGTAATGCTTGGCCTGTTTTTGTCATGTGATGGTGGATGAAACTGGACAGAAATCCTGCTTAAGACAATTAAAAGAAAAACCTGATACTGGTCTGATTATTATTTCATAAATTACAGGTATATTTAGAGAACATATTTGTATCTACCCAGTTTTGTTAGACTGACATGTGAGTTATACTGATATGATACTGAACAGTATTAAACTTAATGATATCACATGCTTTTTGATATACTAATGTCACACAGCGTTACATTGATTTGAATTTTTCTATCTTTGTAGAATGGCCAGACTTTGCGGCAGTTTGCGGCCGCTCACAAACATCACGACATTGTCAGTATACTGGACAGACACAGGGCTACAATGGTAAATATACACGTATAAATAATGTAGCGGACAGACACAGGGCTACAATGGTAAATATACACGTATAAATAATGTAGCAGACAGACCCAGGGCTACAATGGTAAATATACACGTATAAATAATGTAGTGGACAGACACAGGGCTACAATGGTAAATATACACGTATAAATAATGTAGTGGACAGACACAGGGCTACAATGGTAAATATACACTTATAAATAATGTAGCAGACAGACCCAGGGCTACAATGGTAAATATACACGTATAAATAATGTAGTGGACAGACACAGGGCTACAATGGTAAATATACACGTATAAATAATGTAGAGGATCTAGACAAGGTCAACCATCGCTCACAAACATCACGACATTGTCAGTATACTGGACCGACACCGGGCTACAATGGTAAATATACACGTATAAATAATGTAGCGGACAGACACAGGGCTACAATGGTAAATATACACGTATAAATAATGTAGCAGACAGACACAGGGCTACAATGGTAAATATACACGTATAAATAATGTAGCGGACAGACACAGGGCTACAATGGTAAATATACACGTATAAATAATGTAGTGGACAGACACCGGGCTACAATGGTAAATATACACGTATAAATAATGTAGTGGACAGACACCGGGCTACAATGGTAAATATACACATATAAATAATGTAGTGGACAGACACCGGGCTACAACGGTAAATATACACGTATAAATAATGTAGTGGACTGTAGACACCGGGCTACAATGGTAAATATACACGTATAAATAATGTAGTGGACAGACACCGGGCTACAATGGTAAATATACATGTATGAATAATGTAGTGGACAGACACCGGGCTACAATGGTAAATATACACGTATAAATAATGTAGCAGACAGACACAGGGCTACAATGGTAAATATACATGTATAAATAATGTAGTGGACAGACACAGGGCTACAATGGTAAATATACATGTATAAATAATGTAGTGGACAGACACAGGGCTACAATGGTAAATATACATGTATAAATAATGTAGTGGACAGACACCGGGCTACAATGGTAAATATACACGTATAAATAATGTAGCGGACAGACACCGGGCTACAATGGTAAATATACATGTATAAATAATGTAGTGGATCTAGACCGGTCAATCATCGCTCACAAACATCACGACATTGTCAGTATACTGGATAGACAGCGGGCTACAATAGTAAATATACACGTATAAATAATGTAGTGGATCTAGACCGGTCAATCATCGCTCACAAACATCACGACATTGTCAATATACTGGACAGACACAGGGCTACAATGGTAAATATACATGTATAAATAATGTAGTGGATCTAGACCGGGTCAATCATCGCTCACAAACATCACGACATTGTCAGTATACTGGACAGACACAGGGCTACAATGGTAAATATACATGTATAAATAATGTAGTGGACAGACACAGGGCTACAATGGTAAATATACATGTATAAATAATGTAGTGGACAGACACCGGGCTACAATGGTAAATATACATGTATAAATAATGTAGTGGACAGACACCGGGCTACAATGGTAAATATACATGTATAAATAATGTAGTGGACAGACACAGGGCTACAATGGTAAATATACATGTATAAATAATGTAGTGGACAGACACCGGGCTACAATGGTAAATATACACGTATAAATAATGTAGTGGACAGACACCGGGCTACAATGGTAAATATACACGTATAAATAATGTAGTGGACAGACACCGGGCTACAATGGTAAATATACACGTATAAATAATGTAGTGGACAGACACCGGGCTACAATGGTAAATATACACGTATAAATAATGTAGTGGACAGACACCGGGCTACAATGGTAAATATACACGTATAAATAATGTAGTGGACAGACACCGGGCTACAATGGTAAATATACACATATAAATAATGTAGTGGACAGACACCGGGCTACAATGGTAAATATACACGTATAAATAATGTAGTGGACAGACACCGGGCTACAATGGTAAATATACACGTATAAATAATGTAACTGACAGACACAGGGCTACAATGGTAAATATACATGTATAAATAATGTAGTGGACAGACACCGGGCTACAATGGTAAATATACACGTATAAATAATGTAGTGGACAGACACCGGGCTACAATGGTAAATATACACGTATAAATAATGTAGTGGACAGACACCGGGCTACAATGGTAAATATACACATATAAATAATGTAGTGGACAGACACCGGGCTACAACGGTAAATATACACGTATAAATAATGTAGTGGACAGACACCGGGCTACAATGGTAAATATACACGTATAAATAATGTAGTGGACAGACACCGGGCTACAATGGTAAATATACATGTATGAATAATGTAGTGGACAGACACCGGGCTACAATGGTAAATATACACGTATATATAATGTAGTGGACAGACACAGGGCTACAATGGTAAATATACATGTATTAATAATGTAGTGGACAGACACCGGGCTACAATGGTAATATACACGTATAAATAATGTAGCGGACAGACACCGGGCTACAATGGTAAATATACATGTATAAATAATGTAGTGGATCTAGACCGGTCAATCATCGCTCACAAACATCACGACATTGTCAGTATACTGGATAGACAGCGGGCTACAATGGTAAATATACACGTATAAATAATGTAGTGGATCTAGACCGGTCAATCATCGCTCACAAACATCACGACATTGTCAATATACTGGACAGACACAGGGCTACAATGGTAAATATACATGTATAAATAATGTAGTGGATCTAGACCGGGTCAATCATCGCTCACAAACATCACGACATTGTCAGTATACTGGACAGACACCGGGCTACAATGGTAAATATACACGTATTAATAATGTAGTGGATCTATACCGGGTCAACCATCGCTCACAAACATCACGACATTGTCAGTATACTGGACAGACACAGGGCTACAATGGTAAATATACACGTATAAATAATGTAGCGGACAGACACAGGGCTACAACGGTAAATATACACATATAAATAATGTAGTGGACAGACACAGGGCTACAATGGTAAATATACACGTATAAATAATGTAGTGGACAGACACCGGGCTACAATGGTAAATATACACATATAAATAATGTAGTGGACAGACACCAGGCTACAATGGTAAATATACACGTATAAATAATGTAGTGGACAGACACAGGGCTACAATGGTAAATATACACGTATAAATAATGTAGTGGACAGACACAGGGCTACAATGGTAAATATACACGTATAAATAATGTAGTGGACAGACACCGGGCTACAATGGTAAATATACACTTATAAATAATGTAGTGGACAGACACAGGGCTACAATGGTAAATATACACGTATAAATAATGTAGTGGACAGACACAGGGCTACAATGGTAAATATACACGTATAAATAATGTAGTGGACAGACATCGGGCTACAATGGTAAATATACACGTATAAATAATGAAGCGGACAGACACAGGGCTACAATGGTAAATATACATGTATAAATAATGTAGTGGATCTAGACCGGTCAATCATCGCTCACAAACATCACGACATTGTCAGTATACTGGATAGACACCGGGCTACAATGGTAAATATACACGTATAAATAATGTAGTGGACAGACACAGGGCTACAATGGTAAATATACACGTATAAATAATGTAGTGGACAGACACCGGGCTACAATGGTAAATATACACATATAAATAATGTAGTGGACAGACACCGGGCTACAATGGTAAATATGCACGTATTAATAATGTAGTGGATCTAGACCGGGTCAACCATCGCTCACAAACATCACGACATTGTCAGTATACTGGACAGACACAGGGCTACAATGGTAAATATACACGTATTAATAATGTAGTGGATCTAGACCGGGTCTTTCATCGCTCACAAACATCACGACATTGTCAATATACTGGACAGACACAGGGCTACAATGGTAAATATACACGTATTAATAATGTAGTGGATCTAGACCGGGTCTTTCATCGCTCACAAACATCACGACATTGTCAATATACTGGACAGACACAGGGCTACAATGGTAAATATACACGTATTAATAATGTAGTGGATCTAGACCGGGTCTTTCATCGCTCACAAACATCACGACATTGTCAATATACTGGACAGACACAGGGCTACAATGGTAAATATACACGTATTAATAATGTAGTGGATCTAGACCGGGTCTTTCATCGCTCACAAACATCACGACATTGTCAATATACTGGACAGACACAGGGCTACAATGGTAAATATACACGTATTAATAATGTAGTGGATCTAGACCGGGTCAACCATCGCTCACAAACATCACGACATTGTCAGTATACTGGACAGACACAGGGCTACAATGGTAAATATACACGTATTAATAATGTAGTGGATCTAGACCGGGTCAACCATCGCTCACAAACATCACGACATTGTCAGTATACTGGACAGACACAGGGCTACAATGGTAAATATACACGTATAAATAATGTAGCGGATCAATTATCGGCAACCAGAAAGTGCAATTGGTTAAGTGTCCGTCTAGATTTCCGAAGAATCTTATTTTGATTTTGATTTCTGTCATAAATAATCGGGAGTCTCCCGTCCAAAGCGGGAGACTTGACAGATATGGAAGATCCTGTTTAAACCCCGGTCTGGCCATGTTTTTTTCCTTTCCTGTTACAGGTAATCATTTTGTCTGTGTATGTCCATGCATTGCTCCTTCTGTGCATAATTACCTTGTGTACAACATATATTTCAAAAATCCCTCACATTTGGTTCATGTTCACACCATAACAATACATTCTCAGGTTCTAACCTTATTAGATTTTGGTGGTCAAGGTCAAAGGTCAAAGATCACCATTGACCACATTGGATATAAAACAATTGTGTACAAGGCATCTCAAGAGCCCTTGGACCGATTTAGTTCATATTCACACAATATCATCACACTCTAAAGTTCTACACGTGATAGGTTTGGGTGGTCATCAGTCAAGGTTAAAGGTCAAAGGTCAACATTGGCCACTTTAGGAATGAAAAGCTTGTGTACAGGATATCTCTTAAATGTGTTGACAGATTTAGTTCATATTCACGTGCAGCATTAAACTCAACCTTTCTACCCCAATAATTAGATTTTGGAAGTCATTCGTTCTGGTGAAGGGTCAAAGGTCACCCTTGACTCTTTGGTAGCCCCCGCTCATCTGATTACCCTAACAAATGTTTGGGGATTACTGTAAGCTGTGAGAGGAAAAATTGTGTGATAATATTTTCTACGATAAATGGAGCACTGACCCAAGGGGTCGACGTTTGGTAATTCTAATGATGCGATTTCATAGAATTGCAACGGAGTGTTACGGAATTAAAGTTCTGTCACAGTTCTATCTGTTCCTAAATTAGAGGTGGTGTGAGGAGAATTAAAAGATGGTGGAGGGCACCAACACCTTTACATGTGTGGGAGTTGTGGGATATATCTTAAGTCGATCGTTAGCCACCTACAACAAACTTATATAAATTTGCCTCTGACAGTCCCAGTAGAAAAATTCACTTCATTATGTTCCGATATGTTCCAGTCTCACTCGATTGGAAGATCTTTTTGAACAAAATGATATGCGCTCGATAGGTGGAATTTTCAGAACCACAGGAACTTAATTCAAACACTCCAAACAAGCACCCCCCCCATTAAAAACAATGTTATTTAGCAATAATTTCAGTGTTTTCTTAACTAAAGTATAAAGTTTGGAAGCTGATGAACTTTTGTGTATTAATGTAACATTTATGATAGTTTTCTAGTCCAGGCCCGAGGTTAAGCAATCTTCCTTAACGTTTTAAGTTGCCACATGATATTAAAGTATTAAAAAAGTTAAAGTTAAGGGCGATCATTAGATAAAAAACTTTTAGATATTAAATGGATATGTTAATTGATGCCAGTGTAATGTCTTCCTAGGATGCTATATATGGAGTACTAGAGTTGGACTACGAAAAACTGAAACGAGGATTAAAAAAGACAAGGTGCGACGTCAATTTCCTCAACTTGGTAAGAAAGATATTTCTTTATACGTTTACATTATTAAAGAAGAAACATCAGGTCAATATCACAAAATATGGTCATGTGGAGGTCCATATTTAAACGGATCATTATTAAAAGAAGAAACATCAGGTCAAAATCACAAACTATGGACCTCCACGTGACCATATTTTAGCCAAAAAGAATTGAGGAATGTCGGACCATATTTAATATTCAAATGTAAATGTTGATATATAAATATTATAGATTCCATTTATATGAACATTTTATTGTTACCTGAAACCACTGTCTGACTTTGTCGGTGGGTAAGCTATTCTTAACAATAAATCTTTGTGATAATTAACATTTAATAAAAAATATAATTATAAATTGATATTTTTAACACTCTCTGATTGGCTAAGATAGCGCCACGTGATTCCCGATAAAAAGTCATATTGACCAGTCGTGCAAAAAAAAAGCTGGTAAAAAACGCTGATTGACTGGGTGTTTCTAAAAATGGAAATATGACGTAACATCAAGAGCTCTGAAGACCTTGGCACTGCTTGACAACAACAACACTAATGACAGATGGCAGATTTGCCGTTCTTCATAATCTTAATTTATTATAATATCAATTTATAATAAAACTATTATTGCCTTTTGATTTCGGTCGATACATGGTTTTTTCGACCTGAGAAAAAATATCAACCTCGGACTTCGTCCTCGGTCGATAATTTTTCTCCGGTTAATTAAACGATGTATTGACCTCATCAAAAGGCTATAATTGTATAATAATAATAAAATATTTTATTTAAGTGTCACACATACTTTTTATATCATATACAATTTACATTTATTTAACATAAAATACACAAATGCAATGCATGCCCAGCCATATTTGATTTACGAGACACTAAAATTTGTACCAATTATACAGTACAAAATAAATCCCTAATCAACGGTATCTTAATTACTTAGCAATGACATTCAAATGAATTCAAATTGATTTCATGGCCAATGAATTTGGGTTCAAATTTAGCGATTCTAGCCTGATCAATTATCCCGAGAGCCCGGTTTCTGTGAACAGGAAGTTAATGTGTATTATCATTTTTAGGCATCACAGAAGCAGCATATATTACAACATGCGATACAGCTACGGGACTTCAGACTCGTTCAGATGTTGTGTGATGCCGGAGCAGACGTCAACATCCATGTTCGCTTAAAAAATTATTTCAGGGTATGTTCCCAATAATGTCTCAGGCCCTGGTTTCATCAACGTTCCTTAAATTAAGGAAATTCCTTAACATAAAAATTTCCATAGAAAAGCATTACAGAGTTTAAGGAAAGTTCCTTAGCTAAGGATTTTCCCTTTAAATTCTGTAATGCTTTCCTATAGAGATTTTTAAGTTAAGTAATTTCCTTAAGTTAAGGAACGTTGATGAAACCGGGGCCAGCTTATTCAGATACAAATTTGTATAAAACTTAAATAGTACTCCTGTTTGATTATCATTACTCTTGGTACATTGTCATCACTAGCATTCCTAAATTAGCTAAAAGTTTCAGGGGATGTGCAAAACACAAAAAATGTACAAAAATGTCAAAAATACACTTAAATTGACAGAACATTTCAAAAATCTGTTTGTGAAGATCAAAATGTGGCAGACTGCCTTAGATGTTTTCAAATACCTGGAATTATTCGCGGTGTTGAAATTTTTGCTTATTTCGCTGGCATTGAATCTCGGCGGATATATATATATCCAGACGCGAACATATTTGACACCACTCAAACCCTACAGTGTAATATAGCATTATAGATACACTGTGCAAAACAGCATGACTGACAGCGTGAAAATTTCCACACCGCGAACAGTTTGGAGGCTGCTTATTAAGCGAAAAATTTCACGCGCGGAAATATTGGCTTTTACAATAGTGTTTCAAACTGTTAATTTCTTTTGGGGTGGGGGTGGGGGGAGAGGTAATTTTGCTGTAGGAGATGTGCCTCATTAAATATCCTTTTTCCTTTTCACAACATAGTCTCCTATTGTTTTTTTTACATCACAAAATATTGCTTTGCTATTTTTATGATCTTATGTATAAACTAAATTGGACTCCCCTATTTTACTGTACATACATTGAACAATGTAAGAGACTTAAAAATGTACTCATAATCTACAACAGTATACTCTTCTGATTTCAGGCTCCGCTCTACTTTGAAGCAATTTCACCTACAATGCAGTCTGATATTATGTGGAAGATATTGAAATCCAATGCCAATTTTGGCCTGAAAGACGAGGTAAACTTCGAACTCCAGCAGAAAGTGTTCAGTAGAGCCATCATCTGTTTTGGGGTATATTTTAAGGGGAAAAAGTTTGCCTCCAACTAATTTTATTTCAGTTTGTCTGCGGCTTATTTCTATATATACTTTGTTGTGAAGAATTGCTTTTTGTGTGCAGTTACATTCTGTGGAATATTTAAATTGTACAAAGGATTTAGGTCGCCTTAGCTTCGATCAAGAGGGAATATCCCTTTAGCTCAGTGGTAGAAGGTCTGACTAGGAACCTGGAGATCGAGGGTTCGATCCTCTGTGGAAGCACACTATTCTCTTTCCTGTTACACATTCTATGGGAGTACCTATTATTTTTACAATGTGACATAGAAACTTTTTTTTTCTCATTATACAGAGTTATATATATCCCTGTGTTCAGTATTTTGTCACTTTATCAGGGTTTAATCTAGATCTATAAGCTATTGTAACCTTGTGCCTCCTCCTGAAGGAATATCAAAGTGTTGCTTTCTAAATTTGTTTCACAGTAATAGAGAGTTATTGCCCTTTGTTCATATTTTAATTGCTTACAGAATTAGAGGACTAAGGATTGATTGAAATAACTTGTTTTTAAGTGTCTGTTTCAACTGAATTAAACTGCACATATATACACACATAAGTACCACATGATTGTTTTTGTACATTTCTACTACAGCGAGGTAGGAACGCCATGCTGTATGCCTTAGACAGAGACAGAGGATACTTGTCCCTCGACATCTTCCAGTTCATCATAGAAAATGGTGGCAATGTGGCTGACAGAGACGAGGTTGGTAAATGTTAACTACGAGTGTGAGATGTTAATTACGAAAGTTAGATGTTTGGTTTTTAACTCACCTGGCCTGAAGGGTGATAGAAGTGAGGTACAGGACTGGAGAGGTGATAGAAGTTAGGTACAGGACTGGAGAGGTGGTAGAAGTGAGGTACAGGACTGGAGAGGTGATAGAAGTGAGGTACAGGACTGGAGAGGTGATAGAAGTGAGGTACAGGACTGGAGAGGTGATAGAAGTGAGGTACAGGACTGGAGAGGTGATAGAAGTGAGGTACAGGACTGGAGAGGTGATAGAAGTGAGGTACAGGACTGGAGTGGAGATAGAAGTGAGGTACAGGACTGGAGAGGTGATAGAAGTGAGGTATAGGACTGGAGTGGTGATAGAAGTGAGGTATAGGACTGGAGAGGTAATAGAAGTGAGGTACAGGACTGGGGAGGTGATAGAAGTGAGGTACAGGACTGGAGAGGTAATAAAAGTGAGGTACAGGACTGGAGAGGTGGTAGAAGTGAGGTACAGGACTGGAGAGGCGATAGAGGTGAGGTATAGGACTGGAGAGGTGATAGAAGTGAGGTACAGGACTGGAGAGGTGGTAGAAGTGAGGTATGTGACTGGAGTGGTGATAGAAGTGAGGTACAGGACTGGAGTGGTGATAGAAGTGAGGTACAGGACTGGAGTAGTAATAGAAGTGAGGTACAGGACTGGATTGGTGATAGAAGTGAGGTACAGGACTGGAGTGGAGATAGAAGTGAGGTACAGGACTGGAGAGGTGATAGAAGTGAGGTATAGGACTGGAGTGGTGATAGAAGTGAGGTATAGGACTGGAGAGGTAATAGAAGTGAGGTACAGGACTGGGGAGGTGATAGAAGTGAGGTACAGGACTGGAGTGGTGATAGAAGTGAGGTACAGGACTGGAGAGGTGATAAAAGTGAGGTACAGGACTGGAGAGGTGGTAGAAGTGAGGTACAGGACTGGAGAGGCGATAGAGGTGAGGTACAGGACTGGAGAGGTGATAGAAGTGAGGTATAGGACTGGAGAGGCGATAAAAGTGAGGTACAGGACTGGAGAGGTGATAGAAGTGAGGTATAGGACTGGAGAGGTGATAGAAGTGAGGTACAGGACTGGAGAGGTGATAGAAGTGAGGTACAGGACTGGAGAGGTGGTAGAAGTGAGGTATGTGACTGGAGTGGTGATAGAAGTGAGGTACAGGACTGGAGTGGTGATAGAAGTGAGGTACAGGACTGGAGTGGTAATAGAAGTGAGGTACAGGACTGGATTGGTGATAGAAGTGAGGTACAGGACTGGAGTGGAGATAGAAGTGAGGTACAGGACTGGAGTGGTGATAGAAGTGAGGTATAGGACTGGAGTGGTGATAGAAGTGAGGTATAGGACTGGAGAGGTGATAGAAGTGAGGTACAGGACTGGAGTGGTGATAGAAGTGAGGTACAGGACTAGAGTGGTGATAGAATTGAGGTACAGGACTGGAGTGGAGATAGAAGTGAGGTACAGGACTAGAGTGGTGATAGAAGTGAGGTACAGGACTGGAGTGGAGATAGAAGTGAGGTACAGGACTGGAGTGGTGATA
Source organism: Mimachlamys varia (assembly GCA_947623455.1). Lineage (NCBI taxonomy): Eukaryota > Metazoa > Mollusca > Bivalvia > Pectinida > Pectinidae > Mimachlamys > Mimachlamys varia. The sequence continues at coordinate 27,946,100 of OX392543.1, forward strand.
GATGTGAGGTACAGGACTGGAGTGGTGATAGAATTGAGGTACAGGACTGGAGTGGTGATAGAAGTGAGGTACAGGACTGGATTGGTGATAGAAGTGAGGTACAGGACTGGAGAGGTGATAGAAGTGAGGTACAGGACTGGAGTGGTGATAGAAGTGAGGTACAGGACTAGAGTGGTGATAGAAGTGAGGTACAGGACTGGAGAGGTGATAGAAGTGAGGTACAGGACTGGAGTGGTGATGCTGTTATACGGAATATGAATTGTTTATACGTGACTTTTTAAATGAAATATCATTTTTTTGTCGACAGACAGGGGTGACCATCAGAGATACGGCCAGGTTTTCACGGCGACCAGATATCATCAACTATATTGATAAGGTAGTGTAACTGGTCATTGTCATGGTAAAGATTCCATGTCTTTGTAAAACAACCCAGTATAAATATGCCTCCCTTGTAGAGATAATGTAATTCATTGATGAGGAAACTTATATATTATACAAGTGTGTAACAAATATAATACATTGTATAAGAAATATGATGCATTGTATAGGAAAGGTAATACATTGAATGGAAAAGATGATATATTATATAAGAAATGTAAAAAATATAATACAGTGTGTAGGAAAAGTAATACATTGTATAGGAAATAAAACACAGTGTATAAGAAAGGTAATAAATTGTTTAGGAAAAGTAATACATTGTATAGGAAATATAATACAATGTATAGGAAATATGATACATTGTATAGTAAAGATGATGTATTGTATAAGAAATGTAAAACATTGTATTATAAGGACACATAATACATTGTATAGGAATTAAAATACATTGTATTGGAAAAGTAATATATTGTATAGGAAATAAATTATATAGGAAATATAATACAGTGTATAGGAAAAGTAATACAGTGTATCGGAAATATTATACATTGTATAGGCGAGGTAATAAATTGCAGTATTTTTATGTTAATTACAGTGCTATGTTAAAATGATCCGCAGCAGTGATATGGACAAGTTACAAAGCCTTGCTACCGATGGCTACGATAGCATGCTCATCACTTACAATGTAAGTAGCCCCCCCCCCCCCCTCCCCCCCAACATGTACATCTTTGATGTATGATAGTTGGTAATATGGAAAATTATCCTGCTTTGATAATTCAGTTTGGTATGGGTACAATATTTAGAATGTGGTTTGGGTTATTATTTGGAAAATACATTCATATTGGTGTTTTTAACATTCTTTGTTCTGTTGAAGAAAATATTATGACGTTCATAAGACATTTTTTTCATTATTGTTAAAAGCTATTGATGTCTAATTTTGAAGAAAATAAATAACGCAATGTATAAGAATTTAAGTTACAAGTAGACATCAGCCTAATCTTCAGTGAGGTCATACAAACTGTTGTACATATGGATATGTTTTAGTGTTTTATAAATCCATAATCGATTGAGTTTTCTTCCGAAAAACTGCACAAATATCTCCCCATTTATTTGTTGGTGTTACAATTTATCTACTTTATGTTTGTGACTTTATGCTTTGCTTTCTATGTTTCAATTCGCAGTTGAAAAAAATAGGTAATCATTAGGTAATCGTTAGGTAATTGATAGGTAATTGGTAGGTATAATTGAGAAATTTACCTAGATGCTTCAACACAATTCCTATGAATTGATGTTATGATCTGTTTAATGTTGAGAACTTCAATTTAAGAATGTATACTGGAAACACAATAATAATTTTACGACTTACAAACAACCATCTACTCATGATTTTCCTAGAAGCTCATCTTCTCTTCCGATCTCCAAGGTACTGCTGGAATAACGGATTCTGTCAGAACAGTGCTAAGTCCAACTGTTTGTTGATAATTAGACCCCTGCAATGAAGTTAGAGGGTATATACTGGAATCACTCTGTCAGTCTGAATGCCGTCCACAGAAACTTGTCTGGAGATCTCCTTTTAACTAACAAACAGATTTTGATGAAACTTCACATGAATGATCAGTACAGTGTGTATGTAATGCAATTGTGCATCAGCATTTTGATTTCAGATTTCAACCCCGTTAAGGAGTTATGCCCCTTTATATGAAAAACATGTTCAGAAATCTCCTTTACTAACAGGTAGATTTTGATGAAACTTCACATGAATAATCAGTATGTTATGTAGTTTTGCAACAGAATTTTAATTTCATATTTCGACTCTTTTTAAGTTATAAGCGTCCTTTTAATGTGAAAAACTTGTCCAGAAGTCTCATCCTTAACTAACAAGCAGATTTTGATAAAACTTCACTGGAATGATCAGTAGATTGCATCAACATTATTGGGTCATCTGACCCAATGTGTTTTCATATCAATGACCTTGACCAATATTCAAGGTCACAGGGGTCAGATGCCTTAAAATCTTCAACAGACTTCTTCTCAATAATGGAAAGGCTCAGGGTAATGTTATTTCATTCAGGAGATACACAATTACTTTGTTATATAGACATTTAGATATTTTATAGAAAATTACGCATATAATATTAATTTAATTTTATTGTAAAATCTGAAAGGGATGGATTAACGTAAGAACTTTTAAAATATTTTTTGTGTGAATTCTTTTTCTTCTACCATTTGCTTTTCTCCCATTTTCAATTTATTTTTTATTATTATCCATTACCTAAACTCTAGAAATGATAGTCCTCCTTCGCTTATTTTGTTACCTTTTACGAATGACAATGTTTTCCCCTCATTTAAGCACTTGTTTTATTTCATTTTTGTTTTATTTACAGTTGTTTTTTTATCTTTATTGTGTACTCAGTTGTGTGAAATTAATTGAAAAAGTTAACCTTCCTTTTAACTATATATTTTTCTTTTGCATATTTTAATGTTCATGTTCTTATCGGTGATTTTCATACCAATCTCGTTATGTTTGGTGTTCTCCATATAAACTTATGTTTCTGTTTCGTTGTAGTAGTTTCTGTATAAGACAAAGCAAGAATTTTAGAATTGATATTTCTTACATGTTGAAGTTTGTTGTAAGACATTGGTACATGGTATAATTATTTTGTAATATAAATTGATAACAATCCATAAAATATCATACTTGTTATTTAGAAAATATTTTTAGACATGAAAATATTCAAATGAACATCAACCCGACTCTCCTATCATCATCACCACCACAAAAAGAACTGCTCATTTTAAAAAAGATCAATAATTCAGAAATCTATACAGTATCGAATGCTTTGATTTGTTTTATTATCGTATTTGACCGGGAATAAGCCCCCACCCCCTGAGAAAAATAATTGATCAAAAGTAGGGAGGGGTCTTATTCCCGAATACACCCCTGTTCACAAAAGTCCGCCATGTTGGATATTCTACTGTTTTGATCTAGGAACTCAGTCCCCACTATACCAGTAATGTAATTCTAGTTGTTTGTTTTGTTAAAATAACAATTTACATTCAGAATGTTTAAAAACAGTCACTACAAATTGATGCCATTGATGGTGCTGTTAACAGATTTTCTATTAGCAATTGGTCTAGATAATTCAATTTATCAAGCATAATCTTGAATGAATTTTCATTTATAATCTAATAAGTATTCATTTAGATACAGTAATAACATTCAGATGTGTAAAAGAAATTAATAGCATGACAATAAGACTGCTTGTCGTTTGGCTACCGCCATTACGAGATTTGAGATAGGCCAGCTACAGGCAGTAAATAGCTTAAGAAATTTGAGTAAACAATGTAAAATTAACACAAAACCAATGCATGAATCATACAAAAACAACAAACCAACTTATCTGCAATGAGTCTGGAAGCATTAAGAGCAAGAAACATGTATTTATGGATAAAAGTCTTCCAAAAAACGCTAAGGCCATCTGAAGGCAGCCATCTTGTTTTCTCAGAGAGCCGGTTGATGACAATTTTAACGAACTGATATTGACAGAAAGGTTAGATTTGAAACAAACTACTTGGCAACAAACTACTTCAAAATGAATTTACTTTTGCTTTATCACTATAAAAAATATTTTCTTTATTTTCTTTTTCAATACAGACTTACATATAATGGATCAAGTACAAGAATAATATTTCGTTATTGTTCAAAGTTTGCAAAATGCACCACCAGTTCAAACATGAAAGTATGGTGTTCTTAACACCAGCTGAACAATGTTTTATTTCAAGCTTAGCTTTATAGATATTTTTTTCTGCCCACAGTTAGATATATTTTATGTTCAGACACAAAATTAAAAAGAAATTAACATACTTTTTATTGAGAGAAAGACAAAAGTTAGGGTGGGGGCTTATTCCCAGGCTCCCACCCTGTTCCAAGAACCTTTGCCAAAGTGGGGAGGGGGCTTATTCGTTAGAGGGGGCTTATTCCCGGTAAAATACGGGGTATGTAGCAAATGAAATGTTTGTTTTAATTAGAAGATGTTAATTAGCTCCTTCATTTCTATAGACTATACTCCTGTGGATGATAAGTATTATTATTGACCTCTAAAACAGTCAGTAATTGTAAACCTTTATATATTGAAGTGATTGTTTCTACTATACAGTTTACCATTATCTAAACAGTTAAAATATGTTTGCAGTACAGGGATTCCTTTATCTACGCTGCTGGCAATGAAACAGATAATGCCCTCAACTTCATTGAATGGCTGCCAACGTTCCAGGTAAATTTCTTTAACTATATATTCTTTCTATTGTTATAAATTTTCCCCCTTTTCACCTCTACAAGATTTCTCTGTTTTCTAGGCTAAAATATTTCTCACTCACTTAATTATTTGTTCATTATGTTTCGTAAGTTCATGCATTAATGAAAACACTGTAGTCATTTTCCGTGTCCGTTTTGCGATTGACTTATAATCGTTTCTGCCTGCTTGATATGTGGAAAGCTAATTATTGCCAGGCCTTTTAACAATAATAACCTGTTATGGTTTTATCCCGGTTAGCCTCGTGATGATAGGTACATACTCTACTTTATCAGTCCCCTGCCAGTTAAACTGGGGTGGACTATAGTGTTTATCACCGTCTGTCTGCAGTCCGTCTGTCTGTCCATGCACGCAAAATGGTAATTATGTGACACTTTTCTAGGAGCTTATACACTCTCTCAATGGGAATCATTCCGCTTATAAGACCTTTTTATGTGACATAATTGAACAAAAGAAGTGTCACTTAACTACCATTTGATGATTTTGCGAGGATATTCCTCTGTTTCAAGACAACAACTTGAGAAAAGATGAATGGATTTCAATGAAACTTCATGCTAGGTTATGAGGTACTACAGAGTGGAATTGAGATTGGGGTCGAAGGGTCAACTAAGAAGGTCACTGTTGATAATAGTACATGTAAATATTTTTCGTCAAATTTTGGTTTCCAGATGATAACTTTAGAAATAATTGATAGATTTGATTGAAGCTTAATACTACAATATTAATGATATTCAATAAATTACATAAAATAGGATGGAAATCCAACTAGGGATAGGGGTTATTGGAGCACTTGGGCCAGGTAAATATTTTAATGGAATAGCCCTAACTTCTGATACTTGCATACCAAGTCAAAAAGTCAAAAACAAAGGTCACTGTCACTCAAATGAGGTTTTCATCACTGTATCCTCATTTTGCACTCAGCCTCATAAACAGTTAAGAAATTATTGTTAAAATGACACATTTGTTCATTGCTATCAAGATCTATGTTGCTTAGAAAATTTACTTGGCAGCAGGGGACGAGTGTTACATGCAACACTAACTATGACTTGTTTTATCATGTGTTAGGCTTTTCATGTTGGTTTTATCATTAAAAATATGTTTTCTTATTGGTATGTTGCCTAGTAATATTCAATTTGGATTCACCGATATTTCATATTTGTGTTATTCGTTCAATATATTACCATTTTACATATAAATATGTTATTCCTTAAAGTTTCCCTTTCACATTTTTGTTTATTATATGATGTATTCTTTTCGGGTCATTTTTTCACCAAGTTTATAAAACGCAACCTTACAAATTGGCTCAAGAAATAAAGAATCTATCATGAGTTTCTCTTCATATTGAATTTATGAAATGAGTTTTGAATTTTTGCGAGCCTCTGGCGAGTAAAAATAAAATGTTCTAAGCAAATATACATTTAATATGAAGAGAAACAAATGACAGATTCTTTTTATCATATGACGTTTTTTTCGACTTTCCGCATCATAAGCAGATTTTGTCTTTGCCGTTCTTGCCAACTGATTTCAATAAGGTGTTATTACACAGTCATGTGTAATAGAGAAAATTTATCTAATGGCTTTATTACACCGCATATAACAGTAGTCATTTGATAAACTGATATATACATTAAGTCTGGAACCTTGTATGAGTGTTTGGAAGGTACTTGTTTGCAAAGCTATAAGTAATTAAATATAAGGCTGGACAAGACTAATTTTTAGTGGTAAAGAGATACACATTTTATGTCAAACAAAAGTCACAGTAGGTACATGTGATGTATTGTTATTTTGTACAGAGTGAGGTGCGGACTTTTCAACACGGTATACGACAGGAGCCATTGTCTACTGTGAGAGATATCATTGAGTCCTGTCAACGACCAGACATGCTTGTCAACTGCAGAGACAAAGTAAGGAGTTCTGAAATCGGGGTCGTGTGGAACTTTGTCACAATTAAGTCACGTTGTAAAATCTGGGTATTGTGGAACCTTGTCACAATTAAGTCACGTTCTAAATTCTGGGTATTGTGGAACTTTGTAACAATTAAGTCACGTTCTAAATTCTGGGTATTGTGGAACCTTGTCACAATTAAGTCACGTTCTAAATTCTGGGTATTGTGGAACCTTGTCACAATTAAGTCACATTCTAAATTCTGGGTATTGTGGAACCTTGTCACAATTAAGTCACGTTCTAAATTCTGGGTATTGTGGAACCTTGTCACAATTAAGACACATTCTAAATTCTGGGTATTGTGGAACCTTGTCACAATTAAGTCACGTTCTAAATTCTGGGTATTGTGGAACCTTGTCACAATTAAGTCACATTCTAAATTCTGGGTATTGTGGAACCTTGTCACAATTAAGTCACGTTCTAAATTCTGGGTATTGTGGAACCTTGTCACAATTAAGACACATTCTAAATTCTGGGTATTGTGGAACCTTGTCACAATTAAGTCACATTCTAAATTCTGGATCTTATGGAACCTTTATATATTTGTCAAAGTCACATTCTAAATTCTTGGCCTTGTGGAAGCTTGTCACAAGTCCATGAGAAACAAAAATTTCGTATTTGGTATCTACCTGTAGGCTGTGAGGAACAATAATTTTGTATCTACATGTACCTGTAGGCCATGAGAAACGAACATTTTGTATTTTGTATCTACCTGTAGGCTGTGAGGAACAATTATTTTGTATTTTGTGTCTACCTGTAGCCCATTAGAAACAATTATTTTGTATATACCTGTAGGCCGTGAGGAACAATTATTTTGTATTTTGTATCTACCTGTAAGCCATGAGGAACAATGATTTTGTATTTTGTATGTTCCTGTTGTCAACGAGGAACAATTATTTTGTATATACCTGTAGGCCGTGAGGAACAATTATTTTGTATTTTGTATCTACCTGTAAGCCGTGAGGAAAAATGATTTTGTATTTTGTATGTACCTGTAAGCCGTGAGGAACAATGATTTTGTATGTTGTATCTACCTGTAGGCCTTGAGACACAATGATTTTGTATTTTATATCGACCTGTAGGCCATGAGAAACAATGATTTTGTATTTTTTATCTACTTGTAGGCCGCGAGGAACAATGATTTTGTATTTTGTATCTACCTGTAAGCCGTGAGGAACAATTATTTTGTATATACCTGTAGGCTATGAGAAACAATTTTTTTGTATCTACCTGTAGGCCTTGAGGAATGATTATTTTGTATTTTGTATCTACCTGTAGGCCGTGGGGAACAATGATTTTGTATTTTGTATTTACCTGTAGTCCATGGGAATCACTAATTTTGTAATTTGTATATACCTGTTGACTTTTGGGAACAATTATTTTGTATCTACCTGTAGGCTGTGAGGAATGATTATTTTGTATCTACCTGTAGGCCATGAGGAACAATTATTTTGTATTTTGTATTTACCTGTAGGCCATGAGGAACAATGATTTTGTATATTGTATCTACCTGTAGGCCATGAGGACACCGTTGATCCTGGCCTGCCTGTTCGCCCGTGAGGACATAGTGAAGTACCTCATAGACTTGCCTAGTGTCAACGTCAACAGCACTGACTGTGTATGTATAATAATAATTATTATTATTATTATTCGAGGTTCTTATATATTGCTTTATCACAACCTTTAAGGTCGTTTAAAAGCGGTTCCCAAATTTTTATCCGTGGTTATTGGGCCTTAGCAACCAGCCAATATGGTTTTTTGTTGTGTATATGAACTGTATCTATTTACATCACTCCTACCTGTTGTTTGTTGTTCAGTGTGACGTTAACTGTATCTGGTGTTTGTTGTTCATTGTGACATGAACTGTATATGTTTGTTGTTCATTGTGATGTAAACTGTGTCTGCTGTTTTTTGTCCATCGTGACATGAACTTTATATGTTTGTTGTTCATTGTGACATGAACTATAAATGTTCGTTGTTTATTGTGACGTGAACTGTATCTGCTGTTTGTTGCCCATCGTGATATAAACTGTATATGTTTGATGTTCATTGTGATGAAACTATATCTGTTGTTTGTTGTTTAGTGTGACGTGAACTATATCTGTTGTTTGTTGTTCAGTGTGACAGGAGCTGTTTACATTACTCCTACCTGTTGGGAGTAGATGGGGACTCTATAAGGGACATCCTACTATCAGCTGGGATAAACACAGCCCAGAGAGACACGGTGAGTAAAAACTGTTCAAAAGTAGTTTTAACTGTAAGTGACACAAAGTTCAGAGGACATTCTGCATTTTGAAACTGTAGCGGATCTAGACCCCGGGTCGATCGTTGGAGACCAGATAGCTCAATTGGTTGAGCATCAGTTTAGAGTTCGGAAGGTCCCGGTCTGGCCGTGCATTTTTCCTTTCCTGTTACATTTGGTGCCTGTGACCAAACCTTGTTTCAAGTACTGGGTGCATACTTAGCAAGGAGGGAGGAATGAAGCGGATCTAGACTGGGTCAGTCGTCGGCGACCAGATAGCTCAATTGGTTGAGCGTCCGTCTAGAGTTCGGAAGGCCCCGGGTTCGAACCGCGCTCTGGCTGTGCATTTTTCCTCTCCTGTTAGGTACAAAACAATCAGTCAGCACTGATTTATGCAATAGTTAAGGACTTTTACGTTGGACTCTTAGAATCAGTCTCGGATATAGTATCAAACTTAATGATAGATAGTGAATATAATACTTTATTTTTTTTGTAAGTTTCTCTTTAGATGATGTAAATATTTTTCAGGAAATCTTACCCAAAGGACCATGATGACCTATAGCAAATGAGTTCATCTGTCGTCTGACCGTAAACTTTTCGTTTAAAATGACTCTTTTCGTTAATGTTTGAAATGATTTCAACCATATTTGGTTTGAGACATCACCAGGCCATAACATTCATTTCTTAAAATCATGAATTTGTTAGTCCCCCACCGGAATCCGGGGGGGACTATAGGTTTGCGTTGTGTCCGTCCGTCCGTCCGTCCTTCCGCACACTATTTGTCCGGGCTCTATATCCCATACTATAAGACACTGGAAGTTCATACTAAGTGTGTGGGTTCCCTGTGGGAAGGCGGTGTGTCGCATACAAAAACCGGGTCACTGTGACCTATATTTTGACCTCTGACCTACATTAAAGAAAAAGCTTGTCCGGGCTCTATCTCCTACACTATAAAGCACTAGAACTTAATACTTGGTAGTATGGTTCCCCGTGGGAAGGCGGTGTGTCGCGTACCAAAACCGGGTCACTGTGACCTATATTTTGACCTCTGACCTACATTAAAGAAAGAAAAATTTGTCCAGGTTCTATCTCCTACACTATTAAGGATTAGAACTTTATACTTGGTAGTATAGTTCCCTGTGGGAAGGCGGTGTGTCACGTACCAAAACTGGGTCACTGTGACCTTTATTTTGCTATATTTTGACCTCTGACCTACATTAAAGTAAAAGTTTGTCCGGGCTCTATCTCCTACACTATAAAGGACTAGAACTTAATACTTGGTACATGTAGTATGGTTCCTTGTGGGAAGGCGGTGTGTCGCGTACCAAAACCGGGTCACTATGACCTTTATTTTGCTATATTTTGACCTCTGACCTACATTAAAGTAAAAGTTTGTCCGGGCTCTATCTCCTACACTATAAAGCACTAGAACTTAATACTGTGTAGTATGGTTCCCCGTGGGAAGGCGGTGTGTCGCGTACCAAAACCGGGTCACTGTGACCTATATTTTGACCTCTGACCTACATTAAAGAAAGAAAAATTTGTCCAGGTTCTATCTCCTACACTATTAAGGATTAGAACTTTATACTTGGTAGTATAGTTCCCTGTGGGAAGGCGGTGTGTCACGTACCAAAACTGGGTCACTGTGACCTTTATTTTGCTATATTTTGACCTCTGACCTACATTAAAGTAAAAGCTTGTCCGGGCTCTATCTCCTACACTATTAAGGATTATAACTTTGTACTTGGTAGTATAGTTCCCTATGGGAAGGCGGTGTGTCGCATAACAAAACCGGGTCACAGTGACCTATATTTTGACCTGAAAAACTAAAGGTGTCCTTCATAGACTTGTGTCCTTTATATAGAGATCATTTATAGAGTATACCTACAGTGTACATGTATTTAGTGAGAATGGGATGGTTCCTGTATAGAAGCGGGTCTCTGTAAACTACATCTTCACCTTTCAATACATTGAAGAAAATACATGACCTTATTGCATCTCGAGATTCTCACTCATTGCTATTGGATCTCGAGATAACAACCCGGTGGGGGACTGTAATTCGTTGAATTATCTTGTTTAAACCCTTTGGGAGTGGGGACAGGGCCCCAAAAGGCGAATTTAGCTAACAGTGTGCTTTCAAACGCTACTCTTCCTTAGCACCTCAACATATTGCAACCAAATCTGAATCATAACTTGGGGAGGGATGTCTGAGCCATTTCCTAAATTCATAAAGTAGATTTGACTACTTGGGACAGGGGGCGGGCACTTAATTGAGAATTTTGCATTTTTTTCCCTGGAAGTAATTCACGAAATTTTTATAATGTTAGCAATTATAGGGTGCATTAAATATTTTACTTCTTTCCACAGTCGAATTACCTATTGATCTTTTTTGTTCTACAGAATGGGAGATTGCCACAAGAATATGCCAAAATTGTGAAGAAAGAGGAATGGCTTGAACAGGAAATACATGTATGTATAGACCTACAACTTTGTCAAGCTGAAATCTTCTAAACTTGATAAAGGAGAGGAGTGTTAGCTGGTCTTTAATATAACTTGACTAAGATTATCATTGGGATCCATACTTGCCAACTTTTTAAAATTTCATTGGGGGAGATTATGTGTGCTCAGAATTGAAAGCACAAATGATATATATGTATAAACACCCAAAGGAGAAATAACAATTTAAGATGGATTCTTTTGAACTGTTCTTTGAGATGAAATCGTCAGATCTTAACATTTTAGGGTCCAAAATCGAGTGTCTCCCTTCTAAATAGGGAGTGTTGGCAAGTATGCTGTATGTTTTTTTTAGATTGAGAAGGACCCCAAATTGTACTGGGCTTACATACATGTGAACAATATTTTGTTTAAGTTTAATTTTTTCTAGTAATCAATAAAATGTCTGCAGTATTCTATAACTGAAGCAGATGGATGATGTTTAATTAGTTGATCTTTGTCAAACAGAGTACTGGGCCCCTTAACAAAATCCTTAATAAAATGAAATTATATTTAACAGACTTGCGATTGAACTTGTGTTATCTTAAATTCGGTCATTTCGCTACACATTTTTTTATAAAACAATCTCTTATAATGATTCTATGCACAGTAATTTTGATTTGTAATTTGTTGACTTTCTGCTAGCCGGTAAGTTGGTTGTGAATCCTGTCTATTTTCCTGTTTAGTGGAAAGGGTGGTTTAAGGATATATATAATGGATGGAAATGTCTACAGAAACCAGTCAGTCTGAAAAACAGTTGTTCAGCAAACTCTTTCAATAAAAAGTGGAAACAGTTTACTCTCATCTGTTTTCTATTGTCCACGCAATCATAGTGTTTCTCATCAGGTATCTAAAAAACATAAAATGAATTGATGTTATTGTTTTTTACCATTGTATCAAACCTACTGACATACAGACTGAGGTATTTACTGTGCAAAAATTATTCGGTTATGTCATATTTTTACTTTATGTTTAATGCATTATGACAAATTTTCAAAAATCTTTTATAAATTGGTTTTTAAAGGCATTTATTGAAATTTGAAATTTTACATGTATGTAGAGAATTATTTGCTGATTCTACAAAACATTTGTATCGGTATAATTTTCCGTAGTTGAATTTAAAAGATATTGCCTGGTACATTTTTTTTAAAAATTAGCAACGATAATATTAAGTAAGAATAAAGAACAAAATGGCATCACACTTTCGAAAACAGTGCATAAATATTCATCGATTTATTGAAAACAAAGCACATGAAAATTATGTAAATGCTATCAGGTTAAAGGCTTATTATCCTCTACAAGTATGCGCAATTTCAAGAAAATCTGCTGAAAAACAAAAATCCTATGAATTAGTTGAAGATTTTCCTAAATGCATGAAATATAAAGTAAAAATATGACATGACTGAATGTAACCTTCGGCACAGTACTGTAGTTTGATTTAGTAATATATATGGTGATGAGCCAGAAGAGCTTTTCCGTTGAGTTTTAGATGACAATGAAATGTCATACTGATTGGTTTCTATAGACAACGTGTGCTTGTTAAGGGATTGTCAGTATATAGAGGATAAATTGTATCTAACATTGTCCTCAGTAATACCAAATATATTTCACGAGTGGGGCTAATATTTTGATATTTTTCAAGAATGCGCAAGCACAAGTGAAAAATATCAAAATATTAGCCACATGAGTGAAATATGTTTGGTATTACTGAAGATACTGTTAGATATCCTGTTTATTACATTTTTATAGCAAAGTCTTCAGTGACCGCTTTTGATTTCCCAAATATCGTTTGTAAGCAGCGTTTTGATTGGTCAAATAAAAAAACGTTACATTTTTAACTAGTGAAAAGTATATTTCTCACTAGTGAAAAAATCACTTTTATAAAATGAATAATTTTCGATATTTTACTGGTAAAAATGTAATAAATGATGTTTTTTGCGAATGTATTCATGTCTTAGTGTCGAAAATCTAGACCGTTGTTAAGACAGCATCCCATATAGTTGCCCTTCCTCAGAATCACCTCATATTACCATGCTGTTAACTAATGCATATCTGATGTCGATGATTTTAATTTTCACTGAAAAGAAGTGATTTTAAATTATCTTTTATACTTTCAATACTTTGCTGGCAATTTGAAAATATGTTTCATTTGTTACCCTTGAATTAGACACTTAACGTTAAAAAACTTTCGAAATAGAATGTGTTGGTCCTGCTGAATGCATAATACAGTGCACTCCTCTTTATATCATGTTGCATTTGTCAGACAAAAACATGATATTAACAGAAATGTGACATTAAGAGAAACATGCTTTTCCACTAAATCAATGTTTTAATATATAGATAACATTATTTCAATCAAATCAGATTTTTGGGGTTATTTTAACATTTTGTATGAGTTGTATCTGAAATCAATAGAAATGCCATCATTATTTTTTATATTTAATGTGGTTTGTTTAAAAAAAACATGATTTTAAGAGGAATTTGCTTTCAAATACATGATATTAACCAAATAAAATTACATAGATTAGAAAGAGAGAAAAATGGTGCTTGGGGAAAACTTGATATAAAGAGGAATGTGATATTAACATGAGTGATATTAAGTGGAGTCCACTGTATATGATAAAAATGCTGTCTTAACCGGCAATTCTTGATTTAAACACTTTGATGTATGATTGGAAAGTATATTAAGCGTTTTAATTACAGCTTCAAAAGTATACGAGTATATGTGACCCAACTGTATCTAAGTATATATTGTTTATGCTATGAATTGCTGTGAGACTGTCATATACCTTACCTGTATTACGGAATAAATCAGTATAAGTTTGCTTGTATAAGCTCACATTCTCCTACTTGCCCTTCTCTCAGATAAGCACCTACCCCCCAAATCTTCCTTAATCGGTATTTCAAACAAAGTCTGCTTATATTTTCTCCTAAAATTCATTGGTTTCCTGTTACCTAATTAAAAACAAACTGTCTTCTGAAACAATATTCAAGTTCCTAATCCCTCCCTCGGATTTCGCTTGACAATAACTGTATTTACCTATATCATATTCAAGATTTAAATATATATAATCTAGTTTTATACATTGGTCGTTCACTTGAAAAAGAAATCATCGCATTCACTATTTGTATGTAAATGCATTTTTTAATAAACACACCTCATTGTAAAAAAAAAAAATGAAAAAAAAAAGAAATTTTTCTCTGTCTGGCTACGATGTTAGATTATTAGATCTCTAGTATGTCTATAGGGACCGGAAATTATCTTAAAACAGCATTTACCAACACTGTGTTATATACAGTCTCGCCAAAAGTATTGTTGCACCAAACATTTCCCATAGACTTCAGTGTATTTCCACCAATTTTGAAAATGTCATCATACATTTACAGCTTGACCCTTTTTTAAAAATTTTTTATACTTGATTGGTGTTTCCAAAACATATTTTAGTGCAAATGTATTCCGCATGCTTTGTTGTTGAGATATTCAAAAGGCAAAGTGAGCTAGAGATCTCCCTTGACGTCAATGTTAATTTCATGGAAAATGTGAAGTCGCAGATAAGCTCCAACTTCAAACAGCTCGGAATTGTAACATATTGAATGCATCTGAACCCAGAAATATATTTTAAAAACAGATGCATATCAAATAAAGTTGATTAAAATGGATCACACTGTTATGGTATAATGTCATTTTCAAAATTAGAAGAAACACACTTACATGTAAGTCTAAGGAGAGTTGTCAGGTGAGACAATACGTATAGCCAGATACAAAATGTACTGTTGATCATATTCCTCTTAATAAAAGTGATATAACATATTTGCCAGAGACATTTCAGTTCCAGTAAAGCATTATTGAGACAATGAATCTGTTGTGATGAGGTGGAGGTCTATGACAATTAAGACACGCCCTTGTTTGTTGAGTTCATGTTTTAAGTTTTTTGTGTTCAAGTTAATATGGTACAGGTTTGTGAAAAGTAAATCACTTGTACATTCGTTTGGAAAGTCAATCACAAATTCATTTTTGTATGCAAAGACAAAAATGCTTAGTATTTATTAAGCTCATATGCATTTCATGTTAGCTTTTGCCATTCGTCTTTGTCTGTCATACTACGTTGGTACAGTTGATATTTATGAAGTCCTCATAAATTGTTGTTAAGCTTCCATATCGTTTGAAAATCCAAGAAGTTTGCTTGTCTGATAAAATGATACATATTCGGCTTCTTCCCAAGAACGGGTTCATGGATTGACTTCTGACTTGGAACTATTGCTCCTTTGGATATCCAGAAAAAGTGTTTTTACTTTTGGTTCCGATCCCAATAGACTTTATGACCTCTTATTGACATTTCGGCTTCTTCTCTCAAGAATAACTGCACCAAATGTAGTTTTGATAATTACAAAATAATTACTTTTGCTGAAATTACTAAATATAATGATAATGTGCTGAGATATAAAGTATTTTTTCGTCAATAGATAATAATGTTACAGGAGTGGTGTGCAAAATGTACGTCTTATGTTAAACTTTACACTAGCTCCCGTCTCTAGAATATTATACAGATAATAAGAAAAAAAAAATAGTCTTATAATTTTGATCACTTGGATGTCTGATTCGAGTTTGAAACAAAGGGGAGATAAGCTAGTAGTAAAATAACGTAGAGAAATTCTCTAGAAACTTAGGGGCTGGTAGCCAGTCTAGTGATACTTGTACTGATGTACTTATAAGGGTAAGTTTTGTTTTAAAGTACTCTAACTATGAGGGTAAGTTATGTGTTGTAGTAATTTATTACTAAAAGCAAGTTACAAGTTCACATAAAGGATAGGGCGTACAATACTATTCAAGTTTATAAACTGGTATTGCAAGTCTGATGATAATAGAATGAGCTTTAAACTAATTATTAAAACTTTGTATGCATATTGATCACTTATTTATTCAAAAGAAAATGTTGATCATTTGAGCCAATTATTGAGTTACATATGCATAAGGTAATACTTTCGTTTCTATTCCTAACAAGGCGAAGTACGGGATGGAGCTGGAACTTCTCTGTGTTGATAAGGTACGTTTGGTTATTGAATCCAGGATACATGAGTGAGTAATTGTAGCCTGTTTAAGTTTATATTACAAATTACGATGGGGTGTAAATATGTTTCTGTTATTTATAATCAAATTAAAATAATTTATAACATGCACTCAACATAATGAAATCTTAATAGGATACCTCTTACACTCAAATTACAAATATTACAAATAACAAATATGTTTAAAAACATTCAATAATTAAAAATCTTCATATCCGGATATATTTTCCATATTAGTACATTAGTCAACCAACGTATTGGTATTAAGGGCATACGTTAGTCAACCAACGTATTGGTATTAAGGGCATACGTCAGTCAACCAACGTATTGGTATTAAGGGCATACGTCAGTCAACCAATGTATTGGTATTAAGGGCATACGTCAGTCAACCAATGTATTGGTATTAAGGGCATACGTCAGTCAACCAACGTATTGGTATTAAGGGCAAACGTCATTCAACCAACGTATTGGTATTAAGGGCATACGTCATTCAACCAACGTATTGGTATTAAGGGCATACGTCAGTCAACCAACGTATTGGTATTAAGGGCACACGTCAGTCAACCAACGTATTGGTATTAAGGGCATACGTCAGTTAACCAACGTATTGGTATTAAGGGCATACGTCATTCAACCAACGTATTGGTATTAAGGGCATACGTTAGTCAACCAACGTATTGGTATTAAGGGCATACGTCAGTCAATCAATATATTGGTATTAAGGGCATACGTCATTCAACCAACGTATTGGTATTAAGGGCATACGTTAGTCAACCAACGTATTGGTATTAAGGGCATACGTCAGTCAACCAACGTATTGGTATTAAGGGCATACGTCACCTTCACTGATTGTCAGTCTGATTATTGAATCCACGATGCATGAGTCGAGTCAATACTTTGGTACTTAGATCTCGTACATATGTTAGTCAACCAACCAACGTATCATCGTTTGAGTTGCCTTAACGAACCGTCAGTGTAAGTCAAGTAAGATATGGCGGGAAATTTTTTGTTAACGATTGTATTGCTTTGGATTGTTCCTTCAACAAGATTGATTAATTTTCTGTAGAAGTATTTATGCTAATTAAATGTTCCTCATTTATTGAGAGGAATATTGTTAAAGATAGTGTTTGCTACCCTGTTAATTCTGTATCATTCCACAGTATGAAGAGTTGTACAAAATAATCCGCGGGAAAAGAAAGGGACTAAAGGACTTTGCCGAGTGTATCAAATACTTCCCATTTCCAGTTTCAACGTTCCCAAAAATAGTAGGTATTGCTACATACATTCTCTTTAATCATATCTCGCCATGTTGGATAGAATTTGCCCATGGCAAAAAGAGTCTTATAGTCTACCAGCCTGATATATCATTTCGTCTAAATAGTGCTAAAAGTTAGTTTATGAAGAAATATGATAGTTTCAATACTCGTGACACTATATGTAAAACCATTAACAAGTTATTGTTAAAGTAGGAAAAACCCTAGACCAGAATTTATTGATGTCATCATCAGATGAGAATATCTGGCTCTTGAAGGCAATAAACTGCACTGTACTTTGAAACTCTTTGTGTCATTAAGAAAAACATTTTCTATTAACGTCAATCGTTTGTATTTCATGGAAGAAATTGACCGTCTAAAGACGGTTAATACGAATAATTTCGTATATTGCTGATTACCAATGACTACTTACAGCTTGGTCCACTAATGCCAGGGTTCAGGGATCTCATTTTCCTAGCCATTGACTTTGGTAAAGAGGACATATGTCTCCGACTGGCAGATATTGGGGCTGATCTCTTCAGGAAAGAAAAGGTGTGTTCATTACATAAATATCTATGTCAATAGTAAATATTGATAACGAAAGTAGAAGGTAAGCTATAACATATTATTTGTCTTTATAAACAAATAGAGAATACCGAAGCGTCAACAAAACCATCATGCAAACGTAAAATCGATTAAAATTGTATGAAAGTAATATGAACAAACGGAAATATTTACTTGGAGACCCTTGTAAAAGTACAAGAGAATAAGACCGGGTGTTCCGGAAGAGTAAGCGTCTTCTGCTCCATAGTCGACACCCGCCATGTAAATCTTTGTCACATCCAAGTAAACATCAAGTCCTCAAAATGCGAACGCAGTCGTCATTGTCAATCACAACAAGTAACACACTAATGAGCATACTCAAAATCGCGTATCTTCGAATCACACAAAATACAAAATATTTCTCAATGAGACAAAAAAACAACGACCATAAAGCTTGTTCGTAGTTCTGATCAATCTGCATCTCTCGATAAACGATATTGAGTAAATATTGATGACGAATGTGGACTGTAAGAAGCAGGAGTAAATAAGAGATAGAGCAAGCATGAACGATACAAAAGACTTTACAATAATTGGCATTCTTTATAGACTCACATAGATTAATAGCTGCTTTAATATGTTTCAATTTGGTTTGACTTTGGTTTTCAATTGAATTTATTGAAAGTTAAATCACGTGTAGATAATTATTGCTCATTCCTCTGATAATATTTGTATCACCGATTTCAAGGTATATTGTACGTTACAATTTTAAAAGTGTAGCAACGATATTTTTAAGTAAACACAAAGATCAAAACGGCAATCACACTTTTGATATAGTCCATATATATTTCTTTTTGTTCGAAAACGAATTACGGGGAAAGTATTTAAAAGTAATACCAGGTTAAAAGTCTTAAAACTATCTATGTGATAGTTTGTGAAATTTTCGGAAAATCAGCTAAGGTCCTACAAATTAATTTAAGTTTGTCTAAATGTATGTGAAGTTGTTATTCAGTATTTTCGTTAAAAATTAACCTTTCGTAATATATTCCGTGTTTTGTGACTGTTAAGTACACCATTAAGAACGAGGCCGGGGAGGAAGAGCCCGTGTACATGACCGCAGTAGATAGAGCCTGGGACCTGTACATGACTGACATCGCCGCCATGTTGTCAAGGAAACAGGAACACCGACGTCACCAGAGGAAGTCCCTCCTGCCCAAACGTATCCACACCCGATTTCAGGAGGCTATAGCCCTTAAACCAGTGTTGTTTAGATCAATATTCCTAGGCCAACCCGAGTCGTCCCGATCGTAAACGAATGCCGGAAGAACCATGCCAAACTATATTGTCTGTGTAACGTGCAGGCGGTCATCCATCCAACTACTGACCACGCTCACCGTTGCTTATACCGCATGAATGGGAAATCTATAGCTTGCTAGTTAGGCAGTATTTCCCCTTCATATACCTAACTGGAAATTACATCTGTTACAAGTACCATTGGTCAGATAGGAAAAGGAAAAAGAACATGAATAAGAAAAAATATATAACACGTATACGTTTCCGAGTCATCTTACTGTATTACTAGCCATCTAATCTATTTTTCAAAACAGTATAATTTTGACTTCTATTATAATAATTTGAAAATAAAATTTGTTCTTGAACAATTTCTATACAATGCATCGTATTCATATGCATATAATGCATACAATGCATATTATGGAGTTTCAATCCCAACATGTTCCCCTTTAAGGTCGTTCGAACTATTCCTCACCCATCTTGATTTTTGTTTTAGCCACTATTTCGGAAATTGTTCAAGAACAAAATTTATTTTCAAATTATTATAATGGTAATCTAAAATTACACTGTTTTGAAAAATAGCTTAGATGGCTAGAAACACAGTTAGATAACTCGGAGACGTATACTGTTATATATGTCTCTGGATGAGATGACCGTAAAAGTCCAAATCGCTAATGTTTTTTTTTTTTTATTAATCCATTATATCTATATATTACCTATAATAACTATACATTGACTAGAAAGTACGGCTAAAAATAAACGGGTTTGGTAAGCTGTGATATTTTAGATTGCATAGAATGCATTATGTTTTGGAGATGTTTTCACTTGCATTATATTAATTACATAATCAATATGATACAGAGATATGCTCATTTACATTCCGTATTAATGAACTCTTCGCTATTACGGTGTAGAAACATTGGTGTATTGTAAAGATGACGTAACACACACATATACTGCACCTCTTAAATTTAGTAATAGATACAGTATGCCGAAAAATGAATTAAACTGCATCATACAGCTGTTTCGTCCTCCTAGGACTCCTCAGTGATGCTAGGGGCCAAAAGATAGGAATCCAAAACTTCTAAACTAATGTATAAGCAGAAGGGTCAGGTGCGTAAAACCCCTTTAATTTATGAATTTAAAAGTTAAATTAAACTAGTTCTGTATAATTCGTGTACTATGAAAATGTGTATATTATGTACCGTGCCACTACTCAAATGAGATTAACTGTGGCTATGGAGGCTATGTATTGTTAATATGTTATGAATGTTATATTGTTATATTGTTGATCTGGCCACGTTAACAGGAAGATGCCGATTTCTTAAAGGGGAGAAACTCTGTTTATGATGTTGACAGTAACTTCATCGTTTGTATACGATGTTTGGTGTTTGATATCGGCATGTCTTTGGCACGGTTTGGCTTGTAATATGTAGATACCAGTTACAGTGTATATGATTTCATAGACCCCATGTCAGCGTTATCGACAGAAAAAATCATGAAACGACCAAATTCAGCAATTTATAATAGTTATTTTTTCCTCAGCATTAATATACATCCTTGGTTTTTTTTTTTTTATTTCTCTCCCATTTTAATTTTAGTAGTAACTTTTTATTGATAAAATGTTAATAAATTATTTGTGCTATTCTTATTCTTTTTTTTTTGTTGACAAAAAACTAAACAAATCAACAAAACGTAAAAGATATAAAAAAAACCAATAACTTTTATAGCTAAATAATAGACTATATTTATAATAATGTCGAGAATGACTCTCAACTATAATCGTAGTCATTTAAACGCTTGACGTGAACAGAACGACTTTTTTGTTCATTAATTTTGCAGGTGCGACTATAAATTGACCAATTAAAATGTGCATTTGATATAAAAAAAACACCAAGTTTGTTAATGTTGTGTAGTTTGAGTATGTGATACATTTTGGTCTGTGATATAGTTTGGTAATGTTGTGTAGTTTGAGTATGTGATATAATTAGGTCATCTGACCCGAAGGGTCAAGATGACCTATTGCCATCATGCTTCGTCCGTCGTCGTCCGCCGTCCGCCGTCCGCCGTCCGTAAACTTTTCCTTTAACAATCTTCTTCTTAGTAACCAAAAGGCTCTAGGTGCTGATATTTGGCCAGTAGGCACCTGGGATTGAGTGCTACAAAGTTTCCTCATTTCAATGACCTTGACCTGTTTTCAAGGTCACAGGGGTCAAATATGTAAAAACCTTTAACAATCTTCTTCTCAGTAACCAAAAGGTCTAGGGTAATGATATTTGGCCAGTAGGAACCTGGGATAGAGTGCTACAAAGTTTCCTCATATCGATGACCTTGACTAACTTTCAAGGTCACAGGGGCCGAAAAGGTAAAAATCTTTTTAAACAACTTCTTCTGAATAACCAAAAGGCCCAGAGACCTGATATTGGTCCTGTGTTATGCTGAGATAAAGGGCTACCAAGTTTGTTCAAACAAATGACCTTGACCTTCATTCAAGGTCACAGGGGCCAAAAAGGTCAAAATCTTTGAACGACTTCTTCTGAATAACCAAAAGGCCCAGAGACCTGATATTGGGCCTGTGTTATGCTGGGATAAAGGGGTACCAAGTTTGTTCAAACAAATGACCTTGACCTTCATTCAAGGTCACAGGGGCCAAAAAGGTCAAAATCTTTTTAAACAACTTCTTCTGAATAACCAAAAGGCCCAGAGACCTGATATTGGTCCTGTGTTATGCTGAGATAAAGGGCTACCAAGTTTGTTCAAAGAAATGACCTTGACCTTCATTCAAGGTCACAGGGGACAAAAAGGTCATAATTTTTAAACGACTTCTTCTGAATAACAAAAAGGCACAGAGACCTAATATTGGGCCTGTGGCATGCTGGGATAAAGGGCTACCAAGTTTGTTCAAAGAAATGACCTTGACCTTCATTCAAGGTCACAGGGGCCAAAAAGGTCAAAATCTTTTTAAACAACTTCTTCTGAATAACCAAAAGGCCCAGAGACCTGATATTGGTCCTGTGTTATGCTGAGATAAAGGGCTACCAAGTTTGTTCAAAGAAATGACCTTGACTTTCATTCAAGGTCACAGGGGCCAAAACGGTCATAATCTTTAAACGACTTCTTCTGAATAACCAAAAGGCCCAGAGACCTGATATTGGGCCTGTGGCATGCTGGGATAAAGGGCTACCAAGTTTGTTCAAAGAAATGACCTTGACTTTCATTCAAGGTCACTGGGGCCAAAACGAAACTGTTGTTATTTTTCGTGTAGTCAAAAATCCAAGATGGCCTCCACAGCGGCCATTTTGAAAACACATTCTAAACTTCTCAAGTTCTACCAGTGGAATTGAGCTGAAACTTGCCAGAAATGATATCCTGAGATGGTCCCAACAAAGTGTTGTTATTTTTCAAGCCCATCAGAAATCCAAGAAGGCCACTATCTTGAACTTGGCAATCTATACAGGCATATTATAACTTGATTTAATGACTACACGTATTTTCATAGTGATTTTACAATTGGTAGTCAGATGACCGTTAAGGCCCGTTGGGCCTCTTGTTTGGTCTGTGATATAGTTTGGTAATGTTGTGTAGTTTGAGTATGTGATATAATTTGGTCTGTGATATAGTTTGGTATGTGATTAAGTTTGAGTACTATTCTGTTATGTAATAAAGGTATATGGTTAGGGTGACGTACATTGTAGATAAAGTGGAGATATTAAATTGCTTACTCATCAATTAGCCCACTTTACTGCGTATCAAGGAACTCAGTATTTACCTTTTAACTTTACACAAGGTACACATATGGTTCAAGCCCTCTCTAGATCGTCTGAAACCCACGTGACACTGTTCTTGCGTTACATAAACACAAGAGCAGTGGCACTATTAGTTACATGTATTAGTTAAGGAGAATTCGGCTCACCTGATACATGATTTTTTTAGACCCGATATTTTTCCATATCAAGTCACTAACAAACTGTGTAACGAATTTATCCTGCAGAAAGCTTATACCTCTGTAATTAATTAAAAAAACATGAGCTGGACTTATATTTTGAACCGTCTCTCTTGCGGGCATGAACGTTTCCGCCAACCTCACCTCATCAAACGAAGTATCCGGGGCCTTTTCGCTTAAATAAACTTTCAATAGTTTGGCCGCTTTCTCGTTGCATCTCAAAATTATATCATGATTTAATATCTGACGTTTCTGGGCCAATTCGTTTTCCGTAGTGTGGCCGAAGCGTTTATGATCAGCCATGGTTGTTATTAAATACAGAGTTCATTTAGGAATGAACACTTGTTACTGACGTTGTATGGAATTTAGTGACGTGATACGGATTTTTTGTAACCCGATACGGTATCGTCAAGGACGTCATGTGATGTTGTTTTAACCAATGGGATAGTGAGATTTTTGCCATCAGCGGGATAAGTGGGTTTCCGACGATGGCACTCTGTCGAACCTTTTATACTCCTCTCCGTGACAGAAACTCAACATGAACAAACCTAACCCCAAGTTATTACAAACTGTGATATATAACAGAGATAGGTGATGCTAATTTGTTGTTCTGAATTCTAGTATCGGTTACCTCTATTATTGGACGTTTTGTTTTGCATTGCTGAGGAAAAGTCTCTAGAATGATTAACAGAGGCTGGATTCTTACAGAAATATCTGTGTAGCTTTAAACGTGCGTTGGATGTTGACATCCTGAACTCAGAATTATGTGTACAATTTCTGTTAGTAAACGGGTTGGGTGAATATATCAAAGAATGTCTTTATTTTTAGTTGATAGAGAAAAAAGTATACACAATGTTTTTGTTGGTATATTAAATATTTCCTATTATAACCTCTTGTATCCCTAGCTTTGGTGCTTGTTACTTGTGGTAACGGTAAAATAAACAAAAATAAAACAATAAAATATTAAACTTCCTCTTGTTTGTTATATTTTTACTGTGATTGGGATTGTGTCATGGCCGATTCTTATATTCTTACTGTGATTGGGATTTCGTCATGGCCGATTCGTTTCAATTTAATTGAAATATCATGATTTGAAATAAGTGCTATTTTCATTTCGGATTTTCACTTTTCAATATAACAATAGATATTGTAGGTGAAGCTCTGAAACTTAAATGTATGGATAGATATCTTTGTCTTTGAATATCCGAAGGACCATGGTAAGCATAAACCATACCTTTGCGGCCGACGTCCGCCAATCTGTCGTCTGTCTTTCGACTTCTTCTCTGGAACCAAGCAATTGATACATACCATATTTCACTGGTACCATCCCTAGATTTACGCCCTATTAACAGCCAGGGTCATTTAAGGACGGTCTGCCAGTGTATGCAATGTGTGTGTCGAGATCGTGTGTATTTGGGAGGCAGAGGTATGTTCGTGTAAGCCTTCTTACGATAGTCCGGATGTTTTGCCGATTTGAAGTGCTACCACACTGAAGTATACTGCATAAGGCCCCCAACAGACCATGCCACCCGATCGCGTTATACTGACAACGTCTGAACCAGTCGTTCCACTCCCATAATGCTGAGCGTCAAGCAAGAAGTAATAACTACCATTGCTAGAAACTCTGGTATGCCTCGGCCTGAGGACAGAACCCACAGCCTTCCTCACAGGGAGTAATAACTACCATTGTTAGAGACTGGTATGTCTCGGCCTGGGGACAGAACCCACAGCCTTCCTCACAGGGAGTAATAACTATCGTTGATAGAGACTCTGGTATGCCTCGGCATGAGGACAGAACCAACAGCCTTGATCACAGGGAGTAATAACTACCATTGCTAGAAACTCTGGTATGCCTCGGCCTGAGGACAGAACCCACAGCCTTCCTCACAGGGAGTTATAACTACCATTGTTAGAGACTGGTATGTCTCGGCCTGGGGACATAACCCACAGCCTTCCTCACAGGGAGTAATAACTACCGTTGCTAGATACTCTGGTATGCCTCGGCATGAGGACAGAACCCACAGCATTCCTCACAGGGAGTAATAACTTCCATTGTTAGAGACTGGTATGTCTCGGCCTGGGGACAGAACCCACAGCCTTCCTCACAGGGAGTAATAACTACCGTTGCTAGAGACTCTGGTATGCCTCGGCATGAGGACAAAACCCACAGCCTTCCTCACAGGGAGTAATAACTACCATTGTTAGAGACTGGTATGTCTCGGCATGAGGACAGAACCCACAGCCTTCCTCACAGGGAGTAATAACTACCATTGTTAGAAACTCTGGTATGTCTCGGCATGAGGACAGAACCCACAGCCTTCCTCATAGGTAGTAGTAACTACCATAGTTAGAGACTCTGGTATGTCTCGGCCTGGGGACAAAACCCACAGCCTTCCTCACAGGGAGTAATAACTATCATTGTTAGAGACTGGTATGTCTCGGCCTGGTGACAAAACCCACAGCCTTACTCAGTGGAGCAAAGTTTTTCTGTTCCTAGGAAACTTGTACTCATTGTTTGGCTGATCCACGGGGTCTGAGGAGCAGGACCAAAGAGGGATAAGTTTGATCATGTTGCTGTTATAAACTTCTTCTCTAGACCTATGTACTTCATATCAAACATAATTGGTTGGAAACCTTAGTGGGAGGTAGATATTCAAAATTTAAAAAAAAATGAAGGGGTCGAAGGATTGCCTTACCCACAAGAGGAGTTTGGTCCAATAGGGGAAGAACAGAAAAATATATCTTATCTGTGCCAATGAAGAGATTTAAACCTAATGTAGTCTGAAGCGTGCTTAGGGTTAAAAACTCGATTTGAATACTACCTGAATACTGAAGACTACCTCCTTTGGACAGAACACAGAAACTTTATTTTATTCTTGCCAATACAATTTAAACAGTGTTTTTCCTTGAGTGGTGTTGCCCAAACAAAGGGTTGAAATCTGGAATTTAAAAACATATACACTACTTCATTGTGTACACAATACTGATCGTTCAAGTAAAGTTTCAATAGAATCTGGCTGGTCTCCAGGTAGTCGAGACGGGGCTTCCCAGACAAGTGTTTCATATACAGCAATCTGATTAAAATCATATCTTCATTATCTTGATCTCCGCGCCATTCCGTAAACGTCTCTCTGCTGCATCAAGATCTGACAAAATCCCATAGAGGTCACATTCTGGTGATCTTTTGGATTAGCCAATAAAAATAACTACTGTCAGAATCTTTTATGTGAATGTTTGTGGGCGAAATAGCTTGCATAATCCTATCTGTGCATTTGGTCATTTGTCACAATAAGCTTATATGCAGTACTGTGACGAAATGACTTGCTTCTGATGACAGCGTCAACTGTGAACTGTTACCAAATGTTAGTATACAGTCGATATGAATACCTTAACGTGGGGAATAGTATTATCCACAAGTAAAATTTGTAGTTATTTTCTTATTCAATTAGAAACGAAAGAATCTAAATGTACCTACTTCTACAAAAACAATTATCAGAGACGTATTATACGTCTCTGCAATTATTAAAACAGCATTTTCCCTTTAACTAAATTGAATAGTAAAGTTAACTGGAACTCTCTAGGGAATAGCGTAGTTTACTAGAACTCTCTAGAGAATAGCGTAGTTAACTGGAACTCTCTAGAAAATAGCATAGTTAACTGGAACTCTCTAAAGAATAGCGTTGTTAACTGGAACTCTCTAGAGAATAGCATAGTTAACTAGAACTCTCTAGAGAATAGCGTAGTTAACTGGAACTCTCTAGAAAATAGCGTTGTTAACTGGAACTCTCTAGAGAATAGCGTTGTTAACTGGAACTCTCTAAAGAATAGCGTTGTTAACTGGAACTCTCTAGAGAATAGCATAGTTAACTGGAACTCTCTAAAGAATAGCGTAGTTAACTGGAACTCTCTAAAGAATAGCGTAGTTAACTGGAACTCTCTAAATAATAGCGTAGTTAACTGGAACTCTCTAAAGAATAGCGTTGTTAACTGGAACTCTCTAGAGAATAGCGTAGTTAACTGGAACTCTCTAGAAAATAGCATAGTTAACTGGAACTCTCTAGAGAATAGCGTTGTTAACTGGAACTCTCTAAAGAATAGTAAAATAACTGTAACTCTCTATAGCATAGCATAGTTAACTGGAACTCTCTAGAGAATATCGTGGTTAACTGGAACTCTCTAGAGAATAGCGTTGTTAACTGGAACTCTCTAGAGAATAGCATAGTTAACTGGAACTCTCTAAAGAATAGCATAGTTAACTGGAACTCTCTAAAGAATAGCGTTGTTAACTGGAACTCTCTAGAGAATAGCATAGTTAACTGGAACTCTCTAAAGAATAGCGTAGTTAACTGGAACTCTCTAAATAATAGCGTAGTTAACTGGAACTCTTTAGAGAATAGCAAAGTTAACTGGAACTCTCTAGAGAATAGCATAGTTAACTGGAACTCTCTGGAGAATAGCGTAGTTAACTGGAACTCTCTGGAGAATAGCGTAGTTAACTGGAACTCTCTGGAGAATTGCATAGTTAACTGGAACTCTCTAGAGAATAGCATAATTAACTGGAACTCTCTAGTGAAAAGCGTTGTTTATACTGGAACTCTCTGGAGAATTTCATAGTTAACTGGAACTCTCTAGAAAATGGCATAGTTAACTGAAACTCTCTAGAGAATAGCGTAGTTAACTGGAACTCTCTAGAGAATAGCGTTCTTAACTGAAACTCTCTAGAGAATAGCGTTCTTAACTGAAACTCTCTAGAAAATAGCATAGTTAACTGGAACTCTCTAGAGAAAAGCATAATTAACTGGAACTCTCTAGAAAATAGCATAGTTCACTGGAACTCTCTAGAGAATAGCATAGTTCACTGGAACTCTCTAGAGAATAGCATAGTTAACTGGAACTCTCTAGAGAATAGCGTTCTTAACTGAAACTCTCTAGAGAATAGCATAGTTAACTGGAACTCTCTAGAGAAAAGCGTAAATAACTGGAACTCTCTAGAAAATAGAATAGTTCACTGGAACTATCTAGAGAATAGCATAGTTAACGGGAACTCTCTAGAGAATAGCATAGTTAACTGGAACTCTCTAGAGAATAGTGTAGTTTACTAGAACTCTCTTGAGAATAGTGTTGTTTACTAGAACTCTCTAGAGAGTAGCATTGTTAACTGGAACCCTCTAGAGAATAGCATAGTTAACTGGAACTCGTTAGAGAATAGTGGTGTTAACTGGAACTCTCTACAGAATAGCGTAGTTAACGGGAACTCTCTAGAGAATAGCGTAGTTAACTGAAACTCTAGAGAATAGCACAGTTAACTGGAACTCGTTAGAGAATAGTGGTGTTAACTAAAACTCTCTACAGAATAGCGTAGTTAGCGGGAACTCTCTAGAAAATAGCATAGTTAACTTGAACTCCCCAGAGAATAGCATAGTTGACTGAAACTCTCTAAAGAATAGCATAGTTAGCTGGAACTCTCTAGAGAATAGCATAAATAACTGGAACTCTCTAGAGAATAGCATAGTTAACTGGAACTCTCTGGAGAATAGCAAAGTTGACTGGAACTCTCTAGAGAATGGCATAGTTAACTGGAACTCTCTAGAGAATATCATAGTTTACGGAAATCTCTAGATAATAGCGTAGTTAACTGGAACTCTCTAGAGAATAGCATAGTTAACTAGAACTCTCTAGGGAATGGCACAGTTAACTGGAACTCTCTAGAGAATAGCGTAGTTAACTGGAACTCTCTAGAGAATATCGTGGTTAACTGGAACTCTCTAGAGAATGGCATAGTTAACTAGAACTCTCTAGAGAATAGCGTAGTTAACTGGAACTCTCTAGAGAATAGCGTAGTTAACTGGAACTCTCTACAGAATAGCATAGTTAACTGGAACTCTCTAGAGAATAGCATAGTTAACTAGAACTCTCTAGAGAATGGCATAGTTGACTGGAACTCTCTAGAGAATAGTATAGTTAACTAGAACTCTCTAGAGAATTGCATAGTTAACTGAAACTCTCTAGAGAATAGCGTAATTAACTCGAACTATCTAGATAATAGCGTAGTTAACTGAAACTCTCTAGAGAATAACATAGTTAACTGAAACTCTCTAGAGAATAGCATAGTTAACTAGAACTCTCTAGGGAATGGCACAGTTAACTGGAACTCTCT
The DNA here is from genome assembly GCA_947623455.1 of Mimachlamys varia. Taxonomy (NCBI): domain Eukaryota; kingdom Metazoa; phylum Mollusca; class Bivalvia; order Pectinida; family Pectinidae; genus Mimachlamys; species Mimachlamys varia. The sequence goes on from OX392543.1 coordinate 27,975,723, forward strand.
AGAGAATAGCGTAGTTAACTGGAACTCTCTACAGAATATCGTGGTTAACTGGAACTCTCTAGAGAATGGCATAGTTAACTAGAACTCTCTAGAGAATAGCGTAGTTAACTGGAACTCTCTAGAGAATAGCGTAGTTAACTGGAACTCTCTACAGAATAGCATAGTTAACTGGAACTCTCTAGAGAATAGCATAGTTAACTAGAACTCTCTAGAGAATGGCATAGTTGACTGGAACTCTCTAGAGAATAGTATAGTTAACTAGAACTCTCTAGAGAATTGCATAGTTAACTGAAACTCTCTAGAGAATAGCGTAATTAACTCGAACTATCTAGATAATAGCGTAGTTAACTGAAACTCTCTAGAGAATAACATAGTTAACTGAAACTCTCTAGAGAATAGCGTAATTAACTCGAACTATCTAGATAATAGCGTAGTTAATTGGAACTATCTAGATAATAGCGTAGTTAACTAGAACTCTCTGGATAATACCTTAGTTAACTGGAACTCTCTGGAGAATAGCAAAGTAAGCTGCAACTGTCTAGATGACTCAAGCTTTCAGGCTTTAAATCTAAATTTAAAGAAGCATTCCCTCTAACTATTTCTAAAATATTTGATAATTGTATTCCTAAAAAAGACTATGTATGGGTTGGGCCTTTTTGGCCCCAAAATCTTCAAATTTGAAACAGATTATTAATCTCTCAAATCTATATATTTCAAATATGGAATACATCCCTGATAAAACTGAAACAATTACTTTTTGTTGTTTCAAGTTTGGTTGTCATGGCAACTATCTCAAATTTGCATGAAATAGGGAAATTTGACCATTTATTCAATTTTTGCTCATTTTTGGATAGTTTTTCTACAAGAAACTATTAAGCGCATTCTTGAACAAACTTAATATCATTTGAGAATATGTGGGCACTTGTACCACATCTTAAGGAGAAATATAAAGTTGGTTCAAGAATGCGCGTAATGGTTGCTATGTGAAAAACTATGTAAAAATTGACCAAATATTTACATTTGCATTATTTATGCATATTCGGGATGGTTATCTCGGCAACCATAGCACAAACAACAAATAGAATATAGTACAATTGAACGAGGGATATAGCCTTTATTTGAAATAAAATGATTTGAGAGTTCAATAATTAAATTTGAAAATTGACCGCTTTGGGGGCCAAATACAGGCAAAACCATATATAGTCCTTTACGTATTATCCAAAACTAAAAAATTAACGCCAGTGATTTAAATTTTGATAAACTGTTGGATCATTTCGTTGATGATAGTTCCTGTACATGTAGTTATTTTATAGAAAATGAAATTTATCTTCTTCTTTCAACGCCTTTGATATTCAAATTTAAGACATCATATTGTTTCTATATATGATCTTTTAGGCTATATGTATAATGTACAAACTGTTTTATGGAATGGAATAGTTTGTATGTCTGATAAATAATGTCTACACTACTTAATCATACTACATTGTAGCTCTGTATAAAAAGCTCAAATATTCTCAATCCACTTATAATCAATGTTTTATTTAGGAAGTTCTAAAAAATGTTATTTAAATATATATAACACAATTGGTATCAAAACATTTTTATAGAAGTTACACGTTCAGGAGGTACTTATCATTCCATTGGTGTCATTTTTTTAGAAATCTGAACTTGAGCCGATCTGCTGGATACCACAACCGTTCCGTAAGTTAGCTCACCGAATACTTCTCTCATTGCAGCACTGGAGCCCACTTCCGAGGTATATCCCGGAACTGTAGACAGGGAGAGCACTGCTACCTCCTTTCTCCTGGACATATCGTCACGTGCACGCCTCTCTGCTGATTGGTCGGCAAGCATGGCGGAATTTCTGCAAGCGTCCTTGAACACATTGATAGCACGATCACATGTTTCAATATTCTTTTGTTTGAACGATTCAATCTGAGACAACGTTTCCTTTTCTAAATCCACAATCATGTTTGTCAACATGGTGGACCGTCTTTTTACATCTAATTTCAGATCGTCTATTCCCTTTTCGAAGTCCCATTTCCTTTCCTTCAGCTCCTGAATATCACCCCGCCATTCCTGTGCTTGTGAATGTCCCGGGTTACCCTTTGACCCGGAGAACTGGTGGCCTCTGTGTGGGCCATGCTGACATATAAAACACACCGTTTTACCGCATGTCACACACAGAAGATTACACGGATCACCCGTGTGCACGTCACAATATTTCACTACTTCCGCCATACTGTTAATCTAACGTTCTCAGATCCAGGCCAGGGATGAGGTATTTCGGGAAATCCAGTCGATTGTGGAACCAATACTGAATTGTTCTAGTAGTACGTGCCGTGTCTGAGTATCAATTATATTTTTTTACAGTATTGACGTATTGAATCTACGTACAAGTTAAATGTTTACACTTCTGAATGGTTAAAATATGATTAAGGTGCACTTGAATTGCTCTTTACACAAATACGCCCGGTGAATAAATATAATTTGGTCAATATGAGCGATCTTTCACTGTAAATTCGGTCTGTCAGTTCCTTTTCCAGGATCCTAAAACTAAGGGTTTTACATATAACTACGCCGAGACAAGGTGTGGCGAACACAATATTACGCCGAGACAAGGTGTGGCGAACCCTACATTACGCTGAGACAAGGTGTGGCGAACCCTATACTACGCCGAGACAAGGTGTGGCGAACCCTACATTACGCCGAGACAAGGTGTGGCGAACCCTATACTACGCCGAGACAAGGTGTGGCAAACCCTATACTACGCCGAGACAAGGTGTGGCAAACCCTATACTACGCCGAGACAAGGTGTGGCGAACACAATATTACCTCTGAAAAGGTATGGCGAACCCTATATTACGCCGAGACAAGGTGTGGCGAACCCTACATTACGCTGAGACAAGGTGTGGCGAACCCTATATTACGCCGAGACAAGGTATGGCGAACCCATTACTACGCCAAGACAAGGTATGGCGAACCCTATACTACGGAGAGACAAGGTGTGGCGAACCCTATATTACGCCGAGACAAGGTGTGGCGAACACAATATTACGCCGAGACAAGGTGTGACGAACACAATATTACGCCGAGACAAGGTGCGGCGAACCCTACATTACGCCGAGACAAGGTGTGGCGAACCCTATATTACGCCGAGACAAGGTGTGGCGAACCCTTCATTACGCCGAGACAAGGTGTGGCGAACCCAATACTACGCCGAGACAATGTGTGACGAACACAATATTACGTCTAAAAAGGTATGGCGAACCCTATATTACGCCGAGACAATGTGTGGCGAACCCTACATTACGCTGAGACAAGGTGTGGCGAACCCTATATTACGCCGAGACAAAGTATGGCGAACCCTATACTACGCCGAGACAAGGTATGGCGAACCCTATACTACGCCGAGACAAGGTGTGGCGAACCCTATATTATGCCGAGACAAGGTGTGGCGAACACAATATTACGTCTAAAAAGGTATGGCGAACCCTATACTACGCCGAGACAAGATGTGGCGAACACAATATTTCGTTTAAAAAGGTATGGCGAACCCTATATTACGCCGAGACAAGGTGTGGCGAACCCTACATTACGCTGAGACAAGGTGTGGCGAACCCTATACTACGCCGAGACAAGGTGTGGCGAACCCTACATTACGCCGAGACAAGGTGTGGCGAACCCTATACTACGCCGAGACAAGGTGTGGCAAACCCTATACTACGCCGAGACAAGGTGTGGCAAACCTCTACTACGCCGAGACAAGGTGTGGCGAACACAATATTACCTCTGAAAAGGTATGGCGAACCCTATATTACGCCGAGACAAGGTGTGGCGAACCCTACATTACGCTGAGACAAGGTGTGGCGAACCCTATATTACGCCGAGACAAGGTATGGCGAACCCTTTACTACGCCAAGACAAGGTATGGCGAACCCTATACTACGGAGAGACAAGGTGTGGCGAACCCTATACTACGCCGAGACAAGTTGTGGCGAACACAATATTACGTCTAAAAAGGTATGGTGAACCCTATACTACGCCGAGACAAGGTGTGGCGAACACAATATTTCGTTTAAAAAGGTATGGCGAACCCTATATTACGCCGAGACAAGGTGTGGCGAACCCTATATTACGCCGAGACAAGGTGTGGCGAACACAATATTACGTCTAAAAAGGTGTGGCGAACCCTATATTACGCCGAGACAAGGTGTGGCAAACACAATATTACGCCGAGACAAGGTGTGGCGAACACAATATTACGTCTAAAAAGGTATGGCGAATCCTATACTACGCCGAGACAAGGTGTGGCGAACACAATATTTCGTTTAAAAAGGTATGGCGAACCCTATACTACGCCGAGACAAGGTGTGGCGAACCCTACATTACGCTGAGACAAGGTGTGGCGAACCCTATACTACGCCGAGACAAGGTGTGGTGAACCCTATATTACGCCGAGACAAGGTGTTGCGAACCCTATACTACGCCGAGACAAGGTGTGGCAAACCCTATACTACGCCGAAACAAGGTGTGGCAAACCCTATACTACGCCGAGACAAGGTGTGGCGAACACAATATTGCGTCTAAAAAGGTATGGCGAACCCTATACTACGCCGAGACAAGGTGTGGCGAACAAAATATTACGTCTAAAAAGGTATGGCGAACCCTATACTACGCCGAGACATGGTGTGGCGAACACAATATTGCGTCTAAAAAGGTATGGCGAACCCTATACTACGCCGAGACAAGGTGTGGCGAACACAATATTGCGTCTAAAAAGGTATGGCGAACCCTATACTACGCCGACACAAGGTGTGGCGAACACAATATTACGTCTAAAAAGGTATGGCGAACCCTATACTACGCCGAGACAAGGTGTGGCGAACACAATATTGCGTCTAAAAAGGTATGGCGAACCCTATACTACGCTGAGACAAGGTGTGGCGAACCATACATTACGCCGAGAAAAGGTGTGGTGTACCGTACATTACGCTGAGACAAGGTGTGGCGAACCCTATACTACGCCGAGACAAGGTGTGGCGAACCCTACATTACGCCGAGACAAGGTGTGGCAAACCCTATACTACGCCGAGACAAGGTGTGGCAAACCCTATACTACGCCGAGACAAGGTGTGGCAAACCCTCTACTACGCCGAGACAAGGTGTGGCGAACACAATATTACGTCTGAAAAGGTATGGCGAACCCTATATTACGCCGAGACAAGGTGTGGCGAACCCTACATTACGCTGAGACAAGGTGTGGCGAACCCTATATTACGCCGAGACAAGGTATGGCGAACCCTATACTACGCCGAGACAAGGTATGGCGAACCATATACTACGCCGAGACAAGGTGTGGCGAACCCTATATTACGCCGAGACAAGGTGTGGCGAACACAATATTACGTCTAAAAAGGTGTGGCAAACCCTATATTACGCCGAGACAAGGTGTGGCAAACACAATATTACGCCGAGACAAGGTGTGGCGAACACAATATTACGTCTAAAAAGGTATGGCGAACCCTATACTACGCCGAGACAAGGTGTGGCGAACACAATATTTCGTTTAAAAAGGTATGGCGAACCCTATACTATGCCGAGACAAGGTGTGGCGAACCCTACATTACGCTGAGACAAGGTGTGGTGAACCCTATACTACGCCGAGACAAGGTATGGCGAACCCTATACTACGCCGAGACAAGGTGTGGCGAACCCTATATTACGCCGAGACAAGGTGTGGCGAACACAATATTACGTCTAAAAAGGTATGGCGAACCCTATACTACGCCGAGACAAGGTGTGGCGAACACAATATTTCGTTTAAAAAGGTATGGCGAACCCTATATTACACCGAGACAAGGTGTGGCGAACTCTACATTACGCTGAGACAAGGTGTGGCGAACCCTATACTACGCCGAGACAAGGTGTGGTGAACCCTATATTACGCCGAGACAAGGTGTGGCGAACCCTATACTACGCCGAGACAAGGTGTGGCGAACCCTACATTACGCCGAGACAAGGTGTGGCAAACCCTATACTACGCCGAGACAAGGTGTGGCAAACCCTCTACTACGCCGACACAAGGTGTGGCGAACACAATATTACGTCTGAAAAGGTATGGCGAACCCTATATTACGCCGAGACAAGGTGTGGCGAACCCTACATTACGCTGAGACAAGGTGTGGCGAACCCTATATCACGCCGAGACAAGGTATGGCAAACCCTACATTACGCCGAGACAAGGTATGGCGAACCCTATACTACGCCGAGACAAGGTGTGGCGAACCCTATATTACGCCGAGACAAGGTGTGGCGAACACAATATTACGTCTAAAAAGGTGTGGCGAACCCTATATTACGCCGAGACAAGGTGTGGCAAACACAATATTACGCCGAGACAAGGTGTGGCGAACACAATATTACGTCTAAAAAGGTATGGCGAACCCTATACTACGCCGAGACAAGGTGTGGCGAACACAATATTTTGTTTAAAAAGGTATGGCGAACCCTATACTACGCCGAGACAAGGTGTGGCGAACCCTACATTACGCTGAGACAAGGTGTGGCGAACCCTATACTACGCCGAGATAAGGTATGGCGAACCCTATACTACGCCGAGACAAGGTGTGGCGAACCCTATATTACGCCGAGACAAGGTGTGGCGAACACAATATTACGTCTAAAAAGGTATGGCGAACCCTATACTACGCCGAGACAAGGTGTGGCGAACCCTACATTACGCTGAGACAAGGTGTGGCGAACCCTATACTACGCCGAGACAAGGTGTGGTGAACCCTATATTACGCCGAGACAAGGTGTGGCGAACCCTATACTACGCCGAGACAAGGTGTGGCAAACCCTATACTACGCCGAGACAAGGTGTGGCAAACCCTATACTACGCCGAGACAAGGTGTGGCGAACACAATATTGCGTCTAAAAAGGTATGGCGAACCCAATACTACGCCGAGGCAAGGTGTGGCGAACACAATATTGCGTCTAAAAAGGTATGGCGAACCCTATACTACGCCGACACAAGGTGTGGCGAACACAATATTGCGTCTAAAAAGGTATGGCGAACCCTATACTACGCTGAGACAAGGTGTGGCGAACCCTACATTACGCCGAGACAAGGTGTGGTGAACCCTACATTACGCTGAGACAAGGTGTGGCGAACCCTATACTACGCCGAGACAAGGTGTGGCAAACCCTATACTACGCCGAAACAAGGTGTGGCAAACCCTATACTACGCCGAGACAAGGTGTGGCGAACACAATATTGCGTCTAAAAAGGTATGGCGAACCCTATACTACGCCGAGACAAGGTGTGGCGAACAAAATATTACGTCTAAAAAGGTATGGCGAACCCTATACTACGCCGAGACAAAGTGTGGCGAACACAATATTGCGTCTAAAAAGGTATGGTGAACCCTATACTACGCCGAGACAAGGTGTGGCGAACACAATATTGCGTCTAAAAAGGTATGGCGAACCCTATACTACGCCGACACAAGGTGTGGCGAACACAATATTGCGTCTAAAAAGGTATGGCGAACCCTATACTACGCTGAGACAAGGTGTGGCGAACCCTACATTACGCCGAGACAAGGTGTGGTGAACCCTACATTACGCTGAGACAAGGTGTGGCGAACCCTATACTACGCCGAGACAAGGTGTGACGAACCCGACATTACGCCGAGACAAGGTGTGGCGAACCCTATACTACGCCGAGACAAGGTGTGGCAAACCCTATACTACGCCGAGACAAGGTGTGGCAAACCCTCTACTACGCCGAGACAAGGTGTGGCGAACACAATATTACGTCTGAAAAGGTATGGCGAACCCTATATTACGCCGAGACAAGGTGTGGCGAACCCTACATTACGCCGAGACAAGGTGTGGCGAACCCTATATTACGCCGAGACAAGGTATGGCGAACCCTATACTACGCCGAGACAAGGTATGGCGAACCCTATACTACGCCGAGACAAGGTGTGGCGAACCCTATATTACGCCGAGACAAGGTGTGGCGAACACAATATTACGTCTAAAAAGGTATGGCGAACACTATATTACGCCGAGACAAGGTGTGTCGAACCCTACATTACGCCGAGACAAGGTGTGGCAAACACAATATTACGCCGAGACAAGGTGTGGCGAACCCAATACTACGCTGAGACAAGGTGTTGGAAACACAATATTACGCCGAGACAAGGTATGGCGAACCCTATACTACGCCGAGACAAGGTGTGTTGCGAACACAATATTGCGTATAAAAAAAGTATGGCGAACCCTATACTACGCCGAGACAAGGTGTGGCGAACCCTACATTACGCCGAGACAAGGTGTGGCAAACCCTATATTGCGCCGAGACAAGGTGTGACAAACACAATATTACGCCTAAATAGATATAGGGAACTCTATATTACGCTGAGACAACGTAAATGGCAAACACTATATTACGCCGAGACAGGGTGTGACGGACCCATATTACGCCGAGAAAGGGTGTCACTGACCTAATACGCCGACACAAGGTGTGGCGAACACAATATTGCGTCTAAAAAGGTATGGCGAACCCTATACTACGCTGAGACAAGGTGTGGCGAACCCTACATTACGCCGAGACAAGGTGTGGTGAACCCTACATTACGCTGAGACAAGGTGTGGCGAACCCTATACTACGCCGAGACAAGGTGTGACGAACCCGACATTACGCCGAGACAAGGTGTGGCGAACCCTATACTACGCCGAGACAAGGTGTGGCAAACCCTATACTACGCCGAGACAAGGTGTGGCAAACCCTCTACTACGCCGAGACAAGGTGTGGCGAACACAATATTACGTCTGAAAAGGTATGGCGAACCCTATATTACGCCGAGACAAGGTGTGGCGAACCCTACATTACGCCGAGACAAGGTGTGGCGAACCCTATATTACGCCGAGACAAGGTATGGCGAACCCTATACTACGCCGAGACAAGGTATGGCGAACCCTATACTACGCCGAGACAAGGTGTGGCGAACCCTATATTACGCCGAGACAAGGTGTGGCGAACACAATATTACGTCTAAAAAGGTATGGCGAACACTATATTACGCCGAGACAAGGTGTGTCGAACCCTACATTACGCCGAGACAAGGTGTGGCAAACACAATATTACGCCGAGACAAGGTGTGGCGAACCCAATACTACGCTGAGACAAGGTGTTGGAAACACAATATTACGCCGAGACAAGGTATGGCGAACCCTATACTACGCCGAGACAAGGTGTGTTGCGAACACAATATTGCGTATAAAAAAAGTATGGCGAACCCTATACTACGCCGAGACAAGGTGTGGCGAACCCTACATTACGCCGAGACAAGGTGTGGCAAACCCTATATTGCGCCGAGACAAGGTGTGACAAACACAATATTACGCCTAAATAGATATAGGGAACTCTATATTACGCTGAGACAACGTAAATGGCAAACACTATATTACGCCGAGACAGGGTGTGACGGACCCATATTACGCCGAGAAAGGGTGTCACTGACCTAATACGCCGAGACAAGGTGCGACGATTCCTATACTAAGCCCAGACTCCTGACGAAAGTTCTTGTACAGGTAGATGTATCGAACACTGCACTTAGTTTAAACATATGTTATTGCAAACGAATATTTATACAAGAATTGGACACACGTTTTTAAACTCAGTAACGTCCTTTTCTGCCAATACATAAGTACAAACAATTAGTTGATAAGGCAATTTACGCAATATTTATTAATTATACATTATTATTATGAAATGGAAAAGGAATAAGAAGAGAGGTATACCGTAGCGTATCAAGATTTTCAGTACAATACAGATGGCCGACAATACAACTCTATTCCTTTGATTTTAAAATGATTTTTTTGTAATTAAAGGTTTTTTTTAATTCGTTTGACTTAGTGAACACAGGCGACTATTTCGTGTATAGATGTGTTACTTACATCTAAGTAACACTCGTATGACACAAGTACATAATGTGACACAAGTATAACAATATAACGCAGTTTATATAAATTATTAATCTTATATATATACATGTAGAAACAAATTTTGAATCAACGCTCATACATTGTATTTGTGTGTAGTCTAACTGTCGCAAATGATTGAATAATCTTGACCACAAAGTCTAATGGGCAACATATTTTGTCATGTACCATACCCTTTTTACACTGCATTTCCCCTAACTCTTGTAATTTTCCCTGTAATTCTTCCTATTCACATCATTATCCCTAAGCTATAGTTGTACCGCAGATTAAGATATAAGGTTACAGATATATATAAGTGGATTAACACTTGTTTCTGTCTCCCATTCATTTTTTTCTCAATTATGATTACATTATGTACCACTTGAAAAGAATTGTGAATAAAACAAAGTTTAAACTCAGTACTTGTAAACAAACTCTATACGAGACAAGCGCCCCTGCTGATGAAAGTGCTTTAATCATACTACTGTATCAAGTCTTGGGCTTTTCAACCACTACATCTCCCTAAAAATGATCGATGAAAAGAATACAAAGAGTTTGAGTTAGTTCAGCATAATAACTGGAACCTTCTCACTGAAAACAAAGATAAACGTTGTCCTTTCACAAGTCAGCGGCCATGTTTAAATGGCTGCTACATCGGCTGCTACCCAGGGTGACTTCACTCGCGACTTGATTGTGCTTGGTGTATACGAACGCACACCGGTGTACACGTTGTAGCGAACCAAGCTGGCCCTGTTGTCAATGGCAGTAAAAAGTCTTCCTGGTCCCCCAATAAGGGATCTCATTGGTTTACACGTCCTATCAGGAAGTGCATTGTAGTGTATACACTCGTACCAGTCAAACTTAGTCCTCATAATATGGAATAATATATTGAGGCAATTATTCATATCTCTGTGTTGTATACATGTTTCTGACCTCTACATTTTTATAATACTGTTTTGAAATATTTAGTGCCATTGCGCAATTATGTAAAATTGATGAGCTGTGCTTTAGATTAATAAAATAATTGAATATATGGAAGTCATTCGAGGTGAGTATACTAGTATATGGAAGCCCTTTGAGGTGAGGTATACTACTATATGGAAGCCCTTTGAGGTGAGGTATATATAGAAACCCTTTGAGACCATGGTCTGATTCCAGGGCCAATCGTGTATCTCCTTGTTACTATGGTTAACAAATCAAAAGTTAGTTCTGTGTGTATACTAATCAAGACACCAAGCTGTTAGTTTCGTCCGGAATCTCCATTGCCAATGTTTTCTGAATAAAACCACTTTAAACTTGACCGGATGACGTGACCAGTATGTCCATTCTTAGAATTCTCAATTAACTAATTTTCCAGGGTTTTTACTACACTATAGTGCCTTATATATGACGTTTCGTTATTCGCTTTTGCGCCAAGCGAAAAAAAAAAAACAAAATCACGAACACCCAACAAAATAACGCCAAACTGAAGTGAAAATAACGTCAAAGCGTAGAAATAAAATGGCGTCTTTTCCGCTCTTTTTGCGTTATTTCGTGTTTTGTTATTGTTTTTTTTTTCTTTCTTGCTTTTGCGGGTTTTCGTCTTTTCGTTATTTCGGTTCTTCGCTTGGCTTTATTTCGCGGGCGCCAAAGCGAAAAGACGAAATGTCATACATAAGCCATTATACTAATAGTTGGTTTTCTTTATTGTGCATGGTTTCATGGCAGGCTAGCATATTGGCTTACATAAGTGGTGAAATAGCAGGAGACAGCAGAGTAAAAGTTTTTAACAGGTTGGAACGGGAACGTCCTCGATATCCAGAAATTATAATCACTGTCGTGGCAAAACTGAGGCACGAATGCAACAATTTGATAGGTCTAAGGTAACTATTTGACCGCGGGATTCTTTACGTGTACATCAAATGATTGAACTAGTCTTCTTGCCTCATCAAAATGGTGTCCAAATAGCCTTCGGTTTTGCTGTGACCTGTGCTAGGGGTGAAGAAAGCGTAGACGAGCATAAAAACCCGGAATGGAACAGAAAGTGCGAATTGAGCTGAACATCCGCTTACCTTTCGACGATTCTAGAGACCTTGTTGTGATCTAGATGTCCGTTTCTGTCTCGTCATCGTTCTACTGATGATGTTTAGTAATGAACTTCGTAGTAGGAGAAAACATGGTAATTGATTATTCTTTGTTCAATTATTCTTACTCCATGAAGAGGAAATGAATTATATTCTTGTCTAAGAAATATCCAACGAAGTAGTTATCGTTCTGAAGTTGTTGGAACAAATCCATCCAAAATGATGTTACTTCTTTGCGTAATACCCCCTCGGTATACTCCCAAAAGCTGTTTATCTTTTGGTTTGTGGTACTGCGTCCATACATAAAGCTGCGCACTCCAGCAAAGCGATTAACATGATCGTTACGTAAAAACGTTGGGAGATTAAGATTGCGTCATTCCGGAAAAAAGATAAGCCATTGCTTGACTTTGCAAACTTGTGTAAAGAACAATGTCATTTTGTTTCCGTTAGTAAAGGACGACATTCCGTTTTATGCAATACCCTTCGAATACCACCAAAACTCGAATGTCCTAATCGGATGGTGCCCTCAGGTCTTGAAGGACGATGTATAATAGTATACGTCTCTGATGTTAGACCACATCCGTCTTGGTAACTTGTACCATTTATTGGGAAGGTATCTAACATCAATGTCGTATATCATCAAGAAATTTATGAAATTCTTCATAAAAAATCACAGACATTTTATTTACAACGCGAGTTTAACAGGTCTTTGCTGTCACCTCAAGTTCTTGATGAATTTTCTGATGCCGTCGGATCACGTGCTCCAAACTATCGGGGATTTATATATTGAACTGTAACGCAATCTGATTAAAATCATATCTTAATCTCCGCGCCGTTCCGTAAACTTCTCTCTGCTGAGTTAAGATCTGAGAAAACCCCATAGGGGGTAATGTACCGATGACCTTTTGCATTAGCCAATCAAATTACTACTTCCACAATCTTGACAGTGAAATTTTGAGGCGACAAAGCTTGCATAATCGCATTTGTCCGTTTAGTCATTTCGTCACCAAAAAGTTCATGTGGAATAATGTAACGAAATGGCTTGCTGCAACATGACAGGTCATTGGAAAATTATTTTAGTGATAAGTAAAGAGGCGGCAAAGGTCATATGAACGTTACCTCTTATGGGATGTTGTCAGATCCTTGTAAAACGGAGTGAGAACAAGGATCTGTATTTTAATCAGATTGAACTGTAATGCTACAGGGAACATAAGAACTCAACTGCTTGAAGTACCAACCTCCGATCAGATGACCGCGAAATGACACGTGTGGATGGAAGAGTACACCTAGGCTATATAAAACCAAATCGATCTAACAAGATGTACAGATTTTTAGGGTGTTCCCGCGTTTCCCACTTTTTATATAACAAAGGAAAGTGTTGATATAGGAGAATAATGGCAAACTATAATTAAATTCCGTTTCATAAGAAAGGAGAACAAACCATACTAGGTAACGTACCTGTGTAAAAGTCACCTGTGTGAAAGTTACCTGTTTCTGAGTCAAAAATGAAACTGACACATTCTTTAGCGCTTTCACTGCATCAAAGGGAGCTCTTCAGACTGTATATATATGTAAGACCACGGACTTAGATAGCTAATCTAAGTCTACACACATGATTACGTGAGTAAAATATTGATTTTTATAATTTAACTCTATTCCATTCATTTAATTTTATTTATTAATATTATTACATATTACATCAAAATTAAGTAAAATTAAGTATCTTTCATTCAAGTACTTATGTTTATAGTAAACGATTTCAATACTTGTACATAATGATTACTATAGCACACGCTAACATCCGGTCCAACAAGAATGATTGATATAAGTTGGATAACTTGTTTCATAATTTTTGTAAAATAAATAAAGTTAAATTATACGAGGGGTGTTCCATAAATAATGTCATCTGTGCTTTATTTCGCGGAAATCGTGCAGTTTATGCACAAAACCATCTCGTGTCGATTGAGTGATCACTGGCTCGTGACACAGGTAAATATATCGTCCACGCGTTCACTGGCCTCGGTACAGTCATAGCCTATTCGTTAAACTAGACACAAAATGACAGGAAAACGAGCTGAAAATGTTCTTGAAATTAGGGCCTTTATAAAAGGTAGGTCATTGCTCGGCATAAAGGCTGTAGATATTCACCGCGAGGTGTGTGACATTTATTGGGAGAGCCAAATGTCTCACAGGACTGTTTGTAGGTGGGTATGTAAATTTAGTGCCGGGCAGCAGCAACTGAAAGATGCTGCTCACCCAGGTCGTCCTGCAACAACTACGACCAAAGGTAACATAGAAAAAAAATCGAAAAATCCTCCAAACTGGTGCTCGATTCACCATAAGACAATTGGCTCGAATGACAAACTTGTCGTTAGCAAGAGTTCGTGCAATTTTGAAGAAACACCTAAAAGTTAGAAAGATAAATGCAAGATGGATACCCCATTTGTTAACGGATGAGCAAAAGAAGACGCGTGTAACAATGGCAAAAAAACTTCTCAAAATGTACCCAAAATATAGTAAAAAGGCTTTTGATAATATAGTCACTGGTGATGAGACCTGGGTGTATTATTTTGAACCAAAGCGGAAGGTTGCCAACCGAATATGGGCCACTAAAAATGCCAGACGCCCAAGTATTGCCAAACGAATACGAACGGTAAAGAAGGTTTTGTATGCTATTTTTTTCCCTAATAAGGGTCCAGCTATTCAAATCCCGGTGCCAAAAGGCAGAACGGTCACAGGCAAGTTCTATAAAAACGTTGTTCTGAGAAAGTTGAAGAACTACTCCAAAAGTCGCCGCCCCAAAACAGGACTTAAGTATGTCCGACTTTTGCATGATAATGCACCCGCTCACAAGGCACGTATTGTGACTGAATTTTTGGAGTCAGAGAAGGTTACCGTCCTTCCACACCCTCCGTATTCGCCAGACTTGGCCCCCCTGCGACTATTTTCTCTTTCCAAAACTTAAATATCATTTATCTGGAAGGAGATACAATTCGAGAAATGCCCTTGGATCTGATGTTTATCAGTGTCTGATGGGTGTACCCATTGAAGAGTATGAAAAATGCTTCCAAAAATGGATTGATCGGCTAAAAAGGTGTGTTCTTGCTGGCGGAGAGTATTTTGAAAAGCAGAGCAAATTAAAATGAACAAAAGTACTTCCGCTATGTTAGCACCGATGCAAGTGACATTATTTTTGGAACACCCCTCGTATATTACAATATTTCAAACATTTCAAATACATGTAGTATCAAAATTAATCAGAAACAGACTATAACCCTCCTAACAACATTCTTCCCCATATGTTTTTCCTTCAAATAATTGAAGATAGGTACAATTAATTGAAGATAGGCTCAATTTAATTGAAGATAGATATAATTCAATTGAACCTATCTTCAATTAAATTGAACCTATCTTCAATTTAATTGTACTTATCTTCAATTATTTGAAGATATGTACAATTAATTGAGCATATGGTAATAGGTATACGTTTTCTCCCCTGTATGTACAGTTATTATTCCCCTACACAAAGGTAAACACACAGACTGAAGTATTTAAAAAAAAAAAATGATCTTAAAGAGTTATTTCCTCTATAATTCATTCCATCTGCGATATCCCTTCAGGTGTTACCCCACTAGTACTTATTACTTAAGACTTTTCATGGAGGAGGTTTTTGAATTTCTGAAACACCGTGTCAGTGAAAATTCAGGAAAGAGGACTTGGAACTTAAAAATACTAAAAGAAAATTATAATGTGGACATTGTTGTGATGTTTTCTGTATACAAAAATAACCTTGGGTAAGATCAATGTACCTTCTTCAACAGAAACCAAGCTGTTTGTTCTCAGATCTAAACGCTGTTGGAATAAAGGGGAGTAACTCTGTTTACCTTGTTTTATTTGAGTCCTTTGAGCAAACAGGTAGTTAACGTTTACCACAGGCACTTGTGGCCAGGAGAATATCCAGCTATATATGGAATATAGCGAAATTTGAAAAATTAAAATATATAAACTAAATTTTCCAATTTTCTTTTTATGTTATTAATCATCTAAAACCATAATGAAAATAACTGCCATATTTCAGTTTGATACGTCAAGTGGGGCCCACTTCAACAACAAGCCAAAGTTAGAAGACAGTTCAAAATGGACGCGTGTTTACAAATACCGTGTTTCAACTGCTGTCGTAACGGTTACCGCGTAAGAATTCATCTTTGATATTGCTGATATCAGTTAATCTTAACTAAATCTATAATAATAAAAAGTCAATAGGCTTCATTTTCGCTTCAGGTTTTGCCAAAAGTTACGTATATTGGGCCTTTTACCGCTTGACGTATCAAGCTGAAATTTGGCAATTATTTTCATTATGGTTTTAGATGATTAATAACATATAAAAAATAAAATTGGAAAACTTATTTTATATATTATATTTTATTTTTACAAATTTCGCTATATTCTATATTATATATATATATGGTAATTCTCCTAGCCACAAGTGCCTGTGACGTTTACCAGCTAGTTCGACTGCTGCTGATGACGAAGATGGAATGTAACAGGTATAATTTGACCATTACCACGTCATAGTTACTCCCCCATTCCTATTTTTAACTGCCGTAGTTTGTGTTTCATTGATAATAGAGCTTCATTCAGAAATTCGCGTACGAAAATGACTTAATTACTCACTATTGTAATACGTCAGTAATTAACGTGATGATTTCCCACACAAGTTGTTGTTGTTTTCATCGATATTGTGAATGCCGAACCCATTACGTGATCGACAGTGTTAGATTTGTACCTAATGACAACCACACAGAATAAATCAGCATGTTAATTAGCCACTAAACTATTAAAGGCCCAATATACGTAAGTATCGCCAAAAACTTAAATAAGCGAAAATCAAGCCTAATAACTTGCCATATCTATAGAATTAGTTAAGATTAACTTATATCAGCAATATTCAAGATAAATTCTAACGTGGGTGCAGCAGCAGTTTAAACTCGGTATTTGTAAATTAAACATGGCCCATTTTGAACTGTCGTCTAACTGCAGCTTGTTGTTTTAGTGGTCCACACCTAAAAAAAAAAATTCTTCGGAATTTTCTTTCAGGAGTTTCTTGGTAGTTATCGCTCAGGTTTACTTCGTTTCAGCCTTGTTTTTGCATGGTAACCAACTGAATTTGTTTCAGAATTTTCAGAATCTCGAAAAATTCCCTGAAGTTACGTATATTGAGCCTTTAATATATTATCATAACTGGTTATAGCTCCATTATCGCATTATGACATAAGGTGGTCAGAGTAATTTTATAGGTTTTAGGGGTTTAGGACGACTTTCAGTAAGAATGACATGTCAAATTACATAAGTTGTGTCCAAATCTTGGGTCACATGACAAGGTATCGGTGATTTGTGATTATATGATATATTTAAGACACAATAGTTTTGTTTTCACACCAATCAAACAGTTATTTGTTTCACAACAATTTGGCTTAAATTGTCTGAATTCACATCGTCAATAATGTGCTATCATTGATGTTTATAAATAAGGAATATACAGTGGGCAGGTCACGTGGCTCACGTGCACCGAGTGCGTGTTGTTTCAGTGACGTCACGAAGGAATGGTTAGACCGTGCTCGTGACTTGTACACCCCAACGGCCACGATATATCCCCCGCTCCCAACCCCCGGGACAGCTTCAGTAGGTGTTGGTGGACTCATTATAATAGCATATGTTTAACTTAACGACAAATGCTGTCTTACACATTTTGCCGCGGAATTAAATTAGATGTAAGTCTGTGAGTTTGCTAACAGCTGCGTTAGACTAAGAATATAAATAATTATGCTACCTTACACAGTTTAAACAGATCATATGAAGAAACATAATTATATATAAACTCAGTAAACTGAAAGTATACGCCTATTGAACTGAAATATATCTAAATATATGTGCATGTTAGCAGATGGGTAATCGTTTTCCTTACTTTACAGTAAATGCCATATACACAGATATATTTGTCTTTTAAGAGTACACCACTTTTAATTTTTATAAAATATTTTTAGTACATATCGGTTAAAATAGAGACTTTTTAAGTAATGCTCTTTCCTTTTTAACAATAGTATTTGTCTAATGATGAACGGTACGAGAAAATGATAATGATGGTGAATGACCATTGTGATATTTAGTGATGAATTGATGAAACAGCTGGCCTCATATAATAAGTTATATATCGATAAATAAAATAAAGAAAAAAATTTGTTGCAGGGTGTAAACTAGAGAACCATCCTACCATATAATTCTACGGTGAAGTAAAATGTATATGTCAAATTTTGGGGAGCCCCCTACCAGCGAGGTCTACCAAAATATCGGGAACAGTCGGCACTTTCCGTAAACGAGAAAAAACTATTTCTTGTTTACAGAAAGTGCCGAATGGTCTACAAAATTCATTAAAAAAACCCAACTAATACCTTGTGGTAATAAATATTGTGTTGCTTTAAAAGTGTCCTATTTGTCCATGGTGTCTACATAAGTCAGAACATGTATTTTCATGTGATAGGATGTAGTCGAAATGGCTTACAAGACTGCTTCCTTAAATAGACCCTCACCAGCCCTCAGCAACTGAAATAACCAGTTTGCCAAACACTCGTCTAGTAAACGTGTTTAACAGAAAACGTTGAGTTCAAATTCAAATTCAATTTTTTTTTCATACATCATTTTAATAATTCTAGAATACTCAGATTAATGCTCTTTTACCTCTTTTACATGGGTAGGTTATCATCACAATACTTTTATTCTGAACAATTAACGCATCATTCTAAAACCTGACTTGAATCGCAAGGGTGGCATTACATATCACATCCGAGTACGACATGGAAGCGTGGACGGTAAAACGCTTCCACAGACGACAGAAACCTCTAGGTAAGTATCATTTATACCTCATAATCCACATCCGTAAAAATACCGGCTCTATTAAAGTTTTACACAACTTGTTAAACACTTCATATGATATTTCACCGGCATGTGAATATTTTAAATACAACGTTGTAAGTCATCTACTAGCAGATTTACAGAGTTTTTCAACAGCAAAATGAAATATTAAATTTTCCCCAAACCGGTGTCGTACTTCAAGTACTTATATCACCACATGACATTTTTGTCAGTTATATGGCTGAGATTATTTCTAAAATGAACCTTTTTGTTTTGTCCTGATAAACTTTTGCACAATTTATCTAAACATCCAACATCCGTTGCATGAAATGTTCATCAGGGGCAATAATAAGCGCAATGTAATCAGCATAAAGAAGTATGGAGATGATGCTAATTGCAATATCTATGTCACATTTCAAATCATTTGGTCTATTGTCATATCTTTTGCACATACATATTATTGGCGAGACATTGCAGCCCTGTTTTAGACATTGCATCATATTCTTTGGTGACGCTAAACATTATCGATTCTGATCTTTGGTCTAGTTTTATTTTGTTTTACGTCTTATTAACAACCAGGGTCATTTAAGAATATGCCAGGTTTTAGAGGTGGAGGAAAGCCGGGATACCTGGAGAAAAACCACCGACCTACGGTCAGTACCTGCCCAACGTGGGTATTGAACTCACAACCCATAGGATGGGGGGCTAGTGGTAGAATATCGGGACACTTTAACCATTCCGCCACCGATTTTATAGTATTTAAACATCCCTTTCTGCCGAAATATATCCACCTCTCCCTTCTTCAGAGCAGTACACTCTAAATGCGTAAAGGCTTGACGGGTTTATTTGTTTCAAATATGGCGCCGCTCACGCTTTAGCGCGATTACCATTCGATGTCAGCCATTGTTTGGTGCGTTCAAAGTCTTGAAACATGAAATATATCTGGGGTCCAATATATCTAATCATACAATAAATTGATGATGGACAACTTCTTATTCCATTAATGCACATTCGAAATTCTTAGACGGTAACGCAATCATTGCGACTTCCTGTTGCGACATTCTACCGCGTCACTATCAGATCGGTGTGTCAATGAGCGTATACATAACCACCGTTCTAAGTAATATTTTTTAAATTAAAGATTCACAAATGATGAGAGGAAGAAAAAATTGTGTTTTTCACTCCTAAAAATACTGATGTTTGTGCTTTATTTATTTTTATCATCGCAACTATGTTTACAGCTCAAATTTTATCATCAGTGAACACCCGGGATTGCTTTTATAAAGAGCTGTCAATTAGGTTAATATGATGTACGTCTTTAAAACTACATTTTTCATTATGTTCGTTTATGATTCCGTGTCGATATCACATGAGGCCACTTGTTTATGTATCACAACATATAAACAAGCCTTTACTGGTGCTAATGACATTTTATTTGTGTTTTGTGGACCAGGTGGGGCAGCGTTTAACAGATCGATGTTGCAGCCAGATCAGATATGTGCTGGGGAGGTCAGGGAAGGAAACGGGTTAGCTTGACGCACTTCAAAACAAAAACAAAAAATATCAACTTTACAGCATTACATATTTATATCAGCTCTAACTAAACGAGACAATGAATTAATCGCTTAATCCTTTTTCATTTATCTTTTTAAAACAAATTAAATTAAATTTGTTTGTTTGTTGATATGCAGTCCAACCCACAAGCTTTTCTGGTCTATTTAACTCTGCTTGTAAAGCTCCATTCCCTGTGAATCTAGGCTGCTCAGGCAAAACAAACTTGTAGTGTAAATTAATTACATCTATACAAAAGCCCCAACCCTGATAAACCCGCGGTCATACCGACTCTGTCACCGCCGTATCGGTAAAAGAGAATCTACAATGCTTTAGGTTCGCAAGATAAAAATTACCGACGAAAAACACGACAGAAATCAATTATTAGTTCTGCTGTTATTGTCGTAATCGTTTCCGGCATGAAAACCGGAAGTACATTTACCTTCTGGCATGTCACGTGCCGTCAAGATTGGATAAACCTGGAAGAACACTACAAACCCAGTAATGGCAAATAGAATGGCTGCAAAAAAACTTTAAGGTTTAATCGATATAATTGGAAAATCAAAAGATAAATCCATTTGTCGCACACTACTTGTACAGGTAGCTGTGAGGAAAGCATGGCCCAAGGACGTAGAACGTGGCTCAGGACAGACCGCTTTGTCCTGAAATCTAGCTCTTTCTAACACATTTATATAATAGTTTTGGTAAGAGTCGACACCTGCATAATTATTAACTTCTTGATATACAAAGCAAACAACCACACTCGTACATACACACACGAAGCATTTAAATTAGGTGCACACACATTTGTAGCAATTCAAATAGGTTCAGGCACATATGCAGTAATTCAATTAGGTTCAGGCACACTTGAAGCAGTTCAATTAGGTTCACAAACAAACGCGCACGGGATGTGACTGAACATTAGAAAAGTAGAAGGCTATGTGTGTGTTGGTAAGGTTTGTACTTACGCCGACTCGATTGGGAAAGTCACACACACGTTTTAATTAAACTTTTATACTAAACAGATCAAAATATACATTGGTGTCCTTAGTCCCTTCTTTACTTCTTTTGCTATTCCCCTCTCTATAAATCTAGTTCTGTTTTACTATAGAAATTATATATAAATATATTTAGGCTATTTCGTGACATATTAACTCTATAAATATGAATGTATTTGTCATGGAAAGGACGTCAGTAAGTTGTAATAACTTTTGTCCAATCCATTTGTCTTATGTTACAATAAAATTGATTTAAACTAAATTAGGTTCACGCACATATGCAGCAATTCAATAAGGTTCACGCACACATGCAGCAATTCAATTAGGTTTACGCACATATGTAGCAAATCAATTAGGTGCAACCACATATCAAATGGACGTTGACATTAATAAAAACCAAACCTCTGTGTTTAACCTATAGCTGCCAGGTACATTTGACAATGTGCCTGTGGGTCTGAATAAAATATTTTAAAAAAGTGGAAAAATGAAAAGATTTGCTATCAACATGTATTATTGTTTTAATCAGCATTGTAATGGAACATAAAATGGTAAATTAAAAGTGCAGCACTGATTTTTGACATTCATCAATATGTATGTCATAGTTTAATGTCTTAAATGCCTATTTGATTTAACGACCTATTACACTTACCTACTCAGAAACGCCTTATATATATTCTCACCATTTTACGGCAAAACAAACAGTTCCGTAAACCTTTTTTTTCGAAAACAGTACCAAGCAACGTTTTAATGCTGTTATAATATGTTACCCATCTTCCTATGCTATAACCTCCTGTTTTAGGTTGACTGATAGTGTACAGTTTGCATGTTTAGCTTGTGCTTCCTTTCTTTGTATTTTGTTATTAAGCATTGATGTCATTTTTTTAGTTCATGGAGATATGAAAAAAAATTGTTTGCAAACTGTATGAATCCGCGTAGCGGATTCGTACAATAGTTTTCAAGCTATTCTTTTTATAACCCTATGAAACTAAAAAATATTGACATCAATGCTTATAAGTAATTGGTGAAACTTATTTTCAAATTTAAAACATGTTTATTTACAATTTTACTGATCTAACAACAGATTCTTTTTTTTTTTTTTGCAAATCAATACGCGACGCCAATTGCCGTATTGTTACGTCACATTTTTCGCGCCATTTTCGTTTTTTTCTGCATAGAGGTATGAAAAGAAAACCTTAACGAATCAGAAAGCCGCATTCTGCATACAATCAATGGAAAATTAACTATTTTACCATGTTTCGTATTTCCTGTTACAAAATGTTTGTCGCTGAAATAGCTTCATACAGTGCTAATGTTACGTAGCACACGATTTAAAATTATACATAATTAGTTTAATTTTACTTCTAAATTCATTAACTAAGGGTTTTTTACGCACCTGACCCTTTTGCTGTTATATTAGTTTAGAAATTTTGGACCCCCACCTTTTGGTCCCTAGCATCACTGACGAGTCCCAGAAGGACGAAACAGCCGTATGACGAAGTTTAATTCATTTTTTCGGCATAATGTATCCATTACTAAATTTAAAAGGTGCAGCATATGTGTGTGTTACGTAATCTTTGTTTATAAAAATTCTTTTATCTTGTTCTTGTTCATGTTCTTTTATCTTCTATCTCAAGACATCAAATTTGTAAACAAGGTTCTTGTGATTTTTTTTAAATTCATATATTTGATAAACTTTTGGGGCCCTGTCCAAACATATCAATGCTGAATTTGTACTTTTTCTATAAGTTTTAAATATCAATTTATTTTTACTAAAACTCGGTAGCTCAGTGATAGGAGAAAAATAATCATTGTGCAGGTACGTGATGCAAGATCCATCATTCAACGTAGGGTGTTCCTATCTGCATGCCTAGGAACATATACACGATAGTCCTTGGATCACGAATGCTTGGCGTGGAATACGCGAGTCTTACATGTCAGTGGATGGGAGTAAATGTCACTACTTGGTCATTCATACTAATATGTTGATTTTCATTCGGTAACACTGATGGACCGTTTTATTGTTGGTTAGAAATACTAAGTTTTAATATTGTTGGTCATTATTCTGGTCGACCAGAAGAGTATGTTTGTACTATTATCACAGATTGGTGTCCCCCTACCGACACACGAGAGCGGTAAGGTCATACGTCTGTAGTGGTATTCAATGTGTTGTTCAAAACAATGTCCCCATACACCTTCAAGGAATGTCGCAAAGCGTGATGACAACAACCAAACGACCAAATGTCACCAAAGACGCACTTCCTCTCTAGGAAACCACATGATTCGATAACTCACATTCGACTTTCGTATTTCCTCTTCTTTTACAGGCATATATTCTTAATAACCTTTAACAGCACTGTCACACACACAAAAACAACAACCACGACTGTGGATATGACGTTATATCTTTGTTGAGTTCACGGACACATCGGGCGCTTTCGTCATAGCACGAGGAGACTCGAAATTAATGAATGGCGGCATGACGTCATCGCCTAGACCCAGATGGCCAGGGGAAATACCACAAGTCGTGTTGAATGGTGGTACAGCGGCTGGAAGTCGTATTGATCTGTAGCAGACAAGCTAGGTGAGGTATGGTATTTTGATAACTGGGGGCATCCAGGGATACTGACCGGATCAACGGGGCCGAGATCGATACGGGAGTACCTAGATATTTTAACAATTGACAAACCGTCATTAAAATGTCACAAAGGTGCAGGAAATAACTATGATAGACACATGTACAATGCGTATCATTCACTGTATTTCCATTATTCTAGAACGCATACAGTCACATGACTGACAGTGCAAGGTCACATGACTTACCGTTCAAGGTCACGTGAATCTATTGTGTGGCCATGTGATTTACACTATAGCGATTTTTTGTTTTTTACAAAAATGGCTCATCATTTGGTGAATCCAATTCGATCGTGAGCTTAAAGAAGTCAATAAAAAAGATGAAATTTGTTATTCGTTTTTGTTTATTCTAAAATGAAATTCATTTTTAACATTTGTGATGGTAAACAAAGTGGATCGTACATGAGTGTCAGTGTAATATGGAAGTGATTAAAAGAGTTCAGTAATTCAAAATCTCATGAGTCTTTAGGCGAGTGGCATATTAAATTATTCAATGAGTTTAATACATATTCCATATGACTTTATTTGATTTGATTTATTTAGGTATATACAAATGTATTCATGTATTTCATATCACAGCAGTTATATATATGAGTAATCAATAATGACGTAAAACTAGCACATTGCAGATAAGTTTCCCTGTTGGTTTTGGTTTGGTTTATTTTTTGTTTTACGTCATATTAACAGGACATGCCAGGTTTTGGAGGGGGAGGAAAGCCGGAGTACCCGGACAAAAACCACCGACCTACGGCCAGTACCTGGCAACTGCACCATGTGGGATTTGAACTCGCAACCCAGAGGTGGGGTTCTAGTGGTAGATTGTCGGAAAACCTTAAACACTCGGCCACCGCGGCCCAGAGGTGGAGGGCTAGTGGTAGAATGTCGGAACACTTTAACCACTCGGCCACCGCGGCCCAGAGGTGGAGGGCTAGTGGTAGAATGTCGGAACACTTAAACACTCGGCCACAGCGGCCCAGAGGTGGAGGGCTAGTGGTAGAATGTCGGAACACCTTAACCACTAGGCCACCGCGGCCCAGAGGTAGAGGGCTAGTGGTAGAATGTCGGAACACCTTAATCACTCGGTCACCGCGGCCCCTTTTCTGTTGGTATGGGTAAAACACAACATTGGACTACTGTTTACTGTTTAAAAATGTTTTCGTCTGTACAATCGCCGGAGACAAATTGGTCAAATATCACACCTAGATATTCAACAGAATATTTACAAGCTATTTTGCATCCCTTTAAAAATATTTCAATTTTTTGTATATAAAGTTTTATTTATCACATAACTTACACGAATGAGAAAATTCCTCAAAGCTCTCAAATTCATTTCTTTATGAGAAAGGCAAATTTCTACTTTAATGGTACGATTTTCACACCCGAGACAATCATATGACGTCATAAAGCATCAAGATAGTATAATTACTTAAGCAATGAATGTTTAAGCAAATGTTGTTACAGTCCTATAACATACATTGATATTGATGACAAACTAAATAAAGCCCCGGTAGGGATTTATGTAAGTGTGTCAGCAATAGCAATGATTTGTCAGCAATAGCAATGATTTGTCAGCAATAGCAATGATTTGTCAGCAATAGCAATGATTTGTCAGCAATAGCAATGATTTGTCAGCAATAGTAATGAGTGTTATTGGACAATAACAACCTTTGCTAAAACGTTCATTACTTATATTTTCATTTTGATATAATTAATTTTCCTTTGATTGTATGCAGAATGCAGCTTTCTGATTGGTTGAGATTTTCTTCTCATACCTCTATGAAAAAAAAAAATCCGAAAATAGTGCGAAATATTGGACATCACAATGCGGCAATTGACATTGCGTATTGATTTTTAAAAAAGAATCCGTTGTAAAATCAGTCAAATTGTATATAAACATGCTTTAAATTTGAAATAAGTTTCAAAAATTAATTATAAGCGTTGATGTCAATTATTTTTTAGTTTCATAGGGTAATGAAACAAATTTTGCTTGCAAACTTTTGAAAAAATCCGCGTAGCGGATTCATACAGTTTGCAAACAAATTTTTTTATATCCCAATGAAACTATAAAATGTCATCAATGCTTAAATAATTATTGAACTTTATTTTGTTATTTTGAACACTTTTTGAACAGAAAATCAATTTTTCAAGAAATTGATGACGTCACAATATATATTTATGACATCACAATATCAAATGTTGTGACAGTCTTATAACAACATTCTCCTTCACAATTCATTTCATTGGAAGGATGCAGCGCAAACGTAAATATACATGTGTAATGACATATTATGCCATGGCTGAACGGGTCCATTGTGTGATAAAACGACTTCCAAGCAAATGCTCATTTGGATATTTTTTATAACGTTTGTTGGCGATAGATATCAATTGCTTTTCTGTTGAGCATCCCGATTCGACAACCAGGGCCCGTATTCATGAAACCGTTCTCATGATCAAGCATGTACTTTGTGCTGAAGCCCAATTTCTTGTTCCGGTTATAATTCATTTAAAATCTCTTATTTTGTCAAACTTTTAGTAAAATATGGAAAATCCGTGAAGCCGAATACTGTTCGCAATATTAACAGTTAGCATTTCGAATGTTGACATGATTTAGATGAGTTTCAAGAAAACTGGCTAGAGAATGCTTGAGCATGAGAACGACTTCATGAATAAAGGTCCAGGTTTTGATAAGGCCATGGTATCTGCCTTTTTTTACTTGTTATTTGGCGATATTTGTTTCATTGTTTCTCCACATTTCCATGGCCAACATCATGTTGCAGTTGATTTGTTATTCTCGGACTAGCTCTAAGTTTCAACAAACTACTGACACAAACTTACAACACAAGCGTTCGCGGGAAGCAGGTTGATTAAAATTGTCAACATAACGATATCACGAAGGATTTTTATGTATATGTATTCTTGTGTGGATGAAGGTGGACGTTTTTAAATATGCTAAGATATTGTGCAATATTGCTATGTTGTAAATACCCCTATTCTCAGTTGGAGGACGTTACATTTACTTGGATGTGACCTTGAAGCGAAAAAACGTTCATCATTCCGGAACATCTAGTTTATCATCTTGTACTTTTTCGATGGTCTAGCTCCGCGAAACCATTTTTCATTTTGTTCATATTTTGACCCTAGTTTAATTGGGTTTGGCGTTTTTGTTCATTTTCTGCTTGTTTAATTGTTTCATTTCTGACCGATTCAAATTTGAGTTGATTTGTTTTTGCTTGTGCGTGTGTTTCCTTGGTTCATGATGCGGATCCTTCACCCTTGTTGTATCCTTCAATCCGGTTTGTTATGATATCTCTGGGTGCAGTTTTGTCTCCTTCACCCTTGTTGTACCTCATCAATCCGTTTTGTTATGATATCTCTGGTCGCTGTATTGTCACCTTCACCCTTGTTGTACCTCATCAATCCAGTTTGTTATGATATCTCTGGTTGCTGTATTGTCTCCTTCACCCTTGTTGTACCTCATCAATCTGGTTTGTTATGATATCTCTGGTTGCTGTTTTGTCTCCTTCACCCTTGTTGTACCTCATCAATCCAGTTTGTTATGATATCTCTGGGTGCAGTTTTGTCTCCTTCACCCTTGTTGTACCTAATCAATCCAGTTTGTTATGATATCTCTGGTCGCTGTATTGTCTCCTTCACCCTTGTTGTACCCCATCAATCTGGTTTGTTATGATATCTCTGGTTGCTGTTTTGTCTCCTTCACCCTTGTTGTACCCCGTCAATCCGGTTTATTATGATATCTCTGGTTGCTGTTTTGTCTCCTTCACCCTTGTTGTACCTCATCAATCCAGTTTGTTATGATATCTCTGGTCACTGTTTTGTCTCCTTCACCCTTGTTGTACCTAATCAATCCAGTTTGTTATGATATCTCTGGTTGCAGTATTGTCTCCTTCACCCTTGTTGTACCTCATCAATCTGGTTTGTTATGATATCTCTGGGTGCAGTTTTGTCTCCTTCACCCTTGTTGTACCTCATCAATCCGTTTTGTTATGATATCTCTGGTCGCTGTATTGTCTCCTTCACCCTTGTTGTACCTCATCAATCCGTTTTGTTATGATATCTCTTGTTGCTGTTTTGTCTCCTTTACCCTTGTTGTACCCCGTCAATCTGGTTTGATATGAAATCTCTGGTCGCTGTATTGTCTCCTTCACCCTTGTTGTACCTAATCAATCCGGTTTGTTATGGTGTCTCTGGGTGCAGTTTTGTCTCCTTCACCCTTGTTGTACCTCATCAATCTGGTTTGTTATGATATCTCTGGTCGCTGTATTGTCTCCTTCACCCTTGTTGTACCTCATCAATCCGGTTTGTTATGAAATCTCTGGTTGCTGTTTTGTCTCCTTCACCCTTGTTGTACCCCATCAATCCAGTTTGTTATGATATCTCTGGTTGCTGTTTTGTCTCCTTCACCCTTGTTGTACCTCATCAATCCGGTTTGTTATGATATCTCTGGTTGCTGTATTGTCTCCTTCACCCTTGTTGTACCCCGTCAATCCAGTTTGTTATGATATCTCTGGTTGCTGTATTGTCTCCTTCACCCTTGTTGTACCTCATCAATCCAGTTTGTTATGATATCTCTGGTTGCTGTATTGTCTCCTTCACCCTTGTTGTACCCCGTCAATCCAGTTTGTTATGATATCTCTGGTTGCTGTATTGTCTCCTTCACCCTTGTTGTACCCCATCAATCTGGTTTGTTATGATATCTCTGGTCGCTGTATTGTCTCCTTCACCCTTGTTGTACCCCATCAATCCGGTTTGTTATGATATCTCTGGTTGCTGTATTGTCTCCTTCACCCTTGTTGTACCCCGTCAATCCAGTTTGTTATGATATCTCTGGTTGCTGTATTGTCTCCTTCACCCTTGTTGTACCCCGTCAATCCAGTTTGTTATGATATCTCTGGTTGCTGTTTTGTCGCCTTCACCCTTGTTGTACCCCATCAATCCAGTTTGTTATGAAATCTCTGGTTGCTGTTTTGTCTCCTTCACCCTTGTTGTACCCCATCAATCCAGTTTGTTATGATATCTCTGGGTGCAGTTTTGTCTCCTTCACCCTTGTTGTACCCCATCAATCCGTTTTGTTATGATATCTCTGGTTGCTGTTTTGTCGCCTTCACCCTTGTTGTACCCCATCAATCCAGTTTGTTATGAAATCTCTGGTTGCTGTTTTGTCGCCTTCACCCTTGTTGTACCCCATCAATCTGGTTTGTTATGATATCTCTGGTTGCTGTATTGTCTCCTTCACCCTTGTTGTACCCCATCAATCCAGTTTGTTATGATATCTCTGGTTGCTGTATTGTCTCCTTCACCCTTGTTGTACCCCATCAATCCAGTTTGTTATGATATCTCTGGTTGCTGTATTGTCTCCTTCACCCTTGTTGTACCCCATCAATCTGGTTTATCATGATATCTCTGGTTGCTGTTTTGTCTCCTTCACCCTTGTTGTACCTCATCAATCTGGTTTGTTATGATATCTCTGGTTGCTGTATTGTCTCCTTCACCCTTGTTGTACCCCATCAATCTGGTTTGTTATGATATCTCTGGTCGCTGTATTGTCTCCTTCACCCTTGTTGTACCTCATCAATCCGTTTTGTTATGATATCTCTGGTCACTGTATTGTCTCCTTCACCCTTGTTGTACCCCATCAATCTGGTTTGTTATGATATCTCTGGTTGCTGTATTGTCTCCTTCACCCTTGTTGTACCCCATCAATCCAGTTTGTTATGATATCTCTGGTCACTGTATTGTCTCCTTCACCCTTGTTGTACCTCATCAATCCGTTTTGTTATGATATCTCTGGTCACTGTATTGTCTCCTTCACCCTTGTTGTACCCCATCAATCTGGTTTGTTATGATATCTCTGGTTGCTGTATTGTCTCCTTCACCCTTGTTGTACCCCATCAATCCAGTTTGTTATGATATCTCTGGTTGCTGTTTTGTCTCCTTCACCCTTGTTGTACCCCATCAATCCAGTTTGTTATGATATCTCTGGTTGCTGTATTGTCTCCTTCACCCTTGTTGTACCCCATCAATCCAGTTTGTTATGATATCTCTGGTTGCTGTTTTGTCTCCTTCACCCTTGTTGTACCCCATCAATCCGTTTTGTTATGATATCTCTGGTCACTGTATTGTCTCCTTCACCCTTGTTGTACCCCGTCAATCTGGTTTGTTATGATATCTCTGGTTGCTGTATTGTCTCCTTCACCCTTGTTGTACCCCATCAATCTGGTTTGATATGAAATCTCTGGTTGCTGTTTTGTCGCCTTCACCCTTGTTGTACCCCGTCAATCCGTTTTGTTATGATATCTCTGGTTGCTGTTTTGCCTCCTTCACCCTTGTTGTACCCCATCAATCCAGTTTGTTATGATATCTCTGGTTGCTGTATTGTCTCCTTCACCCTTGTTGTACCTCATCAATCCAGTTTGTTATGATATCTCTGGTTGCTGTATTGTCTCCTTCACCCTTGTTGTACCTCTTCAATCCGGTTTGTTATGATATCTCTGGTTGCTGTATTGTCTCCGTCACCCTTGTTGTACCCCGTCAATCCGTTTTGTTATGATATCTCTGGTTGCTGTTTTGCCTCCTTCACCCTTGTTGTACCCCATCAATCCAGTTTGTTATGATATCTCTGGTTGCTGTTTTGCCTCCTTCACCCTTGTTGTACCCCATCAATCCAGTTTGTTATGATATCTCTGGTTGCTGTTTTGCCTCCTTCACCCTTGTTGTACCCCATCAATCCAGTTTGTTATGATATCTCTGGTTGCTGTATTGTCTCCTTCACCCTTGTTGTACCCCATCAATCTGGTTTGTTATGAAATCTCTGGTTGCTGTTTTGTCGCCTTCACCCTTGTTGTACCTCATCAATCCGGTTTGTTATGATATCTCTGGTTGCTATATTGTCTCCTTCACCCTTGTTGTACCTCATCAATCCGGTTTGTTATGATATCTCTGGTTGCTGTTTTGTCTCCTTCACCCTTGTTGTACCTCATCAATCCAGTTTGTTATGATATCTCTGGTTGCTGTTTTGTCTCCTTCACCCTTGTTGTACCTCATCAATCCGGTTTGTTATGATATCTCTGGTTGCTGTTTTGTCTCCTTCACCCTTGTTGTACCCCATCAATCCAGTTTGTTATGATATCTCTGGTTGCTGTTTTGTCTCCTTCACCCTTGTTGTATCCTTCAATCCGGTTTGTTATCGTGTCTCTGGTCGCTGTTTTGTCTCCTTCACCCTTGTTGTACCTCATCAATCCGTTTTGTTACGATATCTCTGGTTGCTGTATTGTCTCCTTCACCCTTGTTGTACCCCATCAATCCGGTTTGTTATGATATCTCTGGTTGCTGTATTGTCTCCTTCACCCTTGTTGTACCCCATCAATCCGGTTTGTTATGATATCTCTGGTTGCTGTATTGTCTCCTTCACCCTTGTTGTACCACGTCAATCTGGTTTGATATGATATCTCTGGTCGCTGTTTTGTCTCCTTCACCCTTGTTGTACCTCATCAATCTGGTTTGTTATGATATCTCTGGTTGCTGTTTTGTCTCCTTCACCCTTGTTGTACCTCATCAATCCGGTTTGTTATGATATCTCTGGTTGCTGTTTTGTCTCCTTCACCCTTGTTGTACCTCATCAATCCGGTTTGTTATGATATCTCTGGTTGCTGTTTTGTCTCCTTCACCCTTGTTGTACCTCATCAATCCGTTTTGTTACGATATCTCTGGTTGCTGTATTGTCTCCTTCACCCTTGTTGTACCCCGTCAATCCGGTTTGTTATGATATCTCTGGTTGCTGTATTGTCTCCTTCACCCTTGTTGTACCTCATCAATCTGGTTTGTTATGATATCTCTGGCTG
This sequence comes from Mimachlamys varia, assembly GCA_947623455.1. Taxonomy (NCBI): domain Eukaryota; kingdom Metazoa; phylum Mollusca; class Bivalvia; order Pectinida; family Pectinidae; genus Mimachlamys; species Mimachlamys varia. The sequence goes on from OX392543.1 coordinate 28,007,731, forward strand.
CAGTATTGTCTCCTTCACCCTTGTTGTACCTCATCAATCCAGTTTGTTATGATATCTCTGGGTGCAGTTTTGTCTCCTTCACCCTTGTTGTACCCCATCAATCCGGTTTGTTATGATATCTCTGGTCGCTGTATTGTCTCCTTCACCCTTGTTGTACCCCATCAATCTGGTTTGTTATGATATCTCTGGTCGCTGTATTGTCTCCTTCACCCTTGTTGTACCTCATCAATCCGTTTTGTTATGATATCTCTGGTCGCTGTTTTGTCTCCTTCACCCTTGTTGTACCCCGTCAATCTGGTTTGTTATGATATCGCTGGTTGCTGTTTTGTCTCCTTCACCCTTGTTGTACCCCATCAATCCGGTTTGATATGATATCTCTGGTTGCTGTTTTGTCTCCTTCACCCTTGTTGTACCCCGTCAATCCGGTTTGTTATGATATCTCTGGTTGCTGTATTGTCTCCTTCACCCTTGTTGTACCCCATCAATCCGTTTTGTTATGATATCTCTGGTTGCTGTATTGTCTCCTTCACCCTTGTTGTACCTCATCAATCCGGTTTATTATGATATCTCTGGTTGCTGTATTGTCTCCTTCACCCTTGTTGTACCTCATCAATCCGGTTTGTTATGATATCTCTGGTTGCTGTTTTGTCTCCTTCACCCTTGTTGTACCCCATCAATCCAGTTTGTTATGATATCTCTGGTTGCTGTATTGTCTCCTTCACCCTTGTTGTACCTCATCAATCTGGTTTGTTATGATATCTCTGGTTGCTGTTTTGTCTCCTTCACCCTTGTTGTACCTCATCAATCTGGTTTATTATGATATCTCTGGTTGCTGTTTTGTCTCCTTCACCCTTGTTGTACCCCATCAATCTGGTTTATTATGATATCTCTGGTTGCTGTTTTGTCTCCTTCACCCTTGTTGTACCTCATCAATCCGGTTTGTTATGATATCTCTGGTTGCTGTTTTGTCTCCTTCACCCTTGTTGTACCTCATCAATCCGGTTTGTTATGATATCTCTGGTCGCTGTATTGTCTCCTTCACCCTTGTTGTACCTCATCAATCCGGTTTGTTATGATATCTCTTGTTGCTGTATTGTCTCCTTCACCCTTGTTGTATCCCGTCAATCTGGTTCATTATGATATCTCTGGTTGCTGTATTGTCTCCTTCACCCTTGTTGTACCTCATCAATCCAGTTTGTTATGATATCTCTGGTTGCTGTATTGTCTCCTTCACCCTTGTTGTACCTCATCAATCCAGTTTGTTATGATATCTCTGGTTGCTGTATTGTCTCCTTCACCCTTGTTGTACCTCATCAATCCAGTTTGTTATGATATCTCTGGTTGCTGTATTGTCTCCTTCACCCTTGTTGTACCCCATCAATCCGGTTTGTTATGATATCTCTGGTTGCTGTATTGTCTCCTTCACCCTTGTTGTACCCCATCAATCCGGTTTGTTATGATATCTCTGGTTGCTGTATTGTCTCCTTCACCCTTGTTGTACCTCATCAATCCGTTTTGTTATGATATCTCTGGTCACTGTATTGTCTCCTTCACCCTTGTTGTACCTCATCAATCTGGTTTGTTATGATATCTCTGGTTGCTGTATTGTCTCCTTCACCCTTGTTGTACCTCATCAATCCGGTTTGTTATGATATCTCTGGTTGCTGTTTTGTCTCCTTCACCCTTGTTGTACCCCATCAATCTGGTTTGTTATGATATCTCTGGTTGCTGTATTGTCTCCTTCACCCTTGTTGTACCCCGTCAATCTGGTTCATTATGATATCTCTGGTTGCTGTTTTGTCTCCTTCACCCTTGTTGTACCTCATCAATCTGGTTTGTTATGATATCTCTGGTTGCTGTATTGTCTCCTTCACCCTTGTTGTACCTCATCAATCCGGTTTGTTGTGATATCTCTGGGTGCAGTTTTGTCTCCTTCACCCTTGTTGTACCTCATCAATCCAGTTTGTTATGATATCTCTGGTTGCTGTATTGTCTCCTTCACCCTTGTTGTACCTCATCAATCCGGTTTGTTATGATATCTCTTGTTGCTGTATTGTCTCCTTCACCCTTGTTGTATCCCGTCAGTCTGGTTCATTATGATATCTCTGGTTGCTGTTTTGTCTCCTTCACCCTTGTTGTACCTCATCAATCTGGTTTGTTATGATATCTCTGGTTGCTGTATTGTCTCCTTCACCCTTGTTGTACCCCGTCAATCTGGTTCATTATGATATCTCTGGTTGCTGTTTTGTCTCCTTCACCCTTGTTGTACCTCATCAATCTGGTTTGTTATGATATCTCTGGTTGCTGTATTGTCTCCTTCACCCTTGTTGTATCCCGTCAATCTGGTTCATTATGATATCTCTGGTTGCTGTTTTGTCTCCTTCACCCTTGTTGTACCTCATCAATCCGGTTTGTTATGATATCTCTGGTTGCTGTTTTGTCTCCTTCACCCTTGTTGTACCTCATCAATCCGGTTTGTTATGATATCTCTGGTTGCTGTTTTGTCTCCTTCACCCTTGTTGTACCTCATCAATCCAGTTTGTTATGATATCTCTGGTTGCTGTTTTGTCTCCTTCACCCTTGTTGTACCTCATCAATCTGGTTTATTATGATATCTCTGGTTGCTGTTTTGTCTCCTTCACCCTTGTTGTACCTCATCAATCCGGTTTGTTATGATATCTCTGGTTGCTGTTTTGTCTCCTTCACCCTTGTTGTACCTCATCAATCCGGTTTGTTATGATATCTCTGGTCGCTGTATTGTCTCCTTCACCCTTGTTGTACCTCATCAATCCGGTTTGTTATGATATCTCTTGTTGCTGTATTGTCTCCTTCACCCTTGTTGTATCCCGTCAATCTGGTTCATTATGATATCTCTGGTTGCTGTATTGTCTCCTTCACCCTTGTTGTACCTCATCAATCCAGTTTGTTATGATATCTCTGGTTGCTGTATTGTCTCCTTCACCCTTGTTGTACCTCATCAATCCAGTTTGTTATGATATCTCTGGTTGCTGTATTGTCTCCTTCACCCTTGTTGTACCTCATCAATCCAGTTTGTTATGATATCTCTGGTTGCTGTATTGTCTCCTTCACCCTTGTTGTACCCCATCAATCCGGTTTGTTATGATATCTCTGGTTGCTGTATTGTCTCCTTCACCCTTGTTGTACCCCATCAATCCGGTTTGTTATGATATCTCTGGTTGCTGTTTTGCCTCCTTCACCCTTGTTGTACCCCATCAATCCGGTTTGTTATGATATCTCTGGTTGCTGTATTGTCTCCTTCACCCTTGTTGTACCTCATCAATCCGTTTTGTTATGATATCTCTGGTCACTGTATTGTCTCCTTCACCCTTGTTGTACCTCATCAATCTGGTTTGTTATGATATCTCTGGTTGCTGTATTGTCTCCTTCACCCTTGTTGTACCTCATCAATCCGGTTTATTATGATATCTCTGGTTGCTGTTTTGTCTCCTTCACCCTTGTTGTACCCCATCAATCTGGTTTGTTATGATATCTCTGGTTGCTGTATTGTCTCCTTCACCCTTGTTGTACCCCGTCAATCTGGTTCATTATGATATCTCTGGTTGCTGTTTTGTCTCCTTCACCCTTGTTGTACCTCATCAATCTGGTTTGTTATGATATCTCTGGTTGCTGTATTGTCTCCTTCACCCTTGTTGTACCTCATCAATCCGGTTTGTTGTGATATCTCTGGGTGCAGTTTTGTCTCCTTCACCCTTGTTGTACCTCATCAATCCAGTTTGTTATGATATCTCTGGTTGCTGTATTGTCTCCTTCACCCTTGTTGTACCTCATCAATCCGGTTTGTTATGATATCTCTTGTTGCTGTATTTTCTCCTTCACCCTTGTTGTATCCCGTCAGTCTGGTTCATTATGATATCTCTGGTTGCTGTTTTGTCTCCTTCACCCTTGTTGTACCTCATCAATCTGGTTTGTTATGATATCTCTGGTTGCTGTATTGTCTCCTTCACCCTTGTTGTACCCCGTCAATCTGGTTCATTATGATATCTCTGGTTGCTGTTTTGTCTCCTTCACCCTTGTTGTACCTCATCAATCTGGTTTGTTATGATATCTCTGGTTGCTGTATTGTCTCCTTCACCCTTGTTGTATCCCGTCAATCTGGTTCATTATGATATCTCTGGTTGCTGTTTTGTCTCCTTCACCCTTGTTGTACCTCATCAATCCGGTTTGTTATGATATCTCTGGTTGCTGTTTTGTCTCCTTCACCCTTGTTGTACCTCATCAATCCGGTTTGTTATGATATCTCTGGTTGCTGTTTTGTCTCCTTCACCCTTGTTGTACCTCATCAATCCAGTTTGTTATGATATCTCTGGTTGCTGTTTTGTCTCCTTCACCCTTGTTGTACCTCATCAATCCGGTTTGTTATGATATCTCTGGTTGCTGTTTTGTCTCCTTCACCCTTGTTGTACCTCATCAATCCGGTTTGTTATGATATCTCTGGTTGCTGTTTTGTCTCCTTCACCCTTGTTGTACCTCATCAATCCGGTTTGTTATGATATCTCTGGTTGCTGTTTTGTCTCCTTCACCCTTGTTGTACCTCATCAATCCAGTTTGTTATGATATCTCTGGGTGCAGTTTTGTCTCCTTCACCCTTGTTGTACCTCATCAATCCGGTTTGTTATGATATCTCTGGTTGCTGTATTGTCTCCTTCACCCTTGTTGTACCCCATCAATCTGGTTTGTTATGATATCTCTGGTTGCTGTATTGTCACCTTCACCCTTGTTGTACCCCATCAATCTGGTTTGTTATGATATCTCTGGTTGCTGTATTGTCTCCTTCACCCTTGTTGTACCCCATCAATCTGGTTTGATATGATATCTCTGGTCGCTGTATTGTCTCCTTCACCCTTGTTGTACCTCATCAATCTGGTTTGTTATGATATCTCTGGTTGCTGTTTTGTCTCCTTCACCCTTGTTGTACCTCATCAATCCAGTTTGTTATGATATCTCTGGGTGCAGTTTTGTCTCCTTCACCCTTGTTGTACCTCATCAATCCAGTTTGTTATGATATCTCTGGGTGCAGTTTTGTCTCCTTCACCCTTGTTGTACCTCATCAATCTGGTTTATTATGATATCTCTGGTTGCTGTTTTGTCTCCTTCACCCTTGTTGTACCCCGTCAATCCAGTTTGTTATGATATCTCTGGTTGCTGTTTTGTCTCCTTCACCCTTGTTGTACCTCATCAATCCGGTTTGTTATGATATCTCTGGTTGCTGTTTTGTCTCCTTCACCCTTGTTGTACCTCATCAATCCAGTTTGTTATGATATCTCTGGTTGCTGTTTTGTCTCCTTCACCCTTGTTGTACCTCATCAATCTGGTTTATAATGATATCTCTGGTCGCTGTATTGTCTCCTTCACCCTTGTTGTACCTCATCAATCTGGTTTATAATGATATCTCTGGTTGCTGTTTTGTCTCCTTCACCCTTGTTGTACCTCATCAATCCAGTTTGTTATGATATCTCTGGTTGCTGTATTGTCTCCTTCACCCTTGTTGTACCTCATCAATCCGGTTTGTTATGATATCTCTGGTTGCTGTTTTGTCTCCTTCACCCTTGTTGTACCCCGTCAATCTGGTTTGTTATGATATCTCTTGTTGCTGTTTTGTCTCCTTCACCCTTGTTGTATCCCGTCAATCTGGTTCATTATGATATCTCTGGTTGCTGTTTTGTCTCCTTCACCCTTGTTGTACCTCATCAATCTGGTTTGTTATGATATCTCTGGTTGCTGTATTGTCTCCTTCACCCTTGTTGTACCCCGTCAATCTGGTTCATTATGATATCTCTGGTTGCTGTTTTGTCTCCTTCACCCTTGTTGTACCTCATCAATCTGGTTTGTTATGATATCTCTGGTTGCTGTATTGTCTCCTTCACCCTTGTTGTACCCCGTCAATCTGGTTCATTATGATATCTCTGGTTGCTGTTTTGTCTCCTTCACCCTTGTTGTACCTCATCAATCTGGTTTGTTATGATATCTCTGGTTGCTGTATTGTCTCCTTCACCCTTGTTGTATCCCGTCAATCTGGTTCATTATGATATCTCTGGTTGCTGTTTTGTCTCCTTCACCCTTGTTGTACCTCATCAATCCGGTTTGTTATGATATCTCTGGTTGCTGTTTTGTCTCCTTCACCCTTGTTGTACCTCATCAATCCAGTTTGTTATGATATCTCTGGTTGCTGTTTTGTCTCCTTCACCCTTGTTGTACCTCATGAATCCGGTTTGTTATGATATCTCTGGTTGCTGTTTTGTCTCCTTCACCCTTGTTGTACCTCATCAATCCGGTTTGTTATGATATCTCTGGTTGCTGTTTTGTCTCCTTCACTCTTGTTGTACCCCATCAATCCGGTTTGTTATGAAATCTCTGGTCGCTGTATTGTCTCCTTCACCCTTGTTGTACCTCATCAATCCGGTTTGTTATGATATCTCTGGTTGCTGTTTTGTCTCCTTCACCCTTGTTGTACCCCGTCAATCCGGTTTGTTATGATATCTCTGGTTGCTGTATTGTCTCCTTCACCCTTGTTGTACCCCGTCAATCCGGTTTGTTATGATATCTCTGGTTGCTGTTTTGTCTCCTTCACCCTTGTTGTACCTCATCAATCCGGTTTGTTATGATATCTCTGGTTGCTGTATTGTCTCCTTCACCCTTGTTGTACCTCATCAATCCGGTTTGTTATGATATCTCTTGTTGCTGTTTTGTCTCCTTCACCCTTGTTGTACCCCGTCAATCCAGTTTGTTATGATATCTCTGGTTGCTGTATTGTCTCCTTCACCCTTGTTGTACCTCATCAATCCGTTTTGTTATGATATCTCTGGGTGCAGTTTTGTCTCCTTCACCCTTGTTGTACCTCATCAATCCGGTTTGTTATGATATCTCTGGGTGCAGTTTTGTCTCCTTCACCCTTGTTGTACCTCATCAATCCGGTTTGTTATGATATCTCTGGGTGCAGTTTTGTCTCCTTCACCCTTGTTGTACCTCATCAATCCGGTTTATTATGATATCTCTGGGTGCAGTTTTGTCTCCTTCACCCTTGTTGTACCCCGTCAATCTGGTTTGTTATGATATCTCTGGGTGCAGTTTTGTCTCCTTCACCCTTGTTGTACCTCATCAATCCGGTTTATTATGATATCTCTGGGTGCAGTTTTGTCTCCTTCACCCTTGTTGTACCTCATCAATCAAGTTTGTTATGATATCTCTGGGTGCAGTTTTGTCTCCTTCACCCTTGTTGTACCTCATCAATCCGTTTTGTTATGATATCTCTGGTTGCTGTTTTGTCTCCTTCACCCTTGTTGTACCTCATCAATCTGGTTTATTATGATATCTCTGGTCGCTGTATTGTCTCCTTCACCCTTGTTGTACCTCATCAATCTGGTTTATTATGATATCTCTTGTTGCTGTTTTGTCTCCTTCACCCTTGTTGTACCCCGTCAATCCAGTTTGTTATGATATCTCTGGGTGCAGTATTGTCTCCTTCACCCTTGTTGTACCCCATCAATCTGGTTTGATATGATATCTCTGGTTGCTGTTTTGTCTCCTTCACCCTTGTTGTACCTCATCAATCTGGTTTGTTATGATATCTCTGGTCGCTGTATTGTCTCCTTCACCCTTGTTGTACCCCGTCAATCCGTTTTGTTATGATATCTCTGGTCGCTGTATTGTCTCCGTCACCCTTGTTGTACCCCATCAATCCAGTTTGTTATGATATCTCTGGTTGCTGTATTGTCTCCTTCACCCTTGTTGTACCTCATCAATCCGTTTTGTTATGATATCTCTGGTCGCTGTATTGTCTCCGTCACCCTTGTTGTACCCCATCAATCTGGTTTGATATGATATCTCTGGTTGCTGTTTTGTCTCCTTCACCCTTGTTGTACCCCATCAATCTGGTTTATTATGATATCTCTGGTTGCTGTTTTGTCTCCTTCACCCTTGTTGTACCTCATCAATCCGTTTTGTTATGATATCTCTGGTTGCTGTTTTGTCTCCTTCACCCTTGTTGTACCCCGTCAATCCGGTTTGCTATGATATCTCTGGTTGCTGTTTTGTCTCCTTCACCCTTGTTGTACCCCGTCAATCCAGTTTGTTATGATATCTCTGGTTGCTGTATTGTCTCCTTCACCCTTGTTGTACCTCATCAATCCGTTTTGTTATGATATCTCTGGTTGCTGTATTGTCTCCTTCACCCTTGTTGTACCTCATCAATCCGTTTTGTTATGATATCTCTGGGTGCAGTTTTGTCTCCTTCACCCTTGTTGTACCTCATCAATCCGGTTTGTTATGATATCTCTGGGTGCAGTTTTGTCTCCTTCACCCTTGTTGTACCTCATCAATCCGGTTTGTTATGATATCTCTGGGTGCAGTTTTGTCTCCTTCACCCTTGTTGTACCTCATCAATCCGGTTTATTATGATATCTCTGGGTGCAGTTTTGTCTCCTTCACCCTTGTTGTACCCCGTCAATCTGGTTTGTTATGATATCTCTGGTTGCTGTTTTGTCTCCTTCACCCTTGTTGTACCCCATCAATCTGGTTTGATATGATATCTCTGGTTGCTGTTTTGTCTCCTTCACCCTTGTTGTACCTCATCAATCTGGTTTATTATGATATCTCTGGTTGCTGTATTGTCTCCTTCACCCTTGTTGTACCTCATCAATCCGTTTTGTTATGATATCTCTGGTTGCTGTTTTGTCTCCTTCACCCTTGTTGTACCTCATCAATCCGGTTTGTTATGATATCTCTGGTTGCTGTATTGTCTCCGTCACCCTTGTTGTACCCCATCAATCTGGTTTGATATGATATCTCTGGTTGCTGTTTTGTCTCCTTCACCCTTGTTGTACCTCATCAATCTGGTTTGTTATGATATCTCTGGTCGCTGTATTGTCTCCTTCACCCTTGTTGTACCTCATCAATCCGGTTTGTTATGATATCTCTGGGTGCAGTTTTGTCTCCTTCACCCTTGTTGTACCTCATCAATCCGGTTTGTTATGATATCTCTGGGTGCAGTTTTGTCTCCTTCACCCTTGTTGTACCTCATCAATCCGGTTTATTATGATATCTCTGGGTGCAGTTTTGTCTCCTTCACCCTTGTTGTACCCCGTCAATCTGGTTTGTTATGATATCTCTGGTTGCTGTATTGTCTCCGTCACCCTTGTTGTACCCCATCAATCTGGTTTGATATGATATCTCTGGTTGCTGTTTTGTCTCCTTCACCCTTGTTGTACCCCATCAATCCGGTTTATTATGATATCTCTGGTTGCTGTTTTGTCTCCTTCACCCTTGTTGTACCTCATCAATCTGGTTTGATATGATATCTCTGGTTGCTGTTTTGTCTCCTTCACCCTTGTTGTACCTCATCAATCTGGTTTATTATGATATCTCTGGTTGCTGTTTTGTCTCCTTCACCCTTGTTGTACCTCATCAATCCGGTTTGTTATGATATCTCTGGGTGCAGTTTTGTCTCCTTCACCCTTGTTGTATCCCGTCAATCCGGTTTGTTATGATATCTCTGGTTGCTGTTTTGTCTCCTTCACCCTTGTTGTACCCCGTCAATCCGGTTTGCTATGATATCTCTGGTTGCTGTTTTGTCTCCTTCACCCTTGTTGTACCCCGTCAATCTGGTTTGTTATGATATCTCTGGTTGCTGTATTGTCTCCTTCACCCTTGTTGTACCTCATCAATCCGTTTTGTTATGATATCTCTGGTTGTTGTTTTGTCTCCTTCACCCTTGTTGTACCCCATCAATCCGGTTTGTTATGATATCTCTGGTTGCTGTTTTGTCTCCTTCACCCTTGTTGTACCCCGTCAATCCGTTATGTTATGATATCTCTGGTTGCTGTTTTGTATCCTTCACCCTTGTTGTACCTCATCCATCCGTTTTGTTATGATATCTCTGGTTGCTGTTTTGTCTCCTTCACCCTTGTTGTACCTCATCAATCCGTTTTGATATGATATCTCTGGTTGCTGTTTTGTCTCCTTCACCCTTGTTGTACCCCGTCAATCTGGTTTGTTATGATATCTCTGGTTGCTGTTTTGTCTCTTTCACCCTTGTTGTACCCCATCAATCTGGTTTGTTATGATATCTCTGGGTGCAGTTTTGTCTCCTTCACCCTTGTTGTACCCCGTCAATCTGGTTTGTTATGATATCTCTGGGTGCAGTTTTGTCTCCTTCACCCTTGTTGTACCCCGTCAATCTGGTTTGTTATGATATCTCTGGGTGCAGTTTTGTCTCCTTCACCCTTGTTGTACCCCGTCAATCTGGTTTGTTATGATATCTCTGGTCGCTGTATTGTCTCCTTCACCCTTGTTGTACCCCATCAATCCGTTTTATTATGATATCTCTGGTCGCTGTATTGTCTCCTTCACCCTTGTTGTACCCCATCAATCCAGTTTGTTATGATATCTCTGGTTGCTGTATTGTCTCCTTCACCCTTGTTGTACCCCATCAATCTGGTTTGTTATGATATCTCTGGTTGCTGTTTTGTCTCCTTCACCCTTGTTGTACCCCATCAATCTGGTTTGTTATGATATCTCTGGGTGCAGTTTTCGCTGTATTGTCTCCTTCACCCTTGTTGTACCCCATCAATCCGTTTTGTTATGATATCTCTGGTTGCTGTATTGTCTCCTTCACCCTTGTTGTACCCCGTCAATCCAGTTTGTTATGATATCTCTGGTTGCTGTTTTGTCTCCTTCACCCTTGTTGTACCCCGTCAATCCGGTTTGATATGATATCTCTGGTCGCTGTATTGTCTCCTTCACCCTTGTTGTACCCCATCAATCTGGTTTGTTATGATATCTCTGGTCGCTGTATTGTCTCCTTCACCCTTGTTGTACCCCGTCAATCCGTTTTGTTATGATATCTCTGGTTGCTGTTTTGTCTCCTTCACCCTTGTTGTACCCCATCAATCCGTTTTGTTATGATATCTCTGGTTGCTGTTTTGTCTCCTTCACCCTTGTTGTACCCCATCAATCCGTTTTGTTATGATATCTCTGGTTGCTGTTTTGTCTCCTTCACCCTTGTTGTACCCCGTCAATCCGTTTTGTTATGATATCTCTGGTTGCTGTTTTGTCTCCTTCACCCTTGTTGTACCTCTTCAATCCGGTTTGTTATGATATCTCTGGTCGCTGTATTGTCTCCTTCACCCTTGTTGTACCTCATCAATCCGGTTTGTTATGATATCTCTGGTTGCTGTATTGTCTCCTTCACCCTTGTTGTACCCCATCAATCCGGTTTGTTGTGATATCTCTGGTTGCTGTTTTGTCTCCTTCACCCTTGTTGTACCTCATCAATCCGGTTTGTTATGATATCTCTGGTTGCTGTTTTGTCTCCTTCACCCTTGTTGTACCTCTTCAATCCGGTTTGTTATGATATCTCTGGTTGCTGTATTGTCTCCTTCACCCTTGTTGTACCTCATCAATCCGGTTTGTTATGATATCTCTGGTCGCTGTATTGTCTCCTTCACCCTTGTTGTACCCCGTCAATCCGGTTTGTTATGATATCTCTGGTCGCTGTATTGTCTCCTTCACCCTTGTTGTACCCCATCAATCTGGTTTGATATGATATCTCTGGTCGCTGTATTGTCTCCTTCACCCTTGTTGTACCCCATCAATCTGGTTTGATATGATATCTCTGGTCGCTGTATTGTCTCCTTCACCCTTGTTGTACCCCGTCAATCCAGTTTGTTATGATATCTCTGGTCGCTGTTTTGTCTCCTTCACCCTTGTTGTACCCCATCAATCCGGTTTGTTATGATATCTCTGGTTGCTGTTTTGTCTCCTTCACCCTTGTTGTACCCCATCAATCTGGTTTGTTATGATATCTCTGGTTGCTGTTTTGTCTCCTTCACCCTTGTTGTACCCCATCAATCTGGTTTGTTATGATATCTCTGGTTGCAGTTTTGTCTCCTTCACCCTTGTTGTACCTCATCAATCTGGTTTGTTATGATATCTCTGGTCGCTGTATTGTCTCCTTCACCCTTGTTGTACCTCATCAATCCGGTTTGTTATGATATCTCTGGTTGCTGTTTTGTCTCCTTCACCCTTGTTGTACCTCATCAATCCGGTTTGTTATGATATCTCTGGTTGCTGTTTTGTCTCCTTCACCCTTGTTGTACCTCATCAATCCGTTATGTTATGATATCTCTGGTTGCTGTTTTGTCTCCTTCACCCTTGTTGTACCTCATCAATCCGGTTTATTATGATATCTCTGGTTGCTGTTTTGTCTCCTTCACCCTTGTTGTACCCCGTCAATCCGGTTTGTTATGATATCTCTGGTCGCTGTATTGTCTCCTTCACCCTTGTTGTACCCCGTCAATCTGATATGATATGATATCTCTGGTCGCTGTATTGTCTCCTTCACCCTTGTTGTACCTCATCAATCTGGTTTATTATGATATCTCTGGTCGCTGTATTGTCTCCTTCACCCTTGTTGTACCTCATCAATCTGGTTTGTTATGATATCTCTGGTTGCTGTTTTGTCTCCTTCACCCTTGTTGTACCCCATCAATCTGGTTTGTTATGAAATCTCTGGTCGCTGTATTGTCTCCTTCACCCTTGTTGTACCTCATCAATCCGGTTTGTTATGATATCTCTGGTTGCTATATTGTCTCCTTCACCCTTGTTGTACCTCATCAATCCGTTTTGTTATGATATCTCTTGTTGCTGTATTGTCTCCTTCACCCTTGTTGTACCTCATCAATCCGGTTTGTTACGATATCTCTGGTTGCTGTATTGTCTCCTTCACCCTTGTTGTACCTCATCAATCCGGTTTGTTACGATATCTCTGGTTGCTGTATTGTCTCCTTCACCCTTGTTGTACCTCATCAATCCGGTTTGTTATGATATCTCTGGTTGCTATATTGTCTCCTTCACCCTTGTTGTACCTCATCAATCCGTTTTGTTATGATATCTCTGGTTGCTGTTTTGTCTCCTTCACCCTTGTTGTACCTCATCAATCCGGTTTGTTATGATATCTCTTGTTGCTGTATTGTCTCCTTCACCCTTGTTGTACCTCATCAATCCAGTTTGTTATGATATCTCTGGTTGCTGTTTTGTCTCCTTCACCCTTGTTGTACCTCATCAATCCAGTTTGTTATGATATCTCTGGTTGCTGTTTTGTCTCCTTCACCCTTGTTGTACCTCATCAATCCGGTTTGTTATGATATCTCTGGTTGCTGTTTTGTCTCCTTCACCCTTGTTGTACCTCATCAATCCGTTTTGTTATGATATCTCTGGTTGCTGTATTGTCTCCTTCACCCTTGTTGTACCTCATCAATCCAGTTTGTTATGATATCTCTGGTCGCTGTATTGTCTCCTTCACCCTTGTTGTACCTCATCAATCCGGTTTGTTATGATATCTCTTGTTGCTGTTTTGTCTCCTTCACCCTTGTTGTACCTCATCAATCCGGTTTGTTATGATATCTCTGGTTGCTGTTTTGTCTCCTTCACCCTTGTTGTACCCCGTCAATCTGGTTTATTATGATATCTCTGGTTGCTGTTTTGCCTCCTTCACCCTTGTTGTACCTCATCAATCTGGTTTGTTATGATATCTCTGGGTGCTGTTTTGTCTCCTTCACCCTTGTTGTACCTCATCAATCCGGTTTGTTATGATATCTCTGGTTGCTGTTTTGTCTCCTTCACCCTTGTTGTACCTCATCAATCCGGTTTGTTATGATATCTCTTGTTGCTGTATTGTCTCCTTCACCCTTGTTGTACCTCATCAATCCGGTTTGTTATGATATCTCTGGTCGCTGTATTGTCTCCTTCACCCTTGTTGTACCCCATCAATCTGGTTTATTATGATATCTCTGGTTGCTGTTTTGTCTCCTTCACCCTTGTTGTACCTCATCAATCCGGTTTGTTATGATATCTCTGGTCGCTGTATTGTCTCCTTCACCCTTGTTGTACCCCATCAATCCGGTTTGTTATGATATCTCTGGTTGCTGTTTTGTCTCCTTCACCCTTGTTGTACCCCGTCAATCTGGTTTATTATGATATCTCTGGTTGCTGTTTTGTCTCCTTCACCCTTGTTGTACCTCATCAATCCGGTTTGTTATGATATCTCTTGTTGCTGTATTGTCTCCTTCACCCTTGTTGTACCTCATCAATCCGGTTTGTTATGATATCTCTGGTCGCTGTATTGTCTCCTTCACCCTTGTTGTACCCCATCAATCTGGTTTATTATGATATCTCTGGTCGCTGTATTGTCTCCTTCACCCTTGTTGTACCTCATCAATCCGGTTTGTTATGATATCTCTTGTTGCTGTATTGTCTCCTTCACCCTTGTTGTACCTCATCAATCCGGTTTGTTATGATATCTCTGGTCGCTGTATTGTCTCCTTCACCCTTGTTGTACCCTATCAATCCAGTTTGTTATGAAATCTCTGGTTGCTGTTTTGTCTCCTTCACCCTTGTTGTACCTCATCAATCCGGTTTGTTATGATATCTCTGGTTGCTGTTTTGTCTCCTTCACCCTTGTTGTACCCCATCAATCCAGTTTGTTATGATATCTCTGGTTGCTGTATTGTCTCCTTCACCCTTGTTGTACCCCATCAATCCGGTTTGTTATGATATCTCTGGTCGCTGTATTGTCTCCTTCACCCTTGTTGTACCCCATCAATCCGGTTTGTTATGATATCTCTGGTTGCTGTATTGTCTCCTTCACCCTTGTTGTACCCCATCAATCCGGTTTGTTATGATATCTCTGGTCGCTGTATTGTCTCCTTCACCCTTGTTGTACCTCATCAATCCAGTTTGTTATGATATCTCTGGTTGCTGTTTTGTCTCCTTCACCCTTGTTGTACCTCATCAATCCAGTTTGTTATGATATCTCTGGTTGCTGTTTTGTCTCCTTCACCCTTGTTGTACCTCATCAATCCGGTTTGTTATGATATCTCTGGTTGCTGTTTTGTCTCCTTCACCCTTGTTGTACCTCATCAATCCGGTTTGTTATGATATCTCTGGTCGCTGTATTGTCTCCTTCACCCTTGTTGTACCTCATCAATCCAGTTTGTTATGATATCTCTGGTTGCTGTTTTGTCTCCTTCACCCTTGTTGTACCTCATCAATCCAGTTTGTTATGATATCTCTGGTTGCTGTTTTGTCTCCTTCACCCTTGTTGTACCTCATCAATCCGGTTTGTTATGATATCTCTGGTTGCTGTTTTGTCTCCTTCACCCTTGTTGTACCTCATCAATCCGTTTTGTTATGATATCTCTGGTTGCTGTATTGTCTCCTTCACCCTTGTTGTACCTCATCAATCCAGTTTGTTATGATATCTCTGGTCGCTGTATTGTCTCCTTCACCCTTGTTGTACCTCATCAATCCGGTTTGTTATGATATCTCTTGTTGCTGTTTTGTCTCCTTCACCCTTGTTGTACCTCATCAATCCGGTTTGTTATGATATCTCTGGTTGCTGTTTTGTCTCCTTCACCCTTGTTGTACCCCGTCAATCTGGTTTATTATGATATCTCTGGTTGCTGTTTTGCCTCCTTCACCCTTGTTGTACCTCATCAATCTGGTTTGTTATGATATCTCTGGGTGCTGTTTTGTCTCCTTCACCCTTGTTGTACCTCATCAATCCGGTTTGTTATGATATCTCTGGTTGCTGTTTTGTCTCCTTCACCCTTGTTGTACCTCATCAATCCGGTTTGTTATGATATCTCTTGTTGCTGTATTGTCTCCTTCACCCTTGTTGTACCTCATCAATCCGGTTTGTTATGATATCTCTGGTCGCTGTATTGTCTCCTTCACCCTTGTTGTACCCCATCAATCTGGTTTATTATGATATCTCTGGTTGCTGTTTTGTCTCCTTCACCCTTGTTGTACCTCATCAATCCGGTTTGTTATGATATCTCTGGTCGCTGTATTGTCTCCTTCACCCTTGTTGTACCCCATCAATCCGGTTTGTTATGATATCTCTGGTTGCTGTTTTGTCTCCTTCACCCTTGTTGTACCCCGTCAATCTGGTTTATTATGATATCTCTGGTTGCTGTTTTGTCTCCTTCACCCTTGTTGTACCTCATCAATCCGGTTTGTTATGATATCTCTTGTTGCTGTATTGTCTCCTTCACCCTTGTTGTACCTCATCAATCCGGTTTGTTATGATATCTCTGGTCGCTGTATTGTCTCCTTCACCCTTGTTGTACCCCATCAATCTGGTTTATTATGATATCTCTGGTCGCTGTATTGTCTCCTTCACCCTTGTTGTACCTCATCAATCCGGTTTGTTATGATATCTCTTGTTGCTGTATTGTCTCCTTCACCCTTGTTGTACCTCATCAATCCGGTTTGTTATGATATCTCTGGTCGCTGTATTGTCTCCTTCACCCTTGTTGTACCCTATCAATCCAGTTTGTTATGAAATCTCTGGTTGCTGTTTTGTCTCCTTCACCCTTGTTGTACCTCATCAATCCGGTTTGTTATGATATCTCTGGTTGCTGTTTTGTCTCCTTCACCCTTGTTGTACCCCATCAATCCAGTTTGTTATGATATCTCTGGTTGCTGTATTGTCTCCTTCACCCTTGTTGTACCCCATCAATCCGGTTTGTTATGATATCTCTGGTCGCTGTATTGTCTCCTTCACCCTTGTTGTACCCCATCAATCCGGTTTGTTATGATATCTCTGGTTGCTGTATTGTCTCCTTCACCCTTGTTGTACCCCATCAATCCGGTTTGTTATGATATCTCTGGTCGCTGTATTGTCTCCTTCACCCTTGTTGTACCCCATCAATCCAGTTTGTTATGATATCTCTGGTCGCTGTATTGTCTCCTTCACCCTTGTTGTACCCCATCAATCCGGTTTGTTATGATATCTCTGGTCGCTGTATTGTCTCCTTCACCCTTGTTGTACCCCATCAATCCGGTTTGTTATGATATCTCTGGTTGCTGTATTGTCTCCTTCACCCTTGTTGTACCCCATCAATCCGGTTTGTTATGATATCTCTGGTCGCTGTATTGTCTCCTTCACCCTTGTTGTACCCCGTCAATCCGTTTTGTTATGATATCTCTGGGTGCAGTTTTGTCTCCTTCACCCTTGTTGTACCCCATCAATCCGGTTTGTTATGATATCTCTGGTTGCTGTATTGTCTCCTTCACCCTTGTTGTACCCCATCAATCTGGTTTGTTATGATATCTCTGGTTGCTGTTTTGTCTCCTTCACCCTTGTTGTACCCCATCAATCCGTTTTGTTATGATATCTCTGGTTGCTGTATTGTCTCCTTCACCCTTGTTGTACCCCATCAATCCAGTTTGTTATGATATCTCTGGTCGCTGTATTGTCTCCTTCACCCTTGTTGTACCCCATCAATCCGTTTTGTTATGATATCTCTGGTTGCTGTTTTGTCTCCTTCACCCTTGTTGTACCCCATCAATCCGTTTTGTTATGATATCTCTGGTTGCTGTTTTGTCTCCTTCACCCTTGTTGTACCCCATCAATCCGGTTTGTTATGAAATCTCTGGTTGCTGTTTTGTCTCCTTCACCCTTGTTGTACCTCATCAATCTGGTTTATTATGATATCTCTGGGTGCAGTTTTGTCTCCTTCACCCTTGTTGTACCCCATCAATCCGGTTTGTTATGATATCTCTGGTCGCTGTATTGTCTCCTTCACCCTTGTTGTACCCCATCAATCCAGTTTGTTATGATATCTCTGGTTGCTGTATTGTCTCCTTCACCCTTGTTGTACCCCATCAATCTGGTTTGATATGATATCTCTGGTTGCTGTATTGTCTCCTTCACCCTTGTTGTACCTCATCAATCCGTTTTGTTATGATATCTCTGGTTGCTGTATTGTCTCCTTCACCCTTGTTGTACCTCATCAATCCGTTTTGTTATGATATCTCTGGTTGCTGTATTGTCTCCTTCACCCTTGTTGTACCCCATCAATCCGTTTTGTTATGATATCTCTGGTTGCTGTTTTGTCTCCTTCACCCTTGTTGTACCTCATCAATCCGGTTTGTTATGATATCTCTGGTCGCTGTATTGTCTCCTTCACCCTTGTTGTACCCCATCAATCTGGTTTGTTATGATATCTCTGGTTGCTGTATTGTCTCCTTCACCCTTGTTGTACCCCGTCAATCTGGTTTGTTATGATATCTCTGGTTGCTGTATTGTCTCCTTCACCCTTGTTGTACCTCATCAATCTGGTTTGTTATGATATCTCTGGCTGCAGTATTGTCTCCTTCACCCTTGTTGTACCTCATCAATCCGGTTTGTTATGATATCTCTGGTTGCTGTATTGTCTCCTTCACCCTTGTTGTACCCCGTCAATCTGGTTTGTTATGATATCTCTGGTTGCTGTCTTGTCTCCTTCACCCTTGTTGTACCCCATCAATCCAGTTTGTTATGATATCTCTGGTTGCTGTTTTGTCTCCTTCACCCTTGTTGTACCTCATCAATCCGGTTTGTTATGATATCTCTGGCTGCAGTATTGTCTCCTTCACCCTTGTTGTACCTCATCAATCCAGTTTGTTATCGTGTCTCTGGTCGCTGTTTTGTCTCCTTCACCCTTGTTGTACCTCATCAATCCGTTTTGTTATTATATCTCTCGTCGCTGTATTGTCTCCTTCACCCTTGTTGTACCCCGTCAATCCGTTATGTTATGAAATCTCTGGTCGCTGTTTTGTTTCCTTCACCCTTGTTGTACCCCATCAATCTGGTTTGATATGATATCTCTGGTTGTTGTATTGTCTCCTTCACCCTTGTTGTACCTCATCAATCCAGTTTGTTATGATATCTCTGGGTGCAGTTTTGCCTCCTTCACTGTTGTTTGTGCTTTACTGTATCTTGAATTGTTTATAATTATGTTGGTTTCCGTTTTGTCTTCACCAAACAACTCCGCCAGTATATGTTCCGCGAGACAGGTTAACTTGTAACATTGTACAGAACACCTTACCGTTGTGTTGTCAACTGTATCTGTGGCCGACTTACATCCGGGACTCCCCGATATTGATTTCAGTTGTAGATAATTGATTAACGACGTATTGTGACGTATGCATGCTGGTAGAGCGGTCATCGCAGTACAGCCCAGAGCTTCGGCGTGACCAGATCGATCTGACCGTTGCACTTAATTGCTAAACAGAGTACGTTCTCCGTTTTTTTTTACAAGACGTTTCTGCAATACACAAGATTTATGACGTGTTTATAAAATTTTAGGAAATTATATCAATTAAACAAGTATAATACAATGTGAAAATTTATAATAAGACAGAAAGACACTTTCAATGGATTAGCAACATCTCCAAGGTTCCGTTATTGTAATAAACTCCAACATTAACGACCCGTGAAAACATATATCAAGATAAACGGAATTTAATGTATAGCAACAACAAAGTACATAGCGACTTCAGACCAGAAAGACCGGAAGCTCTGCCAACAACACAGCGACTTCAGATAAGAAACTCTGCTTTCAAAACAGTGACATCGGACCGGAAACTCTGCCTAACAAAACAGTGACATCAGGCCGGAAACTCTGCCGACAAACAGTGACATCAGACCGGAAGCTCTGCTTTCAAAACAGTGACCTCAGACCCGAGACTCTGCCGACAAAAAAGTGACATCAGGCCGGAAACACTGCCGACAAAAAAGTGACACCCGACCGGAAACTCTGCCGACAAAACAGTGACATCAGACTGGAAACCCTGCCTAACAAACAATGACATCGGACCGGAAACTATCTACCAAACAGTGACATCAGACCGGAAACCTTGCCTAACAAACAATGACATCGGACCGGAAACTATCTACCAAACAGTGACATCAGACCGGAAACCATGCCTAACAAACAATGACATCGGACCGGAAACTATCTACCAAACAGTGACATCAGGCCGGAAACACTGCCGACAAAACAGTGACATCAGGCCGGAAACTCTGCCGACAAAACAGTGACATCGGACCAGAAAATATCTACCAAACAATGACATCGGACCGGAAACTATCTACAAAACAGTGACATCAACCTGGAAACCTTGCCTAACAAACAATGACATCGGACCGAAAACTATCTACCAAACAGTGACATCAGGCCGGAAACACTGCCGACAAAACAGTGACATCAGGCCGGAAACTCTGCCGACAAAACAGTGACATCAGACCGGAAACTCTGCCGACAAAACAGTGACATCAGACCAGAAACCCTGCCTTACAAACAGTGACATCAGACCGGAAACTCTGCCTACCAAACAGTGACATCAGACTGGAAACCCTGCCTAACAAACAGTGACATCAGACCGGAAACTATCTACCAAACAGTGACATCAGACCGGAAACCTTGCCTAACAAACAGTGACATCGGACCGGAAACTATCTACCAAACAGTGACATCAGACCGGAAACCATGCCTAACAAACAATGACATCGTACCGGAAACTATCTACAAAACAGTGACATCAGACTGGAAACCCTGCCTATCAAACAGTGACATCAGACCGGAAACTCTGCCGACAAAACAGTGACATCAGACTGGAAACCCTGCCTAACAAACAGTGACATCAGACCAGAAACCCTGCCTTAAAAACAGTGACATCAGACCGGAAACTCTGCCTAACAAACAGTGACATCAGACCAGAAACCCTGCCTTAAAAACAGTGACATCAGACCGGAAACTCTGCCTACCAAACAGTGACATCAGACCGGAAACCCTGCCTAACAAACAGTGACATCAGACCGGAAACCCTGCCTAACTAATGAGGTGACCACATGACAAAACACACTTCTCATCAGTATAATATGTATTACACTTACAAGTCGCACATGTGATATGCTATACTGAGCTGCAGTGTAACTACGCTTAAAAAGTGTGTTCGTTGAGCCATGACAGTCCAGATCCGGGTTCATCCACTAGAACGGCGCCAGTGACAATATGACAATAACCGATGTCGTTTTCATTTTAGGAGAATTTTACCTCCGATTCAGAGAAATTCGCCTACTATGGAAAATCATTTTTCCTCGTCATATAAACTGGTAACAGGATGAATCGCTTATTTAACTGTAGTTATTGTGACCAACGGAGCCAAATTAAAGGCCCTTCACTCCGGCTTGTTCGGAGTTTAGCCAAAAACTTATATGGACATCTTGATAATTCTGAAGAAATATAAAATTACTTAAAAAGATTAACACATTTAATTCGAAAGTAGGTCAAGGTTATTTTGATTAACTATCTTGGAAGCCATTCGTTCAATTGTGCAACTGATATATACTCAAACAAAATAGCTAGAAATCATTGCTGGGAACCTGCAGGTAGGATGTAACTCTAACTGTACCTGCTGGCCCGATAGCATGATTCGTAACAGGCGACTAATTTAGGATCTTATCTTTTCTTTCTTTAGTCTCAAACAATGGCAACCGGGAACCGTCGGCACTTTCAGTAAACGAGAAAATACTCGTTTATGGAAAGTACCGTCGGTTCCCGATTGAAACAATGGTAGTCACTACTCCCGGCTTGACGCTCAGCGTTACGCTAGTGGAACGAGTGTAGTCAGGATAGTGGGACCGGATGGGATGTTTCGGCAGTCTACCTCAGTGCGGTAGCACATCCTAGTCTATTAGTCGGCACAGGTTTCGAACTGTCGCATGGAGGGTTACACGAACATACCACAGTTTAAACACAAACTCAACACATATACTCACAACGGGAGGCCATCTTTAAATGACCTAAGCTGTTAACAGGACGGAAATAAAACCAAACCAGTTCGTCACACTGCCTTGATATCATTTCGTCTCATTGTGCCACTGGTCGAAATGTCTTGGTCTTAAGCTACACGAAACATGTCGTTTTTAAAATGTTTCGCACAAGACATTGTTGAAGCCAAAAAAGCATGACCCTTGTTCACTGGTAACTCAAAAATAGTTCAAAGGTCATGCTATATTTTAGTGGTAGTCCCAGCATAACCAAACTAGCTAGATTGTCATTCAAGATGTTTTAGTTAATGTCGAGCAAGGGATGACATGGTGCCATAGGGAAAAGTGTCCAAATTGACACGTACGCTTATATAACAGTAAGCTAAAGAAAGTATAGAAAACGTTGGGAGAGTAAATAGTACAAAAATACACAAATGTAGAAGGTAAATGATTCATTCAATTCAAATCAGACTGCGCTGGGGTCTATTGGATGGACCCTGAACATGTGACCGAATGATTTTGGATTCATGTCCGGTCACCGCACTGTGTTTCAGGTGGCCGATAAACGAAGTACCAAATCCATGATATAAGCAAGATCCAAACTTCAGATACAGGTCTCCCATAGATCTGGTATAGACCTCTCTTTGATCAGGTATAGAACTCTTTTAGTTCAGGTAAAGGCCTCTCTTAGTTCAGGTATAGACCTCTCTTATATCAGGTATAGACCTATCTTATATCAGGTATAGACCTCTCTTAGTTCAGGTATAGATCTCTCTTATATCAGGTATAGACCTATCTTATATCAGGTATAGACCTCTCTCATATCAGGTATAGACCTCTCTCATATCAGGTATATACCTCTCTTATATCAGGTATAGATCTCTCTTATATCAGGTATACACATCTTTTAGTTCAGGTATAGATCTCTCTTATATCATGTATAGACCTATCTTAGTTCAGGTATAGATCTCTCTTATATCAGGTATAGACCTCTCTTAGTTCAGGTATAGATCTCTCTTATATCAGGTATAGACCTCTCTTAGTTCAGGTATAGATCTCTCTTATATCAGGTATAGACCTATCTTATATCAGGTATAGACCTCTCTTAGTTCAGGTATAGATCTCTCTTATATCAGGTATAGACCTATCTTATATCAGGTATAGACCTCTCTTGCTTCAGGTATAGATCTCTCTTATATCAGGTATAGACCTCTCTTATATCAGGTATAGACCTCTCTTAGTTCAGGTATAGATCTCTCTTATATCAGGTATAGACCTCTCTTAGTTCAGGTATAGACCTCTCTTAGTTCAGGTATAGACCTCTCTTAGCTCAGGTATAGACCTCTCTTAGCTCAGGTATGGACCTCTCTTAGTTCAGGTATAGATCTCTCTTATATCAGGTATAGACCTCTCTTAGATCAGGTATAGACCTCTCTTATATCAGGTATAGACCTCTCTTATATCAGGTATAGACCTCTCTTATATCAGGTATAGACCTCTCTTATATCAGGTATAGACCTCTCTTATATCAGGTATAGACCTCTCTTATATCAGGTATAGACCTGTCTTATATCAGGTATAGACCTCTCTTAGCTCAGGTATGGACCTCTCTTAGTTCAGGTATAGACCTCTCTTATATCAGGTATAGACCTCTCTTAGATCAGGTATAGACCTCTCTTATATCAGGTATAGACCTCTCTTATATCAGGTATAGACCTGTCTTATATCAGGTATAGACCTCTCTTAGCTCAGGTATAGGCCTCTTTTAGTTCAGGTATAGATCTCTCTTATATCAGGTATAGACCTCTCTCATATCAGGTATACACATCTTTTAGTTCAGGTGTAGACCTCTCTTAGTTCAGGTATAAACCTCTCTTAGTTCAGGTATAGACCTCTCTTATATCAGGTATAGATCTCTCTTATATCAGGTATAGACCTCTCTTATATCAGGTATAGATCTCTCTTATATCAGGTATAGACCTCTCTTATATCAGGTATAGACCTCTCTTAGCTCAGGTATAGACCTCTCTTATATCAGGTATAGACCTCTCTTAGCTCAGGTATAGATCTCTCTTATATCAGGTATAGACCTCTCTTAGTTCAGGTAAAGACCTCTCTTATATCAGGTATAGACATCTCTTATATCAGGTATAGACCTCTCTTATATCAGGTATAGACATCTCTTATATCAGGTATAGACCTCTCTTAGTTCAGGTAAAGACCTCTCTTATTTCAGGTATAGACATTTCTTATATCAGGTATAGACCTCTTTTAGTTCAGGTATAAACATCTTTTAGTTCAGGTATAGACCTCTCTTAGTTCAGGTATAGACCTCTCTTAGTTCGATAAAAGAGTCGTTTTTGTGTATTTTTTTTTATTTCATGGCGAATCTAGTGTACGTTGCTGCACGATGACTGAAATATTAACATTGATATCGTACATTTAGGATACCGTCAACGCATTGTGTAACCGTTAGAATAAGAATGAAGAAAATGATTGAAAAGTGGAGTTTTCCACGCACTCCAAAATACGTTTGATAACATCTGGCTTCCAGACATATAGAAGTCTCCAGTTGGAGTAATACACGTTATCTAGGTACTAGAAAACAAGGACAAACGGTAAGGTTATAATGACATGCAATATAATAGTACTTGAAGAATTTGGCAAAATACTCGGGGAAGAGAAACAATACAACAACTGTGGCAACTGCGCCCACCAGTCGGAAACCACCCACCATTTTGATCCAATTCACACAGAGGAGTCCATTGACCGCACCTTGGCTGACGCTCAGGGATGTGCTAAAAACCAGATCTTAGGTCGCTAATGTTTGATGACGATCAGAAAATAAAAGGTGTTTGGCATTTTAAACACACCTACACCATCATCTAATTAATCCGTTAGTATACAGGTAAGAGCTAGGGGCCATCATCTAATTAATCCGTTAGTATACAGGTAAGAGCTATAGGGGCCATCATCTAATTAATCCGTTAGTATACAGGTAAGAGCTTGAGGCCATCATCTAATTAATCCGTTAGTATACAGGTAAGAGCTAGAGGTCATCATCTAATTAATCCGTTAGTATACAGGTAAGAGCTATAGGGGCCATCATCTAATTAATCCGTTAGTATACAGGTAAGAGCTTGAGGCCATCATCTAATTAATCCGTTAGTATACAGGTAAGAGCTATAGGGGCCATCATCTAATTAATCTGTTAGTATACAGGTAAGAGCTTGAGGCCATCATCTAATTAATCCGTTAGTATACAGGTAACAACTAGAGGTCATCATCTAATTAATCCGTTAGTATACAGGTAACAACTAGAGGTCATCATCTAATTAATCCGTTAGTATACAGGTAAGAGCTTGAGGCCATCATCTAATTAATCTGTTAGTATACAGGTAAGAGCTATAGGGGCCATCATCTAAATAATCTGTTAGTATACAGGTAAGAGCTAGGGGCCATCATCTAATTAATCTGTTAGTATACAGGTAACAACTAGAGGTCATCATCTAATTAATCTGTTAGTATACAGGTAAGAGCTAGGGGCCATCATCTAATTAATCTGTTAGTATACAGGTAAGAGCTTGAGGCCATCATCTAATTAATCTGTTAATTCACAGGTAAGAGCTTGAGGCCATCATCTAATTAATCTGTTAGTATACAGGTAAGAGCTTGAGGCCATCATCTAATTAATCTGTTAGTATACAGGTAAGAGCTTGAGGCCATCATCTAATTAATCTGTTAGTATACAGGTAAGAGCTATAGGGGCCATCATCTAATTAATCTGTTAGTATACAGGTAAGAGCTAGGGGCCATCATCTAATTAATCTGTTAGTATACAGGTAAGAGATATAGGGGCCATCATCTAATTAATCCGTTAGTATACAGGTAAGAGCTTGAGGCCATCATCTAATTAATCCGTTAGTATACAGGTAAGAGCTATAGGGGCCATCATCTAATTAATCCGTTAGTATACAGGTAAGAGCTATAGGGGCCATCATCTAATTAATCTGTTAGTATACAGGTAAGAGCTATAGGGGCCATCATCTAATTAATCTGTTAGTATACAGGTAAGAGCTAGGGGCCATCATCTAATTAATCCGTTAGTATACAGGTAAGAGCTATAGGGGCCATCATCTAATTAATCTGTTAGTATACAGGTAACAGCTAGAGGTCATCATCTAATTAATCCGAGTATACAGGTAACAGCTAGAGGTCATCATCTAATTAATCCGAGTATACAGGTAAGAGCTATAGGGGCCATCATCTAATTAATCCGTTAGTATACAGGTAAGAGCTAGAGGTCATCATCTAATTGATCCGAGTATACAGGTAAGAGCTAGAGGTCATCATCTAATTAATCCGTTAGTATACAGGTAAGAGCTAGAGGTCATCATCTAATTAATCTGTTAGTATACAGGTAATAGCTAGAGGTCATCATCTAATTAATCTGTTAGTATACAGGTAAGAGCTAGAGGTCATCATCTAATTTATCCGTTAGTATACAGGTAAGAGCTAGGGGCCATCATCTAATTAATCCGAGTATACAGGTAAGAGCTAGAGGTCATCATCTAATTAATCCGTTAGTATACAGGTAAGAGCTAGAGGTCATCATCTAATTAATCCGTTAGTATACAGGTAAGAGCTAGAGGTCATCATCTAATTAATCCGTTAGTATACAGGTAAGAGCTAGAGGTCATCATCTAATTAATCCGTTAGTATACAGGTAAGAGCTAGGGGCCATCATCTAATTAATCCGAGTATACAGGTAAGAGCTAGAGGTCATCATCTAATTAATCCGTTAGTATACAGGTAAGAGCTAGAGGTCATCATCTAATTAATCCGTTAGTATACAGGTAAGAGCTGGAGGTCATCATCTAATTAATCTGTTAGTATACAGGTAATAGCTAGAGGTCATCATCTAATTAATCCGTTAGTATACAGGTAAGAGCTAGAGGTCATCATCTAATTAATCCGTTAGTATACAGGTAAGAGCTAGAGGTCATCATCATCATCTAATTAATCCGTTAGTATACAGGTAAGAGCTAGAGGTCATCATCTAATTAATCCGTTAGTATACAGGTAAGAGCTAGAGGTCATCATCTAATTAATCTGTTAGTATACAGGTAGGAGCTAGAGGTCATCATCTAATTAATCCGTTAGTATACAGGTAAGAGCTAGAGGTCATCATCTAATTAATCCGTAAGTATACAGGAAAGAGCTAGAGGTCATCATCTAATTAATCCGTTAGTATACAGGTAAGAGCTAGAGGTCATCATCTAATTAATCCGTTAGTATACAGGTAATAGCTAGAGGTCATCATCTAATTAATCTGTTAGTATACAGGTAAGAGCTAGGGGCCATCATCTAATCAATTTGTTAATTCACAGGTAATAGCTAGAGGTCATCATCAAATTAATCTGTCTATTCAAAGGTAAGAACTAGAGGCCATCATCAAATTAATCTGTCTATTCAAAGGTAATAGCTAGAGGTCATCATCAAATTAATCTGTTAGTTCACAGGTAATAGCTAGAGGCCATCATCAAATTAATCTGTTAGTATACAGGTAAGAGCTAGGGGCCATCATCTAATTAATATGTTTACTGTGTAACTAAATCTATCCGCTGTACATTATGTAAATATTTTGAATACACCTAATCGTGTACTTAAAACATGTTATAGCGCACTATTGGGTCGTGTTATAGTGCACTATTGGAGACTATTGTCAACACAAATTATAAGCTGTACTAGTTTTATCATGTTTAATATGATTTATATAGTGTGGACTATATTCAAAATGGTAAAAAAATTGTGGAAATGTGCACTCAACGTCTGCATGACATATATTTGTTCACGAATTACATTCTGCATTCGAAACATCATTTAAATGTTATTATATAGACATATTGTCGATACTTTAATGTGATCAATTTACAATTTATTTAAATGGGTCCTTTTAGTACTTATTTCTAAAAACAATGGGTCCCACAATGTTAAATTAGAGTATTTCCAGAATTTCTACGAGTCCTATCACAATTTTATGAATGTACCACTGCTTTTACTATTCAGTTGTATTCAGTAAAGCATCTTACTTCTATTGTCAAAAAGAGGTCAACGAAAACGTCGAACTTGTGATGAAATGTACTGGAGATGAGATCTATGTTATTCTATATTTGTCTTGCTTATTTTATGTTTAGAAACACCGACATAAACAATACTGCCGACGTACTAAATTAAATGAGTTATTGTCATGTAAACAAATATCAAAACATTAGCTAGATTGGGTATTTGTTTACGGTATACTATATATATATATAATTATGATTGTTATACCGCCCAAAAAATACATCTTCTTCAATTATGTTCTCCATCTTCTCACATCATGTCCCCATCACAGGGACCTGAGAATTTGTTACAGCTAGTTTTGGACATAAAATAGGGTGTTTAGAGTAATTTTACCCATTTGGGAGGTTAAGATCAATTTTCGATAAAAATGCCCCCTCAAGGGGGCTTTTATGACCATTGAGGGGGCATTATTTTAGGTACAAAACTATTTTAGGTCCAAAACTAGCTGTAACAAATTCTCAGGTCCCTGTGGTCCCCATCTCCCCTCCTCATTCCCTTTCCTCGTTTTTTTGTCTTTCTATCTATATTTGCCATTCTTTTCCACATTCGTCATTGTATTGTCATATTTTGTTGTTATCACGTGATTGATTTGTAAATTGTTGTCGTATTTATTTATTAAGGACAGGACTTAATGAGTTGGTATAACTTGTGTCCAGTCCTTTTGTTTATAAACAATAACATATGTTTTAACCAAAAGATAAACTCTCGCGCAGTTATAATTGCAGAAGTGTGTATTCATTTTTGTGTGATCATTACTAAATAAAGAATTGACCTCCGCCATCTTGAAAGTTGCAAATTTGTTTGAATTCATGTAACCTATATACAGTATTGCTTCTTGAAACTTGAGCATGTGGCTTATTTATTCCTCGGTTGGTGTTTTAACGACAAGCGATTCGGCCCATTTGGTAGGAAGTTGCCGTTATAAAAACATTATCTGTCAGAATAACAGAAATCTTTATTGTTTTATATTTTACACGTCGCTGTAATTAAAGTCCCAATATACATTTTGCATATACGCATCTTCAGTGGATTTTTCGTAATTTTGAAAAAAAAACACTTAATAGCCATGCAAAAATAAGGCTAAAACGAAGTCTCGAGCGGTTACTAACAAGAAACTCTTGACAGAAAATCCCAAAGAATTAAAAAAAAATTAGGTGTGGACCACTAAAACAACAAGCCGAAGTTAGACTACAGTTCAAAGTGGATGCACGTTAACAAATACCGAGTTACAACTGCTGCTGTACCGGTAACCGCGTAAGAATTCATCTTGGGTATTGGTAACATTAGTTAATCTTAACTAAATCTATAAATATAATTAATTATTAGGCTTGATTTTCCCTTAAAGTTTTGCCGAAAGTAACGTATATGAGACCTTTAACTTTATTTATTTTACAACAATTATGAAACAGGTTATCCATCTTATATTTATCACTCTTCTTGGCCCGGAGGTTAGCGCGCGAGGTGTCTTATTGTGAGAGGAAACTGGAGTACCAGGAGAAAAACCCCATATGGTCAGACAGGTGACCCCAATACCGTTTTAGGTCCGGTGGGAGAATACGTCACTGTTACACAATAGGATTTATTCAAGTGGACTAAAATTACAAGCAATATATCAGTTTGATTCAAAGGAACCTAAATACCAACACCCTGGACCTGTATTTAGTCGTGAAACAAGTTGTAAGAAATGTTATTTTGCGTCGTGTTTCCAACAAACAACTTTAGCCTATGTATAGCTATTATTACGGCGAAGAAATGTCTTAAATGTCTGACATAATTACCCCGATGACCTTGAATACAAGTTAATGTCAACCATTTGAACAAACTTACTTACCCATCAATAAAGAATGACATTGACCAAACATCATTACCCTAGGCTTCAAGTGACTTTAAAGGTCATTCTGTATATTGAGAATTTGTTTTAAAAAATTGACCTCTGTGACCTTGGATATAGATTAAGATCATTCAGTTGAACGAACTTGATCTTAATATACAATGTAATTAGTAAATCAATGTTATTCATTTGAACGTATTTAGTAGCCCTTCGTTTCAGCATGATACTTACTTATTTAAAATCCAAACATGCTTCTGGAACAATATTGTCATTCTAGACAAGTTGGTTCTTGAGAAGAAGTTGTTTTAATAAATATTCATTTTTATTGCATTTTAACATCAATCTGATTAAAATCATATCTTGATCTCCGCACCGTTCCGTAAACTTCTCTCTGCTGCGTTAAACGTAGTGAGAACAAGGATCTGTATTTTAATCAGATTGATTTTAAAATCCGAATAACATTTTGTGAATCAAACATACATATATAAAAGACATATGCATATAGTTTTTATCAAACTCAAGCACATAAAAAATCGACGCCCTCCCCTTTTTTCAACGCCAAAAATATATATAGTTATATACAGTAGTTAGATCGGCATGGTACTGTATATTGCAAGAGCCAGTCCATCGTTTACGGCATAACGACCGGTTGGTTGGTGTACATTCTGATTATGTAGGAGTGCGATGAGATCGGACGGAATCTACGTCCGGGTTTGGCAGCAAGTTATAGCACTCTCTCAGAAGAGGTATTGTAAAAACAAACAGTTTTAATCCTCCGCGAAACAAAAATACAATATCTTCTAGTAGTGAAAAGGTGGTTGTTTACTATACAACTAATGGCGCCACAGACAATGTTGTAGATTATCAAAAACTGAGGATATAATTTATAATAGTTGCAGATTATCAAACAGTTTTACACTGAGGGTATTATAAATATTGTAGATTACCAAACACTAGAGATTATTGTAAAATTATAAAAATCAGGGAGGAATATATGGGAGACACGTACATCCCTGTAAAAATGTATCCAACTTTTTTTGCCGTGATGCTATTTTTTTTTATTTCTATTGAAAATCGTATCGATAGGTTAATTTATTTCATAAAAACGTCTTAATCCAAATCACATGTCATTACCATTGAGGTCGGCAACTACCTTATAAGACGGGTGTTATCAAAAAGATATGGACTCTAGTGTACTTTTGCGGAAATTTTAACGAAATTTTTAATGTTATTCGATCTGTTTTTCAGATTAATAGTTTTGAATATTTGTATGATTGCATTGGTCATGCACAAACTTAGATATATAGTAAAGACGATTAAAGCCATTTTTTTAATTAATACGCCGTATCGTACATTTTACACTACTAGTATCAGGCACCGTACGCGTACTGTCAACCAGTTATTTAGTCAGAGATGAAATATCCCTGGATAAGTATTTAATCTCTATAATAAAAAAAATGGCAAAATCAATACATCGTTTTGTTTGAACAGTTTAATACTATGTCTGATTTAGTACAAGTCTGTACAATGTTGTATTTAGACAATGTTGATGACAAAATGTATGTACACTCGACCGTCGCAGTAAACCTTCCACTGCACTTTACTCTAGATCTGCATCCAGAAAGGGACACCTGCTGTATCCAGTTTCAAGTACAAACAACCCAGACTCCTGTATGAGGCACACCCCCCCCAATTCTCGTCATTAGGGTACTGAATACTGCCACACAAGTACCTCATCGGCAACACTTCGCCACGGCAAAGTCCTAGGGATATCCCCTATGACGTCAAAGGATTACGTAAATCATCGCTAAGCTACCGCAGCAATCGATTTCTTCCGATTACCGATCTTGCCCGCGCTTCCAGCATAACACAGGCAATATATATTTTATGTTTATAATTTTCTTTTAAAGTCAGGGGCCGAATGTTTTGACTTCATTTGTTGTATCTGATTTAGAGATGGAATGAAGGGGGATTTACAGAATACGAATCTGCGGCTCGGTTTCAATCTGATTGCATTCACCTCCAAAATGGCTTCCTGCGTGGGAGGGCGAACGAAATTTGAAACACTTTGAACTGGGCAACTTACGTTAAATTGGTGTGGACATATTTTCTAATTGTGTTCAGGCAAAAATGGATTCAATTTGATCAATGCGAGACTATACAGGAGCACGGACACACTGTGTATGTGTGTGTTCGTGCCCAGTTTGTGTGCCTACCGACAGACGTAAGTTTTAGAAGTTTGTGTTCGCCGATCAGCTGATTTACTATCTGAGACCGCCCCCGCTTTCTTGGGATTATTTACATCGAGTGTTTACATGAGGAAAACCAACAGGTAAGTTAACACAGACTTCAATTATTCAGTTTTATTAATTATATTGTATATTCAGTGAGTAAACAAAACAATATTGTGTGTGTATTGCAACTGTTTATCAGTAGATCAATAAGAAAAATAGACAAAACCTTGCAGTCTGGGATTGGCATGAACGATACTAGCGTAAACAATGACAGAGACACATGCGTAACCTCACAAGTGTTTAATGGAAAATATCAGCAACACACTCATATTATGTTTGAAAGGAAAGTTGATGGGATTAACCAGAATATATATAATTAGTTATGTGATGATGTCAACAGCACAATCAGGTCACGGCAAATTAATGGTTGGTAGATTGCTGCTGTATATCTACATGTGTACAAAGTTATAACAGTAGGCCTATTGCCAGTTTTGGCAAATTTATTATAAGTACTAATTATAAATACATAATTAGTCTGTTTGTTAAACCACACTTCTACAATTAACACACAGATCTTCTTCAGAAGCACTGAACCGTGTACAGTGGGCCAAATTCATGCTTCATTGAATAACAAAAAATGTTTAATTATTATGATAATGACAAATCTTATATTAATGAAGACTTAACCAAGACAATTTCTTTGGCCTGTATGAATTGCTATTTATTGATCAATATATACATCATTTTACACTTTTTAAGTTGGACTAATTGTAAGTTGAAGTTATTATTGCTATCACCTCAAACTAACATGTTTATTTAGTTCTTAAAAAGCAGTCCCAATGTTACATATTAGGGCAAGAAGAAATTGCTTAAGCAAAATTATCTTCTGATACTGAGATTTGTTATTACCTGATAAAAAATAGAATTGCGATTTGTTTTCTCAAAATTATGATAACTAATTTTTTTCTAGATGTCAATGTATAGAAAACTCTTGGAATGCGATATTCATCATGCTTATAGAGAAATGAGCAGTTTTTTTTCCACTATATAAATATATTGTTTACAACAATTTTAATCTCTCTTGTTGGTCCGGATGTTAGCATGTGGATATAATAAATGTGGAAGGGCACCAGAGAACCTGGAGAAAACACATGGTCAAGCAGGTGACCCCATGTACCTTTTCACAGATCTGATCAGAGAATTCACCTTGGTGTATATAAGCAGGGCAAGTGGCATTGGCTATCAACTGCCAGCAGACAACCCTATGTAGGGTAGCCACTGTAAAGTGTAATGGTTGCCACTTTTTGATTGCACCATTTTGTATTCAGCTTTATAGGCTTACTGAAATAATGTTGGACTATAATATAATATAAATACATCCAAACTTTATTTATTTACAACAATTATGAAACAATAAAGTTATCCAACTGACATTAATCACTCTTGTTGGCCTGGATGTTAGGGCACAAGGGGTCATATTGTAGGAGGAAACCGTAGTACCCGGAGAAAACCCATGTGGTTGGGCAGGTGACCCCACACCTTAATTTCACAAACAGTTCTCTTTATAAGCTGATAAAACTCTTTTGTAGGTCAGAAAAAATGCCATTTTATGGCTGATGAGTTTAATTTTCTATAGTAAAGTGTGCATGTTTAATAAATTGTTCATGCACACAAATAATCACCAAAAGATTGCATACTGTATTTCCTGTAATTAGCGCCCTCCCCCTAAAAGCGCCCCTCCCCATTCTACAGAATTATATAAGCATCCCTTTTAATCGTGACACAAATAAATTATTCCATTTAACGGTGCGGTAAAACCTCGCTGTGCGCATGTTTACAAGACAAAACCACACAACTACTGTTTATTTGTGTACAAATTGTCCAAAATTGATGAGTACTACCCATTCTTGCCATTTTTCGCCCAGAACCTACAGTACTTTTGATATCCTATAAAGCGCCCCCTGTGGGACCATTTTTAGGCGCCCTGGGCACTACTTACGGAAAATACGGTAACTGGATGTTAACAAATGCAATTCTGTCCTTTCATTTACTAAACAAATGGAGACAATAGTGTTTTGTCTTGACTGTTACAATGGCATTTCGTGATACATTTTAATCAAACTATAAATATTTACATATATGTACCAAAAGTATAAAATTATAAACAAATGATGGAACAACCAAATCCCCAGAACGACTTGATGTTTTCTTTGGTTGCCATTGCTAGTTATGCTAGATGATCATGAATCATGATCATCTAGCATAACTGACAATGGCATTGTTATCCAGAAATATCAATTCAAAACAATGCAAGAATTTCTGTTGAATTTTGGCTTCTTAATTCACATTGTTTGAATTTGACTGGTCGACTTGGACTGTTGTTTAGAGCATCTGTCTAGAGTTCAGACACTCCCCGCTTCAAGTCCTGGTCTGGCTGTGTCTAGAGTTCAGACACTCCCCGCTTCAAGTCCTGGTCTGGCTGTGTCTAGAGTTCAGACACTCCCCGCTTCAAGTCCTGGTCTGGCTGTGTCTAGAGTTCAGACACTCCCCGCTTCAAGTCCTGGTCTGGCTGTGTCTAGAGTTCAGACACTCCCTGCTTCAAGTCCTGGTCTGGCTGTGTCTAGAGTTCAGACACTCTCTGGTTCAAGTTCTGGTCTGGCTGTGTCTAGAGTTCAGACACTCTCTGGTTCAAGTCATGGTCTAGCCGTGTCTAGAGTTCAGACACTCCCTGCTTCAAGGCCTGGTCTGGCCATGTCTAGAGTTAAGACACTCCCCGCTTCAAGTCCTGGTCTGGCCGTGTCTAGAGTTCAGACACTCCCTGGTTCAAGTTCTGGTCTGGCCGTGTCTAGAGTTCATGATCAGATGCTCTCTGATTCAAGTCATGGTCTGGCCGTGTCTAGAGTTCAGACACTCCCTGCTTCAAGTCCTGGTCTGGCCGTGTCTAGAGTTAAGACACTCCCCGCTTCAAGTCCTGGTCTGGCCGTGTCAAGAGTTCAGACACTCCCTGGTTCAAGTTCTGGTCTGGCCGTGTCTAGAGTTCAGATGCTCTCTGGTTCAAGTTCTGGTCTGGCCGTGTCTAGAGTTCAGATGCTCTCTGGTTCAAGTCATGGTCTGGCCATGTCTAGAGTTCAGACACTCCCTGGTTCAAGTTCTGGTCTGGCTGTGTCTAGAGTTTAGACACTCTCTGGTTCAAGTTCTGGTCTGTCTGTGTCTAGAGTTCAGACACTCTCTGGTTCAAGTTCTGGTCTGGCTGTGTCTAGAGTTAATAAGACACTCCCGGACACTCCCTGGTTCACTTCCTGGTCTTAGTGGTAACCAAACATATTCAACTGGAGATATTCCTTTGTAATAAAAATCAGCCCTGCGTATACAATCAATGCTATAAAAAATATAGGCACTATATATGCCTTGACACAAGTTTACTAGGTACCAGCGAGATTGTCTATTGAAGAGTTTATAAGCTTAAAAGCAGACACAACACTTGTCAACAGCAAACCATTTGTTTTTCATTTTAGTTTCCAGTGAAAATTGAGATTCTGTGTCATTCAGCTTTAATGATGATAGGAAATGATAGTAGGGTGTCTACATTAATGGGTATTACGTATGTGTATACCTGTTCTTATAATTACTTGATCTGAAGGACCAAGGTGAGCTATGTTGTATGTATATTTATAAAGTCCTTGTTGTCTCTAGGATACAAAACTGTTGTTTCTGCTGCCTATACTCATTTATCAAATGTTAGGCTAACTTTTTTCAATAACTTCCTGGAATTCACCAAATTAGTGTGGAAACTTGGGATGAGCCTAGTTAACGTTGTTTACTGAACTGGTCCTAATCATGATTATCAGCAGCAGAGACAATTTAGTAAACCAGCATTTTTTAAAATCAACTGGAATGAAAAATACTTATATTCAGACAAATATAGGAATCCATACTTGATAATTTGATACTGTGTAGCCGATGTCCGATGTGGTCAGTTTAATAATTGGAAAAGCCTGCACCAAATATAGCGACATCAAAATATAGCACGAAATAATCGCGCCACCTGGCGCGACCACATGTATCTGTGTTGTAAATAATTGGACCCGAGGACACAAGGAGTTTGATTTCATACTTATTTCTTTCAAGGTATGTAATAGATTGACAAAATACGTTGTCAACAATTATATATGATTATTATTAGATCCCACGAGAAATTGTGTTGGTATACTTCAATTTAACCAAAAGCAGATATTATTGAAAGCTCCCACAGGGGCCCTATGAAGGGAAAGTTGTTAACCTGAAAACATGCATGCTCCGTGGGGTCAAAGTGCTCAAAGATGTTCGTAAACATATGTCTCATTTTGCATGGGTTGGATGATGAAGGATTTCCTTATTATTAATTGAAAAACGCATGAAAAAATAAAATTTGTCATGATCAAAATATCAAGTTTTGTCAAAACATCAGTATGAATAATTCACAAGGATTACCATACTACAATTTCATAAAACATTTGGTGATATTATAAGAAAGTAAACAAGCTTCACTTAATTGCACCTTTAATGTAAACATTGTAACACTTTGTTATAGTGTTAAAGCCAATCACCCAAATGTTACTTTAAATTTCAGTAACACTTTCTCTTTTAATCAGTTTTAAATGTTTGGATAACTGATTGGCAGTGATTTTACGGGCCAATTTACAGGCATTCTAGCATAAATCAATCTTTCCAAAATAATATGTAATTCTGTGCAGGCCCCATGGGCCTTCTGTTACTTCCTGGTTCAGAAATATGAATTCAATGATAATAACGCCTGCTACAGGAACAATCCTTTTCTCCGAAATTGGTTCTGATTCTTATTTGACTGTTATTGTCACTTGTTCTATACTGTAGGGAAACATACCTAATACAGTCACTGAACAGTTTAATGTGACTATAGTCAATTAGCTCCAGCTCAGAAGGATGAGACAGAGAAATGGGTGCTGAGGGATTATAGAAACTCAACCACAGTTATTGGTGGAAGATTTCAGTACAAACTCCTTCAGCTCATGTGATAGTGTAGATCTATCCAGATGTGTCGTTTTGTGGTTACAGCTAAACAGTGTGGTTAGCACTATAGTAGACTGTAACTACTCGTGGGAAGCAATGTCGACTGTTACTCAGTAAACTGGAGCTTTCTAGGAAATAATGTCCTGTAGAATGTAGTGGTACTGTTGGTGTATCATGTAGAATGTAGTGGTACTGTTGGTGTATCATGTAGAATGTAGTGGTACTGTTGGTGTATCATGTAGAATGTAGTGGTACTGTTGGTGTATCATGTAGTGGTACTGTTGGTGTATCATGTAGAATGTAGTGGTACTGTTGGTGTATCATGTAGAATGTAGTGGTACTGTTGGTGTATCATGTAGAATGTAGTGGTACTGTTGGTGTATCATGTAGAATGTAGAGGTACTGTTGGTGTATCATGAAGAATGTAGAGGTACTGTTGGTGTATCATGTATCATGTAGTTGTACTGTTGGTGTATCATGTAGAATGTAGTGGTTTTGTTGGTGTATCATGTAGAATGTAGAGGTACTGTTGGTGTATCATGTAGAATGTAGTGGTACTGTTGGTGTATCATGTAGAATGTAGTGGTTTTGTTGGTGTATCATGTAGAATGTAGAGGTACTGTTGGTGTATCATGTAGAATGTAGTGGTACTGTTGGTGTATC
This sequence comes from Mimachlamys varia, assembly GCA_947623455.1. Classification (NCBI taxonomy): domain Eukaryota; kingdom Metazoa; phylum Mollusca; class Bivalvia; order Pectinida; family Pectinidae; genus Mimachlamys; species Mimachlamys varia. The sequence goes on from OX392543.1 coordinate 28,045,250, forward strand.
ATGTAGAATGTAGTGGTACTGTTGGTGTATCATGTAGAATGTAGTGGTACTGTTGGTGTATCATGTAGAATGTAGTGGTACTGGTGGTGTATCATGTAGAATGTAGTGGTACTGTTGGTGTATCATGTAGAATGTAGTGGTTTTGTTGGTGTATCATGTAGAATGTAGTGGTACTGTTGGTGTATCATGTAGAATGTAGTGGTACTGTTGGTGTATCATGTAGAATGTAGTGGTACTGTTGGTGTATCATGTAGAATGTAGTGGTACTGTTGGTGTATCATGTAGAATGTAGTGGTACTGAAGGTGTATCATGTAGAATGTAGTGGTACTGTTGGTGTATCATGTATCATGTAGTGGTACTGTTGGTGTATCATGTAGTGGTACTGTTGGTGTATCATGTAGTGGTACTGTTGATGTATCATGTAGAATGTAGAGGTACTGTTGGTGTATCATGTAGAATGTAGTGGTACTGTCAGTGTATCATGTAGTGGTACTGTTGGTGTATCATGTAGAATGTAGTGGTACTGTCAGTGTATCATGTAGAATGTAGTGGTACTGTTGGTGTATCATGTAGAATGTAGAGGTACTGTTGGTGTATCATGTAGAATGTAGTGGTACTGTCATGATCAGTGTATCATGTAGTGGTACTATTGGTGTATCATGTAGAATGTAGTGGTACTGTTGGTGTATCATGTAGAATGTAGTGGTACTGTTGGTGTATCATGTAGAATGTAGAGGTACTGTTGGTGTATCGTGTAGAATGTAGTGGTACTGTTGGTGTATCGTGTAGAATGTAGTGGTACTGTTGGTGTATCATGTAGAATTTAGTGGTACTGTTAGTGTATCATGTAGAATGTAGTTGTACTTTTGGTGTAGAATGTAGTGGTACTGTTGGTGTATCATGTAGAATGTAGTGGTACTGTTGGTGTATCATGTAGAATTTAGTGGTACTGTTGGTGCATCATGTAGAATGTAGTTGTACTGTTGGTGTATCATGTAGAATGTAGTGGTACTGTTGGTGTATCATGTAGTGGTGCTGTTGGTGTAGAATGTAGAGGTACTGTTGGTGTATCATGTAGAATGTAGAGGTACTGTTGGTGTATCATGTAGAATGTAGTGGTATTATTGGTGTATCTTGTAGAATTTAGTGTTTCTGTTGGTGTATCATGTAGTGGTGCTGTTGGTGTAGAATGTAGAGGTACTGTTGGTGTATCATGTAGAATGTAGAGGTACTGTTGGTGTATCATGTAGAATGTAGTGGTATTGTTGGTGTATCTTGTAGAATTTAGTGTTTCTGTTGGTGTATCATGTAGAGGTACTGTTGGTGTATCATGTAGAATGTAGTGGTACTGTTGGGTGTATCATGTAGAATGTAGTGGTACTGTTGGTGTATCATGTAGTGGAACTGTTGGTGTATCATGTAGAATGTAGTGGTACTGTTGGTGTATCATGTAGAATGTAGAGGTACTGTTGGTGTATCATGTAGTGGTACTGTTGGTGTATCATGTAGTGGTTCTGTTGATGTAGAATGTAGTGGTACTGTTGGTGTATCATGTAGAATGTAGTGGTACTGTTGGTGTATCATGTAGAATGTAGTGGTACTGTTGGTGTATCATGTAGAATGTAGTGGTACTGTTGATGTATCATATAGTGGTACTGTTGGTGTATCATGTAGAATGTAGTGGTACTGTTGGTGTATCATGTAGAATGTAGAGGTACTGTTGGTGTATCATGTTGAATGTAGTGGTACTGTTGGTGTATCATGTAGAATGTAGTGGTACTGTTGGTGTATCATATAGTGTAGAGGTACTGTTGGTGTATCATGTATCATGTAGTGGTACTGTTGGTGTATCATGTAGAATGTAGAGGTACTGTTGGTGTATCATGTATCATGTAGTGGTACTGTTTGTGTATCATGTAGAATGTAGAGGTACTGTTGGTGTATCATGTAGAATGTAGTGGTTTTGTTGGTGTATCATGTAGTGGTACTGTTGGTGTATCATGTAGTGGTACTGTTGGTGTATCATGTAGAATGTAGTGTTACTGTTGGTGTATCATGTAGTGGTACTGTTGATGTATCATGTAGAATGTAGTGGTACTGTTGGTGTATCATGTAGAATGTAGTGGTACTGTCAGTGTATCATGTAGTGGTACTGTTGGTGTATCATGTAGAATGTAGTGGTACTGTTGGTGTGTCATGTAGAATGTAGTGGTACTGTTGGTGTATCATGTAGAATGTAGTTGTACTGTTGGTGTATCATGTAGAATATAGTGGTACTGTTGGTGTATCATGTAGAATGTAGACATACTGATGGTGTATCATGTTGTGGTACTGTTGGTGTATCATGTAGTGGTACTGTTGATGTATCATGTAGAATGTAGAGGTACTGTTGGTGTATCATGTATCATGTAGTGGTACTGTCAGTGTATCATGTAGTGGTACTGTTGGTGTATCATGTATCATGTAGTGGTACTGTTGGTGTATCATGTAGAATGTAGTGGTACTGTTGGTGTATCATGTAGAATGTAGTGGTACTGTCACTGTATCATGTAGAATGTAGTGGTACTGTTGATGTATCATGTAGAATGTAGTGGTACTGTCAGTGTATCATGAAGAATGTAGTGGTACTGTTAGTGTATCATGTAGAATGTAGTTGTACTGTTGGTGTATCATGTAGTGGTACTGTTGGTGTATCATGTAGAATGTAGTGGTACTGTTGGTGTATCATGTAGAATTTAGTGGTACTGTTAGTGTATCATGTAGAATGTAGTTGTACTGTTGGTGTATCATGTAGAATGTAGTGGTACTGTTGGTGTATCATGTAGTGGTGCTGTTGGTGTAGAATGTAGAGGTACTGTTGGTGTATCATGTAGAATGTAGAGGTACTGTTGGTGTATCATGTAGAATGTAGTGGTATTGTTGGTGTATCTTGTAGAATTTAGTGTTTCTGTTGGTGTATCATGTAGAGGTACTGTTGGTGTATCATGTAGAATGTAGTGGTACTGTTGGGTGTATCATGTAGAATGTAGTGGTACTGTTGGTGTATCATGTAGTGGAACTGTTGATGTATCATGTAGTGGTACTGTTGGTGTATCATGTGGTACTGTTGGTGTATCATGTAGTGGTACTGTTGGTGTATCATGTAGAATGTGGTGGTACTGTTGGTATATCATGTAGTGGTACTGTTGGTGTATCATGTAGAATGTAGTGGTACTGTTGGTGTATCATGTTGTGGTACTGTTGGTGTATCATGTATCATGTAGTGGTACTATTGGTGTATCATGTAGAATGTAGTGGTACTGTTGGTGTATCATGTAGAATGTAGTGGTACTGTTGGTGTATCATGTAGAATGTAGTGGTTTTGTTGGTGTATCATGTAGTGGTACTGTTGGTGTATCATGTAGAATGTAGTGGTACTGTTGGTGTATCATGTAGAATGTAGTAGTACTGTTGGTGTATCATGTAGAATGTAGTGGTTTTGTTGGTGTATCATGTAGTGGTACTGTTGGTGTATCATGTAGAATGTAGTGGTACTGTTGGTGTATCATGTAGAATGTAGTGGTACTGTTGGTGTATCATGTAGTGGTACTGTTGGTGTATCATGTAGAATGTAGTGGTACTGTTGGTGTATCATGTAGAATGTAGAGGTACTGTTGATGTATCATGTAGAATGTAGTGGTACTGTTGGTGTATCCTGTAGAATTGAGTGGTACTGTTGGTGTATCATGTAAAATGTAGTGGTACTGTTGGTGTATCATGTTGAATGTAGTGATACTGTTGGTGTATCCTGTAGAATTGAGTGGTACTGTTGGTGTATCATGTTGAATGTAGTGATACTGTTGGTGTATCATGTAGTGGTACTGTTGGTGTATCATGTAGAATGTAGTAGTACTGTTGGTATATCATGTAGAATGTAGAGGTACTGTTGGTGTATCATGTAGTGGTACTGTTGGTGTATCATGTAGAATGTAGAGGTACTGTTGGTGTATCATGTAGAATGTAGAGGTACTGTTGGTGTATCATGTAGAATGTAGTGGTACTGTTGGTGTATCATGTAGTGGTACTGTTGGTGTATCATGTAGAATGTAGAGGTACTGTTGGTGTATCATGTAGAATGTAGAGGTACTGTTGGTGTATCATGTAGAATGTAGAGGTACTGTTGGTATATCATGTAGAATGTAGAGGTACTGTTGGTGTATCATGTAGTGGTACTGTTGGTGTATCATGTAGAATGTAGAGGTACTGTTGGTGTATCATGTAGAATGTAGAGGTACTGTTGGTGTATCATGTAGAATGTAGTGGTACTGTTGGTGTATCATGTAGAATGTAGTGGTACTGTTGGTGTATCATGTAGAATGTAGTGATACTGTTGATGTATCATGTAGAATGTAGTGGTACTGTTGGTGTATCCTGTAGAATTGAGTGGTACTGTTGGTGTATCATGTAGTGGTACTGTTGGTGTATCATGTGGTACTGTTGGTGTATCATGTAGTGGTACTGTTGGTGTATCATGTAGAATGTGGTGGTACTGTTGGTATATCATGTAGTGGTACTGTTGGTGTATCATGTAGAATGTAGTGGTACTGTTGGTGTATCATGTTGTGGTACTGTTGGTGTATCATGTATCATGTAGTGGTACTATTGGTGTATCATGTAGAATGTAGTGGTACTGTTGATGTATCATGTAGAATGTAGTGGTACTGTTGGTGTATCATGTAGAATGTAGTGGTTTTGTTGGTGTATCATGTAGTGGTACTGTTGGTGTATCATGTAGAATGTAGTGGTACTGTTGGTGTATCATGTAGAATGTAGTAGTACTGTTGGTGTATCATGTAGAATGTAGTGGTTTTGTTGGTGTATCATGTAGTGGTACTGTTGGTGTATCATGTAGAATGTAGTAGTACTGTTGGTATATCATGTAGAATGTAGAGGTACTGTTGGTGTATCATGTAGTGGTACTGTTGGTGTATCATGTAGAATGTAGAGGTACTGTTGATGTATCATGTAGAATGTAGTGGTACTGTTGGTGTATCCTGTAGAATTGAGTGGTACTGTTGGTGTATCATGTAAAATGTAGTGGTACTGTTGGTGTATCATGTTGAATGTAGTGATACTGTTGGTGTATCCTGTAGAATTGAGTGGTACTGTTGGTGTATCATGTTGAATGTAGTGATACTGTTGGTGTATCATGTAGTGGTACTGTTGATGTATCATGTAGAATGTAGAGGTACTGTTGGTGTATCATGTAGTGGTACTGTTGGTGTATCATGTAGAATGTAGAGGTACTGTTGGTGTATCATGTAGAATGTAGAGGTACTGTTGGTGTATCATGTAAAATGTAGTGGTACTGTTGGTGTATCATGTAGTGGTACTGTTGGTGTATCATGTAGAATGTAGTGATACTGTTGATGTATCATGTAGAATGTAGAGGTACTGTTGGTGTATCATGTAGAATGTAGTGGTTTTGTTGGTGTATCATGTAGAATGTAGAGGTACTGTTGGTGTATCATGTAGAATGTAGTGGTACTGTTGGTGTATCATGTAGTGGTACTGTTGGTGTATCATGTAGAATGTAGTGATACTGTTGATGTATCATGTAGAATGTAGTGGTACTGTTGGTGTATCCTGTAGAATTGAGTGGTACTGTTGGTGTATCATGTAAAATGTAGTGGTACTGTTGGTGTATCATGTTGAATGTAGTGATACTGTTGGTGTATCCTGTAGAATTGAGTGGTACTGTTGGTGTATCATGTAGAATGTAGTGGTACTGTTGATGTATCATGTAAAATGTAGTGGTACTGTTGATGTACCATGTAGAATGTAGTGGTACTGTTGGTGTATCATGTTGAATGTAGAGGTACTGTTGGTGTATCATGTAGTGGTACTGTTGGTGTATCATGTTGAATGTAGAGGTACTGTTGATGTATCATGTAGTGGTACTGTTGGTGTATCATGTAAAATGTAGAGGTACTGTTGGTGTAGAATGTAGTGGTACTGTTGGTGTATCATGTAGAATGTAGTGGTACTTTTGGTGTATCATGTTGAATGAAGAGGTACTGTTGATGTATCATGTAGTGGTACTGTTGGTGTATCATGTAAAATGTAGAGGTACTGTTGGTGTAGAATGTAGTGGTACTGTTGGTGTATCATATAGAATGTGGTGGTACTGTTGGTGTATCATGTAGAATGTAGAGGTACTGTTGGTGTATCATGTAGAATGTAGTGGTACTGTTGGTGTATCATGTAGAATGTAGTGGTACTGTTGGTGTATCATGTAGAATGTAGTGGTACTGTTGGTGTATCATGTATCATGTAGTGTTACTGTTGGTGTATCATGTAGAATGTAGAGGTACTGTTGGTGTATCATGTAGTGGTACTGTTGGTGTGTCATGTAGAATGTAGAGGTACTGTTGGTGTATCATGTAGAATGTAGAGGTACTGTTGGTGTATCATGTAGAATGTAGAGGTACTGTTGGTGTATCATGTATCATGTAGTGTTACTGTTGGTGTATCATGTAGAATGTAGAGGTACTGTTGGTGTATCATGTATCATGTAGTGTTACTGTTGGTGTGTCATGTAGAATGTAGAGGTACTGTTGGTGTATCATGTAGAATGTAGAGGTACTGTTGGTGTATCATGTAGAATGTAGTGGTACTGTTGGTGTATCATGTAGAATGAAGAGGTACTGTTGGTGTATCATGTAGTGGTACTGTTGGTGTGTCATGTAGAATGTAGAGGTACTGTTGGTGTGTCATGTAGAATGTAGATGTACTGTTGGTGTATCATGTATCATGTAGTGTTACTGTTGGTGTATCATGTAGAATGTAGAGGTACTGTTGGTGTATCCTGTAGAATTGAGTGGTACTGTTGGTGTATCATGTAGAATGTAGTGGTACTGTTGGTGTATCATGTAGTGTTACTGTTGGTGTATCATGTAGAATGTAGAGGTACTGTTGGTGTGTCATGTAGAATGTAGAGGTACTGTTGGTGTATCATGTAGTGGTACTGTTGGTGTATCATGTAGTGGTACTGTTGGTGTATCATGTAGTGGTACTGTTTGTGTATCATGTAGAATGTAGAGGTACTGTTGGTGTATCATGTATCATGTAGTGTTACTGTTGGTGTATCATGTAGAATGTAGAGGTACTGTTGGTGTATCCTGTAGAATTGAGTGGTACTGTTGGTGTATCATGTAGAATGTAGTGGTACTGTTGGTGTATCATGTAGTGGTACTGTTGGTGTATCATGTAGAATGTAGAGGTACTGTTGGTGTATCATGTAGAATGTAGTGGTACTGTCAGTGTATCATGTAGTGGTACTGTTTGTGTATCATGTAGAATGTAGTGGTACTGTCAGTGTATCATGTAGAATGTAGTGGTACTGTTGGTGTATCATGTAGAATGTAGTGGTACTGTTGGTGTATCATGTAGTGGTACTGTTGGTGTATCATGTAGAATGTAGTGGTACTGTTGGTGTATCATGTAGTGGTACTGTTGGTGTATCATGTAGAATGTAGTGGTACTGTTGGTGTATCATGTAGAGGTACTGTTGGTGTATCATGTAGAATGTAGTGGTACTGTTGGTGTATCATGTAGAATGAAGTGGTACTTTTGGTGTATCATGTAGTGGTACTGTTGGTGTATCATGTAGAGGTACTGTTGGTGTATCATGTAGAATGTAGTGGTACTGTTGGTGTATCATGTAGAATGAAGTGGTACTTTTGGTGTATCATGTAGTGGTACTGTTGGTGTATCATGTAGAATGTAGTGGTTTTGTTGGTGTATCATGTAGAATGTAGTGGTACTGTTGGTGTATCATGTAGAATGTAGTGGTACTGTTGGTGTATCATGTAGAATGTAGAGGTACTGTTGGCGTATCATGTAGAATGTAGTTGTACTGTTGGTGTATCATGTAGAATATAGTGGTACTGTTGGTGTATCATGTAGAATGTAGACATACTGTGGGTTTATCATTTAGTGGTACTGATGGTGTATCATGTAGAGGTACTGTTGGTGTATCATGTAAAATGTAGAGGTACTGTTGGTGTATCATGTAGAATGTAGACATACTGTGGGTTTATCATTTAGTGGTACTGATGGTGTATCATGTAGAGGTACTGTTGGTGTATCATGTAGAATGTAGAGGTACTGTTGGTGTATCATTTTGTCATGCAATGTTTTTCACTTTAAGGTTGTAATTTTGTAGTGTACATTTTGTATAAATAAATATATATCAGTTTCTGTCCTATTTACATTGTTGTGTAGATCTCTTCAGAAATATCTGCTGTCGGAAGCTTTTACTGATTTCATCGCATTCAGAGCAATGTCTTAGTACTGATCAGTAAGTCAGCGTCAGTCTCCGAAGTTTAGACACCTTCAGTGTTGGTCGGAGAATATAAGTCTGTAAGAACCGGCTCATGGTTGATCAAAAACCTTGAACATACGACAGAGACCCAATGGCTCCATACATTCTTATACATGTAGCTCTTACTAAGAAGTTAAGGAAATACAGTGAAGCAGGTACTGGTTCATTTGTCAGGAAATATATAGTGAAGCAGGTACTGGTTCATTTGTCAGGAAATATACAGTGAAGCAGGTACTGGTTCATTTGTCAGAGACAGCACCATATCCAGGGTAAAGTTGTCTATATACGGCGACCTGTAATATGTGTAGTATTGTCTGGGAGATGGAGGAAGATGGATTCCTCCTCCAGGCTGTAGGATGGGTACGGATGGTGGGAATGTTGTTATTGATTGGCAAGGAAACATGCACATGAACCAGTACAATGCCACGTCATGTATGTGTAGCTACATTGATCTTGCCTTCGTTTCACTGTTCCTGGAAATTTGTTTCTATATTTAGCCCGTTGTGACGTGTGATATTGGTGGAGCAGTGCTATATTTAGAGCCGTAATTATCTTCTACAAGCGTTGATATGGCGTAAATATATGATGTTTTGGGGGAGGATGGGAGCGGCTCACAATTGTATCGGGTCAACGCGTTGTGAACCTATAAAGCAGACCCGATAGCGGAGGAGGCTACAAATATGGCTCGGGCGATCTATATTTAGTAGTTTGATGAATGGATATCAAAACTGTTCTGGTGATAGACCTTCGTTATTTCTAAAATTGGAAACTAGCTATAAGGAAACAATCATATTTATTATTGCCCACACAGCTTCGTCATGAAACATATAACCAATGCTTCATTCCAGAAGTTAAAAGCGTGGTGATATTTTAATGTATAAGCAAATTTGTTCTTTTTATGAAGATTTCCAAAGATAATTTAAGAGATTTTGTTGTTATCAATATTTGAAATTTAAAAATATTTAAAAACATTGTGTATATTTACCTTCAGGTGACACCAGATGTCTTCCGGTTGCCATGTTTTATAATCAAGCAGTGGTAATTAACTGAGTTCTAGTTTTACACCCTCATAACCATGTACACAAGACGCCCATACAGATGGTGGACAAACACATGTTCCTTGTGTATGTATTGCACACACTTATAAATATTATTGACCTTTAGCTGTTGAGATGTTTAAGTACATTAGTATTGGAGTAACAGTTTGCGACCAGTTTGGGTGATTTTACGTTGCAGTTAGCTAGGAACTGTTGGATGATGTTACCATTAGATAACATGATTCGAGTTGAGAATTCTCAATAGATGGAGGATGTTGTTGGGTAAACTGTTATAACCTCCATGTTATATAATATGTTACATTTCACTTGTCTATTATATATATATAGGAACTGTTACAGATTTCGAGGAATTCATTACTTTTCACTCATAAGGGAGAATTTTGAAAGATTTAGCGGAATTCTTTACATTTCACTGATAAGGGAAAATCATAGTTTCATTTCAGTAATAATTACCATAACTTTAGTATGCAATATATAGTACCTACACCCATCTTTGTAGCCCAAAGCAAAAGATTCAAATATCCTGCCTTAAATTCCCCCAACCACGACAGAGCCCTAGAATGATCTCCCTTCCTCAAAAGCCTTTACGTAAAAAAGTTATGGTAAGTATTACATCATGAAAATTGGTTTTACCTAAAAAACAAACCTCAAATCTACGAGGCAGGGCTTCTTTACATTTTCCAATTTCAAGTCACAATGTTGGTTCATGGTAGCTTTATTTTATCTGTTCTTTTGAAGTGGTCACTCCACAACAAGATTTTGTTTGTGAATCCACAGTTTTAATAAAAACATATTAGTTTGCTTTAATTGTTAACAACAAAATAACCAAGTTACATGTGTGACCATCGTCTCAGCACAATGTAATTCAATTTGTCCTCACTTCATAAGTTAAAGCAAAATAAGGGTATGGTCAGATTACACTTTTATCTCCAACACCATATACGGATGTAATTCAACTAACACCAATACCATATAAGGATGTAATTCAGCTAACACTAATACCATATAAGGATGTAATTCAACTAACTCCAATACCATATAAGGATGTAATTCAGCTAATTCCAATACCATATAAGGATGTAATTTAGCTAGCACCAATACCATATAAGGATGTAATTCAGCTAACTCCAACACCATATAAGGATGTAATTTAACTAACTCCAATACGTACATATAAGGATGTAATTCAACTAACTCCAACATCATATAAGGATGTAATTTAACTACCTCCAACACCATATAAGGATGTAATTCAACTAACTCCAATACGTACATATAAGGATGTAATTCAACTAACTCCAACATCATATAAGGATGTAATTTAACTACCTCCAACACCATATAAGGATGTAATTCAACTAACTCCAACACCATATAAGGATGTAATTCAACTAACTCCAACACCATATAAGGATGTAATCAACAAGCTCCAACACCATGTAAGGATGTAATTTAACTACCTCCAACACCATATAAGGATGTAATCAACGAACTCCAACACCATATAAGGATGTAATTTAACTACCTCCAACAACATATAAGGATGTAATTTAGCTAACTCCAATACCATATAAGGATGTAATTTAACTACCTCCAACAACATATAAGGATATAATTCAACTAACTCCAACACCATATAAGGATGTAATTTAACTACCTCCAACAACATATAAGGATGTAATTTAACTACCTCCAACAACATATAAGGATGTAATTTAGCTAACTCCAATACCATATAAGGATATAATTCAACTAACTCCAACACCATATAAGGATGTAATTTAACTACCTCCAACACCATATAAGGATGTAATTCAACTAACTCCAACACCATATAAGGATGTAATCAACAAGCTCCAACACCATGTAAGGATGTAATTTAACTACCTCCAACACCATATAAGGATGTAATCAACGAACTCCAACACCATATAAGGATGTAATTTAACTACCTCCAACAACATATAAGGATGTAATTTAGCTAACTCCAATACCATATAAGGATGTAATTTAACTACCTCCAACAACATATAAGGATATAATTCAACTAACTCCAACACCATATAAGGATGTAATTTAACTACCTCCAACAACATATAAGGATGTAATTTAACTACCTCCAACAACATATAAGGATGTAATTTAGCTAACTCCAATACCATATAAGGATATAATTCAACTAACTCCAACACCATATAAGGATGTAATTTAACTACCTCCAACAACATATAAGGATGTAATTTAGCTAACTCCAATACCATATAAGGATATAATTTAGCTACCTCCAATACCATATAAGGATGCAATTCAGCTAACTACCAACACCATATATGGGTGCAACTCCGCTAACTCCCAACACCATATATGGGTGCAACTCTTACTCCAACACCATATATGGGTGCTACTCAGCTTATTCCAACACCATATAAGGATGTAATTCAACTAACTCCAACACCATATAAGGATGTAATCAACAAGCTCCAACACCATATAAGGATGTAATTTAACTACCTCCAACACCATATAAGGATGTAATCAACTAACTCCAACACCATATAAGGATGTAATCAACTAACTCCAACACCATATAAGGATGTAATTTAACTACCTCCAACAACATATAAGGATATAATTCAACTAACTCCAACACCATATAAGGATGTAATTTAACTACCTCCAACAACATATAAGGATGTAATTTAGCTAACTCCAATACCATATAAGGATATAATTTAGCTAACTCCAATACCATATAAGGATGCAATTCAGCTAACTCCCAACACCATATATGGGTGCAACTCAGCTAACTCCCAACACATATATGGGTGCTACTCGGCTTATTCCAACACCATATATGGGTGCAACTCGTAACTCCAACACCATATATGGATGCTACTCTGCTTATTCCAACACCATACAGGTACAATTGGGATAATTGATGATGATTTAAGGCTAAGGGTGGTCTTATACTAATACCATTGAAGAGTACCATTAGATTTCTCTATTAAGTTTCAAAATATTTGTTATCAACCTTAGACAGTAAACTTTGGATGGTCAGATGGCACAGTGGGTAACACCCACCTTTCATGTTGGTGATTGGGGTTAATGTTTCTTGCGTGTTTTAAAAAGGTCAGAGGTCACAATCCACGGATTGACTACATGGGTTTTCGTAGGTAAATGTTCATGTCCAGTGATTTTTTTACCCCTTTTAAAGTGCCGACTTTAGGTACTTTCCCCTAGAGATATTTTTCCCAATTGACTCAAATTTTCCCAATTTGTATGCATGTAATAAAGTAAGATGATGGAAAAACTGAATTGTTCAGAGTCTGAAGCTCCATGTCATGATAGATAATCAGTGTACTGACTACCGGTAATTTTAAAACAGTTTACATTGAATTTTTTGTTTATTCAATGAATTTATCACACTATTATTAAACACAACAATATCGAAGGTGGAGTCAATGAAAATGTCCATTATTTATCATAAACCAAATACACATTAATTATGTCTACAAATTCCCTATTTTAATTTTTTTTCGTTGAAATTCCCAATGAAAAAAGGTATGGGCACTTTCAAGGAAAATGTGAAAAAATCACTGATGTCTCTTACGTGATTTAGAAAGGTCAGATCTAGAGGTCACACTTCACTGATCGACTACATGGATTTTCGTAGGTTGTTTCCATTTCCTCCCTCATTAAGAGATACCCAAGTCGCTAACATCCTGAATGCTAACATTTCAGCAGAAATGAGTGATAAACTGAAATGATTTGTTGGAGAATTCTTGTTTATATGAAAAGGATCTTGTGTTGCGAGTATATGTTGGAATACTGAGAAAAAAAGTAGGCTATGGTGACAAATAACATCCGTTATTGGTTTTTTCTATGCTTATAGCATATCTACATGAATTATAACTTTATATAAATCCTAACATCCTCCCAGAATTTGACTGACAAGTCGCTAGGAGACTGAACAAGGTCATTTACCTTAGTGAACTGAGACTCCGGTCATCTCAACCTGACTTAATGGTCCCTATCAATATTCACCATTATGGTTGAATACATAAATGCTGATTATCGACAAAATCATTATTTCACGGAGATTAATAACCTGAACCATATCAGTTATCCACGCTGTCTGTATGGCACCGGGATATAGGGGTGGCAGGGGAGGAAATTCTTCTTGTTCGTAGATTATTGGTGAAATCGTTTTTGCGTGTGCTTAATCATTAGGTTTTTTCTCCCGACCTATCTGGGATTTAGATGTGGCTGCCTCACCTCCAAGCCATTTAATGGCCAGCCGTATAGACTGTGTAGCTTATGGAAATTAACACAACATTGTCTTGATAGATTCTCCTGTGAACATTGGTGGCTCTGGCTAATGGTCAGATCTGGGTCAATCCCATACATGAGCTTCACAATCAATATGTTTTTATAGGTCAGCGTAGTTGTCACAACAAAAAGCCCCTTTTCTCATGTCTTGTTTGTCTGGTTGCCATGTGACCTAAGTATTAATGTTATGTTCTTCAAATAAACAAGCTTAGATGCTGTTCTCGAGCTTCTATACGCAGCTCATGTTGTTTTCATCCTTTTGTAAATCTTTTTTGGAAAAGAGAGATTTAGCTCGAGAGTAATGATCTAGCATCGTGAGAGTCAGAGGCGCATCGTACACACAATCAGAGAAAACCGAGCATATTTCCTATTATCCTGGAATTGGTTTCTTTATATTGATCCAAATTCTGTTATAAAAAGAGATTGAAAAAGAGATTCACTTGAATGATTATCAACAGCACAGGGTCATAAATAAAGGGAGCATTATATAACTGAGTGAATGTGTGTACATGTATTTTATAGTTTTATTAGTCCCCTACCGGTGAAACGGGGAGGGGGGGGGGGCTAAAGTTTTCTTTGCAGTCTGTCCATCTGTCTGTCTGTCTATTTCTCTGTCTGTCCCCTGACATTTGTCAGCACCCTAGCGACTTCATTCTTTCATGGATTCTCATATAAACTTCATATACTTGTAAAGATTCAAAAGGTTGACATGCTTGTTTTCTGTGAGGGATGTAGACATTGTAGCTAATGTAACAATTTACAGAGCTATATTATAAGTTATTATGAAGCTTACATTTTATATTAAATCCTGCTGTTTGCTTCAGTATGAAAACAAAGGTTGTGAGTTGTTTTGCTGTAATTGTTGTTTGTGATGAAACACTGTCTGATATGTATACAATATGAATGAAAAGCGGTTACATCCATATTGCATGAAGCCCGCTATGGTCAATATGGATGTAACCGATGTGCATGCATTCATACCGGCATGAAAATTAAAACACAGCCGTTCAATCCATATGTTCATATTTTTACTATTGAACGATTGTTCAATTCAATTTCTTAATTCTTAAACAACTGGTTAATTAATTGCACTTGTTATTGCGCCGTCCTTTAAACAAAAGATGCGAAACAGACATAATTTTGAGTAAAATGATTTACCTTAGCTATATAGTCATTTGAGCGTTTGGCATGGGAGTGATCTCCATAATATCTGAAGCAGAGCGGCAAGACTAGCATTGAACAAGACTAATATATGACTTCATAAGTAATTCATGTGAATGGATATATTCATATAGGGAAGAAACAATCAGAATGTAAATATAATATGTTGGCCACAACTGCTGTTTATGATTGTTAATTATAACTCACATTTAACTATTGTTTATGATTGTTAATTATAACTCACATTTAACTATTGTTTACGATTATTGTGAACAGGTCTAAAATCTGTTTTACACCAGTATGTAGATTTAACTGTAGGTATGTACAAAATATACGGTAATCTGGCACTGTTGTGTGTGATGAAGAGATAAAATAGATATATCCATCTGTTACACAAGAAACAGACAGAGTAACTTTTTTTTCCGGACCACCAAATTTTTCATAATCTTATGTAAAAGCATCAAAGCAAATACGATAATGTCGTGCTTCAGTGGCTGCACTAGTGGGCGGTAATGGTGGGCGGTAACGACTGACTGAACAAACTACTTAGCGTGGTATTTCTGGATTGTCGTCAGTCAGTACAGTGTTGTTGGTCTGTACACACCAGACACAGCTACATGTCGTGACGTAACATCTCATACAGTACACCACAACATACAGAGATGGAGTGATGTTTCCCAGAATAGACCCAAGTTCTAGTTAATTAATCTCACTAATGATCAACAGAAAACAAATTTAACCTTCCAATAATCATTATGTCTATGTTTAGAAAAGTAATATCCAATTATTTTTATATCGGCTTCCAGGTATCATGATTACAAGTCCATAACACTATAAGTGTCTATAATGACTGGTCAACAGGTAGACTTCGTGGATATATAATATCATCTCTAATGTCTCAAATAGAAGATGTTATCCGAGTAATGGACTTACAAAACAGAATTTTTTACCCGACACGTAGCATCCAATTATAATGATACCTAAGCCCTAACACATAGCATCCAATTATAATGATACCTTAGCCCTAATTCTTTGAGTTGGTAAATAATGTGGAGTGATTTGTCTGCCTGTTGACACTTTTTGGAGTCATTTTATATCAGGGTCAACCCCAGATGTGCATCTTTATGTGTATACCGACCTATGACCCAAGTTAATGCAAGTCCAACATTGTGTAAGAAATATCTTCTGAACACAATAATAATATATATTATAAAACATTGACATTTACACTATAGTATAGTTTAACTGATTTTGGTGGTTATATCAGCCAAACTTAACTGGTCAAAGGTCGTAGACAAAAATCATACTTAACCTCTTCAGGGGTAGAATTTAACGTTTTAGCAACTCACATTTTGTGGCGAGTGGGTTCAATTTTAACTCGCAAAATTAGAAACCTGCTTACAATTTTGGAGTGGATAATATGAAAGCACTACGATGCATTCTAAATCAGTCTAACTTACAATTTAGACAAGTGTCAACAAGACATTGCCATTGCCAATCTGATTAAAATACAGATCCTCACTATTACTGTCGTGCGACCAGTAGAAGGTCATGTGCAGATGACCTTTGTATTCACCAATCAAATCGCTGCTTACCAGATTCTGAAAGTGAAAAACTTATTTCAATTTGTTTCTACACTTGTAGTTAAACCAGAGTAAAGTAGCGAGAAACCCTAACAACCTTATACAAAAATGGCTGCACCCAGTTCAGCGGTCTCTAAGCCAAGCTGTGTGTTCTTTTTAGACATTATCTGTTTGATTTGGAGTTTATCGTTTGTCGGAAAAGAAATAACAACTGACGGTATAGAAATTATCACAAAATATACTAAACAAATTGTTATATAACGTTACACCCTGGATGATTTTCTCTTCTTCGCTTTGATCCGCCGCCATTTTTTTTCCTGTCTAGCAAACACTGTTATAAGCTGCATTTTGATTGGCTGTTCATTTCCTAGATGTGAAAATAATAAAGGTCATCTAGATCTGCACATGACCTTCTACTGGTCGCTGTCAGATCTTACACACGATAGTAATAGTGAGGATCTGTATTTTAATCAGATTGTATTTGTGCTTGTGTATGTGGTTTCGTTTCACGATTTGTTTTATACTTTCGATGACGTTTTCTGACATGTGTACCGATTGGAATGATATGTACATGTAAACTTTTCAACAGACATTTTACCCACTTACTGAAAAATGCAAGTACAATAATTTTCTTCTCGCAATTTCAGAAATCAACTTGCATTTGCCGAGTGCACAAGTACTGTTAAATTCAAACCCTGCTCTTTTGAAGTAATGTTAGCTTGGGTTCAAGGTATGTCACAAACCTATACCATAGTATGGTAACCTGATCAGTCAAGTAAAGGCCCTACCAGGGTATACAGTAGTAAACCAATGGGTTGGTCGGGTATATCGGGGTTGGTCGGGTATATCAATGTGTTTCTCCTCACACCTTATCTTTATTTCGCAATGATGCAGAATACCCGCCAAACACTTCAAAACAGTAAACAATCTGTTTATGTCCAGGTGGAGCTTAGCTCTGTCACCTTTGGCTGCTAGGTATGAACAATATATATATATGAATGTAAGTGCATTCAGGATTAACATTAAATCCAAAGAACACTCTCTGGAGTGAAAAACAATGTTAATGATAAAATATCTTTATTCAACAATCTTCTCTGTTGAATCATAGCGCAATATAAGCTTTGTAGGGATCACTTTCGGGCGAGATTTGGGGATTTGTACCCATATTTTTCCTGAAAATCTCATTAAAAATCCAAAATTATATTACTTTATATAGAAAAATCTCATAGATAATTTAATTTGCTGATCCCATAATATCCCTCAAATTCTGCCATAGGTTTTGAGAGTCAGAATTATCCCTGCTTTGACCAAGTTCACATATAGTTTTGAGGGCTGAAAAATGTCGCAGGTTCTATCTAATGTATTAATCACCTATGATGAAATCTTTTGAAGGGAAATAATGAAAATGAGTTTTAAAGACAAGTTGAATCCAGGTATATTATAATATGAATTCAGAATAATACTTATGCAAGAAATTAAAATTGATGTATATCATTATAGATTTTAACGTTTCTGGTGACTCGTGTGTGTATAAAAGGTGTGGTTTAAATATTACTGTACAAACGTAAGTATAGACAGTTATATGACACATATTGATCTGTTCAACCACAACTATTCTGTTACGCTTATATCACTCCAAGATTAAATTTCAACTGTACATGTAGATCTATTGTCTTTTTATCAAAGTTTAAACTTGCCTATATTGAGAGTCGGCTATGAGATTGAATCAATGCTTTCCTAGCTGAGCTGATCTGTTGTATTAAAGTGTGACTATGTTTGCTTTTTAACCCGTTTTTTTGTTGAGTGGGCTGATTGAGTTTGAGGACGTTGGTGAACCAAGCGGTTTATCTCTGATCAATAGTACAATTATCCTCATGAATATTCATCACTGGTGTGCCCTTATATAGGTATTCGTATAGGTAAACAGTCTGTTATGAAGGTATGACCAATGTAATAGACATAATTTGATAACAGTTCGCGATCTACAGGTAGATATTTTTAACTGAAACTAATTTGTTTGTTTTGTTCAAGATAATGAAGGTGTGGTACAAACTGAAAACTAGTTGTTTAGTTAGGTTGGTGGTGTAGGTGGAGGGTGATACTCTAGTTAGGTTGGTGGTGTAGGTGGAGGGTGATACTCTAGTTAGGTTGGTGGTGTAGGTGGAGGGTGATACTCTAGTTAGGTTGGTGGTGTAGGTGGAGGGTGATACTCTAGTTAGGTTGGTGGTGTAGGTGGAGGGTGATACTCTAGTTAGGTTGGTGGTGTAGGTAGGTTGGTGGTGTAGGTGGAGGGTGATACTCTAGTTAGGTTGGTGGTGTAGGTGGAGGGTGATACTCTAGTTAGGTTGGTGGTGTAGGTGGAGGTGATACTCTAGTTAGGTTGGTGGTGTAGGTGGAGGGTGATTACTCTAGTTAGGTTGGTGGTGTAGGTGGAGGGTGATACTCTAGTTAGGTTGGTGGTGTAGGTGGAGGGTGATACTCTAGTTAGGTTGGTGGTGTAGGTGGAGGGTGATACTCTAGTTAGGTTGGTGGTGTAGGTGGAAGGTGATTCTCTAGTTGTTAGTTAAAGGTTGAGACTGTGTGGTGTTTTGTATATATATTGTTCTATGTACTACAGGGCTGTGAATCTGGGGATGGGTTAAAGTCAAAGATGTTATTTTGAACTGCAAGACTTTATATATTATATAATAATTTAGTTCTAGTGTTCAACAGGCCTTAACGGAATCAAAACTGAAGTAATAAAATACCTGTTTTATAGTTATTTTTCTTTGAGGTGTACATCTGGTGTATGATGTTAGACCTTCAGATACAACACTGTGCGGTAGGCAATATACTTATAAAGTAGTGGAAACAAGCAATTATTTAGTGCAGTGCCTAGATCAGTACCTGTACGAAATAGACAGATACACTGTAGTGGTCTAACAAAGCGAAACGTCTGGTAGGATTATTATACAAGTGTAAACTCTCAAACTTGTTGTAAACTTAAAGGATTACTCAGTCCTTACAAGTAAAATCTTACCGAGAATGTTCTCAGCATAACTATCATCTACACAGGACTTTGTTGTTCTCTCAATCTTGTAAACATTGTCTTGTAAATAACAAACAAAAATCAAACTTTATCGTTTTATTATAAGAAATTGAATAGACTTATTTTGTTATTGCAAACGTTTGCTAAGTACTGCAATACACTGTTATTCTTCCCTATAGACCATTGTGTAACATGTTAACAGTGGGACAAATATTACCAATTTACCACTTGTGGTATAATTGACCTCCAGAGATTTGATTGGTTGAGAAGTTGAACTTTGGCTGGAAATGGGGTGGTTAAAATTGCCTGGTGCGGAATTTACGAATGATAATAAAGCTTGGGACTTGTACGTAATTTTTGAAAATTGTCTAACGAAATTGAAATAAATACCTTATCCATTCGTTGTGCATATGACCTCTGTATATATATATGATACCAATTAAGTCCAGGGTTCATTGAAGCAATCGTAGGCTGAAGGTTTTGCTTAGCCAAATCACATAAGAGATTGACATCACTTAATTTTCATGGTGTTTATATATAATTTGTAACTGGCTATATAAATCCAAAAGGATGTCTAATTTAGGGCCCAGCTTCCTTTATATGATTTTGTAATCACACTATCCATCCTATCCATCCGTTGGTCCGTTTGTCTGTTAATTACCACCTTCATTTAACAGATAGAATAGAAGCTGCCCTACCTCCAGTTCACCAAGTATACATGTAGCTGTACATTTGAGTGGTATTTAAACAAGTAAACAACTTTAAGGACGCACTCTACGTAATACTCAAATTTTGATTCATGTTTGTGATTTTCAACAACATTCACAAGAAAAAAAAATAGAAGAAATATTAAATTTGAGAAAATCATTTTTTTGGTGTTTTTTACCAAAAATGAATAAGTCATAGGAATGCTTAGATTTTCACAAAATCATCTCTACCTGGTAGCATAATCAACATATGGAAGTTTTAAGGAAATCTAGCGGTTAATTGCGAAAGGGTCGAGCCTCCTGAACAACTTTTATTCCACTGTAAATAAAAAGAAAGCCGGCCTTGCAGTCTGCAGCTATTATTATCTTTATTCAACAATCGTCTTTGAAGAACCCTTTTTCATTTTGACGTATGGATGTGATTACTTTTGGTTTTTGACAAAAGTCAGAAAAACATGTTTTGATTTTGTCACATTTTGTTAAAATTATAATTATGTTCTCCTCAAAATATTGTCCAAAAGAATGTTGCCTAGACGAGAGGAAACGTTTCTTCAGCTATTGAGTGGTAGATCAATGGAATATATGTAGTTTAATTTTTCCTCAAATTGTCAACAGTTATACATCAACAGTCAAAAAAATTGAAATTTTGATAGATGAACATACGAAAAAAGAAAAACTGAAACAGTAGCATTTTCAATATACACATTTGATTAGATAGAATCGTGCACTCCAATTTAATAATTTAGTTAATGACTAATTAATATAAGGATATGGAAAAAGCGGCTTAAAGCCTGCATACATGCATCATGATATTAGATATTGTATCATAATAAGTCACTCTGACCTGTGGGGGAGTGGGATTTGGTTTAGAAAATTTGCTATATTAAGCATATAGTATGTTTAATTATGATATTTAATTTCTGTATTACTCTATAGAGTTATGGATTAACTCACTGTGCACATGTACACTCCTCCTTAATCCCTTAAATACAATAAATGTACCAGCTGGCCAGTAAATTCCTTTTGCCTGCCATACATTGTCCATAATAAAGACCATGATGATAAAGCTGAAAATCTCAGTATTAAAGTTATGAGCGATATATATAATACTGAAGATTGGAGAAGACATTCATTATCAATACTTTGTTTTCTGACTGCAGCTAAACAACATACCAGCTCTTAAGTCATTTAATTAGTGAACTTTGTACTACAACCAACTCTCCCTAACATGCAGTGTGAGCCCTCTCCTACACTATATATATATATATTATACATGTACTAAGTATACACTCCTTCCAGAGTTCATTTCAATACACATAATTTGTACACTTCACTGCATTGCTGAACTACGCAGATTCAGAATGTACGTAATTTAAATTTTCTTGCAAAGTTATTAAAACTTCAATAAGTGTAATGTTTCTCCCTGATACAAACAATATATTTCTGTTCATACAAGCTTTAGTCTGCATTATAATTATCTACATTCTGGTACTGGTGCACTGGGATATCTATAAATAGTAACATGGTAGGTGTAGGAGTATGGTGTAGGCAGGTGCCCCAGGGTCAGCTGATAGCTGTGTGTACTCTAGTGTGTACTGGCTGTCCAGGTAGGCCATTGTGTACAACACTAGGTATTTAGGGCACTGGGACAGCTAGGGCATGCTGTCAAATAAGGAACATAGCGGTTTTCTTGGAAGTCACTTGACAGTTTTGAATTTCTGTCCCATGTAACAGGATATTGTTTTGTCTTTTAATAGTCACAAACTGTTAACTCACATACATGTTCATGTGTACAATTAACAGAAAATAGGTCTACAAATTAGATATATATAATCGTTCAAGACATAGTGACATTAGATATATAGAGGATATTCAAAGGTTTGCCGTTTCATATCAAATATATTTCACAAGTATGGTCGATTTATTTTATATTACAAAAAATCTGCAATACAAGTGAAAATATGTTTGATTTTTTTTAATGACTGGTCACTTTTTCAAGGTACATGTACACTGACAAACCCTTATATTTTCACTGCAAAATCTTATATTTTCACTGCAGTGATGAGCAGTGAAAATATAAGATTTTGATAATTTTCTATATTTCACAGGCAAAAATGTAATAAATAGATATTACGACAGAGTGTTAACCCTCATCTCTGGGTATATGTTACTGATAATCTCTCTACAATGGTGAAATATATACATATAGATATATTTGTATATATGATCATTGAAGTAATAAATAAGTGACATTAAATATATAGATATGTATTACGATTCGGTGTTAACTCTCATCTCTGGGTATATGTTACTGAAAATCTCTCTACAATATGGTCACCGACAGAGATATATATATGGTATAAAGTTTACATATTATGGTAGACATGTAGATCAATTACGGTATACTGTTTTCATATTATGGCAGACATGAAGTACAATTATGGTATACAGTTTACATATTATGGTAGACATGTAGATCAATTACGGTATACTGTTTACATATTATGGTAGACATGTAGTACAGTTACGGTATACTGTTTACATATTATGGTAGACATGTAGTACAATTACGGTATACTGTTTACATATTATGGTAGACATGTAGTACAATTACGGTATACTGTTTACATATTATGGTAGACATGTAGTACAATTACGGTATACTGTTTACATATTATGGTAGACATGTAGTACAATTACGGTATACTGTTTACATATTATGGTAGACATGTAGTACAATTACGGTATACTGTTTACATATTATGGTAGACATGTAGTACAATTACGGTATACTGTTTACATATTATGGTAGACATGTAGTACAATTACGGTATACTGTTTACATATTATGGTAGACATGTAGTACAATTACGGTATACAGTTTACATATTATGGTAGACATGTAGTACAATTACGGTATACAGTTTACATATTATGGTAGACATGTAGTACAATTACTGTAAACTGTTTACATATTATGGTAGACATGTAGTACAATTACGGGATACTGTTTACATATTATGGTAGACATGTAGTACAATTACGGTATACTGTTTACATATTATGGTAGACATGTAGTACAATTACAGTATACAGTTTACATATTATGGTAGACATGTAGATCAATTACGGTATACTGTTTACATATTATGGTAGACATGTAGTACAATTACGGGATACAGTTTACATATTATGGTAGACATGTAGTACAATTACAGTATACAGTTTACATATTATGGTAGACATGTAGATCAATTACGGTATACTGTTTACATATTATGGTAGACATGTAGTACAATTACGGTATACTGTTTACATATTATGGTAGACATGTAGATCAATTATGGTATACACCCATACCAAAAAAAGGTACAAAAAGTCATAACTTTTTTGTACCTTTTTAGTGCTTTTTTTGTACTTTTTAAAAAAGTTACAAAAAAGTTATGACTTTTTTGTACCTTATTCAAAACTTGTAATTTACTAGTATAACTTTTTTGTACCTTTTCTGGACTTTGAAATTATCAAGTATACCTTTTTTGTACCTTTCTGGTTTTTGAAATTATTAGGTATACCTTTTTTGTACCTTTTCTGGACTTTGAAATTATTAGGTATACCTTTTTTGTACCTTTTCTGGACTTTGAAATTATCAGGTATACCTTTTTTGTACCTTTTCTGGACTTTGAAATTATTAGGTATACCTTTTTTGTACCTTTTCTGGACTTAGAATTTTTTCTGGACTTTGATATTATTAGGTATACCTTTTTTGTACCTTTTCTGGACTTTGAAAATATTAGGTATACCTTTTTTGTACCTTTTCTGGACTTAGAATTTTTTCTGGACTTTGATATTATTAGGTATACCTTTTTTGTACCTTTTCTGGACTTATAAAAATATTGAACACCTCTTAAAAGACTGGTCTTCAAAAATACTGACTTTGATTATTTATGTTTAATGTTTTTGTACCATTATTTTTATTATCAATGTCAGAAAAAAAAATCATACAATAACATTTAAATAAAAATTCAACCATCAATTTACTAAATTTATCAGTTTCCAAAATGAGTGTCCTGTGGAGTTTCATCAATAAAATTAATAACTCGCATTCAAGGCCACTTTGGTCTTTGGTAAAAGGGAGGTAACTCTTACATAGTCTACAAATACCTTCCCTTCCACCATTGATATGCAATAACCTTAGCATTTTTTCAAACTCTGTTACCCAAAGTAGCACTTTCTAAATTTGACCCCTACCAAAACCAGGGGTAGATTTTTCAGATGTTTTCTCAAAACAATTAAGAGAAAGTGTTCACAGTATGCTGCTGATGAAATATCATCACTGTATGTCTTCTGGTAATGAAGAAATAGCCATTTAAACGTTTGAAGTTTAATGACCCCTGTGACCCTGAAAGTAGGTCAAGGTCATTCATATTTTAAAACCTGATGATTCATGACCTAACATTTGATGTGTGAAATATCAAGGCTCTAGGCTTTACAGAACTGGAGCAGAAGTTGGTCAAAGTTTGCCACCCAAAACAGCACTTTTCAACTTTGACCCCTACAGAAAACTGGAAGTTGACATTTTTGAGAAAAACGTTCCCTGACAAATGTTATTTATTTATTATTCCACATAATTAACATATCCAAAAATTAATTCTGAACATTCAGCTGTTAATGAGATATGGCATTTAGGGTTAAAACCAGAAAAGGTGTCATGGTGACCATTTTGCTTTTTTTGATGAATTTAGGACCGTATCATCAGCTGACGGGGGCAACTTCAAGATAATATTTTGATATCAAGTTAACAAAATGGAAGCTTTAAGAACAAGTATTATGAAACAAGAACAAGTATTATGAAACATTATCAAAATGCAAAATGTCAGCCCATAGCATATATATATATTGGGGAATTTTCAAAATGGCCTTCTTCCTTAACAAGAAATGCTACTGAAAAAACAGAAGGTATCAATATCGTCGGAATGACATGCTGCTTTAATCTGTAAAAGGATTTTTTCAACAATGGCAAAAAATGAAAAAATCTAAAAATAGATTAACTTTGACCTCTGGTGAGCTTTTTTACTGGACATATGTTGTAATAACTTGTAAAAGTTTTCCCCTGATGTATTTTACAGAAATATGCCTTTTGAAAAAGCTACAAGTTTAAGTTATTTAGTTATAACCACTTACACATTTTGAGGTATGACATCATGGCGGCCAAATTGAATTTCAGACCAACACAAAATTAACACCCTTTATATAATTAGTCAGGAATGTTTAAGGATTTCTTCAGGTAAATTTGAGCTAAATGGTGGAATTTGAGGAGAAGTTTGAAATGCGAGACTTTCTTTTTTAACAGGAAGATCTATAGAATATATAGGGACATTTTCAAAATGGCGTTCAACCTTTAATGTAGTGCTTAAAAAAATGAAGACATCTCTTTTATGGGGATGATATTGTCCATTGTCCTAAAGAATAATTTTTAAGGAAAAAAAAAGACAACTAAATCCCCCCCCCCCATTTTTTTTAATTTTTGACCCAACAGCAAGCTTTATTGCTTGAAATAATTTGTATTCACATGACATGAATAGGAAGAAATTAGATATTATCTTATAGTTTATCTACAAAAAAATATTATTACACGTACTCTGTACAATCAATATTTTTTGAGATATGGCTTTTTGAGGTTTTTTGCAAATTATTTACTTCTATTAGAATATGAGAAATGGAAAAGATGTTGCATATTTTGCATGAATAGTACTCAATAATCTGTATAAGGTCAATTTACTGGTATAAACTACTCCCACAGTCTTCAAATAAACAGAACCAAAATTAACAGTGATTACAATTACCTGTATATTACAAGGTACCAGCCTTACCTGTATAAACTACTCCCACAGTCCTGTGATTAACAGAACCTGGGCCAGTTAACAATTAATAATTGGATAATTACCTGTACCTAACAGGTAGACTCAAGTTTACCTGTATGAACTACCTCCAAAACAGAACCCATGGCCAGTTCACAATGATAATTGGATTATAACAGGTAATTAGCAGGTAGATCCTAACCTGTAGATATAACACAGGTGTACTGGACACTGTATGGACAAACCCCATTCAGCAATAAATTGATAATTACTCCCATTGAATTTATCTGGTAGTTCTACATGGACATGGAGAAAAGCTGACCAGGTGTATGCATTTTGAATAAACAAATAAAAAAATTCTAGCTGTTTTTAACAACTGTTGTGGAACTTTTCTTTCGAAAGGACTGATATTGTCTTGTAAATGCTGCAATTAAGGCTGTATAATTAATGTGATTGTGTATATATGTGTGGCATTGACAATAAATTATTTGAAATTAAATTAAATTTAATTTAAAAAAAAAAAATCACCAGTATATCCATAAAGGCCTAAGTATAGATTTCAATTATTTTTTTCTCTATTGAAAAAAAAATAAATCATATCATATCATTTTAATTATTAATCATGATAATTAATGATATAATTCTAGGCCTACATAATAATATTATTTAATTTTCATTACAAGTATATTTACACATCGAGCTGAAGACATATTTTTGAGAAATGTAAAATCAGATCTCTTGTAAAAACGCAAACAATTTAGTCTATGCATACGTAATGAAAAAATCGGTAACTGTTTAGGACGAAACAAAATACATGTACACTGCAACCTGTGCTACCCAAGCACTAGCTAGGCCTAAAAGTTTATTGAAAATTTTCGTCCCGTAAAATCGTGAATTACGCCGAGTGGCTTCGTGGTGTATGACTTCGTTGTAAGTGATGAATTATCGTCAGCGACTAGCCAACAATAAGATAGCAATATATAATATATGTTGGTGTTCTTCTGATTTGATGTGATAACAAATCATTTTGATTTTGAAGTCGATGTGTGGTGGGATGTTTTCACCGAGTCCGCAATCGAACCCGGAAGTGTATTGAAGATTAGAGAAAACCATGTCGAGTCGCTACGTACGACACGATGTGTCTTTCTTGTTATATTTCTTTTCTGAAAATAATCACAATAATGATGTCATTCACTGATTCGATTCAATTAAAGACAAATGAAAACTAAATAACTAAGAGAGTTTTCGCTCGTCACCCTCCGTAAACCATATTTTTTCCCATGATGCAATAACCCCAAAATTTACTGACCAATCAAAACGTAGCGGGAAATTTATTCCTTATTTGATTCAACTTTGACCCACGACCTACGATTGTGAATGTAAACAAACGGGTGTCGGTCTCAAACCGATTCAATATTACCGGAAAACAGTTGTATTATCATGTTACGCTGGAAATTAACGGTCCCCAGCAACTGAGAACAACACACGTAGATGGTGAAGGCAACACAGAATGTTTTCTACACAAACGGCGACGAAAAGATTCTTCCCGAACTTGCGGCACACCACGGCGTGGCGGCCATTACCAACGTAAGTTCATCGATATAAGTTGTGAAAGTTTCGTCAATATTTAAATTGTTTTGCTGGATACTTCAAGAACCCAATTCATCATGTTCATTAGTGAATATTCTTCATCTTTTCCAGCTCAACGATCACAATTAACAGCTGCATAAACACATGGCCACGACTTCCTCACAGACCCTCACAACGACTTGGCTTGATTTTTTAAAAATTGTAATGTAAGTTTTTCAATGTATTTGACTACATAAATACTGATAAATTGTCTAACGGTAACTATTATGCATTCGTTTGAAGATTCGCTGTGATATAATAACAATTAAAGGTTTTAAATGCTTGCATTGTTTATTCAAATCTGCTTTACGTGTTTTAAATTGTCAAAACTGTTTAAGAAATATAGTCAAACTAAATAATTAATTGTTTGGGGCTTAATACACAGTTGCTGAGATTAGGCAGTTTTGAAATTGATTTTAACTATATACGAACACTAATTAATTATATAATTATACCATATACATGAACCATACGTATATATGTGCATCTATCACAAAGTCAATGTGTTAAATAATGTTTTGCTTTTGAAATTCTTCAAATTTAAAAATTAATTATTTTTTAGGGTTTATTTTTTTTCTACAATGTTTCCATCTTAACTTTAATTCTCTATATTTCAGCAATTTTGTTTTCTTTTATACACCTTTCAAACACTCAACATTTATTAACATTTCAGGTTCAATATATCATTGCAAATATTCTCAAATTTTCTTCTCATTTTGTTCCAATATTATTAATTAGGAACTTAAATATAAAAAGCCTAAATAGAAGCACGAATTTAGATCAAAATCCATGATTAAAGTTAATAGATCTGTTTTTATGTTCAAGTTGGCTGACGCCAAGACCAGAGGATCCTCGGGCCAATATCATCTGACACTTACCATCCAGAACAGACACTTACAGATCTGGACAGTACTCCTTCCTACCCAGAACCATCATCACATAGAATGGAATAGCAACAGAGACTTGATCCAAACCAACAATCGAGAGTGTCCAGTCCACATTTCAACCTAGCATATTTGACTTTCTTCAACTTCAAAACATTTTCAGTGTGCGAAAGTAATTCTTAATGTTTCATAGACAATATGTTTATCGATATTCAAATTGCATAGACCAAACAAAATTTCTGTAGACTGAATTGTTTCATCAGTGTCAACAGACCTCTTAAACAGAGTGATCATGATCTCCCCTCCTTCGACATTCATAATCATGAGCAATTAAATTCCTTAAGACATAAGGTCTACCATACTAGCATTTTGCATAGACCGACAGGTTTTCCTGTAGCCTCGGTCTATCAGTCTTTCGTTACTTTCGCACACTGCATTTTGTAGATACATCACCTGTTGTTTTTACCTATTATCCTTTTAACTTTAAATACAGAACTTTTTAGCTTGTGGTTCACCATGCGTTTCATAATGAACACTCTCCAAAATCCAATGAAAATTAGAACTTTTTAAAACCCATGGGTGCAGGGCCACGGTCCAAGGAATTGGGATTTCCTTAAGCAGTGTAGTGCCATATTTTTCTAGAAAGAAGATTAGTGTGTAGTGAGTATAATGGTGTTAGAAGATTGTAATGTTTATTGATGTATAATTTATGATTTATGTGAAGTGATTTTAAATTTACAAATGTATGTGTTTTTATATGATTTAAGATTGTACTTATAATATTAATGTATATTTACTACCTACCTGGATCTACCTGGCATCGGTCTGTTGTAGATGTTTCCATCTCTGGACCACATTTAGGGCCTCATATTGGAGATACTGGTACCCTATAGTATCGTATTCACTGTAACTAGCGCCCCTCCCCCATTCTACCAAGGTATACAAATTATACAAGTGCCCTTTTAATCGCAATGCAACTAAAGGATTCCATCTAACGGTCGGTAAAACCTTGCTGTGTGCATGTTTACAAGACAAAACCCCACAAATATTGGTTATTTGTGTACAAATTATCCAAAATTGATGACAATAATGTCTCACATCATGAGTACTATCCATTCTGGTCATAATACATTGTACTTATTTACCTTATTAAAAAGACATTTTATGCCCCCGCCATGTCCGTCCTGTCGCGTCCCATCCCATGGTAATGTAACCAGCTAATTTAAATAACTACTTACGCATTCTCATCAGACTTTGCATACATAATAAGTATGATGTCTTGTTGTGCACCTTGCTCTTTTTTTTTCTCGGATCAAGCGTCCAAGAGGGCCGCCACCGCTTCTGATTGGCTAAAACATATCCTGTAATAACTTTTCTTCTATACTAAACCAATCATGATGAAACTTGGTGGGATGGATGATAACATGAAGGCGCTCATTATAAACAAAAAGCTGTGGCATTACGATTCAAGATGGCTGCCAACTAGAGGCTTCTGATTTATCGAAATTTAAATATTGTCCGATTTGATTGAAATTTAGTATGTATATGTAATCTGACGATACAAAGTGGGAGACATTTTATGGTCTCTGATTGGTCAAAATCCAAATATCCAAGTTTCATGAAATTTTGCAGAACTTATTTCATATGGATTTCATATTTATGTCTCATAGATATTTCTAGTTCTTGCAGGTCCTACTTTTGTTATCCTATTAAGCGCTCCCTTTGGGACTAATTTTTAGGTGCCTAGTGGGCACTAATTAAGACAAATACAGTAATCACTCTATTCACCTGTCCAATAAATAATATAATAGCTCATAGCTGATACCTTATTTATTGACCAATTTACTTGAAACTTGATCAAGATGTTAAGTTTACATAAATACTTTCTGAGGTTCAAGGTCATATGGTTCAAAGGTCAAGGTCAAATTTTGTACTTTGTCACTGATGAATTTTTTTGTTGTGACATACAGTAATGAAGCAAAGTTTGTTGAAATTAAACAATGAGTCAGCTGACAATAAGTCAAAGTCACTGAGTTAAAGATAAAGTCACCAGGCCAAGGTCAAATTTTGTACCTTTTCACTGATGAACATTTTAATATGACATTATGAAGCAAAGTTGGTCAGAATTAAACAAGGATTCAATAGGCCAAAACTCATGGTTACCAGGTAAAAGGTCAACTCATGGGCAAATTTTGTAACTTTCCACTGATGAACTTTTTATTTTGACATTATGAAGCAAATTTGGTTTTAATTAAATAAAGACTCAACAAACAAAAACCATCTTTTACTGATGAACAGGTCCGTATGACATCATGAAGCATGGTTGGTCAGAAACTAACAAGGAGTTAATTGACTAAAGATCAATCTTGTTTGGTTTGACCATTGGGTCTAAAGCTCAAGATTTGATGATCACAGGAAAGAAATAGCACATGACAGGGCCCTTGTTGACCTGTCATTGTTATAGTTTGATGTATGTGTAGTGAGTATGATATAGTGTTAGAAGATTATTATTATATTTGTCAAATTTGTGTGTATTTGTATGATGTAAGATGGATTTTTTTATTATCAAATTTATGTATATCATATGATGTATGCGTTGTGGGAATCTTAAGAAGATAATATTTATTACAATTTCATTTTAATGACAGTTCCTCAATAATGACATATTTGAAATAGTAGCTATACAAAAATAATTGCATACAGGTAGCTTAAAGGAATATTTCTACATATAATTTCTGCAAAAATTTTGATATAGTACTACAGTGGACTCCACATAATATCACACCTGTTAATATCACATTCCTCTTAAAATCATGTTTTTCCCAAGCACCAATTTTCTCTCTATATAATCTATGTAATTGTATCTGGTTAATATCATGTATTTTGAGGTTAATTCCTCTTAATATCATCTTTTTTTAACCAATAACATAAAATATTCAGAAAATGATGTCATTTCTTTTGATTTCAGATACAACTTGTACAAAATGTTGCATAGAAAATACAAAATAACCCCAAAAATGATTTTTATTTGAAATAATGTTATCTATATATTGAAACATCTTCATATGTACATTGAATATCTTACTTTTTGGTATGGAGGTTGGAAATGCACTAGATTTAGTGGGAAAAAAACATGTTTCTCTTAATGTCACATTCCTGTTAATATCATGTTTTTGTCTGAAAAATGCAACTTGATATAAAGAGAAGTACACTGTAATAGGATAATATCAATGTTAAAGTAACCACAATGGATTATTTTTGAAATTTGATGTTCTGAAAAATAAAAGATTTTTTTCTTCTAAATTTATACCTTTTTGCACCTTTTTTGTAACTTTTTAATACCTTTTTTGTAACTTTTTAATACCTTTTTTGTAACTTTTTAATACCTTTTTTATACCTTTTTTGTACATTTTTAATACCTTTGAAAAGGTACAAAAAAGTTATACCTTTTTAAAAGGTATAACTTTTTTGTACCTTTTTTATACCTTTTTAATACCTTTTTTGTACCTTTTTAATACCTTTGAAAAGGTATACCTTTTTTGTACCTTTTTAATACCTTTTTTTATACCTTTTTTGTACCTTTTTAATACCTTTGAAAAGGTATACCTTTTAAAAAGGTATACCTTTTTTGTACCTTTTTAATGCCTTTGAAAAAGTATACCTTTTATGTACCTTTTTTATACCTTTTAAAAAGGTATAACTTTTTTGTACCTTTTTAATACCTTTGAAAAGGTATACCTTTTAAAAAGGTATAACTTTTTTGTACCTTTTTTATAACTTTTTTGTACCTTTTTAATACCTTTGAAAAAGCATACCTTTTTTGTACCTTTTTCTTTGACAATAAAGTGATTATTTAACTGAACAAATGTGTTGAGTATAACTTTTTTGTACCTTTTTTGTAACTTTTTAGTGCTAGATTGAAACCTCTTTTCTGATAGGGTTCCAATCTAGCATAAAAAAGTTATGACTTTTTTGTACCTATAAAAATGTAACTTTTTTGTACCTTTTTTTGGTATGGGCAGTTTACATATTATGGTAGACATGTAGTACAATTACGGGATACAGTTTACATATTATGGCGGACATGTAGTACAATTACGGTATACTGTTTACATATTATGGCGGACATGTAGTACAATTACGGTATACTGTTTACATATTATGGTAGACATGTAGTACAATTACGGTATACTGTTTACATATTATGGCAGACATGTAGTACAATTACGGTATACAGTTTACATATTATGGTAGACATGTAGTACAATTACGGTATACAGTTTACATATTATGGTAGACATGTAGTACAATTACGGTATACAGTTTACATATTATTGTAGACATGTAGTACAATTACGGTATACTGTTTACATATTATGGTAGACATGTAGTACAATTACAGTAAACTGTTTACATATTATGGCAAACATGTAGTACAATTACAGTATACTGTTTACATATTATGTTAGACATGTAGTACAATTATGGTATACTGTTTACATATTATGGTAGACATGTAGTACAATTATGGTATACTGTTTACATATTATGGTAGACATGTAGTACAATTACGGTATACAGTTTACATATTATGGTAGACATGTAGTACAATTACGGTATACAGTTTACATATTATTGTAGACATGTAGTACAATTACAGTATACTGTTTACATATTATGGTAGACATGTAGTACAATTATGGTATACAGTTTACATATTATGGTAGACATGTAGTACAATTACAGTATACTGTTTACATATTATGGTAGACATGTAGTACAGTTACGGTATACTGTTTACATATTATGGTAGACATGTAGTACAATTATGGTATACTGTTTACATATTATGGTAGACATGTAGTACAATTACGGTATACTGTTTACATATTATGGTAGACATGTAGTACAATTACGGTATACTGTTTACATATTATCGTAGACATGTAGTACAATTACAGTAAACTGTTTACATATTATGGTAGACATGTAGTACAATTACGGTATACTGTTTACATATTATGGTAGACATGTAGTACAATTACGGTAAACTGTTTACATATTATGGTAGACATGTAGTACAATTACGGTATATTGTATTATGGTAGACATGTAGTACAATTACGGTATACTGTTTACATATTATGGTAGACATGTAGTACAATTACGGTATACAGTTTACATATTATTGTAGACATGTAGTACAATTACGGTATACTGTTTACATATTTTGGTAGACATGTAGTACAATTACGGTATACTGTTTACATATTATTGTAGACATGTAGTACAATTACGGTATACTGTTTACATATTATTGTAGACATGTAGTACAATTACGGTATACTGTTTACATATTATGGTAGACATGTAGTACAATTACGGTATACAGTTTACATATTATCGTAGACATGTAGTACAATTACGGTATATTGTATTATGGTAGACATATAGTACAATTACGGTATACTGTTTAGAATCTCAGTACTAGATGTGTATAGGTGCTTGTTTTTAAATCACATTGTAGAGCTAAAGTTATCAAATAGATAAATTAATATAAATCTTAAAGAAATGCTAGAAGAATGTGTCTCTAATATTTCTTTAGTTTAACTTAAAAAAATATCTTAACAAATGAAGTACCAAGCAAATGGCTGCAGAGAGAAGCATTAATTCATACAAAAGCTTGTTTAAAATGTGCAGGTAATTTTCTTCCCTTTAGCCGACCTGATCAACAGTGCATTAGATGTACATGTGTGGTAATAACAGGCTGATCTCATGTAGAAATTATGTTCTATGACTAAGCCATACACAATGTTCACCAATGCAGAATAATGTTTTAACACTACACAGTTATAATTTTCATGATTCACATGTCATTATAATTGTCCATATATTGAATTTCTTTCTTATCAACCTTGAGAATCAAATCTTATCTACTAGTGTTTGTTTACAGTGAGAACAAATGTATGACAGATAGAATTATGTAGATTTCATTTTGTACAAAATTATAATTGTAATTTTTAAGTAGGTCACATGCTTCAATAACAACTACAAAGTTTAGGTAAACTTCAATAACACCTACAAAAGATTGGTAAACTTCAATAACACCTACAAAAGATTGGTAAACTTCAATAACACCTACAAAAGATTGGTAAACTTCAATTACACATACAAAGATTAGTAAACTTCAATAACACCTACAAATGATTGGTAAACTTAACTTCAATAACACCTACAAACGATTGGTAAACTTCAATAACACCGACAAAGGATTGGTAAACTTCAATAACACCTACAAATGATTGGTAAACTTCAATGACACCTACAAAGGATTGGTAAACTTCAATGACACCGACAAAGGATTGGTAAACTTCAATAACACCTACAAAAGATTGGTAAACTTCAATTACACATACAAAGATTAGTAAACTTCAATAACACCTACAAAAGATTGGTAAACTTCAATTACACATACAAAGATTAGTAAACTTCAATAACACCTACAAATGATTGGTTAACTTAACTTCAATAACACCTACAAACGATTGGTAAACTTCAATAACACCGACAAAGGATTGGTAAACTTCAATAACACCTACAAAAGATTGGTAAACTTCAATGACACCTACCAAAGATTGGTAAACTTCAATAACACCTACAAATGATTGGTAAACTTCAATAACACCTACAAAAGATTGGTAAACTTCAATAACACCTACAAACGATTGGTAAACTTCAATAACACCTACAAAGGATTGGTAAACTTCAATAACACCTACAAACGATTGGTAAACTTCAATAACACCTTCAAACGATTGGTAAACTTCAATAACACCGACAAAGGATTGGTAAACTTCAATAACACCTACAAAGGATTGGTAAACTTCAATAACACCTACAAATGATTGGTAAACTTCAATAACACCTACAAATGATTGGTAAACTTCAATAACACCTACAAATGATTGGTAAACTTCAATAACACCTACAAAGGATTGGTAAACTTCAATAACACCTACAAACGATTGGTAAACTTCAATAACACCTTCAAACGATTGGTAAACTTCAATAACACCGACAAAGGATTGGTAAACTTCAATAACACCTACAAAGGATTGGTAAACTTAACTTCAATAACACCTACAAACGATTGGTAAACTTCAATAACACCGACAAACGATTGGTAAACTTCAATAACACCTTCAAACGATTGGTAAACTTCAATAACACCTACAAAGGATTGGTAAACTTCAATAACACCTACAAAAGATTGGTAAACTTCAATAACACCTACAAATGATTGGTAAACTTCAATAACACCTACAAATGATTGGTAAACTTCAATAACACTTACCAAGGATTGGTAAACTTCAATAACACCTACAAATGATTGGTAAACTTCAATAACACCTACAAACGATTGGTAAACTTCAATAACCCCTACAAATGATTGGTAAACTTCAATAACACTTACCAAGGATTGGTAAACTTCAATAACACCTACAAAGGATTGGTAAACTTCAATAACAGCTACAATGGTTTGGTAAACTTCAATAACACCTACAAACGATTGGTAAACTTCAATAACAGCTACAATGGTTTGGTAAACTTCAATAACACCTACAAATGATTGGTAAACTTCAATAACACCTACAAAGGATTGGTAAACTTTAATAACACCTACAAAGGATTGGTAAACTTCAATAACACCTACAAAGTTTAGGGAAACTTCAATAACAGCTACAATGGTTTGGTAAACTTCAATAACACCTACAAATGATTGGTAAACTTCAATAACACCTACAAATGATTGGTAAACTTCAATAACACCTACAAATGATTGGTAAACTTCAATAACACCTACAAAGGATTGGTAAACTTTAATAACACCTACAAATGATTGGTAAACTTCAATAACACCTACAAATGATTGGTAAACTTAACTTCAATAACACCTACAAAAGATTGGTAAACTTCAATAACACTTACAAAAGATTGGTAAACTTCAATAACACCTACAAATGATTGGTAAACTTCAATAACACCTACAAATGATTGGTAAACTTCAATAACACCTACAAACGATTGGTAAACTTAACTTCAATAACACCTACAAAAGATTGGTAAACTTCAATAACACCTACAAAGGATTGGTAAACTTCAATAACACCGACAAAGAATTGGTAAACTTCAATGACACCTACAAAGGATTGGTAAACTTCAATAACACCTACAAACGATTGGTAAACTTCAATAACACCTACAAAAGATTGGTAAACTTCAATAACACCTACAAAGGATTGGTAAACTTCAATAACACCTACAAAGGATTGGTAAACTTCAATAACACCTACAAAAGATTGGTAAATTTCAATAACACCTACAAAAGATTGGTAAATTTCAATAACACGGTAGGGCCGAGACAGTGTGCTCTTCATTTATACAACAAGCAGTATAGTCAACTTATAGTCGTGTACAACTTGTTTATTTATATAGGATACAGAGTATACATGTACTTAACTTACTGGTATTCATGATGTATAAGAAATTAACTTATAGTCATGTCGTACAACTTGTTTATTTATATAGGATACAGAGTTATATATAAATTGTAGAGTACCTGCAGTATCTAGTATGTATTACAATACATTGCCAATAAGTTATATGTCATCTTCATACTCCTCAGCTTAAAGTCAAACTTACAAATACATTTACTTGTAATTATAATTGTATTAGAGCCAGGTTAACAATCAGAATCTAAGGTTAAAGTCAAACTTTCAAATACATTTACTTGTAATTATAATTGTACTAGAGCCAGGTTAACAATCAGAGTCTATGGTTAAAGTCAAACTTACAAATACATTTACTTGTAATTATAATTGTACTAGAGCCAGGTTAACAATCAGAATCTAAGGTTAAAGTCAAACTTACAAATACATTTACTTGTAATTATAATTGTATTAGAGCCAGGTTAACAATCAGAATCTAAGGTTAAAGTCAAACTTACAAATACATTTACTTGTAATTATAAAATTGTACTAGAGCCAGGTGAACAATCAGAATCTAAGGTTAAAGTCAAACTTACAAATACATTTACTTGTAATTATAATTGTATTAGAGCCAGGTTAACAATCAGAGTCTATGGTTAAAGTCAAACTTACAAATACATTTACTTGTAATTATAATTGTATAGAGCCAGGTTAACAATCAGAATCTAAGGTTAAAGTCAAACTTACAAATACATTTACTTGTAATTATAATTGTATTAGAGCCAGGTTAACAATCAGAATCTAAGGTTAAAGTCAAACTTACAAATACATTTACTTGTAATTATAATTGTATTAGAGCCAGGTTAACAATCAGAATCTAAGGTTAAAGTCAAACTTACAAATACATTTACTTGTAATTATAATTGTATTAGAGCCAGGTTAACCATCAGAATCTAAGGTTAAAGTCAAACTTACAAATACATTTACTTGTAATTATAATTGTATTAGAGCCAGGTTAACCATCAGAATCTAAGGTTAAAGTCAAACTTACAAATACATTTACTTGTAATTATAATTGTATTAGAGCCAGGTTAACAATCAGAATCTAAGGTTAAAGTCAAACTTACAAATACATTTACTTGTAATTATAATTGTACTAGAGCCAGGTTAACAATCAGAATCTAAGGTTAAAGTCAAACTTACAAATACATTTACTTGTAATTATAATTGTATTAGAGCCAGGTTAACAATCAGAATCTAAGGTTAAAGTCAAACTTACAAATACATTTACTTGTAATTATAATTGTATAGAGCCAGGTTAACAATCAGAATCTAAGGTTAAAGTCAAACTTACAAATACATTTACTTGTAATTATAATTGTATAGAGTCAGGTTAACAATCAGAATCTAAGGTTAAAGTCAAACTTACAAATACATTTACTTGTAATTATAATTGTATTAGAGTCAGGTTAACAATCAGAATCTAAGGTTAAAGTCAAACTTACAAATACATTTACTTGTAATTATAATTGTATAGAGCCAGGTTAACCATCAGAGTCTATGGTTAAAGTCATATGTGCATGGTCAACTATCATTTTCCTCTTGGAGATGGGAAGAGTTTATTTGTGTGTAGAATTGTTTACTATACTTATAAGTAATTGATTTGTATATTTCAGACATGTAGTTCCCAGAGGAGAAGGACAGCTGTGACCGTGGGGTACTAAACGCTACGATAGGAGACTGGTACCCTGTTTTTACAAGGCTGCTAACACAACAGTACTGAGTATATGCAAGTCACTATGGGTAGGTACATCTCTACCAGTCCAACAGCTCACAATAAACAGTGCCCCCCCCTCCCCTGCAGGTTTTTCGAATCACTCTTCATCTGTGGTCGAACCCATTAGAGGTGAAAATAGTTTCAGATTTCCAAAACCTGTCAGATAATCATTACAGAAAATAAATAATACTTTGTTATTCATTGGAACACTGATAAAATAAGTTAATTAACATAGAAAAGTAACATTTCCAATCAGTTTTAAAATTTTACTGTTTAGTTGTATTAGGAATCGCTGAATTGACTGACTGTCCATTAGTTAGACCGATTCTGTTGTTTTTAGGGAGAGTTATTCCCCTTGTACTCATTTCTGTAAGTGTTGCTTTGTTCTATAAATAGGTATATACAACATTAGATATAGCACTCTATCTAGCCAACATAAGCTACTCTAAATAAAAACACTTTACAGTACATAGATATTTACAATTCTTACACTATCAATACAATTAACACATACAGTTCTGTTATAAACAATTCTGAGGAGTTCGCAGGAGCTGCCTTCATTATCAGGCCATAACTACTAGTCCTATACCACACGGCTAATATCTTCCTATTTAGATGTATGCATGTGTACTGGAGATGTATTGTGTTCTGTTGGTAGTGGGACCATGCTTCCAACGACATCTTTTATAGTTCTCACTTGAATGCTACATAGGGCAGATACCTAGCCCAGACTAGTTTAGGCTCCACCTTGGTTGTTGGAGCTTTGTGCAGAAAACACTTTTTCTCTGAATCTCCCATGTGCACAACATTACTTCGAGGATCGAACCCCGGTTATCTGCAGGGAAGGCCGGAGTGTAAACCATTCCACTGATGCGCCATTGATACAGTTCTAGCTTTAGAAATGAACCATTTTCATACTAGGAAGTGCGGGAATTTTGCTGTGATGATAATCAAAATCAGTGACACAATCAAACTTAATAATTATATATTTGGCAAAATGAACCAATATATGGCAAAATATTTTTGACCTCTGACTCCTTCAATTCATTTGTGATATTTAATAGCTTTGGTAACAACTTTGTGAACCCTTCTGATGAATTCTACTGATGACCTATAGTGGCTCAGCAGTGATTGGTGACCTTTGACCTCTGATGACTCCTGTTGTTTTTTCAGATGGTACAGACCTACTGATGTCGGTTGTTGACCCAGATTATGTAGCCTCACCCAGATAATGTGCCTTTTTTTGTCATCACATGCAATACCCATACTCACCACCAACTGCCTTCAGCTGTCTATAGTAAGTGTGATTGATGCCATGTGGTCGTAGCAATAGGAACCATATATAGGGCAACCATAGTTAGTGGAAACCATAGGGCAACCACAATCTGACCATATATAAGGCAACCATAGCTAGTGGAGACCATAGGGCAACCACAATATGTATGACCATATGTAGGACAACCATAGTTAGTGGAGACCATAGGGCAACCACAATATGACCATATATAGGGCAACCATTGTTAGTAAGGGTCCCTAAGGGACCATATAGGGCAACCATAGCAGTATTTATCAGAACCAATGAAGGTTTAGGGTAGCTTTTATAGGGTCTGTTTTTTGTTGTTCTGGTATCATTCTACAGAATATAATATAAACTGAGGTCAGTAAATTGTAAGAGTTATTTCCCTTCCATACTTGTGTAATAATATGAGGAAAAGTGATAAAGATAATTCAGTCGCTGGAGCTCGAACCAGCGACCCTTGGCTCTCCAGCCTGATGCTGTACCAACTGAGCTAATTAAAGGGAAAATTCCCTACAGCTCACGCTTGTATAAGGCCACCTAATTAATGCACATCTTTTACACTTATGTAATGATTGTATTCAGATGTGATATACTCTGTCAGCTTTAACACAAAGTGTACATTAAGTTTAGTGTTTACTTGAAAAGAAAGAAGTAGGATTGGAGATTGGGTGGGGTGGGGTGGGGGTGGGGGTGGGGGGGGGGGGGGGGCTATTATTGTGTCATAACAACACCAAGAACATTATATTGAAAAATTTCAAAGGTTGATTTTTGATGTCAACTTTCGAGAGGCAAGCTAATCATAATATTGAAAAGTTCGGATTTGTTTCTTTAGCCTCAGTCAGTATATAAAAATCTTGTTTTCACAGTACACAATATTTTTACAGTTATTGCTCAAAACAAGTTTGTTTATTAACATGTTTCTATTTATGCCACAATTATAATTTGGTGTATTTACACCTAGTTTTGTTAATCATGGTCTAAACAAAAGTGCACATAGGTTATTAGATGGACTGGTCGACCTATTACGATCTAGTACAATCCAGTACCTGGGATTGTCACTGCTTTATCTGTATCTCTGTACCCCTAAGGCTCATCCATTCTCCCTTCAGGAGGGGGCAATTTGAAGCTTATTTGTATTTCGTCAGTTTTGAAAAGAAAATATTTTAACCTTGGTTGGAATGATACAGGTATAATGTGGTTTAGGAAGAAATGGACTGATGTGTTTAAAAAATCCTCGTTGTCTGACTCGGATTGACTTTAATTAATGACTGACTTCATGGATATAATGATACTTTGGAACTTTCACCAAACTTTAAACTCCATAACCCCAGGGTCGTATGCACTTCCTTGTAGGAAGGGATAAATTTAGTTCATCTGTAAATTTCTTAGATTGATAAACAGAACATTACATTTTGATTTGAATTAATTTTAGAATATATAAATGTTTTTGAATTTCTTGTGTACATTTGATAAGGTAAACTATATGGGATTAATCTGGCCAGGAATTTACATCTATGACTTTCATAACAACAAATTGATGAACTTAATTTCTACCAAATATTTCTTTTAAAATTATAACTATAGGATTATAAGGACTAATCTCTGTAAGCTACTGTCACAAATATTATTAATTTATTTATAGACGTGTTGTACTGTCAATAATACCAGAGATTTCCTGGTATAGGGAGGCCTGCAGTATCAATGAAAGGTAATCAGAGTTAAACAGTTAGTCAGTAATGGCGCAATAATATCGGGGAATGTGAGTTTGTGGGGCGCGGAGACCCGCACCTTTGTGTCGTCCTTATTAAGAGTCGACACACGAGGGCTGTTAAACCACAAGTCAGTGTTTGATTGACACACTGTTGTAATATTTATTATCAATCATAAATTTATCGCTACTTTTGTCCAACTGTTTAAACTGTTACTGCCTTACCAGTAAAAAGTTCATGAATATTTTTTACCTTTGTATAACAGTCAGATTTAATATGCATGTATAATTGTATTATTATATTCTACTCTTGATTAGCAAAGGTTCTTGACCCACTATTCATTTCTATTCACTCATAAAACGTTAATATGTTTAAAAGTTGGAAGTTGAAATAAGCAGTGATTTGTGGATTTGTTCACCCTACCTTTGGGGTTATTTCAGTTACAAACTTGACACGATAAGCAGATACTGTACAACTCCCTGTCATTCTATCGTTAATTGTCCTTTAATCGCAGTATTCTCATTCCGCCATGTGCTCTGAAAATCATCATGCACAAAGGACTAACCTTGAGTACCGAAAGAGTTAAGCTCATAGGCCCAAAGTGTACAGTGAGCTTGATGGTCACATTAGGCCCAAAGTTTACAGTAAGCTTGATCGATGCTAACAGGCCCAAAGTGTACAGTGAGCTTGATGGTCACATTAGGCCCAAAGTGTACAGTGAGCTTGATGGTCACATTAGGCCCAAAGTGTACAGTGAGCTTGATGGTCACATTAGGCCCAAAGTGTACAGTAAGCTTGATGGTCACATTAGGCCCAAAGTTTACAGTGAGCTTGATCGATGCTAACAGGCCAAGAGGGTACAGTGAGCTTGATTGATGCTCACAGGCCCAAAGTGTACCGTGAGCTTGATCAATACTTACAGGCCCAAAGTGTACAGTGAGCTTGATCGATGCTCACCGGCCCAGAGTGTACAGTGAGCTTGACTGATGCTCACAGGCCCAATATGTAAAGTGTTAAACTGTGGTACGTACCACATTATACCATGGTAATTGAATGTTTTAGGAAATTGAAGGTTTCTGGCTATTTTTTGCTCTGACGGCAATAAAGAGGGCCAGCACTGTCCTAGCTAGTTGATCAGCAAAAGTGTAAGAAATTATAATTGGACCACGGCGGAATTCCAATCGATCTATGTAACAAGTAGTTCTTTGATCTTTTAAATAAATTCATAAAGTTTCCAAAAATTTGGTACGGCATGTACCACAGTACCTTACTGCACAACTTTATACTGTGATTTACCGGTATACTGCTCAGCTCTATAAACTAATGAGATATTGATTGGAAGGTTTCTTAGATTGGAAGATTAAAATGTGTGTATATCTAATGATGGTTGTGAATTTGGTGTGATGATAGAAATATAAAAGTGTTGAGGTAAAATAACAGTTTGTGTATTGGAGACATTAATGTGGAGCGTGTCATGTGCTG
Organism: Mimachlamys varia; assembly: GCA_947623455.1. Classification (NCBI taxonomy): domain Eukaryota; kingdom Metazoa; phylum Mollusca; class Bivalvia; order Pectinida; family Pectinidae; genus Mimachlamys; species Mimachlamys varia. Next base: position 28,088,610 of record OX392543.1, read on the forward strand.
GTGTGTTTATTAACTTCCACATATCAGGGATTGGCATATATATAATGTTTATTTACTTCACACAGGGATTGGCATATACAATGTTTATTTACTTCCTCACAGGGATTGGCATATACAATGTTAATTAACTTCCTCACAGGGATTGACTTATATACAATGTTTATTAACTTCCACACAGGGATTGGCATATATACAATGTTTATTAACTTCCACACATCAGGGATTGGCATATACAATGTTTATTTACTTCCTCACAGGGATTGGCATATACAATGTTTATTAACTTCCACACAGGGATTGGCATATATACAATGTTTATTAACTTCCACACAGGGATTGGCATATACAATGTTTATTAACTTCCACACAGGGATTGGCATATACAATGTTTATTTACTTCCTCACAGGGATTGGCATATATACAATGTTTATTAACTTCCACACAGGGATTGGCATATACAATGTTTATTAACTTCCTCACAGGGATTGGCATATATACAATGTTTATTAACTTCCACACAGGGATTGGCATATACAATGTTTATTTACTTCCTCACAGGGATTGGCATATATACAATGTTTATTAACTTCCACACAGGGATTGGCATATATACAATGTTTATTAACTTCCAAACAGGGATTGGCATATACAATGTTTATTAACTTCCACACATCAGGGATTGGCATATATATAATGTTTATTTACTTCACACAGGGATTGGCATATACAATGTTTATTAACTTCACACAGGGATTGGCATATACAATGTTTATTAACTTCCACATAAGGATTGGCATATACAATGTTTATTAACTTCCTCACAGGGATTGACATATACAATGTTTATTAACTTCCTCACAGGGATTGACATATACAATGTTTATTAACTTCCAAACAGGGATTGGCATATACAATGTTTATTAACTTCCACACATCAGGGATTGGCATATATATAATGTTTATTTACTTCACACAGGGATTGGCATATACAATGTTTATTAACTTCACACAGGGATTGGCATATACAATGTTTATTAACTTCCACATAAGGATTGGCATATACAATGTTTATTAACTTCCTCACAGGGATTGACATATACAATGTTTATTAACTTCCTCACAGGGATTGGCATATACAATGTTTATTAACTTCCTCACAGGGATTGGCATATACAATGTTTATTAACTTCCACACAGGGATTGACATATACAATGTTTATTAACTTCCTCACAGGGATTGGCATATACAATGTTTATTAACTTCCTCACAGGGATTGGCATATACAATGTTTATTAACTTCCACACAAGGATTGACATATACAATGTTTATTAACTTCCTCACAGGGATTGACATATACAATGTTTATTAACTTCCTCACAGGGATTGGCATATACAGTGTTTATTAACTTCCACACAGGGATTGGCATATACAATGTTTATTAACTTCCACACAAGGATTGGCATATACAATGTTTATTAACTTCCACACAGGGATTGGCACATACAATGTTTATTAACTTCCTCACAGGGATTGGCATATACAATGTTTATTAACTTCCACACAGGGATTGGTATGTACAATGTTTATTAACTTCCTCACAGGGATTGGCATATACAATGTTTATTAACTTCCTCACAGGGATTGACATATACAATGTTTATTAACTTCCACAAGGGATTGGCATATACAATGTTTATTAACTTCAGCACAGGGATTGGCACATACAATGTTTATTAACTTCCACACAGGGATTGGCATATACAATGTTTATTAACTTCCACACAGGGATTGGCATATACAATGTTTATTAACTTCCTCACAGGGATTGGCATATACAATGTTTATTAACTTCCTCACAGGGATTGGCATATACAATGTTTATTAACTTCCTCACAGGGATTGACATATACAATGTTTATTAACTTCCTCACAGGGATTGGCATATATACAATGTTTATTAACTTCCACACCGGGATTGGCATATATACAATGTTTATTAACTTCCACACAGGGATTGGCATATACAATGTTTATTAACTTTCACACAGGGATTGGCATATACAATGTTAATTAACTTCCACACGGGGATTGGCATATACAATGTTTATTAACTTCCACACAGGGATTGGCATATACAATGTTTATTAACTTCCACACAAGGATTGGCATATACAATGTTTATTAACTTCCACACAGGGATTGGCACATACAATGTTTATTAACTTCCTCACAGGGATTGGCATATACAATGTTTATTAACTTCCACACAGGGATTGGTATGTACAATGTTTATTAACTTCCTCACAGGGATTGGCATATACAATGTTTATTAACTTCCTCACAGGGATTGACATATACAATGTTTATTAACTTCCACACAGGGATTGGCATATACAATGTTTATTAACTTCAGCACAGGGATTGGCACATACAATGTTTATTAACTTCCACACAGGGATTGGCATATACAATGTTTATTAACTTCCACACAGGGATTGGCATATACAATGTTTATTAACTTCCTCACAGGGATTGGCATATACAATGTTTATTAACTTCCTCACAGGGATTGGCATATACAATGTTTATTAACTTCCACACAGGGATTGACATATACAATGTTTATTAACTTCCACACAAGGATTGGCATATACAATGTTTATTAACTTCCACACAGGGATTGACATACACAATGTTTATTAACTTCCACACAAGGATTGGCATATACAGTGTTTATTAACTTCCACACAGGGATTGGCATATACAATGTTTATTAACTTCCACACAGGGATTGGCATATACAATGTTTATTAACTTCCACACAGGGATTGACATATACAATGTTTATTCCTGCAACAGGTGATAAAATGGTTAGACCCCATTGCACACATTACTCGGATGCCTGACCAGTCAGTCAAGGGCGTATGGCTTGACCCCTGGTCAGTGACAGAGCCTTGTGGCTATTGTTGAGTGGCCAGATGAGATGGTTACTTACCTGAGAGCCCCGGGGCTGGCTGGCCATGACAGAGGAAGGCCAGTGCTGGTGAAGCTAGTACAGAGTCAGGCCTGGCCAAGTCATTCAGACAGCTTTATGGCCGTAACACATGAATGACAAATCGAGCTGCCCTCGTTAAACGAGATCTGCTACCTTTGGCTTGTCTCTGACTATTAAAGCCTGACAATAAAACAAAAGGAAGGTGATGATATGAGGAGGGCTGGTCTTTACTGTAGGTGTTAATTGTATCTAAATAGCTTAGGACAGGTAAAAAACGGTGTATTGGTATTTAATAGGTATAACTTACCTGTACACAGGTATGTAATCTCTGTATAGGAAGGATGTATCTTACCTGGACGGCCATCTGATGATCTGGTAAATGTGATGGATGTTATATCTATCACTGTGTGGAGCGCTATAGACAAACAGCAAAGTCAAATACTTATTGTTAACATGTAGAGTGTGTTGGTGCTGGGCACTCACAGACACGGGATCATAGCTCGTCAAACCTTGGCCCGGACATGACTGGACATGGGGCCTGAATGAAGATAAGAAAAATTGACTGAAAGACTGCAATTAATTGTGTCATGACAAAAGAGGACAAGAAAAAAAATTGTGACAAATTGTGATTGGGAAAATTTCAGTGTGGAATAATTAACTTCTTCAATGATAAAATCATGCTTTGCAATGAGGAGGCAGCTGGAAAAAGCATTATTGTTGACACTGATAAGGCAAAGGATATAGCTAGAACATGACAAATCAGTCTGTAGATATTATCAAGACTTCATTGCTTTATGGGATAACTTAGAAGTGGCAAAACTGGACAACAAGCTACAGGTGTCTTGGATTCAGAAGTCCTTCAGGTTAAAGATGCTTAAAAATGAAATTCAGACCCATTTCACAGGAAGCTTTTATGAAAGAAACAGTTTAAAGAGAAGGAAATTTGAGTTGTCTAGAATTAAGATAATTTATTGGAACTTATATGTGTATTGAAATAATGGCCATAAAAAACTGTCAGAACTAGACATTATTGGTAAGCAAGTGTCAGCAGTGGTTTAACTAATACTTTTTGTACTTGGATTTTATCCCTTGGAAATATATGCCTTCCTTAAAACTCTTGAAAGGCTTGCCTAACCAATACGTATGTACTTTGTGAAAAGAAAGCCTGCAGGTTTCATGGATTTCGAAGTGTTGTTAGCCAGGGATTTAAGAAGAGTACTGGTTCACAGGTTAGTATGGTTTAAGGGGAGTACTGGTTCACAGGTTGGTATTGTTTAAGAGAAACACTGGTTCACAGGTTAGTATTGTTTAACGGAGGTACTGGTTCACACATTGGCTAAAGAGGAGTATTGGTTCACAGGTTAGTATGGTTTAAGAGGAGTACTGGTTCACATGTTGGTACGGTTTAAGAGGAGTACTGGTTCACATGTTGGTACGGTTTAAGAGGAGTACTGGTTCACAGGTAAATATGGTTTAAGGGAAGTTCTGGTTCACAAGTTGGTTATGGTTTAAGAGGAGTACTGGTTCACAGGTAAATATGATTAAGAGGAGTACTGGTTCACAGTTTGGTATTGTTTAAGAGGAGTACTGGTTCACACGTTGGTTACAGTTTAAGAGGAGTACTGGTTCACAGGTAAGTATGGTTTAAGGGAAGTTCTGGTTCACAAGTTGGTTATGGTTTAAGAGGAGTACTGGTTCACAGTTTGGTTTGGTTTAATAGGTGTACTGGTTCACAGGTAAATATGATTAAGAGGAGTACTAGTTCACAGGGTAAATATGTTAAAGAGGAGTGCTGGTTCACATGTTGGTATGGCTTAAGAGGAGTACTGGTTCACATGTTGGTATGGTTTAAGAGGAGTACTGGTTCACATGTTGGTATGGTTTAAGAGGAGTACTGGTTCACATGTTGGTATGGTTTAAGAGGAGTACTGGTTCACATGTTGGTATGGTTTAAGAGGAGTACTGGTTCACAGATTTGTATGATTAAAAAGTGGTTTTTACGGCATTTCTGTATGAGAACCAACACAGTTCTAGAAGCTGATTCTAATAGAGATCGTTTGTTTGTTTTTGAAATTACCTTTGAAATATTGCACAAATGCAGACGTCTGAAGGTCAGATATCAATATTGATACTGTGCAAATATTCAATTCTTCATTAAGAACTCCTCTGTCATTAAAAATGCAGATATTTGATTTATTCATGTACATGACTCATTGTTGAATTGTGTACACTGTTTTAATGGTTTTAGCTTACCTGACACGAAGCCAGATGATCTTTATGAAGTTCTATGGTATGTTCCTGCCCTTGTCTGATCAACATCCACTGTCTGTCGTCTGTCACTTTTTCTTTAAGCAATAACTGCTATTAAGAATTGGAGGACCTAAGGGCTCTGTTATTTGGCCAGTAGGTACCTGGGACAGTGTGCCACAAAGTTTCCTCAAATAAATGACCTTGACCTATTTTCTAGGTCACAGGGGTTATATAAGTAAAACCTTCAAGAACTTAATCAGGGACCCTTTAAATAGATCCAATACAGATGTAATAGCAATGGTTTGGTTTAAGGTTTGAATAAGGTTGGTTACAGTTGTCAACCTGATCATAAATGGGAAAATTCTGAAAACCAGAGGTATATTTTTATTGTCTAATAGGTAACCTGGGAGGCCAGCATTACACATTCATTAGCTTTTCGGGTTTAAGCGCTCAAATGTGTAAAAACAACAATAAGTCTTAGGTTTTCATCAAAACAAGCTTAAAATATACCAGGAAAAGGTTGGGTGAGAGCTATTGTATTGATATTATTTGGCCAACTGTTCTTTAAGTCGTTGAAATACTGTAACATTTTTCCCAAACAGGTCTGAATTATACAGCCTTCCCTTGTTCCTTGTCCAGGTCTTTAGGATGGGTCCTAACTTGGAACTATGAACAAATTCCTTTAAGGAGTTCATAGGAGGTACAGTAATAATAATAAGAGTATTGGATTTGGGATAAGGTCTACAGTGTATCAATCTAACTTATCAGGTTATTAAAACTTTTAAATTATAATTACTGAACAAAGGGCTATGACCTCGCTCCTGCGAAACATCTGTATATTTCTAGAACAGATCCAGAACATGTTTTGAACACTGATACGTTCTAAAACAATTATTGAAATGTTGTAGAACAGATCTGGAACTTTTCTAGAACAGTCAAAGTTCTACAAATATTCTATGAAAGCTCTACAACAAATTCTGAAATAAATGCAAAACTTTTCTGTAACATGGAATGTTCTACAAATAATCTAGAAATGTTTTACAACAATTAATGACTACATTTTTAGAGTTATCCCCCTTTATATAGCCAGCCAATTGGCAACAACCTAGCATGCATCCCACATTAGTTTGGCGGGAAAGTGATCAGGATGAATGTAATGTCTTCTGTTAGAACATACAGTTTAAATGCTCTATTTTAGGGGGGGGGGGTGGGTTCCTTCATACAAGAGGGATGTTTTAGTGATCTACTACACTTAAATATCTGTATGAATATCAATCATGAAAGTCTTGCTTTACTTTGAGATTGTATTTATGTGTTTAAGAACAGAGTGTTGTAGTCAAAAATTGTTTTGAAACCTATCTAGTACAGATCTAGAATATTTGTTATAGAACAGTTCAAGAGAACTTCTAAACATTTCTAGAAGTATTCCAGAATATTTACAAATGTGTTTTAATAGAACAACCAAAGATCAATTCTGAAATTGTTCTAGAAAAATTGTCTCATTTCACATTATATAACCTTCCTAGACTTGTCCTGTAAACTTTTAGAACATTTTATACTGAAACAGTTACATGTACAGTGAAATTCTAGAATAATTTTAGATTTTCTTCACAGGGGAATTATTTGACCATATGACCTATAACCTCTCGGACCCTGTGACCTCTAACCTCTGTCCTTATCACCTTGTGGATTAAATGTTAAAGGTATAATATGGCATGAAATATAATTAAGTGTTAAGGTAAGAAACTGTCAGTGGTGCGTTAAAAAGATCATGTAATAATGAAAACCAGTTTGGTCAGATTTGGACATATTTGTTGTTTGCTGCTGAAGCTGGTTTATGGTCAGTGCTATGAGGTGAGGAGGAAGTGAGATATCACACTAGATAAGCAGCTTTTATATAAATAGCCCGATCATCTCAATAACAATTTAGTAGAAACAAGATTGCAGTGCTGTCTAAGAACTAGGTAACGATTACCACCCTATCTAGGTCTATTTTCTATTTTTGGGCAGTCACTTCATTTGTTTCCTAAACTCTGTGTTATATTGTCATTAAACTGGGCCATTGTTCAGAAAACATTTATGCCAAGTCAGCATACTGTGTTTCAGGCATTGCTTAGCTGTTTAATGGTCATCAGTAACCTTACCTAGGGTAACTGGTACATCATGACCTAGGGTAACTGGTACATCATGACCTAGGGTTACTGGTACATCATGACCTAGGGTAACTGGTACAACATGACCTAGGGTAACTGGAACATCATGACCTAGGGTAACTGGTACATCATGACCTAGGGTAACTGGTACATCATGACCTAGGGTAACTGGAACATCATGACCTAGGGTAACTGGTACATCATGACCTAGGGTAACTGGTACATCATGACCTAGGATAACTGTTACATCATGACGTAGGGTAACTGGTACATCATGACGTAGGGTAACTGGTACATCATGACCTAGGGTAACTGTTACATCATGACCTAGGGTAACTGGTACATCATGACCTAGGGTAACTGTTACATCATGACCTAAGGTTACTGGTACATCATGACCTAGGGTAACTGGTACATCATGACCTAGGGTAACTGTTACATCATGACCTAAGGTTACTGGTACATCATGACCTAGGGTAACTGTTACATCATGACCTAAGGTTACTGGTACATCATGACCTAGGGTTACTGGTACATTATGACGTAGGGTAACTCGTACATCATGACCTAGGGTAACTCGTACATCATGACCTAGGGTAACTGGTACATCATGACCTAGGGTAACTGTTACATCATGACCTAGGGTAACTGTTACATCATGACCTAGGGTTACTGGTACATCATGACCTAGGGTAACTGTTACATCATGACCTAGGGTTACTGGTACATCATGACCTAGGGTTACTGGTACATCATGACCTAGGGTTACTGGTACATCATGACCTAGGGTAACTGTTACATCATGACCTAGGGTAACTGGTACATCATGACCTAGGGTAACTGGTACATCATGACCTAGGGTTATTGTTACATCATGACCTAGGGTAACTGTTACATCATGACCTAGGGTTACTGGTACATCATGACCTAGGGTTACTGGTACATCATGACCTAGGGTAACTGGTACATCATGACCTAGGGTTACTGGTACATCATGACCTAGGGTAACTGTTACATCATGACCTAGGGGAACTCGTACATCATGACCTAGGGTAACTGTTACATCATGACCTACAGTAACTGGTACATTATGACCTAGGGTAACTAGTCATCATGACCTAGGGTAACTGGTACATCATGACCTAGGGTAACTGGTACATCATGACCTAGGGTAACTGTTACATCATGACCTAGGGTAACTGTTACATCATGACCTAGGGTTACTGGTACATCATGACCTAGGGTAACTGGTACAACATGACCTAGGGTTACTGTTACATTATGACCTAGGGTAACTGTTACAACATGACCTAGGGTTACTGGTACATCATGACCCAGGGTAACTCGTACATCATGATCTAGGGTTACTGGTACATCATGACCTAGGGTTACTGGTACATCATGACCTAGGGTAACTGGTACATCATGACCTAGGGTTACTGTTACATCATGACCTAGGGTAACTGGTACATCATGATGTAGGGTAACTGTTACATCATGACCTAGGGTAACTGGTACAACATGACCTAGGGTAACTGGTACATCATGACCTAGGGTTACTGGTACATCATGACCTAGGGTAACTGGTACATCATGACCTAGGGTTACTGGTACATAATGACCTAGGGTAACTGGTACATCATGACCTAGGGTAACTGTTACATCATGACCTAGGATAACTGTTACATCATGACGTAGGGTAACTGGTACATCATGACGTAGGGTAACTGGTACATCATGACCTAGGGTAACTGTTACATCATGACCTAGGGTAACTGGTACATCATGACCTAGGGTTATTGTTACAACATGACCTAGGGTTACTGGTACATCATGACCTAGGGTTACTGGTACATAATGACCTAGGGTAACTGGTACATCATGACCTAGGGTAACTGTTACATCATGACCTAGGGTAACTGTTACATCATGACCTAGGGTTACTGGTACATCATGACCTAGGGTAACTGTTACATCATGACCTAGGGTAACTGGTACATCATGACCTAGGGTTATTGTTACAACATGACCTAGGGTTACTGGTACATCATGACCTAGGGTTACTGGTACATAATGACCTAGGGTAACTGGTACATCATGACCTAGGGTAACTGTTACATCATGACCGAAGGTAACTGGTACATCATGACCTAGGGTTACTGGTACATCATGACCTAAGGTTACTGGTACATCATGACCTAGGGTTACTGGTACATCATGACCTAGGGTAACTGTTACAACATGACCTAGGGTAACTGTTACAACATGACCTAGGGTAACTGGTACATCATGACCTAGGGTAACTGGTACAACATGACCTAGGGTTACTGGTACATTATGACCTACAGTAACTGGTACATTATGACCTAGGGTAACTAGCCATCATGACCTAGGGTAACTAGTCATCATGACCTAGGGTAACTGGTACATCATGACCTAGGGTTACTGGTACATCATGACCTAGGGTAACTGGTACATCATGACCTAGGGTAACTGGTACATCATGACCTAGGGTTACTGGTACATCATGACCTAGGGTTATTGTTACATCATGACCTAGGGTAACTGGTACATCATGACCTAGGGTAACTGTTACATCATGACCTAGGGTAACTGGTACATCATGACCTAGGGTAACTGGTACATCATGACCTAGGGTTACTGGTACAACATGACCTAGGGTAACTGGTACAACATGACCTAGGGTAACTGTTACAACATGACCTAGGGTAACTGGTACATCATGACCTAGGGTAACTGGTACAACATGACCTAGGGTTACTGGTACAACATGACCTAGGGTAACTGGTACAACATGACCTAGGGTAACTGTTACAACATGACCTAGGGTAACTGGTACATCATGACCTAGGGTAACTGGTACAACATGACCTAGGGTTACTGGTACATTATGACCTAGGGTAACTAGCCATCATGACCTAGGGTAACTAGTCATCATGACCTAGGGTAACTGGTACATCATGACCTAGGGTAACTGGTACATCATGACCTAGGGTTACTGGTACATCAACAACCTAGGGTTACTGGTACATCATGACCTAGGGTTACTGGTACATCATGACCTAGGGTTACTGGTACATCATGACCTAGGGTTACTGGTACATCAACAACCTAGGGTAACTGGTACATCATGACCTAGGGTTACTGGTACATCATGACCTAGGGTAACTGGTACATCATGACCTAGGGTAACTGGTACATCATGACCTAGGGTAACTGGTACATCATGACCTAGGGTTACTGGTACATCATGACCTAGGGTTACTGGTACATCATGACCGAAGGTTACTGGTACATCATGACCTAGGGTAACTGGTACATCATGACCTAGGGTTACTGGTACATCATGACCTAGGGTTACTGGTACATCATGACCTAGGGTAACTGTTACATCATGACCTAGGGTTACTGGTACATCAACAACCTAGGGTAACTGGTACATCATGACCTAGGGTTACTGGTACATCATGACCTAGGGTTACTGGTACATCATGACCTAGGGTAACTGTTACATCATGACCTAGGGTTACTGGTACATCAACAACCTAGGGTAACTGGTACATCATGACCTAGGGTTACTGGTACATCATGACCTAGGGTAACTGGTACATCATGACCTAGGGTAACTGGTACATCATGACCTAGGGTAACTGGTACATCATGACCTAGGGTTACTGGTACATCATGACCTAGGGTTACTGGTACATCATGACCGAAGGTTACTGGTACATCATGACCTAGGGTAACTGGTACAACATGACCTAGGGTTACTGGTACATCATGACCTAGGGTAACTGGTACAACATGACCTAGGGTTACTGGTACATCATGACCTAGGGTTACTGGTACATCATGACCTAGGGTTACTGGTACATCATGACCTAGGGTAACTGGTACAACATGACCTAGGGTTACTGGTGAATCATGACCTAGGGTTACTGGTACATCATGACCGAAGGTTACTGGTACATCATGACCTAGGGTAACTGGTACAACATGACCTAGGGTTACTGGTACATCATGACCTAGGGTAACTGGTACAACATGACCTAGGGTTACTGGTACATCATGACCTAGGGTTACTGGTACATCATGACCTAGGGTAACTGTTACATCATGACCTAGGGTAACTGGTACATCATGACCTAGGATAACTGGTACATCATGACCTAGGGTTACTGGTACATCATGACCTAGGGTAACTGTTACATCATGACCTAGGGTAACTGGTACATCATGACCTAGGGTAACTGTTACATCATGACCTAGGATTACTGTTACATCATGACCTAGGGTTACTGGTACATCATGACCTAGGGTTACTGGTACATCATGACCTAGGATAACTGGTACATTATGACCTAGGGTAACTGGTACATCATGACCTAGGGTAACTGGTACATCATGACCTAAGGTTACTGGTACATCATGACCTAGGGTAACTCGTACATCATGACCTAGGGTAACTGGTACATCATGACCTAGGGTTACTGGTACAACATGACCTAGGGTAACTGGTACAACATGACCTAGGGTTACTGGTACATCATGACCTAGGGTTATTGTTACATCATGACCTAGGGTTACTGGTACATCATGACCTAGGGTTACTGGTACATCATGACCTAGGGTAACTGGTACATCATGACCTAGGGCTACTGGTACATCATGACCTAGGGTAACTGGTACATCATGACCTAGGGTTACTGGTACATCATGACCTAGGGTAACTGGTACATCATGACCTAGGGTTACTGGTACATCATGACCTAGGGTTACTGGTACATCATGACCTAAAGTTACTGGTACATCATGACCTAGGGTAACTGGTACATCATGACCTAGGGTAACTGTTACATCATGACCTAGGGTAACTGGTACATCATGACCTAGGGTAACTGTTACATCATGACCTAGGGTAACTGTTACATCATGACCTAGGGTAACTGTTACATCATGACCTAGGATAACTGGTACATCATGACCTAGGGTTACTGGTACATCATGACCTAGGGTAACTGTTACATCATGACCTAGGGTAACTGTTACATCATGACCTAGGGTTACTGGTACATCATGACCTAGGGTAACTGTTACATCATGACCTAGGGTTACTGGTACATCATGACGTAGGGTAACTGGTACATCATGACCTAGGGTTACTGGTACATCATGACCTAGGGTAACTGTTACATCATGACCTAGGGTAACTGTTACATCATGACCTAGGGTTACTGGTACATCATGACCTAGGGTAACTGTTACATCATGACCTAGGGTTACTGGTACATCATGACGTAGGGTAACTGGTACATCATGACCTAGGGTTACTGGTACATCATGACCTAGGGTAACTGTTACATCATGACCTAGGGTAACTGTTACATCATGACCTAGGGTTACTGGTACATCATGACCTAGGGTTACTGGTACAACATGACCTAGGGTTACTGGTACATCATGACCTAGGGTAACTGGTACATCATGACCTAGGGTAACTGTTACATCATGACCTAGGGTAACTGGTACATCATGATCTAGGGTTACTGGTACATCATGACCTAGGGTTACTGGTACATCATGACGTAGGGTAACGGGTACATCATGACCTAGGGTTACTGGTACATCATGACCTAGGGTAACTGTTACATCATGACCTAGGGTAACTGGTACATCATGATCTAGGGTTACTGGTACATCATGACCTAGGGTTACTGGTACATCATGACGTAGGGTAACGGGTACATCATGACCTAGGGTTACTGGTACATCATGACGTAGGGTAACTGTTACATCATGACGTAGGGTAACTGGTACATCATGACCTAGGGTTACTGGTACATCATGACCTAGGGTTATTGTTACATCATGACCTAGGGTAACTGGTACATCATGACCTAGGGTTACTGTTACATCATGACGTAGGGTAACTGATACATCATGACCTAGGGTTACTGGTACATCATGACCTAGGATAACTGTTACATCTTGACCTAGGGTTACTGTTACATCATGACGTAGGGTAACTGGTACATCTTGATCTAGGGTTACTGGTACATCATGACCTAGGGTAACTGGTACATCATGACCTAGGATAACTGTTACATCATGACCTAAGGTTACTGGTACATCATGACCTAGGGTAACTGGTACATCATGACCTAGGGTAACTGGTACATCATGACCTAGGGTTACTGGTACATCATGACCTAGGGTTATTGTTACATCATGACCTAGGGTAACTGGTACATCATGACCTAGGGTTATTGTTACATCATGACGTAGGGTAACTGGTACATCATGACCTAGGGTAACTGGTACATCATGACCTAGGGTTATTGTTACATCATGACCTAGGGTTATTGTCACATCATGACCTAGGGTTATTGTTACATCATGACCTAGGGTAACTGGTACATCATGACCTAGGGTTATTGTTACATCATGACCTAGGGTTATTGTTACATCATGACCTAGAGTTACTGGTACATCATGACCTAGGGTTATTGTTACATCATGACCTAGGGTAACTGGTACATCATGACCTAGGGTCACTGGTATGTCATGACCTAGGGTCACTGGTACATCATGACGTAGGGTAACTGGTACATCATGACCTAGGGTTACTGGTACATCATGACCTAGGGTCACTGGTATGTCATGACCTAGGGTAACTGGTACATCATAACCTAGGGTAACTGGTACATTATGATTTCTAAGACTATTGAAGTACATGGCGATCTGTTTATCAGCTTGTATTGCCATTTGAGAGGTGCACAATGTCATCTGTCTTGTACTAGTAGCTGCCTCAACTGACCAACATCAAGTAAACAACAGAACATTTTCCCACTGAATTATACGATTCTATATGGTGTGTAAACCAGAGAGGGCGGTGGAGGTGTGGAGTTACAGGTAGGATATTGTCTCACCTGGACATAAGTAGTTAAGTAGTTCATCAAGTACAGTACACCTGGTAGTACAGCTACGGGGATGACATGTTGTGGGGGATCGCGCGGATCTGGACATAATAACCTAGTCTGATGATGCTGCAGGTAAGCAGATCGGATGATTACAATAATGAGACTTTTTCATCTAATGTGATGAGGAATTGGTCTCTGTTGATATATTCTTTATCAGCTTAATTAAATGCAAATCAAATTATTTCTGCTATCCTGTATCTTACATATCTGTATATACCTAACTATCATACAAGTTGGTAACTGCCAAACTGTTTTTTTAGGTCATCTGGCCCAAAAGGTCACGATTATCAATAGCCATTGTGCTTCGTCCTTCATCATCTGATGTGCACTGTGTGACCTACACATTATGCATGCAGCTACGCTTTCTGCTATCAGCCCTGGGTGCTGATGTTAATGCATGTTGCATACTGGGATGAAGTTTGTCAAATGAATGACTTTGACCCATATTCAAGGTCACAGGGGTCAAATGTAGTAATAATCTTTCAAACAGCTTCTCAGTAACTGATCCGGAAAACAATATGGCCAACAGGTAGCCATCTTGGATTTTGATGGTAATAGTTTGTGATTGCTATTTCTTGAGAGATACTGAATGGATCCTCCTCAAATTTCATATTATAGGTTCCCATTTATCCCTAGTTGTTCTCTGCCCAGTTTTTAAGCTGATTTAAGAAAACAACATGGCAGAGGCTGCTGTCTTGTATTTTAATCATAAAAGTATACAGGAGACCTTCTGTTAATTTTTAGAAAAATATTAAATTATATACAATAGATGAAGAAAAAATAGGAGGGATAAGATCCATCTTTTTAAGATTTTAAGAATAAATGAATTTGTAAATGAAGTCATAATATTGATACTTTATTTGTCATATTAATGACAAATAAAGTATCAATATTATGACTTCAGATTTTAATTTCAGATTAAACATAGAGTATATAATCCAATGGATATTTAACTTCTGGCTTGTTTTATCCTTGTTCCCTAACTCATTAATCAGGTTGGAGTTCTTTGTGCTAATCTTTTATTTACTGACCTCAGATTAGTAATTAATTATGGTGGCTGAGTGACAAGCTAGATGTCACCTAGTAAAATACACAAACACTTGACACCTCAAATTAATTTACTATTAAACCTTTCCTTGTAAATGTCATTTGCATAATTTAATCGATTGTTCTCTTAAATTTTTTATCATTCTTTATTTTCAATCATGAGATTTTGTGTAGAGGAGGCAAGTGTCATTTAAAAATTGGTCTTTATTAATATAAAATGGATTTACCTGTCTATATAAGTTCTGTACTGGTAAGTGAATCATTGTTTTTCCCTAGATGCCGTTTATTCAGCCCACCATCATCAAATGGTGTTACTTAAATCACCCGGTCTGACTGGTCTTTCGTCTGTCTGTACACAAATTTTGTCATTACTTTTTCTTTACAAGTACGTATACTCGATGGATATCATTTTCAAATTTAGCTTGTAGGTTCCCCTCCAACCGTTGTTTTTTATTGTCCAATTTTCAAACTAATCTGAAAAACAATATGGCCGACAGTTAAAAACTATGGCAAATATATTGCTTTTTCTTGAGAGGGATTCCAAAATTTCTTATGTTGTGAAGCGCTTTAGAGTAATTTTACAAATTATATAGAGCGCTATATAAATGTTGTATATTATTATTATTATTATTATCTAAAGAGCAAATAAGAGAATTAAAAAGATACAAAAAAGGTGTTAACCTCAGGAACCTCCAATGAGGGACATTTCTATTTTAGATCGTGTGGTCGGTACATGGTACATTGAGGTTAAAGAAAAGTAAAAAATAACTTCAGGATATGGCTGTTTAATTTCCAGGAATTGTTTCAGGAGAAGGTTAGGTAGGAACGACAATGGTGTAAGATCTGGAATGTCACTTATTGAAGTCTGGAGGTATTGTAGAACAGCTTGACAGCCCTGGCCTTTTCCTGGGCGATTTGTTAACTTCTTCAGCTCTGAACTTGTCCCTGCCTTCAGTCACTAGTGAAGTCACAATGCTACTGGACATCTTGTTACCCCGACTTATCACTGCCTTCAGTCACTAGTGAAGTCACAATGCTACTGGACATCTTGTTACCCCGACTTATCACTGCCTTCAGTCACTAGTGAAGTCACAATGCTACTGGACATCTTGTTACCCTGACTTATCACTGCTTTCAGTCACTAGTGAAGTCACAATGCTAATGGACATCTTGTTACCCTGACTTATCACTGCCCTCAGTACTAGTGAAGTCACAATGCTACTTGACATCTTGTTACCCTGACTTATCACTGCCTTCAGTCACTAGTGAAGTCACAATGCTACTTGACATCTTGTTACCCTGACTTATCACTGCTTTCAGTCACTAGTGAAGTCACAATGCTACCGGACATCTTGTTACCCCGACTTATCACTGCTTTCAGTCACTAGTGAAGTCACAATGCTACTGGACATCTTGTTACCCTGACTTATCACTGCTTTCAGTCACTAGTGAAGTCACAATGCTACTGGACATCTTGTTACCTCAACTTATCACTGCTTTCAGTCACTAGTGAAGTCACAATGCTACCGGACATCTTGTTACCCCGACTTATCACTGCTTTCAGTCACTAGTGAAGTCACAATGCTACCGGACATCTTGTTACCCCGACTTATCACTGCTTTCAGTCACTAGTGAAGTCACAATGCTACTGGACATCTTGTTACCCCGACTTATCACTGCTTTCAGTCACTAGTGAAGTCACAATGCTACTGGACATCTTGTTACCCCGACTTATCACTGGTTTCAGTCACTAGTGAAGTCACAATGCTACTGGACATCTTGTTACCCTGACTTATCACTGCTTTCACTCACTAGTGACGTCACAATGCTACTGGACATCTTGTTACCCCGACTTATCACTGCTTTCAGTCACTAGTGATGTCACAATGCTACTGGACATCTTGTTACCCCGACTTATCACTGCTTTCAGTCACTAGTGACGTCACAATGCTACTGGACATCTTGTTACCCCGACTTATCACTGCTTTCAGTCACTAGTGAAGTCACAATGCTACTTGACATCTTGTTACCCCGACTTATCACTGCTTTCAGTCACTAGTGAAGTCACAATGCTACTTGACATCTTGTTACCCCGACTTATCACTGCTTTCAGTCACTAGTGAAGTCACAATGCTACTTGACATCTTGTTACCCCGACTTATCACTGCTTTCAGTCACTAGTGAAGTCACAATGCTACTTGACATCTTGTTACCCCGACTTATCACTGCTTTCAGTCACTAGTGAAGTCACAATGCTACTTGACATCTTGTTACCCCGACTTATCACTGCTTTCAGTCACTAGTGAAGTCACAATGCTACTTGACATCTTGTTACCCCGACTTATCACTGCTTTCAGTCACTAGTGAAGTCACAATGCTACTGGACATCTTGTTACCCCGACTTATCACTGCTTTCAGTCACTAGTGAAGTCACAATGCTACTGGACATCTTGTTACCCCGACTTATCACTGCTTTCAGTCACTAGTGAAGTCACAATGCTACTGGACATCTTGTTACCCCGACTTATCACTGCTTTCACTCACTAGTGACGTCACAATGCTACTGGACATCTTGTTACCCCGACTTATCACTGCTTTCACTCACTAGTGACGTCACAATGCTACTGGACATCTTGTTACCCCGACTTATCACTGCTTTCAGTCACTAGTGAAGTCACAATGCTACTGGACATCTTGTTACCCCGACTTATCACTGCTTTCAGTCACTAGTGAAGTCACAATGCTACTGGACATCTTGTTACCCTGACTTATCACTGCTTTCACTCACTAGTGACGTCACAATGCTACTGGACATCTTGTTACCCCGACTTATCACTGCTTTCAGTCACTAGTGATGTCACAATGCTACTGGACATCTTGTTACCCCGACTTATCACTGCTTTCAGTCACTAGTGAAGTCACAATGCTACTGGACATCTTGTTACCACAACTTATCACTTCTTTCAGTCACTAGTGAAGTCACAATGCTACTGGACATCTTGTTACCCCGACTTATCACTGCTTTCAGTACTAGTGAAGTCACAATGCTACCGGACATCTTGTTACCCCGACTTATCACTGCCTTCAATCACTAGTAAAGTCACAATGCTACCGGACATCTTGTTACCCCTGCTTTCAGTCACTAGTGAAGTCACAATGCTACTGGACATCTTGTTACCCCGACTTATCACTGCTTTCAGTCACTAGTGAAGTCACACTGCTACCGGACATCTTGTTACCCCGACTTATCACTGCTTTCAGTCACTAGTGAAGTCACAATGCTACTGGACATCTTGTTACCCCGACTTATCACTGCCTTCAGTCACTAGTGAAGTCACAGTGCTACTGGACATCTTGTTACCCCGACTTATCACTGCTTTCAGTCACTAGTGAAGTCACACTGCTACCGGACATCTTGTTACCCTGACTTATCACTGCTTTCAGTCACTAGTGAAGTCACAATGCTACTGGACATCTTGTTACCCTGACTTATCACTGCTTTCAGTCACTAGTGAAGTCACAATGCTACTGGACATCTTGTTACCCCGACTTATCACTGCCTTCAGTACTAGTGAAGTCACAACGCTACTGGACATCTTGTTACCCCGACTTATCACTGCCTTCAGTCACTAGTGAAGTCACAATGCTACTGGACATCTTGTTACCCGACTTATTACTGCTTTCAGTACTAGTGAATTAAGTCACAATGCTACTGGACATCTTGTTACCCCGACCTGTAGCAGATTGATCGGCAGTGTGGGAAGAAACGGCTTGGTCGTTCAATTAAAACTCCAGTAAAAAATGTCAGAGTCATCTGTTTATATGCATCAGACATGTCGTGTAGTCGATTGATTTGCTGGAAATTGATAATTTGTTTTCAAACCATATGAAATTGTACTCTGGGGCGAAACATGAAGTGGAGTAATTCATCATGTCAGGAAAGCCCACAGTGTGGGGGATATAGTGGGTGGGAGTCGTGATGTATCGGCTACCATGACTGTCTTGTGTAGCCATACGTCAATGTCACCGAGGTGACCATCGGGTCAGGATCTTTATTAAATGTTATAGAACAGTACACTGGTCAGGATCTTTATTAAATGTTATAGAACAGTACATTTTGGCTAATAAAACTTCTCCCAAAAATATATAATAAAAATAAAAAAAGAAATTTGAACAGATTTACAAATCAATGTGTCCTTAATTGAATTTCAAATCAAATATCACTTATTTCGAAAGTACAGGGTCAAGATTTGATCATAGTTTTTAAAACAACCCTAGTCAAATGAAATGTACGTTTTTGTTATAAAGAATAACGATTTGTTGTCTGAGAATGAAGTTGATTATTGTGAAAACCTGATGTGAGATTGGATTTACCTGTAACACATATACCTGTCAGAATACCTGTGATTGATTACCTGAGCACTGACATCCGGCTACATAACCAGGACCTGTAACCAACAGATAATCATAAAGGAATATACCCAGTCTGTCAGTTAAACAACAACTCAGCTCATCACTGGTATACTGTTGTAGTAAAGCAGTGTTACCCCCACACACACATAGGAAATTAAATAGTATTATTAAAATTAATAGTATAACCACCATGGGTTTTAAGGTTAATCTGTTGTTACATTGATAGTAGGATTAACTTTAAACTTTATTTATTTTACAACAATTATTTCAGTTATACAACTTATATTTATTAATCAATCTTGTTGGCCCGGATGTTTGTACGTGAGGGGGTCTTATTATGGGAGGAAACAGGAGTGACCCGGAGTAAACCCATAGCTTTTCACGTTTGGTCGGGGAATCAAACCCCGCCGCCTTGGTGAAAGACAATTAAATGTGCTATCCACTGCACCACACAATGTTTGGAGGATAGGTTGCCAGCTTAGCTCATTTTACTTGTGATTAATAGAAGAAAGACTTAAGGATCTTGTACCTTTATGTTAAGCGACCCTAATCATAATGCTTTTAGGTTTGGTCAAAATGATAAAATTTGTTCCAATAGTAGGTTTGAGTTTAATGTCAATAAGAGCTGACATATGGGCTCAGACTGTCCTGTATCAATCAGATCAGTTCTGATTGAATACCTTGAATTTTCTATTTACAGTAAAACCCCACTACGTAATACTCGAACGCATTAGTTAGAGGAAGACGTTTTATTAGAGCAATCAAAGGTTGGTTAGATATGTACAAACTTGGTTGGGGCCAATCAAACTCAGTTTGACAAATGAGAGGTATACGCGGAAACCAGGTTCGAGTAAGTGGGGTTTTACTATATATACAGGCATTCTAACCATTATCACCATTTCTTATGAGACGGGCCACACATAATTAATAGGGCCGAGACCTGCAGCCATCAAACTACAGATATGGTTTACAATGTTTAGTAATGTCCAATGTCCTAGCTGTTAACTGTAGTAGGGATATTGTAGGTGTATTGATCTTATGCTGCACACCTGTACATCTAGGTGACAGCCGCTTCTACCAGGTAGGAACATGGAATTTGTGTCGTAACATGTTACTATAAATAACTATGATGACTCGCCATTGCATGGGATTTTCAGTACGTGGGTGGGGAATTTATATATACACATGTATTTGTTGCCATGGTTGAGTGATCACAGGTAAAAAATGTAGACACGAAGGAAGTAGTTTTATACCGGCGATCAGCGTGTTTTGAGGTAAGAATTAGATGATATAAGTATTTTAGCCGAGTATATTATTTATACTTAAGTTATTTATCATGTTATAAAAAGCTGTAATGGTGCTGTTATTTCATGTTTTCAGTAAAGATAGGGTGTGGTGTAATTTAGTTGGCTATTTTTAATAAGTTATATTTATAGAGCTTACTTCAGACCGGATTTAAAGAAAACGCAATACCAGTCTTTTGTACTTGTTCAGTATCTGTTACCTCGCTGGAGATATTGAGACCAATAAATGGAGATAATTGAGACCAATATATGGAGATATTGAGACCAAAACATGAAGATAATGAGACCAATAAATGGAGATAATTGAGACCAATATATGGAGATATTGAGACCAAAACATGAAGATAATGAGACCAATAAATGGAGATAATTGAGACCAATATATGGAGATATTGAAACCAATTAATGGAGATAATGAGACCAATAAATAGAGATAATGAGACCAATAAATGGAGATAATTGAGACCAATATATGGAGATATTGAGACCAATAAATGGAGATGTTGAGACCAATAAATGAAGATAATTCTTTTTCAATTTTACATCTTATTAACAATTGAAATCTGCAGAATCCCCAACAGCTTCTATTCAGCATTGATGAAATATTTTAACTAATTGTCAAAAAAGCGGATGTTGCACAAATACTGTGTTATATTTTAGCGATTGCTGCACTGAAATCATTGCACTAAATTATGACTGCGCTTAAATTACCGTACTGTTTCTGTACATTCCCTTTTAATGTAAGTATTTGAGTGCATCAATTTATCTTTAGTTATGTGCTAAAATTTGATTGCGCTTGAATAAACTTGTATGTTTTCAATATTTGGTCAAAGAGGTGTCATATATTCTAGAGTCACTTTAAATCTTTAGAGACTGAAATAAATTGTCCCAGATTTTCCCTTTAAACAAATGTTTGAAAGGTTTGGCTTTGTGGTGGTTTTACTAAGATATATAGCAATTATCTTGGTAATAAATAAAAAAAATGATAAGGGTATAGTAGCTTAAATGTAGTATGTTAATTAAGCTTGAATTTAGTATAAGTAGAAATTATAATTACTTAAGTCTGGATTTAGCAAGCAGTGTTTGAAATGTTGTGAGTTTCCTATATATATAAGTCTGATATATAGCTTGCACCAGGTATGATAATATTTGTTTTATGATTTATCTGTGAGATCCAGGATGGTTATTACAATGGAACCTATAGCTATCAAAGTTTTGATATTGTGTTTCACTAAGTAAATAGTATTAAATAATGGTTTGAATAATATTGTATGCAATGCAAATATTAATCTTCAGTTGGCAGCATGCATCTAGAAGTCCTGTCTTATAATGAGAACTCAAAATGAGGCTGTGTTACTTAGGACTCAGAATAAGGCTGTGTTACTGTGTACTCAGAATGAGGCTGTGTTATTGAAGACTCAGAATGAGGAGTACTCAAACTGAGGCTGTGTTACTGTATTGAGAATGAGGCTGTGTTACTGTAATGAGAATGAGGCTGTGTCACTGAGGACCCTAAATGAGACTGCATTAAACATAATGTACTGAGAATGAGGCTGTTATACTGTGTAATGAGAATAAGGCTGTGTTACTGAAGACTCAGAATGAGGCTGTTATACTGTGTAATGAGAATAAGGCTGTGTTACTGAAGACTCAGAATAAGGCTGTGTTACTGAAGACTCAGAATGAGGCTGTTATACTGTGTACTGAAAATAAGGCTGTGTTACTGAAGACTCAGAATGAGGCTGTGTTACTGTGTACTGAGAATTAGGCTGTGTTACTGAAGACTCAGAATGAGGCTGTGTTACTGTGTACTGAGAATAAGGCTGTGTTACCGAAGACTCAGAATAAGGCTGTGTTACTGAAGACTCAGAATGAGGCTGTTATACTGTGTACTGAGAATAAGGCTGTGCTACTGAAGACTCAGAATGAGGCTGTTATACTGTGTACTGAGAATAAGGCTGTGTTACTGAAGACTCAGAATAAGGCTGTTATACTGTGTACTGAGAATAAGGCTGTGTTACTGAAGACTCAGAATAAGGCTGTGTTACTGAAGTCTCAGAATGAGGCTGTTATACTGTGTACTGAGAATAAGGCTGTGCTAGTACTGAAGACTCAGAATGAGGCTGTGTTAAAAAAATTACTGTGTACTCAGAATAAGGCTGTGTTACTGTGTACACGGAATGAGGCTGTGCTACTGAAGACTCAGAATGAGGCTACGTGTTACTGTGTACTGAGAATAAGGCTGTGTTACTGCCAGGACTCAGAATGAGGCTATGCTACTGAGGATTGGGAATGAGGTATTACTCTGTTACTGTGAACTCAGAATAAGGCTGTGTTATTGCCAGGACTCAGAATGAGGCTGTGTTACTAAGGACACGGTGTGAGGTATTACTGTGTTCTCAGAATGAAGCCGTGTTACTAAGGACTCGGTGTGAGGTGTTGCTGTGAGTGAGGATTATAAGGTTTTATGATTCCAGATTTAAGCATTCTGTTAGTTTCAGAGCATCATATTTCTTCCTGGCTAATGTTCTGGTGATACCTTTGGTTGCCATGGTTATATATACAACCACTGAAATAAGTGTTCTTCATTACGATTTTATTATCACACAAAGCTCTTAAACTACTACAAACTCTAACAGACTATTTCCTGATATGAAATTCATACGAAAATCAATGATATTCCGATATTAGCTTGGCAAAATGGAAGCAGTGAATTTTCTGTTCAGAAACAAAAGCATACTATTCAACACTGAAACTTAGAATTAATATATAACTGGATGCTATGAGGCAATCCTGCAGGTGAAGAGTGTTAACAAGGCTAGAATATACTGGTTGTTTATGCACTCCAACGGGCACTATGTGCCGGCCCTCCTTGTGGGTGTCAAAGTGACCATGTTGTAAATGTGCAGATACCTCATGTCAGCCAATTGAGATCAATTGCAACATCTTGGGGAAAATTCTGGTAATTTATGGAAATCTATTGAATCAAATGCATGTAATGAGGTTACATGTTATAAACGTCATATTCCAAAATGACTGTGCCCATGGCAACACCGTATCCTCTCGTTGATAAAGTTTCAGGACTTTCAAACTCTCAGCATGGCTTTCAGGTGTATGCGTTTGAGGGAGTAGATTTCTGAAGATTACCGGAAATTTCCCTGAGATGTTGCAATTGCATTTGAGATCTCTCTGCTCTGAAAAAAACTTTTTTGGATGTTATACTAGATCTCGCACTCCCTGTAACTGTTCAATGAGTAACACAGAATTTCACTGAAATTAAAAATAAAATTCATACATGGATGTTCTTTCCCACCTCTTACATAAGCAGCTTGCCTGGTGACACTTTGGTCTTGTTAGTGTTGAGTGGCCGCTCTTATGTGAGAAAGGCTATGGATTCCATCCCAAGGGTGGGACATACCAAAGTCCTTACAAATGGTAGTGCTATTCTTATAATGCTTAAAATTCTGTATGCAGGATATAGTGGTAAGAACCGGTTGCCTGGTATCCATTGTTATGTCCTGTGGAGTCCTGTGTGGGGTGACTTGGGCATGGTATATTTCTGTCCTGTAATTAACACTCTAACAACCCTGGGGGACAGATACATATTAACACACCACCTTCAGCACAAACATTGCCACACAAGGAGGCATGTCCTTAAATGTCACCCTAGCTCTCAATGGAAATGGAAAACTCAAACCAAAAATTGTTTCTGAAAAAACTTTAATCTCACTTTTTTTATGGAAGTATGAGTTGTATAGAACCACTTACCATCCACCAGAATAACCCTGTTTACAAGTTCCAAACTATTTAATGGCTACATACATTATTATAGTGTCGCAGAGTTCTTGTATATCACATATCAAATTTGATAAACATTCAGCAGTACATATATCATATCTATTTCCACCCTAGCTTATTTTGTCTAGCTTAGACAAGTTTAATAGTCCATATCCTTATATTAAGTTGAGCCGTTGTTTTATTGATTGGTTATTTCTGTATTGGCCTAGTTATCTGTCCAAGGCCTGCTATATTGGCCTGAGGCAAAATATTGGCCGATGTATTGCCTGAGCTGATTTTTCTGTATTGCATCAATATGAAGCTTAAGTTAATTTAAGTAAATGATAATATTTCTACTTGTGGTTGAAATTTGAGACTGTTTGTAGCCATATAGATCATTATTGTTTAAATGAGAATATGGCGAGTTACAGATGTACTGTTCAGTGGAAATGTCGGTAAACAATTGCTGCACTGCAAAAACTTGTTGTCCTGGGGAGACCTTCGATTTCTACAGGGGATTGACAGTCCTTCAGGGGAGAGTCCTACAGGGAATTGACAGAGCCCTACAGGGAATTGACAGATTCCTACAGGGAATTGACAGAACCCTACAGGGAATTGACAGAGTCCTACAGGGAATTGACAGATTCCTACATGGAATTGACAGAGCCCTACAGGGAATTGACAGATTCTTGCAAGGAATTGACAGATTCCTACAGGGAATTGACAGAGTCCTACAGGGAATTGACAGACTCCTACAGGGAATTGACAGAGCCCTACAGGGAATTGACAGACTCCTACAGGGAATTGACAGACTCCTACAGGGAATTGACAGAGCCCTACAGAGAATTGACAGATTCCTACAGGGAATTGACAGAGCCCTACAGGGAATTGACAGATTCCTACAGGGAATTGACAGATTCTTGCAAGGAATTGACAGAACCCTACAGGGAATTGACAGAGTCCTACAGGGAATTGACAGACTCCTACAGGAAATTGACAGAGCCCTACAGGGAATTGACAGACTCCTACAGGGAATTGACAGATTCCTACAGGGAATTGACAGAGCCCTACAGGGAATTGACAGATTCCTACAGGGAATTGACAGAGCCCTACAGGGAATTGACAGATTCCTACAGGGAATTGACAGATTCTTGCAAGGAATTGACAGAGCCCTACAGGGAATTGACAGAGTCCTACAGGGAATTGACAGTCCTACAGGGAATTGACAGAGTCCTACAGGGAATTGACAGAGTCCTACAGGGAATTGACAGAGCCCTACAGGGAATTGACAGATTCCTACAGGGAATTGACAGAGCCCTACAGGGAATTGACAGATTCCTACAGGGAATTGACAGATTCCTACAGGGAATTGACAGATTCCTACATGGAATTGACAGATTCCTACAGGGAATTGACAGATTCCTACAGGGAATTGACAGAGCCCTACAGGGAATTGACAGATTCCTACAGGGAATTGACAGAGCCCTACAGGGAATTGACAGATTCCTACAGGGAATTGACAGAGCCCTACAGGGAATTGACAGAGTCCTACAGGGAATTGACAGACTCCTACAGGGAATTGACAGACTCCTACAGGGAATTGACAGATTCCTACAGGGAATTGACTGATTCCTACAGGGAATTGACAGAACCCTACAGGGAATTGACAGAGCCCTACAGGGAATTGACAGACTCCTACAGGGAATTGACAGACTCCTACAGGGAATTGACAGAGCCCTACAGGGAATTGACAGATTCCTACAGGGAATTGACAGAGCCCTACAGGGAATTGACAGATTCCTACAGGGAATTGACAGATTCTTGCAAGGAATTGACAGAACCCTACAGGGAATTGACAGAGTCCTACAGGGAATTGACAGACTCCTACAGGAAATTGACAGAGCCCTACAGGGAATTGACAGACTCCTACAGGGAATTGACAGATTCCTACAGGGAATTGACAGAGCCCTACAGGGAATTGACAGATTCCTACAGGGAATTGACAGAGCCCTACAGGGAATTGACAGATTCCTACAGGGAATTGACAGATTCTTGCAAGGAATTGACAGAGCCCTACAGGGAATTGACAGAGTCCTACAGGGAATTGACAGTCCTACAGGGAATTGACAGAGTCCTACAGGGAATTGACAGAGTCCTACAGGGAATTGACAGATTCCTACAGGGAATTGACAGAGCCCTACAGGGAATTGACAGATTCCTACAGGGAATTGACAGATTCCTACAGGGAATTGACAGATTCCTACAGGGAATTGACAGATTCCTACAGGGAATTGACAGATTCCTACAGGGAATTGACAGCCCTACAGGGAATTGACAGAGTCCTACAGGAATTGACAGAGTCCTACAGGGAATTGACAGATTCCTACAGGGAATTGGCAGAGTCCTACAGGGAATTGACAGATTCCTACAGGGAATTGACAGAGCCCTACAGGAATTGACAGAGTCCTACAGGGAATTGACAGATTCCTACAGGGAATTGACAGAGTCCTACAGGAATTGACAGAGTCCTACAGGGAATTGACAGATTCCTACAGGGAATTGACAGATTCCTACAGGGAATTGACAGCCCTACAGGGAATTGACAGATTCCTACAGGGAATTGACAGATTCCTACAGGGAATTGACAGATTCCTACAGGGAATTGACAGCCCTACAGGGAATTGACAGAGTCCTACAGGAATTGACAGAGTCCTACAGGGAATTGACAGACTCCTACAGGGAATTGACAGAGTCCTATAGGGAATTGACAGATTCCTACAGGGAATTGACAGAGTCCTACAGGGAATTGACAGAGTCCTACAGGAAATTGACAGACTCTTGCAAGGAATTGACAGATTCCTACAAGGAATTGACAGACTCCTACAGGGAATTGACAGAGTCCTACAGGAAATTGACAGAGTCCTACAGGGAATTGACAGACTCCTACAGGGAATTGACAGAGTCCTACAGGAAATTTACAGAACCCTACAGGGAATTGACAGAGTCCTACAGGAAATTGACAGAACCCTACAGGGAATTGACAGAGTCCTACAGGGAATTGACAGACTCCTACAGGGAATTGACAGAGTCCTACAGGGAATTGACAGAGTCCTACAGGGAATTGACAGACTCCTACAGGGAATTTACAGAGTCCTACAGGGAATTGACAGAACCCTACAAGGAATTGACAGAGTCCTACAGGGAATTGACAGAGTCCTACAGGGAATTGACAGAGTCCTACAGGGAATTGACAGAGTCCTACAGGGAATTGACAGAACCCTACAGGGAATTGACAGAGTCCTACAGGGAATTGACAGACTCCTACAGGGAATTGATAGACTCCTACAGGGAATTGACAGAGCCCTACAGGGAATTGACAGACTCCTACAGGGAATTGACAGAGCCCTACAGGGAATTGACAGACTCCTACAGGGAATTGACAGAGCCCTACAGGGAATTGACAGAGCCCTACAGGGAATTGACAGACTCCTACAGGGAATTGACAGAGCCCTATAGGGAATTGACAGACTCCTACAGGGAATTGACAGACTCCTACAGGGAATTGACAGAACCCTACAGGGAATTGACAGAACCCTACAGGGAATTGACAGAACCCTACAGGGAATTGACAGAGCCCTACAGGGAATTGACAGACTCCTACAGGGAATTGACAGACTCCTACAGGAAATTGGTTTTGTGTTGTTTTCTCTATGTAAGGGATTCAATTCCTTCTTCATCATACAGCTTTATGTGACCCTTTACCATGGAAACTCTTTACATTTCCTTACATTAAGAATTGTTCAAATTTCGTTGAGTATTTCATGATATATTCCAGATTAATATGAAGTTAGTTCAATACTCAAAAGTAAAGAGATTTTTATTAATTTTTTTTTAAAAAGAAGGTTGTGGTGTGGACTCCCAAGCTAGGTCCTTATGTTGGTGATGTCTGTATAATTATACATACAGTATTTGATCCTTTGTATTTCAGGGAATATGTGAATTATTTCGACATTTGAAATTGGGAAAGCCAAAAGATTATTAGTATAAGCCTTGAAATAACCGGACATTGCACAGCATGTTCCAACATAATGAGTAGGGAGTTCTCCACACTTCAATATTAACACTATTACCAACACCGATGAACTTGTTGATCATTAATATCAAAACAAGTGGCTCTGTCATTGAGTCTAGGACAATTGAACACTGCAGTAGGGATGGTTTTAGTTTATTGAATGTATTTCTGTATACAAATTCAAATTGAACTTGTTTTGTGTGAATCGTTTGGATCATGAAAAAGGAGAAAAACCTTGTGATAGTACTTCACCAACTATGGATGTTAGTACCCATCACTGTGTATTTGATAGGCTTTATCATACTTACTTTTCTGTGTTTCAGGTGTACATGTAGGTGTCTGTGTATGGTCATCGTCCGGAGGAGATTACGTCAACACCGGGGACCTGGTGATTATATTCATAATGCAAATTGTAAAAGTGACTTTTTCGTGGTGTGGACATTTTCGCTTATTTCACTTGCATTAGATCTCAGCGAATATTATTGTCCACATTCAAATATATTTAACTTGGCTCAAACTCTTTAATGTCTTATAGTATACATGCACACTGCAAAAAAGCACAAATGACAGCTTGAAAATTTCCACATCACGAACAGTTCAGAGATTGACAGAAAGAAAAATCCATGTGTGAAATTAAATATTAACTTTTACAGTACTAGCTGTATAGTTTGTTACATGGCAATTATAAGGTTATAACTGCATTTGAATTGTTATGGGGTGGCACTGAGCACTCTCAAATCCAATTGATTAACTACTCTAGATATAGGATTATAGGTTTACGTTGTTAGTCAGTGGTTTACAACACTGTCAGTGTGACACTTTGTCAGTCTAAACAGTTAGACCGTCAGTGTGGCACTTTGTCAGTCTAAACAGTCAGACTGTCAGTGTGGCACTTTGTCAGTCTAAACAGTCAGACTGTCAGTGTGACACTTTGTCAGTCTAAACAGTTAGACCGTCAGTGTGGCACTTTGTCAGTCTAAACAGTCAGACTGTCAGTGTGGCACTTTGTCAGTCTAAACAGTCAGACTGTCAGTGTGACACTTTGTCAGTCTAAACAGTTAGACCGTCAGTGTGGCACTTTGTCAGACTTAACAGTCAGACTGTCAGTGTGGCACTTTGTCAGTCTAAACAATCAGACTGTCAGTGTGGCACTTTGTCAGTCTAAACAGTCAGACTGTCAGTGTGGCACTTTGGCAGTCTAAACAGTCAGACTGTCAGTGTGGTACTTTGTCAGTCTAAACAGTCAGACCGTCAGTGTGGCACTTTGTCAGACTAAACAGTCAGACTGTCAGTGTGGCACTTTGTCAGTCTAAACAGTCAGACTGTCAGTGTGGCACTTTGTCAGTCTAAACAGTCAGACTGTCAGTGTGGCACTTTGTCAGACTAAACAGTCAGACTGTCAGTGTGGCACTTTGTCAGTCTAAACAGTTAGACTGTCAGTGTGGTACTTGGTCAGTCTAAACAGTCAGACTATCAGTGTGGCACTTTGTCAGTCTAAACAGTCAGACTATCAGTGTGGCACTTTGTCAGTATAAACAGTTAGACTGTCAGTGTGGTACTTGGTCAGTCTTAACAGTCAGACTGTCAGTGTGGCACTCTGTCAGTCTAAACAATCAGACTGTCAGTGTGGCACTTTGTCAGTCTAAACAGTTAGACTGTCAGTGTGGTACTTTGTCAGTCTAAACAGTCAGACTGTCAGTGTGGCACTCTGTCAGACTAAACAATCAGACTGTCAGTGTGGTACTTTGTCAGTCTAAACAGTCAGACCGTCAGTGTGGCACTTTGTCAGACTAAACAGTCAGACTGTCAGTGTGGCACTTTGTCAGTCTAAACAGTCAGACTGTCAGTGTGGCACTCTATCAGACTAAACAGTCAGACTGTCAGTATGGCACTCCATCAGACTAAACAGTCAGACTGTCAGTGTGGCACTTTGTCAGTCTAAACAGTCAGACTGTCAGTGTGGCACTCTATCAGACTAAACAGTCAGACTGTCAGTGTGGCACTCTATCAGACTAAACAGTCAGACTGTCAGTGTGGCACTTTGTCAGTCTAAACAGTCAGACTATCAGTGTGGCACTTTGTCAGTCTAAACAGTCAGACTGTCAGTATGGCACTTTGTCAGTCTAAACAGTCAGACTGTCAGTGTGGCACTTTGTCAGTCTAAACAGTCAGACTGTCAGTGTGACACTCTATCAGACTAAACAATCAGACTGCAAGTGTGGCACTTTGTCAGTCTAAACAGTTAGACTGTCAGTGTGGCACTTTGTCAGTCTAAACAATCAGACTGCAAGTGTGGCACTTTGTCTGTCTAAACAATCAGGGACTGAAACCATTCTAGTTTAACCCTATCTTTAAAGAGAACTAATCAGATAATGGGGAAAATTTGAAACAATATATCTCAATTCCTTGAGAAGAATATCACGTGTTTATTGATGTTTTTTGTCAGTGTTGATATTGATATACTTTCAGGAGATCCATGGCTACCCTTAGTAAGTCACTGGCAGCGTGGTCAACATGAGAAGCTTGAATGACCATGACGAGATGACCGTTGGGAACCCGGTGCCTCCCTCAACTATAGCCACACTGGACAAAGTTGCCATGATGCTTGGTACTGGTCCTAACAACGGGGATGAACCTCGCCGGCCGCTTATCAAACAGGAAGCTGTGGATGTGGAGGATAACTCTTCACGCTCCGGGCAATACCTCGGGATCAACGCGATCAGCGGGGAGCTCCCCAAACAGCACAGTGATCCTGGCCTCCGCACAGCAAGGGAAGGCAGTTTTGAGGCGGAGACCTCTCATTGGAGTTATTTTCAACGGAAAGAGTATGAAACGTTTCGTGAACAAAAGTCAGTGATAGAACGCTATAACGTTGAGACATATTCCTCGCAGTGGGAGACCAATGTAGACCATAAAACAGTGCTAAAAATGCCTCACAATGTCAGTGCTCCCAGTCTATTACTTCAGACCCAGGAGGAACGCAGGTATGAGTATCGTAAAAAGATGTATGAGAAAGAAATAACAAATGTAAGTCATCCTGTTTTCTCCCAGATACAGGCACAGCACAGTGAAGAAAGCTTCCGCGGTCATTATTCGGACATCAGTGGGTCTGAGGATAGTCCGAGTAGTCGTGAGGCTTCCCCTTATACCAAGGACTTCGCTAGTCACTGTCTGCAGGGCGACACTGGCTCATACGATGAAGTCCCGCGGGAGGAAAAGAGAATCATCCACCAACCAACCAGCATTGTCATAACAAGTGATGACGATTGTGTGACAACAGTCAAAAGTGACGCGGACCTGTCTCCCTTAACGGAGGAAGGCAGGGCCCGCAGTAAACACTTATATCCTGGTAATTTCAAAAAGTTTTTACACGCAAGGTACTTAAAGAGCCAGAAACACAGCGGATCGTCCTCCTCAACCGACACATCCCTGGACCATTCCCAGGACAGGTCGGACACCTCCCTTGGGACGGCCTCACCAGACCTCCAGTCTTGTGAGACCAGCCTTGAGGTACCAGAAACAGCAGTGTCTCCTTCACTGTCTTTTGAGGCCAAATCACCAGAAGTGACTTCGGAAACTAGTGATGATGGAGACGTGTTCATGGGGCCTTCAGGGAAGCCGCCTTCAACCCAGAAACGCACAAAACCCCAATCGCTACCTCAGGGTGGTAGTGGTGAACCTCTTGATCTCACAAACAGTCCGTCTTTCCGAGGACCGATTCCCACACCTCGAATATATCCCCCTGACTCAGGTTTGTCTACTAGTGATCCTGATCTCATTAGCCCGTCAGCCGCCAAGCAGCAATTCTCTCCATACGTGCACCGCTCGCCAGGGGTGCTCACGCCTCACTACAACATATCCTCCGCTCAGTCCTCCCCCTTGTGTTCTGTCCCAGAGGGAGGCCATGTGTTTAACTTCAACCTGCCCAGTCCTTTTGAAGGATTTTATTCAGACCCCGAGCTTCTTTCGCCTAGTCCCATGTCACCTGGGCTTCACTTTGCATTCCCACCTCGTGCTACTATGGTAACTTCAATGTCAGAACTTACTCGCCTTGCTGTGTCGCCACGTGCCTATTATCCTAATCAACCATTGAAAGTACCAAGCCAAAAACTATCAACTAGTCCTGTCGGCAAAATGGAAGTGCATGAATCACAGAGCCCCGAAAGAAGCAGACGGCCTGTTTCAGATTCTGAAGCCTATCTGTGTCCAGTATGTACACAAGTATTTCCATCTTATGATAATTTAGCAAAGCACATGGCAAAGCATTTGCCCACTGAGACGGTACGCCAGGGTGATAACAATAAAGTGCATTACTGTAAGGTGTGTAATCGCTGTTTTTCACGCAGCGACATGCTCACTAGACATATGAGGCTGCACACGGGCCTGAAACCCTACGAATGTACGGACTGCGGCCAGGTGTTCAGCCGTAGCGACCACCTAAACACGCATAAACGTACACACACAGGAGAGAAGCCCTACCGGTGTCCGCAGTGTCCGTATGCTGCATGTCGCCGGGACATGATCACCAGGCATATGCGTACGCATGCTAAGAGATCTGCGAAGCGAGGAAAGTATCTTTCAGTACCAGAACGGGAAGGTGATGTTCGTAAAAGTTCAGTTTCTAGTACAGATACTACTGATTCCCAGGAGCACTTGATGAGGACATATTCTGCCTCGAGTGCGGACAGTTTAGATTTGGATAGTACTGGTTCAAAGTTATCTGTGAGTCGGGGAGACAGTGGTGAACGCTTCTCCGTGAGTAGAGGAGACAGTGGTGAATGGTCTCCGTATCCAATAAGTCGTGGTGACAGTGGGGACCGGTTTCCTGTGAGTCGTGGTGATAGTGGGGACCGGCAGCTCCCGGTTAGTCGCGGGGACAGTAGTGAGCGAATGTTCCCAGGGTACAGTGAACGGTCGTTTTCGGTTAGTCAGGGCGAGGGTGGGGAAAAATCGTTCCCAATTAGTCGCGGTGATAGTGGAGATCTGCAGTTCCCCATCAGTCGGGGGGACAGCGGAGACATGGACTCAAAGGGTCGGCCCTGGACAAATACCAGTACAGATAGTACTGTGTTTGAGGATATAAGTCAGGGACTGGAGAAAAGTCACAAGCTCAAACTGCTCCATCTCCATCGGGAAGCTGCTACAGTTGACCCAAACTACGGCTACCGCAAGATGCGCAACTGGTCGACTGCAAGTTTCGAGAGTATAGATTCAGAGGATGGTAAATCACGGCCGGAGTCATTCGCGGAGGATACGCTGTTTGAGTACGAACAAACGGGTGAGATCGGAAGGTATGGAGACAGTCCTTCTGCAGCAATGGAGAGGCTGCAGAAATGTAGGATTAGTACAGATACTAGCGTAGACCAGCATCAGCTACCGGTCGCAGACCAGCATCAGCAACCGGTCGCAGATATGGAAGGGGGCAGCAAAGATCAAGGGATGTAACTTGTACAGTTTTTAAGACCTTTTTAATGCCTTTTTTATTTGTACCCAGATATTGTCAGCAGTAATTTTTGTTATTGTTGGTGATAAGACAATTGTTGTTATTTATAGGTATGGACATTGACTATTGTATAATCAGTGTTTTATATCACAAATATTTTAAAACATGCACAATGAAAATTGATGGTAACTAATATATATATATATATGTAGATTGGACATTCCTAATGTATTCATGTCCTCTGTGCCTAAGTAATCACAATGTGTGAGTTAAAGCGTCAGCATGTCCGTGTCACACTTCCCTTCGTCACAGCATACAGACAGACAAACTTCAGAGTCTCCGAAGAAATAAGGTATCACTGCCGACCATAGGAAAATGTGTCCCGTACACCGTAAGCTTACAGCTGATATCAGATCGTAACAACTTGTTTTTAAATCCAGTCTGTGGGACCTGGATCTTACAGGACAAATTCCAAAGTCTATAGAGGTTATATGAGTTTCTGATAAGTCATCTTAAGACATACATATTTTTTGTTAAGTTTTGGTCAGAACACCAGAGCAGGTCAAGTGGAGATACATGCTCCATATACAATAACCTAGTATAAACATGTATAACCTATGACTGAAGGTTATTTGGAAACCATTTCCTGAATATAACTCACTAATACCTTAGATATTCCTCCTAACATGGTTAAGTAGGGGTATTTATCAACAGTGAAGAATTTCTGACCTACATAATGTAGCTTCCCTAAGCTGGCTCTATCATGGACTGGCCCAAATAGTTTGGACTTCAATGTATTGCACACTTTTTAACTATAAACTTGAATCCTGTCAAATAGCTATTGGCTGTATCAAATGTTTAATAGTCACGATGGAGAATATTTCGTTATTGTAGATTCAAAGTAAGGGGTGACAGGATTTTTTTCTTGAATTCTATGGCTAAATTGAAGCGAAACTTTACTGAGCAGAAACTCTAACCATCAGGATTTGTTAGACTAAAATCAACTGCTTAAGTTATCCCCTTCATATAAATGCTTGTTCTTTCTCCCACTTACTGTCTCTCCAAATACACTTTATCCTAAAGTCATTTAGAATATATAAATATTACCTATATATTTACTGTTTCTTTCAAATTGTTGGGAAGTACATTTTACATTATAAAATGTATTCTTCGTTATAATTCAGAAGGCATTTTTTGACTAGGCAAGGGAGATAACCTTTCTACAATAGTAGCCTTAACATTTTAATTTCAATATTAATATTTAAGATATATTTTTACGATAAAAAGTTTTTGAAAGCAATAATTTGTGAAAAGTTTCTGAATTTTGCTGGTAGTGTACTGTGCCTGATTCGCAGTACTATTACTGGTTTAAGGTAATTTTACTAATCTTCATAGATTTTTATTAATAGCCATTTTTTGGAGATTTTATTTCATATTCCAAATAAGTCATTCTGGTGTTAATAGCCAGTAAACATTTTGTGATCTGTAGATTGTTTTAAATACATTTGTTATCCTTTTTGATTGATAGATTTTGATCAAATTTGAAAGATTGTGTCATGATAATTGACATTTTATTTTTCATCTGTCAGCAGTGTTCGGGAATACTTTTTATCAATATCACAGACTTAGATAGCTAATCTAATTTTGTGTTAATATCCAGGAATTTATATATGATTTTGTTATGATCGATCATTTGTATGTTTAATTGACAGAATCTGTTTTAGAATTGACTGAAAGTTTTTTAATTGCCAAAGTAGATATAGTAAATGAACAGAACTGACATCATGATAGGAACTCATTGTAAACTAAGCAATGGATACGAAAAAAGACGAAGTATATTTGAGAGTTAAGATTGTTTTAAATCCTCCATTTGAGTAACACCAGTGTATTCAAAAATCATGAATTGTATTATTTAAAAGAATGGTGGATATGATTTATTTTGGTTGTCTGAACAGAGTTGCATTCATAAAGTTGTGGTTTGTGAAGAAGCTGTCACAAGGATTGAATCAAAAGTATGATTATAAGCATCATAATATTCCTTACATAAAATGGCTTCACATTTCCCCAAGGAGAACTTGATGTTGTTCATTATGAAAACATGTTGGTACATACTTGGTAGAAGCTATATGATAAAGCATAATAGTATCTGTTTACTGGGTGACCAGTAAGTCACGCCATTACGACACGTCGTGTGTCTTCTACACTCACTCTGTCATCTGGGTTGATTTTGGTGCATTTGTAACTCTCCATACCTAATTCATGTTATTGCCATGGAGACAGAAGGATGGAGCAATATTTTCATTACCATGAAAGTTTGATCATAAAATTGGTGCATTTTTTATTTTTGTTTATTTTTGAATAGCATACAAAAACATTAGAATTTTCTTTATCTTTTATCTGTTTCTTTCTCTCCCAGTGTCCCTTGTAAAGGGAGGTAGCTTTAATTGTTTGAACAAGAAAATAAACCTTTCAAATTCAGTGAATATAAGATTTTGGGATCAGGTCTGGAGACCACTTGTCCTTCCTCTTATTTAACAGCTGGAACAATGTCTTAGTTATAAGAATCTTCATGTTATTGACCACATGAACAATATAACTTAAAGGCTCAATATACGTAATTTTCGGCAAATCTTGAAGCGAAAATCAAGCTTAATAACTTTTTATTATTATAGATTTAGTTAAGATTAACTGATATCAGCAATATTCAAAGGAATTCTTACACGGTAACCGGTATGGCAGCAGTTGAAACTTGGTATTTGTAAACATGTGTCCATTTTGAACTGTCTTCTAACTTCGGCTTGTTGTTGAAGTGGGCCACACCTGAATTATTTTCAATTCTTTGGATATTTCTGTCAAAAGTTTCTTGTTAGTTACCCTTCAGGTTTACATCGTTTCAGGCTTATTCTTGCACTGTTATCAACTGGATTTTTTTCAAAATTTTACAGAATCAAGAAAAATTTCCTGAAGTTACATATATTATTTTATGACCTTTAAATTGATGACAGTCCAAATCACTCTTAGCAAAATCACAAACAGATAATGTACTTGATCAGGACTTCAGGTTACATCTGTCTATATACACATCTCTTTCACCAATTGAAAACACAAAATTAAAATAGTGAGCAAAACAAAATTCAACAGAGCATGAAAGGTACTGCTCAAATATTGCGAGATGGATTTTAATGTATAGTAGTTGCAGTAGCAGACACGTACAGGGCATCACTTAACACAGTCAATCTAGAGCTTAGTTTACAGTTGTTACTACACAGTCTGGAGCCTTTTAGTCAGGGCACAAACACAATCACCATAAAAGTGGTCGACAAGTTTTACAAGAACACTGACAATCAGAAGGTTTTGATCTGAAATCTAAATGTCAGAAATTGAAAAGGAACAGAAATGTACAACTTCTAAGCACTGTTCCATGGGGTATAATTTATATATAGTCGAACCACGTTATCTCAAAGTCAACGGACCTTTGGAAAATTTCGAGTTATCGGAGTATTCAAGTTTTGCGAGTTTGAATGCTAGTGTAGAGCTTGGCCAGGACTGACAAAATACTTCATATTAAATGGGGTCTTTGATTCATACAAGTTTGAGCTAATAAGGTTCTACTGTAATTTTTATGTTAATATTTTGATATCAGAAATAACATTATAGCTAGTGGAATCTCTGATTAGAAAGCTTTATCTAAATTGTTGGCTTTTGATGATGTCACACCATGGAATTTTAGTGCAGTTTTCATGTTATTAAAACTTCCATGTATATGTGTCGGAACAAAAAGTTGTTTTTTTTCAGAACATTGAGTTGTATTCAGATGGGTTCTCTTTGAAAGAACATCCGTTTCAATAGAGGCAATTGTTTCCAACGAAATCGTTCAAAATGTTTAGTTTGTTCATGGAAATATTGATTATTTAAACTTAATAATGGGTGACAACTCTTACAGTACCTTGATATGACCCGGTGAATTTTCATGCAAAGTTAAATCGGATGCATTTCATTGACTTTATTTTTATACATAGACAATTATCCAAGATTGTTTTTACTTACTGTTTCCATCTTAACATGGGTTACTGAAGAAGTGAGACTGAAGGGTCTGTACAGTTTATAGGATCTATTGACAATTAAATGAATGCATCATGGCGGTTAACATGTAGCTGTTAGATGTGCTTCACCATTCAGTATTGGTTTTGATGATAAAATGTTTGGCCTTGTATAGACTATGACAATATGAACATTCAAAATGTATAATCGTTGTAAATATTGTACATAACATTACACCTGGAGCGAAGAATCAAACAACGATACAAGCATTTGGTTTTTTTTTTTTGTTTAACTTATTTATGACCTGTTAATCTCACTTTGATGCTGTCGATTGGGAGATTTTTTTAGAATTTTTAACCCCCACTTTTAAATTTGGAACAGTGTTGAGATCAAATTAGATCATACCCAGAGAGTAAAAAAGAAAGTAAGGTTCTTTTCCATATAGATAGCAAGACGATAAGACAAATGTTTTTTTGCAGTCAGCAGATAAACAATATTTGATTTAAGTGTGAAATATGGCATGTTAAACTAAACTGTCAAACGCTGTGAAATTGGTTGTGTATGAAATAATTTTACATCTTAATTTTGACAGTTACCCTTATGCTGTTTTTTGTATGATTCATTAAGTACTCTGATGTATTCGGCCAGTATTGATAAACATATGCTGAAGATAAAAAGAGTTTCTCAAAATAAGCAGCTGTGAGCATGTTATAATATTTAATATCAAGTAATATATTTTATATCACAACTACTCAGCTAGGATTTCTAACAGTAGGATTTGTTTGGAAAACTTCAGCTCTATACTGTCTTGAGTAATTTTGTCTTATTAATGCAAATAATTATAATTTTTTCTTTGATAATGTTTGATAACAGACTAAGGAATTTTTAGCTGTTCTTTCATCTCCTCATCAATCTGGTCTGGGGTCACACACATTCCATATAATAGACACAGATTTTTACTATTTTATTTCCCTGTG
The DNA here is from genome assembly GCA_947623455.1 of Mimachlamys varia. Taxonomy (NCBI): domain Eukaryota; kingdom Metazoa; phylum Mollusca; class Bivalvia; order Pectinida; family Pectinidae; genus Mimachlamys; species Mimachlamys varia. The sequence goes on from OX392543.1 coordinate 28,128,087, forward strand.
GAAAACTTAGGTTAAGACATATTAATTTGAAATCATTTGGGGAAAATTGAACAAATGTCCTTGTCTTAAACCGGGGATAGTGAAAAGCTTTCAAGCTCTCCAAGTTTTTTTTAACTAATCATGACTAAGATAAAGAGAGTAGAATTGGCCAGGTCTGGAGAAAAACTTTGAGTTATTTTCAAGTTATCCGATCCGAAAGGGAGATAACAAAGTTTTACAGTATAAAACAAAACAGATCTTAGTTAAAGCGGCACCATGCTGTTATATATACTGTATTTTATCACGGGAAATGTATGTTACGAAATACTGACTGTTTACATCAGATGCTCTAATGAAAATATTTGTAATAGAAAAACAAAAATTTAATTAGAAAAAATTATTCAAAACATTCCAGGAGAAAAAAAAATCATATTTAAAATTGATTCAGACAACTTGTTAAAGGTAACATAATCTTGATAGAATTATTTTTAAAAAATGCAAAGGAGTCTATCTTTGTTTTGTGACTATTCACAGCTGACTGGGCAGGGAGAACGTAAGTTTTATAGGAAAGAAATTGGATAACAGGACAAGTTTTTCCTTGTTTTGTTATCTTATTTAATCTATATCTTCCCCTGTTGTTCACAATATGCAATTTTTTTAACCACTCTTGGCAAGAAATGAAATCTCCCGTTTCATTTATGACTCCTGGGAAACACATCATTTTTTATAGGATCTGTTCTCGCCTATTTATCCCAAAAACACTTTCTTAGACAATGTGGATAGAATGATTTTTTTTATGTAAAATGCATGTCACAATTATGAAATCTGAGAGAACTATTCTTTAGGTGATGGATTTAATTTGATTTTTCTTTGACAGAAAAAAGTCTATCTATTGGACGTTTCAAAAGGAAATCTTTCTCTTTCCGTTCGACTTTCTTTCCGGCTGTCTTTGACTCGGTCACCCCGAAGACACATTTGAATTTTTAACATTTTCAAACTGGTTTTAAACTTTGTTATCATTTCTGTAGCTTCTGTCTGTAAATGATTTCTTTCAAAAATCGATTCAAAAACTAATTTTGTTTAATTCATAAGAGATACGTTGACGGTGATTTTTTGTTTGTTGATGGTAAGAATACATTTGTTTAGTTGTTATTGATGTGTGGATGATGCTATAGATATTGTAATGAGACGTTAAAACAAATATGGAGAATCATATATACCTGTTGTCTGATGAAGTAGTCATTTTTTATGGATATGTACAAATATATATTATATATATATATTGATATACATTGTATTATATGGATGAACATTGTGAAGTATAAAAAATGATTTTTATTTAATTCTTTGTTTAAAGAATAGTGCTTTGACCAAGATTATGACATTTCCTTTTTATCAGGGTAGTTTTTTTTTCATGTTGGTCATTTGACAGTTTGTGTCATCTCTTTAATTGTTGTGTCACATGGTTATCTCTCATCAGGTTTCAATCACCAAATATCTGATTGAATAATAAAAGAAACTACATTGAATTAAGCTTTCATGTCAAATAAATATTTCTCACAGTTTTTCAATTATTACAAATTTGCAAAGAACAAACATGAAAATATATGGCAATATTAATTATAAATGAAATATTTTTATTCAGCAACAATTAGATAAAATTCTACCCATTCAACGTAAACATCTTAGCATTGATACATAGTAAACTGTGTTGAATTTAAGGGGAGATAAGCCCTGCTTCATTATTTTAGGAGCTTTATTATAATAAAAAGGCCATGGAAGTTATCATTACTTGGAATTCAAAAACAATCGTTTTGAGAAATGAAAATAATTTGTAATTCAAAGAGAGGAACATTTTTACTGCTATACACTACTTGTCTTCTGGCCATCCTTTGCCCCTCAGGGACACGGTAAAGTTAAGTTAATAAAGGGGAATGATTCAGTGTTACTACAGCTAGTATGTGTGTGATTCAGTGTTACTACAGCTGGTATGTGAGTGATTCAGTGTTACTCCAGCTGGTATGTGTGTGATTCAGTATTACTACAGCTGGTATGTGGGTGATTCAGTGTTACTACAGCTGGTATGTGTGTGATTCAGTGTTACTACAGCTGGTATGTGGGTGATACAGTGTTACTATACAGCTGGTATGTGGGTGATTCAGTGCTACTACAGCTGGTATGTGGGTGATTCAGTGTTACTACAGCTGGTATGTGAGTGATTCAGTGTTACTACAGCTGGTATGTGTGTGATTCAGTGTTACTACAGCTGGTATGTGGGTGATACAGTGTTACTATACAGCTGGTATGTGGGTGATTCAGTGCTACTACAGCTGGTATGTGGGTGATTCAGTGTTACTACAACTGGTATGTGAGTGATTCAGTGTTACTACAGCTGGTATGTGGGTGATTCAGTGTTACTACAGTTGGTTTGTGGGTGATTCAGTGTTACTACAGCTGGTATGTGGGTGATTCAGTGTTACTGCAGCTGGTATGTGGGTGATTCAGTGTTACTACAGCTGGTATGTGGGTGATTCAGTGTTACTACAGCTGGTATGTGGGTGATTCAGTGTTACTACAGTTGGTATGTGGGTGATTCAGTGTTACTCCAGCTGGTATGTGGGTGATTTAGTGTTACTACAGCTGGTATGTGGGTGATACAGTGATACTACATCTGGTATGTGGGTGATACAGTGTTACTACAGTTGGAATGTTGGTGATGCAGTGTTACTACAGCTGGTATGTGGGTGATTCAGTGTTACTACAGCTGGTATGTGGGTGATTCAGTGTTACTACAGCTGGTATGTGGGTGATTCAGTGTTACTACAGCTGGTATGTGTGTGATACGGTGTTACTACAGCTGGTATGTGGGTGATTCAGTGTTACTACAGCTGGTATGTGGGTGATTCAGTGTTACTACAGCTGGTATGTGTGTGATTCAGTGTTACTACAGCTGGTATGTGTGTGATTCAGTGTTACTACAGCTGGTATGTGTGTGATTCAGTGTTACTACAGCTGGTATGTGGGTGATTCAGTCTTACTACAGTTGGTTTGTGGGTGATTCAGTGTTACTACAGCTGGTATGTGGTTGATTCAGTGTTACTACAGCTGGTATGTGGGTGATTCAGTGCTACTACAGCTGGTATGTGTGTGATACAGTGTTACTACAGCTGGTATGTGTGTGATTCAGTGTTACTACAGCTGGTATGTGGGTGATTCAGTGTTACTACAGCTGGTATGTGGGTGATTCAGTGTTACTACAGCTGGTATGTGTGTGATTCAGTGTTACTCAGCTGGTATGTGTGTGATTCAGTGTTACTACAGCTGGTATGTGGGTGATTCAGTGTTACTACAGCTGGTATGTGGGTGATACAGTGTTACTACAGCTGGTTTGTGGGTGATACAGTGTTACTACAGCTGGTATGTGGGTGATTCAGTGTTACTGCAGCTGGTATGTGGGTGAATCAGTGTTACTACAGCTGGTATGTGTGTGATTCAGTGTTACTACAGCTGGTATGTGGGTGATTCAGTGTTACTACAGCTGATATGTGTGTGATTCAGTGTTACTACAGCTGGTATGTGTGTGATTCAGTGTTACTACAGCTGGTATGTGGGTGATTCAGTGTTACTACAGCTGGTATGTGGGTGATTCAGTGTTACTACAGCTGGTATGTGGGTGATTCAGTGTTACTACAGCTTGTATGTGGGTGATTCAGTGTTACTACAGCTGGTATGTGGTTGATTCAGTGTTACACCAGCTGGTATGCGAGTGATTCAGTGTTACACCAGCTGTTATGTGAGTGATTCAGTGTTACACCAGCTGGTATGTGGGTGATTCCGTGTTACTACAGCTGGTATGTGGGTGATACAGTGTTACTACAGCTGGTATGTGTGTGATTCAGTGTTACTACAGCTGGTATGTGGGTGATACAGTGTTACTATACAGCTGGTATGTGGGTGATTCAGTGCTACTACAGCTGGTATGTGGGTGATTCCGTGTTACTACAGCTGGTATGTGGGTGATTCCGTGTTACTACAGCTGGTATGTAGGTGATACAGTGTTACTACAGCTGGTATGTGGGTGATACAGTGTTACTACAGCTGGTATGTGGGTGATACAGTGTTACTACAGCTGGTATGTGGTTGATTTAGTGTTACTACAGCTGGTATGTGGGTGATACAGTGTTACTACAGCTGGTATGTGGGTGATACAGTGTTACTACAGCTGGTATGTGTGTGATTCTGTGTTACTACAGCTAGTATGTGGGTGATTCAGTGTTACTACAGCTGGTATGTGGGTGATTTAGTGTTACTACAGCTGGTATGTGGGTGATACAGTGATACTACATCTGGTATGTGGGTGATTCAGTGCTACTACAGCTGGTATGTGAGTGATTCAGTGTTACTACAGCTGGTATGTGGGTGATTCAGTATTACTACAGCTGGTATGTGGTTTATTCAGTGTTACTACAGCTGGTATGTGGGTGATTCAGTGCTACTACAGCTGGTATGTAGGTGATACAGTGTTACTACAGCTGGTATGCGTGTGATTCAGTGTTACTACAGCTGGTATGTGGGTGATTCAGTGTTACTACAGCTGGTATGTGGGTGATTCAGTGTTACTACAGCTGGTATGTGTGTGATTCAGTGTTACTCCAGCTGGTATGTGTGTGATTCAGTGTTACTACAGCTGGTATGTGGGTGATTCAGTGTTACTACAGCTGGTATGCGGGTGATACAATGTTACTACAGCTGGTATGTGGGTGGTACAGTGTTACTACAGCTGGTTTGTGGGTGATACAGTGTTACTACAGCTGGTATGTGTGTGATTCAGTGTTACTACAGCTGGTATGTGGGTGATGCAGTGTTACTACAGCTGGTAGGTGGGTGATTCAGTGTTACTACAGCTGGTATGTGGGTGATTCAGTGTTACTACAGCTGGTATGTGGGTGATTCAATGTTATAGATAAGGTGTTTTACTTTATTTTTCTGTTATATATAAGAATGTCCCTGCATTAGAAGTCTGAGATCCTATGTGACACAACAAAATACACATACTTGTTTACATTGGCTATGTGCTGAGCACAAAACCAACTCTCATTTGTAGATTGCCATGGAAACCAAAAACACAAAATGTCATGTTTACTTGCAGGTAATATTTACATGCCTGTACGAAAACTCCATGTTATATAACACTTGCATTTAATTTCAAAAGTTTTATTTTTTTAATTGAATTGTTGCAAGTGTACTTTAATTCATCAGTCATTATCACGATCCTTTTATTGCCCTTATACTGGATTAGTTAATAGGTAGCGTGAAGTCACGTGACACATTTTGTAATTTTGTGTGTAGGACAACTGTAGCTGAGTCTCAGTTGTTAAGTCGTATTTAGAGCGCAGTAGTTGATGCACTGGTTTTATTTCCACGCTTATCCAGGTTTTTCCTTACTATACCAATTATACGTTTCAATACGTTTCAATTGTAATGCCAAATTTATTTAGAATTTCAATGGCTAAAACATTTTGCTTTTACATATGGACAGTTTGACGTCAATTATACCTAAGAAAAACGAGCGGTCATATAGACGTATGTTTGCCTTTTTAGTATGCAGTAATATATACCTGGTTCCTAATTGCACGTCATGGTTTTCAATTGTAAGAACATCAATGTAAAAATTAATGAAATGTGATGCCAAAAGAAGGGTAGCTTTAAAGAGAATATTTGAAAATTTTATCTCGGTTTACTGAGTCAAATGAATATGTTAACATCCAGTTTGTTTTATGAGGTACTGGTCAGTTGGCTAGCTAAAGATTATAAGCGAAAATCGATTGGTTTGTCCTTTCCGATGTCGATTATTGATTACAAAATCCTAAATCGATATGATCGGTTTTCCATTGAAATAAAAAAGTAATATATGTTTTTTAAATGAAATAATCCTCAATAGCCATATATTTTATGCTTTTCGCCATATGATTGATAAACCTGTTCATTATAAAAGAACTGAACCTAGTCTTAAGATAGCAACAATGTCTTTTTATGTAACGGTAGTGTTCTCTCCTTATTTAGGTATTCAGTACGATGAAACAATTATCGATTATGATTTTTATCCGATTGCCCATCACTATCAGTAAGATAGTTAATAAAGTGCAAAGTCTGTTGTAAACTCTTTAAAGTTGAGCTAACCCATTTAACAAGGCTGTGATATTACCACCTTATTTATTTATTTTTGCAATATTCCTTCAGATGACGTGAAACGGATGCCTAGTAAACTTCATTTGTCACAGAGCTAGATGAGAAGTTAAAAGAATACACAGAGTGAGCATTGCATGAAGAAAGTGTAGTTTCAGATGTGTCAAAATATTTAAGACTTGACATTTAAGACTTGGCATTTAACGTGTGAATTTCCTTGACAAAACGGAGAATATACACAACAGAAATCAAACTGCTTTCGCTCAAAACAAAGCTTGTTAAAATGGTTCATGGCTCACTTGACAACAACGATATGCTTTGATGAATATACTATAATGACATATGTCTATTAGAATATTTACAATCGTAGTTTAGTGGTTTTCGACGTGCTTATTGGAGAAGGATTACTGATGCCAAAAAATGTACATGAAATCAAAAACATGACAGTTGATTTTGAATTCATTGCAGTCTTATATTTTTCAGTTTTAGATAGTTAATACATTGATTGATTCTTCAATTTAAAGAAACAAAGAAGATGAAACATAATCAAAACGTTTTTCTCAATGGTCTCTCGGCACATACTGGTACTGGTAATCTTACTGGTTTGCTCAGTCTAAATACATAAACGTTTGAATATAGAGGTGTTAAAAGGTAAAAGGGAGGTTTTTATTGATAAAATTAATAAACGATATCATTTACATATTAAACATGGTGCTCTATTCTATCAATGAAATGCTTGTATCAAGTTTTAACAAATATTTTATACTTGATAAATCCAAGTGAACGCAATATTTTTCTTCAGTATAATCCGGAATCAGCCTTGCTGATGTATTCTAATGAGGTCTGGGAGCACCCTAACCAGTGACAGAACCACTAATAAGATCAAGGTGCACAGAAAATTACTACTATAAACATTTCGTAACCTAATAAGAGTCGTATATCAGGACAACATAATATACATAATATGTTATTCTGGAAAATTAGTGACAGGATCAAAATAATACCTCTTGTATCATAATAGGGCACCTTAAATTTATAAAGTTTAATACCATTTTCCACAAAACACGTGTAACAGTTCTTGTGACATAAAAATAATTTCTACTGTTAGTTTTTACCACAACTTTTCATACACAATTTTTTTCATCAATTAGTTCACAAAGACCTCATAGTTTTAAGATAAACTCTACCTCACTTCCCCTAACGCACAGTAGTCTAATTTGTATTGTAATGTCCTGATAATGTTGCATAATAAATATTCAGTCGTTATATAGTAAATGTTTATAAAATCATTTTGTATTAAAGCCAACAGATTAATGTTCCACCTGTCAGCAGTGCTTGATTCTAGTGGTCTGTAACAATGGTGATGAGAAGCAAGGAAAGAAAGCATTTGGCAGATACCAGGTATACCATCGGGTGATTTATTTTACCATAATTCACTAGCTTAATTTGATGGTCTTAACCTATTTTTTATTGCAATATTTCATGGTTTCATTGGGAATTTCAGGGGGAAAATATCAATTTTTCCGAAACTTAACTTGCCTTTTAGGTTGCTGTTATCGATACCAAACTGCCACTTTCTTGTTCCTTTAAATCTTATTGGCGATAAAACCTGCCAAAGCAGGTTAAAGTTCTGCCATATTTACGACAAAATTATACCGTAATTAATACTGTTTTCTTTAGCGTCTGCTTTCATTATTTTAAGTCAAAAGAGTGCTCCATATTTTCTGCAGGGATGGCACAGAGCAAATCTAAGATTTGTTCGTTTTTAAGAAGAAGTATTTTAATGTATGTATATATTGTATTGGAAATCTTCAGTAAAACTGAATATGAGAGTGGAATACTTGATTACTTTCCCTGTAGAAGTAATAAACAGCTTTTGTCAATTAGTTGCTAGATAAATTATAAGCACGTTATCTATTGTCCTTAGTCCCATTTTCTCTCGAATTCCTGAACTGAAAATGTCAGCAATTTTCATAATATCTCCTTTAATATTTCCTAATTCACTGGAGAAATTTCCAGTTTTATACAGAACAAAATGATATTAACTCAAATTCATTGATATATCATTGTGATGATGGAAATAAACAAATTGGCATTTCCTGGGAAATTAAGAAATTTTCGAAAATCTGAAACCCAAAACTTCAGGGGTTTTTAAGAGAAATCGGGCAAGGCGTACAAGTATTGCTTTAATGTTTGTTTTTGTTTATGTCGGATACTATTAAAGATACTGTTATATAGACGCCATACCTAGCTCCGGAACACCTGTCCTGTATTTCCCTAGACTAGGGGTATTGGTGTTATATAGACGCCATACCTAGCTCCGGAACACTTGTCCTGTATTTCCCTAGACTAGGGGTATTGGTGATATATAGATGCCAAACCTAGCCCCGGAACACTTGTCCTGTATTTCCCTAGACTAGGGGTATTGGTGTTATATAGATGCCAAACCTAGCTCCGGAACACTCTTCCTGTATTTCCTTAGACCAGGGGTATTGGTGTTTTTGTTGTTGTGGTGACTGATGGATATTGGACAGGCCATAGCTTCAGATTTAAGTGCTGCATTCATATGTCATTAGTTCATTTAAGATATGATATTCATTCATTCCTTCATTATGTCATTAAGCCATTCGACGGTACCTTCGTTACAGACGAGGGTATGTCACAGTGAATGTAACCATGGTGACCATGTTTTAATCTCCATGGCAGAAGACTAATTATGCATACTCCTTACTTAAATATATATTCATTTTCTATTTAAACAAAATATATGTTATGATATATAACTATACCCAAAATATGAATGTACTAATTGACAAATGTCTTTTTTGAATAATCGTTAATTGATCATGATTTGCCAAAACTGAACGAGATAATCTGTCGTAAATGTCATTGCAATTCGTTGCCATATCTAGTCACCAAGGTAACGTGATAACCTAGTTTCCAGTTGCTACCTTGGTGACGTTAGTGGCGTGTCACCATGGTTACATTCTCGTCCATTGTTGTTTATTTTCATGTTTCCCACTGGTGCTAGTAAACCCGGTGGCTATTACCTCAGCGGATCATGTTGTCTATTATGTCATTATTACGTGGATTAAAGAAGCTTTAATACTATAACTTGCTGTGCTTGTTATTTCTGAATGACCCTTTAATGTTAGTCTCGGCGAGGAAAGAGTGTGTATTGTCGTCAGTTTGAGGCTTGAAATGGGGAGGGGCATATAGTGTTTCCCATGTCCGTTCCGTCCCGTCGCGTCGCGTCCCGTCCCATGGTAATGTAACCAGCTTATTTAATCCGATTTAATCCAACTGATTCGATTTTCATCAAACTTCGCATACGAAATAAGCATGAAGAACTAATTTCAATTGGGGGAAGGGGACATTTATGTCTCGCATACATTTCTATTTTGTCTTATCAGCAGGGTACGACTGATACTACAATTTCTCAATGAATGGAATTATTCTTTCTTACCTGTACTTACTAAACACATACCCCTTGATGTAAGCTGCCCGGCCCGTTCGATAATACTATCAGATTCGTTGTGTCACATGTAATTTTTACAAACCTTCCTGTTAAAGTTTGGTAATTTATAATCTTTCAATTCAATGTTGTCATCCAACAAAACAAGAACATTCTGTGATATCTACTTGTTGTATATAATAAATTGCACAAAGGACACTAGAGAATGGCGCTTTGATAATTGAGAATGAGATACAGTTGAGCCGAATAATGATTTAAACTGCACCATATAACTAACTGTTCGAGGTAATTAAAACATGCATGCGTATAACGGTCAACCGAAGTCCACCAGTAGTGTCTACCACTTAAGATCTTAAAGGATTATACAAAAGGCATACGAGAACGCCAATTTTATAACTTAGTTAAACTACACTACAGCTGTTTCGTCCTTCTTGGACTCGTCAGTGACGCTAGGGTCGAGAAAGTGATGTCAAGGACGCGCTAGGGGAAACAAGACGAGTAGCCTCCCTTACATCAAGCCAAGGCAGGATCACGGCTTTCCTCTTTTCGCCGCACTCGAATGTTGCAATTTGTATGTAGTTCAACTTAATGCTTACACAGGTTGTTTAACAACGTCCACAGCGAATGATATTGATTGATTACGACAACTGATACATCTAATTTCACCGTCGATTTAGAAAGGGATACTATCACTTTTGGTACCCTTTCCAATTTGTTACACGTCAGAAAATAGTTATAAAAGTACCTAAATATAAAATTTAAGCATTTCCCTCCAACAGTATAACATACTATTTATCACCACTTTCACTGAGTAGTTTTCGTCTCGCCTGCGACGAAGGGGAGACAAAGGTATTGTTTTACCGGCGACGGCGTCAACATTTACATACATCTTAAGTAATGTGGTCCCCCAAACTTGCAATATGCCTGCTTCACATCATCTGAATTCACTCATCATTATGATAATCTTAGGTTTTGGTCCTAGAAATTGGTCAGCATCCTCACCAAAGTTTAAAGACCCAATAAACGTAACTTTCGCAAAACCTGAAGCGAAAACTAAGCCTAATAACTTATTATATTTATAGATTTAGTTAAGATTAACTAATATCAGCAATATTCAAGATGAATTCTTACACGATTACCGGTACAGCAGCAGTTGAAACTCGGTATTTGTAAACACGCGTCAATTTTAAACTGTCTTCTAAGTTCGGCTTGTTGTTGAAGTGGGCCACACCTGAATTATGTTCAATTCTTTCGATTTTTCTGTCAAGAGTTTCTTGTAAGTTGCTGCTCAGGTTTACTTCGTTTTAGACTTAATTTTGCATGGTTATCAACTGGATTTTTGTGTCGCATGAAAAGGCGATATATAGGGATCACTATGTCGGCGTCGGCGGCGTCTGCACTTACAGTTTCCGTGCGATAACTTGAGTTTCCTTGGGCCAATCAAACTCAAACTTCATACAGTGCTTCCTAAACAAAAGTGCTCACTTGGGATTGCTTTTCAGGGTCAAAGGTCAAGGTCACAGCTTCTAGAAATAGAAAAGATGTTCTATAACTTAGTTTTCTTGTGGCAATTAAACTCAAACTTCATACAATTCTTTATTAACAAAAGTGCTTGCTTTGGATTGCTTTTCAGGGTCAAAGGTCAATGTCACTTGCTATAAAGAGAAATTCTGTTTTCATGCGATAACTTGACTTTCCTTTGGCCAATCAAACTCAAACTTCATAGAGTGCTTCCTTACCAAAAGTGCTCGCTTGGGATTGCTTTTCAGGGTCAAAGGTCAAGGTCACTGTTGCTATAAATAGAAAATCTGTTTGAGTGCAGTTACTTCAGTTTCCTTGGGCCAATTAAACTCAAACTTCATACAATGCTTCATTAACAAAAGTGCTTGCTTTGGATTGCTTTTCATGGTCCAAGGTCAAGGTCACTGCTACTATAAATAGAAAATCGGTTTCCGGGCAGTAACTTCAGTTTCCTTATGGAAATTTCTGTCCAGTTAATCAACAAAATAATTCATTGTATAGGAATCAATTTGGATAACCATAAAAAATCCACTTGTAACTGATACAATGCATATCAAAAACTAGCTCCTAAAAACAACTTTTCTCCCAACTTGCTGCGCAGGCGACACATCCACTTCCGTGGAATTCTTGTTAATTTATATTTTCGTCAGAATCCCGAAAAAAAATCCCGAGGTTACGTATATTGGGCCTTTAAGTTTCATGCTACGCTCTATACCTGGTAATGTATCTCATAAACGTTGAAAGCCCTATGTTTCCCAAACTTGCATTGTGCCTGCTTTAGCTACACAGTATAGGAATACGTAATTCTTTCAGACAATATTGCGTATACTTTTGGCACAGTATCCTCATCGACACTAAAGTTTCATGTTCAACTCTTCACGTGCTGATGTTTGGTAAGAAGATTCTTATGGTGTATAGCAAGGATTCTATACAATCAAATAGATTTTTTTGGCTGACCAGGCCCGATGAGCTAGGTAAGCTTATGCCATCGTGCGGCGTCCGTATTTTAAACGCCATATTCCATATATAAACCAGTGATTGAAATATAAGGTGAATTTTGATATCATTGAGATAATCTCTGTGTGAAGTTTTATAAATTGAATTGTTATGAAGTCAAAACGACGCTTCACATCGACAAAATGTGTTAAAATAGAAAAATTGATATGCATCCCAAGAGATTAACGTATAGCGATGTAGTGAACTACTCAGCTTTAATACCGTATTTCTGACTCACATTGGTAGCCCCCTGTTAAGAAATAGCCCCAAAACAATATTTAAGCCAGTGCTGTATACAGGTCGAACCTCTGGCTTAACTTTACAAGGCCAAAGAATTTTCTCCCAGACTTTGTACACGTATACATATATAGCTACTGTTAAAGCAAATATTTTCGCGCATGGAATTTTTCGCTAAATCAGCCTCCAGATTCTTCACGATGTGAACAATTTCACGCTGTCAGTCATTCTGTTTTGTACTGTGTACTTATACTAATGTTCAGTAGAGTTTGAGTGGTGTTAAATTTGTTTGCGGGTGGATATATTCGCGGAGATTTAATTGTCAACGAAATAAGCGAACATTTCCAAACCGCGAACAATTCTACTTTTACAGTATATCGTTTACCCTTGACAAGATAATTATAAACTGTCGATTGAATCTGAGAGAGTAGGTGTTCATAATGGTTTCCACTGCCTGAACACAAAACAATGATGTCGTCATTATTGATTGATGATATAGTTGTCGAAACATCAAAAGCAGATAATTAGCTGGGTTTATTTTCAAGATGGATAACAAAAAGATGTGCACATTGATGTGTTAAAACTTCATTACGGTATTCAAATGAAAACCGTTGATACTTAGTACTAGAACAAATATCTTGACGTTAAACCCTTACCCAGAAAGCAAATATTTCGTATTGTTTTCAAATTTGAGTAACATAGAATGATTGATGACTGACGAAAAAAACATATTTTGAAAAACAAAGAATAGAAAATCAACTGAAAACATCGGAAAAGTGCATGAGAGCAGGAAACACTATTCAAATCGGTAAGCCGGGTATTTAGAGAAATAGAGGCAAAAATCTGTCAGCAGAATGTACACCATACAAATTTCTGTAATGCAACATTTAAATACAAGGATATTACCGCTCGCCTCTCATTTACCAAATGAATATAAACTGCAGCCTTTTACTGAGTAGCCGAATCATTCGCAGGATTTAAATGAATTTAGGCTACATTTGTGTGATATATGAAAGATCTTGTTATTCATTTCCTCCTTAAACGCTCGAATAATTTGAAAGCAGCAATTAATAAAGAAGCAAGAAAAACGTAAACTGACACGTGCAAAACTAGTAGCAAAAACGTTAGACAGATTAAAGCTTATGGTTGACAAAAAGGAGGACATCTTCAAAACATCATAAAAAGACGTTACAGGTTGTATGATTGGTCAGAATGACGTTTCATTTCATGCATTAATGTGGCAATTTTAAAGTTGTATCGAAGATGGTTACACGCCAATAAAACTGTATGATACAACAACTTTTAAGGATATAGGTAGGGGGCAACCAACGTTCTGTATTTGTTTATGTTTTTTTTGCAAAATTGCTTACTAAAAAGCATAATATATCCTAACAATATTCAAAATTATGATCATAAATGTGTCAGTTACTGTGAATTAACATTGAACAGGGGCAGGTCAGCACATGGTGATGTTTACAACATTGTTTACTCCATGGGGGGGGGGGGGGGGTATCGTGTGGCCTGTCTGACATTTCGTTGGAAAGGAACATTTCACTGAAAAACATTTTAATATTCGTATAATTTCTCATTTTGGACCAATACATGCTCAGTTTTTTCGGAGGACAGCCTGACGGACACATGTCTATTCAAGATTAATGGTTTGGCTGGCAGAATCGATCAAATAAGTGCTAACATCAGAGGTATCTGATTTCAACGTGTTTAAATTGTCTGTAGAGAACTTTCATAAATTCAACAAGTTGTCCACTTCAAACGGCCATACCTTTGCCATCTTTTAACCGATTCGTTTCAAATTTTGCAGGATGGTTCCGAATGACCCTGTCAACCATAGAGTGCCTCATTTCTGACAGATATAGCTACAACATGTTTTATAACTAATTGAATGAATTTGGGTATGCCAATCTCACCCAAAGACCATAACATCGAAATAACTTAATTCTAGAACATATATGAAAAATCTGAGGCACTTTTTTTGAAGATGACCTTTGTGTTCATCAATAGGAAAAGTATTGTCAGTTTTTGTTAGAAAATGTGAAAGTAGATCCAAATTCAAAATTGTCAGGAGTTTTCTATCCTATATACTATTATGCATTTGTGAATAATTTTAACAATATCATTATTTGTTGATTTTATCGAATATTTAATAACCATTCCAATGATATATGTGTTTAATATAGCAAAATTATTAAGCAACACATCTGAAGACACTATGCCCCCTATCTATATCCCTAACCCAACGTATGTCATAAATTCATAATAAATGTTTTATTACTTTCATGATGTCGAGCATTCGGGACATATTATTTGCGACATCCTGTACTTAAAATTTTCAATAGGTGAACACGAAAAAAACATTAGAGAATACCAAAGTGTCATCTTATAATCAATTACACTAAAGGCAAAATATGAACAAAGGACAGATTTACATGAAGCCCCTCGTAATAGAGAATAAGACCCGATGTTCCGTAAGAATAAGGATCTTTTGCCTCATCGACGCTTCAGTAAAAGTTTGCTTTCCTCGCTTGTTTGAAGGGAAGAGTTGTTGATCTTTACTGATGTATGAATACTGATGCTGAAGGTCTCATGAATGTGATTGAACACATCATGTACACAAGATTTGTATTCCAAATATGGTCAACTTAAACTTGACTGATGATCACCATAACCTATTCAGGTGTGGAACATGGAAGTGCGATGTTATGGTGTTAATATGAACCATATCTGAGACGCGTTCCTGAGATATCTTGTACACGAAGTGGTCAACAGTGACCTTTGACCTTTAAACTTGTCCAATAAACAATGAAATTTAATCAGTTGTAGCACTTTATAATGTGATGTTATAGTGTGAATATGAATCACATCAGAAGAAGGCATCTTGTACACAATATCATTGATACATTTTGTTGTCCAACTGTCCCCACAGATGGTTTACAGAACTAACGCCCCCAGTGTAGTGACCGTGATTGGGGGGTCATTGGAATTGGTTAGATGGTCCATCTGATAACGGTACAATTGTCTGCTTTGACCGATCATCACAAAGTCATCACTGCCGCTGGTGAGAGAAATCACTGCTACTACCGGCTCCGATGGCAGGTTGGTCCAGGGATTGAGATTGTACCCATTGTAGGATTTCCCCGTGGTGGAGGGAGCGAAGGAGTCCATGTACGGGCTCTGACTACTGTAGAAATGCAGCATACCACTGTTATAGAAGAACACATCTTGTCGGCCGTTTCTATCTCGGTTTACACACCAGTCGGAGTTGATTGGTGGGGTATTTGCAAAGCTCACACCTAAACGTGTTGAAATGCTTTTAGGAAAAGACTGCGAACTTTGACTCCATAGATTACCACTCTGTGCCTGCCAGCGCCAAACCTGATAATCTACAAAACAATCCAAACAAAAATATGTTTGAAAGACCTCAAAAAGTATAATAGAAAATTGTTTAGGTATTCAAAAGCAAAAAAAAATAGATAAAAAATGTCGCATGCAAATATTATGTTTTAGTTCTAAAAAGAACAAATACTTTGGTTCTGATCATGTCAAAACAGAGACCAGTGTCTATGGTTTAGAGATATGTTCTGGTAGAAGAACAAACACATTATCACAGACTGTACAAAGTTCGTTTGACGTCGCTGACATCATTTAGATGTGACAGTTTGTAGCAGCTTTGTGCAGAACCAAGTAGCTGGACTATTTTCACTGATTTGACTGATAATGTTAAATGTAAAACATCCACTTTGCTGGCTCTTCTAAAAGGGATTTCCGGAAAGTGAAACGAAAGTGTATTATTTATTTATTTTTTATATAGAAACATACTCGATAACAAATTATGAAACTATATGATGAAATCAACTACATTATACAAATGTATCATCATTGGGGAACGGACTTACGACTTTGACTCGGAAGGTTAAGATTGCTTGTATACACGTCAACATTAACTAGGTATATCAATTTATTTAACGTCTATTTCAAATCAATTGACATAAGAACCTCATCAAAACTATTGCGACTTTTATCGTAAAGCTCAGATTTATTAGATAACATATATAATTTACTAAAATCAAAGTCTAAATAAATTTGGAGTTATCTGCAAAATCGAAAAACCAACAAAATAATTAGAATGCTGTAAAGAAAAACGCTACTGTATTTATCAAATATCATTAAACAACCCTGGTAATTTGCCGTTTAATATGAGAGTGATATAAAACGGCAAAGAACGCGTTCAAGAAGCATGCACTTGGCTTTGTAACTGTGGAAACACTTGTGATGTACATATAAAAATCACTTTACTATTTTGTCTAAGTAGCGAAAATAGATGTATTCTGTATATAGGAGGAGCATTGAAAATGCATTAATAAACATGTTTCTCAAGTAGTATAATTAAATCCAACACTGGTGCTCATGTGATATTGAATCCATTACACTCGTTTATCAATTTAACTAATAAATTCGTTTAAAGGCCCACTATACGTAACTTTCGGCAAAACTTGAAGCGAAAATCAAGCCTAATAACTTTATATATTTATAGATTTAGTTAAGATTAACTGATATCAGCAATATCAAAGATAAATTCCTTCGCGGTTACCGGTACAGAGGCAGTTGAAACACGCTATTTGTAAACACGCGTCCATTTCGAACCGTCTTCTACCTCCGGTTTGTTGTTGAAGTGGGCCCCACCTGAATTATTTTCAATTCTTTTGATTTTTTTTGTCAAGAGTTTCTTGTTAGTTACCGCTCAGGTTTACTTCATTTTAAGCTTACTTTTGCATGGTTATCAACTGGATTTTTTTTCAGAATTTTTCAGAATCACGAAAATTTCCCTGAAGTTTCGTATATTGGGCCTTTAATGATAATTCAATATCATATTGACACGAGTGTTAGATCCTCTGTATATGAAATGTTTTGTTTAATACGTTGAATAACCATAGAACATTGAGGACATGGGAAAGAAAAGTGAAATTAATGTTTCCTTCACATTGCTCTTTTCAAATAAAATAAGAGAATACCGAAGCGTCAACATAATCATATTCCAAACTCAAAATCGATTAAACCAGGGGCAAAATTTGAACAAAGGAAATATTTACATGGAGACCCTTGCAAAAGGTGTTCCGGAAGAGTAAGCGTCTTCTGCTTCATCGACGACACCAACCATGTAAATCTTTGTCACATCCAAGTAAACATCAAGTTCTCAAAATGAGAACCGAGTATCATTGTCAATCACAACAAGTAACACACTAATGAGCATACTCAAAAACGTCCATCTTCATATCACTTAAAGATACAGAATATTTCTCAATGAGACAAAGATGGCGACCATAAAACTTGCCCATAGTACTGATCAACCTGCATCTCTCGAATTCTTGTGTTGTTAGTTTGTTTGTCAGCAGTCGACATCGATCACGAAAATCCCGATATTTAGAGCAAGTCCTGGAATACCGAATCAACTGCGACATGTAAACACCATAGGTTGGAGAAGCAGTGATGTTACTATCAAGAAATGGAAAGTTAACGATAGGAAAATTGAAATCATCACGTTTATCGGATAGCTTAGTAGTAAGCTGTCCATGTTGGTCGTAGTTTAAAAGTAAGCCAGGAGACTCTGGTGACTTGATTTTGTTATTCTGGTACTTGTAATGATACAGTACATGATCACCAAATATAAAGATAAGTACTATTATCTACTTACTGTCAAGCATGTCGATTTCATTATTCTGGTAAACCATTAGACATATGATATTCGAGGGCGCTGGTAAGGATTGCGAGCTGCTATAACCGGAGAAGACTGTCGTTAGAAGGAGTGGTCCCGAGCATGCGCCCGTGGTAAGGGACGCCATGTCGTCATAGATGTAGACCCCGCCGTCTGTTATCAGGGCTATGTCCGTGGAGGAAGAGGAGCTGCACATGTTAAGAAGATTTCCTATTCCTGCTCTGATCGTCATCTGCAATGAAGTCCAATTAAGTTTTGTAATTTTCTAAACATATCCAAATTTGTATTTTTTATGAATTACGTTTAAAAAAGAAGACTTTCTATACAGCTATGAGGATTGAGCTTAGATCAAATTAACCCTGATTTTCGTCTCTGCACAACAGTTTGGATTTATTGCCAACATTTGAACCACTGCGTCTATTAACTGTGCTTGACGATTGGATTAGTTCAGAAGTCAATGGAGACGAAATTGATGTCATGTACAAGTGGTCGTTTGGATAAAGTAACACATTTGTAATAGTTTGAAGTAGTTTATATTTCATTCAAAAGTTTTAAAAGTAAATAGTATCGAAATACTCGTGACGCTAATTATGCCTCTTCCGTTCTTTCAATGACCAGACGGGCACCTGAAGCGCCATATTTTAGATCATTAAGACTTAAGTCTGCCCTATAAGCCTAGCAGTCTTAGGATTTAAGACAGAATTTCAGGCTTCAGACTTCAGTTTTTATTCATGATACCCAAGCTAAGTCTTTTTTTTGGACTTAAAGTCAAAAATCTTAAAATTAAGTCCAGAATTAGACTTAAGTCCGTTTCATGATCCCTGGGCCAGGTCTGAAGGACCTACCATATTATAGCGACGTCTGAAGAAGGTTGCAATTCCAGCACTCGCATATACATGTAAAAAACTGAGGGGAGACATCTTGTTAGCTTCAGATCTATCACCGGAAGTGATCTTTTTATTAAATTTTATGTGCCAATTATTGATATGGATAGCGTCCATTATAATGATTATATATCATAGTCTTATTTATCATATTATTATACAGGAATGGAAGGTTTGAACTCGAGGCCGATGCAAGTAGGATTTAAACTCGAGACCAATATTTCGAGAGTTTAAACAAATTCCATGTTCTAGTCGCCAATATGGACACGAACAAACAATGTCCCATCTATATTACACTACTTCTTATCACATTTACTGCTTTAATATGTTTAGATGCGGTTATTTCCTCTTACACCTGGGCTGATGACGTGTCCTTCTGCAGCGGACTGACCAATCAGAAAGAAGCTTTCAAAAGTCAATCATTTTGCCCCGCCTATATACGACACATTTGGATTAATATTGACAAAACGCTTATATTTACATGTCATGTATGCATGCAAATATGTGCGTATCGACGAAATAGGAGATTTGTTTTTAGGATTGTGAAGAGATTATGAACAGTTAATAATTTTGACACATGAGAAATGTTTCATTTGATTTCGGATCTAACTAGAGGCCTCTACCATTGTAACGAGTTTGAATGTTTACTCTTCATTAATAATTAATCAACGTATACATTTCATTATTCCTTCCTGCCTGTAGATGCTTGCCAGCCGAGACTCTCCCCCTTTGTAGAATAGTATACAGATATTAATTATGTAGAAAAATGAACTCTTATTATTTTGATCAACGGGAATTTGATTCTAGCTTAAAATTCTAAACTGGAGTAAGATATAAGCTAGATGTAAATTACACTTGATAAATTAAAAAATAAACTGAAGGCCTGGAAGCCAGTCTACTGCTATAACTTTATCAGCGGGCTTTCGATATGAGGCGAGCTTGACGCCATTTTATTTTGGTAAGAAAGAAACAAACAAGGCGTGGCTTAATACTGTAACTCGGATGGGTGGATCTTAACACAACTAATCATGGGTCTACCTTAGTTTAGAACATGATCCTTGTCGAATCAAAACGCACTGCGAAAGAATTGGGTCAGAATGGGTGTTTTTACCTTTGTTTTGTGTTTCCCCTATTCCTGTTGTCACGGAGATATAATTATATAAACCGTTTCGAATCTTACCTGGGATACAGCTGTTACTAAAGTTGTCGGTACTGTTGTCATCGTCGTCGTCGTCGTCGTCGTCGTCGTCAACACAGTTGGCGCTGCTGTCGTCACTCCAGTCACTGGCTGGGCTGCTGCTGCTGACTCGCCCCGTGATTGTACCACTGAGTAGCACATGTCCGAGTTGTTCTGTGTAGAGACGGGCGTGACGTGTTGTAGATGACAATCGACGGTGCCCGTTACCATGGGAGACTGACAGAAAACAGCGGCCGCCACACAGGTGTCATCCGCAACACAATGGAAGGCACACTCGTGCTGCAAACCAAAAATACTGTTTACTGTGTAATTTGCGATATTTGGACAAAATTGTACTTCGAACGATTTACTTGCATATGATTGGATAGGAAATAGGTAAAACATGGATTGATAAATACACACTATATATGATGACAATTTTTATTGGTTTCATTTGGGTATGAAAACAAATTTGTTTGCAAACTGTATGAGTCCGCGTAGCGGATCTCACAAAAGTTTGCAAGCAATCTTTTTCCATAACCCTATGAAACTAAGAAATTATTGACATCAACGCTTAAAATTAATTTTTGAAACTTATTTTTCAAATTTAAAACATGTTTATGTACAATTTGACTTATCTAACAACGGATTCTTTTTTACAAATCAATACGCAACATCAATCGCCGCATTGTGACGTCACATTTTCGCGCCATTTTCGGATTTTCTTTTCATATAGGTATGAAAAGAAAATCTCAACCAGTCAGAAAGCCGCATTCTGCATACAATCAATGGAAAATTAATTATTATATGATGAATCAGTCGTTCTACGTGAAAGTATGGATATCTATGAAATATACGTTTACGTACGTGTGTATCTATTAGTGAATGCAATTATATGATTGTATGTTCAGAAAGCATTTCTATAAATACACATTTGTCCCATTTACACCAGTATGCCTATACTTAGGAGGTATAGCTTAATAATCACAACTACCACTTGTTCTAACTCAATAATCTAAGTATGAGCAAATCTTTTATATTTCTCATTAACTTAAATGAAGAACATGATAATGTTTTATGCGTAGGAATAGTGTCTTCAGTAATACCAAATGTATTTCACGCGTTGGTCTAATATTTTGATATCAATATCAAAATATTACCCACACGATTGTATTTAAACATTAAACCGCATTTTGTTAGGTGTTATGGTCCTATAACACGGAACAGGATTGCAGACAAAATGAAAAACGCTCGTTAGCGCATTATTATTAATTGTCAGCAATCCTGTTCCATATTATAGGACATAACACGGAGGAGAATGCTGTGTAATTTACATTTTTCCCATTGGTTTTATTAATAGATTTATAACATTTGTATTTATATTCTACATTTGTTCTGAAAATATAAGGTACATTTCTAGTAAATGGAACAGTTAGCAGCCAGTATCGGCCAGCCATTTCCAACGTTATGATTATGATGTCATAATCGTAATGACGTCATAATAACCACGCCAGTGTTATGGTCTCATAACACGGAAATGGCCTTGGTAGTGTTATATATTTACTGGATATACTGTAAGATATTCTTTTTATTACATTTTTATAGCAAAACCTAACCGGAGATCTTTTCATTTTCCTACTCATCGTTTTTAATTTGAGTTTTGATTGGTCAAAATCTCACCATTATATCAAATGTATCAAACTACGTGTCAATGTGCTACCGTACGAGATATTAAAATACAAACGTTACGATTCATGTCATTGCTGTTTTCGTTTGTTCTTATTATAATGCATTCATTGGAATTGAAATCGAGCGTTTGGTAATCATAACATCAATTCATTGAATATTTATCCAGTTAATTTAGATCTAGATTTCATCTTATTTAGCAACAAATCTCTGTCCGTATATACAAAAAAAGAGGTGTTCAGACACGTGCAACTTTTCATCAAATCCAGCAAAAGGTTTTAAGTAAAATAGTATTCACTGTGAAAATGTATTGTATGCCTTGTTTAATGTAATAATGTAAATATCTATATGTACTGTATTACAGGAAAAGGCGTTGATAAGTTGGAATAACTTGTGCCTAATCCTCTACTCAGCTTTGAGGTAATATATATGTTTAATTAAGCATTAAACATAAATCTGTTCCGTGTTATAGAACCATAACACGGAACAGAATGATGTTAAATGCTTATATTTACATTTTTCCATCGGTTTTGATAATAAATTCATATTCATTTTCTACATTTGTTCTGAAATTTAAGGTAGATTTCTAATAAATGGAACAGCGAACAGCCAGTATCGGCCGGCTATTTCCAACGTTATAATTATGACGTCACAGTCGTAATGACGTCATAATGACCAGTCCAGTGTTATGCTCTCATAGCACTGAACTGGCCTTGGTAGTGTTGTATATAGGGGCAATGCAGAGCAAATGTAAATATATCAATTTTAACCAAATCTTGGTAAACCCGCTTCCATTAACCTCCCGCTCGATACAACGCCACAGAAGGCACTGTCCCCAGGGATCGCGAATCCAGCCGCGATTGTTCGTTGGAACCCAAACCCCAGAAATACTCGGAACTTTTTAAAGAGGTATTATCACAATGATAGGCGTCTTTTTAAAAATATGTCAATGTGATTCAAATAGATTAACATTATGATTACTGATTATTTAATTTTCTTATGCGAATTTGGTCTGTCTGTACATTTATTTTCAAATATTTCAAAACGTAATTTTATGAAAAATAAGCCAATTGACCTACCGATAATTTAGCTCTTGTTTATGCCCCGTCATGGTATTGCCGGGACATATGGTTTTACATGTACCCCTGTCCGTTATCTCATCATTCCTTCATAGTTTTTTTTTCGTTTCCGTTCATTTACTCATTAACGAATAAAGATAATGAAATTTTAACTGGTGTGTAGTTTCATCAAAAGAAAATGCAGGTGAAGGTTTGTTTGGTGGTGGTAAACGGATTCATTCTAAAGTTACTGCAAATTGAAGCTGAAAAAATTTTAATGAGGGATGACCAAAATCGGAACCTTGTCGAACTCCAATAAAAGAACCGTGCTATTTTAGGGATTTCAGTATTTTTTGTTCTTTCCCTGGACTATACTGACCAGTGCTCGAACACTTTGTTTATTTTTGCTTCTTCTTTCTTAAATCGCCCTTTCCATCCGTTCTTTGCACATGATTATTATGGGGTGTAACAGTACGTTCTTAACTCCGGTAGCGATAGCTCTTTAACAAGGGCGATAATGCAAATTTGAGCAGACGACAATGATCATTATATAGTGTACAGTCAAAATCATAAAATACCCATTGTTTCCGGAAAGGTTAGCATTCATTAAAAAATCTTTATTTTGAAAGAATTATAGCAAAATATCTAATTTAAAAGAAAAGTAATGTTTTTGTAGATCTGACACAGTTTTGAAAAAATAGGTGCGACAGGTGTTTTGCCTGTTTTCATAGTTATATTATTTGGGTTTAGAAAATATAAAAAAAAAACACCTTTCTCCTTCTTTACTATTTATAAGCTTTTGATTTCAGCATTGGTTACCCAATACAAAGCAAGTGTGTGAAAAGCTATGAGTACACACATATTTAAAAGTCAATAATGCTGAAAAGCTAAATTTATGCTCCGCTGTATTGAAATACCCAACACGTAATACGGAAATGACGTCAAACAAAAATACGACGGAAATGACGTCAAACAAAAATACGACAGGAAATGTCTGTTCCTCAGTTTCACCACTGTTTGTGGTTTTTTGTTGGTCAATACTTATGTGTCACGAAGGTTTGGGTTTTTTTATGTACGGAGGATAGGAAGTCGTAGATAGTCTCAATACACACCAGCCAATAACACACAGCTGTTAATGGCTTATTCTAAACATCATTGAATGGAATTCAATAGAAAATATTTGTACACGCTAAAATTAGTAACAGAACAGCTATCATTGTGGAAAGACAGTTTTAACTAATTAAATGTGAGGTCAAATACCAGGTTTAATTGAGGACTTCATAAGTCTATATAAAACACAACAAAGGGCCCCTGTCAACTCAGTACAGACGGGATACCAGGTATAATTGGGGACATCATGTTTGTACACTAAACTCCACATAGGGTCCCTGTCAACTCAGTACAGACGGGGATACCAGGTATAATTGGGGACATCATGTTTGTACACTAAACTCCACATAGGGTCCCTGTCAACTCAGTACAGACGGGGATACCAGGTATAATTGGGGACATCATGTTTGTACACTAAACTCCACATAGGGTCCCTGTCAACTCAGTACAGACGGAGATACCAGGTATAATTAGGGACATCATGTTTGTACACTAAACTCCACATAGGGTCCCTGTCAACTCAGTACAGACGGAGATACCAGGTATAATTGGGGACATCATGTTTGTACAATAAACTCCACATAGGGTCCATGTCAACTCAGTACAGACGGGGATACCAGGTATAATTGGGGACATCATGTTTGTACACTAAACTCCACATAGGGTCCCTGTCAACTCAGTACAGACGGGGATACCAGGTATAATTGGGGACATCATGTTTGTACACTAAACTCCACATAGGATCCCGGTTAACTCAGTACAGACGGGGATACCAGGTATAATTGGGGACATCATGTTTGTACACTAAACTCCACATAGGCCCCTGTCAACTCAGTACAGACGGGGATACCAGGTATAATTGGGGACATCATGTTTGTACACTAAACTCCACATAGGATCCCGGTTAACTCAGTACAGACGGGGATACAAGGTATAATTGGGGACATCATGTTTGTACACTACACTCAACATAGGGCCCCTGTCAACTCAGTACAGACGGGGATACCTGGTATAACTAAGGACATCATGTTTGTACACTAAACTCCACATAGGGTCCATGTCAACTCAGTACAGCCGGAGATACCAGGTATAACTAAGGACATCATGTTTGTACACTGCATTCCACATAGGGTCCATGTCAACTCAGTACAGACGGGGATACCAGGTATAATTGGGTACATCATGTTTGTACACTAAACTCCACATAGGGTCCCTGTCAACTCAGTACAGACGGGGATACCTGGTATAATTGGGGACATCATGTTTGTACACTAAACTCCACATAGGGTCCCTGTCAACTCAGTACAGACGGGGATACCAGGTATAATTGGGGACATCATGTTTGTACACTAAACTCCACATAGGGTCCCGGTTAACTCAGTACAGACGGGGAAACCAGGTACAGTTAGGGACATCATGTTTGTACACTAAACTCCACATAGGGTCCCGGTTAACTCAGTACAGCCGGGGATACCAGGTATAATTGGGGACATCATGTTTGTACACTAAACTCCACATAGGGTCCCGGTTAACTCAGTACAGACGGAGATACCAGGTATAATTGGGGACATCATGTTTGTACACTAAACTCCACATAGGGTCCCTGTCAACTCAGTACAGACGGGGATACCAGGTATAATTAGGGACATCATGTTTGTACACTAAACTCCACATAGGGTCCATGTCAACTCAGTACAGACGGGGATACCAGGTATAATTGGGGACATCATGTTTGTACACTAAACTCCACATAGGGTCCCGGTTAACTCAGTACAGACGGAGATACCAGGTATAATTAGGGACATCATGTTTGTACACTAAACTCCACATAGGGTCCCTGTCAACTCAGTACAGACGGAGATACCAGGTATAATTGGGGACATCATGTTTGTACACTAAACTCCACATAGGGTCCCGGTTAACTCAGTACAGACGGAGATACCAGGTTTAATTAGGGACATCATGTTTGTACACTAAACTCCACATAGGGTCCCGGTTAACTCAGTACAGACGGGGATACCAGGTATAATTGGGGACATCATGTTTGTGCACTAAACTCCACATAGGGTCCATGTCAACTCAGTACAGACGGGGATACCAGGTATAACTAAGGACATCATGTTTGTACACTAAACTCCACATAGGGTCCCGGTTAACTCAGTACAGACGGGGAAACCAGGTACAATTAGGGACATCATGTTTGTAAACTAAACTCCACATAGGGTCCCGGTTAACTCAGTACAGACGGGGAAACCAGGTACAGTTAGGGACATCATGTTTGTACACTAAACTCCACATAGGGTCCCGGTTAACTCAGTACAGCCGGGGATACCAGGTATAATTGGGGACATCATGTTTGTACACTAAACTCCACATAGGGTCCCTGTCAACTCAGTACAGACGGAGATACCAGGTATAATTGAGGACATCATGTTTGTACACTAAACTCCACATAGGATCCCGGTTAACTCAGTACAGACGGAGATACCAGGTATAATTGGGGACATCATGTTTGTACACTAAACTCCACATAGGGTCCCGGTTAACTCAGTACAGACGGAGATACCAGGTATAATTGGGGACATCATGTTTGTACACTAAACTCCACATAGGGTCCCGGTCAACTCAGTACAGACGGGGATACCAGGTATAATTGGGGACATCATGTTTGTACACTAAACTCCACATAGGGTCCATGTCAACTCAGTACAGACGGGGATACCAGGTATAACTAAGGACATCATGTTTGTACACTAAACTCCACATAGGGTCCCTGTCAACTCAGTACAGACGGGGATACCAGGTACATAATTGAGGACATCATGTTTGTACACTAAACTCCACATAGGGTCCATGTCAACTCAGTACAGACGGGGATACCTGGTATAATTGGGGACATCATGTTTGTACACTAAACTCCACATAGGGTCCCTGTCAACTCAGTACAGACGGGGATACCAGGTACATAATTGAGGACATCATGTTTGTACACTAAACTCCACATAGGGTCCCTGTCAACTCAGTACAGACGGGGATACCAGGTATAATTGGGGACATCATGTTTGTACACTAAACTCCACATAGGGTCCCTGTCAACTCAGTACAGACGGGGATACCAGGTATAATTGGGGACATCATGTTTGTACACTAAACTCCACATAGGGTCCCGGTTAACTCAGTACAGACGGGGATACCTGGTATAATTGGGGACATCATGTTTGTACACTAAACTCCACATAGGGTCCCGAATAACTCAGTACAGACGGGGATACCAGGTACATAATTGAGGACATCATGTTTGTACACTAAACTCCACATAGGGTCCATGTCAACTC
Organism: Mimachlamys varia; assembly: GCA_947623455.1. NCBI lineage: Eukaryota > Metazoa > Mollusca > Bivalvia > Pectinida > Pectinidae > Mimachlamys > Mimachlamys varia. The sequence goes on from OX392543.1 coordinate 28,155,459, forward strand.
AGTACAGACGGGGATACCTGGTATAATTGGGGACATCATGTTTGTACACTAAACTCCACATAGGGTCCCTGTCAACTCAGTACAGACGGGGATACCAGGTACATAATTGAGGACATCATGTTTGTACACTAAACTCCACATAGGGTCCCTGTCAACTCAGTACAGACGGGGATACCAGGTATAATTGGGGACATCATGTTTGTACACTAAACTCCACATAGGGTCCCTGTCAACTCAGTACAGACGGGGATACCAGGTATAATTGGGGACATCATGTTTGTACACTAAACTCCACATAGGGTCCCGGTTAACTCAGTACAGACGGGGATACCTGGTATAATTGGGGACATCATGTTTGTACACTAAACTCCACATAGGGTCCCTGTCAACTCAGTACAGCCGGGGATACCAGGTATAATTGAGGACATCATGTTTGTACACTAAACTCCACATAGGATCCCGGTTAACTCAGTACAGACGGAGATACCAGGTATAATTGAGGACATCATGTTTGTACACTAAACTCCACATAGGGTCCCGGTTAACTCAGTACAGCCGGAGATACCAGGTATAATTGGGGACATCATGTTTGTACACTAAACTCCACATAGGGTCCCTGTCAACTCAGTACAGACGGAGATACCAGGTATAATTGAGGACATCATGTTTGTACACTAAACTCCACAGAGGGTCCCTGTCAACTCAGTACAGACGGAGATACCAGGTACAATTGGGGACATCATGTTTGTATACTAAACTCCACATAGGGTCCATGTTAACTCAGTACAGACGGGGATACCAGGTATAATTGGGGACATCATGTTTGTGCATTAAACTCCACAGAGGGTCCCGGTTAACTCAGTACAGACGGGGATACCAGGTATAACTAGGGACATCATGCTTGTACACTAAACTCCACATAGGGTCCATGTCAACTCAGTACAGACGGGGATACCAGGTATAACTAGGGACATCATGTTTGTACACTAAACTCCACAGAGGGTCCCGGTTAACTCAACATATCCGGAAATAAATCACAATAGCCCAATGGAAAGTATCGATATTTTTCCAATTGTCACAACAAAACCCCACTTACCTCTAAAACATTAATGTACATTTACATCTCGTGAATTCATTCTAATAATGACATTAATATCCGCTGTTTGATCTAAGCACTCAATGTTTCTGATTTGTGATTGTGTTTTAGCAGAGGGAGTATTATTTATTGATTATGGTATAGTTTATTGTTTTAATGGACGCAGCATACGGAAATAATAGGTGTGGGGTTAAAAGTTTATACTGATCTTCGAGATTTTGTTATAGTGAATATCGTCATATTGATCTACTTCATTCTAGTTGAGTGCATATACTTTTTATTTAAAGTTAAATTAAATATTGATTTACTTAAGTATGGTAAAGGATATATAATGTATAGTTTATGGTTAAGTGTATAGAATTTTATAAAGATATATTTTACGGTATATAGTTTCTATTAAAAGTTAATATTGAGATACTTTAGTATGGTACAGTGTATACCATGTACAGGTTATGGTTAAGTGTGTATAGGTTTTATAAGATAATTAATAATTAATAATAATAATTCAAGGTTCTTATATACCGCTTTATCACGACCTTAAAGGGCGCCTCAAAGCGGTTCACAAATTATTATCCGTGGTTATAGGGCCTTAGCAACCAGCCAATATCGTTCTCAACTCCCTTGGGAGCATCCACCGGTGCTGCCATTTCGGCGCTCACAGCTTACATTCTACAATTTCTAGTACTACCCAACCACGTACTCATTTACAGCTGAGTACACTGGAACAAGCAGAGTAAAGTATCTTGCTCAAGGATACAACACAAGTGCCGTGAACGGGACTCGAACTCGCAACCCTTCGATCACGAGCCCAATATACGTAACTGCAGGGAATTTCCGTGATTCTTAAAAATTATGAAAACAAATCCAGTAATAATGTAACCATGCAAACCTAAGGCTTAAGCGAAATAAAACTGAGCGATAACTATCAAGAAACTCTTAACAGAAAATCCAGAGCATTCAAGATAATTTAGGTGTGGATCGCTAAAACAACAAGCCGAAGTTAGACGCCAGTTCAAACTTTAGCTAGTGGAGGCCAATACAGGCTAGAAATATTCTATGGAGCGATACATATATTTTACAGTTTTGCCTGTAAAATATAGAAAATTATCCAACTGATAAAACCCATATATTCACTGCAGTGATGAGTTATGAAAAGATAATCCTAATCATTCTTCATTCCCAAATATGAGACCCATTCGCTGTCTTATTATTTAAATTTTATCTTCTAAGATAAGCTAATTGATTTCGGATTGTTAACAATGGGTCTCTAGGCCTTTCGGTATTTTAGAAGAAGTCGTTTAAATATTTTGGCGTATTTATCCCCTGTGACTATGAGTACATATTTTGTAGGTCGCCATTTTTTTCGTAAAATTTGTTCAACTCTGGACATTTTTGTCATTGGGGAAAATAATATACAATGCATTCTCATGTTTTGCAATTCATTTTTTTTTTATTTCAATAAGCTTTCATATATTTACTGAAAATACATTAAATCAAAAAAGCAAGTTCGAAATCACTGCCATGTTTCTAACCGATGGGTTTCCAGTGACTATCAGACATTATAAACATTCACGCTTTTGTAAGTTATGTGTTTGTCTTAAAGATTACGCCCGGGGTTCAGGCTCAAGCTGCGATCACATCATCAAGGCTACCGGGAATAAACTCCACTGGCGAACTCACTTCATTCCCTACCAACAAAATCCCCCATAGCACATATTGAATTGTGGCTGATTCCTTTCGACTCCCTGGACGCAATATGCAGAAAATGTTATCGGAGAATGGGTTTTGTATAAAACACAGGTAAATTTCAGGTATTCACAGGGACAATGCAGGTTTTATGATAATTGATTTGACATTGTTTCAGAAAACAACACATGCTTATAGTTCATACACCCCTGGAGCCACCCGCAAGAATAAAACAACTTGAGAGGTTTTGTTGATTAACCGGCCATACATTGACGCAATACCGAAAGCATGGCCCCAGAGAAACACAAAATAAGGGTCAATGCCGGAAAATGTCAGTCAATACAGAAAGCATGGCCCCAGAGAAACACAAAACAAGAGCCAATGCAGGAAAAGTTCGGTCAATATAGAAAAGCATGGCCGAAACTAGAAAATCACAGCAGATGCAAGATTTGGTGCGAAACGTGTGTTTACGGCGTTCAAAAATTGCGTCATAGACATCATAATGTAGACTCCGAAGAAACATTCGACAATGGATGGATCGACATTGAAGAAAATTGAATATTAAATGAGGGGGAAATGACGGAGAGATTAACTGCAGACCCCTCCAGTATGAATACTGGAAGGTAGAAAAAGAAAGACGAGCGAGAAATGTATTGGATAATAATAACTTCCAGGCAACCGCGATGAATTCTGCAGATTTTTGTCCGACAAAGTTGTGTCTGTGCTCTAGATAACAATAAAACTATAACACGCAATGCCCAATACATTATACTGTTCTACTGTATCGATACTGACGCCATATGCATCAAATGCACAGGACAACAGAATGACGATTTTTATTTTGTTTACTGCATGGACAAGAGTAATATCTTCTTCGTTATTACTGTTTGCCATTACTTCCTTTTAAATTGTAAGAGAGTCAATTAATAAAGTCACGAAGCCGAAGGCCAACACAACAGACATTAGACCAATAACTGGGCCAATACAGAAACAACCGATCGATAATACTAAGATATTACGAAACAGCTAATTGATTTCGTTTGTATTGCTGTTGTTTGACACCTTAGAAATTCCAAAGCTTGGATGAAAGTTTACGACTTCAGCACCGAGTAGGGCGACACTGGTACATTGTCCTCAGGGACCTCTGCAAAGCATTAAGTGTCATTGGAACACAATACATACAGGCTACCTGGACTAAGCATAGCCTTGCCACCTCTGCTTCAGTGTGAAAACATTCGAAAAACGGGGGGAAGACCGGATGTAAAATACCGGTACCTTTTCATATCAACGTCCTGCTTTAAAATCGTGTGTGCCACTTGGCAACAACCTTGGACTATAGGACTGTGACCTTCCTGTGACCTTCCTGATTGTGTCTTTGTAAGCCTAACAACACACTCAGGCACCTTTACAGTTAGTCCAAAGGGTTAAGACTTTTGGACAGTTTCCTGACATCTGTTTGAAAATGGCCGCCGCTTAACGTCACGTGTTCAAAAATAGATAGTTCAGAAAGAAATTTTCTCCGGATCTGGTGACGAACGGCAATTTTCAAACAGATGTCAGGAATCTTATTAACTGTTAATTGAAATTGGTTGCGACAGTTAGGTTAGGACCTCCTGTGACTTGATTGAATGTGTAGGTTAGTAGACAAATATCTGTTCTTTTCCATTGATACTTAAATTGCATGATTGAAAATGTTTCATAAACAGCACAGCTTAAACAGCGACCAGTGAGTCTGAGATATTGGCTTAGTTTGTGAAAGAGCTTACCAGAACAGCTAACAAAAACCGCGCAAAATCTTTTTGTTTTACCTTCAGTATATCGACGATGTGTTTTCTATGAATAAGTAGTTCGCCGACCAAGTCGATCTTATGGATGAAGCAGAAGACGTTTACTCTCCCAAATCACCTTAAGCTTGTCTTGTTTTCTTACAAGTACAGTTTCAAAGTCTCAGTGCCCCTAGTTAAATCGGTTTTAAGTTAGGATTATGGTTTTGTTGACGCATCGGTATTCTTTCATTATCATATATTACCACACTATATTTAGATATATGTTTAAGCGTTCACGCATATAGAGAAATCTTCTAAAAAAATTGACATGAAGGGATGATAAGATAAATACAGTTTGACGGGAATGTGTGTGAATATATCGCCCGAGAGGAAAGCCACACCTTAGCTTTATTTACGTTCATGGCGATTTGTTGTACACATCTATACTTAGTAGCATTGGTTGACATGTCCCTGGCGTTGTTCCGAAGAACTCTCTTTCTTCTCCATGTTTACGTGAAAGTTCAAGCCGTTTTTACCTTTACGCTTGTTCTTGTTTCCTGTCAGGAGATTCCATGCTTTCAACTTTGGGAATTCCTTGTTTTTTTTTTTTAAATGTTTATAGGATTCAGATGTTCAACATTGGGAATCTATCGCTTTGCTGTAGGGAGGTTTTAAATTTTATGAATCCTTCGGTTTCCTGTCGGGAGGTTTTAAACTTTATGAATCCTTCGGTTTACTGTCTAGATATTCAAGACTTTCAACTTTGAAACATCTCCTAATAAGGCTCCAGATTTTCATCTTTGGGAATCCCTTAGTTTCCTATCTGTGCTTTTTAGTATTGATCCCGAGATCCACAAAGTGTTGTGTGCTCTGATATATCTTTTTGTTTAGTATTGTACTGAAAAGGCTGGCTGTGTTTCTCAGATCATAAGATAAACGACGGCCGAATCATTTTCTTTAAAAAGAAATTTATCTAAATGTAGGTCAAGGTAACAGTTCTATGGAGCCATTTGGAGCATGTAATGACAAAATAGAATGCTCTGTAAGCAACACATTGTAGATGATACAATTTTTATCAAAAGAATCCCACAAAAATGCGACATAAGATTTACCTTCTCTCAATCTTACATACAGACAAAGTCCATTCTCTGCAGTATATGTGTGATTCTAAAACTCTTTCATGACCAGGTATGTAAGATAAGGAAATTCCACCCTTAGGGGTTTTCACATTTGGTAAACCAGAGGGTTTTGCCAAATTTTAAATCTCGAGGGTGGACAATCCCTCTCTTAAACGCTTTTCTGGTCATGAAAAAGTACATTAATAGTTAAAAAGAAAACTAAGAAAATTCGTTTCGACAGGCTACCATTTTGAAAATATCAACTTTTCACGAGGTTTTGTTTTGACGAAAACGAAAGTGTCAACGAGAATAAGCATATCCCATATTTGCAAACTGAGTTTTCGCAGAAAAATTAATCTCGGCTTTCTAATGTGTAGGAGTAAAATGTTGTATTCGTGACGTCACGTCATTGTTAACACTTCGGTATTCTCTTATTTCTATTGAGCCATTGTGACGTCATCTCGTACGATATGCTATGTACAGTGTTAGATAGAGTTTTCTTACATATTTTTCTTACATTGACAAACTCTATCCAACATGACGATATATGAAAAAAAATATCATCTGATAATTGCTATCATCTCTATCAAGCTCAGTAGTGTAAGTGAGAGAAATTGGTGTAATCTCTTTAAAAGTACAAGATGAATATCTATAACATTCTCTCCAGGAGAAAGAGGATTGACAAAAGGTTGATGAAAATTATATCCCTTTTAAAAGAAATGAAGGTTCAGAAAGCGTCAGAATTAGATACATAGTAGATTGTTTCTAAGATACATGTATGCCATTTTCAGGTATTAAAACACTTCTTAAAAATCGAATTATCTTTGTAGAATTTCTCTATTCGTGTTTCACTTTGTTTAAAAAAAAAATCACTTTTCAGCGTCCTTGCTTTATCACAATATATGTCTACCCGTAACGATCTTACCTTTGTACGGACTTGAATGGTCCGGATGTTGTTTCCGGTAATAGTTTGCCCCACTGTCCATGACGTCATTATTCCCCATGAGTATTGATGAGTGTCGCCGCACATCAATACTAAGACCAGAAGACAAAGTAAACAAGATTCAGTGGAACCACGCGTCAAGGACAGCACACCTATAAATACCAATATGTTTTATATATTACGGTGTCGCACTGAGGTCAGTGCTCTTTGTATTGTAGTGATTTCTCTTCAAAGCGGACAACAGTAAGATCATCTATATATATATATGTACACGACATTCAAAATAACTAGAATTTCTCCCCGTTTCTCTCGTTAATCATCATACTTATAAGCAACAATAGCATATGATAATGTTACTTCATATTTAGCTACTCAAACTGGTGTTATAATTATGTAAAATGTTATGCTATAATTATTGTACTTATTTAAACAAAAGAGAAAGAAAGAAAGAAAGAAAAAGAAAGAAAGAAAGAAAGAAAGAGAGAAGAAAGATTGAGAGCCCTCTTGCAGGAGGACACAAACATGTCAAAGTGGTGCCCCGGGGTTCCCCAACCCCGGATGCATTATATTTTGATGGGGAATTAAAATTGAAATGCGGGAAAAAAATAAAACGCTTCAGAGGGTATCGCAGAAAAAATATACACTATTTCTTACATATTTCCTTGTTTATTTTCAATTGTATTGTAATGCGTTGCATATTTATAGTTATCTTTGTATTAGTGTCATCTAATGGCTTGACGCGAGGACAATTTTAACTATACGGTAGTAATATTCTTGGAGTTCATAGGACATCTTGTGCACAAGTATTTTACGTTTCCTGCGGTCAAGGTTGACCTTTGATTCTTTGCCTTCAACAATGACCACCAAAATCTCATCAAATGTAGAGTTATGAACTTGATCTGTCAAAAACACCAAAATAACGCACGCGATACACACACGCACGCAGTTATTTAACAGAAATACCGCAATTGCTGCTTCTTGACAAATTCAAAACACAAAATATCAGTCTGATAAAAAAAAAACAACATAAGCTATATAGGATGTCAGAAAAGTTATCATACTATTAAACCATCAAGTTACGGTGTATATGTCAGATTGACATTTGAAAATTGGAAACTTTTTGCGATGAAACGGCTACATAAAACCTATACAACAATTCCTTTTGTGTTAGCAACTTAATTACAATGACATAATCCCAAACATATTTTTCTCCTTTCGATCAGTACTTTGATTGGATTTTAGCATGTTCCTCATTCTGTGAATCCTACGATTTAACAATGCTAATCCTATACACACGGTTTAAGCTGACAATAGGCACGTGCCGATGACCATATACCTTATATCGAAAAAAACGTCAATTTAGGCCATCTGCGATTTTTACAATTTCTAATTTTTGTGATTCTGTGTATGAAGGAATGAAAAATAAACACAAAATCTTGATATAAACCCTCGGTCTAATTGGACCTCTCCGCTTAAAACCAAAGGAAATTCGGCCAAAGAGTCCATGTCGCCTGGTCGCCTTGTAGGACTTTGCAATAGTTCAGAACAATTTGGTTGATTTGTTTACGTGTTTAATGCCTTACGGGTTTCGTCTCAATGACGGAGGTTGTTGTTGTCTGCGGTATATATAGTGTCAGGAGTGGTATTCAGAACACACCTTCCGAAATATCAATGCATGTTATTAAACAATAGATCGATAATTACACATTTCAGTAGCTCTGTGATTGTTCATTAAAACACAGCGCCACCGGGTGGCAAGACCGACAACCCATGTTGGAAATAACGAAGTCCCGCAACCGCCCGCGCGGTTCAATGCACATCAGATGATCTCAATAGTGGCGTTAATTACAGTTAATTAGTGATCGCTGGGACGATAAGTGTGGTAAAACGGAATAGCGTTATAAAAAAGGCACGTGAACTAATACTAATATTACTTGTAGGGTCGATGCCATTTTCCGATATTAAAATACTTCTTAAAAATCGAATTAATTTTGTGGAATTTCTCTATTCGTGTTTCAATTTGATAATAAAGGCTTGATAACTAATATAACTCGTACGGTCGATAGACCTTCGTGCAAATTGTACAGATGTAATTTACGCAATTTTCATAGGGTCTAAACACGCGCAACAAATACCCATCTAGGTATTACTATCTGGTATAGGTAACGTTTGCAGGCATTGAGACTGCAATTGTTCCCAAATTGTCTCGCCAACATATACAAACGAACAAATCCCCCTGGTAGGTTTCCACCACGCTGTGTCGGTACGTGGGGACCACCTGATTTATTGACACTGTTATTGCAGAGATCGATGTATCTGTACGAGGTTTATGATGAAGTTTGATGTTACAGTCATATTGACGCAAGGTCCGTGTATACGACCTACATTTATAAACATTGCAATTAGGTGACCTAATGGAGTTGTCAAATAAAACTATGAAATGTATTTACAAAACTAATGACGGTTCTGTTGACTTCACTTAGTGTACTAGCTATCGCTTAAGTGTCTAATTGTACATACGGTTTAATCGAATTTATCCTCAACCTGACATATTTACAGAGAATATAATTGTAACTGTTATTTTAGATAAGTATAACACACAAGTCTATGTGGGGGCCATTAACAAGTTACGCAATCCAGCCCTGGGTCTTCGTCAGAAACCCACAGTACGCGTCAGAGAAGTGTACCGCGGGTTTCCAACGATGGTTCTGGGTAAACGAACCGATACAAGGTGTAGTTATCGGGAGGAAACAGCACACGCAGAGAGTTAAGAGATCGCCAAACCCAATATTTATGCCACTTAAACTGCATGCTTATGTTTCTATAAGTTGGTGTATCTACGTTATACCTCATTATGTTAGAGGGTTTAATCCTTGCTGGACTTGCTGCTTAATAACACAGAGACAATAAACCGGGACTGTTGATGGACAGCTGTAAACAATACAGACTTTTCCAAATATTATGAAGGTATTTTTGGCAGGAATCGAAGGACCACTAAACAAACAAATAAATAAATAAAAACAAATAAATAAATGAAAAACAGGAGATGATGAGACATGAAACCAAGAAAATCAAGAACGGGTAGACAGACGACATAAAAGCAATGTAAAAAGGTATGAAATATAAATACATAAATCTGACTGCGTTTAAATTAGCGTATACGCAATGTAAAAAGGTCTTGAATTCTGTTTCAAATATGGCGTCGTCCACGCTTCAGATAACTATTCGATGGCAGCCATTATTTGGTTTTTTCTACATCTTGAAACACGGAACACATTTAAGATGCATAGCATCCAATTATACAATAAATGGATGCTAGCAAACATCGTATTCCAATGTTACAAATTCGGATTTCTTTGGCGGTAATGCAAGCAATGGCGGCTTCCTGTTGTGACATTCGACCGAGTCACTACCAGACTAGAATGACAATGCGTATAACGATGGCTGTAAGTGAATAAGTATGTTCGACATGCCAGTAGCATAATCAGTTTTAAATAAAAAAATCCCCTATGAGGAAAAGAAGAAAAAATGTGGTTACTCACTGCGAATTTTCTAAATTTACCAATATATCGATGTAGATTCACTGGGAAAATATTGTTTTATTTTGCAGCCACGACTGTCGTGGTTGCCATCGTAGCAACCCGCCTCGCATGTATTTTTTACTTCTTCGTATATCATTTAAACATTATTAATGATATAAATATAAGGATTGCAACTAAATTTGACTGTGTATGCGGTAGTAATATTCCCGGATATAACGCTCACTACAGAATATGTTCGTTGTCTCCTGTTGTCATACTACTGTATACGCAGTCAAAATGAGATGCAACCCTTAAATGTTTCCAATAATGCCCCGTTCACGCTCCAGTGCTATAACTATTTTGATGTTAAGTTCTTTTAACATTTTCCAATATTGAAAATATTTGCGATCCTTTGAAATGGATGGTGGCAAACTTTTGATTTCTTTGATGTACAATCAAGATTATTTGACGGTAAGACAAACAATGACATCACAACCAGAGTTGTTTGTCAGTGTGTGTACGTATAACGACCGTTATAAATACATAGATATGTTCATTGTGCTACTGATATTGCTTAACTGGAAATTCACAAGTGACTCAAAGAAGAAACATAGTCTTTGCTTTAACAATATCTAGAGGTAGAAACAATGAGACAACATCACCTTATACTGTAGCATGAAAATAAACATTACAACAAAATATATCACAGCAACAACCCACAAGAACAAAAGATATTACAGCAACAACCCACAAGGACAAAATATATCACAGCAACAACCCACAAGGACAAAATATATCACAGCAACAACCCATAACACTAAAATATATCACAGCAACAACCCACAAGGACAAAATATATCACAGAAACAACTCACAAGGACAAAATATATCACAGAAACAACTCACAATGACAAAATATATCACAACAACAACCCATAACACTAAAATATATCGCAGCAACAACTCACAAGGACAAAATATATCACAACAACAACCCACAAGGACAAAATATATCACAGCAACAACCCATAACACTAAAATATATCACAGCAACAACCCATAACACTAAAATATATCACAGCAACAACTCACAAGGACAAAATATATCACAGCAACAACCCACAAGGACAAAATATATCACAGCAACAACCCATAACACTAAAATATATCACAGCAACAACCCATAACACTAAAAGATATCACAGCAACAACCCATAACACTAAAATATATCACAGCAACAACCCATAACACTAAAATATATCACAGCAACAACCCACAAGGACAAAATATATCACAGAAACAACTCACAAGGACAAAATATATCACAGAAACAACTCACAATGACAAAATATATCACAGCAACAACCCATAACACTAAAATATATCACAGCAACAACCCACAAGGACAAAATATATTACAGCAACAACTCACAAGGACAAAATATATCACAGCAACAACCCACAAGACCAAAATATATCACAGAAACTACACACAAGGACAAAATATATCACAGCAACAACCCATAACACTTAAATATATCACAGCAACTACACACAAAGACAAAATATATTACAGAAACAACTCTCAAGGACAAAATATATCACAGCAACAACCCACAAGGACAAAATATATCACAGAAACTACACACAAGGACAAAATATATCACAGAAACTACACACAAGGACAAAATATATCACAGAAACTACACACAAGGACAAAATATATTACAGAAACAACTCTCAAGGACAAAATATATTACAGAAACAACTCTCAAGGACAAAATATATCACAGCGTCAACTCACAAGACCAAAATATATCACAGAAACTCCACACAAAGACAAAAGATATCACAGCAACAACTCACAAGTAGTTTATTTCAAGAAAATGTGAAAACAAGCATTACAGACCGAATTCCAAATTTAAAATAAGACATAATTTGTTATATTTGGAATTTTACTTAACAATCCTCTCTTGCATTGTATACATTGGAATATGCCATACGCGAGTTAAACCCTGCTATGTATTTACCAAACACAGCATCACCTAATTATTCTACTTTTGACCATAGTAAACCTGAAGATCGTGTACTTACGTTTCTTATACTTGTGAACGTCCATTGGACCACGGTCCTTATAAGGCTTGAGGTATCCTTCGGCTGTACGACGTTATGTGGTCAAACATTCAACAGCTATCGTTGTTAGGTGAATAATCTCTGAAGTTATCAAACAATATTTCAAATCCAATTCAAAGTCAAGTGCGCGGTTTAAATGCGGGCGTCCAACTGCTGTTCTTGGAGAGCACGGTCTATTAATATATTTCTGAATCACGCGTATTATCGATTTGACAACCAATAAAAACAGGGTCGTCTGGACCGATACTCATTAACAGTATCCCTGTCGGTCAGTACAGTTTTATACTGGCTCCAGTACTATATAGATCTGGACCGATACTCATTGACAGTGTCCCTGTCGGTCAGTACAGTTTTATACTGGCTCCAGTACTATATAGATCTGGACCGATACTCATTAACAGTATCCCTGTCGGTCAGTACAGTTTTATACTGGCTCCAGTACTATATAGATCTGGACCGATACTCATTGACAGTGTCCCTGTCGGTCAGTACAGTTTTATACTGGCTCCAGTACTATATAGATCTGGACCGATACTCATTAACAGTATCCCTGTCGGTCAGTACAGTTTTATACTGGCTCCAGTACTATATTGATCTGGACCGATACTCATTGACAGTATCCCTGTCGGTCAGTACAGTTTTATACTGGCTCCAGTACTATATAGATCTGGTCCGATATTCATTGATGAGTATCCCTGTCGGTCAGTACAGTTTTATACTGGCTTCAGTACTATATAGATCTGGACCGATACTCATTAACAGTATCCCTGTCGGTCAGTACAGTTTTATACTGGCTCCAGTACTATATAGATCTGGACCGATATTCATTGATGAGTATCCCTGTCGGTCAGTACAGTTTTATACTGGCTCCAGTACTATATAGATCTGGACCGATACTCATTGACAGTATCCCTGTCGGTCAGTACAGTTTTATACTGGCTCCAGTACTATATAGATCTGGTCCGATATTCATTGATGAGTATCCCTGTCGGTCAGTACAGTTTTATACTGGCTCCAGTACTATATAGATCTGGACCGATACTCATTAACAGTATCCCTGTCGGTCAGTACAGTTTTATACTGGCTCCAGTACTATATAGATCTGGACCGATACTCATTAACAGTATCCCTGTCGGTCAGTACAGTTTTATACTAGCTCCAGTACTATATAGATCTGGACCGATATTCATTAACAGTGTCCCTGTCGGTCAGTACAGTTTTATACTGGCTCCAGTACTATATAGATCTGGACCGATACTCATTAACAGTATCCCTGTCGGTCAGTACAGTTTTATACTGGCTCCAGTACTATATAGATCTGGACCGATACTCATTAACAGTATCCCTGTCGGTCAGAACAGTTTTATACTGGCTCCAGTACTATATAGATCTGGACCGATATTCATTAATAGTGTCCCTGTCGGTCAGTACAGTTTTATACTGGCTCCAGTACTATATAGATCTGGACCGATACTCATTAACAGTGTCCCTGTCGGTCAGAACAGTTTTATACTGGCTCCAGTACTATATAGATCTGGACCGATACTCATTAACAGTGTCCCTGTCGGTCAGTACAGTTTTATACTGGCTCCAGTACTATATAGATCTGGACCGATATTCATTAACAGTATCCCTGTCGGTCAGTACAGTTTTATACTGGCTCCAGTACTATATAGATCTGGACCGATACTCATTAACAGTGTCCCTGTCGGTCAGTACAGTTTTATACTAGCTCCAGTACTATATAGATCTAGGATCAACATAAGTATTTTGGTTTGGAGTTGAGTTCGTTACACCACAAGAGACATGACGATGGATTCCAATGTTCACAGGACGTAAAGTATAGACTAAAGACTTACACGACAGAATCTTATTCTGACATTACAGTAACGGTCGGTTCGTCGCTTCAATGTTTCCGATAAAATTACAGATAAAGCCAGTATTTTCATAACAGGTTACTTTTAACGGACTTTTATGCGGTATTTATTTACCGATGTCTGCTCCCAAGTGTACGTGCATAAGTATGTTATATATTTTTGTTGAATACTCCATAGATGTAGTTCCCGATTCCCTAAATACTCTTCAACATTACTGATTACTGATTAGATACATAGAGGTTACACAACGAGTGGTTGTTGGATATGGTATTTATTTCACTCGAGTTAGTTAATTTTCAAAAGTTACCATGGACACGAGCTTTGGCGAGTGTCTTTTGTGACTTTTGAAATTAACCAACAAAGATGACATAAATACCATATCCAACAACCACGAGTCGTGTGACCAGTTTCTACCACAATTTCAGCCGGAAACAGTCGTAAAAAATTGAATGGAATGTAAATAGAAGAGCGGACAATATGGGCGTAAACATATCGAATCGTATTTCCCGCAAAATGATGACATCGTCAACAATCAGCAAGTGACTTTGTTCCGGTCAAATTCACCATTTAAGCCAATCAAAATACGTTTAGTCTCTGTACCCTTCGCTTAGTTTCTTGGTCCCTAACTTAGTCTCTGGACCCCTCGCTTCATCTCACGACTCCTCGCTCACTCTTTTGGCCCTCGCTTAGTCTCTGGACCTATCGCTTAGTCTCTGGACCCCTCCCTTAGTCTCTGGGTCCCCTCCCTTAGTCTCTGGGTCCCCTCCCTTAGTCTCTGGACCCCCTCCCTTAGTCTCTGGACCCCTCGCTTAGTCTCTGGACCCTTCGCTGAGCCTATGAACCATCGATTAGTCTCTGGGACGCCTCGCGTAGTCTCATAACCCCTCGCGAAGTCCCATGGCCCCTCGCTAAATCACTGGGCCCCCCACTTAGTCTCATGACCCCTCCCTTAATCAATTTGTCCCTTGCTTAGTCTCTGGGTCCCTTGCTTAGTATTTGCACCCCTCGCTTAGCCTTAATATCTGGCTCGCTTAGTTTATGGACTCCTCGAACGCTCAGCCTCCAGGTTTGGTTGTTACTTTACACCTACGGTTTTGAATTCAGACTTGTTTGCCTGGCCTTGGCCGCTGTAGTCTATTATTTATCTGAGTATAATTTGGAGGAAATAAATCAAGACGTTATTGATATAATGGTAATTATCTATAAACCTATAATGTGTGATGTCTTTCGGAACCATGTTTCTCACGCCAAACTACGCTACAGTAGACATAGCACAGAGATCGCTTGTAAGAAAGACATTATGTTTGCTTTCCTTGGTCACCAAGTCAACACAGACGTTTTAGTACCACCCTCACCTCGTCAGTGGGCGGTGGTTATAAAGGTAAGTCTTGAAATCTTAATGGAATTCAGGCCCAGCCGTCAGATTTTTTTTTAATCTTGCCAGGCTTAACCTCCCGGAACAAACGTTATCCATAAATTAATAATCAGGAAAACTTATCTATCCGATTCTCATACCAGCGAAACATTTCTATTTGGCGGATTCCATTGAGACGTTATTCAATTGTTTTACATGCAAAACTGATAAGATGTTTTCTGAGCCGATGTATTTAATTGTTTCTATTTTTCCGGACCTGATGTCAGGGTGGAATGCCATCTCACAAAGTCCGACAGATCGCAGTTCAGTAGAATCGCGATATAATCCTTTTGTCTGATCTTATATCTTTCCTTTACGGTAAACTTATTCCAATATTCCTATTTTTATTTTCTTAGGGATGTCTTTTACATTTCTCCCAATAAAAGGAGAACACCCTTTATATTACCACCTGGGCACGTATTCACGAAACCGTTCATGTGTTCAAGCCTGGATTTTGTGCTCAAGCTGAGGTTCCTTTTTTAGGGAACAAAATAATAAAAAATATTAAACCTGTTCATGTTTTGGGGAAACATTGAAGGGAATTGAAGCAGAAAACTGTTTTTAGTGTTTTAATTTGACTTTTTCATCGTTTGGATGTTTTTAGCGAGTTACAAGAAACCTGGGTTGAGTACAGAATCTATGCTTGAACAGTGTAACGGTTTCATGAATACGGGCCAAGTTCTCTGTGGACAGATAATGACGGTATAACGAGGTTTCATTCTATCCCAATAGTCTGATATATTTCTTCGTTTGTTTTGATCAACTTTCAGTTCCGGAGATAAAACGTATTTTGTGTACATTGTGAATATGCCAAATCTCTAATTTAATTTAATTTAAACTTTATTTTATTTTTGGATTACATTTCATAATATACATTTGATTCAACAAGGATTCAGAAAAAAGTTTTGTAAATCTGTCTCCAATTTAACAAGCATACAGCAGCTGATCAGATGTAAAATGAAAGGGGGAAAGGTTCTAGAACAGGAAAGTAAGAAGAAAGAAGGATATAGGAAAGAGGTTACTTTATATTGAGAGGTAAACCGATGTACCATTATAAGAGATATATAATTTACGACAGTAGTATTAGTCAATATGGAAAAGAAATATCATACCATCCGATTTTCTAGTATCAAAGAAACTTTAATCAATACCAAATGTCAGTCGATTTTATATTAAAATGCTAGTTTTTTTTCCAAGTCTGTTATACGTTGCTATATTTAGTCGAGACACTATCACTTTTCGTATTATATTCATATTAAAAGTGCAAAACCTATTTAGAGTAAAAATAAGTTGAAAAAACCCCCGAAACTCTTGGATCCATAATCACTTCATGTCTTACTACACAGTTGCTTGAGTTTCTGTCAGTAAATAAAAAGAATATATATATATATATTCCTATATAATATAAGGAGCGGCCCATTATATAATATAATGGCATTAGATTCTGTAATGGGCGGCTCTTTATATATTATTTACCGACCGAAACTCACGCAACAGTGCTACGTGTAAGGTTACAAGACGGTATATATTGTTGAGAACTAAGCCCGAGATTGCGTCATTACACCAGACCGTGTCCGTATTTATTGTATTTTAACTAATACACAAATCCGTAATACAAGAAAATATCGAAAGTCAGTGACACGCTATATTTAATGTGAGATCCCTCGTTTGATGTGCGAGTTATTGAATGTTTGAGCTCGGTAAAACGCCCGATCGGAGACGAGCGGTGCCGATCAATATACCTGGAAAGTTGATTGACTTCTGATGTTGATTTCCTTTAACGAAATAGATTTCTGCTGACACATACGGCCTGTAAGGTATACTCTGTAACAATAGTTCACATCACGCTTTAGAACACAGTATATACAGTGATTATACGTACAGTAACGTGTAACAAAACAGTATCTATTGATAATCGTAAAGGAACATTCTTGTTTGACAAAAATCGTTTACATAATTCTGATCTTTAAAAAATCAAATAATCAGTTCTAAAAAGCAAAGATAAATATTGTTAAACATTGGATAGCCACCCCCTATATCCAGAGGCTACGCTCACCTACGCTCACTTCGCCCCTGGAACCATTCTCGGTATCAAGGGGTTATGCTCACCTACGCTCTCTACACCCTGTAATCATCCTCGATACCCAGGGGTACTTTCACATACACTCTCTACACACCTGGAACTATCCTTGATATCCAGAGGTTGAACTTATCCACGCTCTCTACACCCCTGGAATATGTCATAGCAAAGCTGAAAACATGGAGGTAGCAGTTTGGTTTGTCTCTTTTAAGAAAACCTGACCAATCGCTAGACTTATACATGTCAATACATGCCAATACATTAAAAGATTACAAAGTGAGCGAGAACCGTCTTCAAAACATATCAACATTTACCGTTATGTGACTGCGAGATGATGTAAATTAAATGATCGGACTAGGGTTCTTGCTTCATCAACATATAAACTTTTTTTTATTTAGCAACAATTATGAAACAAGTTATTTAACTTGTATTAATCACTCTTGTAGGCCCGGATGTAAGCGTGCAAGGGGTCTTATTGTTGGAGGAATCCGGAGCACATGGAGAAAACCCACGTGGTTGGGCAGGTGACCCCGATACCTTTTCACGTCCGGTCGGGGAATCATCGACAAGGTGGCGCACACGGATCCTTCAGTTTTGTTATGACACACATTAATGTATATTCCAGGGGTGTAGAGAGCGCAGGTAAGTGTAGCCCCTGCATATCGAGAATGGGAGATAGCATACACAGAATAAACGCAAATATACATTTTTATATCTAAATTCTCTCATTTGGAGAATTAACACATTGACTGATTTCTTTCTTTCATCATTTTTTTCCCTGATGGTATGATTGAATTATGAATAGGTACCAAACACTGCCAGTATCGAAAAATAAAAATAAAAGCAGTGTCATCGGTATTCATTGACATCGATAGATTCAATATACTTCATAAAAGCACCTCCATCAGCTGTTATCTCCCCTGTCACACATGTTCGAGTTACTGTCCATTTCTTAAATATTCATTTCTGTAGAATTGGTAGCTACGCGGATATTCACCCGTTTAAAATATATCCCAATTGTTCCCCATGTTACACCCGTGTATTATTATATCATATATAGGTACAGATGAGTTATACAAAGCAAATTTGTTTCTGATATTAGCGAAAAAAATGAGCTGTTCATGACATGCGAAAAAGCAGAAAAGGAATTAAGTGGATGAAAAAAAAACATACAACATTAAGAATTCCAAAATCTAACACAGAAACGAACTGTCTTAAGTCTAAAATGTGAGCGAAGCATTTATTAACAACTATAAATAATTCAGTAATACATCTTATATTTAAACAAATGTAGATTTCTTATGACATTCTCCATCTTTTGAAAGTAGAATGTTATAGTAGTGAACTTAAATATTACAAGTACAGAAGGTTTTTTTTCTTACTTCAGATTTGCACTAAATATTATGAATAAAATCCAATAGGCAGTCAAAACGACTAAAGAGTTGCAGGCTAGCATTAAGTAAGTGACTGTGTTATATACATGGTATATATTATTTTACCATCAATAGAATATATCCGGAATTGGTCGTTTTGTGTATTGTAATAATCTGTCTCCATATGGTATCTTGTTTCTATGTTTTGTCGTTAACTTCCTGTTTCCGGGAAATAAAAAGAAAAGTTGAAGGAGAGGTTGTATTTGATTCCATCTATAACGAATCCTCTCACAATGTGACATCACATACATATTACAGCTGAGACTATTAGGCATTAGTCCAATAGTAGTTGAGCTTGAAAATATGCGACGTGATGAATTAAATTACTTCATTTCGCGGTTTATTTGTGAATCATACAAGGTTGAAAGGACCGACTATCCGGCTAAAAAGCCTTATAATTGGAATTTCAACCTTCTTTGCTTCACAGATAAACACGATACACTTCTCTGACGCTTGCATACCGGCTGGATGTATCGGCTGAATGTAGTCACGGATGAAAGTATCGATATGATTGGCTACTATATTAAGTCGAAAACGAGGGTTTCCATCTATTCTAGCCCACGGTATGCAAGCGACAGAGAAGTGTACCATGGGTTTCCGACGATGCGTAAGTTACGCAGGGGGATATCTTCCTAGTTCAATGTTGGAATTTTGAAATATACAGAGGACGTGTCTAAAAGTAATCAAGGCGGATTAAAACATAGACAGGTAGTTCCAAAAGTGTTTATGGTTATGAAAACAAGGAAAACCCAGATCGCTGTGTTTTTGTGTTTTACACCAAATAGTGCAGTCTGTCCGTCGTATGTTACAAGGTACATGTAAATATGAGAAATTTGATTGACATACTTTGGAAAAACCACCAGTGTGGTATGCTAATCAACCTCCCGGCAGGCACAAACTAGCAAATGGTGTTTCTGGTTTGTACGAACTAAAGGAAGCCGGACATCCATGGTATCGCACAACCACTCTCTACTTGTATAAGCACAATAGGGGTACATTCGCGCTACAGCTTGTACCGCCACAGGAGGCCCAGACATAGTCCATGATAAACGAACGCACTTGGAGCGAACCATACGTAGGCGGAGCTAAAAATCCATAGTTTCAGAGGAGAAATTAATAACATATAAAGAATGAATTGCCCTTATATCACGAGCCCACTAAATAATATAACGTATATTTACATCTTTACCTGGATCGCCATTGTTTAAGAAATAAATAACGTAATTTAAATAGTGCCAGATTTTCCAGAGGTCAGCCTCGAACCAAAATCTGTATGGTGTTTTCGCTCAGGTTCAACTGGTTCAACGGGTGGCGCGAATGTATCCAAGCCATGCTGGAGTTGACGAACAATTATTTTATTAGGAGGAAATGGGTCATCGATCACCTGCCATTAGGAGCTATAAAAGTGCAACTCTCGTTAGGGAATTGTAAACAGAAGCTGAACACAACACTGGGGACAATGCCCATCATCCACCCTATACACGCTTTCTTATAAGGAAATTGTGCAATTAGTTAAACTTGGTGTAAAATCATTTGCGTATGTGTTTGGTTTTCACCAACTAAAAACTTCTGATTTTAAACAACAGATGGACAATATGCAAATACACGTTAAACGGTTAAGAAATCACAGACTTCATTTTTCTGTTAAACGGGCAATTCAGTGAAGTTTGTTTACTTTTTTTATAATATCACCAAATACTTAACATTGCAGTTCTGTGATCCTTGTGAACCATTCATATCGACATTTTGACAAAACCTTATGCTTTCTAGTGGGATCTAATATTAATCATAATCATAAATCATAATTGTTGGCAACGTATTTCGTGAATCTAACATACATTGAGAGAAATACTTGTGAAACCAATCTTCTCTTGTCCTACCTCGACAGCACACGTACATTTGTACATGTGGTCATGTCGTTATATTTGACGCGGGAGTTCCCAAAATCAAACTGATCACATCGAACATCGGCTACACGATATCTAATTATATCAAGTACGGACTCCTTTGTCTGAATAAAGGTATTTTTCATTCTAGTTGATTTTACAGCTTGAAATTAGATAAATTGAAAAAAACTAACCCGCACCTGAGAGCAATCATAGTTATCTCCCCTGTCACACCTGTGAACGTAAGGTGTACGTTTGACTGCCTACTCCAATATACGCATTATTGTTACAAAACGGCTGACATTATATCAATCTTAATTAGTTTAACAGACAGGTACACAGACTGAAATATTTTTTAGAAATACAATCTATTCCTCTTTATCCTAAGCGCAGTCTGTCGTGTGTTGCGCTGTAGACCACTTTGCATTATACAATATACTATATAATGAACACGCAAGCCTCTGTTCAATATGCTGAAATAAATTATATCAGTCTATTAAAACAGGAAAAATGCAAAAAGTGTCTCGCTAATTATACATTTGTTTTCGATTTCTGACGTGGAAGACAGGTAAACACCGGTCAGTTTATTGTTGTACGAGTTATCTCGCTTAGTGCATTGTGCCAGGTCGGGGTTTTCAACTAGAGCTGTAAGCCAATGGCTAAATTATACCCCCTGTTCCCCATCTTTGCAATAAAAAATTAAACAAGGCAATATTGATGACGAACACATTTTAGTCTGCAAATACATCTACACATCATCTCTTTGTAGTTGCATTGGAATTGCAGCAATTTTTTTCCACAAAAACATGTGTATATTACCTGGCTACCACGACAACCAACGGTTCACATGTTACTAAATAGTTGTCTGGAAAAACACTTCCCCCAAAAATGAAGTATAGTGATCTGGTTACCATGGCAACAAAATTGTTTTAATGTGAAATAGATTTCGCACATCTACAATGCATAAGGATTATTGCCACCAAATTTCGTTGAAATTCCGGCCCTCAGTAGTTAGTAGGAGTAGCCGGTACATTGTTGTGTCTACAGACGGACGGACAACCTGATTCCAGTACCCCCCCCCCCCCCCCCTCACCTTAACTTGGGTGAATACTTACATTTCTCTACACATATTCATAATTGAAGCACTGGTGAGTTTAGAATGTTCCCGTTCCATCAAGGTAGATACAAATTCAACTGAAACCAAGTCTGCATAGCGTGTGATAGATTCATTCATCTGTGTATTTCTCGAAATTGTTGTTACAGTCTAACTAACAGAGTTATATTTTTTTTGTTTTGTGACGTGATAGTTCTTATGACGTCGTAAAAATGTTTAAATAAACAGTCTGAAGAGACTGTGTCTGTATTATTTTTGACAATTTACATATATATATCCAATACTGACGCTGCAATAATGCAAGGCAATTTTGATGTAATATGATTGGATTTTCAACGTGACGTCATTGTATTGCAGCCTTAACGCCAGGGCATCGTTTTTATATCGTCATACAGTTGTTGAGAACGTACAAAGAGCACGTGTAGCTTCCCTCAACTCTAGAAATCCTCTTACCCTGGGCAAGGTTGTCCACACCAGTGTGGGGTTTTCTTGTCTCATCATAGGTTAAAAAAAATGGTGAAAAAGTACATCAAGCATTTATGGAAAATATCGTCAGAAAAAAAGGTCTAGGTGTAACGTTGGATGCCATCCTGGATTTTCGACATCACATCCAAAACTCAATAAATAAATCCATTCAGTCCTTGGAGACATCAGAAGATGTTTTACTAATTTGGATGAGACAATGTTTAAACAGATTTTCAAAGCAATGGTTAGACCACTCCTGTGATATGCAGTCAGTGCATGGAGTCCGTACATTTGTACAAGACTCCGTGATATGATAGAAATTGTACAAAGGGCGCTACAAAGCTTCTACCAGGTTTTTAAAGAACTTTCATACGATGAACGATTGAAGTAACTGAAACTTGTTTGTGGTTTCGGAGGTTGGGAGGTTTGATAAATGTTTATAAAATTGTAAACAAAAAATTGGATGAGAGAGTTACCTCTAGCATATTAATGTTTGATAATAACAAAAAAAAAACTCGAGGTCATAAACTTAAGTTGCGCAAACAACGACGCAACACATAGCTAATAAAACACTCGTTTAGTTTTAAGGTAGAAGATACACGGAACAAGCTACCAGATTACGTCATATATGCGGAGACTAGGTCCTACTAGAGATTTTGAGATATTGCTTAATAATTACATTAGGGGCACTATCTAAAATGATAACTGATAAATCTCGTCAATAAGTATATATTTTGTGTACAATTATACCAGTGACAATAAGTTTATTTTTATGTCCTGTGATACTGACTTAGAGCCTTTTAGCCTGCGTCCATTATTTCCCACTCCACCCATTACACTCCATTAAAGAAACCTTAGTTAATGTCATCGTTTTACCTTCCAATATCACGTAAGTGTTAAGGTTCATGTAAGTGACATCTACTACACGTATGTCTGTAGTGCAGTAACCAATATAACTATACACATAAACATAATATACCTAATGACAATAGTTTATGCTACAACTCAAAGCATTATCAATTGAATGAACAATTGTTTCTGGATTAATATTCTTCATGTTTATCTTTAGAAATAGTTATGCTGTTATATTTCTTCCTTTAAATATCATCATGGTCCAGAAGTTCGGAGGGTTGGGAGGGGGATACAGTGATCTTTGAGACTCGACATATTAATCACTCTTGTAGGTCCGGATGTTACCACGCAAGGGGTCCTATTGTGGGAGGAAACCGGAGTACCCGGAGAAAAACCGCATGGTCGGACAGGTGACCCAATACCCTTTAACGTCCGATCGGGGAATCGAACCCTGGCCGCCTTGGTGAAAGGCAAGTGCGCTATCCACTGCACCACCCGACCACCCGACATCCGGGTTCTAACTGTATTCGTCAGTATCAGCTACATCATACATGGAATGCGATAGTACTGTGTGATCATCCCTGATTCGCCTGTCATATCATCCGCCTCGTTAACTGTTTCTGGTGTGTATTTAGCGATCAAACAGTTGTCCGGCCAAAACAACAAACCGTAATCTACATGTTTATGTAAAATGTCAAATCAAAGTCTAATTAATCGCTCGACTATATACTCTGGGATCCTCGTTTTAGAAGCTTAAATATTGACTTTACATTGTGGGGCTCGGAGGGGGAGAAAGCATTCTACCAGTGACATTTCCTATAAACTGTGTTGCTCGGAGGGGGAGAAAGCATTCTACCAGTGACATTTCCTATAAACTGTGTGGCTCGGAGGGGGAGAAAGCATTCTACCAGTGACATTTCCTATAAACTGTGTGGCTCGGAGGGGGAGAAAGCATTCTACCAGTGACATTTCCTATAAACTGTGTCGCTCGGAGGGGGAGAAAGCATTCTACCAGTGTCATTTCCAATACAGTGTGGGGCTCGGAGGGGGAGAAAGCATTCTACCAGTGACATTTCCTATAAACTGTGTGGCTCGGAGGGGGAGAAAGCATTCTACCAGTGACATTTCCTATAAACTGTGTCGCTCGGAGGGGGAGAAAGCATTCTACCAGTGACATTTCCTATAAACTGTGTCGCTCGGAGGGGGAGAAAGCATTCTACCAGTGTCATTTCCAATACAGTGTGGGGCTCGGAGGGGGAGAAAGCATTCTACCAGTGACATCTCCCATACACTGTGGTGTTCGGAGGGGGAGAGAGCTTTCTACCACTGTCATTTCCTATACACTGTGAAGCTCGCGGGGGTTGAGATTATCGTTTCCCTCCAAATATTCTCCGAAATAATGAAATGCCCCTTTCAGAGTACAGTGTTGTCAGCTCGATGGTCTTCATAACCTTGCTAGTATCCACGGTCTATATTTAGAACCACGTGCTCGGAATAGCTATTATCTACTTGTACAATTGAATAGAAATGAAACGTTTTAGTTTGTGTTTTACGTCCTATGAAACACAGAAATGAAAAGATGCTGTGCGAAAAAATTAACAAACATTTTTGGATTTGATAGTATGGTATAAAGAGCTGTTTATCTAAAAGGGTCCCAATTTGGGTATATTGACCATTTTCGCTAGTGACAGATAAATAACTCCGTATGATCCGTGCATACGATAGATACAACATGATATAGAATTATGTTGAAATATTTAATGCTTTCAAATTCGATTGGTAAAGATTTAAATGAAATTGACAATAACGGAAAATAACAAGAGAGAAAGTGGACCGCCCTGTGGTATGCCCTTACGCCACTCAGTAAGATAATATTTTGATTATCTTGTGATTGGCTTATGTCACATCTGTTGATGTTGATGATTGATTCTTCCAGCAGAACACAATGTAATAATTCTCGAAGTTATAGCGATATTGAATAACACCCTATCATTCCGCCTATAAAAATATAGCTCATGCGACGTAACTGTGGTAAATAAATATACAAAATGTATTTTACATGTATTTACGTTTTTGAGTATGCTCATACATGTATATGTGTTAACGTGTTGTGATTGACAATGATACTCGGTTCTCATTTTGAGAATTTAATGTTTACTTGGATATGACAAAGATTTACATGGTGGGTGTCGTCGATGAAGCAGAAGACGCTCACACTTCCGGAACACCTGGTCTTATTATCTTGTACTTTTACAAGGGTTGCGTTAGGATTGTGATTTTATTAACGCTTCTGTTTTCTCTAATTTATTAGACAAGTTTTGAAATTATAAACTGCCTTTTAATAATTTGGACAAAATAACCATTTTCACTTTCTCAGAAAGACAGAAAGATGACACGAAACGCACGTCGGGTGTATTTGTCTCACCTCAGCAGCTGAAACACATACGTGCAGTTACCTCCCCTGGATCATGTAGTGTGCAATAACGTTGTGGCCGGATGTACGAGGGTTAGAATGGTCACAGTATATTGTCATTTCAATCTAAGGTCACATAAAAATCATCGATACAAATCTCTCTCATAAAATCCAACAAACTATTGGTTAAGTTTCAGAAATGATTTATTTTGGCACTGTATGTCTATACATGTAAAAAAAAGTGTTGAACACATTCCCACAGGTTCTTTGTGGGGATCCTCGGGAAATTGGGTGTAAATGAGATATACTCTGTAAGTACAAACACACAGTTTACATAGTTTAGGGACATTTGTCAGGAAGCGTCCATTTGTTGTCTTCACTTCTGTCTCCGTCCGTCTTGTAAAATTCCCGTTCCTGGAGCATAACCGGAGAATGAACCGCGGTTGTATAGACGTCTCGGGACAGACTATAAGGCTGTTCGGAACAGACGTCTCGGAGGTAGACTATGAGGCTGTTCGGAACACTGTTTTGGTGTCATTCGGCCCGTAATGGCGACGTTAAACAAGCGCTCCTCATAATCTCGTGTCGCTGTCGTCCGAACTGTGATGAATGTCCGGCGGAGGCACCGGACTCGCGTGTCCTGGCAGGAAGGACAGCCATTACTAAACCACATTACATAGGGGACGGGGCCAGGGCCTGTCTCCCGGACTTGTTCCTTACGCACGGATATGTAAATAGTGTTATAACAGGTTTCCGGCCTTGAGTTACATTAATTGATCCGGCCATATGTCTGTTATGTTAACAAGTTGGTGGTTAGTACTGTGAACACAAGCTGCTGTAATATCTATATAACTGTACATATTTTAATGATTCCGAATTCAAGCATATTTACTTCATGTAGATTGTATTCGGACAAGAACAGCTTTAATTCTGTTCTCCTGTAGTACAACAGTTGGAAAAAGAATACCGATTTCACACATGCCTTAAATATATATGTTTACATTTTAAATTGAAAAGAAACTAGGAAATGAAAAAGGCTTTAGAAGTGGATAGTTTTGTCAGAAAACATGTTTATGATCAAGTAAACATATACCAACTTAATGCGTTGACGTCACTTTGTAATATTCTCCGATGATTTCAGTTGGTTCAATGCTTGGTTTTCTTGTAATTCCTGTAATCTGGCTGATGTGTGTAAGCGTGTTTGTAGGAGAGCGGTTCGTTTGGTCCTTTTTGTTCTGATTCCTCCAGTCAGATAATCAGTGTTGTAGGGTCACAACTTTAAACCATTAAAGCTGCAGTGATAAAACTTATACCTGCGACAACCATACACGATATCATTGCACGGTTATTAAGTCATTATTAACTCGACCTTAAACCTTAAAATGTCCGACCTGTAACTTTTTACCAAAAGAGATACAATGTACCTTGGTTAAACTTGAAGTATACAGGCACCACCTAATATTTACTTTTGCTTTGCATCCTCCCATTACAATGTATTGGGAAAGGATATGCTGTTATGAGATTGTATCCATACGTGCTATTGTGACGTCATCAATTCCAGTGTTGTAACACTCGATTTGCGTGTCAAAAAGCTGTCCGAAATAACTCAACTAAGCACAATTAGATCTACTTCATTTAAAGGGAATGTAAGTAATGACTATTTTAATAAATTATGTTATGGCCATACATACAACCCATAAAGCATTTTTCATCAATCGCAATGTCTATTATACGACCATAATAACATTTGCTGAAACATTCAATGCTAAATTGACTATTTCAATTTCAAAAATATTTTATTATCAATGTATATATAATACATACAAATATAACTATGCATATAAACACTGCAGCTATTTATAGCTCTCTATTATTAGGTCATCATGACCTTGACCAAACGGTCAAAGGTAAATTATCGGATTGTTTCAAACCTTTATGGTGTACGCCAAGGTGATGCCAGTGACCCCCTCAATATGTGTAAATAGGGACCCGCAAAATCAACCGTTTATATATGTGAAAGTCCGGGTCAAATTTTACATTTCTTAAGTGCTTAACATTTTGTCATCACATTATGAAACATAGTTCGTCAGAATCAAACAAGTTGTTAACTTATTAAGTCAGTTTTGAGGATTTGTTCAAATATGCGTTTTAGAATTTAGCAGGAGACATCGTTTTTAGAAATATTTTGTCCGGGTCGTAACTTTTAAACATTTAAATCTCTCAATCTCTGATTATCGGTTTATGACAATATGACCATGTGACATACATGCTCAGCACGTTGTCTTTTGTGAGAATTAAAAATGATAAATTAGCATGCAACAAAGTTGAAACGACAGAACAGGAATTCCCTACTGTTAGAAAATTAAAGGAAATACGAAACTGAGTAATTTACGCCTTCATATTTGACATGAAAAGAAACCACTGTTTGTTATATTTTGGCAGTTTTACCGAGCTATGTTATTTTTGGGAATTAATCATTCTATATACACGTAATTTCTGAATTATATATCATTTAAAACTTTACTGATATAAAATGTTAATCAAACATATGTGTTTACCTTACTAATATTATTAGAGGCCCATTTGGTATATTGATAACCCAATAGGGTTTATTTGTAACCCAATTGGTATGTTGTCAACCCCATTGGTATATTGTTAACACGATTGATATTATTAGTTGACCTTGGTTATATGTGACGACGATTGTAAAATGATATTTGATAACTAATGAACCAGCATATACATACATTCATCACAATTGATACAGACTTCACTATAAGACCAGTGGTTGGCTATTTTAACATCGCCTACATATTTATCAAGGCACAGTTCACATTCCTCTTTCATGTGTGCGCAAAGCCTTTTTCTCTTTCCTGGAGACCACGTAAGCATGCTCTCATCTTTTGATTGACCAGGAAAGGTCTAGACATAACACGAAATATAGGTTATGTATAAAAGAAGAAACCGAGGTAATTCGAGCGAAAATTGAAAGCAAGTCTAACCACATAATTACTACCTGAATTGTATCCCCCAGATATCAACTTATCTCAAGGAAATCCCGTCCTTGTACCGGCAATGAATTTGACCAAATGTACTTTCTTTGAAATAAATTCGTGGGCGTTTTATTCAACATGTCTTTGTAAACATCCCCAATAACAAGTGATTGACGGCTGATCTCAGCGAACTCTGTGTCCGAAAATGCCCTAAATATGACCTTGTAATAAATCAAGAAAACCAGATATAATACGCAATTTCATTGGCTGACAACTTCACGCGGTGCCATGACAACTTCGAACTTATCACTTTCACACCTTGAATGGTGGTAACTATGGCAGCACGTGTCAGACCGGTGAGTTATCGTCCGGGATCACGTGGTCCGACATTTGTCGTTGTTGATGAGACGGTTGATGTCACAGACCATGTTAACAACATGTCCGGCTGGCCAAGTACAAACTCATCCCAAATATCTCGCTAAAACTTAAACGTTCCGAGAGGTATGTTTTGTAGACTAGAGAACAGGACGTTAAATGTTTTGTGTGTAATATTAGCGTTGTGAAACAATAATTAAATACATTAAGGTTATTTGTATCCGTATAGCACACCTGCAACCACATGGGAAGAAAACATTTCACGTTACCCGTACCGCTACATTTATAACAATGACATTGAAATAGCACTTTCGGTTGTTTCGCGCGTACAGGGAAATTTCACTTCGGCAATGTCCGTGTAAATGTGGGAGGGGATGGAGGGGGTTCGGGTGGGGGGGTCACAGTATCTTGATATTAGCGGTGTACTGTCGGAGTATCTGTTATCATGCTATATGTCAGATATATATAGCAAGAGACATATTACATAAAAACGATCAAGCGACAATGGCCTATGTTAAAGATAAACGAATAAATTCGAAGTGCTAGTAATATTATTTAATATCAAATTCACAAAGGATGTAATGAAGAAAAATAGTGTTGTTTACTGTGTATTTTCTCACCTTACCAATATATTGATGAAGATTCAATGGGACTATATTATCTTAGCAACCACGGCCATCGTGTCCGTTTTTATGAATCGAGAAACTCAATTCTTGACTAAGATTTATAAAACCAATTTGCAGAAGATACAAATGTACAATGGAGTTCCCTTATTCAATAAGCGTTCAATTTTCCTATATCTGTGATATATTTGGAACTGTTATGAGGTGTTATACTAGTATGCATTGTTTACTCCTGGATGGTCTTACCTATAAGGTGAACACACACGTTATGTTGAGTGCGAAAACTTAATTACAAAGACAAATTTTCCTTTTGATCCTCTGGTTGATGTTAACAAACCATGATATTTATTACCATTTTACTGGTGTAATATCGAAAAGTTTTATTTTTCACTGGTAAAAAATATGATATTTTGAAAAAATAACACCTTTTTTCAGATTAGACCAATCAAAACACTGCTTACAAACGGCAATTGGGAAATTTTGTGTATATTTTGCTTCAAAAATGTAATAAATGGAATATCTAACAGTGCCTTTAGCCTTACTAAATGTATTTCACTCGTGTGCATAATATTTTGATATTGTTTTACTCGTGCTAGGCACTCGTGAACAAATATTAGGATTGTGTCTCATTTTGACTGCGTATACGGTAGTATGCCCGCAGTTGGCAACGAACATATTCTATGGTGCGCGTTAGCGCTCCATAGTGAAAATGTTCGTTGCCAACCGCGGGCATATCATCGTATACGCAGTCAAAATAAGGCACAATCCTTATATTTCAATCATTATTAATTTTCAAGTGTTATATGAAGAAATAAACATTTGAAGCGGGTTGCTTAGATGGTAACGAAGATGGTAACTACGATGGCCGTGGTTGCTGAGATAATATAGTCCCACTGAATCTTCATCGATATATTGATAAGTTTAGAAAATACACAGTAAACAACACTATTTTTTTTTCATTACATCCTTTGTAAATTTGATATTAAATAATATTACTAGCACTTCGAAATTATTCTTTATCTATAACCGTCATTATGTAAACGCATTGACACTGTGATCTGGTTGTGACGTGGTCGAAGGACGGACGTCACAACTGCAGGGCGCAACTATGTTTGCGTTACCGTCAAAGAATAGGGTATGCCTAGCAATGGAATAAGAAGTTTGCCAGAAATAATCAGACAAAATGGACCATCCCATATATGTTCCATGTTTCAAAATCGTGAAGGAACCAAAAAATGGCCACCAGCAAATAGTTATTTTTCTGAAGCGTGAACGGCGCCCTACTTGAACAAATATCAATCCGCCAAGCCTTTTTTCATTACGTATACGATAATATATTCACAGTCAGAGTTTACTCAGCACAGGCAGGAAGAGGTGTAAATATATCAAAATATTGGTTGCACCCGTGAAATATATTTGGTATTACAAAAGACACTGTAAGATGTCCTCTATATAAACTCTACACGTCGAGGATTGAAAACGGAAAATACTCTCTTACCGTTACTCACTACTTATACCGTAGGATGCGACTACTGTGGACACCACTTACAGAGTTGGTGCTTAGCTTATACATCTACTACACACAGAGCAATATTTAGAAATCTTTATAAATTCCCTAGTGCCTTGATATTCTTCTAGCAACCACTAGCCTTCCAACACTGGGTCGCAAGCCCGAGGTGTAGGGTCGGGACGTGGGTTTCCTTTTTGTACTCCGGTTTCCTCCCACATTAAAACTTTCGCACGCTATTACATCTAGGCCATAAAGAGTGGGTGATAATAATCTAAATAATGTGTTTGTTAATCTGATACTTTTCTCGGATCCGCTTTGTTTATTTTCTTCGATTCCGTAACTCCACTTCACGTCTTGAAAACCTGTGTAGATTGAGTTGATCTCGTATATGACTTTTACAGGCTTTGTTGACGGATGACAAGGTGATATGCAAATGTTAAGCTTGAGTGACCCTTGTTGGTGGCCATGGTCAGTCGTTTGTCTGTGTTGGTCAGTGGAGAGAGAGGTCATCACCTTCCATTGACCACATATCACGGATGCACCTTGTCAGTAGGGCACTAACATGTGTTGTCTGGGACTGTGCTGGTCATGTCGGGACTCTCCTATTTGACCGTTGAGAATTTACGAAAATTGTAATAGCAAGTATACCGACTATATTGTGGTATATAAATTTGTGAAAAATTTGTTTTCTATTGTTTAGTTTAGATTACGATGCACCTAGTCATATAAAACATGTAATGAATATTAATAAGGTTATTTAAAGGCCCGATATACGTATTTCAGTAATTTCTTTGAATTTTGAAAAATTCTGAAAAAAATCCAGTTGAAAACCATGCAAAAATGAGCCTAAAACGAAGTAAACCTTAGCAGTAACTAACAAGAAACTCTTGACAGAAAAATCCAAAAGAATTAAAAAATAATTCAGGTGGGGCCCACTTCAACAACAAGCCGAAGATAGAAGACAGTTCAAAATGGACGCGTGTTTACAATTACCGAGTTTCAACTGCTGCTGTACCGGTTACCGCGTAAGAATTATTCTGAAATATTGCTGATAGCAGTTACGCTTCACTAAATTTATAAATATAAAAAATTATTTGGCTTGATTTTCGTTTTTTTTTTGTCGAAAGTTACGTATATTGGGCCTTTAAAGACATGCACATGTTATATTCCAACATTTCGATACCTTATTCAATTTACGGTAGGTCTTAATATAATTAAATTTTGTTTGAAACAAGCGTTTCCATTGGGCTAAAAAATATCTCATCTGCCCATAACGTAAAAAAATGACGTCGCCATTTATAACGTCGCTTTTGATTGGCTAATGCAGCAAAGTAATACAATGCGAGGAAAGGTCCATCTCTAAAGTTAATTTCCGCATAAATAAAAAAGGCTTAACTTGAATCTACTGTTTTATTAGGGGGTTATAACACACAAAAACATGTACTCTCATCATTATTTAGACTACACTTCGGTTTTTGTGTGTGTTATACCTCAATAGCATAAAAATAGGTTTAAGTTAGTCCTTTAATATCTCCCAATCAAATATTCAGTGTTGATATACTTCAGGGGAAAATTGAAAATATTTATGAATATTTCATTTCTTACTCTTGATTAACTCAATAAATGTAGCCAGTTTCATTTGCAACATATTTGACCAGATTACCATTGCTTGCGCGTATGATTTTGCAAAGGGAGGTAACCAGGAAGGCATATTGAGACAAAGAAGATTTTACATTTTTATTGAAGCTTCACAAGAAATCAAGTTGTTAAAACAACCAAAAACGATCAGAAAAATATCATCAGCTCACGGTTGCTAGAGATAGTGACAAAAAATTTGCTCTCTTGTGTCATCGACAACCCCCCGGCACATATAGAAAGAAGACTTGTTTGTTTAACATAATTTGCACCCTCACCTACAGTGTAGCTCCCCCCTAGTCATCTGAAGACACGACATATGGTTAAATGAAAATAAAACCAAGGGGACAAAAAACTTTTTTATTTTATTTTGTCAGATTATGGTTAATGGTTGTGAAAGTATCTGAAATATATAGAGGATATCTAACGGTGTTTTCAGTAATACCAAATATATTTCACTCGTGTGGCTAATATTTTGATTTTTTTTATAAAATATCAAAATATTAGCCACA
Organism: Mimachlamys varia; assembly: GCA_947623455.1. Lineage (NCBI taxonomy): Eukaryota > Metazoa > Mollusca > Bivalvia > Pectinida > Pectinidae > Mimachlamys > Mimachlamys varia. The sequence continues at coordinate 28,188,905 of OX392543.1, forward strand.
CGAGTAAAATATGTTTGATATTACTGAAGATACTGTTAGATATTCTGTTTATTACATTTTTATAGCAAAATCTACAGTGGCAGCTTTTCATTTTCCCAAATGTCGTTTGTAAGAAGCGTTCTGATTGGTCAAATCTGAAAAAGTGACATTACTCACTAGTGAAAAATATCACTATCACTTCTATTTTTTTTTCGATATTTCAATGATAAAAATGTAATAAATATATCTTCTATCCGGTTTATTTGTTGAATCAGGCCAACACTTAATCCTCAGATGAGGGTGGGGCCTGATTGTCTAGTCTCGATCTAAGTTTTCTTCGCCATTCTTATCTTTGGTGAGGCTTGACGGAATCTATACCCATGGCTTTCCTATCACGTTTGTCAACGTCCTCCCAAGACAATTTGGGTGTGCCAGAAGAGGACTTCTCTGATGGTACGTTCAACTGTCGGACTTACGCAATCCAGTTTCTGCGTTCAACGTGCTCCAACCAACGCAGTCTGCTGTTCTGCATGATGTCATCGAGGCTTTTTAAGTTGACTTGAGTGAGGAGGGATTCAAAAGGGATGCCTTGTTCAGGTTTCACCAAGCAGATCCATCTGACCATTGCTTTGTCGTTACGGTGCAGTTTCTTTAGTGTTCTAGAAGAGACAGCCCAAGTTTCGGAGCCATACATTAGCACACTTCTGACACATAAGGAGTATACACGCCCTCTCGTAGCTGTTGGCAGGTGTTTGTTTGGTAGGATTGGTAGTAGCTCTCTAAACTGTTTCCAGGCAGACTTGCAACGTGTAGCTGCAGCGAGTTCACAGCCTCCACCTGATGACAGCATGTCTCCAAGGTAACAAAAGTCTGTCACTACTTCAAGCTTATCGTCGCCAGTACCCACCTCCGTCAGTGGTCTGCCATCTAGTGGTCTTACCGCGCCGGCGCAACGCAAACACTTAAAGTGAGGACCTGCTTTGAGAGAGCCCTTTATGCCACTGCACTTTTCGTGGACCCATCTTGACTAGTGAGTGCAAAAGATCGAGTTGCTGCCTATTCTACTCAGACATACGGCACACGGGTATTATCCTGTTTTCCTCAGTAAATTGAGGTTGGGACCAGCGATCATGACCTTGGTCTTACCCATATTGACTCTGAGACCTTTCTTCTCCATGCTACTCTTCCATCTTTCCAGACGGATATAAATATATATATCAGAGAATACCAAAGCGTCAACAAATCCATAATCCTTACTAGGGGCCAAATATGAACAAAGGTAAGATTTACATATTACTTACATACTTCCAATTTGTCATTGCCATTTAGGTAAGTTAAGGCCATTAAGGTTATCATGGTCGTGTAGAGTAAACGTACATAAACATCATTTAATTCATTAATTACAACAAATGTTACCACAATTAATGATTTGTGCAAACAAAAATATTGTTTTTATGTTTTTAGAGTGTTGGAATATTCATCAACTAGTGGAAATTTGCTTTTGTGCAGAAAAACATATCTTTCTCTTTTAAGAGTTTAAGAGTTTCCGCCTATTAACCAGATTTCCCTGAAAATATTGCTCAAATTTTTTATTTCATCAGAATATCTAAGCCCTTATTTGATCAAATTATTAGACCAACTGTCGTCTGTTAAAATTTAGATTGACCCCATAATTGGCAATGATGCTCGGATAGAGTTTTCAATGTCATCATACTGCTACACACAGTTTAAGTGAAAGCCCACTTTGTTATCTGAACCAATAGTTAAATAGTTAAAAGATGTAAAGTCGACTTTAACATTAGACCTGGTGACCTTCAGGTAAATATGTAAATATGAGCTGTTAATTTGAGATTTGGTAGGTTATTTTACATTGAAACAGTGAGGGGCCATTGACATCACCTTGACGTATACCTTTGTTTCACAAAAGCTCATTATATAAGTTGATCAGTGAACTTGACATTTTTACCTGAAAGTTAATAGACGTCATATTCTTCCGATGACAAACCTACATATGAATGATCAGAACAATCAAGAACATGGTTCTTAAGATATTGATTGGACCGATCAACCAGACCAACCGACATGTGCAAAACAATACACCCCTTTTCTAATTGTCTTCGAAAGGGGGTTAGGGCATGAAAAACACAACATAGATCCATCTGGTCGCATTGTTTTGTCCTTTCGAGCCACGTCTAATTCCTTTCGTCTAAATCGACATCCAATTATATCAGACTAACATTCCTGATGATGATGTAGCAGTTCGAAATTGAGCGCCTTTTCACTTGGGATTTTTTTTTTCGTGATGACGCGTCAGTAAATTATTCAAAATTGCAAGAACAGGTTTTGTTATTGTTTCTAGATAGTTCCTCTGTATTGAACTAGACAGCCATGCAATGGCGGACTTTCTCACATTTATTAATACAAAACGTAGGTCAAGCTATCGGAATGGAGTCACAAGTTCAAATTATTGAAAAAAAACATGTTCATTGAAATACAAGTCTTGCATCTTCCTTTGGTCCATTGCATAGGGTGATGAATTGAGTTGGTCTTGAAACAAATTCAATATTAACTGCTTCGATCTGGTAGCGACGCGGCCGTTCGTCGCAAAAGGAAACTCTAATTGTTTGCTTTACCATCAAAGAATTTCGAATGGCCGAACACGGGATGATAAGTTTGCCAGCGTCCATTCGTATATATATGAACTAAACAATGGTGGTCATCAATGTTAAAGTGAAGCGTAATCGGCGCCAAAGTACGAGTTATCAATCCGACGATTTGTTTAGCACTGCGAGTTTATAAAGCTAAGAAGAATAGACAGATATAACTACATGTAGGTTAGGATGCTAACGGGTCGTTCAGTGATCGGTAACTTTATTGGACATTTTTATGTAAGATTTATTGATGGTTTCACAATCTTTTACATTTTATAACCACTTTCGCACACTCTCTATCTGACCGCGGTTATTGCCTTCACAATTAGCCACGTATCCATGTCCAGTTCAGGTTACATATCTCTATCAGAGGTAACAGTTCCACTTTCGCCAATAAAGTTATCTTTTTTCCTCACTTAATGACCAAGGCGAGGGTTAGAACAGTACTCCCCTACCGCCTCGTCGTGGTCTATCTACACACCACTGCGGTAAGTGATGTTTATTATAAACAAAAAACCCTGCAGTTTGGGATGATTCGGCAGGACACCTCACCGTGCTGGGTCCCGTGCGTGAGTGACAGACCGGCAGATTCAGATGACACAGTACACCAATAAACCTTTGATGGGGGTGAATGGTGTCAGAATAGTGTGGCTCTGCTCACGTAATTGACAGACGATGTGGGCGAGAGTCTCGGACAAGGCGAGACTTTGACACCAAGTTGTTATTAAAAACAAGAGTGCTGAGAACCGTTTAGCCAAACAATCATTCCTAGGACTTCTGTAAAACTGATGATACTTTGGCTCTTGTTTAACATTTCACGACGATAGCCTATGTCGTTTTAAATTTTTCCAGCGCAAAGAAGTTAAAAGAAAGGAAAAACATATTAAACCAATCCTGAATGTTGAATGATGCATGTAGATAAATTTATCATTTAGTACTACATAATTTCGCCGAAACATTTAACTTGTCATACAATACTGGTTTATGATATCTTCTTTCTCGGAATTTTTCAGTTTATAACCGAAATATTGCCTCATTTTTATGCAATGAAAACTGTAAATACTCAATATAAATGACATAGATATTCTTTATCACCAGATTTTCAGTTATTAAGGGGTTGGTACCACATCAGTTAAGGGTCGTTAGTGACAGTCACACAATCCCCGTACTACTCCCATGCAACTACCAAAACCTTGTAGCATTAGCTTTTAAATTCCAAAAATAAAATAATATTGATAATAATAAACACCAAATACCTTACGGAGTGTTTAGGAAAAACACATTTAACTTAAAAAATATAAATAAAAACATCTTGTTCTGAGTTCTGAGAAAGATCGGGATTCCAACCATGGGCCATCTACTGTTATTCTGCCACTCAAACTGACGGAGCTCCCCGGTCAGTGGAAGTAAAGCAAAACGTCATAAAGGGGAGGTCACTCTATATCTACATTAATTTGTCACAGTGTGGTAATGTAGTTCCATGCTATTACAACTAATTATCTTTTAACAGTACATTAATGTTCCAATGTTGAAACGACACATTTTCTAATTGCTGACTCTAGCCCAGACAAGGGCAATCTGTGCGTATATTACGAACATTACCGGACACATGTCATACTTGGCTGATGTTGTCCCTAAACGTGACATATTTATGTCACACTATCTCACTGTACTAGCGTAGCTTTTACTGTATACACTAATATCGTTTGGGGAAATTTAGTCAAGTAATTACACATTTCTCGTATGTTTTGTTTAAGCAGTTTCTTGGACAGCAAGATCTTACAGGGATCCATGGTAATTTGATGGATTTATTAAAACAGCTCAGACTTACAGAGATACGACAGTGTTTAATGACCTATTAAAACAGCTCAGACTTACAGAGATACGATAGTGTTTAATGACCATTTAAACAGTGGAGTCTTACAGAAACACGCAGTGTTTAATGACCATTAAAACAGTGGAGTTTTACAGAAACACGACAGTGTTTAATGACCATTAAAACAGTGGAGTCTTACAGAGATACAACAGTGTTTTAATGACCCATTAAAATGTTGGAGTCTTACAGAGATACGATAGTGTTTAATGACCCATTAGATAGTGGAGTCTTACAGAGATAGACAGTGTTCAATGACCCATTAAAACAGTGGAGTCTTACAGAGATACGACAGTGTTTAATGACCCATTAGATAGTGGAGTCTTACAGAGATAGACAGTGTTCAATGACCCATTAAAACAGCGGAGTCTTACATAGATACGATAATATGTATTGACCCATTAAAAAGGTGAGACTTACAGAAATACGACAGTGTTAATGACCCATTAAAACAGTTGAGTCTTACATAGATACGATAGTGTTTAATGACCCATTAGACAGTGGAGTCTTACAGAGATAGACAGTGTTTAATGACCATTAAAACAGTGGAGTCTTACAGAAACACGACAGTGTCTAATGACCATTAAAACAATGGAGTCCTACAGAGATACAACAGTGTTTTAATGACCCATTAAAACAGTGGAGTCTTACAGAGATACGGCAGTGTTTTAATGACCAATTAAAACAGTGGAGTCTTTCAAAGATACGGAAGTGTTTTAATGACCCATTAAAACAGTTGAGTCTTACAGAGATACGGCAGTGTTTTAATGACCCATTAAAACAGCGAGTCTTACAGAGATACGATAGTGTTTAATGACCCATTAAAACAGTTGAGTCTTACATAGATACGATAGTGTTTAATGACCCATTAGACAGTGGAGTCTTACAGAGATAGACAGTGTTTAATGACCATTAAAACAGTGGAGTCTTACAGAAACACGACAGTGTTTAATGACCATTAAAACAATGGAGTCCTACAGAGATACAACAGTGTTTTAATGACCCATTAAAACAGTGGAGTCTTACAGAGATACGGCAGTGTTTTAATGACCCATTAAAACAGTCGAGTCTTACAGAGATAGACAGTGTTTAATGACCAATTAAAACAGTGGAGTCTTTCAAAGATACGGAAGTGTTTTAATGACCCATTAAAACAGTTGAGTCTTACAGAGATACGGCAGTGTTTTAATGACCCATTAAAACAGCGAGTCTTACAGAGATACGATAGTGTTTAATGACCCATTAAAATAGCTGAGTCTTACAGAGATACGATAGTATCTAATGACGCATTTAAACAGCTGATACTTACAGAGATACGACAGTGTTTAATGACCCATTAAAACAGTTTAGTCTTACAGAGATACGATAGTGTTTAATGACCAATTAAAACAGTGGAGTCTTAGAGAGATACGATAGTGTTTAACGACCCATAAAAACAGTGGAGTCTTACAGAAACACGATAGTGTTTATTGACCCATTAAAACAGTGGAGTCTTACAGAGATACGACAGTGTTTAATGACCCAATGACTTTCTGAAATTCTCTTAAAACAATAATTACATTAAGAGTCACATTGCTATCTCAAAGTCTGTTAAACCAAGAAGGTCATACAGGGCCACCCAATCATCGTAATAGCCAATAACAACAATACCGTTCAACATATATGTCAAACCGATTATTTTAACAGACCATTAAATTACATGAAAACTACGGTCACAAATAAGGCCTTAAACCCAATTACCTAAATATGAACTACGATGAGTTGGTTCATATACACTCTGACAAAATCACATAGCTGTCCTAATGACCATAAAGAGTTCAGTAACATCGTACTTTTAGACCGCTCTGGTTCGATATTCCGATTCTCCAGCTATTGTTGTTCGTTTGACGATTCCACAGATTTTCAATCCCAAAGTTCCTTTTTTTTGGATTTTCCAACTTTTTATTCTCCAGTTGTTGTCGTCGCTCTTGTTTTGTCAGTGTTTTCCTGTAGATTTGATTCATTGTCGACTTCATACTCGTTTGTTGATATGATTACAACATTTCGTCTTTCATACTTATAACGTAAACACAGTGTCAACATGGCTGGCAGTTTACATCCGGAGTGTAGACCTCACCACCACACGGGGAACTATTACATGTACCTGTACGACAAAACCAGGGCTTCATAGCCGTTTATTTGAGTAAAAAAGACATTCAACAATTGTGATACTTTTGGTTCTAAAAATATAAGCATAGGCGATGTACGATCTGGGAAATTCTCGGGAATGTAAACACATACAAAACAATGTAAGCTTTAGCCCATCCGTACGAGAGCTGTATAGTGACAGAATTTATCGAATGGCCCTTATGAGAGTCATGATTTAGTATGGTCTTCGTCAATCATATTTCGTCATTTTTGACTATTTTTGTCGATATGACTAATTTCAGCTGCAGAGGTGAACAGTCAAACTTTTTTCCTTGAAACTGTAACCGGTGCAAATTCGCCCCTTCGATATCCATTCAAGCGTGTCAACGGTCAAAAATAACATTTGCCCTGATATTAAGATTCTATTATGGGGGCTGATATGTGCCATTTCGTCATTTCGTTTTACGCAACCATACTTTATAGAAATGGCCCTCGCGTAATGGTAACGGGGTTACTGCCTCCGTATGTGTCCACAAAACTGATCCCAACAATTTAGATAACAGACATGTTTACAACACCAAAACAAAATACAAGTTTAAAAAAGAAGGAATACAATTATAATGTATGCCTTAGGTAACAGTTACGTCACAAGGCGAGCGAAATAGACGGAGTGAAAGTATGTTATCAACAATTTATAGATAGAAACTTTTAGAGAGATATGTCGTGACCAGCGGGTGGCAGATTGGTTTTCTTACTCAAATATCAAAACAACCTTGTTAATGCCCTAGTCAGTACACTAAATGTGAATATATGAGGACTTGAGGTCTTCTTACCAATGTCCTGTAGAAATACCGCACGAGGCTATACAATTGTTTCTCCTAAAAACTGCTGCACATAAAAAATGTATCATAATTATTTATGTTTTTAGGTGGTATTTTTGCTAATGAGATAATTTGGAATTTTTGACGTCTTCATTTTTCTACAGGCAATTTTTACAACAGTTTTCGTATATGTACATCACATGAATTGGCGTCCGCCCATACGCTTACAGCATTATGCGGATGCGGTTAGGAAAGACGTATAAGATCAAGGAAGATAACTGTTTATTAAAATTACCAAAATACCAGCTTCAGAAACGAGGCTAGGCGTCAAAGAGTGCAGCGAGGAATTCGGTGGCCATCTGGAAGCTTACAGGGTGGCTTGTATATCTTACAGAAGGTGTCGTAGGCGCTAAGTGCGGAATTAATTACAGCAATATGATTACAATGGGTCTATAACTCATCGCCGATTGTGACGTCGGTTCGCAGGTTTAATGGTACTTTTGGATGTTAAATGTCGCTGTTGTGTAACTTTTAACACTCTTTATGTCACGCACCAGTTGCCATATTTTTAGCAGTTTTGGATGTTAGATAGCTTAATTGATATACACATTTTTTTTATGTTAAAAAGCTTTTGGACTGTCTTCTCTTGATAAGACCAGGAGAGAACGAATCATATTTTACATTCATTCTTGTCAGAGTATACAGACCTCCCTAGATAAAACTCTTACAAATTTTACACGTATTCACATTTTACAAAATAATATACATTTACTTCCCGGACATCTCTCAGTCTTACGATTTATGTATTCCTATATTTTGTCAACAGACTCCCCATTTATTTGTACAGCGTAATATTTACGTAATTGTCGAATGACTTTCTTTTTTATGTTTTGTTTGTTTATCAATTCCGTTCTTTCGAAGAAAATAACTATGGCCATTTAAGGACGTACCAGGTAAACCAAAGTTCCCGGAAATTAGCCCCAACCTACGGTCAGTACCTGGCGATTGCCTCACGAGGGTCTCATCCCCCCGATGTATTTCTCAAGTCAAAAACAGCCCAATAGTTAGGGAAAAAATCTCATACATGTTTCATTCAGCATATAATCATAATAGTATGTTTAATTGAGTAAAACTAAGGTGAACGATACAAGAAATATGAAAACAAATACACATACAAGCTTCCTGCTTGAAAATCAACAGAGAAGTCAACAGAGAAAGCATTGCAATGCACATCAAGATAATCGTTAAAACAAAGCGTGTTGAGCCCTCATGATTTGCTATATTTTGAGTTAGACCTACACTATCAGTCTTGCGGGAAATTACGTGCTTCAGATACAAAACTCCAACTGGGGTTTCCGGTTTTATATAAGCAAAATATAATAAAATGAACAGTGTCACCGCATGAAAACACTATCTGACCACAGGTTCCGAACTAAATTGACCCGAAACAATTGGACCGGTACCATGAACACTACACAATACGCACTCCTTATTCCTCCATTGATAAGAGGTTCATTGAACAAAACATGACTTTTTATTACAAAAATTGATATATTTCACAACCTCGGACTTCGTCTTGGGTCGATTTTTCTTGGGTTGAAAAACCGTGTATAGAACTCATCAAAAGGCTATAATTATATAATGTCACTATCAACAACGGAAGCCAACAACATTTATTGCAAAGGTTTTATTTATAGATGACCAAACCTTGTTTTGTCATTACTGGGAACTGAAGACGTACAGAGTGTCCAGTATGCTATTTATAGCATAACGAAATAGTTGATACCTCGTCTGAAGTGAACAGGTACAAACGAACGCCTTCAGGATAGACGATTACATCCACATATTTATATCTCTGATCGTGACGTCCCTAGGTTTAAAAATAACAACATGGACGGCGTCTTTAGTACATGTAATATGATATTAAAGTAAGATCTATCATTAGATGATGTCTCGTTTGTACGACCTGTCTTTGGTTTTACACATTACCGCTGTTCGAACTGTCTTTGGTTTTAGACATAACCGTTGTTTGAACTGTTTTTGGTTTTACACTTTACCGCTGTTAGAACTGTCTTTGGTTTTAGACATAACCGTAACATCGTGTTTGAACTATCTTTTGTGTTAGCTATTGCCGTTGTTAGAACTGTCTTGTTTTGGGCATTGTCGTAATTTTGTGTTCGAACTGTCTTTGGTTTTAGACATAACCGTTGTTCGAACTGTCTCTTTCTCATTTGCTGACGCCCTATTTTGAAGACGTCCCCTTTAACGTCTGCATGTTAGGCTCTCAACATCGACGACATGCATATAATTACTATTCTATGGTTTTATACTTTACCGGGGTTTAAACTGTCTTTGGGTTTTGACATTGCCGTAACTTTATGTTCGAAATGTCTTAAGTTTTAAACATAACTGTTATTTTATGTTCGAAATGTCTTAAGTTTTAAACATAACTGTTATTTTATGTTCGAAATGTCTTTAGTTTTAGACATAACTGTAATTTTATGTTCGAAATGTGTTTAGTTTTAGACATAACTGTAATTTTATGTTCGAAATGTCTTTAGTTTTAGACATAACTGTAATTTTATGTTCGCAATGTGTTTAGTTTTATACATAACTGTAATTTTATGTTCGAAATGTGTTTAGTTTTAGACATAACTGTAATTTTATGTTCGAAATGTCTTTTGTTTTAAACATAACTGTAACTTTGTGTTCGAACTGTCTCTGGTCTCGGATATTACCGTTGTTCGAACTGTCTCTGGTCTCGGATATTACCGTTGTTCGAACTGTAAAATATGGCTTCGACCAAGGACATGACAACATACACACGTGTAATTGGAGCGTGTAATAACCTCCCCAGTCTCTGCGCGTGTTGTGATAAGCTTTCTGTGTGAGGTCCCGGATCTAGGGAGAAGGCGTGCGCTTTCCCGCCATTTCTATCTGCGATGTTTGGTGTCTGTAGTTTGAGATGGATATTATACAACAGGTACCTATATATATTACCATCATCTGATAACTCACCTACACACAGTTCAGTACAGATACGATAGAGGAATACAATTGCTTCGATAGTAATTTTCAAAGAGCAGCTTAAAAAACAATACCATTCTCCCCATTTATAAACAAAACATGCGCAATAATTACTAACTTATAAACATAGGTACGAACTTATAAACATAGGTACGAACATATAAACATAGGTATGAACTAATAAACATAGGTACGAACTAATAAACATAGGTATGAACTAATAAACATAGGTATGAACTAATAAACATAGGTATGAACTAATAAACATAGGTATGAACTAATAAACACAGGTATGAACTAATAAACATAGGTATGAACTAATAAACATAGGTATGAACTAATAAACATAGGTATGATCTAATAAACATAGGTATGAACTTATAAACATAGGTATGAACTAATAAACATAGGTATGAACTAATAAACATAGGTATGAACTTATAAACATAGGTATGAACTAATAAACATAGGTACGAACTAATAAACATAGGTATGAACTAATAAACATAGGTATGAACTTATAAACATAGGTACGAACTTATAAACATAGGTATGATCTAATAAACATAGGTATGAACTAATAAACATAGGTACGAACTTATAAACATAGGTATGAACTAATAAACATAGGTACGAACTTATAAACATAGGTATAAACTAATAAACATAGGTACGAACTTATAAACATAGGTACGAACTTATAAACATAGGTACGAACTTATAAACATAGGTATGAACTAATAAACATAGGTATGATCTAATAAACATAGGTACGAACTAATAAACATAGGTACGAACTAATAAACATAGGTATGAACTAATAAACATAGGTATGATCTAATAAACATAGGTACGAACTAATAAACATAGGTATGAACTTATAAACATAGGTATGAACTAATAAACATAGGTACGAACTTATAAACATAGGTACGAACTTATAAACATAGGTATGATCTAATAAACATAGGTACGAACTTATAAACATAGGTATGATCTAATAAACATAGGTATGAACTAATAAGCATAGGTATGAACTAATAAACATAGGTATGAACTAATAAACATAGGTATGATCTAATAAACATAGGTACGAACTAATAAACATAGGTATGAACTAATAAACATAGGTACGAACTAATAAACATAGGTACGAACTAATAAACATAGGTATGAACTAATAAACATAGGTACGAACTAATAAACATAGGTACGAACTAATAAACATAGGTACGAACTAATAAACATAGGTACATACTTATAAACATAGGTATGAACTAATAAACATAGGTACGAACTAATAAACATAGGTATGAACTTATAAACATAGGTATGATCTAATAAACATAGGTATGAACTAATAAACATAGGTATAAACTAATAAACATAGGTACGAACTAATAAACATAGGTATGAACTAATAAACATAGGTACGAACTAATAAACATAGGTATGAACTAATAAACACAGGTATGAACTTATAAACATAGGTACGAACTAATAAACACAGGTATGAACTTATAAACATAGGTATAAACTAATAAACATAGGTACGAACTTATAAACATAGGTACGAACTTATAAACATAGGTACGAACTTATAAACATAGGTATGAACTAATAAACATAGGTATGATCTAATAAACATAGGTACGAACTAATAAACATAGGTACGAACTAATAAACATAGGTATGAACTAATAAACATAGGTATGATCTAATAAACATAGGTACGAACTAATAAACATAGGTATGAACTTATAAACATAGGTATGAACTAATAAACATAGGTACGAACTTATAAACATAGGTACGAACTTATAAACATAGGTACGAACTTATAAACATAGGTATGAACTAATAAACATAGGTATGATCTAATAAACATAGGTACGAACTAATAAACATAGGTACGAACTAATAAACATAGGTATGAACTAATAAACATAGGTATGATCTAATAAACATAGGTACTAACTAATAAACATAGGTATGAACTTATAAACATAGGTATGAACTAATAAACATAGGTACGAACTTATAAACATAGGTACGAACTTATAAACATAGGTATGATCTAATAAACATAGGTACGAACTTATAAACATAGGTATGATCTAATAAACATAGGTATGAACTAATAAACATAGGTATGAACTAATAAACATAGGTATGAACTAATAAACATAGGTATGATCTAATAAACATAGGTACGAACTAATAAACATAGGTATGAACTAATAAACATAGGTACGAACTAATAAACATAGGTACGAACTAATAAACATAGGTATGAACTAATAAACATAGGTACGAACTAATAAACATAGGTACGAACTAATAAACATAGGTATGAACTAATAAACATAGGTACGAACTAATAAACATAGGTACATACTTATAAACATAGGTATGAACTAATAAACATAGGTATGATCTAATAAACATAGGTACGAACTAATAAACATAGGTACGAACTAATAAACATAGGTATGAACTAATAAACATAGGTACGAACTAATAAACATAGGTATGATCTAATAAACATAGGTACGAACTAATAAACATAGGTACGAACTAATAAACATAGGTATGAACTAATAAACACAGGTATGAACTAATCAACATAGGTACGAACTAATCAACATAGGTATGAACTAATAAACATAGGTACGAACTTATAAACATAGGTATGAACTAATAAACATAGGTATGAACTAATAAACATAGGTACGAACTAATAAACATAGGTATGAACTAATAAACATAGGTACGAACTTATAAACATAGGTATGAACTAATAAACATAGGTACGAACTAATAAACATAGGTATAAACTAATAAACATAGGTACGAACTAATAAACATAGGTATGAACTAATAAACATAGGTATGAACTAATAAACATAGGTATGAACTAATAAACATAGGTATGAACTAATAAACATAGGTATGAACTAATAAACATAGGTACGAACTAATAAACATAGGTACGAACTAATAAACATAGGTATGAACTAATAAACATAGGTATGAACTAATAAACATAGGTATGAACTTATAAACATAGGTATGATCTAATAAACATAGGTATGAACTAATAAACATAGGTATAAACTAATAAACATAGGTACGAACTAATAAACATAGGTATGAACTAATAAACATAGGTACGAACTAATAAACATAGGTATGAACTAATAAACACAGGTATGAACTTATAAACATAGGTACGAACTAATAAACACAGGTATGAACTTATAAACATAGGTACGAACTAATAAACATAGGTATGAACTAATAAACATAGGTACGAACTTATAAACATAGGTATGAACTAATAAACATAGGTACGAACTTATAAACATAGGTATGAACTAATAAACATAGGTACGAACTTATAAACATAGGTACGAACTTATAAACATAGGTACGAACTAATAAACATAGGTATGAACTAATAAACACAGGTATGAACTTATAAACATAGGTATGAACTAATAAACATAGATATAAACTAATAAACATAGGTATGAACTTATAAACATAGGTATGAACTAATAAACATAGGTACGAACTTATAACCATAGGTATGAACTAATAAACATAGGTACGAATTAATAAACATAGGTACGAACTTATAAACATAGGTATGAACTTATAAACATAGGTATGAACTAATAAACATAGGTACGAACTTATAAACATAGGTATGAACTAATAAACATAGATATAAACTAATAAACATAGGTATGAACTTATAAACATAGGTATGAACTAATAAACATAGGTACGAACTTATAAACATAGGTACGAACTAATAAACATAGGTATGAACTAATAAACATAGGTACGAACTAATAAACATAGGTACGAACTAATAAACATAGGTATGAACTAATAAACATAGGTACGAACTAATAAACATAGGTACATACTTATAAACATAGGTATGAACTAATAAACATAGGTATGATCTAATAAACATAGGTACGAACTAATAAACATAGGTACGAACTAATAAACATAGGTATGAACTAATAAACATAGGTACGAACTAATAAACATAGGTATGATCTAATAAACATAGGTACGAACTAATAAACATAGGTACGAACTAATAAACATAGGTATGAACTAATAAACACAGGTATGAACTAATCAACATAGGTACGAACTAATCAACATAGGTATGAACTAATAAACACAGGTATGAACTAATAAACATAGGTACGAACTAATAAACATAGGTATGAACTAATAAACACAGGTATGAACTAATCAACATAGGTACGAACTAATAAACATAGGTATGAACTAATAAACACAGGTATGAACTAATCAACATAGGTATGAACTAATAAACATAGGTATGAACTAATAAACATAGGTATGATCTAATAAACATAGGTACGAACTAATAAACATAGGTACGAACTAATAAACATAGGTATGAACTAATAAACATAGGTATGAACTAATAAACATAGGTATGAACTTATAAACATAGGTATGATCTAATAAACATAGGTATGAACTAATAAACATAGGTATAAACTAATAAACATAGGTACGAACTAATAAACATAGGTATGAACTAATAAACATAGGTACGAACTAATAAACATAGGTATGAACTAATAAACACAGGTATGAACTTATAAACATAGGTACGAACTAATAAACACAGGTATGAACTTATAAACATAGGTATAAACTAATAAACATAGGTACGAACTTATAAACATAGGTACGAACTTATAAACATAGGTACGAACTTATAAACATAGGTATGAACTAATAAACATAGGTATGATCTAATAAACATAGGTACGAACTAATAAACATAGGTACAAACTTATAAACATAGGTATGAACTAATAAACATAGGTACGAACTTATAAACATAGGTACGAACTGATAAACATAGGTACGAACTTATAAACATAGGTATGAACTTATAAACATAGGTATGAACTAATAAACATAGGTACGAACTAATAAACATAGGTATGAACTAATAAACATAGGTATGATCTAATAAACATAGGTACGAACTAATAAACATAGGTATGAACTTATAAACATAGGTATGAACTAATAAACATAGGTACGAACTTATAAACATAGGTACGAACTTATAAACATAGGTATGATCTAATAAACATAGGTACGAACTTATAAACATAGGTATGATCTAATAAACATAGGTATGAACTAATAAACATAGGTATGAACTAATAAACATAGGTATGAACTAATAAACATAGGTATGAACTAATAAACATAGGTATGAACTAATAAACACAGGTATGAACTAATAAACATAGGTACGAACTAATAAACATAGGTATGAACTAATAAACATAGGTACGAACTAATAAACATAGGTATGAACTAATAAACATAGGTATGAACTAATAAACATAGGTACGAACTTATAAACATAGGTATGATCTAATAAACATAGGTATGATCTAATAAACATAGGTACGAACTAATAAACATAGGTATGAACTAATAAACATAGGTATGAACTAATAAACATAGGTATGAACTAATAAACATAGGTATGAACTAATAAACATAGGTATGATCTAATAAACATAGGTATGATCTAATAAACATAGGTATGAACTAATAAACATAGGTATGAACTAATCAACATAGGTATGAACTAATAAACATAGGTATGAACTAATAAACATAGGTATGATCTAATAAACATAGGTACGAACTAATAAACATAGGTACGAACTAATAAACATAGGTATGAACTAATAAACATAGGTATGATCTAATAAACATAGGTATGAACTTATAAACATAGGTATGATCTAATAAACATAGGTATGAACTAATAAACATAGGTATAAACTAATAAACATAGGTACGAACTAATAAACATAGGTATGAACTAATAAACATAGGTACGAACTAATAAACATAGGTATGAACTAATAAACACAGGTATGAACTTATAAACATAGGTACGAACTAATAAACACAGGTATGAACTTATAAACATAGGTACGAACTAATAAACATAGGTATGAACTAATAAACATAGGTACGAACTTATAAACATAGGTATGAACTAATAAACATAGGTACGAACTTATAAACATAGGTATGAACTAATAAACATAGGTACGAACTTATAAACATAGGTACGAACTTATAAACATAGGTACGAACTAATAAACATAGGTATGAACTAATAAACACAGGTATGAACTTATAAACATAGGTATGAACTAATAAACATAGATATAAACTAATAAACATAGGTATGAACTTATAAACATAGGTATGAACTAATAAACATAGGTACGAACTTATAACCATAGGTATGAACTAATAAACATAGGTACGAATTAATAAACATAGGTACGAACTTATAAACATAGGTATGAACTTATAAACATAGGTATGAACTAATAAACATAGGTACGAACTTATAAACATAGGTATGAACTAATAAACATAGATATAAACTAATAAACATAGGTATGAACTTATAAACATAGGTATGAACTAATAAACATAGGTACGAACTTATAAACATAGGTATGAACTTATAAACATAGGTATGAACTAATAAACATAGGTATGATCTAATAAACATAGGTATGAACTAATAAACATAGGTATGATCTAATAAACATAGGTATGAACTAATAAACATAGGTATGAACTAATAAACATAGGTATGAACTAATAAACATAGGTATGATCTAATAAACATAGGTATGAACTAATAAACATAGGTATGAACTAATAAACATAGGTACGAACTAATAAACATAGGTACGAACTAATAAACATAGGTATGAACTAATAAACATAGGTACGAACTAATAAACATAGGTACGAACTAATAAACATAGGTATGAACTAATAAACATAGGTACGAACTAATAAACATAGGTACATACTTATAAACATAGGTATGAACTAATAAACATAGGTATGATCTAATAAACATAGGTACGAACTAATAAACATAGGTACGAACTAATAAACATAGGTATGAACTAATAAACATAGGTACGAACTAATAAACATAGGTATGATCTAATAAACATAGGTACGAACTAATAAACATAGGTACGAACTAATAAACATAGGTATGAACTAATAAACACAGGTATGAACTAATCAACATAGGTACGAACTAATCAACATAGGTATGAACTAATAAACACAGGTATGAACTAATAAACATAGGTACGAACTAATAAACATAGGTATGAACTAATAAACACAGGTATGAACTAATCAACATAGGTACGAACTAATAAACATAGGTATGAACTAATAAACACAGGTATGAACTAATCAACATAGGTATGAACTAATAAACATAGGTATGAACTAATAAACATAGGTATGATCTAATAAACATAGGTACGAACTAATAAACATAGGTACGAACTAATAAACATAGGTATGAACTAATAAACATAGGTATGAACTAATAAACATAGGTATGAACTTATAAACATAGGTATGATCTAATAAACATAGGTATGAACTAATAAACATAGGTATAAACTAATAAACATAGGTACGAACTAATAAACATAGGTATGAACTAATAAACATAGGTACGAACTAATAAACATAGGTATGAACTAATAAACACAGGTATGAACTTATAAACATAGGTACGAACTAATAAACACAGGTATGAACTTATAAACATAGGTATAAACTAATAAACATAGGTACGAACTTATAAACATAGGTACGAACTTATAAACATAGGTACGAACTTATAAACATAGGTATGAACTAATAAACATAGGTATGATCTAATAAACATAGGTACGAACTAATAAACATAGGTACAAACTTATAAACATAGGTATGAACTAATAAACATAGGTACGAACTTATAAACATAGGTACGAACTGATAAACATAGGTACGAACTTATAAACATAGGTATGAACTTATAAACATAGGTATGAACTAATAAACATAGGTACGAACTAATAAACATAGGTATGAACTAATAAACATAGGTATGATCTAATAAACATAGGTACGAACTAATAAACATAGGTATGAACTTATAAACATAGGTATGAACTAATAAACATAGGTACGAACTTATAAACATAGGTACGAACTTATAAACATAGGTATGATCTAATAAACATAGGTACGAACTTATAAACATAGGTATGATCTAATAAACATAGGTATGAACTAATAAACATAGGTATGAACTAATAAACATAGGTATGAACTAATAAACATAGGTATGAACTAATAAACATAGGTATGAACTAATAAACACAGGTATGAACTAATAAACATAGGTACGAACTAATAAACATAGGTATGAACTAATAAACATAGGTACGAACTTATAAACATAGGTACGAACTAATAAACATAGGTACATACTTATAAACATAGGTATGAACTAATAAACATAGGTATGATCTAATAAACATTGGTACGAACTAATAAACATAGGTACGAACTAATAAACATAGGTATGAACTAATAAACATAGGTACGAACTAATAAACATAGGTATGATCTAATAAACATAGGTACGAACTAATAAACATAGGTACGAACTAATAAACATAGGTATGAACTAATAAACACAGGTATGAACTAATCAACATAGGTACGAACTAATCAACATAGGTATGAACTAATAAACATAGGTACGAACTTATAAACATAGGTATGAACTAATAAACATAGGTATGAACTAATAAACATAGGTACGAACTAATAAACATAGGTATGAACTAATAAACATAGGTACGAACTTATAAACATAGGTATGAACTAATAAACATAGGTATGAACTAATAAACATAGGTATAAACTAATAAACATAGGTATGAACTAATAAACATAGGTATGAACTAATAAACATAGGTATGAACTAATAAACATAGGTATGAACTAATAAACATAGGTATGAACTAATAAACATAGGTATGATCTAATAAACATAGGTACGAACTAATAAACATAGGTACGAACTAATAAACATAGGTATGAACTAATAAACATAGGTATGAACTAATAAACATAGGTATGAACTTATAAACATAGGTATGATCTAATAAACATAGGTATGAACTAATAAACATATGTATAAACTAATAAACATAGGTACGAACTAATAAACATAGGTATGAACTAATAAACATAGGTACGAACTAATAAACATAGGTATGAACTAATAAACACAGGTATGAACTTATAAACATAGGTACGAACTAATAAACACAGGTATGAACTTATAAACATAGGTACGAACTAATAAACATAGGTATGAACTAATAAACATAGGTACGAACTTATAAACATAGGTATGAACTAATAAACATAGGTACGAACTTATAAACATAGGTATGAACTAATAAACATAGGTACGAACTTATAAACATAGGTACGAACTTATAAACATAGGTACGAACTAATAAACATAGGTATGAACTAATAAACACAGGTATGAACTTATAAACATAGGTATGAACTAATAAACATAGATATAAACTAATAAACATAGGTATGAACTTATAAACATAGGTATGAACTAATAAACATAGGTACGAACTTATAACCATAGGTATGAACTAATAAACATAGGTACGAATTAATAAACATAGGTACGAACTTATAAACATAGGTATGAACTAATAAACATAGGTACGAACTTATAAACATAGGTATGAACTAATAAACATAGATATAAACTAATAAACATAGGTATGAACTTATAAACATAGGTATGAACTAATAAACATAGGTACGAACTTATAAACATAGGTATGAACTTATAAACATAGGTATGAACTAATAAACATAGGTACGAACTTATAAACATAGGTATGAACTAATAAACATAGGTATGATCTAATAAACATAGGTATGAACTAATAAACATAGGTACGAACTAATAAATATAGGTACGAACTAATAAACATAGGTACGAACTTATAAACATAGGTACGAACTTATAAACATAGGTACGAACTTATAAACATAGGTACGAACTTATAAACATAGGTACGAACTTATAAACATAGGTACGAACTTATAAACATAGGTACGAACTTATAAACATAGGTACGAACTAATAAACATAGGTACGAACTAATAAACATAGGTACGAACTTATAAACATAGGTACGAACTTATAAACATAGGTACGAACTTATAAACATAGGTACGAACTAATAAACATAGGTACGAACTAATAACATAGGTATGAACTTATAAACATAGGTACGAACTTATAAACATAGGTATGAACTAATAAACATAGGTACGAACTAATAAACATAGGTACATACTTATAAACATAGGTATGAACTTATAAACATAGGTACGAACTTATAAACATAGGTACGAACTTATAAACATAGGTACGAACTAATAAACATAGGTATGAACTAATAAACATAGGTATGAACTAATAAACATAGGTATGAACTAATAAACACAGGTATGAACTAATAAACATAGGTACAAACTAATAAACATAGGTATGAACTTATAAACATAGGTACGAACTAATAAACATAGGTATGAACTAATAAACATAGGTACGAACTAATAAACATAGGTACGAACTAATAAACATAGGTACGAACTTATATCATAGGTATGAACTAATAAACATAGGTATGGACTTATATCATAGGTATGAACTAATAAACATAGGTATGAACTTTTAAACATAGGTACGAACTTATAAACGTAGGTACGAACTAATAAACATAGGTACGAACTAATAAACATAGGTACGAACTAATAAACATAGGTACGAACTTATATCATAGGTATGAACTAATAAACATAGGTACGAACTAATAAACATAGGTACGAACTAATAAACATAGGTACGAACTTATAAACATAGGTACGAACTTATTAACATAGGTACGAACTAAACATAGGTATTCAATGTTTTATTATCTGTAATGAAATATATTCAATATTTTATTATATCTATGATAAAATATATTCAATATTTTATTATATCTATGATAAAATATATTCAATATTTTATTATTTATTATAAAAATATTCAATATTCTTTTCTGTATTTTATTGTATCTAACAACAACCGAAGCTTGTGTTTTGCATTAAATATTTTCAGCATATAAACCCCAATATTGTTTTGTTGTCTTAATCATCTTCAGATACAATACAAACTGGCCGGGTCATGTATTGTTGTAATTTCGGCGGAGGGTAACAGTTTTCCGTCGCTGTAAGGAACCTGTTCGTCAGCCCGGTATCCTATGGCACTGCCAATGTCTAATCGTTTTATAGTGGCTGGTTGTATTGTAATGTTTGACGGATACCCCAATATGTAAACCACAAGTGCATGTGCAAATAAAGACAGGGGCGTGTGTACGAGGGATAAATGGACACCTCTAACGGAGTGATAAATCGCCCCCTCCTCTGACACCTCTGAACGGTCCCTATCCGGATTATAGAGCCCCTCGGTCAACCCCTGTCAGACATGTGGTCGCGAATTAAAATAAAGTCATTTAAAACCGTTCGCTGATGAGGTTTGTGGTATTGTGGGGTACTGTCCAAGTTTGTTATCCCGCAGTCCAACGCAGCTTAAAGAACATCCAACTTCACACAACTCACATTGTCGTTATAGACTTATCATCAGCGGGTATTATATCTACATATATACTAAGATTGTGCGGCACGTATCCAGACTTAATCTAGATTCTACTGACATAGACAGCATGGACTTGTTTGGAAATTATATCATGGAGGGGTCCTATGTGTCCGGCACAGTTTGAACTATAAAGTGTTGTTACTTTAGCTGTACACGGATGAGACAGTTATTGCTGAGATGTCGTAACGGTAAGTTGGTCATGTTTGAAATGTAATGTAACTTTGAGTTTAGGCACTAAAGTAACATGCTGTATTCAATATTTAAGTTAACCTCATTTTCTGCTTTAATTAATATTTTTAAGATGTGGTGCTTATTCTGAAGTATTATAACTATTCATGTTTTGTACTGCTAGTTCTCACTTTGAGGCTATGGCATTCACTTGGATCTGACCTAGATTTACATGTCGGGTGTCGTTGATGAAGCAGAAAACGCTTACTCTACTAGAACACCTGGTCTTATTATCTTATACATTTACAATGGTCTCCATGTAAATCATTTCTTTGTAGGGTACCCAAAATGGAACATTTTTCAAAGAAACTAAATATTTCAAGTTTCTTGATTGTTTCAACTTAATCATGCCTTCAGCCTCCACCTTATGTATGTGTTTATAGTATTTGTTAGTCGAGCAACCTATATGGAACAGTTTAACATCCAAGTAAGCTAAAACACTGAACGATACATGCATTATTTAAATTAGTGTTATCATTTCACTATATTTTTTCACAATTAATGGCAAATGTATTGACTACTAAAATATTTATTTAAAAATAATTTTTTTACCTATATTTAATGCTTGAACCTCAGTTTGACTGCGCAGACGGTAGTGTGGTCGCAGGTGGTAACTGACATGTTCACCACAGAGAATAAAGTTATTATGTTGCGGTCATACAGTGTACTACCATACACGTCTACGAGGCCAAAATGAGGCTCAATCTGAAATATAAAGCATGTAAAATACAACAAATGAAACATAACACTCAGAACGTGACACTCAGAACGTAACACTCAGAACGTAACACGCAAAACGTTATACTCAGAACGTAACACTGAGAACGTGACACTCAGAACGTAACACTCAAAACATAACACTCAGAACGTAACGCCCAGAACCTGACACCCAAAAAGTAACACGCAGAACGTAACGCTCAGAACGTAACACTCAGAACGTGACACTCAGAACGTAACACGCAAAACGTAACACTCCGAACGTAACGCTCAGAATATAACACTCAGAACGTAACACGCAAAACGTTACACTCAGAACGTAACACTAAAAACGAAACACTCCGAACGTAACGCTCAGAACGTAACACACCGAACGTGACACTCAGAACGTGACACTCAGAACATAACACGCAAAACGTGACACTCAGAATATAACACTCAGAACGTAACACTCAAAACATAACACTCAGAACGTAACACTAAAAACGAAACACTCAGAACGTAACGCTCAGAACGAAACACTCAAAACGTAACACTCAGAACGTGACACCCAAAAAAGTATCACGCAGAACGTAACACTCAGAACGTGACACTCAGAACGTGACACTCAGAACGTTTCGCTCAGAACGTTTCGCTCAGAACGTAACACTCAGAACGTTTCGCTCAGAACGTAACACTCAGAACGTTTCGCTCAGAACGTAACACTCAGAACGTTTCGCTCAGAACGTAACACTCAGAACCCCTCGTCCAGTTAGACAGGTTTCGGATGATGACAGTAACCAAAGATACTACTGTATTGGTGATGTGGTTAATACTTGGAAGCTTCTTTTAAGCAGGCTGATGATTTCGCAGAATTGTGATCTAATTGTGTTGAATTATTACATGAAGCGGAGCATTAGCTCTACCATCAGGTGACATGTTGTCCTCAATGTATTTGTTTTAGTTGTCATACCCTCGTCTACAAATGATTACCGTGAAATGACCGAACACATGTCGTTATGACGAGAAAACCACCAACAAACACCGTTACTACACAGGTCAGTAGTAGCTGCCGCCAGAATCTGATGTGTCTTTTATCAAGTTTGTGGCTATGTCGTAATCTGGAACATGTATGATGAACGAGAACAACGTTCTATGACGTCACACATTTATGAGCCGTTTCATAATATTAAAACGTTAGTCGTAGGATTACGAAAATAACGAACATTGGTGTGTGATATTCTCCCCCCCCCCCCCCCCCCAAAAAAAAAACATCATTGTTTTACTTCTATTAGACCAACAGATCAGAACAATAAATGAGATCAGAAAATAGATCAGAACAACAGATTAGAACAAACAGATCAGAAACCGCTTATTTACACCATATAAATGTAACGTGGTACTGTACAACTAGTACACTGTACGATATCTCAGACAAGCTTGTGGGTACAGTTAATTAGCTAGCTACTTTTTATAAGGCGTTTACACATTTCTATTTCTTTCTCGATCAAAATATTATTGATCACAAAAATGTCACAAAAAGCAGTTTCCTTAAAAGTGAAAGCTGATAACTAAATTTTAAGAAATATAGAAATAAAAAAAAAAATACCAAAAAATACACGTTACGTTCATATAGATGTCTAATAAGTGGGAAACTGATACAAGTTTTAAATAATGTGTTGGGTTTTATGATCGGCTTTACAACGTGCCCTGTTTTTTTACATGGTTGCAATCAGAATATATTTCAATTGTATATCATAAAACTATTTATTGGCGGCGCGACTTATAAATGAAAACAACTCCAGAAATTACTCCTACGTAAGTTAAAGAAATATCACTCCGCTCCACAGTTCAAACACAAGGCTATCAATGATGATAGTAGACTTTTACGTATACAACCAATTGGGCGTGTCGTCCCGGTAACATCACGCGCCAACGAGTGTTATACGCCTAGGGCTACTTTCTCCACTAGTCGGGATATGTTGTTGCTAAGGGTTGCACATACATGCGTATCTTTGCAACACTTCAGAATATTAAAGAAACACGAGCAGTTATTTCAGTTTACTCGCATACCTTTTCCTAATTCGTAGAATGATTAGTTCAATGGGCATTTTTAGAAAATAGTCAAAATATGAAATGAGTGATGATATTAACATCTACGTGTGTACTTATGTACGAGGGGTGTTCCATAAATAATGTCATCAGTGCTTTATTTCGCGGAAATCGTGCAGTTTATGCACAAAACCACCTCGTGTCGATTGAGTGATCACTGGCTCGTGACACAGGTAAATATCTCGTCCACACGTTCACTGGACTCGGTACAGTGTACATCGTTTCATAGCCTATTCGTTAGACTAGACACAAAATGACAGGAAAACGAGCTGAAAATGTTCTTGAAATTAGGGTCTATATGAAAGGTAGGTCATTACTCGGCATAAAGGCTGTAGATATTCACCGCGAGGTGTGTGACATTTATGGGGAGGGCCAAATGTCTCACATGACTGTTTGTAGGTGGGTAGGTAAATTTAGTGCTGGGCAGCAGCAACTGAAAGATGCTGCTCACTCAGGTCGTCCTGCAACAACTACGACCAAAGGTAACATAGAAAAAATCCGAAATATCCTCTAAACTGATGCTCGATTCATCGTAAGACAATTGGCTCGAATGACAAACTTGTCGTTAGCAAGAGTTCATGCATATTTGAAGAAACACCTAAAAATTAGAAAGATAAATGCAAGATGGATACCCCATTTGTTAACGGATGAGCAAAAGAAGACGCGTGTAACAATGACAAAAAAACTTCTCAAAATGTACCCAAAATATAGTAAAAAGGCTTTTGATAATAAAGTCACTGGTGACGAGACCTGGGTGTATTATTTTGAACCAAAGCGGAAGGTTGCCAACCGAATATGGGCCACTTAAAATGCCAGACGCCCAAGTATTGCCAAACGAATACGAACGGTAAAGAAGGTATGCTATTTTTTTTAATAATAAGGGTCCAGCTATTCAAATCCCGGTGCCAAAAGGCAGAACGGTCACAGGCAAGTTCTATAGAACTACTACAAAAGTCGCCGCCCCAAAACAGGACTTAAGTATGTCCGACTTTTGCATGATAATGCACCCGCTCACAAGGCACGTATTGTGACTGACTTTTTGGAGTCAGAGAAGGTTACCGTCCTTCCGCACTCTCCGTATTCGCCAGACTTGGCCCCCTGCGACTATTTTCTCTTTCCAAAACTTAAATATCATTTATCTGGAAGGAGATACAATTCGAGAAATGCCCTTGGATCTGTTGTTTATCAATGTCTGATGGGTGTACCCATTGAAGAGTATTAAAAATGCTTCCAAAATGGATTGATCGGCTAAAAAGGTGTGTTCTGGCTGGCGGAGAGTATTTTGAAGGGCAGAGCAAATTAAAATGAACAAAAGCACTTCCGCTATATGAGCACCGATGCAAGTGACATTATTTTTGGAACACCCCTCGTAAGTTTGATAAAGACACATTATTATTCTCATCGTCATCAATATTTCGGTAATTTGTAGGCGCGTAATAATTGTGATCAAAGAGAGGTAATATTATGAATACTGATTAAATTATGTTTTTGCGTTATATACTGCGCTTTCTGTGATAAAAAAAAAACAGAATCAGAGAATACCAAAGCGTCAACAAAACAAAGTTATAGTTTCTACATATCTCTCGTTAAAGCTAAGTAAACTCTGAATGCGTATTAAAAAAAATCAGAGAATACCAAAGCGTCAACAAAACCATAATCCGAACGCAAAATCGATTAAACTAGGGGCAAAATAGGAACAAAGGAAAGATTTACATGGAGACTTTCGTTAAAGCACAAGATAATAAGACCAGGTGTTAAACCAGCGTACATGCAACGTAGAAAGGCTCGGCAGATTGATATGTGAAATATGAAAGTCATGAAATTTCAAATATGGCGCCGTTCACGCCTCAGAACGAAAACTAAACGATGATAGATATTGTTTGGTTGCGTCAACATTTTGAAACATGGAACAAATTTGGGATTCATTACATCTAATTATACAATACATGGATGCTGGTTCACTTCTTATTCCATTAAAACTTCTTAGACGGAGACGCAAAATATGGCGACTTCCTGTCGCGACGTTCGACCGCGTTACTACCATACTAGTGTGTCAGTGTGTGTACATAACGACCGTTGTAAGTGAAAAGGTATTTCAGAAGTGCTAGTAAAATTGTTTGATCTGAAATTCACAAGTGGTGAAAAGAAGAAAAAAATTCGAATTCATTTAAAAATTACCAATATATCAATGTAAACACACTGGGATTGTATTGTCTTAGGAACTACGGCTATCGTAGTTACCATCGTATCAACCCGCTGTGTAAGTGTGTTTCTTCGTTTAGCATATGGACATTATAAATGATGTATCTATAAGGAGCTAGTGTACGTCATTTTGGCTGTTTATACGTTAGTATGCCCAGAGTGGGAAACTAACATTTTCACTCTGAGCGCTAATGTGCACCACAGAATATGTTCATTGCCAATCGAAGGCATACTACCGTATACAAATAAAATGAAATAAAATCATTGAAAATTAAAAAGTAAAGCTTAACAAAAACATTTTGATACATTTTATACTTATCTTGGCTGCCCTGGAAGTAGGACGTGAGAATTGAGAATTAAGAACTGCTGCCCCAATGCATGATCGTAAGAGTCGACTAAATTTCGGGTGTAATATTTTCCGTCCTTTCTAAACCACTTTCTCCTTCCTTATGTCTATGTCGTCCCTGACACTACCTCACTTTTGGCATTTCGTTGAGCGTTTGCTTCTGTGAGGAAGGCTATGGGTTCTTTCCTCAGGCCAAGACATATCAGAGTCTCTAACAATGGTAGTTACTACTCCCTGCTTGACGTTCAACATTATGGGAGTGGAACGACCTGGTTCACCCGTTGTCAGTATAATCAAACCAAACCAAATTTCCATGTTGATATATTTGGTACTTATTCTTTAAATTTCCATGTACATACATCTACAAGTTATTTTGTAACTTATCTTTCTTTAAAGAATATTTATATATTCTTTAACTTAACTTTACCTTTAGTTCTGACCCTGCTCAACCTTACCTTTTCATGTTGATCAGTCATATAGATAAACAGAAAATGTATGATTATGCTGACACTGGTATCACATGTTACAATATTGTCATTTTTTTTATTTAACAAAGATATTTTAATACATAAAGTTATATACTGTTGACCAATCGTATATCAATGAAAGTTATCAGTATTATAAATATACAAACCATGTTTATATATACATTAATATTTGTGTTGGTATATAAGATTGGCCACAAATCTTACAACTGTACCGAATATTTATATGAAATAATAACTAACTAAAAGTTAACAGTTTTTAGACTAAATAAAGGATGCAATCTGATTGTATATTAGCTCTTTCACTAATTTTTCGACCTTTCAATAACATTTTGACACATATACTGTCAGTGTCGGCTAATTCATTTATAAGTAATCGACGTTCCTATTTATAAAGATTTTTTCAACTCGATGAATGTTTAATATCATGCTACATATTTTGGAGACTCGTCTGTATTAAAAACCGTTTAATTAAAACAGACCGATATAACCAATACTATGCCTAACAATTTGCCCGTGTCCAGTAGTATGTGCCGATGCCACACCCAGCATGTATGTGTAGAGGACGGTCCCTTTATCAGCTCTCGTAAGATCTGACCTATAACGTTAGCGTGACTGGTCAGAGCAGACTGTATACTACCTGCCGAGGCTGTGTGTTCCTCACTGTAGAGAAAGCACCGGCTACACTAAGTACCTCGCACTGCGCGTCGCCACCCTCCTTCCCTATGTCATCGGTACGCGAACCATCTGCTCCGAAAATGTAACCTCGTATCTCATTTGATCAAATTTGATTCATCTGTACATATATCTGTGTATGTTCAGTTATGAATGTTGGTCTCGGCACAGCCTGGGCCCAGCTAGTACACATATAGAGCACCACATGGTCCCAGTAGTCGCGCGGTGACACAAGTATTATTACATGAAACTCAACTAGGGTTGGAATCCAATGTTACCGCATTATTATATTGTTTCATCTTTATTATTCCAGATTATTTAATCCCGGGATTACTTTTGGTGTTAATGTGAGCAATTCATTTCGATGTGTCCAGGGAATCATTCAGACGATGCTGATAACTTCAATAGAACGGAATTACTCTGATGTAGACTAAGCGAAGTGTACCTATAAGTTCGAACTTCTCACCATGTGTTTTTAAGAATTTCAGGATATATCTATTCAACTTGGAATTTGTTGTTGAGTGTAAGACGTGGATTATTTCTTCTATAACGTGTCCGAAGGCATGGTTACATTGACCCAGCGTCATGAACCTGACTGGGCAGATCTCTAAGGAACCATGCGGATGTTTTACTTCTGGACTGTGCTACTACTAGGACTTCCGGCGGCCTATGGTTACTTTGGGTAAGTACTATGTATATATGCATATTTTCACGAAAATAATTGGTTTCACGTCGGGTATTTCGTTGTTTCTCTAAGTCATATCACTACTTGTCCTTTTATCTTTGGTTAAAATCAATTAGTTAGAGTCATTGGCTATAATGTGCCGTACTGGGAAAGTTGGTCTTATTAATAAATACTTTGGTTTAAAGTAAATATTTGGTAAGTATTCATCAACTCTTTAGGTTCGTTGTTGACTTTATTTAAGAGGAATACTATTTTTTAAAGAGTTCATTTTATCTAGAAAGGATACAATATTTCGTGTGCAGGTGTTGTACTGGTACTAAAGCAAATCAAAATGATTGTTGGTTAAGATTTTCGTCTCTTACCATGTTAGTTATGTTGGTTTATGAAAAGTGTTTGTTACAAATTATTTCTACGATGAAAGTTGGTTGAATTCTTTGTTAAACTTTCTATAAGTGTTTGTAATTACTTATTTGTAAGTAAAGTACAATCATGATTCTTTATTTGTTTCTGAGGTGAATTTTGACCCTTTTCTTTTAAAGAAGGCAAGGACTAGTTTAATCAGTTTTAAGGGTATCTATAAATTTTGGTCTATTCTATATTTTAAGACAAGTGTTGGTTGAAATTATTTATAAGACCTTCTATTGGTATTGTCCATAACTTACTTGTTAAGTAAGTGTCTATATTTGTGTCCGAGGTTAGTGTTTGTGTTTTTTATTCATAAGATAAAGTTGTTTTTTCCTTATTCATAAGATAAGAGTACTGTTGTTCGTTCTTTGTTTCTTACTTAGGAATTGGTCTTACCTTCTTACTAAGACAAAAGTTGGTAAACAGCTCTTTTTAAGACTTTCGAAAAGTGTTGCTAATTACTTATTTGTAAGGTAAGTATTTGTCTATATTTGTTTCTTAGGTGAGTGTTGACGTTTTCTTACTAAGAAGGCAAATGCTGGTTAAATTAGTTTTAATAGTATAATTGCTAGTCTGTCTTCGTTTCTAAGTGCTGGTTAAAATCATCTATACGACTTTCTATACGTGATGGCCGTTATTTTTTTGTAAGGTAATGTCTTTCCGTGTTTCTTAGGTCAATGTATGTCTTTCATCTTTTCTAAGGCAAGTATTGGTTAAAATCATTTAATTATTGGTCATTACTTATTTCTAAAGAAAGTGTCTTTGTTTGTTTCTAAGTTAAGTGTTAGCATTTAAAAAAAAAAAATAAAACACGTGTTGGTTTATCATTTTTCATTAGAAAAGAGTTGGTCTTTCTAAAAAGTTAGTCTTTCCTTCACATACATTAAGACAACTTTCTATAACTGTTGGCCTGCATTTCTTCATAATGTTGGTGTTTGTCTGTTATCACTCAAGGTATTGTTGGTATATTATAGCTCTATATCACCAGGAACATGATGGTTTATGTTGTTATCGTTCGTTAAGGTCAGTACTTGTCTATTGTTTAACGTCCTATTAACAGCCAGGGTCATTTAAAGAAAATTTGTAACTATTGTATTTTTATTTTTGTAAGACAGTGCATGGTTTGATATTTGATAG
Organism: Mimachlamys varia; assembly: GCA_947623455.1. Classification (NCBI taxonomy): domain Eukaryota; kingdom Metazoa; phylum Mollusca; class Bivalvia; order Pectinida; family Pectinidae; genus Mimachlamys; species Mimachlamys varia. The sequence continues at coordinate 28,220,037 of OX392543.1, forward strand.
GAAATGAGCGAGTCTGTGTTTAGTTGATGAAATATTGGATGTGGCATAACACCTGTTTCTCTATCACCATGTCAGGGGTAGACGATGGTGCATTGTTATTTAGAAGTTGTTGGTATATAATTATTTATAAACTAATTGGTCGTTTATAATGTCATAAAGTAATCATTCCTATTTACATTATTTTACATGATTTTGCCTATTTTACTTAGTAAAATTTTAATTTATTATTATTTGAGATACAAACGAATAAGTAATGCAGACATTGAGATATTATTGCATTCTCAATGTTTTGCTAGGCATATTGTGGAAATAGCGCAAGTTCTATATTTTTGAGCTTGCATGTAAATATTTCATTTGTACATTTCATTTAAAAACCCAAACAGCTAGAGATGATATCCCTCCCCTCTTTGTTAAAGGAGTTAATGAGGAGGTCTAGAAAACACTATTGTCTTTATAGGTACTTTGCTTTTTGTCATTGTTGTATTGAAGCCAATTAACCATATACGATACATTTACAAAGAAGTTTCGCACATGATTGTAAAGGTGCTTGTTTTGCATGGTTGTTTTGTTATAATACTATTTCAAATTTAAATACTTTAATTAAACTTTCAAATACCATTTTAATCGACGTGGAATATCATAATATTTATAAAAGCTTTCCATCGCGATTTGATACTAGTTTCCATGGTAACTGATTAAAACGTACATTTTAGGAAAGATTTTGTAAAGTTTTACATATAGATTTACCTTTAGAAACACAAAACATATTAATTGCCTATTTTGGTACTAAGGAGATTTTTTTACTGTGCAGTAGTTATTACTTTAGTTGCTTTAATGGATACTACGAAGAAATAATTTTTGTCACTCGATAAGATGTATTTTTCAGATAAATGATATTTTGACGGAACTAATATAAACGATTTTTAAGGTTTAACACAAGATGCTTCGGTTACAGAGATAGCAATGACGTATGTTTAATATAAGTAACATCGACATCTTAGGTTCTCGAGAAATTCTTTCAAATGTTTTCATCATACAGGGATAACTCGTAAAAGCATCAAACGGTTACTGTATACTTTTCAAAAATGGCTTTTATTAATGCTTAATTGAGAAAATATCTCTATGGATATCTTCTGTTTAAAATGTTTTAACGAATACTTTAGCTCATGAAAGGTTTTCAATACATAATATTAAATGGAAAATTCGTTTCTGAAGTAAAAGTGTTACTTCGATCAAAATATCGAAACGTTATATGGTTTGGAATAGCAATACATTACGTGCCCTTATTAACATGTAGTATCAATTAACTTCATCTCTTAAACAATAACTATGAGTTAACATTTGTAAACCCTTTATACATATATTTTTGTAGTATTTGTTTCAGGGTCAAAATGATCTAACAAACAGACAGTATTAATTACCATAACATTGTGAACAATAAGTATGAGATACCGTGATATCGTGAACAGAAACATCACATTGCACAAACATTTACTACATTACATAACACAAACATTTACTACATTACATAGCACAAACATTTACTACATCACATTACACAAATATTTACTACATTACATTACACAAACATTTACAGCATCAAGTTACTCAAACAATTACTACATCACATTACACAGACATTTGCTACATCACATTACACAAATATTTACTACATTACATTACACACACATTTATTACAAAACCTTTTATTACATCACATAACACAAACATTTGCGACATCACATAACACAAACATTTACTAAATAACATTATACAAACATTTGCTACATCACATTACACAAACATTTACTAAATCACATTACACAAACAAACATCACATTACACAAACATTTACTAAATCACATTACACAAACAATTGCTACATCACATCACACAAACATTTACTACATCACATCACACAAACATTTACTTCATCACGATACACAAACATCTACTACCTCACATTACACAAATATGTACTACATCCCTTAACAAAAACATTTACGTCTTCACATAATACCAACATATCCTTTATCCCACATCACACAACACAAACATTTACAAAATCCTAAAATACTTATTCTTACTTCACTCTTAACGCAAACATTTATTACATCACAGTATACAAGTATTTTTACATCACAGTTCATATCACCCATTTAAATCATTTCATTTTATCCCTTTACGTAACCTTATTTCATGAATAACTTCATAAAATTCAAATATGATTACACTGCTTCAAAATATTAAATATTATGTCATAACACGTAAACAAAACAATACTCTGTTCCGTTGCCTATGTTAACCTTGAAATCTCCATCTCCATGCCGTTAACATGACATAATTCTGTAATTAACACTGGGTACTAAAAGTGACCTAGATCTGCCGGAACGGAAAACAAACAGTACACACCTTGTATGTGTATACAACCATAATAATGACGATAAATATAAGGATAAGCTACACTGACTACATCGTGTAATGCTTGGACGGTTTGTTATTTCGCGATGAATACTCAAAACATAATTTGGACTATTGATCGAAGCCAATTTACTCAAATGAATCAGGAAAGACTCGCTGGTAACAGCTATATGATAGTTATAGACAGGATGTCGCTTGAATGGACACAAAAGGCGAATGTCACATCATTTATTTGAAACATATTTGTTTCATCTTATTTTAAGAAAGAAATCTTAACGTTATGAATTTTCTGAAAAAGGATATCTCACAACAATCAACTCCCCCGGTGCGATATTGCAACGGAAATCAAGTTCACTATCGAAAGATACATTCAAAGTTATGTTCTTAAGAGCTGGTCATTTGATGATATTCTGGTAGATTTTTGTTCATATTTGGCCTGAAACAGTTAAGTTTTCACCGTCAGCCCTCACATCGAAAGTGTGGCAACTGTGTTAGATTTTAGTTTACACTTCATCTATTGTTACCCCACATTGTTGTAATATCATATCAAAGGCCGTACAGAATCTATGATATGGAGTTATTATGTGAAACGTTACAAAAACTATACAACAGGGATATATTTAATAAGAGTATTCAGTATACAGTCGAACCTCGATATTTCGAAATCGTATAACTCGAAGGCCCCTTTGATTCGAAGTATTTCGTCGATCCCGACCTTACACTAGCATTCTAACTCGCGTAACTCGAAAACTCGGATAGCTCGAGAAATCGTCCTATGAACCTGTCGTCTTCGAGAAAAGAGATTCGACTGTATCTTCAAACAAAATAAATATATCGTAGTGACTTATCTATCACAGCAACCGTACACCAAGCGTTAGTTACAGGTTCATTTAAAGGTACTTCTGAAATGCGACACAGGTAACCATGCTGAAGGATAAGATTTGGTAAACGGCCAGTAAAAACGATAACTAGTGATTTACTTCTCGGCAAACATTCATAAAACAAGAAAACGTATTTTATTTAAACGACATCCGTTCATATTCTGAGGTCATTAAATAATGTTCGAAGCTTTGAAGTGTAAATGATGATATTCTTCAAAAGCACTATTGCTTGGATGCCTTACTCGTTTTTATGCGACCTAACTCCTTACACACCAGAATAAAACCTCTCTGTTTTGACAACTACATGGGTAGATTGTTGTTCAGTGGACAGTAAATTACTCATAACTCCTATAGGTCTCTCTCTCAGGACTGATGGGTGACGTTTTTACGTTTTTCTAAGTGTTCCCGTCATTTTGATTTGTAATTCAATATAGCTCTAGGAATTAAACAATCAATGGTATCAGATTTTATCAGGGATACTTTCCACATAAATGTCCCTTCTCTGATATATGTAATACATTATGTATTTTCGGATAACATTCCATATATTTCCTATGGTTTATAATTATAATCATACGTTCCCTTTTGATATTTTGAAATATTAGGTAACATAGAAAGGAAGGTTATACATTAACAAAAAAAATAGGTTTCAAAACCTGAATGTCTTTTCTTATCTTGATACAGAAACGAAGTTTCCATTGACTCAAACTAGCATTGTTGATTACGTCCACCACCTCCCACTGACCCTCCAATCAAATCCAAGTATTTGGATGTCATTGCTGGTTGGCTCATGGTCCCTAGCACCATGAGTTTGATAAATCGATAAATGAACTGGAAACCAATTTTAGTCAAATTCAGTTTTTACCCATTGAATTGAATCATGACGGCACAGATCCGTGTATAATCTTCTTCCATTTGTTCTATAAAAAATCAGAGAATACCAAAGCGTCAACAAAACCATAATCCGAACCAAAATTCGATTAAACTAGAGGCAAAATAGGAACAAAAGAAAGATTTACATCGAGACTCTCGTAAAATCACAAGAGAATAAGACCTGATGTTCCGGAAGAGTAAGCGTCTTTTGCTTCATCGACGACACCCGCCATGTAAATCTTTGTCACATCGAAGTAAACACCAAGTTCTTAAAAACGAGAACCGAGTATCATTGTCAATCACAAGTAAACACACTAATGAGCATACTCAAAAACGTTCATCTTCATATCACTTAAAGATACATAATATTTATCAATGAGACAAATATAGCGACCATATAAAGCATTGCTACACTTTTGACAATATATTAATTTCAATACTGGTAGCCTAAATAATTGTTTCGCTATCGACAGTATCCGCTTGCTAATATTGATGATGTTATATTGATGATATATGTTTCTTGATATTGATGATATAATCTTGTTGATATTGACAATAACGCTTGTTAAATATCGATAATTAAAGCTTTTTACTATTGATGATATAAACTTGAATACCATACAAGCTTATGAATGCTAACGATACAATCTTTTTTTTATATTGACGATACAATCTTGTTTTATTAATGATACAATCTTGTTATATTGATGATATAATCTTCTTGATTATAATGATACAATCCTGTTTATATTGACGATACAATCCTGTTTATATTGATGATACCATCTTTTTAATATTAACGACACAATCTTGTTTATATTAATGATACAATCTTGTTTATATTGACGATATAATCCTGTTTATATTGATGATACAATCTTGTTTATATTGATATCACAATCTTGTTGATACTGACGATACAATCCTGTTTATATTGACGATACAATCTTGTTTGTATTGACGATACAATCCTGTTTATATTGATGATACAATCCTGTTTATATTGATGATACAATCCTGTTTATATTGACGATACAATCTTGTTTATATTGATGATACAATCCTGTTTATATTGACGATACAATCTTGTTTATATTGATGATACAATCCTGTTTATATTGACGATACAATCTTGTTTGTATTGACGATGAAATCTTGTTTATATTGATGATACAATCCTGTTTATATTGATGATACAATCTTGTTTATATTGATGATACAATCTTGTTTATATTGACGATACAATCTTGTTTATATTGATATCACAATCTTGTTGATACTGACGATACAATCCTGTTTATATTGACGATACAATCTTGTTTGTATTGACGATGAAATCTTGTTTATATTGATGATACAATCCTGTTTATATTGACGATACAATCCTGTTTATATTGACGATACAATTTTGTTTATATTGACGATGAAATCTTGTTTATATTGATGATACAATCCTGTTTATATTGACGATACAATCCTGTTTATATTGACGATGAAATCTTGTTTATATTGACGATACAATCTTGTTTATATTGACGATACAATCTTGTTTATATTGACGATACAATCCTGTTTATATTGACGATGAAATCTTGTTTATATTGACGATGAAATCTTGTTTATATTGATGATACAATCCTGTTTATATTGACGATACAATCTTGTTTATATTGACGATACAATCCTGTTTATATTGACGATACAATCCTGTTTATATTGACGATACAATCCTGTTTATATTGACGATACAATCCTGTTTATATTGACGATGAAATCTTGTTTATATTGATGATACAATCCTGTTTATATTGACGATACAATCTTGTTTATATTGACGATACAATCCTGTTTATATTGACGATACAATCCTGTTTATATTGGCGATACAATCTTGTTTATATTGACGATACAATCTTGTTTATATTGACGATACAATCCTGTTTATATTGACGATACAATCCTGTTTATATTGGCGATACAATCTTGTTTATATTGACGATGAAATCTTGTTTATATTGATGATACAATCTTGTTTATATTGACGATGAAATCTTGTTTATATTGACGATACAATCTTGTTTATATTGACGATGAAATCTTGTTTATATTGACGATGAAATCTTGTTTATATTGACGATGAAATCTTGTTTATATTGACGATACAATCTTGCTTATATTGACGATGAAATCTTGTTTATATTGACGATACAATCTTGTTTATATTGACGATACAATCTTGTTTATATTGACGATGAAATCTTGTTTATATTGACGATGAAATCCTGTTTATATTGACGATACAATCTTGTTTATATTGATGATACAATCCTGTTTATATTGACGATACAATCTTGTTTGTATTGACGATGAAATCTTGTTTATATTGATGATACAATCCTGTTTATATTGATGATACAATCTTGTTTATATTGATGATACAATCTTGTTTATATTGACGATACAATCTTGTTTATATTGATATCACAATCTTGTTGATACTGACGATACAATCTTGTTTGTATTGACGATGAAATCTTGTTTATATTGACGATGAAATCCTGTTTATATTGACGATACAATCCTGTTTATATTGACGATACAATCTTGTTTATATTGACGATACAATCTTGTTTATATTGATGATACAATCCTGTTTATATTGACGATACAATCTTGTTTATATTGATGATACAATCCTGTTTATATTGACGATACAATCTTGTTTGTATTGACGATGAAATCTTGTTTATATTGACGATGAAATCTTGTTTATATTGACGATACAATCCTGTTTATATTGACGATACAATCTTGTTTATATTGACGATACAATCTTGTTTATATTGACGATACAATCCTGTTTATATTGACGATACAATCCTGTTTATATTGGCGATACAATCCTGTTTATATTGACGATGAAATCTTGTTTATATTGATGATACAATCCTGTTTATATTGATGATACAATCTTGTTTATATTGACGATGAAATCTTGTTTATATTGACGATGAAATCCTGTTTATATTGACGATACAATCTTGTTTATATTGATGATACCATATTTTTTCTATTGACGATATAATCCTGTTTATATTGATGATACAATCCTGTTTATATTGATGATACAATCTTGTTTATATTGACGATACAATTTTGTTTATATTGACGATATAACCCTTGTTATATTAGTGATACAATCTTGTTTATATTGACGATACAATCCTGTTTATATTGACGATACAATCTTGTTTATATTGACGATACAATCTTGTTTATATTGACGATACAATCCTGTTTATATTGACGATACAATCCTGTTTATATTGACGATGCAATCTTGTTTATATTGACGATGAAATCTTGTTTATATTGACGATACAATCCTGTTTATATTGACGATACAATCTTGTTTATATTGACGATGAAATCTTGTTTATATTGATGATACAATCCTGTTTATATTGACGATACAATCTTGTTTATATTGACGATACAATCCTGTTTATATTGACGAGACAATCCTGTTTATATTGGCGATACAATCCTGTTTATATTGACGATACAATCTTGTTTATATTGACGATGAAATCTTGTTTATATTGATGATACAATCTTGTTTATATTGACGATGAAATCTTGTTTATATTGACGATGAAATCTTGTTTATATTGACGATGAAATCTTGTTTATATTGACGATACAATCTTGCTTATATTGACGATGAAATCTTGTTTATATTGACGATGAAATCTTGTTTATATTGATGATACAATCCTGTTTATATTGACGATACAATCTTGTTTATATTGACGATACAATCCTGTTTATATTGACGATACAATCCTGTTTATATTGGCGATACAATCTTGTTTATATTGACGATGAAATCTTGTTTATATTGATGATACAATCCTGTTTATATTGATGATACAATCTTGTTTATATTGACGATGAAATCTTGTTTATATTGACGATGAAATCCTGTTTATATTGACGATACAATCTTGTTTATATTGTTGATACCATATTTTTTCTATTGACGATATAATCCTGTTTATATTGATGATACAATCCTGTTTATATTGATGATACAATCTTGTTTATATTGATGATACAATCCTGTTTATATTGATGATACAATCTTGTTTATATTGACGATACAATTTTGTTTATATTGACGATATAACCCTTGTTATATTAGTGATATAATCTTGTTTATATTGACGATATGATCTTGTTTATATTGACGATGAAATCTTGTTTATATTGACGATGAAATCTTGTTTATATTGATGATACAATCTTGTTTATATCGACGATACAATCTTCTTGATAATAATGATACTATCGTGTTATATTGACGATACAATCTAGTTTATATTTATGATACATTTATGTTTATATTGATGATACAATTTTGTTTATATTGACGATAAAAGCAAATGATTAAAAGATTGAACAACGAATAGCTACAATCAGCACAGAAGAACGAAACACATCAAAACATCGACACAAGAGCAACAATATTAAATCACATCTCTTCTAGTCTAGATTATAAAATACCACAGTAGCAACATACTGGAATTAAATACTAAATAAATTTCACAGAACCAAGAATATTAAACAAAAGAAATACACGGCATGAATCGAAACTAATCAGAGAGAGACCCTGTATTCCAGACAGTTAAACATTGGCCTATAACCTGTCTGCTAAAGGAACCATTGTCTATTACAGGCACGTACTTACATTCGTAGATCACCAAGAAGTTCGTCGTGAATTTATTTCTTTAAGCAATGTCTTCTCAATAATCGAACGACCCAGGGTACTGATACTTGTCCTGTAGCATCCTGGGATGAAGGAAACAGACTTTTTTCTCGACAGCCCAAAGACACGGGATTCTTCTATAAGGCAACTAGCATGCTTGGATAAAGGGGCTATCAATTTTGTTGAAATAAATGAGATTGGCCTACGTTCAAGGTCACATGGGTCAAAAGTGTTTAAACCTTCAAAGCAACTTCTTCTCAATACCCGAAAGGCCAAGGGTATGATATCTTGCTTGCAGCGCGCTGGGAAAAGGGCTACCATATCTATTCAAATGAATGACCTTGTCCTACAATGTCACGGGAGGTAAATGTGTTTAAAATCTTCAAGCAAACCCAGGGTTCTGATATTGGGCTGATAGCATACTGCGGTGAAAGGCTACTTAGTTAAATCAAGCAAAATACCTTGACTTATGTTTAAGATCACAAGAGTCAAATATGTTTAAAAACTCTTAATAACTAAGAAGCCTATATAGTTATAATGACTGCATTAAAGGGCTAGCACGTTTATTCGAATTATTGGTTTCATATATTTTATATTCACGGTCTAAAGGTTCAAATGCCAAGACACAATGCGACTTCGCCTGACTATACAAATAAAATGCCTTGGTGTTTATTTTAGGACCTTTTCAAATTAAAACTGTGATATTTTGCCTGCAGTTTTATTCTAGGTTTCCAAATGTGACATTGATACTAGGTGAGCGATGCAAGCCCATTGAACCTTTTGTTGTTAAACGAACCATGTTTTGTAACTAGAAGGGGGTGTTAGATGTGTATAGTAACAACAACTCAGTTGTTACTTCATCTTCCGAAAAAATAAGCCTTAACTAGCTCTTAACACCTGTTCTGTTATCAAATAATATAATAATTATCTTATTTTAGACTCCCTGCTAACTCATCTGTACTTAAATAAGCCGGACGCTTTCTTATGATAATCAAATGTATATGCCTATGGTTCTATGTTATATGTACCTACTATGAACATTTCTAAAGAACTGCATGCAAACGTCTCATTATTCATGTGTCAACCTAACACCCCTACCTGTAGTCTGACACCTGCTAATTGACTGTACTAATGCCCCGTGTTATGTCATACTTCTTGTTGCGTACCTTTACGGTAAGGTAAATACATATAGACCCATTTCAAACATTTGTGGTGAGATATAGCGACCTGCATCCTCATCTGTTAGGTAGCGACATATGGCAGGAAGGTATGCTGCCACTCTGTGTGATTTACCGGGGTCCTAAACCACTAACATGTCAATCAACCGCGTTCAGACAGGTATAAACCAACACATAGAACACTTACCTGTGACGTACAGTAAACAAACCTGCAATACGTATTTAGTATATCATACCTGCAAGTCAATAGGACGTTACTTATGAAATTTGATAAGTGACCTTGTATAACCTTAAAGGACTACTAATGTGTGACCTTGTAGAATCCCCTAAGACTACTGATGTGTGACCTTGTAGAATCCCCTAAGACTACTGATGTGTGACCTTGTGTAATCATAAAAGTCTACTGATGTGTGACCTTGTATAATCCTATAAGACTACTGATGTGTGACCTTGTATAATCCTATAAGACTACTGATATGTGACCTTGTAGAATACTATAAGACTACTGATGTGTGACCTTGTAGAATCCCCTAAGACAACTGATGTGTGACCTTGTATAATCATAAAAGTCTACTGATGTGTGACCTTGTATAATCCTATAAGACTACTGATGTGTTATCTTGTATAATCCTTTAAGACTACTGATGTGTGACCTTGTACAATACTATAAGACTACTGATGTGTGACCTTGTATAACTATATAAGACTACTGATGTGTGACCTTGTATGATCCTATAAGTATACTGATGTGTGACCTTGTATAATCATTAAAGTCTACTGATGTGTGACCTTGTAAAATCATAAAAGTCTACTGATGTGTGACCTTGTATTATCATAAAAGTCTACTGATGTGTGACCTTGTATAATTATATAAGACTACTGATGTGTGACCTTGTATGATCCTATAAGTATACTGATGTGTGACCTTGTATAATCCTGTAAGACTACTGATGTTTGACCTTGTATAATCCCATAAGACTACTGATGTGTGACCTTGTAGAATCCCCTAAGACAACTGATGTGTGACCTTGTAAAATCATAAAAGTCTACTGATGTGTGACCTTGTATAATCCTATAAGACTACTGATGTGTTATCTTGTATAATCCTATAAGACTACTGATGTGTGACCTTGTACAATACTATAAGACTACTGATGTGTGACCTTGTATAACTATATAAGACTACTGATGTGTGATCTTGTATGATCCTATAAGTATACTGATGTGTGACCTTGTATAATCCTATAAGACTACTGATGTTTGACCTTGTATAATCCCATAAGACTACTGATGTTTGACCTTGTATAATCCTATAAGACTACTGATGGATGACCTTGTATAATCCTGTAGGACACCTGATGTGCGACCTTGTAAAATCATATATGTCTACTGATGTGTGACTTTGTATAATCCCATAAGACTACTGATGTTTGACCATGTATAATCCTATAAGACCACTGATGTGTGACATTGTATAATCCTATAAGACTACTGATGTGTGACTTTGTATAACCTTGTAAGTATACTCATGTGTGACCTTGTATAACCTTATAAGTCTACTGATGTGTTACCTTTTATGACCATATAAGACTACTGATGTGTGACCTTTTATAACCATACAAGACTACTAATGTGTGACCTTGTATAATCCTATAAGTCCACTGATGTGTGACCTTGAATAATCATATAAGACAACTGATGTGTGACCTTGTATAATCCTATAAGACTACTGATGAGTGACCTTGTATAACTATATAAGACTACTGATGGGTGACCTTGTATAACTATATAAGACTACTGATGTGTGACCTTGTATAACTATATAAGACTACTGATGGGTGACCTTGTATAATTATATAAGACTACTGATTGGTGACCTTGTATAACTATATAAGACTACTGATGTGTGACCTTGTATACTCCTGTAAGACTACTGATGTGTGACCTTGTATAATCCTATAAGACTACTGATGGGTGACCTTGTATAACTATATAAGACTACTGATGGGTGACTTTGTATAACTATATAAGACTACTGATCGGTGACTTTGTATAACTATATAAGACTACTGATGGGTGACCTTGTATAACTATATAAGACTACTGATGGGTGACCTTGTATAACTATATAAGACTACTGATGTGTGACCTTGTATAATCCTGTAAGACTACTGATATGTGACCTTGTATAACTATATAAGACTACTGATGTGTGACCTTGTATAACTATATAAGACTACTGATGTGTGACCTTGTATAATCCTGTAAGACTACTGATGGGTGACCTTGTATAATCCTATTAGACTACTGATGTGTGACCTTGTATAATCCTATAAGACTACTGATTTGTGACCTTGTATAACTATATAAGACTACTGATGGGTGACCTTGTATAACTATATAAGACTACTGATGTGTGACCTTGTATAATCCTGTAAGACTTCTGATGTGTGACCTTGTATAATCCTATAAGACTACTGATGGGTGACCTTGTATAATCCTATAAGACACTGATGTGTGACCTTGTATAATCCTATAAGACACTGATGTGTGACCTTGTATAATCCTATAAGACTACTGATGTGTGACATTGTATAATCATATAAATGTGTGTAATTGTATTCAATTCATTTCAGTTTATTACGAAGTGCACATTGCAAATTGACACACAGGTATAGTCATATTGAACATTACATTACAAATATCTAAAACAATGGTTAAGAACATACATGTATTCAATAGAGTCAAGTCCACAATCAATACATAACACTCATAAATTCGTTAGCTAGTGAAAAGATGGAAAAAATGTTAAATCTGGTCCGAAGGAAACTTATCAGAACTAGAAGAAGATAAATTACTTTACTAGATCATACAAAACGTATCAATTCAGATTTCAAGAAAATAACGAAGTTCGAATTCAATCACGCCTTCTTACCTGAAGGTAGGCCAGAACTATATACATCAATGGTAAAGAAAATGATATTATACGATCTTTGTTTGGTACATCACCTATATCCTAATCCCATTATACATAACAAAGCATACTGTTTCCTTGACACCCTATAAGGTTTCAAAAATAATAAATATATTTCTTTCATAATTCTCAGCCTTAATTTACAATACATGAACACATGAAACGTGTTGCGTCCTTCCTTGTACAGCTTGGGTATTCAACGCAATAGTGAATGTACATGTCCCATTATGATAAAGAAAATCCAAATGACAAAATTGATCTACCACCTCTATAGATTTACCATCAAACGTCCACTTCTCATTTGGAAACAATCCATTACTTTTCCTGAAAACGACTATTTTTCGACATTTAAAAGCCAAATTGCAGTTTCAAGGATAATATTTAAAAACTTCCAACATAATTTGAAGGTCCACTATATCCTCAGAGGGAAATACAGTGTCAACAGCGTACATAATTAAAAACAAATTAAGCAATTGAAAAAGATAACTTTGTCAATTTGGCTTACTCAACTCGGATTATCTATGTAATTGACAAATAAGATATTATTGGCGATAAAGATTCCCCTTGCATGGCTTGCAATGATCCGACGTGTAAGAAGTATTTGAACGATAATTGACCTTGAAGCTGTACACACGACTTAATACCGTGGTATATAGAATTTATAACATTAAGCAACCGTCCTCAACTACAGATTTCAATAAAAACACCACAGTTTATCATGTGATATACAATCAAATGTTATTATAGAATCTACAAAAACGCAATAAAGTCTTTAATTACATTGTAAGGGTTTTAAAAATCAAGGTATTAATACAAAAATTGCATCTCTGTTACCACTCCCCGGCTTAAAACAGAACTGCGCATCCGTAATTGCATTCTCATTTTCGCTCCAAGTTAACATTCATAGATTAAAATTCAAAGATGTCTGATACTATGACCTATGGTCTTTAAGACTCCTATAAGATGACGTAACACACACACACACACATGCTGTACCTTTTGAATTTAGTAATAGATACAGTATACCGAAAAAATGAATTAAACTGCATCATACCGCTGTTCCGTACTTCTAGGACTCATAAGTGATGCTAGCGGCCAAAAGGTGGGAATCCAAAATCTCTAAACTAATGTAGAAGCAGCAGGGTCAGATGTGTAAAACGCCTTTAATTTATGAATTAAGCAATAGAATTGAATAAGTACAGTATAATTTCAACTCGTGTATTACAAGAATGTGTACATTATGTTATCGAAAGCGAGTAATTTACTCTAAAAATGTCCTGCTTTGGGAAATTTATATAGGGATGTGTTCTATGTTCTGCCTTGATTTGGAAATTTATATAGGGATATGTTTTATGTTCTACATTAATTTGGAAATTCATATAAGATATGTTTTATGTTTTACATTAATTTGGAAATTCATATAGGATATGTTTTATGTTTTACATTGATTTGGAAATTAATATAGGGATGTGTTTTATGTTCTGCCTTGATTGGGAAATTTATATAGGGATGTGTTTTAAGGTCAAACTTGATTGGGAAATTTATATAGGGGTGTGTTTCATGTTTTTCCTTGATTGGGAAATTTATATAGGGATGTGTTTTATGTTCTGCCTTGATTGGGAAATTTATATAGGGATGTGTTTTAAGGTCAAACTTGATTTAGAAATTTATATAGGGATATGTTTTATGTTCTGCCTTGATTGCAGACCAGTTTGTTCCTTTCAAATCAATATTCCCTGTCCATTGTCCTGTCACGTTTAAGTACATACGAAACAAACTGTCTTCTGTTTTTTCCAAAACATTTTTCACCAATAATCAGTCGATGTCGACATTTTTAGTGTATTTTTTTAAGAATCATATATCACGTATACTAAAATAATTTTACTAATTATGTTATATTGAAATTAATGAAATTCCATAAATGTATAATCGAATGAAGATTGTTAAACTATTTATTATTATATATTCCATATATTTCAGTTTTGTAAGTCAACATGCGAACGTTGCGAGGGGTAGAACGAATTTTGGGTACGTTTTTAACTTATTTAAGACTTTGTTCAAGGGAAAGAGGGTATATTTAAACATGTGTAATAAAACAAGCATTACTTTGTTTTTCATTATTATTTATTTCTTATAATATACCCAAGCTTCCTTCAGGAGAACCAATATGTTGAAGGGGGATCTAATGAAGTCAATAAAGTTCTATTGAACATTCAGGAAATATCACAATATCCCTGAGACCTTTTTCAATAAGAATGCTTTATAGAGCCATGATATTAAACACAATGGGTATGTAACACATTATAGTATTTACCTATATGTTTCTTACCTGGATTATATTGACTCTAACATGAACAAGCTAATCTAACAACAAACACAGAAGTCTAAGCGGCCCCAATCTCTACCTATTGTTTCCTGTTTTGATCGATGAAGGTGTACGATCAGTCCTTTGATCTGACTCCAACTAACGATCGACTTTTGGTCGTTTGTTTCCACAGGTTGACTGCCTGGGACCCTATGCTATCTCACAGCTATAACTTTGAGGACAATTACATCGACGACGGCCGGGGAAACAGAGGGATTTCTTCGAATAAATTGTGTGAAATGATGAACCTGCACAAAAAACAAAAACGTATGTGCCGACGAGGGCGTGGCGTGGCTCGGACGCTACTGGACGCCATTGAACTTTCTGTGATGGAGTGTCAGTTTCAGTTTCAGAATGAGCGGTGGAATTGCTCCCTTTCAGAGCCCCACAGACGAAACCTCCTCAAGAAAGGTAGGTTTTAGTTTAGGACGAGGCGTTATTTGTTTTATTTATTACTAGGAACGTATATAAAGAATCACTCAAACATTGTTTAAATGTCCAGAATGAAGCTACATCAGACTCTCCATAACAACATAGCTTATCAACGAAATACCTTCGTGTTACTGTAATCATATATTCAAATCAAATTTTATTGCATATTACATCCGAACAGCATTGTGCGGATCGAGCAGCAAATAATATACCAAACAAACATATAAACTACATAATTAATATGCATATATAGGTTGAACAAACTTAAGTACCTTGCAAGCATATCTTCCTCAGCTCAAAAGACTGTTTAATGAAGAGGCCAATATTGCGCACAAGTTGCGGTTCATTAGTTGATAATAACATCTGTAGATTTCGTGTATGTGAAAAAACAAGAATCTATTTTCGAAAAAAAAAAATTCTAAGGTTAGCGTTGTAAGCAGATATACATTTGGAAATCGAGGTAAGTAATACTATGTTTCATTGCGTCGGATTTAAACATTCAATGTTAAGTTTCTGTAGTTTACACATATCATTGTTAATGTTTATACGTTAAACTAACCATCACTTCTGACAAAGTTTGAGCCTAATTGATAGCAAAGTATAAAAGTTTGTGCCAACTTCACCTACCATCCCCCTTTGTGACTTGCTTTGCGATATCCGTGGGGAGGATAAAGAAACTACAGTGAGAGTTCTAGGATGGATGTTGTTAGTTTTAGACTATCACGGTTGGTTGACTTCCTGGATGACAAAGGCGCGACGATAGTGGCACAGAAACAAATATTAAATAAGCAAGACTTTAGTTAGTCGTCAGTTAGTTCTAAAACTAAAGCACCCATGTATACTTTATCGAGGTTTTACATGATTTCCTCACTGATCAGATGGAGTCAATAAGGCAAGAGATTGCCGATATTTCAACCGTCTTTACCCCGTTCACTTGTTATTGATATTTTAACATTTCAAAATGACATTTAAACGTGGAGATGGTATTAGACTGTTTATAGGTTTTCACATCTTCGTAGTTGAAATTGTACTTTCTGATATTAAAAATAAAATTAAAAAAAAGAATACCGAAGCGTTCACAAAATCATAATCCAAACTCAAAATCGATTAAACCAGTGGCAAAATCTGAACAAAGGAAAGATCTGCATGGAGACTCTTGTAAAAGTACAAGAGAATAAGACCAGGTGTTCCGTAAATAAAAGAACGTATTGTGTCGTTGTATAAAATTTTAGGACTAAAGCAAGTTTCTGATTCTCCAAGACCTGGGCCCATATTCATAAAACCGTTCTCAAGCTCAAGTGTGGATTTTGTGCTCAAGTCGAATTTCTTGTATAGGGTCTTTAAAACATTATAGTTTGGGTAAAATAAAGAAAGACATGAAGCCCAATACAGTTTTCAATATTTTAAATTGACATGTTGATCCTGATATTATTAGGCGAGCTACAAGAAAACTGGTTTGAGATGATGCTCTTAGAGGCCCAGGTCTATTGCTCAATACCTTGTATGAAGGTTGATGTGGTATGTAGTTAACATATATGGATGTCACGTTTCTATAGATAAGGATATATATTTACAATCTACACTCTACACTGACATTCATTCAAAATCATTGTACTGCAAACTAGAGTTCTTTTTCAATAACTATACTTGATAATGAGCCAAAGTCTATTCTATGCAAATTATCCCGTTCAAATCACAATTGTACGACGTCATCAACAGCTGACATGGGCGGATCTAGCTACAGCGTATGCAAACTTTATGCTGTTACATTTATTGAACCATTTTCATGTTTGTAAGATTTGAAATTAAATATTAACTGTATTTATTTTACAACAGTTATGAAACAAGTTCTCCAACTTTTATCAATCACTCTTGTTGGTCTGGAAGTTAGCACGCGAGGGGTCTTATTGTGGGAGGAAACCGGAGTACCCGGAGAAAAACCATAGTGGTCGGGCAGGTGACCCCATACCTGAAATTAAATATATGTCCACAGATGGTGCTAAATTCAACAGAAAAGTTATGAACCATTTAAAGAAAATACTGTAAATATAAGAATTAACCTTTAATTTTGTTAAGTTTATGAGATCACGAATCCAATGGAGGAGTCGGCAAATTTAATGCAATTTACCTCGCTCTTGATTGGATGTATAAAGTCATAAACTAAACTAAATTAAAGGTTTATTCTTCAAGACATAATTGTTTTTTTTATAAAAAGCATGTTACCTACGTGTTAATTTTAATTGTATTAATAAATATAATGTATGAACTCGTCGTCTGTCCTGTGTAGTTGAGTATCTATCCTTTCTCACCTTCTGTCTTTGTTTACTGTTTAATGTATATACACGTTTACAAATAAAGGTACATTTCAGGGGATGCTCGTACATGTATTTAGATTCATTTAGATTGATTGCATGCAGAATGCGGCTTTCTGATTGGTTGAGATTTTCTTTTCATACCTCTATGAAAAAGAAATCCGAGAATGGCGCGAAAACAGTGATGTCACAATACGGCAATTGACGTTGCGTATTGATTTGTAAAAAAAGAATCCGTTGTAAGATCAGTCAAATTGTACATAACTATGTTTAAATTTGAAAATAAGTTTCAAAAATTAATTATAAGCGTTGATGTCAATTATTTTTTTAGTTTCATAGTTATGGCCAAAAATTTTGTTGCAAACTTTTGTAGGAATCCACAACGCGGATTCATAAAGTTTGCAACAAAATTTTTTTTTCATACCCCAATGAAACTAAAAAATAAATGTCATCAATGCTGAAATTAACAATACGCATTCTAAGTTACTTATGTAAGGATTATGCACCTGTTCATCACCAAAAGTACGGAAATCTGGCTTCCGTTATCGTACAATAATTAACGTCCCTTGGTAAACGTAACGGGCATATCTTGAAAGGTGCTTCATCGAGGATGTTTTCAGAATCAAACAATGTTTGCGATAATAAACAATCCGTCTCGTTTTATTGTAACCATTTAAATCAAACTTGCTTCCCAATTGAAATGTTATGGCCTTACATACAAAGGCACGTTGCCTAACCACTAGGACGGGGTTCGAATCCAACGCTGACTTGGAAAAGGATCACTCGCCCAACCCATAAGTAATTTTATCAGAACTAGCTAGTTAGTTAGTTAGTTACGGGTTTCCGCCGATACAGACACAGAAAATATATCCGTGTAGTGACCGGCGTGTTTAATCAGAGCACTCTGGGTTCCTTGAATACTAGAACCCTTTCCGCACTTTCATCTAGCCATCAGGTTTAATTCAGAAAAAAAACAATCTTTTTATTGTTTCTCATTTGTTGAAATATACATAAAGTGTAAATAAACTCTGTAGCAGCGTCCATATTATACATCAAAGTAGGGGTCAATGGTCAGAGTGGGCGTGGTCCATGTTTCGCTTTGATATGCAGTGTTGATTATTATCTCAAATTAAGCAATACCGAACGCATGTTGACGCACTTTTTTAAAAATGATGACGTCACATAACCTCTGTACTATCTGATACCGAGTTGATATAAATACAATATATAAATAAAAACATACATTTCAATCATGCTATAGTCTAGTATCCAGTTCTTCCGGTAGAATTACGCAGACAAATTGTTTCACTTCAAAAATATACACGTGTTTTTTGGCAACGCTTACCACAATATGTCTGCTCGACTCTTGGCCGTTTCCATGTAAACAGCACAATATCTCCGTCATCAGGTTACAAATGAAAGTCGATCGTTAATGAAAACTTAACTGACACCAATGATAAAACCGACAAGCCTAAATAAAAATAGACACCATTCATAATTATAGCATCGTTACATTTTGTTGATTTTAAACTTTTTTCCGTTTTACAACATAAAAACTTTTACATAACATTTATGCAAAGTTTATGCTCGTCGGCGCTTTGATGTAGATGGAGACTGTTCGGGTATTTTATTTCACATGTACATATACACACTGTTAATACATGTATAAATTCGAATTAAGGATGTTTTCGTTTATATTTTCAATAACAAATGTATTAAGTGTATGGTAGTAATGTGGTTTAACTGGATTAACCAAAACGCCAAAATTGTCACTCAAAGTAGTTAAGGTCATGGAAGCCGATGTGGTTGTATTCTAGGGTGATTCGGACTGTGTTGTAGGAGGTATACCATGTTGGTTGTTTGCTATCCACGGAGGCTGTGTTTCGGGAAATCCCAGAACACAGGTAGATGTGTGTGTAGTGTAAATTAACAATAGCAGTTATTGCCCTGGCTGGGAGCCACGTTTGCTGTCCCGATAACCATCATTGTTATAAAGAGCCTCCCTCCTATCCCCGACCAGACTCAACACGGAAATATGTATCTATCTACATTCTGGTCTAGGTCCTATCTTCTCGAAGGACCTTGACCAGCGCTCAGGCGATTTGAAATGACCTTGACCTACACTTAATTAACTAGCGACTAGTACATAGAGTTATGGCTAGCTACATTTGTACCAGCACATGGTTCAGTGTCGCTTTTTAAAACTTGCTAAATTTGAAGACAAATTCATTGCACGTCCACGTTTGTGTTTTTATCAAACACGGAACTGCATCGTCTGTTAGTTAATGTTCAAGTAAGCAAACATGTTCCCCTTCTTTAGCTCCACTGATTCGAAGGCAAATGGGACTCAGTCGTATTTGAATGATGTTTAGGCCTACTGGATTAAAATTCATATTCTGTATTTAATTTAAGACTATTTTGTGTTTCATGTTTTAAGAGGGACAGAAGGACCTGAAATCAAATATGTATAAAAACAGGAGGGGAAGTCGGCGTCCGAAACGGGAAGGATCCCTATTCAAAGTATTTCTCCATCAGTTTAAATGGAAGGATTTTTGGGCAGCTTGCTTTGGGTCATCCTTGGGCAAAATGAAATAACTTTCCCTTAACTAGATGGTGTGGTCTTCCAAGTGGCAAATGTTTGGGGCGAAATAGTGGGATATCACTTAAAATATATTTCCTTCTTTGAAGAAAATGGGGAATTCTTTAAGCATCAGGTACACGCTGTTTTGTAACAAGTACATGGAATGTAACTGCTAAAACACTTTTCGTTCCATGCAGAAGTAGGGATCCAAACCCAGTTAGATAAACATGCATACTATTTGTGGCCCAAGAGGGTTCAATGAATAATATATATAAGCCATTGGAGCCCCTCCTAATATGATGAAAGACACTGCCAATATTTGGTATTCTTTGCTGTATAACTATTGATGGGAAATGTTGCCATGGTTGCTG
The DNA here is from genome assembly GCA_947623455.1 of Mimachlamys varia. NCBI lineage: Eukaryota > Metazoa > Mollusca > Bivalvia > Pectinida > Pectinidae > Mimachlamys > Mimachlamys varia. Next base: position 28,241,193 of record OX392543.1, read on the forward strand.
AACCATCCATGTAAGCGATACATGTCCTCTGGGCTTCTTGTTATATTAGGAACAAATATTTTCTTCCGAAAAGACATTGCCATTGAAATGAACATGTTTTAAACGTAAAATGTTGTTGGGATGTTCTTGACACAAGGACCCGTATAAAAATACCCTTTAGCCTTTCGTCGTACTAGATTGAGTGCTGATCCGCATTAGTTTATGTTCGTGTTTATGGAAATACACAAAATCAAATCATTATGGTTTTCAAATTAACGAATTTCGAAAGTCATGAATTAAGTGGCATACGTATTCACCTGACTTTCCAAATACTAGAAAAGTTAGCCGCCAAATAAAGTCTTAAAAACTTGATGTTATGTATGAAATGAAATTCCTCACAGTTCAGCCATGGACGTGGAATGATATATCCTCATTCAGTGTCACCGTAGCATGGCATACGCTTATATTTCATTTAGTGCAGGACGATTCTCAATTTTAAAGATTTCGAAAACGTCAAGTGACTTTCACTTTAACGGTTTAAATCTACAGAGGATATGTAAGGGCACCTCTATGTAGAAAGTGAACACGTTAATTTCGCTTAGATATGTTTTAGTTAAGAGCGTGCTAGTTTAATCCATTTTGCTGAACAAATAAATATAGACTTTCCGTATTTATATTTGTATTGTTATCGTATACACGTAGGTACACTATTTTGCATAACAATTAATTTCGTATTCATACCTTCAAAGACATACCAGAAGATTTTCGATAGCTGTTCGAGAGGTGAGTACTTGACAGTGAAGATGACCGCCTTTGTTTAACAGCGTTTTGTCTGTCCACTTATAAATACCGATAAAAAATGTGCTGCGTGTGCATTTATCAATTTTTTAAGATACACCATTCTTTTATAAATATTTATTCAAACTGAAATAGATTTTTTACCTTGGTTGTTTAGGTTTAACTTGCGGTGTTCGGTTTACTTATATAAGTGTGTGTTATTGGAGCAAGGCCACGCCCTCGCCGGCCGACTGATCATACATACTTCTCTAAAGATTTCTCTATTTGCTTTTCCTGAGTATTATACTTAGTTTAAACATTCTTGTCCGATTTGACCTCTAAAATAGATTGTAATAGAAAAAAAAATGTTCAGATGAAAATGATGAACATACTGTAAATAAACCTATTTAAGTGGTAATCTTATTTGGCGGTTTCCGCGCTAGGGTGTTTCCACTAAATTATGAAATTATGATAACGCTGATAACAGTTTATGTATATTGCTTTCCACGGTAATTATTGTGAGTGCGCTAATTAATAATCCACTTTTTATATTGGTTATGCGCTAAATTTTGAGTTTGCCAAAATAAGCACGTTCTCAATATTCTCAAATTCAAAGAAATAAAATATTTATTTTAATAGTGTATTACATTTTTGTGTATTGACGAGTTAAAGAACAAAGGTTGTGTGTGAGCAGTTTTTTTTTAATCATTTGATATTGAATTTAAAAATGAATCTTTTCCGAAAAACTCAGTGAAAAGAATCCACGAAAACCTTTGTTAGATATTTGTGGTTAGGCCTGTGATGTTTCTTGTCCACAAAAATCCATTTTTTTACCGGTTGTCTGGTTAGAGAAACAAAGTCCCGGAAATACGTGTATACTTACTTATTACAATGTAATGCCGTCCTTCCCCTTTATCGATTAGGCCCGGCGTGATCAGCGTCGGCGGACATTGGCTAATTGTGATCGAATATCGGCTATCGATCAGCTGATCACATTCCAACCCAGACACGTACATTCTTCTCAAAATAACAAGCTTGGCTTCCTTTAAACATTAATTTATATTTCTTTGCCTGGCATTTATTCTACAAATTTCAATCGTTTCAAATGATTTATTTCAACCTGTGCGTTCATATTGGGTGTATTATGAAATAATTCCATCAGGATGAAACCAGAACAGACGAGTTTGATTTCAATGCAGCACGTACGGAAGCTAACCGACGTCGGGGCGTTCACCGCCACACACCAATATATATCATTATCAGCGTTCTGCTCCTGACTTTCTGACGGATACGTGCGTGTAATTCTACTGGGATTAATCGCCTTCTTCCATTGACCTTTTAGATATATACTACTGAAGCCATTACGGAGAAACGCCTCGGTAGAAAGGGGCAAGAAAACATCAGTTTAAAAATGTTAAAAACTAAATCAGATTTATTTGTATGTATGTGTAACTGTGAATAATGGAGTATCATCTAATGATTTGTTTGTGGATAAACTACTCCTTGATATTGAGTTGATCAAAAATCCCAGTAGACGAGGGCGACCCGATAATGGAAGGCGTTTGGAGACTATTATGACGTAGACAACCGTATTACGTTTGTATGCACTTATTGGATATGTCTACAACAACTACAATCATCTAGACATACAAAATGTAGTAGTGATTTGCATAGCGTTTAACTAAAATCAAAATATGATTAAGAAACTGAAAACGTCCGTTTGGTTTCTCACTTTCATGATACAATAGTAAAAGGTTTGTGTACAAAAATAATATGATTTTATTCAGTATCGTTGCATCAGCTTCACATTTGAAGCAAGCATTTACAGCATTCAACATGACTTCCTGAACGTTGAAAAATATGTTTCAATCTATTAATATCTGGATTATTTTGTGCTATGAATATTCCGGTGCAAGCATATAGATAAAACAATTTACGTATTTTATTTTTCTATTTATGTTTTCACCGGGCAACGCAGCAAATAAAAAAAACGTCTTTTTCGCTTGAAAATGTATAGCTTCCGAATGACGTTCTTAGCAACAGCATGGCAACAAAACAACAAAATTAATATACTTCCCTTTGTATAATTAGATCGCGGACTGATATAGAGGATCTTACACGAGCGTCAATGTAATATGGAATTTATTAAACGAGTTAGATAATTTTTAGGCGAGTGACATATTAAATTATTTAACGAGTTTAATAAATTCCATATTACATTGACACGAGAGTAAGATTCTATTTATCACATAACTTATATTTATGAGAAAATACACAAAAACTCTCAAATTAGTTCTCTCTAAGAAAAGCTTCTCCTGTGAGAGTACGATTTTCACTACCAAGACAATCATATGACGTCATAAAGACGTCATTTGTTTATGACGTCACAATAGTATTATTACACGTTTGTAATACAATTTTTATGACATGGCCGTATGACATGACTGAACGGGTAAGTTATGTGATAAAAGTCTTTTGTATCCGTATCGTTTACATAAAGCTCTTTATTTTAGCTTTTAAAGCTAGGCAACTATAACATTTTTTATAATTTTTATTTTCATTTTGCATATTGTAAAATTTATGTTACATTAAAACTACAGCCGGTCTCATTTTCCAAGCGGACGTGAATTAAGTACGCCCTGTGATACGTCATTACAGTGTATCAATACGCAATACTGATGCTGTCTGTGTTCTGCAACCCGTCAAATCATGAGTAAAGCAACTGCATTTCTTTCTACCGATGCCTAAGTTTTACAACAGTCGATATATGTAATACTTCACGAGTTTGCCTGCCGACACAGACAGGGATATATGTTACATTTCCAATTCAATCAGCATCCCAACTTGTACTTTAGTTTTTTATTGACTTTATACACAACGGTTGTTTATATACCCTATTTTTTGTTCCTTTATTAAATTTTAGCAGTGCTCGCGTTGATAGACGACAGAGTCGTGTCGGAGATACCTGACGAACCCGGGCCACTTACACGTTAATAAACCTGGTACATTGTAATAAAGCATTGTCATCTTCAACAAATCTCTCCTTATTTATAGTTGTTTAGATTTGTGTTAAAAATGAACATTTGAATTTTCTGTGACGACGTGTCCATTTTGATTGTAAGGATAGAACATTCTTAGACGGGGAACAGACACGCGTTTAGATGGATTTTAAGACATTACATATCAGGCGTACGTAAGACAAGCCCGGATGTCTATGTTTTCTGCTGTGACCATTTGTCTTATTCACTGCGGGATTGCTCTCGTTGTGTCACAATAGTTGATGAGGTTTCAACACCACGTACAATCTATTACAGACAAAAACAACATGATCATACACGGCGATGTTTCAGGTTTCATGTTAAAATTTGTTTCTATCGAGAGTTTATCATAAATAAAGTTTCAGTAATAGACCACCCAGCGTACGTCCTGGTCCATCCCAGTGGCGTGTATTTGTTGATGTTTTGGCAATCAGTCAACACGGATGATATCATTGAAAACAAATAAAAACCATAACAAAATTTTCCGGGAAAATTGACGATGTCCAACCGAGGTATAATGACGAATATGTGTTACAAGATAGAGGTGATACTCTTGTGTATCATAGAAGCACTGTCTGTTCAGCAGGTTACATGTATATCATTCCTGCATTTATTTACTAATGAATCGAACGCGTTTCATGTCATAAACGTAAATGACTAAAAGTGAACAATATACAAATATGGACTTTTAATAAGGTTTATACAAGGATGTATCATCCCGAGAAAAAGCATATTCACCGATGCCGGTTTTTAAATACATGTATGTGAAATTGATAATTCTGGGCATTTTCACATGGTCATATAATGATATGCATAAAAGACTAAACGTGAACAATGCGATAAGACACTCTCTTTCATTAAACATATTCCAACAGGAAATTAAATAATAACATTTATATATACCAAAACTTGCATAGCTTATTTAAATGAATTCTAAGTAACCTCTTTTGTATAATTGTAGGACCGCGAAGACGGATAAATCGGAAATCAGTGTTAATTCATTTAACATGTGACACGACCTGTGATTTGTTAATAATATTATTCAAATAGCAAAACAATTGTCTACACTATAACGACAATACATCATTCGCAATTTTCTCATTTTCATATATTAACATTTGCGTTGCAACCCAATATATGGGCATACAAGCAGAAACGATTTTCACTTGAACATAAAAGCAAACACTCTACGGATTTGGTTTACTTATGATGTCTACGATTAAACATGAGTGAGAGTCATGTCGCTTAGAATCGGGTAACACGGAGAACGTTCCTCTCGTCAAGCACACAAAAGACTACGCCACCAATTTTGGACAACGCGAATTCAAACGCAATTAATGATAACAAATAAATGTAGATATAAGGATTGAACGGGTCATTTTTTTATCTTTCATGCCGGTATGAACGCAATGCTGTGCATCTTTATTAACTTGAACATGAAACCCTGCCGGATTTCATGCAATATGGATGCAACCGAATTGCGTTCATACCGGCATGGCTGTTTAACAAATCCCGTTCAATACCGACAGACCATGACAAAAAATTAAGAGTCTTCTCAATAACCAAAAGGCCCAGGATGCTGATATTTAACCAGTAGGTGCCTGGGATAGAGTGCTACAAATTTTCCTCATATCAATGACCTTGACCAATGTTCAAGGTCACAGGGGTCAAATATGTAAAAATCTTTAAAACAAACTTCTTCTCAATAACAGAAAGGCCCATGGTACTTATATTTGGCATGTAGCATGCTGGGATGAAGGACTACCAATTTTGTTCATATGATTGACCTTTACCTACTTTCAAGGTCACAGGGGTCAAATATGTAAAAATCTTTAAAACAAACTTCTTCTCAATAACAGAAAGGCCCAGGGTACTTATATTTGGCTTGTAGCATGCTGGGATGAAAGGCTACCAAGTTTGTTCAAATGAATGACCTTGATCTGCTTTCAATGTCATAGGGGTCAAATGTCTTAAAATGTTTCAAACACTTCTTCTCAGTAACGAAAAGTTAATATGCCGGTATTATCACTATGCCGTTTTGAAGGAATAACAAGTTTGTTCATTGACTCTCTTAGGTAACGGGTCAAATATGGTAATATCTCTAAACAGCTACCAACAGAAAATCATATAGATTGTCAGATGACCGTTGAGGCCCATGGGCCTCTTGTTAAAATATCGTATAAGTCGTCATTTTCTTTTTATGGTTTTGGCTTGAATGAATTAAATTTGAGATAGTTTCATTGTATTTTTTTTAGATCTGCAGCGCGTCGCCAGTAATAAGTGCTATAAAGTCATAATATACATGTGTACTACTGCTAGGTTCAAAATACAGTCGAGTTATCCAGTAAATATTTGTGGAAGAAAAGTCCCATGAGTTCTTATAAAAAGGTCGAGATACAAATACTTGATTCCTATATGAGTCCATTTGTCACTAGACAACTTCTATCTAGTAAGGCCGATTGGCGCGATAAAATTAAATGATTACTTTTCCTGGCCATAAGTCATTCTAACCTCACAAGCTGCGGGGCGTACTCGCCGGTAACATTGACGAGACCCTCAAAAGTCCCCGGGGTATGGGAGAGTTAACATGGACGACTGATAATGACTGGCACGGCCTATCATACAAGTGGAGTGCTTCCGCTATTTGTTAAGGTTTTAAAGATGAATGGCGGGATTACCGATGCATACCACCAGACAAATTCCTGTCCTTCATTCTCTATTAGTTTACAACGGAATTTCATTTGATTTTGACTCCTTCACTTTATGGTCTTTTCTAGAATTTATTGGATTAATTAAGTATTTCTAGTCCCATAAATTAACAGTGAAGAGAAGTATGTTAAAACAACCACCCACAGACACACGCCGTGATAAATAGGCCGGTATTAGAAGGACACTCCGGCCATTTTGTGTGGTGCCACTTCACACGTAAATAGCCATATTTGTGGTTCCCTCTTTGTTTGACGTTGGGTAACACGCCATTACGGGGTGATGTATTGGGTTGTTCGTCACGATATCAATGTCGATAGCCAGGTATTACTAGGGTATTGTGACGGCTATCGTGGGATTACTCTGCCCCATACCGACGGCCACCCGGCACCCCCTAAATCACTAACATCCATTTATCAGGGCTACCGGTTGCTGACGATCCGTCTGTCCGAGGTTATCGGCAGTGGTAGATAAGTCTTTGATAGCCTCTCCAGTGAATGTACTGTCTATTAGACTGATCCTAAGGCCTTATAGGGATAACATGGGCGACGCTAGTGTGAGCTCTAATACAGAGTTACACCTTTCTTATGTCTGTAAATCAGACCATGCCATGTAACACAAGTTATTTATTCGTTCTTTCGCCTTCGATGTAAAGTAAGACGGTAAAAGTTGGAATTGTTCGCGGTGTGAACTTTTTCTCTTATTTTGCTGGAATTTATCTTCGTGAATATATCAACATCGCGATTAGTTGGAGGGTGGCTAAGCAAAAAGTAGCACTCTCGCGAAAATATTGTCTTTTACAGATGTTTTCGTTGAAAACAGAACACATTTCACGAGAATGCTGGTATATTCTGCCAAACAAGTAAAATAATATAATGTTTTAAATGATAACTATTATCATTTTCTATCTATCACTAATGAAAGTCGGTAGTTTCATGACGTCAATTTCAAGATGTGACTGGGTCAGTCAGGGTTATCGACGTCATTAGTCATCCCGTCTTCATTAAGCAATATTTACAATCTACACTGACATTCACTGAACAATATTTACAGTCTTCATTGACATTCACTCGATAACCATTGTGGGCGGAGCTACACTACACAGTTCGTGTCACAACTGTATGACGTCATCAACAAAGGACATGGGTGGAGTTAATCACGGTTTATGCAAACTTCGTGCTGTTACATTTATTGAACCGTTTTCACGTTTGTAAGTTTTTAAATGAAATCTATGTCCACAGATGGGTCTATATTTAACAGAATAGTAATAGACCAGTTACAGAGAAATACTGTAAATACATTTATAAGAATTAACCTTTTATTTAGTTTATGAGATCATAAATCCAAAGGACCAGTCGGTAAATTTAACGTAAACGCTTCGCCTTTACGCAATTTACCTCGTCAATTTGATTAATAATCTCATAAACAAAACAAAATCAAAGGCTAATCCTTAATTGAACCGTTTTCAGGTGGTATCCATTCGTAAGATGAATGTCTTCTGAACAAATGTATATTCAATGAAGCGCTTTTGTGCTTCAAGTTTGTCCAGTTGGAATTCATATTTCTTATGAATGCTAAATGAAACTATTTCAAAATTAATATATTTACCCAATTTCGAATCTGTTTATCTCATAAAAAATCAATTACTTTTGTTATTTTTCATTATTCAGCTCAAATAAAGTATTTTGTATGCTTTTGGAACGAATAGATCGTCCACAGTCGCGGGAATTCAAAGGTATCAAACGTGAAAATTATGACGTCATGGTAATGATTACGTCAATAATCAGCCAAAAGCATTCATACCCGATATACATGTCAACTAAATTCGCTAGTGTTATGTAGTGGTACTGCATACGATGGTAAATATATGTTTATAAGGAATGTGTGGATGGTTAATGGTGTTTTATTGACCGATCAAATTCCGTCTAAAACTACCGAAGATCTACATAGTAAATAGAGAGTACCGTTCTGATTGGACAATAGAATCTCGTTTATCGTTAAAGCAGTGAGGGTAAGTATTTATTACAAATCACTGTTTCCTATATTTTATAGGTACAAACTTTGATAACCAGTTTCTGTTTTTAGTGCTTATTGCTAAGGATTATTTGATAAAAGGATTATTATTATTTTTATGCAGTATACCAACGTCGTTTAAATGTTAAGCGTCATTATTGTTTTGAAATATCAATAATGTTCTTGAACTCTCCAGTTATGAGTCATAAAATCCCTTTTATGGAAAGTATGGACGCTTCTCAAGTGATATGTTGGCCTGATACGTATATAATACCGTGAGATGACTGTATAATGTTACGTGTATTAACACTACACTTCCGTCTACACGGCCTGATACGTATATAATACCGTGAGGTGACTGTATAATGTTACGTGTACTAACACTACACTTCCGTCTACACGGCCTGATACGTATATAATACCGTGAGGTGACTGTAGAATGTTACGTGTACTAACACTACACTTCCGTCTACACGGCCTGATACGTATATAATACCGTGAGGTGACTGTAGAATGTTACGTGTACTCACACTACACTTCCGTCTACACGGCCTGATACGTATATAATACCGTGAGGTGACTGTATAATGTTACGTGTACTCACACTACACTTCCGTCTACACGGCCTGATACGTATATAATACCGTGAGGTGACTGTATAATGTTACGTGTACTCACACTACACTTCCGTCTACACGGCCTGATACGTATATAATACCGTGAGGTGACTGTATAATGTTACGTGTACTAACACTACACTTCCGTCTACACGGCCTGATACGTATATAATACCGTGAGGTGACTGTATAATGTTACGTGTACTAACACTACACTTCCGTCTACACGGCCTGATACGTATATAATACCGTGAGGTGACTGTATAATGTTACGTGTACTAACACTACACTTCCGTCTACACGGCCTGATACGTATATAATACCGTGAGGTGACTGTATAATGTTACGTGTACTCACACTACACTTCCGTCTACACGGCCTGATACGTATATAATACCGTGAGGTGACTGTAGAATGTTACGTGTACTAACACTACACTTCCGTCTACACGGCCTGATACGTATATAATACCGTGAGGTGACTGTATAATGTTACGTGTACTAACACTACACTTCCGTCTACACGGCCTGATACGTAGATAATACCGTGAGGTGACTGTATAATGTTTCGTGTATTAACACTACACTTCCGTCTACACGGCCTGATACGTAGATAATACCGTGAGGTGACTGTAGAATGTTACGTGTACTAACACTACACTTCCGTCTACACGGCCTGATACGTAGATAATACCGTGAGGTGACTGTAGAATGTTACGTGTACTAACACTACACTTCCGTCTACACGGCCTGATACGTAGATAATACCGTGAGGTGACTGTATAATGTTACGTGTACTCACACTACACTTCCATCTACACGTCCAGTTCACGGCCTGATTTGGAGACTGGTTCTTATGCAGGTGTGTTGGAAGTATCTACTTTGTTAGGTAATTTCCTATTTGACACCCCTTGTACTTGTGCCAGTTTTATTTATTGGGAATAGGAGAGGGACATCCACCTTACCATCCTCAATGTGTGTATTTCTTTGCACGAGTTATCTGAATGGACGGTACGATATTGCGTATTAACAGGAAAGTGGCTTGAAAGACCCCTATGGAAATAAATGCTTTTAATAAAATATCCTTCATGTTAAACACTTACAATAATGGATGATGTTTAAAACATATCGACAATGCTAACCACAGGGTATGAAGTAGTCGCTGCATATGTTGACGGGTAGAAAAGAGTGGTTGCATCTTCGCTCAGTTCTGTAACCGGCGCTTTACGCTAGCGACTTTAGAATACTTACACCCCTACATCTCGACGACGATTGCCCTTGAGGGGCCCTGACCCTATCCTATTATTTACATCATTTCTTTGAAATACGATTTGGTCAAGAAACTTAATTGTACCGTAACAGACACTGACGATAGTGTATGTTAAATGGTGCCATTTATATCACGTATTTAGTTTCTTGGACATACATGTAGATTATGTAGGGTTACGATTATTACAAAAAGGGTACACACTGCAAAATGAGAAAAAATGTACAAAATCTTTATTGTTTTCAATATGTGTAGCGCCCCATACAACACCGCTGACTGTGAGGAGAATAGATGTGTATGCCTAGTGTAGGCCAACATGTATTGTTTACATACTGTTGTCCCGTAGCCTCCCGGGGCTCAACTAATTAGGGCAATTTGTAATGTCACTGTTTTTTCCCAGTAAGTCAAGGTCATTAAGACATTTCCACTTCGTCACCCGTGACAGTACGGACAGCTCGACAGGGCTGACGTCGCCTATAAACATCCGAGCTATAACACACTGTATTACCTTAGAAGCAAAATCTCTTTATTTTGAAAAAAACCGAGGATTTTGTGGGCAATATCTCAAGTGGTTCCTTTTAATTATATAAAGACGTGTATTACACTTATAGCAATAACACCCAAACATTCATACATGTCAATATATCTTCACGTTTTTACTCCGTTTAAAGTACTTATGACTCTCCATTTTTACCTCACTTCCCATAATGTGACCGGTAGGCGGAGTTCTGTTGGGGGCTTCCGGTAGTGCACTTTACTGTGGTAGCGCTTTAACTTCAGCAAAAGAACCTGCCTCTCGTAAGGAGGCTTACACGAGAGTATCGCATCCTACCAGATACACACACATTCAAAACGCACCCACACCCACATCGCTTTCACCGGGAGGCCGTCCTTAAATGACCCTGGCTGTTAATTGGACGTAAAAACAATCAAACCTACACAAACCCCAATAGTGCTAGTCCTCTCATGCAGACTAACTCCCACTTCAGATTTAGTTTTCATGTGTGCAGACTAACTCCTTCGGCAGTTTCCGTAACTTGATCATGGAAGGACCGAACCAATAAGATGAATGTGTGTGGAACTTATACTTAGTTACATGACGTATCTATACGGACCGAAATTCGGTAATAAAGAGAATTGAATTGTATGTTCGAATTTTACAAAGCCAATGGTATAGAGGGATGTCCTTTATCAACTAAATTAAAACTATTAAGCATGCTTCTGTAGGAAAAAGTGTCCGACTTCACTACTTTAGAACCGTACTTGTAATTGTTGCAAGTCAACTTGTATATCCTGCATAGAGTTACCTATTATACGGTTAGACCATTGTTTTAAAAATGAAGGCGTGAGAACGTGTAAATGCACGTGTTTGCTATCCTACTGGTACCTGCTTTTGTTTGTAGAAATGTTGTTAAATAAATCAGAAATTGCATGCACAGTGTAATCGCTTGATCGTTGAAAGTGAAGACGAGTGGGAAGTGATGTTTAGCTGACGGTTATATTACATGTATATGTACTGTACCTATTGGTCGTTATCAAGATATATATCACCCGCCTGATCACCACGCCAGGCTCGGATTCGCTTGTACGAATGTTGTCGAGATAAGGAGGGTCAACATCAGTGACATGTAGCACGTGAGCTGAGTGTATACCGAGATGGCCATGTCCTTGTACATGTAAACAGAGATCTGGAGGATGTTTTCTTCAGCAGGGTGGACAATAGTGATCCTACAGTTAACTTCTTGTAGAATTGAAGGCGAACATGTTTAAAGCACATCTGATATCTCTAAACTGCATTCTTGAAATCAGGTTAAGCAAAATTTCTCGCTTGTTTATTTCACTGTTGTACTTCACGGTATCAGGGTATTTCGTTTGTTTATTTCTCTGGTGTACTTCCCGAGATCAGCATACTTTCTCGTTTGTTTATTTCTTTGCTGTATCCCATAAGATCAAGGTAAGATCTTGTTTATATGTCTCTTCAGTATATCCTAGGATTAAGGTAAAATCTTGTTTATTTATGTCTCTACAGAATGTCCTGAGATCAAGGCAAAATCTTGTTTAAATGTCTCCAGTATTTCTTAGGATCTTCGATTATCTCCCCTCTGTAATTCTCCTTACATCTAGGTCTGTCCTCATTTTACTCTTCATACCAATTCAGTGTTATTCAATTAGTTGTGATAAAACCGTATATTATTCGTTATAGTGATATTCTTCCTAGATTTGCTATTTGATGATATCGCGAATATAATATAAATAAAATGAAGAGTAAGACATAATTATTTCCTGATTCAGTGGTACACACGGACAGACAGCCCCGGTATAAACGGTTTAAAGATGGATGGTAGTTCGGATCCCCACCACGATAAAGATCACCCAACATACCAGCTTTGATGAACACGGACTGTTATCAGGTTCCATCTGAGAGGGAATGCACCTCCTCCCTATATAGTTCAGCTCTGACAGACCCGTTTGTCATTGTGGACATAGATTCGGAGGTCAATGAGGCTATAAGCTAGTCCGGGGGTTCGGCATACTTACTGTTTTACTTCGTCATGTACAGAATATTTCATAAAGCTTCTACATAGTTAAGAAAAACGAATATCAAATATTTGTACTTTTTTCTTATATTGTCGATCATTTATCAAATGTTTGTTTTTTGTTTTGTTTCTTATATTGTCGATCAGTTATCAAATGCTCTTTGGTGCTATGTTGGGTTCTTCATGTTTGTTTGCTTCCACTTGTTTTCCTTTCTATATATTCTGTTTCTTTTTCTTTCAAAGTTGGAAAAAAGGTCCATCTTAACCATGGTATTAAATATTTTGCGATACACACGACTTCAAGGCAAGGACGAAGGTTTTCATTTATTGCTAATATGTCCCATTATATAATTGGGTTCTTTCTCCCCTTATTTTTATGTCTTAAATTGTGTACTATTTATATACACGCCAGCGATAACTAAAAAAGGTATACATTTTTTTCAAGCCATTAATGTCATTCTCACGAAGAGCTAGTTAACGGAACCACTGTCTATAGAATATAAAACCTACTGACGTCAGTCAATTGGTCCCGATGCTGACGCATACTACTGGGACCTATTTCTATGTTGATTTGACGTACAAAAGAACTAATATACACTTGCAGGATACGAAAATAGAGCTAGAAATATATTCGTAGCTGTCGCTTAGAATCATACGAAAATGCGGCTATGAGATTCATGACAGAATTATAGCTCTCCCTGTGGTCGTCACTGTCCTGTCAAACACTTGTCACGTGTCATTTTTTCCATGTGGGGTATCACATCGCTATTCCTGTCGTGTACCTCACCGATATCACCCCGACCCCATTCTACATAAATGTCTGTCGCTCTCTTGTCCCCTGAAATGTCCCGACCGTTCTACCCTCCCCTCTGACATGTTCCATATGTATGACAAAAACTTCTGTGTCAGAGTACATATTATTGTGTCATAGACTGCGATACATTGATGACGTCAGTTTGCGGTAGGTTTCTTTAGAGTGTATGTTCTGTATCAAAATTGTCATATTACTTCAACTCTAAGTTAGTACACATAGTTCATTGTGACGTCATTGCCGTTCATATATCTGTTAGTATAGCATTATAGAAACATACTTTTATGGACGAATTGAACAAATCACAAATTGGCACTTCTACTTTTGATAAACTCCGAGTTTTAATTACAGTTATTACAGTGTAATGGCTTATTTCACTTGATGTTGCAATAATTTATTGATTCGACTTCCCCTTGGAGATATTGCATTATCCAGGAACGGTCCCCTTTATTTCCGGAGATTTCCCTACCCTGGAAAGATCTGCTATGTCTCCGGGTTTCCCATACCCAGGAAAGGTCTGCTCTGTCTCCGGGTTTCCCATATCCAGAAAAGGTGCTCTTTATCTCCGGATGACATAATCGACTAAATGTTTACATCCACCGAGTTCCCGAACGCAAACAGGACGGCGGAGTGATGTCCCCTGCCACCCAACCGTGATTAAAAGCTTATATAGGTATCCCACCTATTTAGTCGTTATCCCATGCCCAGATAAGGGCGCTTATAAACCGCGATTGATCGCGGTTTCACTTTCACCAACACCACTATTGACACCCCAGAATGAGATAATATTGTTTGTCGAACATCATGACGTATGATACCAGCGGCAAACAAACAAACAAACAAACAAACAAGCAGAGAAAAGAACACAAAATACCGAAACAATCATTATCGCGGACAACACCACCGTCCGATTATCTATAGTGAACGAGGTTCCAGAACATGCATTCCAGACTCCATCTGTCACCTTCACTAAGTTTGCTGGCACTATGAACTATAAGAATGAATGTATTCACACTCTCTACTCCATTGCCCTTGTCATCACCTTGTTTCAAAACGCCAAGCTGATGTAGATGGGGCTATACAGGCCGTTCGGGGTCTGTCGTCGTTTTAGGTACTGTTGCAGTGTTTTTAAGTGTAATTTAAGTGTCATACATGTCCTTTACACTCTGCTAGAATGATTTGTGTTTAACTGTTATGGAGGAATGTCCAGAAACCCATTTATTCGTGAATTTACTCAAGCTTTAAATCCAACAAATACCGTACCTTTGTTTTGCCTAACATTGGTTTAATGTCAACATCTACTGACGAAATAACGGTTTAAAACTGTTGTTTGGGGTAAAATAAATCTTTACAGACCTTTGTTTCCCTCTCCGGATAAGTAAAGGAGGTTGTGACACAATATAGTACAGTACGTACTTGACGTTTTTTTCTACAAAATTAAATAAATAAAGTAAATACTTTCGTCTAATTCCTCGTTCTTTTAGGTTTTGTATAAGTATTTTTCCACGTAGGTTTGTCATCGTCGTAGGTCAGTCGTGCCTTTGTTATCATGCTTTTTCTTACCAATTTAACTATTTGAATTTCTAAACGTTGCTTCGAAATCATTTATATTACATTTGTAATCATTGATATGCGAAAAACATTGTTTGGATTGAACAAGAACTGTAAGAGTTGAACAATGCACTACAGTTATCTTGTGTCCAATTTTATCAACTATATTGAGAAAATATTTAAGAGAATGTCAAAAAGGTTTGCCCTATCTTTTACCAGAGGCTTGTGTGTTAGAACAGAGTGACGAGGCGTTTATTAGCAGCACTGTGTATTAGAGTGTTGTTGTCAACCTTCCAGGGTTTACCGTGTGTTCGATGGCAGATCGTGGTGACTCCATCAAGTCAGGGAAATGTTAAGGTGTGCGACGCTAACGTACTAAAGGCTTCATTTAACAATTCTACCAGCACATATAGATGTTACTTTAATATGTCCGATCTCGTCAATGACAATTGACACGCCGGGTTCAATCCGCTTTTTATACAAAGGAGATGGGCGTACATTTGCTAAATGGCGTGTAGAAAATCCCCAAGTATGTTCAGTAGTGAAAACTAACTAAATACAGTCAAGGAAAGATGTGCACGCCTCGGTAAGCTACATACCAAGCGAAACACCTGGAAATCTGATTGAAGTGGAATCTATTGTTGGTCCGCCATGACAGATACCGGTGTATTCATACGCCTTTTGAAATTGACGGATGATTGTTGAAGAAATGATCTACCTACGCGAGGGTAAAGAAGTGCGGATGGCCCTAATTGCTAAACGATTACTTTAAATGATTTTGTTGTTGGGACCACCAGAGTGACGGGGGATATTTTACATGTGATTTGTCTGGTGTATGAGGGTTTTGACGGTTGCTTTGTCTGCCTTACAGAGTGGCTGCCTTCCCCACACCCCCACTAAAATACCAATAAGGCAACAGCAACATTGCACTCCTCTCGCGTCAGCAGGCCGCTCATTCAGCTCTAACGCCTCGTTGATGAGGTTTCACCCGTGGTGTGACAAGGACATTTATAATAAAAATGTAGAAAACCTTACAAGATTCATCTTATATATAAAATTCCCTTGTCTGGGGAACAGGTTTGCTTAAAAAACGGCGTTGGCGGTCATTTGTTATCGGTTTGTATATTGCACCATTCATGCATGGTACATGATGAAATTGTACGTTCAAATCCAGCATAGGTTCAATCCTTCCTTTGTTCATATTTTGCCCCTGGTTTAATCGATTTTGAGTTTGGATTATGATTTTGTTAACGCTTCGGTATTCTCTTATTCATTTTTTAAACTCACAATAATATGTGTATGGTATATGGCTGGGCTATAATATATTATTTTACAGGCTGCATATAATTCTAAGTTATATTTTACGACTTTCATTTCTTTTGTTGCTATACATAAATCTACATGACCTCTGTCCTTATTGTTCTCATAGTCCCCACGGAGAGTGTAAATCACATCTAGTCGTTCACCGATCGTCAGCAATTTCTTGTAATTCTGGCGAGTTTTTCGGGTCGTCAGCGAGCATGACATGTAACTTTAACGAATAGCATCCTTTATTTAAATATCAGAATAAAAGACGTATTCAAGAACTAGTTTCAATGTTATAACTGCCAATAAAGGAGAATAGGAAAATCATTTGAATTGTTTGATTTCAATATAAAACATCAATTGAAGAAATAGAATAAGCATAGGAATAGGTGTAAACTAGTGTTTGGTTACTGAGATTGACAAAACAACAAACATCACCGTATGGTGGGCGTGGATAGGGAGAAATAGAATGTAAACAATTAAAGCAACACTATATCTGTCTCCAACAATGTGCATGCTGCAAGATAATGTCCGATTAATACGACTCCGTCCCCGCCAGGTTTAATTAGTCGATAAGTGCTACTGCTATTGACAGGATGATAGTAACTAGCATATATAACACTGAACAGGTCCCAGTAAAAATAGCAATTCTTCCTGTAAACGGATTCACTGCTTCGAGAAAACATATCCACAATTTAAGTTTACCGAAGATTTTTTTTGCGTTAAATACCTTGAGTGATCGTGCTGGTACCTAGCCGTCGTACTGACAATAGAGAGAGTTATACCTGCTTCGAATCAATACCTTTTGTTTATATTGTATGACCTCACCATTGTAAACTTTACTAGTGTTGACGATTTTGTGTGTTTCTTACTATTACACTCAATAACAATTTTATTTCAGGCTTCAAAGAAACATCTTTCCTGTACGCGATGTCGTCTGCGAGCTTAGTACACGAGTTCGCACGTGCATGTAGTAGCGGTCGTCTGGACAGATGCACATGCGACGAGTCCAAGAGTCTTCAGAACAAAGAGGCGTGGCGGTGGGGCGGCTGTGGTGACAATGTCAAATACGGCTTCCGGTTCACAAGGCGGTTCCTTCGGCGGGCCAAACGGCGGGGCAAAGATCACCGGGCCATGATCAACCAGCATAATAGCAAGCTCGGGATACGAGTGAGTATACAAACATTTCAAGACATTTTTTAAACAGATGTTTCTACTGCAAAAGCTGGTGGATTTTAAGCTCACATGCTCCATCTTTTAATTAATTATGCCTTTTCGTAAGAATAACTAAAAAAATGATAATAATAAAAAAACTAAAATTATATACATGTTAGAGACAAGAAGGGAAAATAAGGGTAAAGATCCAACAATTTAAGAACAGTCCAGTTTATTTCACAAAATTAAATAGTATTTATAAAGTGTATATGTTATTAACGTTAAATCTTACACTTAACATATCCGTGATATTTGTTCCCAATCAATTTGGACACTTAGGAATATGTATAGGGTTGTTCATGTCAAAATTCGCTGCTTGAACAAATGCTGTTAATATGATTTCATTTATAACGGATTGATAAATTGACTAATTCATCTAACAATGTATTACATATATGAATAACCTACTTATTAAACAACCTGAGTATAAGATATCGAGGGGAAGTCTCTGACAGATATATAATGTGTTCATTACAGCAGTATATCAGTTGGACAATATAAAACCTTTTTATATCTTGTCAATAATAATGTACTTATTATAAAAGCATAATATTTTCCCTTACAAACACATTGAGTCTCATATCCATTTTCAGCTTTATAAATAAACAAATGAAAAAAAATTGTTATGTCCCCCTAATGACATACTTAACAATGCTCAGATGCTATTCCAACATAATAAATATATATAATTATTTCCATATGAAACAATCCGCAAGCTGATAATAAAATAATGATGAATATCTTTATTAATTATGGTATCTACAATAAATTCAGTACTTTGGTTATTGACTGTATACGCCAGAGTGAGGAATCCATAACAGGTCTAAACATTGAACAATGTTGCGAAAACTTTATGACTTTACATTATCGATATAATAAATAAAATGATCGTTTGCATTAAAACACAAAACCTAGCCTAACATCTGAAAGAACTAATATCATAAAATGCTGTAATATCAGGATTTATTTCTGACAAGGCCTGATAGCAATGTGATCACACTGTTTACTCAAATTGTCTACTTCACTACTTGTTGATGTTCCCAAAACATGGGCGATTTGTCGTATTTCAAGTTTGATAAGTGCAGTTCGCTTCCTTCTCAAGAGGCTGTTTTTGTATGTTGACTTCAATGATTGTTAGTAAGGCCTCAAAAGGTCTCGGTTTCTACTTAATCTTGTGAGGTGGGGAGTATGTATTTATATACTTATACTCTATCTATACAACACTGATTCGAACAACTAACACTATCAAATAGATCAATAACTTCATTGTTTATCTTGATTTTTAGGATTTTTTTATCAAATGAATATTCCTCTACTTTACATACCACGCCCTACAGGAATTCCAAGTGAATGATTTTATTAAACAACCTTATACACAGTATTAGTTAGAAAAGTGAGCCCCTAATGTTTATACTAGCAATGCTTAATGTTTGATACAGGAATGCCAATTTAAGATGAAGTACACTTTAAACGACTGGGTATTATGTGATTTCGTACTCGACCGGTGAAATGTCCTTATCTTTTAATAATTTCGGAATTATTAAGTATTTATCAGATTATCCTGAGGTATTTATTGTACATGTATCAACTTGATCTGTACAAAACAACACCTTCATTTCTCTGAGAAAGTCGGTACACTATGTTTACATAATGGTACGGCTACATTATACCGAAATATTTCGTAATTCCATCCAAACGAATGTATCATTAACCCGATGTCACTACCAATTGTCAGGAAAGGGAAAATAAACCTTCAAAAAAGCAAAATCATTTTGTTTTTACATATGTTAATATCAATACAAAACACATGAAAACGTGTTTAAAAATTATAGATCAAATATTGACATAGTTCATTGTTTGCAGTATAGTTTTCTCATGCTTGAACTTTTTAGAAAAACATTGCGTTCTGTGTCAACAGAAGTTGGTTGGTTTGTTGTGAGCACCGTAGATGGTTTGGTAAAAAATATTTTAAAGTACCAAACACTTCCAATTGTAAGTAATGGTATGGCAAAGGATGTTTATGTCAGAAATATTTCAAAATATATCATGTTTAAATTTCAAAATAATATAAGATGGTATAGTGATTTTATGTTTAAGATAAGAAACAATTTTACATTATGATGTGATAAATGATAATCACATTTTCAAATGGTGTAGAGGGTTATGTTTTATGTCGGGAATGCGTATAATTTTCATGGAAGATTTAGTTTTAGATGTTAGCGTGTATCCTATCAGATATTTATTAGATGGTTTAGTGAATGTTGTTCAGCGTTAGCTGTGTTTCGGATGATGTACAATTGATCAGTCACAGTATTTAAGCTTGTTTATAGAGTTATTCTAAACAAAAGAACATGACATCACACAGAAAATATCGTCACCTACTTTACACTGATTTATAAACAGTCAAGGAGTCACGTGTGAGGTGATGAATGGTGGAATTGATGTGACAAAGAGATAAACATCTTCTTATTTTTTTCAACATCACTTGTTTGCTATACGTGTCTGAAATCTATCACATATTTTATATATATATGTATATACTATTGAGGGGGTGAAGTTTTATGTCTTTATTCGTGTCTATATGTTAAATACAATGTCTTTCATAGTGCAAAAAAAGCCTAATAAAAACAACAAAAAAATCATATATAAAAACATACCGGATGTCAATGATTTCACACTCAAATACCATACTATTTCATCCCCTTGTAAGTGGGTTACCACAAGGTGTATCAAAATCAATAAATATCAATTACAATCGATGACGTTTCCTGACAGGTGCGTGCGTTGGCCCCTAGTACATGTTTGTATAAGTTTAGGAATTGTTACATGATACAAAACCATTGATTGTGTAACAGTGATATTTAGCTATGCTAGGCGCAATCACGTGTTACTTTCTCAGCATGGGCGTCACAAGTTTAACTAAATTGTTAGATCTTGAGATTAAGTAATCAGAAGGGATCATCGCGTTCTTTCTGTTCTGAATTCTGTCGTAAATCCCGCAGGTATAAACACCACAGGTATGGCTTGCCTTGCAGTGATGTATTGCATCTAAGATTAGCCACCTCCTCAGGTACTGATCTGTCAATGGGGACCGCAGTGTGGTGGAAACAGCTGAGTAATTGTTGAGCTATGTGTATTATCTGTAAAACAGTACAATACCAATGTACTGACACCTCTTTTTACCAGGCCTATATTTCATGACATAAAATTGATTTACGTTGTTTTATTTACTGATTTTTCTTCGTGTCTTTGAAAATACAACATTAAATAACGTTTTATAACAAATAAATAACAAATAGTATAAAATAACAGAAATAACCAATTCAAAGATAGAATAAACCAAAATTATGAAAACTGTTTCAATCAAAAAAAAATATGCGCAAGGTTTCAGGCATTATTTGGTTCCCTGCAGGTAGGGCGTAAGAATTGTACCTGCTGCCCCGATTGCATGGTCGTAATAGGCGACAAAATCTGGGATGTTATCTATTCCGTTCTTTCTAAACAACTTTCTCCTTCCCAATGTCTCCCCTGGCACTACCTCACATTCGGCCTTTAGTTGAGCGTTCGCCCCTGTGAGGAAGGCTATTTGTTCTGTCCCCAGGCTGAGACATACCAGAGTATCTAACAATGGCAGTCACTAATTTCCTGCTTGACTCTCAGCAATATTGACGGTGACGGTATAATGTGACCGGGTGGGGTGTTCTGCTGCAGGCTTTTCGATAGTATACTTTATTGTGGTAGCACTTTAAATCGGAAAAGATCCGGACACGTGATTTATTCTATTATGTGTCACAATATCCGTGACTTACCTTTTATAGGGTTATCCTTTAAATTGTTTTTATGTTAGTAAGTTTTCTATGAACTTTTAAATAAACTTAAGTATGGTTTGACCTGCGGTTCAAAGGCGAGTCCCACGATTGACCCTTTCTGACCAATTATTCATTAACGCTACTTTATAACTCTCCATTTGAAAGGATTACAAAAGTTAAAAGGAAGCTCTTAGTTCAGGAAACATTATGTAATGCCTTCCTACAGTGTATTTTCTAGCTGAGGAGTTACCTTTAGTTGAGGAACATTCGTGGAACTTTAGTTAGGTCTGTTATGTCAATCCTGTGTTTTGACAGGGTTCCTTCTTTGGTAGTTTAGACATACAGTAAGGTAGCCTATAACGTATGTAATAATCCGCGAAGGGTAAAATGTATGTTACACGACGTCTGGCTTTCAGTAAGACGAGACATTTTCTGTGGTATAAGCAACTGCCATGGCTTTAAACTCATTTAGAAGCTTAAAGCGTGAGCTGGGTGTTTTGTCCAGTCAGTTTTATCTATACGGATTCGTTGCCTACAGACTAAACCAGTAGACATCCTAACCATATGAAGCTCTTTTGATGAATATAAATTCGCTTTTTCTAAATAGTATTGTTTCGGGTTCTTACTCGACGCCTATGTAAATACAAAGGCATGCTTCGTTTAAAGTTCAAACTAAATGAAGAAACATAGAATTTTAAAAATGCATATTCTCTATCATTTGAACTTGACTTTTGCGAGACGATGCACGTTCCTGCACATCTGTACCAAGAGGCAGGGTTCCACGGGTGAGATACTCAGGTCTCTTCCTTTTATCAGGCGTGCTATCGGGGACACGGTATTACCAACACTGACGAACAAATCCGCGCCAGCATATGTGCGATGCTAACTAACGCTCAACAACACTTGCTGTCCTGTGATATCTAGTTTAACTAAGATTGCTAAGGTTACAGAAAAGCGTGTTCCCTAGAATAGTTCAATCATATATTAAGCTTCTGCACCGTAAAACGTTAGCATGACAGGGGCATCATTTTTTCGGTACGTAACTGTGTTTTTCATTTACTCCTTCCATGGGTTTTTAGCCTCATTTGATACTTATGGTTGTGTTTCCAGCTTTACTCTAATGCAGATTGCGTTTTTTGTATATCTCTACCATACCTGGCGCCTGTCTAAAGTTTAGATATTGATGACCAGTTGTCAATCTGTAATATTTTTTATTGTTTTACAGTATAATACAGTATAAGAATATAAACTACGCTGCCATACTCGTTTGTTTAATACTGTATTCTAAGATTTACTAATGGTCCGTCTGATCTCTCTGATAGCCATACTGTCCGTCTGATCTCTCTGATAGCCATACTGTCCACCTGAGTTGTTTGGGGACATGTTGAGATGAAGAGTACTTAAGGCTGAAGTAGTCGATAAGTGTTGTATCAGCGAGTAGAATACCTTGTGATTGTTTTTGTGTGTTTACCTTCAACAACCCGATATAATAACAGCTACTTCTGTTATCATTGTCAAACCGCTTCAGATCAAGCTACCCAATGGGACGGGGCAATTTATCAAACAGACGAGACTTTTTATTGTAAGAGTTTACAACTGCGAGTTATTCTTTAGCTTTGGTTTACTGTGTTTGTCATCTCCAGTCCAACAACTTTATGCTTTATTTGCTTTTCGCCGAATGCTTGAGATGCATATTGAGCAATAGCAGTAACTAAATATGTGTTATATATATATTATATACATATGTACAGTAATCAATCTACGTGCAAGCCCCGAGTCCTGTACTCATAAAATTATGCTGGGACTCTGGGACTGGAAATACTTCAATTTAACATTGTGGACCCATTGTTTTTGGTAATAGGAACTAAAAGGACCCATGAAAATAAATTGTTAATTGATCAATGTATGTATGGTAATTGCTTTATGAACCTGTATAATGTTAAACCAGCGCAATGTAACAAGCGATTTTAGATTAAATTTTCATTTTCGGTCATGCCTGTAAATGACATGTTGACCGGGCTGTACTGTTTCCACAGTTCATCCTGTATCCCAGGAATGTACTGTGGTATAACTTTACTTTACTGACAAACTGTGTTGGTCGTCCGCCCGTATACTCCGCGCCCCTTAAGGAGTTGTTTAGCCGTGTGTTTAGTCAAGTTTTCTCCATTGTTTAGACAACCAACGACTTCAAACGGACTTCTACGTATCAAGTACGATAACTTGTCTCAAACTCGACAAAACATTATAATACCCTCGTTTAGGAACACAGGATAAAAGTGAAGATTACATAGCCAAATGTCTTTAAGGTTTTAATAAATTGTTATTTTACAGACAGGAGTCTTTTAAAACAAAGTCGACAAGCATTAACCTTACAACGTTACATGATATTGATAAGAGATGAACAACAATTGACGGCTAGTCTTCCGGAGTGAACGGGGTCAGTCCCTGAACACCGTCTAATATATAAATCGAACATCATTACAACAGGTACGACCGCCTATTATGTCGTGGATGAAACACATCTCTCTCGCTTTCATTCTGTGGGAATGTTTCTTAATCACCATTCAGTGCCTTTTTAACACCGTGTAATATAATTAATTGGGGACGAGTTCATATCATCCATTGTTAACCTTTCGTCGTGTGATGCCTTTCAAAACGAATTCGCTTTAATGCTCTGACATAAGGATAAACTCAATGTTGACAATGTTTTGTAATATATCAGTATTTTTTGTTTGAGCTTTGTTATTTTTTTGAGGGAAACAAAAATAAACTAATATTTTCTTGATCAAATCCTAAAAAAAAATAAAAATTACCACCTTACAATGAGTCGCAAACTTTCAGTATATCATTCAAGTTAAATATGACGAAAAGTTAAAACTTTTAACGATAACCATCAAATAAATCACAATACGTATATATGCATACGTCTATATTATGTGTATAATTAGCAATAGAAATACAATATAATCACAGTATGTAAGGGAATTATCGGTTGTCGAAGACACATATTGTCTTCCTCGGAAACTGTGTAAGATAATGTAATAAACATAGCCCACGGTGATCATATAGGGGGATATATAAATATATAAATGGAGATTAATTCTCGAATATCTTGGTTTCACCCGTGACTGATAAGAATAATGAATTCGCACTTCCATGATAATATAAAGTCAATATGCCATTACAAGATATTTTCTTGGCAGTTTGGATGTACTTGAATGATCTAATTGAATGTCATACCTTGTTAAGGCTATTATGGAATGACACTGAGATTAGGAAAGACATAAAAACCCAATTACGAAGGGGGGGGGGGTACTATTCTCATTACAATACATTACAGTGTATGTACAAGGGTTAATATGAAAGTGATTTTAATCTACATTGAATTTGTGACGGTCATTCGTTATCACCACTGTATGTTTCCAACTATATCAGAGTTTTTGTTTATATGCTATATCTAAGTCTGACTTGAGGTGATCGGTGTGTGTCTCCCCTCTCGTTAGGTTTGGCAAATCTGCCATTAGTAACTGATATTTTGGGTTTTACCGGATAAATTGATGTCTACGTCAGCTTCATTCATTCTAAATTGAAGAAATGGAATATGTTTGGTCATTTTATAAATCGATCAGATTGTAGATGTCTAGTTTTGTATTAATGGAGGTAAATAACGGATGATTTATGTTTTAAGTCAGTTGTCCCATTTATATATCAGCGGCAAATGTATTCCATCATTTTTATTAAAATAAAACATCGATCCAGACCTTGGATGCAATTAGAAAGTGCTTAGATATATCAGATCGATCGATAGCTTTTAACATAGATTAAAAAGACGTGATTATACGTACAGCCATCTAACGGGTATTTTTGGGATCTTAATATGTTTGTAACGTGTCAGATTGGAATTTTGTCAGATGCAGGTATAACCCCATCAGGTGTAATAAACCACTTGATTTTATTTAAGATGAAACTAAGGCTGTATTTCTTTATCGATGTTCAGATCGGTTCTCACCATCAATGTAGCTGATATCATCCAATGTAATGAAACAGTTATACACTTTTATGATATGTTTGCCTCCAAATTTTCTTTAATGAATAATTATTTATGTGTCTATGCATTTTGGTTTTGATTGATAAACATTTCTGGGTTCGTGATGACTACCCTTGACCCCCCAGAATATGTTTATTATGAGAGAACGTGTTTATGGCATGTCCGTTCCACCTGTGCTGGCATACTTAGGACGGGGCTCTAACTGGGCTGCTCGCGGCGTTCCGCTCTAAACCCATACGGTATTAGATAGAAATAACTGTTCATGATTTCTATACTCAATCATGTACAAACATATTTCAGATTTTGAAGATATAACAGATGTGGTAAAACCTAATAACCATTTAAAAGATTTTTGAAGGACCCAAGTTACATTTATCAAATTCTTATTTTTACCACTTGGCAACGTTTAAACAACATTTATATGTTATGTGTTAATATTTATTTTGGATTATAAATGCACATAATATAGAATAATATCTGTTACCTTAACTCTATATTAACTTAACCAAACAAGTTTTATTCATTTAGCTCCAAAATTCACCAAACAAAACACAATTTGTTACTTTGATTCTAATAAAGAAATTGCATTGAAGGTATAACACTATTTTTTACTTTAATCGTGTAAGTCATTTGTGAGATAACTTACAATCTCCATATCAATCGTCGATTTTTGAGTTCGGATTATTGTTTTGTTGACACTTCGGTCATCCTTTTAACGCCATTAAAGAAATCACATAAATGGATGTTTTATTATCTTTCATTTCGTCCAGTCCCTTTTAAGTTTCTGAAAACAACTGCCATACTAAACTTTAAACCAAAAATAGCTTAGTTGTCATAATCAGTCAACTACTTGTGAAATTGTTACTCTTAAGAAAGCTATCTGATTTAAAAATAATACTCCCTTGCTAATCTATAAAAATAAAATTGCTACTCTATTTACAAAGCTACCAGAATATAAAATATTCTGTATCTTTGTGTGATATGAAGATGGACGTTTTTGAGTTTGTTTATTAGTGTGCTTATTTGTTGTGATGACAATGATGACTCGGTTCTCATTTTGAGGATTGATGCTTACTTGGATGTGACCAAGATTTGCATGGCGGTTGTCGTCGATGAAGCAGAAGATGCTTACACTTCGGAACACCTGGTCTTTTTTTCTTGTGATTTTACGAGAGTCTTCATGTAAATATTTCCTTTGTTCCTATTTTACCTCTAGTTTAATCGATTTTGAGTTTGGATTATGGTTTTGTTTGCCCTTTGGTATTCTCTGATTTATATATATATATATATATATATATATATAGTACTCAATCATTTATATTCAAGTATAACATTGCTACGCTTTTTATAAAGAATAAAATGTATGACTAAATAACCAATCTACAAGATCACTTGTGAGGCTACTCGCGTATTATTATATTTAGTATAAACAACATTCCAGGGCGATAACTAGTGTGCCAATGAGTTATTAACAAAACTAAAATTTCTCAAAAAAGTTGATTTATTGATGGTTTTTCACAGAAAAATCTTTAGTAGTGAACCACATTTACTTACCAGTATACACAATAAACTGTTTATATGAATATATACGTAAACGTAAACTGGTTTTCATTGCTGATCCCGAATAACGGGAAGTAACTACAGAGAAATAAGCTAATTATGATTGACGTTAAGAATTAATGACTTCCAATGAGACCGATTTTGCTGCATTCTTTGCCTCGAAGCTACCCATAATGTGCCAAGTTCGTTTTTCACCATCATATCAGTGACTTGCGTATATACTAGACGTAAACCTCGGTATGCTTTGACCCGTCAGCCATACTAAGACATCCAGCATTGGATGTATACTTAAATGTGATGAATGGATGTTCCAACCTTTTTTATTAAACAAGCAAAAGTTTCGATTATCAAAAATCATACTAAATGCTATGTAGATCTTTATCCACTCTATTTGAATCTTTTCTAATCATGGTTTTAAACGACAAGTTATTGAACGTACAGCTTATATATATATCTATATATCCGAGCTGATATGGCGTACTGTAATACTAGTATAATGTAGCTCAAATATGCTGACAGTAGTATTTCCTAGCCATAGTTTGAACGTAAAATCCTTGAAATAGTGCCAAATACGAACTAATGAAAAGTTACCACGGAAAGTCGTCTTGGGACCAGTAATCTTTGATGTACTTTCTTAATGTTAATGTTAATGTTCTTAACTATGATAACGAAATCATGATAATTGAGCAAATTCCTTCGTGCATTGTGTAATTCTTTTCTTCGTCAAATGTCTTATTCTTTTCTTCGTGAATTTTGTTATTCTACTACTACTACTTCTACTACTACTACTACTACTACTACTACTTCTACTACTACTACTACTATTACTACTACTATTACTACAACAACTACTACTACTACTACTACTATTACTACAACTATTACTACAACTACTACTACTACTACTATTACTACTACTATTACTACAACTATTACTACAACTACTACTACTACTACTACTACTACTACTACTACTACTATTACTACTACTATTACTACAACTATTACTACAACTACTACTACTACTACTACTACTATTACTACAACTATTACTACTACTACTACTTCTACTACTTCTACTACTACTACTATTACTACTACTATTACTACAACTACTATACTACTACTACTACTACTACTACTGCTACTACTACTATTACTACAACTACTATACTACTACTACTACTACTACTACTACTGCTACTACTACTATTACTACAACTACTATACTACTACTACTACTACTACTACTACTACTACTACTACTACTACTACAACTACTATACTACTATACTACTATACTACTACTACTACTACTACTACTACTACTGCTACTACTACTATTACTACAACTACTATACTACTACTACTACTACTACTACTACTGCTACTACTACTATTACTACAACTACTATACTACTACTACTACTACTACTACTACTACTACTACTACTACTACTACTGCTACTACTACTATTACTACAACTACTATACTACTACTACTACTTCTACTACTACTACTACTATTACTACTACTACTACTACTACTACTACTACTACTACTACTACTATTACTACTACTACTACTACTACTACTACATTTTATTATTGATAAGAGAATATAACTTAATGGTTTTTACATAAATCATATCATACATCTGGTATATTGAATTACAATGTATTTGTTTGAATAAATAACTGTACTTATGCCAAATGATTATATACTGTCCAAGTATTCCGAGGGAACACTTTACCAACTGCGAAATGGTGTTGAGAGACCACAAACTCTATCCATGATAGGTATGTAATGAAAGACATTATGAAAAAGGTCAATACATTAACGCGTGTCATCAACATCACAGTACGGATTAGATATTACAGATGTTCAGGGATTATAATGACATTATCCTATAAGAACATACAAATGATAAGTGAATTATAGGTATTAGTATTTATAAGACAGAATGGCAGGGAAAGTAAGTCGGCTATGTTGAATACAATGTAAGTTTTATGCCATACTGAGGGTATCTTTCAACATGGTGGAACATTTTCAGATCTGACCCTGTAAACATATTCGAGTCCACCCTACCTCACAGCTCGATCCTCTACACAACACCTGACCTAGAGTACGCTACCAGAAATCTAATGCATGCATATTTTTTCATATATCAAAACTAAGTAGTGTTTGGAATGTGATAAGTATGCCGTGGGCCGATTCTATGACATTGAGAGGCGATGTGGTAACATACAGGTGTCAGAACAGACGTACTACGGGGCGCTTCAGTTCCAGTAACGAAGCTTTTATGATGCTGAGCTTTAACTTTTAGAACACATATAAAGCTCGGAAGGTAACGAGATGGCAGACCGTAGTTATGAGGTAACGCTGGCGATTTCATAATACTATTTTGTAGTCTAGCTTGAAGATCGATATTATGTATACAATTAAGATAGCTAATTACCCATGTGGAACTATAAAGAAACGTTACAACAAATGTTTCACTCTTTCTTTTCTTTTCACTTCCTAAATTATGTGAAATTGATTAATTGAAAACAACTCTACAGAACTATATGAAAATAGTTTTACTTTTACTTTCAAAGGTTTCAGAAGTAATTTTAATGATATATATAGAGGTTAAACAACGAGTAGTTGATGGATAATGCATTTATTTCACTCGAGTTAGTTAATTTTCAAAAAAAACGAAGGACACGAGCTTTAGCTTTAGAAATTACGTTTTGAAAATTAACTTACTCGCAAGATATAAATACCATATCCTACAACCACGAGTCGTGTGGCCTGTTTCTGTCTCATTTTCAACCGAATGCCCAAGAGTTTGATATTTGGCTTGTAGCATGCTAAGATGAAGGACTACCAAATTTGTTCAATGAATGACCCTGACCCACTTTCAAGGTCACATCAGTCAAATATGTTAAAATCTTCAAGTAACTTCTTCTCAATAAGCGAAAAGCCCAGGGTACTGATATTTGGCCTGTAGCATGCTGCAACAAAGTTTGTTCAAATGAATAGCCTTGACCAAATTTCATGGTCACAGGGTTCAAATGTTATAGCAATCTTCAAGAAACTTCTTCTCAATACTCGAAATGTCCATGGTACTGATATTTGGCCTGTAGTAACTTAAATAAATCCCTCCAAATTTGTTCATTCAAATGACCTTGACTTACTCTCAAGGTCACAGTGGTCAAATATGTTAATATCATAACCAACTTAAAGT
This sequence comes from Mimachlamys varia, assembly GCA_947623455.1. Taxonomy (NCBI): domain Eukaryota; kingdom Metazoa; phylum Mollusca; class Bivalvia; order Pectinida; family Pectinidae; genus Mimachlamys; species Mimachlamys varia. The sequence continues at coordinate 28,271,655 of OX392543.1, forward strand.
ATATACATTGTATAGTCAGATGGCCGTTAAGGCCCGTTGGGCCTCTTGATAAACCTAGTAAAATGATGTATAATAAATAAATTGAATATAACACGTACGTTAGAAATTATCAAGAATAAAGCACTTGTATAATTATAACTGTGACGTTATTGATAGAGTTTTAATGGTCATCTTTGTTGTAAACAGTCCCGAGCAGTGGTAGAGAATTATTAATGGACGTGGAATGGTTGTTACATTGTTACTGCCGATGTGTCACGATAAAAAGTGTTGTACGCAGCAACGATATACAGTCCATGTACATCGACTCGGTGGAAAGTGTTGGGAGGAGGCTGGAGGGGGATGGGTGGGGAGGAGGGAAAGGTTGAGGGGGAGGTAAAGAAAAGAGGAAATGTAGATTCGCAACGATGTTCAGTATTTCTCTCTACATGACCTTGTACTGCAAGTTTGAAAAACATTATTTGCTTCCAAACATTCGTTTTCCTATCAGCACCACCGGGTTTTATTATGTAAACATTTAAATATGTTTATATAAATCAAGCTATCATTTTGTCTTGAGATGGAAAATATTTCAATCATAGTCGCGTGCCTCTCCTGCCATGCCGCACCGTATCTTTGCACCGTCATCGGTCACGTGATGTGTCATGTATGTTTTCGCGCCATAATGAATTATGGCACGTGCATGAGTTATGTCGTCGGCTACAATCAAGCTGTGAACAGAGAAAAAGACATGTACCTGTGAATTCCTCCCGTCAGAAACAATCCCGAGGATTATTTTTCATCTTTTTATTATGCAAAGAAACGATATGATGGTGCTCTCGTTGATAGCGAGTTAGTCAGGAAACATATACAACATCACAGTATATATACATTAGGACAAAATTCTGTTGTTCATATTTAGTTACACAGTTATTGAAAACAAATAATATTGACAACATATGATGAAATAAGTTTCTTTATTGACAATAATATATCACCTTAATATCCTCTCAGTTGCATTCTATACCTAGTTCATCACCTGTAGAAAACTTCTTTATTTAGTTTAATATTGAAGAAACGTTCATCATATAACTGACCCGTTCAGCCATGTCATAAATATGGTATATCAAATGTTTGATAATACTATTGTGACGTCACAAATAAATGACGTGTGTATCACATCATATGATTGTCTCTGTAGTGAAACTCGTACCGTCTATAAGAAATTGCCTTTCTTATAGAAAATGAATTTGATAGTTTGGGTGCATTTTCTCATCAAATTTAGTGAAGTTAACAATAGAATCTTACACTCAATGTTATATACAATTTATTAAAACTCGTTAAATACGTGTATATTAAATCGTTCAACTCGTTTAATGATTCCGTATTGTATTGATACTCATGCAAGACACTTTGTTTATCATGAGTGGGAATTAATTTCGGTATCATTACTTCACTTGAAGAATTCCTTACCATTGGATCTAACCCTAGCTTACATGGTCTCTAAACGTCCTCGCTTATAATTTGAAAATATACAAGTGTAGACAAACATACAAACAAACAAACACATATGCTGTTGACAGTACATAAATGTATTTTAAAGTATCATTTTTAAATAATGTTATAATAGACCCTACGTAGTATTGCTGTACAGATAAAACAAAACTCCGATAAAGGAGTCAAGGGTTTGTGAGGTGTTTCGTTATAGCTATAGGCATGTTGAATCGTCGGTTGATCGCCGCGTTATGTAAACCATAGGTAATAATGTTGTACCTGTGCCTTTATTACCGACAATGGGCCATTACATGGTCACAACATTTATATATAACACGGGAAACAAATCCCCATTTCCGGCTGATAGGCTCAATCTAATTTCACGACATTTCGATAAGCGATCGCTTTACAAGTAGAATGACCCCTGGCTGCCAGTAACTACACATAAAGTGTGATGTATATTATGTTATATAGAAAACAGTCCTTCAAAGGGTCCAGGTGTGGCTACTGTTTTCGTCTGCACTGATGATGGCTTCCCTTTCATTTTGGTGTCTGCGCAATACCTGATCTTTTACATTTACTTTTATTATTAATTTTTTATGGATTTTCCTTTTCTTTTTCTTACTTGCTAGAACTACTTTTGATTTTTCTTCATGTTACTTGTAACATATATATTAAACAGTACATACACATCTGGTTTAGTACACGTGCTATTGTAACATAAATATAATGTATTAAGAACAAATGTTTACAAAGAATGCATCAGATGGATGCTTTCACATCGATCTATGACATGTATTCATATATATATATACACACAGACTGGCCAGACGTGACGGACACCATCACGTGGTTATGACGTTGAAATATCGACTGCCAGTAAATTTGTATCACTCTCCTGTAAGCTATAAATATACATTATATATGTATTCCTATATTGTATATTACGCTCATGTAAATCTTTTATGTGAGTTTAAACCCTTTTGCTATCGATATATTTTCGTGAAAATCAGACTCGGCTACATCATATGGTAATGAGCATTCTTGAAATAGTAGCCAAAGCAATATAAAAAAAAATTTCATGCGATATTTATGTACATCCCTGGAATATGTTACTAGCAATTACATTATAAGCATAATATCTATCACAACACATCTTAATACAGATTCTTTTTGTTTTAATCTTAGCAAAATTGATAAAATGGCTGTTATAGTCTTTAATCATACTCCATGTAATAGATAAATGATCTAAAAGGCAACTTGGAAGGAAATATTAGACTGGTTATCAAACATTCTATGTCAAGATATTATCGCATAACTTAATTAAGTATAAACCTTGTATTACATCGTACACATAAAAATTTACATCATCTTTGTGATTTAGGTATGTTGATTTTACAACTCTCGTTCTCTCTCGTTACAGGTTGTTCGAAGTAACGTCAATACCACGTGCAAGTGTCATGGCGTCTCGGGATCGTGCACTGTCCGCACGTGCTGGCAACAACTATCTCCATTCCACAAAATCGGCAATATTTTAAAACGGAAGTACGAACGTGCTGTGAAAGTGGAGGTCGATAATAACATATCATACGGAAAGTATGAATTACCAAAAGGCGAAATATCTAACGAAATTCGCCCTAATACGTTTCTGAGTGCGTATGGAAGTAGCATGGTGTATATGGATGATTCACCGAGCTACTGTTCCCGGAGCAGGTATTCTTTGGGAACAACCGGAAGGGAGTGTGATAAAGACCGGAACTGTGACGCCATTTGTTGTGGGCGTGGCTACAATGTGCAAACAAAGGCGTATAACCGATCATGCGCATGTCAGGTAGTCTGGTGTTGTGACTTCCACTGTAAACAGTGTCTGTTTGAAGAAGAAGTCCACTTATGTAAATAACTTGTAGAAAGAGTAAGATGATTCAAATGTCTCAAACACATAACAAATATATTGAACAGACAATACACAGTTTAAGCCAAAAACTACACGTGCTTTTTGTCAAACGTACGTATCAATACACGCGTTGCCTGATGGATGTTATTCATCGAACCTTAAACACCTTAATGTGCAAATTCATCGGACGTGCTTGGCAGATCGTTAAGGTGGATAAGAAATGATCAGAATAACTTGATACTAGGTCTCAACACAGGTCGTCTACAACCCGACCGAAATATCGTTTGTTTTACTTTATCATGTCATTGTTTGGTCGTCAGAAAGATATGTACAAGGATTTGGTGTGCATGAATATAAACCATTACTGGCATACGTACGAGGAATGATTTTTGTAAATCCAAGAAAATGTGAATGTTTATATTTTTAGACCGGACCATTAGGGAGCCTTACATTAATACAACACCGTGCTGTCACGTATGCCTAGCTGTAGGACACATCTTGTATATATTGGCTTTTGAATATATGTTTTATGTACATATGTTATATAATTTATGTAATTATGACAGCATGTTCACTATTTGTTTTGTTACTTAGCAACGAACAGAAACGTGCTCACTTGTCCTACAAATAACTTATTTTAATTGATGTGTTTAAAATCGTCTTTAAAATGCCTTCATAGTCGATATTTTGTTCTCTGACTTCTTTTATGCAATTGTATTTCGTGAAAATGCTTGTTGCATGTGCTGATGATCGTTCATATTTATCTAAATGTCATTTCTAATCAACAGTTAGTCATGCTTTAATCACAACACATAATGCATTCTATATTGTTCTGATGAGTAATTAGTAGAAAATTATGAAATTTTGTTTTATCTCAAAAAAATTCGACTTTTCACTAGCATTTCATAAAGGACACTGTGAAAACGTGGTCCTACTAAAGGCCCCATTCTCGTAATAGAGGAAGACAGGAACACACAATAAGAAGTAAGTCTGAACTCTAATATTTCCGGTTTGCTCCAAACTAAAGAATTATTCATATATGTACAATACAATTCGAAAAAGGAATACAATGACAGTTTAGTCGAAAGCAAAACATAAGCAATGGCACAAATTAGGACCACGAGGGAGATAAAATCAGATTTGAAAATCCCCCATAAAAATTAATTTGATATCATAAACCATGAACGTTGAATTCAGTTTACCGGTAGCCATGTTTTAGTCAAATAATACTAGTTACCTATATAGGTATGTTTTTATCGATGACAGCATACACAAGTAAACACCAGCTCATAAACAAACTGATGACAGATCTGATGTACTCGTAGGCTCCATAGCTTTAGGGTTTTGCTTCTTCTTTCATTAGAACAAGTGTATGCTTTTACACCTTTATTTTCTTTTACTTAAAATTATCACCGTCAGTTCCTAATTTTGATAGGTAATTAGTAGTCACCATTTTCTACTTAAGAAGGGTTCCATATTCCCATTTATTTTGGTTTTTTCTGACTTGAAGTGTCTTCAATAGATATATGCGACATAATTTAAAATTTTGTAATATGTTTTCAACAAAATCTTCTGCGTAAAGAGACTTTTTTCCGAGGTAATTAAATATTAAGTTTTCACTGTGGTACTGGGCAATGTTATACTGTACTGCAGTGTAAAACTGTTTGAATTTTCATGATACAGTTTTTAAAATTCTTTATGTTGAAGGAGACAAAAAATCTCAATTTAACATAACATTTTCTTTTCATTTCTATCCTGCAGGTTACTTGTCGGGACTCACATTAAGCTAACTTCATCGTACACATCATATATGTTGATATGATAAATGTAACAAGTTTGAACATGGACTCAACTTAATTATAATCACGTCTTTATCCGTTGCATCATTAATTTATTTGTTTTAACCATTTTGTAATATCTGTATGGGAACTTACATTTTGTAACAGAGGATTCATGTGAAAAACGTCTGTGATATATCCATTAATCAGTGATGGTGTTATACGTGTTTATGTATCATACCGTTGTTAGACCTGTACCTAATAATCATCATCTTAATACCATCTTATGTAGATTTTGGTAATATACAATGTACACGATTCATCTCCCTTTCACGATAGCCACTATAAAGCATATAGTAATTAGTACCCGCCTATGAGATGAGACTAGATGCTAAATTAGGATACAAATATACAGAGAAAGGATCTTGCTTTGAACCATAGTAAATAACGCTTCATAACCTCGTGAACACTTTTGGTCAGGATTTCGAAAATGTGCCTTTTATAATCTTCAGTGCCTAATTACTGATGTTGATAATGATATTTGATAAAATCATACATTGTTTGTGTATCCTAGCAACAGATCTGTATGTTTTGATATAATCATACATTGTCTGTGTATCCTGGCTACATATCTGTATGTTTGATAAAATCATACATTGTCTGTGTATCCTGGCAACAGATCTGTATGATTAATATAATCATACATTGTTTTTGTATCCTGGCTACATATCTGTATGTTTGATATAATCATACATTGTTTGTGTTTCCTGGCAACAGATATGTATGTTTCTACTCACTGGATGCTATGCATTTGTAATTACAATACGTTATCTCTGGTTTCGTACAGACCTCTTAGAGGATATCTTTTTTCAAATGTAACAGTGTGTCCAGTACCACTAATATATTTCACGAGTGGGGCTAATAATTTGATAGTTACCAAAACATTAGCAACACAAGTGATATGTATTTGGTATTAATGAAGACATTGTTAGTTATCTGTTGGTCAAACAAGAAAAAAGTGATATTTTTCACTAGGGAAAAATAAAAAATATCACTTTTATCGAATGAATCATTGAAGATTTTTCACTGGTACAAATGTTATAAATGCTTTTTTTTCGTAACGAACTGAAGACAAGTATGTTAATCTGACCAACTGAGTGAGTATTTGACGTAATTGTCATCGACATAAAACATGTATAATTGTGTAATAAGAACCTTTAAATCAGTCAAATTCTCCAACTCGAAAACAATAAAAAAAAAATACGATGGCTATAAGTGCAAGTTCGTCAAAGAAGGGAGAAAATGTCAACCATATAGAATGTAATACGATTGAATTTCCCCATTTTCTTTCCATTTGTTTTGTGTTCTGAACAATCTCAAGCGATGGAACGTTATGCATGTCCAATTTATTTCAAATTATATTCAAAATTGCTTTATGTAGTATGATTTTATTATTGAAACTAGACTTAACACAACAATGCAACTCTCTATCTGTTGTCTAATATACTGTTGAATTGGTGACATGAATATACAAATGTTTGATCAACTTTAAAATTGTTTTGTTATAACAGATATTTTGTATATCACGTGTTTGTTTTTTGCGAAAAACAGTCTCTGTAATTGTGTTGTCCTTTTTCAATCTCAGACCAAGGTACATTTTGACTTTAAATCAAATTATTACTGTTTCAATGAAGATAACAAATACAATCCATTGATACAACGATACAATGACACTTCACCAATGGCCTACTTAGTGATGCTGTACTAGATTACAACATTGATATGAACTTCGTAAAAACTGTTTTTCTGTACAAATATCGAAGTGTGTTCTATTGTATAACTGTTTTACTGGTTATTCTGCGTAGAAACGGGTACAATTTCACCACACGATGAGGTCCTATTTCATCCTCTATATCATTGTACGACTTCATATTTAGTTGATAAAATATCATTTCTCTATTTGTGCTGTTGGTTGTTTTCATTAACAAGTTTACATTCTCCATTTAAAGACAAAGCCTATGTGTATAAAAAGGAAAATTTAAAGTTGTAGAGATAATCATTGAAGGAACCAAGCTAAATCAGTTTTGCGATCATGTCTATAGTTTTTACTGCATTCATTCAAAACAATTTTCGGTTTGAAGTTAGTTTTTCCCCAAATCTTTAATAAAGTATGTTTCATGGTTAACGTGTTAGGGAACAAACTTTGACTTGATCCAACAAGTGTTTTGAAAGGATTCCATGAATAGCAGCTACGACAATATGACCAATGTGATGGGACAGTAAGAAAAGAATCATCTGGTAATACAAACGCTAACATTAGTCTGCTTGGTACACGGAACAAATCACTGATTGTCTATGAAATATACTTCTAACTATACACAAAACAGAGATATTCTATAAACTCTTCTTCTTACAACGAACACAACAGAGGCAGTCTATAAAACGCTACTTCTTACAACGGACAGAACAGGGCTTGTCTAAAAAATATTTTTCTTGTTAATGAAACAAACTTTGACTGGACCTAACAAGAGTCTATAAGCTCTACTTCTTACAACGAACAAAACAGTGAAAGTTTATAAAACACTTCTTCTTACAACGAACAAAACAGTGAAAGTTTATACAACACTACTTCTTACAACGAACAAAACAGTGAAAGTTTATAAAACACTTCTTCTTACAACGAACAAAACAGTGAATATTTATAAACTCCTACTTCTTATAGCGGACAAAACAGAGAAAAAATATATATATTTAAAACTCAACCTCTTACAACGGACAGAAGATAAGCAGTCTTTAAGTTTATAAACACTACTCCTCACAACGGACAGAACAGTGAAAGTTTATAAAACACTACCTCGTATGTACAACGGACAAAATAGAGGTTGTCTATAAAACTCTACTTCTTAAAACGGACAAGATAGAGATAGCATATAAACTCTACTTTTTCTAACAGAAAATATAAAACTCTACTGCTTATAAGGGGAACTTGCTATAATATACAATATTTGAATTGTGAAGGATCCAGAATTGAGTTAACTTTTTTGTATTGTAAACCTGAATAAGAAAATTCATGTCATACATGAACAGTATACACATGAACATTCAAGAAGAGACCCATTATCTGTCTGCGTTTCCGACCCAAAGGCATCATTCCACTCCTTCGCCAGCATATCGAGAATCTGATGTAGAAATATATTAAAACACATCAGTGGATTGGTCCTCAGCGTTCGGTTAGTGTATCGGAAATCTCACCTACACATAGGGGCTGTTCCGCTACACAGAAAATCACCTCGAGGTTGGCGAACACTCAGTCTATCTCTACATATTATCACATATTACGTGTAAATATATCATAAAAGTACATACTGTCTGGTTTGAATTATTCTGAACTGGAATTTATAGACATTGTTTTCAATTTACGATGTAAGTCTTCAGCATAATAAATTATTAATAAAGACAAGGTTTGATCATTACCTAAAACCTGTATTGGTTTATTTACGTAGTGAATGTTTCGGGCTCGGTGAATGATGGGAATGGGACTGACAATCTCCAGGCTCCGGCAGCTGATAGAAACCTCATGGAACGACAAGGAGGGGCACGCAAACAGCTGTCGTGCTACAAGTCAAGCACTTTTTATAGCCAAAGGCAGCATACTAACTCTAACAATAAGTTTTAGTTAATTTCATATCACGGTGATTCCTAAATATTTATTACGGCTTACTGGATGAGGATGAAGAGGAGGTCTACAAAATTAAATTGTTTATTTCATCTTAAAAAATAGTTGAAATAAAATACATAATTGAAATAGATAAAAACATGAATTTCATAATTCAGAGTGCTCAAGATATATATACATAGCTTCATTTATTTAATGTGCAAATTAGGCCTTGTACGCACCCATGATTCAGATTACAAAAATGTCGAACGATTGAGGTTACTGTCGACAGACCAGCAACTCAGTTTATCCCTTTTCTATGTGTACTTATGGGATTATTTTCAATGGAGTAGGAAATCCACCGGAAGTAAGTAAATCGGATGATAGTGATCAATGATGTTTGTCGCGGATTTATATAAAACAGGTTCGGGGGATTGGCGCTCGGAGTTATACAACAGAGGTACAGGTGTTCTACGGGCAAATATGCGTTTATATCTAGCGTAATAGCGTAAGTCAGTTGTCAGTACTTGTAGAAGATCTGCCACGATACAATTAACAGTGGGTTTTGATCACTAGGTGCTACGATACAGATAGTCCGCTCGTGTAGACATCATCGCAGATGGAATGCATGTGCGGGAGACCTATCTCCTCAGCATCAGAAGTCGACCACTTCTGAGCGGCTGGCGGGTAAACGCGATGCATATATAGATGAAAGCCGTTATAAGATCAGATATTGGGATGCTAACTGGTAGAGATACAGCGATGGTATAGAATAAGCGGTCCGCGTGTATTTATTAATACCGCTCATATATGATTAAGTTACATAAGATCCGACTCTAATGTAGCCCAGGGACTTTACATCAGGGAGTTCTATGTTTCTACAGGTTTCTGTATTATTAGAAATTGAAAGAAGCTACTTAGAAATCAAAAACAATAGAGTCAGCGTGGAGTTCTAGTAGATATTTTATTATTGCTGCAAAATATATCTAAATTATGCCATTGAACTGGTACATGTAAGATGCAACTAGCATACACACATGTGCTGTACCATTATGGTGGGGTCAACAGTACGCCAAAAAAAAAAAATTATGAAAAATAAAAAAAATAATTATACTGCATCTAACAACTGTTTCGTCCTACAACCAAAAGCACAAACATTGTTATTGATAATGCCCATGGCAAGAAATTGTACATCGGTAAAATTGGACTGTACTTCTTTTTAAGAAGTCTTGATCCTAAAACGTGACGATTTCAATTTTCTAATCGTTAACTTTCCATTTCTTGATAGTAACATCCCTGCTTCTCCAGCCTATGATGTTTACATGTCACATTTAAATTGTTGTCCTATGGCTTGCGCTAAATATAGAGATTTTTGTGATAGCTGTCGACTACTGGCAACAAACTTACGGTACAGGGATTCGAGAGGTGCAGGTTGATAAACACCGAAGCAAGTTTTATAGTCGCCATCTTGATCCCTTTGATAAATCGTCTTTATCATTGTATGAAATGAAATTGGTTGTTATAGATAATTATGGTCATTAGTATGCCTAAGTTCTCACCTTGAGGACGTAACATTTACTCGGGTATCGTCGATGAAACAGAAAACACTTACTATTTCCGAACACCTGGGCACACAATCATGAAACTCTTCGCGTGCTCAAGCATGGATTCTGAGCTCAATCCAGTTTTCTTGTAACTTTCTTAAAATAAATAAAGTAATGGAAATTAAATTAAATCAATGACATCTATTTTCTGGAGAATGCATATCTTATCAATCCATTGCCAAAACAAACAGTTCGATGTGAGCACAAAACCAATGCTTGAACACGAGAACGGTTTCATGAAATACTTGACATGATCTTATTTTCTTGTACTTTTTCAATGGACGTCGTGTAAATCTTTCTTTTGTTCCTACTTTGCTCCTGGTTTTACCAATTGTGAGGTAGTAGTATGGTTTTGTTGACGATGCTTTATTCTTTTATTTTATCTTCTTGTCTTTTGTAGCATTTTTGCCGAAATATTGAAAATAAATAAACCAGATAACATGAAGTGGAAGCCATGTAACATAAGCTGTCAGTATGAATAATAGAAGCTTATTATATTTACAGAAGCAGCTAACTAGTAATAAGAGATGATATAGTATAATATGATATATCAATGTCTATGATATGAGCTTTCAATATCTAGAACATATTTTATCAATATATACAATAAGATACTATTATTTAAGGATTAAAGTTTCTTTCTGGTGGTTTTATCAAAGGATAAAGTTCAGTAGGATATCGATAGTTGGAATGGAACGCGAAGCGTTCCATGAAACAACTATCGATATCCTACTGAACTTTATCCTTTGATAAAACCACCAGAAAGAAACTTTAATCCTTATATTTACTGTCCAGACCTTATATTCCCACGTGTAATTATTTCTTTAATCAGATATTATGATACTTACTGCGATGAAATAAAACAGTATCGTTTGGATTCGGTAGACTGTTGAAACAGCCGCCTTATGAGGTGACGAACTCCCGCGAAATTTCAGTCAACAAGTAAACAAAAAAGTTCCAAAAGATTACATCTTTCTATTGTTATTTTTTCACATAAGTTCATATATAAACAAACCATACTATCTTTGTTACTGTTATTGTATTTAAAAAAAACATTAAAATGCTTCTTATTTATTTATTGAATAAATTAAAACATACTACGCGGCAGGATATCGATCGAGTCTGTAAAGTAGTGACGCGGCCTCGTGTTCAAAATCGTAACGGAGTGTGTTACTGCGCGCTGCGCCAATAGGCGCGTGATCCACTGATTTTATCGGAAAATAAAGTTCAGTAGGCATTCGTAGAAATGTATAGGCAATGTACTATCAATTCCAAACAGACTGTAAATATATAATAATATCTGAGATCCTAATTTACAATGATTTTCAATACCAACAGTTTTACTAGGACACGTTTACATTTGTTGATCACGTGGTGCTTGCGTTTGTAAATATCGATACATTGTACAATACATGTAGTCCCTTCTCTTTATACTGAAAACAAGTAATATAACATTATTTGCATTGAATACTATTAGTGTTTTACCATGAGCTTTGATATACAGTCAACACTATCAAAATACATTTTACTAGCTAACAATATGCAATCTTAATGCTACTCTGCCTTGATATTCTTCATTCTTATGTGCACACCCATGTTTACTTAATTACGTATGCTATTCCTTTAGGTTAGTCGGTGTTTACAGTATTACTTTTAGACATACTCAGTGCAAATGTTATATCTAATATTTATTATTTAGGCCAACAAAGTAGTTATTCCATAAAGATCGTTTGTAAGAAGCCAGTGTTATTTGGAAGGCTATCGTTGATATTACTTCTTTGATCCATAATATTTATTATTGATATACATGTACGTATTGGCACTCATTTCATTTTAAGGGTCTAGACAAAATGTCAATCACATTCAAACTGTTCTTCATTCTATTATCAACTTAAGTGTTCTTCTCTCTTCTCTAAATTCATTAAAAAAAGGGTTTTACGCACCTGATTTTTCCGCTTCTAGCTTCTACATTAGTTTAGGAATTTTGGATTCCCAGCCTTTTGCCCCTAACATCAATGAAGTGTCCCAGGAGGGTGAAATAGCTGTATGATGCAGTTTAATTCATTTTTCGGCATACTGTATCTATTACTAAATCTAAAAGGTGCAGCATATGTGTGTGTTACGTCATATTTCGAAAAGGCTTGTGCTTTCTTAGGAGCTTTCTATATCGTTTTTATCTCGCAATCCGTTTTACTTACATAATTCATTCCGTTGACCTACATGTAGTTGTCCGATTCTGGATTACATCCGATCATCCTTTGTTCCGCCAATCATCATCAAGCCGTTCATCAAGACGCCATATGAAATACAATGTAATATTTACATTCTGTGTTGCCTTTGCCTATATAACATTACTAAACCAAATTGTAATATATGACACTGTATACTACAATTTGCAATCCACATCACATGACGTTATTTCTGACGCCATGTTAGACTATGTTATATCAAAGCTTTGCACTCCGCCTCAGATAGCATGTATGATGGCTTTGAATCGATCGCTCAGATGACACTGATTTAAATCAGGTTATTGTGACGTCATTTCTGACGCCATGTTGGACTACGTTACGTCAACGCTTTGCACTCCGCCTCAGATAACATGAATAATGGCTTTGAGTCAATAGCTCAGATGATATTGATTTAAATCAGACTCTTCCAGTAAAGAAACACACATTGAAAAATGGAGAACGTTTACCGACTTTATCCCAAACGTACAGATACAGGCAAATTTTAAAATTACCGGATATGTAAATATAAGCATTGAACTGTTACCAGATGTAGTATACAGTCGATATGAATACAATTTGGGTGACAGATAAATAATCATGTCGCCCTAACGGGCAACATTCTATTTATCTGTCACCCAAATCGTATTCATATGGACTGTATACTACATCTGGTAACAGTTCAATGCTTAAAGAGACTCTTTAAATAGGCAAATACCAACATGTAACTAATGATAAAATAACCTAATTTATTTTAGGATTGTACCTCATTTTGACTGCGTATACGGTAGCATGCCCGCAGTTGGCAACGCTCATTTTCTATGGTGCGTCTTAGCGCTCCATAATGAATTTTTTGTTGCCAGCTGGGGGCATACTTACGTATACGCAGTCAAAATGAGGCACATCACAATTAATGTTTAAATATTATACGAAGAAAAATTTGAGGCTCGTTGCTACGATGGTAACCACGATGACCATGATTGACAATATAGTCCGAGTGCATCTACATCGATATATTGGCAAATTAAAACAAAATATGTGAATTTCTAATGAAATCATATTTATAGCATTTCGAACATATTTATTTGCTTACAACCGCCGTTATGTAGAAAGCATTGGCACACTGATATGATAGTGAGGCGGTCGAACATCGCATCAGAGACAACATTTTTGCATAACCGTGAAAATTTCTGAATGTGCATCGGTAAAATAAGACGTTTATATTAAGACGTTTATATTTACTGCCATCTATTTATTGTTAAATTAGACATTATAGTTCGACGTTATAAGATATTGAAGGAACCAAACAACAACTGTAATTTAATTGTTATAATCCTGAAGCGTGAACGACGCCATATTTGAAACAGAAATCAATCCGTCGAGTGTTTTTCATTGCGTTTTCGCTAATTTATACGCAATCAGATTTAACTATAATAATAAATATGTTACGTAGTTATATTATACAAGCAATTAATACTCTTTGACTAGCAAATGTTTTCGTTTCGAGGGCTTGATGTTTACTAGTATTCGACCAAGATTTACATGGTGGGTGTCGTCGATAAAGCAGATGACGCTTACTCTTCCGGAACACTTGGTTTTATTATCTTGTACTTGTACGTGTCTCCATCTGGTCAACAAAACCATAATCCGAACTCAAAGTCGATTGAACTAGGGGCAAAATAGGACCAAAGGAAAGATTAACATGGAGACTCTCGTAAAATTACAAGAGAATAAGACCAGGTATTCCGGAAGAGTAAGCGTCTTCAGCTTCATCGACGACACCCGCCATGTAAATCGTTGTCACATCCAAGTAAGCATCAATCCTCAAAATGAGAACCGAGTCATCATTGTCATCACAACAAGTAAACACATTAACAAGCAAACTCAAAAACGTCCCTCTTCATATCACACAAAGATACAGAATGTTTCTCGATGAGATCAAGATGGCGACCATCAAACTTGCCCATAGTCTTCATCAACCTGCATCTCTCGAATCCCTGTGCCGTAAGTTTGTTCGTCAGCAGTTGACATCTATCACGAAAATCTCGATATTCAGAGCAAGCCCTAGAATCAACTGCGGCATGTAAACACCATATGATGGAGAAGCAGGGATGTTACTATCAAGAAAGGGAAAGTTCTCGATCGGAAAATCGAAATCGTCACGTTTATCATACAGCTTAGTACTAAGTTGCCCGTTTTGGTTATAGTTTAAGTAAAGATCGAGGTAAGAATCTATGTAGGAGAGTCTGTTGTGTCTTTAATATCAAATTCAGTAGGGTATATACGATCGACTAGGTCAGAAAACTTCTTGTTGTTTATAGACAACACATCGTCGATATTTCATCTAAATAAGTCATATTCTAAAGACAAAGTGCCAGTTTAATAAATCTATCAATTAATTATTCTAAATGACACAGGACACATTTAAAAAATGCATTACCTTATTACAAATATACCAAACAAAGATATGTATTATACTAAGTTTCATAGATAATATATATAATCATACTATCGTATTTACATTACATGTAGCATTGCAAAGCTCCTATATAAACTAACCTGGTAGAAATGCAGTTTAAGAGACATTAAAAAACACCCATCGCGGTGGCCGAGTGATTAAGGTGTCCCGACATTCTACCGCTAGCCTTCCACCTCTGGGTTGCGAGTTCGAATCCCACCTGGGGCAGATGCCAGGTACAGTTCTCCGGGTACTCCGGCTTTCCTCCAACTCCAAAACCTGCCACACGCCCTTAAATGTCCCTGGCTGTTAATAGGACTTAAATAAGACAAAAAAATGAACCAAACCAAACACCTAGCGCATGACGCTAATGCTACCATTAATATGACATAGAAATAGCGAAGATTCGCCATCAAAATGGTTGTTCTATTTTTTAAGTCGATTATCAGCAACGACGTTGACAGAACGTGTAAATATAACCATTGTAGTTTCTTTGTTGATGGTCTAAATGGTCTAGCGCGAAATATGATGATTTCCTAAAAAGCTCTATTATTTATGTAGGTCACAATGACCATATCAAGAAACTGCAATGCTAAAGGACATGCTTTTGTGAAGTTTCAATCATTTTCAAACTTTTTTAAAAATTTTACCAGAGTGATTTTTTTATATTTAACTAAGTATGATTAATTTCTCCAGCAGACTGTTGGCGTTCACATGGAAACAAACTGTGCCCCATCCTAATTTGTGGAAGAACTAATCATGACAGGTAACAAGAAACGTTTATTCATTGTATAAAAGTACATGGGTATCTATACTATACATAACATTGCATTACCCACAGAGAAGTACAGCTGGTTCTTATACACACATTCAAATTTGATTATTCTATATACAACAGAAAATACATGTTAAATATATGTCCCTAATAATAAATAATTTGTTTCCAACGAGTAGTGTATTTTTATCATCCACCCAAAAGGTTTTGCGACCCTTTTTCTATAACAATATCGATATAGTCAATCGGAAATATTTCTCTTTGGAATACAATCGTCAAACTATGACCACAATGGAATATTACGTTGCCAAGCACTGTTACGTGACGTCATGGTTAGGGGATTGACCAATGATATAACGTCTAAGGTGTAACTTACAACTGAATAGCTTGTTTACAAATATTTAACATGTTAAACGAGTCAGTCAGGATAAGGAAACCACATAGCGACCGTGGGCTGCCTTGTTATCACTGATGAACTGTTTAAACAAGAGGTTTGAAAAACTATAGACAAAATGAATTATGAATGAAATTATTCAGTATGATATACTAGTAACAACATTGTATACTACTAACAACATGATATACTAGTAACAACATGATATACTAGTAACAACATGATATACTAGTAACAACATGATATACTAGTAAATATGATATACTAGTAACAACATGATATACTAGTAACAACATGATATACTAGTAACAACATGATATACTAGTAACAACATGATATACTAGTAACAACATGATATACTAGTAACAACATGATGTACTAGTAACAACATGATATACTAGTAACAACATGGTATACTAGTAAATATGATATACTAGTAACAACATGATATACTAGTAACAACATGATATACTAGTAACAACACGATATACTAGTAACAACATGATATACTAGTAACAACATGATATACTAGTAACAACATGATATACTAGTAAATATGATATACTAGTAACAACATGATATACTAGTAACAACATGATATACTAGTAACAACATGATATACTAGTAAATATGATATACAAGTAACAACATGATATACTAGTAACAACATGATATACTAGTAACAACATGATATACTAGTAAATATGATATACTAGTAACAACATGATATACTAGTAACAACATGATATACTAATAACAACATGATATACTAGTAACAACACGATATACTAGTAACAACATGATATACTAGTAACAACATGATATACTAGTAACAACATGATGTACTAGTAACAACATGATATACTAGTAACAACATGATGTACTAGTAACAACATGATATAATAGTAACAACATGATATACTAGTAACAACATGATGTACTAGTAACAACATGATATACTAGTAACAACATGGTATACCAGTAACAACATCATATACCAGTAACAACATGATATACCAGTAACAACATGATATACTAGTAACAACATGATATACTAGTAACAACATCGACTTTTCGGCTGATATACAATGTTACATAGTATATCATTACTATGTAACGATAATGACTTCTATAAAAACTGTCATGCGGTATTACAATGTAGTATGGATAGTGACTACATATTTACTATTTTGAACGTATGCAGCCTGCAAAAGAAACCCACAGAAGTTAATGGTTATAATAAAGTATAGTGTAATCTGAACATTTAGAAACCAGTATTAACCAGACTCCAAATATAGTCAAGTTGTGTTGGTTCTTATAGACACATAGCCTGTTACGTCAGATTTTAAGTCCTAAACACAAGGCCCATCCGAGCACATTGTCTATACACGTCAGCAAAAGTAGATCGCCCAGCTACACCGTCCTTTATTCCATTTTGCAGATATGACTGATAGATTGACAACAAGGTATTTTGTTCCAGGTAGATTATCTAATTATGTTCTTTGATGGCAGGTATATAATAATGACAAATACGTGACTGTTATATAATAATAAATAAACGTGACAGTTATATAATAATGATAAATTTTGACATTTATCAAATAATAATTAAAAACGTGACAGTTATATAATAATGATAAAAATGTGACATCTTTATAAAAATGATAAAAATGTGACAGCTTTATAATAATGATAAAAACTTGACAGCTATATAATAATGATAAAAATGTGACAGCTATATAATAATGGTAAACATGTGACAGTTATATAATAATAATAAAAACATGACAGTTATATAATAATGATAAAAACTTGACAGTTATATAATAATAATAAAAACTTGACAGTTATATAATAATGATAAAAACATGACAGTTATACAATAATGATAAAAACTTGACAGTTATATAATAATAATAAAAACATGACCGTTATATAATAATGATAAAAACTTGACAGTTATATAATAATGATAAAAATGTGACAGCTATACAATAATGGTAAAAATGTGACAGTTATACAATAATGAAAAAACGTGACAGCTATACAATAATGATAAAAACTTGACAGTTATATAATAATGATAAAAATGTGACAGTTATACAATAATGAAAAAACGTGACAGCTATACAATAATGATAAAAACTTGACAGCTATATAATAATGATAAAAATGTGACAGTTATGTAATAATGGTAAAAATGTGACAGCTATACAATAATAAAAACATGACAGTTATAATAAAAGAGATAACCACGTGACATCTACATGATAATGATAAAAAACTTGAGAGCTCTATAACAATGATAAAAATGTGGTATTTTGTTTAATAATGATAAAAATGTGACACTTGTATGATAATGATACAAAAATGACATATAATAGTGATAAGCATATGACAACTAAATAACAATGTAAGAAATGTGACAGCTAAATAATTATGATAAGTATACGTGACAGTTATATGTATAACAATGAAACAAAGTGTTATAATTATACATATTGATTATAAAATTACTCACAGTAGAAAAAAAAGAAAATGTCATTTGAGAAAAATAATTATGATATCATAGTGCAACTAAATACGTTTCAAAAGTCGTATTTTGGCGACTTTTATCTATCATAGTCTAATGCTTATGATGTAGCTATAAATTAGCCCGTTTCAGCAAAGCTCGCAGCTAATTGCGAGTTGCTTCCCTTCAACCGTAAACAATCCGAACTTTTAATGAGAGGCCATTTTAAAAGCAAAACGCTACACACTCTATTACATAGAAAATTTTCGCCACTTTCTTAAAAGAATAAAGTTAAACCGGTCGATGAAATCTTAGAATTTTTTAAGGGGGTTGGGGTTGGGGGGGGGGGGGTGTTATTGTTGTTGTTCATACATGTGTTTGAAAACTTATCATCAACAGTGCAGACATATTAATAAATACTCATGTGAACCGGATATAGCTTTGTTTGTGAAAAATAAAAGATTATCATTTGTCATGAGACATATAGGGAATTATACCGACAGAACTGATTTATAACGGGCTATTGGTTTTCCCTTGCCGTTCGGTAAAATGACAAAGAAAAGTACCGTTTTCCAATGCGTATTACCCGAAAATCATCATTTATTTACAACATTAAATTTGTGTTCGCCATTTTGACGTTGTTTTGGTAGTATCACGTAAAAAAATGGTGTCACTCAGAAAATAGCAGTGTGGATAACTCTGAATGTATCGTTAAATACAGAACGGAAAAATATTCCTATACAAACTGATCAATCATTTTCAAATATCCGTCTATAAACAAAGTCTGGAGATTCATTTTAAAAAATGGAAATACAAAGAATACATATCAAAATTTAAAAGATGAAAGACTTTTGGCATGTCACTGTATACGCTTCCAACAAGAACAGGATATCATGTAAACCGCTTTGCCAAACTGGCTCCACATGGTACTTGGAGTTACCTCCCGTACTCCATGCCGCTTTGGCTGTGAACGTCACAGTCTGGTTAAGTACAAAACGATAATTTCTCTGTGAATCATCGGGAATTAACAGTTAAATTACACGGGGGATTCCAATGTGATACGACACTTGTATTACAGGTTAGTGTGAAATACCCGCCATACAAAGCATGGCCAGACGATTAGAAGTTGTTGATTAATCACCCCCTTGGTTTACATAAAATTCGACATTTTATGTCCATCTTATAAACGGTCCTCCATTAAACCTATCCCTCTCTGATTAATGTGAATAGTATGGTTTTATTGGGGATACAAGTCAACAAGTACGGGGTCAATACATAATCTACCTGTCCCTACCTAACATCTTACCTGTGGTCGATTCACCTGTGTCCACACCTGGAATGGTAATTGACGAGTCATTGATGAATATCATAAAACATAATTTACTTACATTTAACATTCTGAAATGACTGTACATGTTTCGTATTATGTTTAAATGACACAGTAAAAGGCCATGGTATTGTTATTGTAGATTTTTGTCACAGAGTGGTGCATTCATAGCTGTAATGATTACCACACCTGTACCTGGCCGAGAAGAAATATAAATGAGAAATCATGTCGATTATAATATGGTTCAGTCGATGATTGATACACTTTGATTGTAATCAACAGTTTTAATATCAAAACCTTGACTATACTAAGTAAAAATGGTTACCTTCAGTTTTATCCCTCTCCTTCGTAACAATATATTTCATTTATATTATTGCAATTATGAAACAAGTCATACCAAATCATAATACGTTTTCTTACCCACCAGGGTAGGAGAACGCCGGGGATCTATAGGAAGGAGGAAACACGGTATCCGGGGAACACCCCTCTCAGACAGGTTGCCCAATATAAGTATTTATTACATTTTTACCCGTGAAATATCAGAAAATATCAGCTTGATAAAACTTATATCATCACTGCTTATATCATCACTAGTGATGGTATAAGAAATCTTATATCATCACTAGTGAGTGTATAAGTTTTGGTCCGATATCATTGCGCACTATTTGTGTACTATTTTTTCTCGTTTTTCTCGAATCGAATCATATAAAGTAAGGAAATTAAAAACCGTTATAGTACGTGAAATATATCTGATATTTAACGGGAAACCATTGAATAGCCTTTATGTTTCCACGTCCGATTAGAGAATTTAAACAACGGACACCTACTGTCCTTACATATTTTTTAATCCTTGTTTTCCAAAAAGGATGGCCAGGTCAGTTGGTGTGGTGGCTAACGCGCTCTACAACGCGCTCTACTTTCATTAATGCGGCCGGGGTTCAATAACCGAATCAGACGAACAGGTATTTTATCATGGTTTTTCTCCAGGTGTGAAAGTTTCTTCCCAAATTAAGAACCCCGCGCGCTAAACGGAACCTATATAACTTACAATAACATACAGTCGAGTCAATTATTGAATTAAACTTCACCATACATGTCTTGTTGACTGAGGAAAAGAAACAAAACCGGCCGAAAGAAATTTCAAAATCTAGAGGGAGGTACAATAGCGGTATAATTCTTTAAAGCTTCGTAATTTTGAAATATTTAATAATTTCAAATTTGAAATAAGTTAAACTGTGCCACACAGCTGTTTCGTACTTGCAGGACTCGTCATTGATGCTAAGCAAGGGCCTTAAAAGTAAAGCCTAGGAGGCGAAACCGGCCGAAAGCAACGTCAAAATCCGGATTGGGAAGTGCACTAAACCTATGTTTCAATTACGTTATTTTCAAATAAAGAATATTTTCAAATAAAATAAATATCTTGTTGCCAGATCCTACACTTATACATCTGTGTACTTAACATATGATTAATGAAAATAATATATTATTTAAGCCAATATAATGTACAGGCGTATGCATTGGCTGTAATTATTTGTATAAAAAATATTGTTATATGAATTAAGTTCTTCAAATGGGGAAATAAAAAATGACCAGTATGAAGGAAGTGTATTTGTTGTTTGTTTTTCTAGTCGAATTTGACATCTTCCTTTGACTTTCATGCACAGAATTTTAGATAGATGAAATAACAAACAATATGAACTTTAATTAAAAAAAATATGAAAATGACCCTTCACAGATCACTGATTAATATGATGAATTAGAGAGATATTTCTATATAGGTATTGATTAACAAAACTGGAGAGCTTTGTTTGATACTTACAGCTGAAGTCAGATGATCCTTTCTAATTAAGCTAGATGGCTTTTTTAGCACCAATAAACGTTAAAATATCCTGCTCTCTGTTGTCGAGGTTTCTGCCACTCTTCACTACGATTCCGTCCACTGTCGTTTACAACCATCAATGGAGGTTCGTGAAAGACACTATGACAGGCCTAGACAACACGACATCTTAACATGACTATAAACTCTCACTGAACCATTTATAAAACCGAGGATAAACATGCATGATCATATTATAATACACAAGACAAACTCAAAAATTCTTAATCGGCTAGAAATTTTTGGCTAAGAAATTGACGGGCTTTTTACCGCTATGACTGAATTTGCCATCATCTTAATCTTTATTCACATACCTATTTCATTTTTTTTTCAGAAACTTACTGGAAAAGCTCCAAAATTCAAAATAAATAACATTGACCTTGGCAACAACTGAAGAGACGCTTCGACAGTACCACCAGAATACTGGAGGTAACGGAGACCACAATGGTTATTCCAACACATTTAGTTAAAGGCCCAATATATATATAACTTTCGGCAAAACTTGAAGCGAAAATCAAGCCTAATTATTAATAATAATATTCAAGATCAATTCTTACGCGGTTACCGGTACAGCAGCAGTTGAAACTCGGTATTTGTAAACACGCGTCCATTTTGATCTGTCTTCTAACTTGTTGTTAAAGTGGGCCCCACCTGATTTTTTTTTCAATTCTTTGGATTTTTCTGTCAAGAGTTTCTTGTTAGTTACCGCTCAGGTTTACCTCATTTTAGGCTTATTTTTGCATGATTATCAACTGGATTATTTTTCAGAATTTTTCAGAATCACGAAAAAAGTCCCGAAGTTACGTATATTGGGCCTTTAATAGAAGCATTATATATAAAGATATAGTGGTGTCACTAGAGTGAAATGGCGGATATCAGATTAGTATTGATAACAACAAGGACATGCACAAGGTACGCACGGAGTTGCAAGCTAAGACAAACAGCGGTAGGCCTGCCAATATTCACTCCCTAATCTAATAGTATGGCAGGGTACTTTCCTGGTTGAAGGAAAACAACAACAAAGATTAAACATTAAACATTATGAGTTTAAGATGTTACTTAACAAAGCCACGAGAATATGCTAATAGCCAATTCGACAAAAAATAATTTTTGTTTCGGCAGATACCTAATTTGTAAGTAAGAATATTGGCAAGGACCAATACATGGATATATCATTATTATTCCTTAAAGGGTCACTTAATTCATATACGTTATATTTCACCATAATGATGACAAATCCAGAAGTCCCTACAGATGACGTCACACACACATATGCTGCACCTCTTAAATTTAGTAATAGATACAGTATGCCGAAAAAATAAATTAAATTGCATCATACAGCTGTTTCGTCCTCCTATGACTCTTCAGTGTTGCTGCAGAGATTATCCTAATGCTTAAAGACCTGGGCCCGTATTCATGACAACGTTCTCGTGCACAAGTATGGATTCTGTGCTCAAACAAGCTTTCTCGAAACTTACCTTAATCACGTTTACGATCAAAAGTCAACTACAAACATTGAAACACGTATTTAGCTTCAAGTGGCCAATTTTGCCAAATCCTTGACACAAAAATATATTTTTAGATAATTTATGGCCGGAAAAGAAATTGGACTGTGGTTTGATTATGAAAACTGTTTCATGAATAAAACCTCTGATATTGTAATTAATGACATACATCGCACTGTACACCAGGGGTAAGGAAACAGCTGACCTCGTGTTGTTTAGACACATATGGGTTTGACAATGGTATGCGTAACATATGGTTGACTTGGTGCTTTCTGATCAGATTGCAATGTTGACAAAGAACACTGAGCTGGGGGAGACAACTCTAGGGAGGACACCGACAAACCACCCGGGCTCCTGGCGCTCCTCAAGGGTAGGCGTTTTCTATAGAGAGGAGAAACAAGAATATTAAACGAATCTGTACATACCTCGACGACATTTTACCTGCGCATTTACTTGCACCTTAAAGTACACGTACTAATGTGATTAATTACTGATTGCCACAGATAGTATGTCCTAGATCAGAGAGGTAATACTGTAAACCAGCAAGGATGTTAGATTTCACGCCTTGGTTTATTGTTTCACGGGGTTAGATTAAAGGAAATTTGAAATTCGTTACGTCGATCGTGATAGGTCAACAGCATCACAATGGAGCGGAAGCTGAGGGTAAACACTCATCAAGTTTACCGCTGTACATGTACTTCTACCGAGCAAATCACCTTTATATCTGATATGTTTAGTATGTTAAGTAGCATCAATACACAACAACAAAAATAGAATCCAAAATGTTTACCTGTCTACAACATCAAGTGACAACCAGGGGGAAATATCTTTGTCGATAACCTTTTCGCTAAACTAGTTGTTACATGATCATAACTGCAGACTGTTCCTACACTGGCCATGATTCCTCACAAATATCTCGTGTCACATGATAATGTCTCGTGTCACATGATAAGGTCTCGTGTAACATGCTATTGTCCGTGTCACATAATAATGTCTCATGTCACATGCTATTGTCTCTTGTCACATGATAAGGTCTCGTGTCACATGATAATGTCTCGTGTCACATAAAAATGTCTCGTGTCACATTCTATTGTCTCGTGTCACATGATAATGTCTTATGTCACATGCTATTGTCCGTGTCACATGATAAGGTCTCGTGTCACATGATAATGTCTCATGTCACATGCTATTGTCCGTGTCACATGATAAGGTCTCGTGTCACATGATAATGTCTCATGTCACATGCTATTGTCCGTGTCACATGATAACATCTCGTGTCACATGATAAAGGCTCGTGTAAGATGATAATGTCGCCTGTTACATGATAATGTCCCCTGTCACGTGATAATGCCTCGTGTCACATGATAATGTCTCGTGATTATGTCTTGTGTGACGTGATAGTGTCTCGTGTGACGTGATAATGTCTCGTGTCACGTGATAATGTGATTTTACCATGCAATGTACCGCAATACCATTTTGCATTAGTAATAACAATATATATATCAAAATCATTACGAGGATTTATTTGAAGAGATTTATGGTCATTCTAATAGGAACAGATATCAGGAAATAGACGAAAAGTATGTGATATTTAAAAGAGAGATTTGAAAAAAATGCATTGCATTGATAATTTGGAGAATTGGATGTTTTTGTTAACTGCTGATCTAGCCGTCTGTATGATTAGTAACTCTCATCTATTTCGTTGATTTGTTTTGACATAATTTACTTCATTTGAATGTCATTCGAACATGATATGTTTTACTTCGGGACATATTGTTGATATCAAAAGTGTGGAAGCCTAACCCTGAAACTAGAACATATATTGAACTGCAACAAGAAGGCCACAATTCACGTGGTGTGTTGAAATAAAATGACAAAATAAAAGCCCCCTAAGATTAACTCGTATTCGATTATCAGTTCAAGTAGTTTAGTGTCCGTTTACCCCCTTAGTTAAAAACATTTCTTTAACTCTTTCTTTGTCAAGTCAAGATAAAATTTATAATGTAATATTCGTAAACAAATAACAATGGACACTATTTACAAATGGTTGTGAGGCCATGGCATAGGATACGTTCCCGTCGGTGTTTTAAATTTAAGACAGACGTTTTAACGTCACAATGATACTGACAGTTAAATCATAGAAATCACCAAGCCACGATACAGTAATTATATAATAGCAAGCTTAAAATGAGTTGGAAAGCAGAGACTAGCAACATTTAACTTCAGATGGCACTTTTAATGTGAGCTAGAAAGCAGAGACTAGCAACATTTAACTTCAGTTGGCAACCTTAAAATGAGGTACCTTAGCAGAGACTAGCAGCAGTTAGCTCCAAGTGAGCTAGGTAATACCAATTGTCAGAGATAGAACTTATGGATTGCTAATCATTGATCTCTTAAATGACTTTCATAGCTGAACATTTACTTTTCTGACATTCAGATTTATTAGAAACGTACGTTTGTTCTCCCTGTATTTTTCGAAGATCAAAGACTGACGAAGCGTAGAGAAAAGTACACTCCATGCAACGAACTATTGCCTTTTCAAGTATGGATATAAAATCCATACAACGAACAATTGCCTTTACAAGTATGGATATAAAATCCATACAACCAACTGTTGCCTTTACAAGCATGGATATAAAATACATACAACGAACTATTGCCTTTTCAAGTATGGATATAAAATACATACAACCAACTGTTGCCTTTTCAAGTATGGATATAAAATACATACAACGAACTATTGCCTTTACAAGCATAGATATGTAATCAATACAACGAACAATTGCCTTTAAAAGTATGGGTATACAATTCATACAATCAATACAGATAACAAATGAATCAATTAATAAATTTCCAAAGAACGTATGTATGCTTCTGTGTGTTCTGAAAATGTATTGTGTTCTGGTGGTTCTGGGACCATGCTTCCAATGCCATCTTTTATACTGCAACTTGAATGCTGCAGCACAGATACAACCACTTCAATCCAAGACCATCTATATTCCATATGTGTTGTTGGGTTGTGTGGGCAGGAGAAAAAACACAGTTTTTCTTAATACTTTACGGGTACGACGACTTCGGGGATGGAATCCCTACTGCCGGCGTGGAAGGCCGGAATGTTAACCACTCGGTCAATCTGCCCAACAGGTCCACGTAATCTGCTCATGTTGACAGCCTTAAAGCCTTGCTGAGCAGGAACTTTCCTTGTTCTTATTGTTTTCTCAAAATCGGATGCACCTGTGTAATATACTGTAATTGAGATTATTAGTTTCACGATTTTTTTTGTTATAGTAATTGTGTTCAGATTGTTGACTAACGTTGATCTGTGTGTGTTTAATGCCGTTCCGTACGTTTGACCGGCTCACCATGGCGACCTTGGCCTGATACACTGCCAGTCCGTACGGTCTGGGTTCTAGAGATGTTCCCTAATTCTTGTTAGTCTGGTGAAAACTGATATTGTAGAAGAAACCGCGGATCACTTGGTGAAGTCGACTGTACACAATAGCGCCATCTACTGGGCTAACCTTGAGGCTCTCTTAGCCTATATTTCCTGAATAGGTTTGATCCTACAGGATTAAATTTGTGTAAATATCCTCAGTCGATTGATGTTCCTAAGTGTCAATTTGGTTCAATATCACCTTTGATTCATTAAATTAACACAACACAAAACATTCGATATAACCCAGCACTGAACTCATTCAAAGACACGCTTGACTGAACATCGTCCTAATGACCGGAAATACAAGATAATTTACTATTTCAGCAACCATAGAATGCAAATCTAATTTATATATTATAAAAAACGTTAAGAAATAATTCCTTCTTTATGGCCCGCGACTATGTAGAGATGAAGAGGCGATTTTCACACCTGTTACGACACTTTTATTGAATGAATATTTTTCGATATTTCACTGGTAAATATGAAATAAATAAGTTTATTTATAAGATTTCGTTTCTGTCCATGTATTTTATCATTTTGTTCGAGGTCACATGTTTATTTGGCCTATGATGAGTCTTTGTTAAGACAGAATAGACTACCACTGTCAGTCTGTAACAACAAAGTGATATACTATGAATGAAGATTTATTGTACAGTTGTGTTCACGTTTAACCTCAAACAAACAAATCTAAGGCAATTTAATTATCTGAGTTTTCTGTATTTTGTTGAATTTAACGATTTGTCTTTTTCATTGACCATCAACTCGTGGTGTTTATCTTCAGAAACAAATGATTCATTCAGTAAGCATCTAATGAACGTATCAACACGACTCTAAACAATTGACCCTCAACTTTGTAAGATTCTGTCTGTTGCAGCGGATATTTTCTTGATTCATGCGTCCTATTAAACAGGAGGTGGCGACAATATTGTAATACTGTTAATATATATTTTATTAGTGTATGTTTATATTATAAAGTTTGCTCGCGAGATAATTATTTTGATGTTAGTTATATTGTATAATTAAGTTTGTTAGTTGGATTATTATTTTGATGTAGGTTTTATAATAAAATTTGTTTGTGAGATGATTATTTTGATATTAGTTATATTATAAAGTTCGTTTTTGAGATTTTTATTTTGATGTGGGTTATATCATAAAGTTTGTTCGTGAGATTATTATTTTGATGTAGGTTTTATCATAAAGTTTGTTCGTGAGATTATTATTTTGATATAGATTATATCACAAAGTTTGTTCGTGAGATTATTATTCAATTTTTGATGTAGGTTATAATTAAGTATTAATATAACTTTCCTGGTGTAGATAGGTGAAGGAGTTTCGGATGAAGTGAGAAAGCTATGTCGATTACATTTATTAGGTCG
Source organism: Mimachlamys varia (assembly GCA_947623455.1). Taxonomy (NCBI): domain Eukaryota; kingdom Metazoa; phylum Mollusca; class Bivalvia; order Pectinida; family Pectinidae; genus Mimachlamys; species Mimachlamys varia. The sequence goes on from OX392543.1 coordinate 28,299,940, forward strand.
GGCATTATGAATGCTTGTCTTCAAAATATCTGCATGAACTTTATTAGAATCGCGCAAGTACCTCGCAACATTATAATCAAATAACAGCTAAAGATGTACGTCTCTGAGAAGTCAAACAAATTCCTATGTTTAACCTTTTCTCCATATTGATTTTAAGAAAAATGATTCCATGCCATAGCAGAAAACGCAGGGTCAAACATACCAATTTGACATAATGCGCGACTGTGAGGGGATTTTACTATTTTGCTCACTTGCAGAACAACGTCATCAATATAATTCAAATAAGTTATCAGATATGTATGAATATTTGCAAAATTGACAAAAATACTATTTTCTGTTAAATTATGAAAGTAAATTTGTTTTAAATCATTCTCCAAACTCCAGAAAACAATCTTAATTACGCCTACCTCTTATTTTTAATATCAAGGGTAAGCGTGTGTCCCTTTTTAAAACAGACATATTTTTGTCCCATTATAATTTGTGTTATTTTTCACCATATCAGGATCAAAAATGAAAAATGTTGAAGTAGCACTAAATATGCAACAAACATACCATAAATGTACAATTTTCCACTTAGTCGTATAATGGTTTCATTATATGGAACTTTGTTTATTTTGTACAGCTAAACTGAAGATGCTATAATTACAAATGGCGATCCAATGATGAATTAAGTGTTCAATAAGCATAAAAAACACTTAAAATAATTACCATTCGTAATGCGCAAGAAACTGCCATATTGGTGATTTTTTTTTTAAATAGTAAAAATATTTTATAATGAACAGACATCTAAAATTTTCTTCACATATTTCAGATTGGTGTTTGCTTTTAATACTTTGTTAAATATTACAAAAAATCCGACATTATATCTAAACGAGATTCAGCGTGACTGATAACTCAGAGAAGTTCATCCTAAATCAAAGATTGTGTACAGAAAATAAAAAAGTATTTAGTCTACACTGATATTCATTCGATAACCATAGTCCTGCAAAATAGAGTCATTTTCAAATAACTATAATTGAGAATGTGCAAAATTTCGATGACGTCGACAATAATATACGTTGGCCAAACTATGCAAATTACCCAGTTCGAGTCACAATTGTATGACGCCATCAACAATATACATGGGCGGAGTAAACCACGGGTTATGCAAACTTCATGCTGTTTCCATTATTGAACCGTTTTCATGTTTGTACGTTTTGAAATATATGTCCGCAAATGGGGCTATATTGAACAGAATAGTTATGAACCATTTACAGAAAAATACTGTAAATATAATGATTAACCTTTTATTTCGTTTAGTTTATGAGATCATAAGTCCAATGGAGCAGTCGGTGAGTTTAACGTAATATGCAATATACCTCGTGCTCCATTGGATTTATTATCTCATAAACTAAACAAAATAAAAGTTTAATACTTAAACAGAGATACACATTTTATAAACTATTCTTTCTTTTTAGTAATTGAATACATCCTTTTTCATTGCCTTACCTACTGCAAAATATGTGATATTACATGTGTCATAACTTATACTTTATGCAAATACTTTATTTGATGGTGTTAATACACACATTTTTGTAGTACACGATTTGAAATTATACAAAACTAGTTTAATTGTACTTCTAAATTAATAAATTAAAGGTGTTTTACGCACCTGACCCTTTTGCTTCTACATTAGTTTAGAAATGTTTGCCCCTAGCATCACTGAAGATTCCTAGGAGGACGAAACAGCTGTATAGTGCAGTTTAATTCATACTGTATCTATTACTAAATTTAAGAGGTGCAGCATATGTGTGTGTTACGTGATCTTTATTATTAGTACACAGGACAAGAGCGAGATTATAAACAAACGACTGTCTGTTTTCATGTTAGGTTACATCTGATCGTTCAGTAAAATATTACGTAAACTACTGATGTCTCTTTCTGTACATTTACCACAATAAACTTTTCCTGGAAATTGACAGATTTTGTGTCGCCAGTTGAAGATAATTATGATTAATGGTCTCTATGCATGTGTAAATAATTTGTTGTAATCATTGGAGATCTTGAACATCAAACATCACATACCCTTAACTGTGTTTACGTGAGTGTGTTACATAATATTCTTCAGATAGAAAATACACAATTACACAATGCACAAATAGAATGTTAATTAAATAACAGACCATCCTGTCCCTATGTTGGTGTTGGTAGTTCTTTTATAGGGAGATCTTAAATTGATTATTTCATATTTGTTGTCAATCGTGTATTGTTTATTATGACGTCAAATGTGTCACATATATGTATTTTTAAAACACCAATGACGTGAATGACATTACCATGGAAAAACTGTGACGTCACAAATGGACACCTGATCTTAATCTCTTGTACTTTAACGAGGGTCTACATATAAATCTTTCCTTTGTTCGTAGTTTGCCTCTAGTTTAATCGATCATGAGTTCGGATAATGGTTTTGTTGACATTTTTGTATTCGATGATTATTTTTGATGACCTTCAGCAAGAAAGCAGAAAGAATGTGGAAAGTGATTTTCCCTTTCTTACAAAATATGTACATGTGTAGCGGGAAATACAGTATTTTGTAACTGCCGGTATGTTACAGTGGTGTTTAGACACCCATTACTTAGGAAGATTGATTTTAAAGTTTAGGTTGGACCTTCATAAAGCAATATGCATAATTAAATACCGATTATAGAATACAACAGATCAGATGAACAAACAAGAACAATACTGCTGACGTTTTACTCGTTTTTAGTAAAGATTGTTTGAGTAGAAAGGTATGTTATTGAACTGAGTATTAACGTTAACCAGGTATATTATACATATTATATAAAATAGCGAAATACAATGTATACATCAAACATTATATTGCAGTAGAACATCCTGAAGATCCTTGATATAATTTTGAATGTCGGAACACTTTAAGGTTTAAATATTATGGTGTTTACATATCGCCTTGATTTACTATTATAAGACTTGCCCTAATCATTGAGATTTTCGTGATCGATGTCGACTGCTGACAAACATACTTACAACACAGGTATTAGGAAGATGCAGGTTTAAAGAACTATGAACAAATTGTATGATCGCCATCTTTGTCTCATTGAGAAATATTATGTATCTCTGTATGATATGAAGATGGACGTTATTTAGTATGCTCATTAGTGTGCTTACATGTTGTATTGAGAATGCTGATTTGATTCTCATTTTGAGGACTTGAGGTTTACGCAGGATGTGACCAAAAGTACAAGATAATAGGACCAGGTGTTCCGGAAGAGAAAGCGTTATCTGCTTCATCGTCGACATTCGTCATGTGAATCTTACAAGGGTCTCCATGTAAATCATTCCTTTTTTCATAGTTTGCCCCTAGTTTAATCGATTTTTAAGTTCGGATTGTTGACGCTTTGGTATCTTCTATTATTTTTATTTCATTTAAAATATTAATTAAGCAACAATACCGAAACAAATTCCAACCTTTTTCTCAATCAATGTTTCGGCTGAACGGTAGCCAGTGTTGCACCTTTCAGGTTTTAGGCAACGTTTGCATACTGTTTAAGACTACAGATAGTGTTTCAATACACTGTTAAATTCCAGGATTTATGCAGCTTTTTATTCCACATCTGTTTCAATAGAAATAGGTTTTCATTACATGTTAGCTAAATACAGAATTATTTTGGAAGGAAATCTAATTTACGTTTTCTAAAGATAAAGCCTTTGTAAATTCCTGGAAGGATATTGTTCTATAATGGAAAAAGCGGCACACGTTTCAATGAACACAAGTTACTCGGTTGTCAAAAATCAAATAAAGGAAAATCATAACATTTTGATAAAACGTAATTGGTGGTATTATGCCCGGTTGGATGTGTAACTTTCAGAATGCAATTCATAAATCAACATATTGTGGTGGAACGGTAAGGCGATGGACAGAAAGTACATTCAGAACAAATCTGTCACAAATCTGTTCCATATTTTAGAATATGGTTTGACAAACGTAAAAATATTTTGCTTGACTTGCTTTTTGTTTTTGTTATTTGTAATTCTTTTGAATTTATGTGCAGAGGTAATAAACAAATAACAAGATAATAATAACATTTCAAATAGTTTTGATGCAAACCTTTACTTTTTATTAGTTGAAAAAAAAGAACAGAAAGGAGAATGACTTTGGGATTATTAAAATAAACCATTAAAAATAATAGTGTTATCATTTAAACTTAATTCCATTATATTTTTTTAAAAACTACAAATTCCTATTTGTATCAGATTAGAAATAATAATCGTCGTATACATTTAAATAATTAACTGTTATGGCCTGGCATTTTACTATGGAAAACAATTTGCGCGCTTGCTGCTGATGAATTTCTGTTACGCAATCACAAATCCCTGTAATCATTCTATGATTTTTCTATAAACATTACAATTACATCTTTGACATTTTCCGTTTTATAATGAAATCATTTAGATGACCGATTATAAAAATCAATGCAGACTGAGTTCTGATATAAAACAGGTTTCTTTTCACTCGAATGTTCTTAAAACATTGAGAAATTATTTTGGATGGTCAAAGAGACTCGAACTGATCATGACAAGAGGGGGGTAATAATTAACTTTTATGCAAAGATAACATTTTAACTTTCTTTATTTCCACTCGTATTTTTCGTGTTTTCTTATATTTCACAAAATGGAAACTTGGTCTTACATGAAGCAGATTGCAGAAAAGTAATTGACTGATTTAAGGTGACGATAAAGCATGCTAAAATACATATGTTTTATGAATTATAATTGCATAGTTGTTGGATTTTTTTTAACAAGATAATGGAATTTTAATCTAGTCTTTCGTGCTTAATTATAACACTACATGGATAAGTTATAGTTTCACATAGGTATAAATTAATTTAGATAAAAATATTTTTTCTTATTAACAATCACTGGCTACCTAAAATAAAATTTGCTATATAGTGATAGCAATAATAAACCACACAATAATTATACATATCTTTACTTGAAATAGTGTTGGTGGGGATTCTGTAATGCAGCTTGCCGTTCGGAAAAGAGACCAGACTTGGACATGTCAAATAATTGAGATGTGAAGCTCTGGTACATGTAAACAAATACATAAAGAAACTGATACAATATGATAATTAAATAATATTTAATAGAACAATCAAAACTGTTATATTGATATAAATATATATATATATATATTTAAATATTTTGAACATAGCATAATAGAAAGTATATGTATCGAAACCTATTGTCGAGCCTAAAAATGTAGCCTTTCAACCTTTCCGTCATACACTCCAACCAGTCGATCTGATTAATCTATAAGCGATGGGTGTACGTCTCCATATCGTTCACCCTGACCACGCCCATCAGACTGTCTCCACCACTACTGGTTTGTGGTCGGTATGTAAAGCGTTACAGCCTAATTTGTACCCTGTTTATAGCTAATATATCCTCATTTCTTCTGGATGATTGACTTCACTAAAGTAGAATTAAGATTGCAGGAATTCGTCGCATACTTTCTGCCTTGTTAATAATACAGCTTAAGGGATGCACCGAGGGTGTTCGTAAAACTCGGCCATAAAACGACAAAAGACAAGTTACCTTTTTGGAAAAAATTGATAGCGTTTTATGATTGTGAAAGTGTTGTGTATAACTCTAATTTAACAACCAGAAACAAATATTTTATATTTGATTTTTATAGTATTAAAAATTTTACAAAGTTGGTTAATGAATAAAGTTTAATAAAATGCAGACTAAGGAAGGTTTTCGGTATTCCTCGTGATAATTAATTCTGTAATACAAAGTGTTCCTTAAATTATTTGCAGTCTGAAAATTTCCATGGAAATGCGGCGGCAATATTAAATTTTATATATCAAATCAAGTGATCGTGGTGCTTTATTTAGTTTATTTAGCACTGATTCACTGAACATGAGATTGATAGATAACAGTTTTGCATTTATCATTACATATACAATCACTTATCATGATGTCTAACTGAATAATATTACTTTTTATTTAATTTTTACGTTATATTTATAATGAATTAAAAATAATTATATTTCCTTTTATGGAAAAAGCATGCACCTAAAATAAATAATGAGGTTATTTACTATTTCTATACAGTATGTGTAAATTACTATAAAATATCAATTATAAGCTTTTATGATATGTGAATTGTTTTAGATTCAATTTTATTTCATTTTTAACAGTTAACTATCGAACATTATTCATTCTATAAAAGTGATTTGTTTACTAGTGAGAAATATGATATTTTTCACTAGTAACAATTTATGATATTTTTCACTAGTGAAAAATATCACCTTTTCTAATTTGACCAATCAGAACGATGCTTACAAACGACATTTGGGAAAAGCAAAATTTGCCACTGTAGATTTTGCTATAAAAATGTAATAAACAGAATATCTAACAGTATCTTCAGTAATACCAAACATATTTCACTCGTGTGGCTAATATTTTGATATCTTTCACTGGTGCTGCGCATTCGTGAAAAATATCAAAATATTACCCCCACTCGTGAAATATATTTAGGATTACTGAAGATACTATTAGATATCCTCTATATATTAATCCGTCTTTTTAGAATATGTACATGTATAAGTAGTAATTTTATTATTTATGCTAGATGTATACCGTTTAAAATTCAATTATGTTTTTCTTTGATAGAAAACAAACACAGATGTAGATTCAGTTATTTTATTTACAGAACACATATATCGTTATATATTTAATAGATAATTTGGCCTCTATAGCATATGGTTACTGTTTAATTCTTTTTATAAAACATTCACTTTTAAAGAACATGTTTAACTTTTAAAGATTCAATTCATTACCATCCATTACAGTTAATCTTAATATGAAGACTTACACATAATGCTCATATTGTTTCATTTATCACTGGAAAAAATGTTCATAATATTTTTCTGTCTTGAGATATGCTGTAAAACATGTATTTATTTAAAATAATATATGAAACACAAAAAGAGAAAAATAAAATTAAACCTTCTCCCAGCAACAATATAAATAGGACATATTTTGTCTCGTAGCAAAATAAATGAAATGATTATACATTTCCGTCGTCATTCAAGTTTAATTCACAATTTTCGAATGTATTGTACTTAAGGGTAATATAAAAAGGTAAAATATGTTAAATTTTAAAACAACAGAAAACAACAAAGTATGGCACAAAAATAGCAATATACCAAAATGTTTGTCATTACATACACTTCTTAATATATTCAAACATAAGCTGGATATGATAAAGTATTCTTGAATTAAGTGACTTTGTGGCAAGATGCAGCATGGAACAATTTTAAGTTTTACAAAATATGAAACCAGAAAACAACAATGCCATTGTAATTTCAAGTTCCTATAGCACACGATAGGGACATTTGTTTGACTAATATCGCTCTTTCGAAAAGTACACATTGATTTTGTTTTTACCTTGAAATGCAATGGCTTTCGTGAATAACATCACAAACAAATAGCATCCAGGGAGATATTTCAACCATCCCAAATGTTCTTGTTAGAGACTAATAAGACTTATGAACATAATAATAGGACTGGTTTTTGAGGAAAAAAGTTTAACTGCCGAGTTAAAGGTAAAAAGTGTAGTTTTCATAAAAAGCCCCAAACATTTTTAACAGTTGTCTTGAGAACAGTCTCCTCACTTTGTTCAGAAGTCTTAATAGTATCCAATAGGAACTTTGTTAGTAACTAAAATACCTCCCTGTATGCATAATTGAGTAAAACGTTGTATAGTCGCCATTTGCAATCCAAGGTCAAAACAGAATCAATGTGAATGCGTTGATAGAGCCATATCAGGTCAAACACATGGCGCTATGGTGTGATTTAGACACTTGAGAGTACAACGCCATTGTTGTTTTGTGAAATATGTTTGATCTGTACGAGGTAATTGTTCTGCCCTGGAACATGCATTTTCCGCATGTTGTGCCAAAATTTACGAACAACTCGACAGATAACATGTCAAAAGCAAGGTCCATGGTTAGCCAACATGCATACCGACGATTGATCAAAATATTTCTGATAAATATGCCCGAATAAGTGATTAATAGGCTTGTAAAATATCTATAGGTATGCAATATAGATGACCCTCAATGGTACAGTCCCAGTAATGACGAGGCCAGTGACTAAAGGACATTTGCCCCGTCCGTATTACTAGTAGAGTACCCAGTAATGACGAGACCATTGACTAAAGGACATTTGTCCCGCCCATGTTACTGGTACAGTACCCAGTTATGACGAGACCAGTGACTAAAGGACATTTGTCCCGCCCATGTTACTGGTACAGTACCCAGTTATGACGAGACCAGTGACTAAAGGACATTTGTCCCGCCCATGTTACTGGTACAGTACCCAGTTATGACGAGACCAGTGACTAAAGGACATTTGTCCCGCCCATGTTACTGGTACAGTACCCAGTTATGACGAGACCAGTGACTAAAGGACATTTGTCCCGCCCATGTTACTGGTACAGTACCCAGTTATGACGAGACCAGTGACTAAAGGACATTTGTCCCGCCCATGTTACTGGTACAGTACCCAGTAATGACGATACCATTAACTAAAAGACATTTGCCTCGCCCGTATTACTGGCACAGTCCCCAATAATGACGAAACCAGTGACTAAAGGACATTTTCCCCGCCCGTTTTACTAGTAATGACGAGGCAAGTTACTAAAGGGCATTCATCGATACGTTGTAATTCCCAGAACAACAAATAAATATTGTACAATTTATATGATTAAAACCGCATACTTCGAATACAGGGAATGAAATGTTAAGTGCATGATGTATTGTCACAGGTGCAAGAGATGTATTTAATAGAATTATAGGCGTGTGATAGATAATTACCATATTGAGGGTAGTTTACACATCGTTTTAATGGAATGTTGACCATAATTACGTAACTGTGAAATTCTTTTCAATGAAAAGTGCATCATTGGTGGAAGTAATGTACTGAAAATAATTACCTGATATACAATTCTATCGGGCTGGAAATACCAACGGGAACGCTCATCAGGGACGTGCACGTGTAGTTAAACGTAGAGGTGCGTTTTTATATGTAATATAAATTATGTTTGTGGTGACCATAAATGTGCAATGTACGATTATCGTTTGACAAAGCTATTTTATTATGTTTTATTATTGTAGTTTAAAACGTTCAAGTGCTGTTTTATGCACTTGTTGATACCACTTTATTACCTATGCAAGTTTCTGCATGACACAGGGAGAATCGCTGCCATAGCATCTTAATACATGTTATTTTAGCAATTATACCGCATGAATCCGTCTAGATTTATTCTGATAAAAGGATAATTTTTTCGACATCAATTATTGTAAAATCTTAACAATGAAATAAAAACTTAACACATAACAAGAAGCAAATATAAAAAGCTCAACATCTTTTTCCATTAGTTAAATCCATAAGGTATTCCTTTAAGTCACTTTATTATTTAATAGAGTGACTAAAAGGAAGACCTTATGGATTAAAGTTTGTGAAGTCAGAATATTATTTTTTACAAAATGTCATCTTTTCAGATTTTCAATATTGAGATGACGTGGTAATGACCGCCATTGGTAGACATAGTAATAGCTAGTCTTTATTGTAACTATTGTTGTTTATTTGATGCTTATTGCTTGTTGATCTGAATGATTGACAAAGTATATATTATCTAGCTATATATATTCCTATTTAAAACAAAGCCAACAAACAGATGCTTAACTGTAGGCATTGTGTTCAAAATAACCTTTGATATTAGCAATAGTTGATATCTTACCATTCTCACTTTGGAAAAGAATTTATTCAAAATTTCGAAAATTCTTTTATCCTTGTAATTCACTTGGTAGACAAACATTTCATTGTAGGTATGATCTTTGCAGTTATTTCCGTAGTGTCCTGTCTGATATTTATCGTTATGACGTCAGCTGGCCTTACGTCATTTCCGCAATGTTCTGTCTGCTTTGAATGGTTATAACATTGTCTGACATGTCGTTATATTCGTTGTAATCTTAAATCACATTTATTGGCAAATAGCGTATTATTTACTTTACATAGAAATCACGTGATATATATGCAGTGCGTTACACCATAAAAAAAACAAACAACACCTTAATCGTTATCTATCATATATAAATTGGTGACTAATAGAAGCTTAGGCTATCATCCCTGTGATGTAGACTGAGAAATCGCAACCCGAGGGTAAGATTTAAGCATTTTAGCACGAGTTGTTGCCGAGTGCTAAAATTCATCAATCTTATCCCGAGGATTGAGGTTTCACTGTCTGAATTATGCAGGGGTGATAGATTATTTTTCTCCCACGCTTTCCTAACGTAAAATAACGTAAATTTGGTGCATCGCACCATCATCAATGGCAGATGCAATGGGTGACGAAATTGGTGACGTGACTCTGGTTTAAGTACTTGCATAAAGTGATGACGTGATAGTGACGTTTTAGAATTATAGCGCGTGTTAGCCGTCTTTTTCTTACCCCGGTGAAAAACAGGGTTATCTTTTCCTTAGCAAAAATAGGAATGAACCAATGGGGGAATGCATAATCTTACCTACACATGGATGTTACAAAGAGGGGTCTAATTGAGGATGGTTTGTTATTGATACATTAAAATGAAATTCGAATTGAATTACTGTTATTTTTTTTTCTATTTACAACTGAAACAACAGTCAGTAGTTTAACAAACGGACTTGAGACGTTACAATACATTTTACCATACATTGCTGGTATACCAAAACTCATTGAATCATTTTTTGGGAAGATGACGAATATCACGGCAAAATAATCTGACTAGATGTTTATTATGAGAGTTTTAAAATGAAAAAATTGGAATACTTCAATTTGATTGTCAGTATGCTATGATTCTAGATATTGACTAGTTAAGTATTTTTTTAAAGAAATTATAAAAAGTTCACGGAACGTTGAAGACAATTTTGTTGAGATATAGCATGATCTATCATGTCTTCAATACTGAACCATCAGGAATTAAAATGAAGTACCTTATATGCTTTTAAAATTAGATTTGGTTGAAACCTAGGTAAGCAATAATGTCAAGTATCTGGTAACTAATGAGTTAAACATCACCGTACTGGTTCTACGTTAATAGGTAAAATATTAGGGAAATACTTAATACCGCCGGGAAAAGAATTAAAAATTCCTTATTAACTTTTGGAACCACATACTGAAAAAGATGTTTCTTTTATTTTTTCTTAAAATATTTAGTAATGTGTGTTTAATGATACCGTGTATTGGTACTGCTGGCGTTAGGGGTGGTTTCTATGGTAAGCACTTCAGTATTCGTTTTGTGTGCTAAACTGATCATGCTGAATGGCAACACGTGTAGTTAAAGCTAAGTAGAAGCAGCCAAGACCTGTTGAATGGAATACAGATATGTTTACACGGCTCGGCTAAACCGGCACTTACGTGCGTGCATGTTGAACGTCCCGTGCTGCGTGAGTATTTTTGTAGACACAGACACAAGGAACTATTGAGGCATGCTCTAACTGTAGTCAGGCAGTGACACACAGAAGTATATAAATTACGCATCTTTTGAAACGCTATTACCAGGAGCCCGACCGACCTACAGATGTTCTTGATATCGGAGCTATTTGAATAGCTCTTAAAATATATATTAAACATTTAAATGTAGTCTTAGTTTTTATTTATCATCTACGTTTTGAATCCTTGGGTATTTTTCATCATATGATTTTTAATAGCAATGCTGTTTGTTGAGTACATGCATAGTTCAAGTAATAGGGGCTATCGCGCGATCTGGCTATGTGTTCTACCAGAGAGAAATGCTGAACAAATGGATCGACACTGACGTCGGAGAATCGCGTATCTGATCTTAATCCTAGCAAAGGCAAATGTACGGCACGGCAGACCATGTTGATAAAATACATTCACAGTCCGTGATAGTCCGTATATAGTACTCTCTGAATGATTGCCATCTTATGAGAAGTAGATAGTATCTACGGCTCTTCTTCTCGCTCCTTTGTCAAATTTCCACTACACATAAGCAAGACGCCTACCCGACCGGACTAATTAATAACATCCAATGATAAATATAGTTTACGTAGTGTATTGAGTAACGATGGTTTACTAATACTTTCCATCTAAATGGTATTCATAGCACATACATTCATTAGTTGTGTGTCTGTGTATGTTAAATTGCAAAACATGTTTGATAACTGAATTTGTTTTAGTTCAGAAAAAAAGATATTTTGGCTGGATTTCGTGTAAAATTCTTCACTAACATAGATCAGATTGTACAATTGCTGTATGAAACTTTGCTAACGATTCAGAAACATATGGTTCCCCTGATATTGATTAAATGTACCTCATAACATTTTCATAAACCGACGCATCTGTCGGCATTTTTTACTGTCTGGGCCTGATAGGCAATCAGTGGAAATTAACTCTGCAATGTTAAAGATAGAAACCCAAGATAACCAGTGATTTTGTTTTCTTAACTCACAATGTACATGAATATAGAATTTCCTAGAACAGGTCGTACTCTGAAACATCCCTAGATTGTTAATCTTAACGGCTCCCTTCAAGTCATGTTGTATATTTCCCCACACTTCCAACCCAAGCTTACTTGTTGATTAATTGCTAGTTCAGCGCCAACAACTTGTTTTAGGCCAAATAGATACACTAATATGTGAAAAGCCGTTAGGTGCGGGTATGCTACTACACTTAACAACCGTTTCTTTGGACTTATTCCTACAGGTTGTAGTGAAAAGGCAGACTGATATTCTCAAACCTCGAATAGATATCGCTAAAACATCCAATTTGATTTATATTTACATTTTCTCCGCATCCTTCAATTGTATTGCACTGGTATTATTTTCAATAGTGATGCTTTTAAAATAAGCATTTAGCCTGTTTTCCAGCTCTCGTTTTCTTTGCTTTGAATTTTGATGTTGAAAAATTGAAACCTAAATTTGTGTTTAACCCAATAATGGTAATGACTTTAGTGTAATTCAGTTTTACATTGCTATTTTGGTTAATGATGATAATTTTAATATTTGGCACTTTTAATGTCACTGGTATCATGTTTATTAATGATGATTTTCATATTCGGTGCTGGTGTTATGTTTAATGAACGGATTTCGTGTTTGATATATATATTGAGTAATTCTATTTGTATAAAATTCGATTATTGATACTTCTTTTGATTGTTGTTACAATTCTCAAATGCTTATGCGTTTTAGTTTGGAAGTCAACATTGTAACTATTTTTGCATCATTTTGCGATTCCATATCAATAAAACAGAAGTTGTTGGACATATTTCTACGGTAAGATAATTCAATGTACGCGAAAGGGTCGCAGGATGGGTATTGAGAAAGATTAATAAACAGAAACGTTTTGCATGCAAGCAATTGACTAAAGTATACAAAAGAGGCAAGGGACTATATGAGTGTATGAAAGTTTTATTGTACAGTAATAGATCCTCATTTTTGGCTCGGTTGTGTTCGAGTTCAGAGACACGTCACTTATTTTTCAGATTTATAAGATTGACAACAGTGCAATAAATTGAGGTAACACAATATTTAAAAGGTTCAGCATATGTGTGGGTAACGTTATTTTTAACGAGTGGTTGTTGGATATAGAATTTATTTCACTCGAGATATTTTTTTTTCAAAGTTACAAAAGACAGGAGCTTTATTTAGTGAATGTCGTTTGTAACTTTAAAAAAGAAAAAATAACTAGAGTGAAATATCCAATAACCACGAGTCGTGTGACCTGTTTCTACCACAATCTCAGTCGGAATAAGCTGGAGTGAACCGCGGGCTACAGATATGCGCAAAACTTTTCATCTTGTACATATTCTCGCCAAGTGTTGACAACGTCGTTCCAGTCAAACTCCACCACGTCAGCCAATCAAAATGCGTTAAGAGTTTATTCCACGTATGGTATAAACAGAATGTTATTCAATAGTGATTATTTGATACCTTGAGAGTTTTATAACATCCCACCAATTGTGGTAAAATTATGACATAACACACACAAAAACTGCACCTTTTAAATCTTGTAATAGAGACAATATGTCAAAAAATAATGAAATAAACTGCATCATACAGCTGTTTCGTCCTACTAGGACTCATGCTAGGGGCCAAAAGGTGGGATTCCAAAATGTCTAAACTAATGTAGAAGCAGGAGGGTCAGGTGCGTAAAACCCCTTTAATTTATGAATGGTCCTCTTTTCATACAAACGTTGTTATCAATGTATTCTACGTTGAAGAATGCCACTTCAATATTTAGGCAAAATCGGAAAAAGGAGCATTCTAAGCATAACACATTTTTCGTTTTTGTTATTACACTTGTAATACAAAAAGGAAAATGAGCGTCTTCGTTTCAAAGCTGAAAAACCATTTCTACATACACGTACTTGCATGAAATGTGTATGTTTACTTTTTTTTTTTTTTTTTTACATCAAACCACAATTTGGTACCACTATTATGAATAAGCAATGTGTTTTGAATCCCAAAGAAAGTTTCTGAAACGTTTACATCATTCGTTCTCATACAAGAAATAGTTGTTTTAAGTGTACTTTTATAACAATATTTGGAACAGGAAAATGGGAGATTAAATAGAATAAATGTCCGTCAATACAATATTATGGACAAACAAATCTGTTGTCGTGATCTTTCTCTCCTGAAGCACATTATTCGTTTCAGGATTGGCTTCAAGATCAATGACTCCACGATATTTGACCACTGCTGACCAGCGCGACGGTATAGAAAGATGAACCTGACACACACACGTGCTGCATCTTTTAAATTTAGTAATAAATACAGTATGCCGAACAAACAAATTAGACTACATCATACAGTTGTTTCGTCCTTCTAGAACTCGTCAGTGATGCTAAGGGCCAAATGGTGCGAATCGAAATTTTATAAACTACTCTAGCAGCAGAAGGGTCAAGTTCGTGAAACCCCTTTAATTTATGAATTTAGAAAAGGAACGAATATTGTATAATTTCATATATTGTGAATCGTGCCACTACTCAAAAAAGTGAAATAAACCACATTAACTGCCTGTTTAGAACACAAAATCGCCACTGAGTTCATGTAGGTAGTTAACGTACATAATCATTTAGAACTTTGTCTCTGTTATATGATTACATACAATAAGTGGTTAACAATGACAGCGGTTTTCGATGAAATGGGTATATATGTTTTTCTTATCAACGTTTATTTTATTTTATGTTTTTTAGCAAATATCAATCAATCATTGAGCATCATCAAAATAAGTTTAAAAAAGAAAACAAAATCAGAGAATACCAAATCGTCAACAAAACCATAATCCAAACTCAAAATCGATTAAACTAAAGGCAAAACATGAACAAAAGAAATATTTACATGGAGAATCTCGTAGAAGCACAAGAGAATAAGACAAGGTGTTCTGGGGAGTAAGCGTCTTCTGCTTCATCGACGACAACCGCAATGCAAATATTGGTCACATCAACGTAAGCATCAATCCACAAAATGAGAACCGAGTCATCATAGACAATCGATTTGCAGCGTAACTTAAACAAAACAGACGATAGATTTGGTGATCACTTTGTTTTGATTCAAAATGATGCATCTGACTGTAGTGTGAGTCGAACGCAATATCAATACAGCTGTATGGTCCAGTTTAATTCATTTTTTCGTCATACTGTATCTATTACTAAATTTAAAAGGTGCAGCACATGCGTGTGTTACGTCATATTTCATATATATGTATATAAAATAATGTGTCTGTGTCATTTTTAACAATTTACACATATATAGAGAAAACATAGAAATATATAGAATATGTCAAAATGAAACTAAATTCAATGAAATATGAGCTTATAGTCTACACCAACAACAATCATGTATGTAAATACGTTACAATGCGGCCATAGGAAGACTGTTGATGACAGTAATGTGTAAAGCGCAGTCGATGATATATGACATTTAACTTAAAAGTATATTTTTCCTTTTTTAATCTCTTTGTATAATGTATGCCTAGTAGATACGAAACAAATGTATCTATAAATGACGTAATGACCCAAAAGACAATTAATTAGACGCGTGTTCATTTATTTCTATACCAATAGACTTTTAAAATATTCTCCGTATTATAGCCTTATAGGAAAAATATTTTTAAAAAAATTGGTACGGACAATAATTCTTGGTGTAATTTCTCAGCCGGTTGGAAGATTTAAACGACGATTTTAATGTCGAAGAAAAGTCAGAGGTTCAAGCGAAGACATGCGTGTTAAACAAGGAGTTTCTGGAAAATAATTATTTGCACTGAATAAATTATGCATCATTTATTTACAGGAATAAACAAGAAACACAGTAACATTTAACAAGTTTCTTCTTTGGCGTTTGATTCTTTCATTTATCATATTTTAACGACAAAAAGGATTATTCATGGATATTTGGGCCATGGAGTAAACAAACTGAAAAAAAGATTCCTTACTGAGAGGTTTTGGAAAGCCTTACAAATATACTTATATTCATGTTCCATATGCTTGTATTATGAACTCACATTCATACATAAGTACAAGTTTGCAATATAAAAACATGTATGCTCGACAAAAGGGCTATATCAAGATAGATGAAACCACGATCAGCCACGGCAACGTATATATCAACCTGGATTTATTCTGTAAAACCACAAGGGCAGTGTTTATATAATAGTGTTTCCCTTTATAGAGACAAGACAAAGAAGGTTCGAAAAATTGATCATCTTTAAAATAATGTCCATCAACTCTTCGCCAAAACAATCCCAACGTTTGATTTCCAATTCTGACTCTTGGATAGTCTTTGTGCCTCCATCCTACATGCTCTTGTTGTAACAATACTTCAACCAAGACTGTCCAGGAATATTTCAGCATACTTCTGCGCCTTTCTACTTGAAGACCCTTACTTGTTTGGTAGAAAGAGCTCCAGTGTGTGTCGATCATAAAGTTGGAAATTGTTTATGTCGTCTAACAATCTGCATGTGACATTTGTCAAGTATTGGAATAGACCATACCAATAGCCTGGTTTTTAGGGTGGACAGTGTGTATATATCTCTGGTAATCTGGGGTCACACATGATCATGATAATTGTGTAGTTATTGACATTATAGAGAATTGTTTACATCTCTTATCCTGACAAACTGTTAACTCGCTTCTGGCAGTAATTGTCTTTTTTCATACACATATCTGCTATCTTACCTTTGATTCGTAATGAATAATGAAAAATAAAGAAGGGCTTGTTTACGGGAATCATGATTAGCTAAACAAAATATTAGAGAATACCGAAGCGTTAACAAAATCATAATCCGAACTCAAAATAAATTAAACAAGGGGCAAATTATGAATAAAAGGGAAATAATTTACATGGAGACCCTCGTAAAAGTACAAGAGAATAAGACCAGGTGTTCCAGAAGACACATTATATTACACTATACATTAAAGCGACATTATATATATTTGTGAGTTAAAATTTGAGCTCTGGTCGGGGCTCTTCTTTTTTAAGATTCAAATTACAGTAATAGTGTTTGGAAGAAGAAAGGGGCCTATCGTAAGTTTACTAACAGATACTCATTAAAAAGAACAGATTCCCATTTCAGTGAGTTGTACAAAAATATATATGTTAATTGATATCAGTAGAGTGAAACATTCACAGACATATTAGACTCCAGGTGTCCGTCTCTTTGACGTCATCTGAAAATTTACCTGAAAACATGTATCCCGGATTGTATTTATCACTTGATGATTGTTCATTCTCAAAAATGTAACAATGTACAACTGGTTTCTACAGTTGTCTGATCACACAATCCATCAAACACAGCGTCACACATTGACAAAACATCGCCCCAATACGGTGCGTACGATCCTGTAATTCAAAAGTTGTTCCATATCTGTACAGATCGATTTTATGAAGAAGAACAAATCCGAAACAAACATTAAAATGATAAAATGTATATATGGACTATACATTCACAGTATTACAAATATAAAACAGTCCAGAATGGAGTCTGGCTTTCTGGAAACAGTAAGTAAATGACATTTCTATCAGTGACATGGGGGTTTGTCTAGCCTGTGCCAGACAAAGAGTTGATCGGTGATACATAGTATGATCATTATGTAAACACTGGACCATACATGTTCGTTATTGTGTTGCATAGGCGTAAGTGCCACGGGTAACAATATCCCCATCCCTGGTAAATGTTGAAGGCGGCTATACCTTGTTATCTACATTGTTATTGTAGTGGACCATACTGATCTGTATATGTGCTAACTTATGTCATTTACGAAAAATATAAATACAGTGAAAGAACAAATAAACATAATAATATAGGTAAACTATATAGGCATATCGTTAAAAACATAAATAGATATAAAACAGTGGTAAAAGCCATTCCCTTCTCTCTTTATATAAATGTAAACGTCAAAAATGAAACGGACACATTCTTTAAGTACTTTTACGCCATCAAAAGGAGCTCTTCATACTGTTAATTGTTTATTACGGTAGGTAGTGACAGTCGATTGTCACTACCTACCGTTCGTTCATCGTGCCCTCTAGTACCACAACTTTGCCATCGGTGAAAGTCTTTAACGAATGATTTAATTCACCAAGTTTTCTCTCTAGTCATGGCCTATCAATACCGTAAAAGTAAATATTTTCGCGCTTGGAATTTTTCGCTAGTCAGCCTCCAAACTGTTTGCGATGAGGAAATTTTCACTCTGCAGTCATGCCGTTTTGCACTATGTAACTTTAATAATATTACAAACTGTACAGTTTGAGTATTGTTGAATATGTTCGCGTTTGAATATATTCGCGGAGATTTAATACCAGCGAAATTAACGAAAATTTTCACTGCGAAAAATTCTACTTTTACAGTATAATTAATGAGAAAATCAAATGTTTAATTACGTTACCAACAAAAATCAATACGGCTAACATAAATTGTTTTACGTTCCCTTCTATAATAATCGTAGCATTGTGATAAAAAGTAAGTGGAATAGTGGTTTTTATTTATCCGCGTAACCTATATACCGGTAATTAGTTATTATCTGCAGCGATAACCAATTACCCTCCCGGATCGATAAAGTTTAAGGTTAACAACGCGAGAAGTAATACATGGACAGATGAACATTTTAGAATCGTATATTCTGTTTCTTTTTTTGTGTGTTGAAAAACCCTGTGATAAAAAGATGAATTTATCTTTACAATGATGACATATCCTATTTTTTATTAACCGACATAAACACTCAGTCCTTATTTTGCTGATCCTTGGTTCGATATTACGTACAACTATAAGTCTATAAGAATATTTTAAAAAAGGCTTTGGCCCTCTCATTTCAAAACTTCACACTGTAATTATGTTTCTCGTACCGTCTAGAAACATTACATGAAATGTATATTTCATTTCAAGATGAATTACACAAGTCCTGAAGGAAACATGGATATTTAACTAAAAACATGGTTTGATTCAACATTGCATTCATTGCTTATGAACTGCAAGAACTGAATGGTCACCATAATGCCTTTTTTATGATCAAGGCCGTACAGTTGCGTCTATGATATACATGATTGCATCTATGGTGGTTTATCATTGATTATGGCTGCGATAATATTGTTTTGGACACGTTACTAATATCTGGATCATGGAAGTTATGTTTAATATGATCTTAAAATATATGGTATAAAGTTATAATTATTTAACATTTCAATCTCCTTTTATACGCTTGCAGGAACGCTTCCCCTTTTGGAACACCTGGTCGGTTGGTTATCGGATATGATAACGGTTCTGTTTCTTTCTACAGTTCTTGTTGTTTGGCATAATTTAAGTGAGGATCACACCTAGGGCTGCTCTGGTGCTACTTCACTGGTTTATATTGTCCTTGGAAGTATTGAATTGTTGGAGTGGCTTTATCGGGAATGAAATATCATATAACTTTCCTGTGGATAGATATTTAATACCATATAACTTTACCAGGGATACAATTAATTTATCATATAACAATTTCATAGATAGAAATAATATATTATATAACTTTTCAAGGGATGAAAATACAATAATATAACTTTTTCCATTGATAGAAATACATATGCTCAATGCATTACTGTTCAATGGATAGAAATAATAATTATATATAACTTTCCATGGAAACAAATTATTAATCATATATTTTATAGGGATAGAAATAATATATCATGTAACTTTTCCAGGGACAGAAATGATTCGTTTCATGATATTCCTTCCTTACAAATACATTGTTTTAATCTATCTTTTTTTGCGAAAATATATTTATTTATGATTATCTTTTTGGAGTTACACTATAAATTAATATCATCTATGTGCAGAATTACCATCTATATTTGTATGTTAAAAATACCTTTATCCTGGTTATATTTCATATATTGGTTGCTTGTGTTTATATATAGTAGATAATATAGATGATGTTATGTATAAGTGTAAAGTAAGTATGCATATACTTTATCCAGTAATGTTGTTGTGGTATGTACTGCAGTATTGGCAATGTATAATTATTATGTAATTACCTGTGCTGGTATATACTTTGGATTAACTTCGTATGTATGCGATTAAGGCTATACTGTATTGAAAAAAAAACCTGAAAAATAAAATAAATATATATAAAAAAAATAGATGATATATAGTTAACATTGTTATAAATAATAACGTTGAATGATGCTCGAGTTCTATAAATTAGTCATGTTTTACTTTATGAATGTGTAAATTAATTGGTATGATAATATGTGTTTAAATTTGTTTCTTTGTTTGTTTTTTACTTCCTAATGACAGCTATAGTGTAAGGTTTTGGTGGTTATGGAGGAGGAAAGCAGGAGTTCCCGGAGATAAAACACTGACCTACGGCCAATATCTGGCAACTGCCCCACGTAAGTCCAAAGACTGCGACCCTGCCAAGCATAGAGGGCTAGTACACGGGGTAGCAGAATAATTGGTTTAACAAACAGTTATACTTGATTTTTAGATTAAATGTTATTTATTAAAAATCAAAAACTGATATTAATATTGCTGATTGTCTGTTATAGACAAAAAACCCAGTTTGGTGACTGTCTATGTGTTAAAATCATATACACAAAGGACAGCTTCTATTGTAGACATAATTCATTTTTGAAGTTTTACATTTGTGGAAATGATTTATGTTTAAAATTGTGCCTTAGTAGAAATAGTTCATGCAGAAAACTTATAAATGACAATTACTCTTCATCAGTAAATAGTGTCAGGTAATCTCGGAGGTGCATCATCAAATCGTCTAGGAATGGAAATATGGCATTAAGAAAGAAATTGGTTTAAACAGGGAATACGAAGATGGAGATGAAGATACAAATTGGAAAATATCAGATAAACTGACGTTAGTGATGTTTACAAAATATTGCTTTTGCATGGGCTTAAGGTGAATATCTATTTACCACATACAATTATATAGCTAATGATAAGATATCCACAATTAAAATATCACCAGTTTATTTATTGATAACATCCAATGACTAATTTGCTCTCTTTTGAATTTTCTATTTTCAGTAATATACATTCAGAACAGGCGCGTAGCCCTAAATAAAAGTGGAAGCCCGAATGACGAAAACACAACCAGGAGATCACGAGAAGGGGGCTGGATGTCCCTCTCGTAAGGTGGGTCATGCTGTCGCCCCGGGATTTGGAGGGTATTTCTTGATGCACAGAGGTGACATTTGAGGGCCATAATTGACACATTTAATATATTTTTTACGATTAATTTAAAAAGGTTTTCAAAACCATAACGGGAAAGTCATGCCTAATGCTTTGTGATATGTTGTAAATCATGTAATGATTATATATATCGTGTAAACTAAAGTGACTCTTCTGTACATACTATTAAGGTGAGAAATCATATAAATGCCATACATGCAAATGAAAACTAAGACGTGGATTTCAACAGACAACGGATAATAGTTTCTTCAATAACTATCGTTGCAATGATCGTCGTTGTTTTGTTTCAGCAAACTTGGATGGTCACCAATGTGTCTTAATCTATGGAAAATTCGGGATTCGCATATAACAATACCAGATAGGACATTCGTTATCCGTCCATAGTTGATCTCGGGAATTATAATGTTATTAGACTGGCCTGTTACACGTAGCTAGTTATATAATCTAGACGCCGATGAATAGGTCTACATTGCAGGTAAACGTACGTAGGGTTTGAAGGGACACCTTCCACAGGAATATCAATATTTCCATATGATATTATTAAACTGAAAATTATTTTTCAGATATACATCTCATGATTTTGTAAAAAGAAATAATTCATGAAATTGCCCCTTTGATGTTTAATACGCTTTTACGAAAAACATTTTTTTTTTTTTTACAATTTTCCAATGTCTAGTGAGAATGTGTTTCTGAGTTGATACAAAAAAATCATTTAAATATAATACATGCTTCGAAATATCCTTAGCTAGAAATGTATATCTAACATTTAACAATAATAACATATTTGTCTCTACATGAATTAAACTCATCGGGTATAATCAAATTATACCGGAAGTAAATTGCATTACGCCGTAGTGATATATTTGCAATGTCTTTATAATTTTGATTTTTTGGACAATTTATGAAATATCAAAACATAATAAAGACAAAACCACTAAAGTTCTGCCAAAAGGTGAAGTGAATTGTTTAGCAATGTAGTTCTTATAAACTTCATCTCCAGCACACACGCATACATACACACACAGGGAGATATTAGCCAGGTGGTATAGGACAAGTAGTAAGCGCCTGATAAGGCAGCTCATGCGAACAAAGTACTCAAAATTGTATAAAATAGAATTGTGTAAATATTATTGATTGTATAAAAATTGTATATGTACTGTACTGTAAAGCGTTTAAGAGTGGCTTATGCTAGCTAGATAGGGCACTATGTCAAATGTTGTATATTTGATTTGAACTAAAAATTATTATGATAAATCATATCATCATTACATGTATAATTATTAGTAATTATTGTTTTTTTATCTCAATCAGGATTAGAGGTTAAGGTACGTGGAAATACAAAAATGTATTCCACAAAATTTTCACTTTTGTAAAAGGGGATTTCAGTTATTATTTATAATGGTGTGTATTCGGTCCACATTTGTAGATTTCCTTTTCTGACATATTATTGACACTTGGTGAAGTTTTATCGGTGCTAAGTAGGCTTAAAATAGTTTAGGTTTGCCGAGATGACTTCACTGTATAGCTTGTGATATGGTGTGTGTTTTGAAATCTAATCATACGACAAAATGTCCCGATTCTGACGTACACCTCATGTAGAATTTTGGCAACGACATCCTATAAAGTAGATAAGAGAAACGAGACGGAGTCTAGAATATGGGGCTAACAGTTCCCTATCTCCTTGATTGCTTTTAATCTGACCTCTAGGAATTTGATTTTTAGCACTGAGTGAAGGATTATCATTATTTATGTTCGATTGGTGACAGGCGAATTGTTTAATTTACTAGGCGTTTGAATGTTTATGACAATTCGACGTGATTTTAAGCAGTTTTAAAGACACAACACTTCAATTTTCTTTCATTGACAACTTTCACATTTTCGCACCCTGTTTCGTCCTGTTGTTTTTCCATTAAGGATTGGTCTATGTTTAAAGGCTCAGTATACGTAACTTTCGGCAACACTTGAAGCGAAATCAAGCCTAATAACTTATTACGTTTATAGATTTAGTTAAGATTAACTGATATTAGCAATATCCCAGATGAATTCTTAGGCGGTTACCGGTTAAGCAGCAGTTGAAACTCGGTATTTGTAAACACGCGTCCATTTTGAGCAGTCTTTTACCTTCGGTTTGTTGTTGAAGTGTCAAGAGTTTCTTAGTTACCGGATTTCTTTTCAGAATTTTTCAGAATAACGTATTTTGGCCTGTGTTTTATTGGGTGTTGTATGTGAACTCACTCTATTAAATTGCAGTAACGTTCATTTACTTATGCTTTCTTGAGTGGTCTTGTTTGTAACAATGAATATACATAAACCCCAAAATTGTTTTTAATTTTGTTTTGTTTTACAAACGTCAAACATATGATTTTTTTTTTACTAAAACATGAGGCGTGATATCTAGAAGGACAATGCTGTAAAATTTGATATTTTCGCTTAGTCAACCTTTACATTGTTCGCGGGTTGCGTATTTTCGCGCTGTCAATCGAGCTGTTTGATACTGTGTGATTATGATAATATTAGACATTGTAGCGTTTAAATAGTGTTAATTTGTTCGTGTGTGGATATATTCGCATATATTTAATGCAAGCGAAATTAATAAGCGAAAATGGCCACGCCACGAACAATTTCACTTTTACAGTAAGATAAGGGCCCGTATTCATGCAATCGAAGCCAGCTTTCTTGAAACTCACCTTAATCATGTCAAATATCAAAAAGTCAATTGTTAATATTGAAATCAGTATTTGTTTCATTGATCTTCAATCTTTTACCAACAAAATAAGAGTTTTTTAATAAAACATAGAAGAAATAAGAAATGAAGCTTGAGCACAAAATCCATGCTTGAGCATAAAACGGTTTCATGAATACGAGCCCCTGTTTTCTGGAGAGTAAGCGTTTTTTTGCTCATCGTCGATTGTCAAGTATAAATCTAGCTAGACTGAGTAATGACACGTGTGCATGGTCACATTTCTCTTCGCATAGTCTTATATTAACTTCGGTTAGGATGTTTTCAGTTTTAGAGATTTGTTTAAGAAGTTAGTTTATCAAATATTTCCGGTTTAACAAGTTTGTTTTATAATTGCATTTATTAAACGTTTCCAGTTTTACAAGTTTGTTTTAGATTTGCTTACAATTTGATCTTGTTTTAGACAAGCATTTCCATTGGATTAAAAAATCATGTTGTCAACCCATAACGTAAAAATATGACGTCGCCGTTTATAACGTTGCTTTTAATTGACTGATGCATCAGCGTAATAATTTGTGCGAGAAAAGTGTCCATCAATAAAGCAAATTTTCGTAAGGTGTAGATTAAATTATTAAGTATTAACTTGAATCTATCTTTTATGTTATGGAGGTATAACACAAAAAAAATGGAGTGTTCTCTCCTCGTAAACTGCGAGGTGGTTTATGATGAGAGTACACTCCGTGTTTTGTGATACTTCCATAACATAAAAGATAGATTCAAGTAAATCCTCAATTATTAAACTTTTCTGGTTTTACAAGTTTGTTTTATATTTGCTTATGTTGGAGCGTTTTTCTTTGAAAGCTTGTTTCGATATTTACACTTTTGAACATTTCCTGTTTTAGAAACGGTATTTATTTCTGATTTGATACAGTGTTTCCGGTTTAAGAAGCTTGTTCTTATATTAACTGACGTTTGAACGCTTCATGTACTTATAACAAGTTTGTTTTTACATTTATTTTTGTTAGAGTGTTTTAAGTTTGAAGTTTGTGCTTATATCTCACTTTTTTGAGCGTTTCCTGATTTAGGATTTTGTTTTATTTTTAAATTGAGTGAGAGCATTTTCTGTTTCAGAATTTTGATTTTATATTCCTTTTTTAACGTGTTCTATTTAAGAAAAAAAATCAGAGAATACCACAGCGTCAACAAAACCATAATCTGAACTCAAGATCGATTAAACTAGGGGCAAAAAAGGAACAAAGGAAAGATTTACATGGTGACTCTCGTAAAAGCACAAGAGAATACGACCAGGTGTTCGGGAAGAGTAAGCGTCTTCTGCTTCATCGACGACACCCGCCAGGTTTATCTTGGTCACATCCAAATTAGCATCAATCCTCAAAATGAGAACTGAGTCATCATTGTAAATTTGTTTTTATAATCACTTTTGTTTTAGCGATTCCTGGTTCAACAGTTTGTTTTTTTAAGCACTTTTGTTTTAGCGATTCCTGTTTCAACACTTTTTTTATAAGCACTTCTGTTCGTTTCTTGTTTCCTCAGTTTGTTTATATAATCACTTTTGTTTTAACGTTTCCTGTTTCAACAATTTCTTTTTATAATCACTATTGTTTTAAGCGTTTCCTGTTTCAACAGTTTGTTTTTATCATCAATTTTGTTTTAGCATTTCCTGTTTCAACAGTTTGTTTTTATAAACACCTTTGTTTTAGCGTTTCCTGTTTCAACAGTTTCTTTTTATAATCACTTTTGTTTTAACGATTCCTGTTTCAACAGTTTCTTTTTATAATCACTTTTGTTTTAGCGATTCCTGTTTCAACAGTTTCTTTTTATAATCACTTTTGTTTTAGCGATTCCTGTTTCAGCGGTTTGTTTTTATAATCACTTTTGTTTTAGCGTTTCCTGTTTAAGACCTTTGTTTTATATTAACTATTTTTTAATGCGTCCTGTTTGAAAATTTGTATTTGTTTGTTGCTTTAGCGTCCTATAAGTTCTTTGTCTTTGTTTCAGGTGTTGATGTGTTGATATTGTTATCTTGTCTTAAAGATCTGGTTTTTATTTTGAAGTTGATTAAATATATTATCATATTTAGGGTTAAGTTTGCGTTGAATGATGATATTGATATATACAGCAAACCTACGTTGTGATCTTGTTCTCTGACTTTATGAATAATAAAACTTTTCTAGTTCCATTGAAACAAAATCAGAAAAACAAAATTACTATTTTCCGGGTTCATACAAGAAATCCGTTTACGAATCTTGACAAAACATTTCACAATAAATAGGCTAGTGTTCTAGCTGTGTTTTTTGCAATTCGCAAAGTTTCAATTTTGACATTTTTCCCGTTACCATGGAAACAAAATCAGAAATACAAAATTGTTGTTTTCTAGGTTTTGGAGGCTTAAATTCAAAAACATATATCAACAAAATAATTATGTTTCACATATACGCGAGTGATTCTGTTGTAACTGTTGCTATTGGTGATGTTTGGTCTTTTGTTGTTTATCTGTTTTCATAGAAACAATCAGTTGAAAATACAAAATCGCGTTTCCGGGATACAACATACACGTATGATAATACATTGTACCACGCTTTGCGGCTACTTACAGTATGATACCTTAATGGCATTGGCTATTGTATGACATAAGACACAGACAATACTAATGCTTACAGAAAACCAGCAATCGCACTCAGGATCAATTTAACAAAGGGTTAGCGTTTTCTGCTTTATCCACGGTACCCACTTTGTTAATCCGGGTCAAATCCAAGTAAAAGCCACGTCCTCGAAGTGTGATTCAAGGCATCAGTTTTAATCATATTAAGAAGGCACACTGATAAACAAAATATGTATTAATGAGACCAAGATTACGACATATACTTTCCTGTAACCTTCACCATCCTACATCTCTCAAATCCTTGAGCCGTGAGTTTGTTCACCAGAAGCAGACATTGGTCCGAACATCTCGATATGTTGACCAAATGTTAGAATAACGAGTCATCAACTGCGACAAGTGAACACCATAGGTTGGCGATTTAGGGATGTTGATACAGAAAAGCATGTTATGTCATTGGTTTCAAGTTCAGAAGGAGATATTCAATCGACTTGCAGACAAGCTGCTTGATATTTATAGACAATTATTCGCCAAAATACCTAAAGCGCAATGAAAAATTCGTCAAGGTTTTGGAAATTGTCCTGATACGGTCTTCGACCTTCGAAGTCAGCCTCATATAAAAAAAAGAAGCAAGTCCGATAGGCGAAGGGCATATTTTGTTCCGTAGGCTGCATTTGTTTCCTTTAAACTGTACACTCAACAAAGATATTGTCAACAAGGAATAAAGTCATTCATATTTTATCTCTCCCTGCGTTAACAAAATCATAATCCAAACTCAAAATCGATTAAACCAGGGGCAAAATATGAATAAAAGAAAGATTAACATGGAGACTCTTGTAAAAGTACAAGAGAATAAGACCAGGTGTTCCGGAAGAGTAAGCGTCTTCTGCTTCATCGACGACACCCGCCATGTAAATCTTTGTCACATTCATGTAAACATCAAGTTCTCAAAATGAGAACCGAGTCATCATTGTCAATCACAACAAGTAAACAGACTAATGAGCATACTCAAAAACGTCCATCTTCAGTATGTCCCTAAAAGACAACCACATATTTGAATTATCGTGCACCTTTCCTTGGACAGAAAGCTCTCATAAAATGCAATACCTCGATGTCATTGGTTATTGTAGGATTGCTCAATGCCATTAACTATTGTATATTACTTCAAATGTCAACACCATTGGCGATTTTATAGTACCTCAAATGTCATTTGCTGAGAGAAGTTAATGACATCACTTTCTATTAGCTTGGTAAATATATATAGCTACAAAAGAGGGGAAATAAAATGACGCTGATTTCTAATTGTATTCTTTTTCAAATGTACATAAGTCATGGATGTAGAGAAATGCTATTCATTTTACCCTTATTTACCCTTCTGGACTTGAAATAAAGGACACAAATTATGACAGACTCATCAACGTCAGCTGCTTACCTCGATCTCTACTTAAACTACGACAAACATGGACAGCTTACTACTGAGCTATGCGAAAAACGTGATGATTTCAATCTTCCGATCGTTAACTTTCCATTTCTTGATAGTAACATCCCTGCTTACCTCGATCTCTACTTAAACTACGACCAACATGGACAGCTTACTACTAAGCTATGCGAAAAACGTGATGATTTCAATTTTCAGATCGTGAAATTTCCCTGAACTGCATCTTTAACCTATGATGTTTACATGTCGCAGTTAATTCGATATTCTAAGGTTTGCCCTAAATATCGTGATTTCCGTGATCGATGTCGACTGCTGAAAAACAAATTATCAACACAAGGATTCGAGAGATGCAAGTTGATCAAAACTATGGGATATGAAGATGGACGTTTTTGAGTATGCTCATTAATGTGTTTACATGTTGTGATTGGCAATGAAACTCGGTTATCATTTGTGACATAGATTTACATTGTGGTTATTGTCGATGAAGCAGAATACGCTTACTCTTCCGGAACATCTGGTCTTGTTCTCTTGTTACTTTTACAATGGTCTCCATGTCAATTTGTCCTTTGTTCATATTTTGCCCCTAGTGTAATCGATTTTGAGTTCGGATTATGATTTTGTTAGCGTTTCAGTATTCTCTAATTTATTTTATCTATAACTATAACCAGTTGTTACCATTTCAGTTAACCTGTTTTCAAGCAACCACTTAACCGTTAGTTTAAATATCAATCAACCTCTGATCCAGTTGTCCTACTGTCCAACCATCATCTATACATTTATTCCACTCCACACCAACCTCTAATTCAGTTGTCCTACTGTCCAACCATCACTTATTCATTTATTCCCCTAGACACCAACCTCTAATTCAGTTGTCCTACTGTCCAACCATCACTTATACATTTATTCTCCTAGACACCAACCTCTATTTCAGTTGTCCCACTGTCCAACCATCACTTATACATTTATTCCCCTAGACACCAACCTCTATTTCAGTTGTCCCACTGTCCAACCATCACTTATTCATTTATTCCCCTAGACACCAACCTCTAATTCAGTTGTCACATTTTCCAACCATCACTTATACATTTATTCCCCTAGACACCAACCTCTATTCCAGTTGTCCCACTGTCCAACCATCACTTATACATTTATTCCAATTGTCCCACTTTCCAACAATTACTTATCTGTTTATTCCACTAGACACTAACTTCTAATAATGTTGTTCCACTTTCCAATCATCTGTTGTCGATTCTACATATATGACCACCCGGTGTTTCCAGTAACCAGTCACCCCTGAACCAGTAGTCATTTTCATTTGTTGTTTATGCGTAGCAATTCGTTTTGTTCCAAGTATAAGTCTGTATGTCAATCCAAGATCAGTGCCATAGTAAGAGGTCAGAGGTCAAATTACCAAAAAGAGGATTTCTTCATGATACAATTTAGTAGTTTAATTACCATACAATGTGCTGGTTTGACACATACCACACTAAAACATGTGTTGTGATGGTTATCGTTTTTTATAAAAACAACTTCGCTGAGATAAGGCGGCATAGCATTAGGTTATATTAACTGATATGGTAAGTATCTGTTGATGTAAAAATGGACACAAAACTTTCGTTATACTTGGGATACGCTTGTCAACGACACAGCTGTGGCGGCAGCCATTTTTCATTGATGTAAACATTACGTCACACCGGATCTTCAAAGAGTTACCTCCCGTTGTGAATGGCCACGTTGTGTGTAGATACAAAAGGATCGCGTGTGACATCCGTGACCTTCTGTACAGGTGTTCTGATGAATTCATGTGATCCCATTCCATCACATACATGTATTTAACGATGTATATGTTGAAAACGGCCGCCAACAAGGTAACAAGGAAACGTATCGTTGGAAAGAAGATTTTTTAGACAATATCCACATTTACTGTGAGTGTGTGTTTCATTTGGTTTTTTATTCATGGTATTGGTTAATGTCAGCACATCATGCCTAAAAAGATCAGAGAATACCAAAGCGTCAACAAAACCATAATCCGACTTCAAAATCGATTAAACCAGGGGCAAAACAGGAACAAAGGAAAGATTTACATGGAGACTCTCGTAAAAGCACAACAGAATAAGACCAGGTATTCCGGAAGTGTAAGCGTCTTCTGCTTTATCGACGACACCCGCCATGTAAATCTTTGTCACATCAAAGTGAGCATCAATCCTCAAAATGAGAACCGGGCCATCATTGTCATCACAACAAGTAAACACACTAACATGCAAACTCAAAAGCGTCAATCTTAATATCACACAAAAATACAGCATATTTTTCGATGAGATCAAGATGGCGACCATAAAACTTGCCCATAGTCTTCATCAACCTGCATCTCTCGAATCCCTGTGCCGTAAGTTTGTTCGTCAGCAGTTGACATCTATCACGAAAATCTCGATAATCAGAGCAAGCCCTAGAATAACGGATTAACTGCAACATGTAAACACCATAGGATGGAGAAGCAGGGATGTTACTATCAAGAAAGAGAAAGTTCACGGTCGAAAAATCGAAATCGTCACGTTTATCTACAGCTTAGTAGTAAGATGCCCCTGTTGGTCATAGCTTAATAAAGATCGAGGTAAGAAGCTGATGTAGGAGAGTCTGTCGTGTCTTTAATCTCAAGTTCAGTAGGGTATATACGATCGACTAGGTCAGCAAACTTCTTGTTGTTTATAGACAACACATCGTCGATACACCTGAAAGTGAAATTGAAAGATTTAGCAAGTTTTTTGTTACCCGTCCTGATAAGCCCCTCGACAATTTCAGCCCCGTATGAAAACAAAAACAAATCTGCCAAAAGTGGTGCTCAGCCAGTGCCAATTTGAATGCCAACAGTCTGTTGGAAAATCTTTCCTCTGAACTCAACAAAGATATTGTCAACCAGGAATTCAATCATTCGCACTATATCTTCCTCAGTATATTTCAACCTAGCTTTTGTGGTGTTTTTCACAAATTATGCTCCGAGATAGCTAACAACCATGTATTTGTATCGTCGTTTACCTTTCTTGGAAAAGAAAGCTCTAACAATGAGAAAAAACCGAAGACGCTCCCTCAGCCTGGCATGTGGCAAGAAAGCGCACAGTGTGGAAAAATCAAATGCCTTGAGGGACGAAACATGTTTGAGAAGGAGGTGCTCAAGACTGACCAGAAGATCTTTCGATTTTACCGTCAATGTCAATGAAACACGTTTACCCTCAGTATCAATGAAACCCGTCTACATTCATTTTCAATGAAACACGTCTACCCTCAGTGTCAATGAAACACGTTTACCCTCAATGTCAATGAAACCCGTCTACCTTCATTTTCAATGAAACACGTTTACCCTCAATGTCAATGAAACACGTCTACCCTCAATGTCAATGAAACACGTTTACCCTCAGTGTCAATGAAACACGTTTACCCTCAGTGTCAATGAAACACGTTTACCCTCAATGTCAATTAAACACGTTTTACCCTCAGTGTCAATGAAACACGTCTACCCTCAATGTCAATGAAACACGTTTACCCTCAGTGTCAATGAAACACGTTTACCCTCAGTGTCAATGAAACACGTTTACCCTCAATGTCAATGAAACACGTTTTCCCTCAGTGTCAATGAAACACGTCTACCCGTCAGTGTCAATGAAACACGTTTACCCTCAATGTCCATGACACACGTTTTCCCTCAGTGTCAATTAAACACGTCTACCATCAATGTCAATGAAACACGTCTACCCTAAATGTCAATGAAACACGTTTACCCTCAGTGTCAATGAAACACGTTTACCCTCAATGTCAATGAAACACGTCTACCCTCAATGTCAATGAAACACGTCTACCCGTCAGTGTCAATGAACCACGTCTACCCTCAGTGTCAATGAAACACGTTTACCCTCAATGTCAATGAAACACGTTTACCCTCAATGTCAATGAAACACGTTTACCCTCAGTGTCAATTAAACACGTTTGCCATCAGTGTCAATGAAACACGTTTACCCTCAGTGTCAATGAAACACGTTTACCCTCAATGTCAATTAAACACGTTTTACCCTCAGTGTCAATGAAACACGTCTACCCTCAATGTCAATGAAACACGTTTACCCTCAGTGTCAATGAAACACGTTTACCCTCAGTGTCAATGAAACACGTTTACCCTCAATGTCAATGAAACACGTTTTCCCTCAGTGTCAATGAAACACGTTTACCCTCAGTGTCAATGAACCACGTTTACCCTCAGTGTCAATGAAACACGTTTACCCTCAATGTCAATGAAACACGTCTACCATCAATGTCAATGAAACACGTCTACCCTAAATGTCAATGAAACACGTCTACCCTCAGTGTCAATGAAACACGTTTACCCTCAGTGTCAATGAAACACGTCTACCCTCAGTGTCAATTAAACACGTCTACCCGTCAGTGTCAATGAACCACGTCTACCCTCAGTGTCAATGAAACACGTTTACCCTCAATGTCAATGAAACACGTTTACCCTCAGTGTCAATGAAACACTTTTACCCTCAATGTCAATGAAACACGTCTACCCTCAATGTCAATTAAACACGTCTACCCGTCAGTGTCAATGAACCACGTCTACCCTCAGTGTCAATGAAACACGTTTACCCTCAATGTCAATGAAACACGTTTACCCTCAATGTCAATGAAACACGTTTACCCTCAGTATCAATTAAACACGTTTGCTATCACTGTCAATGAAACACGTTTACCCCCAGTGTCAATGAACCACGTTTACCATCAGTGTCAATGAAACACGTTTACCATCAGTGTCAATGAAACACGTTTACCCTTAATGTCAATGAAACACGTTTACCATCAATGTCAATGAAACACGTTTACCCCCAGTGTCAATGAAACAAGTTTACCGTCAATGTCAAAGAAACACGTTTACCCTCAGTGTCAATGAAACACGTCTATCCTAAGTGTCAATGAAACACGTTTATCCTCAATTTCAATGAAACACGTTTACCCTCAATGTCAAAGAAACACGTCTTTCCTCAGTGTCAATGAAACACGTTTACCCTCAGTGTCAATGAAACACGTTTACCCTCAGTGTCACTGAAACACGTCTACCCTTAATGTTAATGAAACACGTTTACCCTTAATGTCAATGAAACACGTCTACCCTCAGTGTCAATGAAACACGTCTACCCTCAGTGTCAATGAAACACGTCTACCCTCAATGTCAATGAAACACGTTTACCCTCAATGTCAATGAAACACGTTTACCCTTAATGTCAATGAAACACGTCTACCCTCAATGTCAATGAACCACGTTTACCCTTAATGTCAATGAACCACGTCTACCCTCAATGTCAATGAAACACGTCGTCCCTTAATGTCAATGAAACACGTCTACCCTCAGTGTCAATGAACCACGCTTACCCTCAGTGTCAGTGATCCACGTCTACCCTCAGTGTCAGGGCAACACGTTTACCCTTAATGTCAATAAAACACGTTTACCTTTAATGTCAATGAAACACGTTTACCCTTAATGTCAATGAAACACGTCTACCCTCAGTGTCAATGAAACACGTTTACCATCAATGTCAATGAAACACGTTTACCCTCAGTGTCACTGAAACACGTTTACCCTCAGTTTCAATGAAACACGTCTACCCTCAATGTCAATGAAACACGTCTACCCTCAGTGTCAATGAAACACGTCTACCATCAATGTCAATGAAACACGTCTACCCTCAATGTCAATGAAGCACGTTTACCCTCAGTGTCACTGAAACACGTTTACCATCAGTGTCAATGAAACACGTTTACCCTCAATGTCAATGAACACGTCTACTCTCAATGTCAATGAAACACGTCTACCCTCAATGTCAATGAAACACGTCTACCCTCAGTGTCAATGAAACACGTCTACCCTCAGTGTCAATGAAACACGTTCACCCTCAATGTCAATGAAACACGTCTACCCTTAGTGTCAATGAAACACGTCTACCCTCAGTGTCAATGAAACACGTCTACCCTCAGTGTCAATGAAACAGTTTACCCTCAATGTCAATGAAACACGTCTACCATCAGTGTCAATGAAACACGTCTACCCTCAGTGTCAATGAAACACGTCTACCCTCAGTGTAAATGAAACACGTCTACCCTCAATGTCAATGAAACACGTTTACCCTCAGTGTCAATGAAACACGTCTACCCTCAGTGTCAATGAAACACGTCTACCCTCAGTGTCACTGAAACACGTTTACCCTCAGTGTCAATGAAACACGTCTACCCTCAATGTCAATGAACCACGTCTACCCTCAGTGTCAATGAAACACGTCTACCCTCAATGTCAATGAAACACGTCTACCCTCAGTGTCAATGAAACACGTTTACCCTCAGTGTCAATGAAACACGTTTACCCTCAATGTCAATGAAACACGTTTACCCTCAGTGTCAATGAAACACGTTTACCCTCAGTGTCAATGAAACACGTTTACCCTCAGTGTCAATGAAACACGTATACCCTCAGTGTCAATGAAACACGTCTACCCTCAGTGTCAGTGAAACACGTTTACCCTTAATGTCAATGAACCACGTTTATCCTCAACGTCAATGAAACACGTCTACCCTCAGTGTCAATGAAACACGTTTACCCTCAGTGTCAATGAAACACGTCTACACTCAATGTCAATGAAACACGTCTACCCTCAGTGTCAATGAAACAGTTTACCCTCAATGTCAATGAAACACGTCTACCATCAGTGTCAATGAAACACGTCTACCCTCAGTGTCAATGAAACACGTCTACCCTCAATATCAATGAAACACGTCTATCCTCAGTGTCAATGAAACAGTTTACCCTCAATGTCAATGAAACACGTCTACCCTCAGTGTCAATGAAACACGTCTACCCTCAGTGTCAATGAAACACGTCTACCCTCAGTGTCACTGAAACACGTTTACCCTCAGTGTCAATGAAACACGTCTACCCTCAATGTCAATGAACCACGTCTACCCTCAGTGTCAATGAAACACGTCTACCCTCAATGTCAATGAAACACGTTTACCCTCAGTGTCAATGAAACCATTTACCCTCAGTGTCAATGAAACACGTTTACCCTCAATGTCAATGAAACACGTTTACCCTCAGTGTCAATGAAACACGTTTACCCTCAGTGTCAATGAAACATGTTTACCCTCAGTGTCAATGAAACACGTTTACCCTCAGTGTCAATGAAACACGTCTACCCTCAATGTCAATGAACCATGTTTACCCTCAGTGTCAATGAAACACGTTTACCATCAATGTCAATGAAACATGTCTACCCTCAGTGTCAATGAAACACGTCTACCCTCAGTGTCAGTGCACGAGGATGCTATGTACCTAAGCACATTGTCAATAAATAGATATGGCGTTCCGTTATTTATTTATCTTGTTCCCAATTTGCATTCATATTAACAATAAATACAACCTGACCGACGTCCAATGGTGTATTATATCATACAGTTTGCCATACGACTGTCGTTATTGCATTGGTGATATCATTATACAACTTTATCTTTTACAGTGATACAAACAGTGGTCATTCTTCTCTACAATGATAGACATATCGGTTATGGCATTTATGACATCCTTAGACAGCATTCTCACACAGGCATCTGAGAATTTGTTGCAGCTAGTTTAGGACCCAAATTAAAGTGTTTAGAGTAATTTTACACTTTTAGGGATTTAGATCAATTTTCGATAGAATGCTCCCTCTATGCATTTTATCGAAAATTGATATAAACTCCACAAAAGTGTAAAAAAAATCTCTAAACTTCTGAGACATCTCATCTCTTTCGGAATACCACAGTTTGGTAAACGAACTTGGAAAGCATCAGCAGTACATATCTAAGTCTGGGCTGCTGAGGTTTAGTTTTCTGACCATGCTAGATTGTAAAATGACTTTCGTATAGCTACAGTATCATGTGTAAATTGGGTCATGGATTCCGGATAAACGAGGTAATGGTGTGTGACTAGAATTTCGTATTCCGGTGACAGTGTATGACCAAAGCATTGTAATCCGAATTAGCGAAGTAACGGTGCATAATCGGAGAATCGTGGTCGGAATGAACGAGGTTAAAGTGTGACCGGAATATTGTAGTTCAGGCTATAGCGAATAAACAGTGCAAGACCACAGTTTTGTATTCCTGTTTAACAAAGTAACATTGTATAAGCAGGAGACCACAGTCCGGATGAATGAGGTAAAAATGTATCCAGAATATTTTAGCCAGGACTTACACATTAACAGTTAATTATCGGAGTTTCATATTCCGGATTAACGAAGTAATGTAGTTCGGATTAACCAAATATCTTAGTCCGGATGAACAAGTTAACCGTATATGACTAGAATAGCAAAGTCCGGATAAACAAGTTAACCGTATATGACTAGAATATCAAAGTCCGGATTAACGAGATTAAATGACATTCCAGTGTTACGATACCGTGTACCCTGTAGGGCCCCAGGGTGGCGTGTGGTTTCTGTACATTTTTGTCGGGGACCGGCTGTGACCCACGGAGAGGTTATCTCGCGATCTAACAACCCTCCCACCCAGCAGTCATAGGCGTATCGGACACCAACTCAAACAGTTATACAGCTTTATTTTAGATAAATGATCGGTTAGATACATATGTACGTTAAATAGAAATTATTTTAGTTTTAATAAGAGGAGTAATACTATATACAGCGTCGTCGAAAATAAGATGGTGACGAACATTTAATTTTTATTTCAGCGAAATGTTCGGTGAGATATATATCTGTATGATAAGTTGTCATCTTAGTTATAATGTCGGTAGTAATATTACACAACTTAACTGAAAATAAGATAGAGACATTTAACCTTCATTTTAGTACACGCTTTTTAACATAGTTCATGCCAGATTAAAAACACGTTTAGGGGTCGACTCATTTACATGGTTATATTTTTTGTCAACTGAATTTGAATTCCGTCCTGGACATATTTGTATCAAATTGCATCAGCTTCCCAAGACGCGTTTGATACAAATATGAATAATGTCAACAAAATCAAAAAACAAAGCAAATAGCTGGTCGGTTCTACAGCTCCATCATCAAATATCAACCCACAGCACATATCATTATATCCATCAGAAAAAAATATCATAAACTTGTATGCGTACACGTAAAATCATATATAAAATTCCTTACAAAAAACGTCCCAACAGTGATATTGTATGTATACACACACATCCAAACAAAATAATTCTTAAGTATAATCTTCATAAAAAATATCTTCACTTTAGTCGACAAAAGTATTGTACGCAAACCAAACCCAAGAGGCTTTATCAGATATATTTAATATGTATACATACATTAAAATATATCTTTGCTGTATATATGCATTCAGTTCCTGTCCGTACTATCAACCTGAAAGTTATTATGGTGTCTTCATAATACAATACGTAACTTTTTCTTAAATTGTATTGTTTATAATGTACATAAACTTTTAATTAATAATACAGGTATTGTCATAAATAAAGAAAATGATAATAATAATAAAGATAAAGTTTTAATAAGAGAAATATAGAGGAACGAGTGTTATATTTAATCACTTTAAAAAAAATTCTAGCAAAAATATTTCCTAGTGCATGATATAGTATCAAGCTGACAAAGCATTTTTTACGATTTTAAACAATAAAGCAAGGTCAAAGGTCAGTGTGGTATTTCGGGGACAGAGATTGATGGAACCTCGACAGCGGAACCCCCGCCCGTGATCCTCTACTAATCGTTACACACTCTGAATTTAAATATCTGACTTATCAAACAGCTGAAATAGGAAAATTAAAAATCAATTAAAATCGAAACAAACGCGAACTGCACATGTATTGTTAGGGTTTGACTGAAATTTAATTAAGCGTGGACTAGATTGATTATTTTTTACTTCCATGTAAATCTGATATGCATAAGTTAGAAAATACATGTTTGGTACACCGCACATTGAAATGTAGATATTCCGTTTTTATTAGTTGACCTACCTGTTACGGTTTTTCTTACCCTACCGGTGTAGGTATTGATTTCATAGTTTCTGATCTGTTTGTGCTGTTTTCTTGTAAACATTTTGAAGTGTGTATTGACTTTAACATTGATGTGTTAAATTTGAGGTAAAGCATATTGCTAATGACACAACAAAGAAAGGTTTGACAGATAATAATAGGAAGATCTAGGTACGGGTCACCGGTATGACATGTGACCTATTCAGGTTGTTTGATATTATTTATGGAGCTTCTTATACATGTATATTGAAGTACAAATCGTCGAAAACACGGGGTACCCGGTACAACTGGAAACAACAAGACACACGGAGATACAAAAGGCGTATCGGTTTCAGTCGGAGACAGAAAGAAAAGTCTGTATATTAGATAGAGCTTTGAGGATAGAAGAGCGAGCGCCTAGTTAGCCCGTAATTACAGAGGGTTGGGTGGACCAAAGGAAACCAGAGTTCAAACAACACCTCTGAATTTCTAGTATTTATGTGTTTCTGAAGGAACAAGACAGAATTTAAACAGAATTTAAACAGCGCTGGAACCATTTTTATACCACAATTGTGGAAACACTTTTGCTTTGCAGTTGAATTTTTCTGAAGGAAATATTTCTGCAGGAAACACATTTTTCGTTGGATATGGGAGTATAAAATGTGAAAAGTTACAATAATTGCGCATTTACATGTGTTATGGCAGCGGGAGAATAGGAGACTTGGAGTCGTGTCGCTTAGAGTCCGGGAAACATTATTTTGTGTCCTGCATCACTTATTGGAAAAACTGACGCGGTCAAGGAGTTCTACGTACGTGACGGGGCATTATGTGTAACCTGGGGCAATAGGCCGTGACCTGTAGATACAATAATCATTAGTTAATCTTATAATAAACAAAATAAGTATCATAAAATTCAATGCAAAACAGTGAAAGGGAGACGATAGTTTGATTGTAAATAATTATTTTATTTAGTTATATTAAAATTATAATCTTATTATATTGGTACTGAAAAAGACGCGAATCGCTGTAGAAAATTAATGTTTAAAAACTTATCTTAAACAAGTATATAGTACAGCATAATCATTATGACTTTATATTATTTATTCTTAAATAAACTGAGGAGTAATGAATAAAAAAAACGTCGATTTATTTAGAAGATAAAACATTTTCTACTGAAATCACAGAAAAATATAACATTAAGATTTGGAACATTATAGAATCGCCTCGTTAATATACATAGATTTAATTGATAAATTATATCTGATCGTGGAAACCATTTTAAAAAGTTGAATTATTAATGTTGCACATTTTTCTGCACAAACAACGAGATATAAACATTAAGATTTTTTATGAATATGTCATGTGTCGACACAGTTTGTATACCTGTCGGTACAGGAGTAAAAGTCCTCCCGTCATTTAC
Organism: Mimachlamys varia; assembly: GCA_947623455.1. Classification (NCBI taxonomy): domain Eukaryota; kingdom Metazoa; phylum Mollusca; class Bivalvia; order Pectinida; family Pectinidae; genus Mimachlamys; species Mimachlamys varia. The sequence goes on from OX392543.1 coordinate 28,339,867, forward strand.
ACATATACAAACTGTTGAATGCTAGCGTATTACTATAGCAATAGATTCCACGGTCTGTTGACGATAAATTGACAACAATTTAAATAATTCACACATTCATTGGTATATATCTATATACGAATGTATATTATATGCATTTTTATACATTAGCTTACAAATACCCTTATTGTAATATACGTGATCGTTTTTTCGACGTATTTTTGAGGAATCCACAACGATTGCCCTCGAGACAGTCCGGGAATGTTCGGGTAATTTAATGTACCCGAGTTTATGGCTCAATTGGAGTTGGTGTCTGGAAATTAAATCCCGTGGTCATCGACAGGCCCTGAAACCATTGTCCGGAGAATTTATGGTGGGGCAGTTTGCACCTATTAGGGAAATTCATTGTGCCATTTCTGTGATGTGATTCACCTCGACTATGGAACAAATTGGGCAGTGTTCACAAATTACACTCACGGCCAAGTCGCCTCGCACGTCGATGGCGGTATACTAGCTTTTAGGAAAGTGATAGTTTTCGGGCCATAATTCGTGAATTCCAAGACATAAAAACGGATTTAATGGTATGATTTGACGACTGAATAATGACGGTGACATGGTCACTGCCTTGGACTAATGCCAGAACACCTGACCAGTTATACATATAATAGGTACAGCGAAAGTGACCACACGATTCACCGCGGATTGGTGTGCAAGTCTTCTGTTCCTTCATCGAAGTGACAGGTCCAAATGATGGGGAGGGGGATGGACTAGGATGCCACGAAATCTACATCAGAGCATTTAATTGATTTTAAAGGCTGTATTAAACTGTGTTTGTGTGTAGACACTTTCAGTAAACCTAACTTTAACAGGTTTAGAGTGAGACGATACCCGGTACAGCATATGTACCGCCAGCCAAGCATATAACCATTACACTATAATATAGAGCTGAAGAATCTGCTACGGAAATGCTACTCATTTTCGATAATGATATTTGGGAGTAGGTGAATTACCTTTCCCGGGTAGGGTAGTGGACAAGTGTTCAGTAATAGAAGGTGACTCTGCCTATCCTGAGGTCGCCTGATTCGATAACGGGTCGGACGGCGCCTGCCAGTCAATCAGCGAGGAAGGCGGCCCTAGCCTAACTGTACGGCCCGGCTCAAACGGTCCCAATGGGGAGATACAGGGACGTACGCCATAATCAAAGTTGTATATAAATTTCCATGATGTCATCAGCATCATTTTGGAAAGAAAAAAAATCGATAGTTGTGGTTTACCTAAACTATTCACTATATTGGTGTTGAAAGCGTATATATATATTTAGAGGAACGCTCGGAGAAAGTGTTGAGGATAACACGTGGTGTTGGCGGTGGAGAGATGTATAGTAGCTAGTATTTACGTTCCTTGTACCGAAACGTGTGTGTTTTGTTAAGTTCAAAAAGAAACAGATATGATTTTATCAAGAAAAGGTATAACAGGGTTATTTTCTCATATTAAGGCGAAAACTGAGAAAAAGAATTGCCAGAACTGTGTCTACAATAATTTGGCAATTTAAATGTGTTTTGTTTTATTATTAATATTGAATAACCGACAAGTCCTTTCGGCAAGAGTGTTGGATAATTGTCAGTGAAATAGTGCGATTGACATCAGCGGTTGAATTAGGATAACGAAGTGTGTGGAGGAGGAGGAGAGAGCGATACCTGGTATACAGATCACCGTAGGGCCAGAGACACCCTCAGGGTCTCACCGTCTCACCCCCGGGATGTAATCAGCGAGATAATTACCCGGTTAATTATCACAACAAATCACCCGACACCTCTATTGTCTAGAATTGACAAGGCCTTGATGTGATAATCACAGGTGATACGAAAGATAGACCGACTGACCGGAACTAACTAGCAGTGGTCAGATAACTAACACCTCTGGCTTTAATTAACACACCTGAGGCTCCGGACAAAGGTGTGAAAATCTTGGACCTCTACGTCACTAAACGTAAGAATGACTTGACCATTACGTCAGTATCGCGAGTAACGGATTCGGGGACGGAACTGCCCATAGGATTACGACATGTGAGGTCTTCACTGGACATCATATCTGCTCGAGGAAATAAGGGATATAAAATGCGAGAACTTTTATTTATTATTTTAGTTTTAACCGCAGCTTTTCATTTTGGGCAAGGCAAGAAAACAAAGTTAAAAGGAACAAAGTGGTGGTAAGTGTCTGTCAAAGTTTATTATGATAAACACGTAATTATAATATAACATGATAAAATATCACATGATATGTAATTTATAGAATATTGTATAATAACATAAAGAATGGAATTTTTGTTTAATATAATTATATGATAGAATATTTGCAAAATATATAGTGGTACACGTATCTAAACAAAATTAATTTAGTTGATAAAGGTAAAGTGATGTGCTATATCTTGCATATCACACTGAAAATAACGTTTCTGTGGTCATAATCTCCATAAAACCATAACACACATACACTGGAACACTGTAAAATAATGTATAAAACATACATACACTTTGGAATTATGTATCACACACACAAAACAGATACTGTAAAACAATGTATACAATCAGGGACGTATAATACATGTCATATATACATCTCTGATAAAATATACGCTCGTAATAACACAGACAACCCCAGCTGTACATTGTATTATAATGTAAAAAAACACACCACGATAACAACACTGTATGATATATACTCAACATAACATTGTATTATAATGTATAATGTGCACTCTGTATAACATAGTAGTATCGTGTATAAATTAACCGTAAGACTGTTAAACAAATCTTCTTTTAGGACGTCATAAACAATTTATAATGATTAACTACAGTTTTGGTAATATAGCGATTTACTTAGATTTCTTTAAAGATAACGGAAAAATTCGAATATATCATTATTTTAATTGCATGTAGTATTGAAAATCGACCAATGGTGAAGTGATTATTTTCGTATTAATTATGTTAATCAGATAAATATACGTATTTTACCAATGGATACGAACCAATAGCGTTTAATCGATCAGTTAATCAATACATATATATTGACCTATCGAAAAATACACGTGGTTACTACGTAGTATGACGAAGGTTATTCATTATTTGATAAACACATCTGAACACGAACAGTGTCATTTAGGTATGTTAATTAATGCTAGATTTATGTAAATTGACGAAGTTATTTTAATTTTGGCGTTTTCTTCAAATCGCTCGTAGATAACAAAATAAACCCGTGCACGAAATAAACATCTTATCGCTATCAGGGAGACCCAGACTTTATCGAATTTATTAATTTTCATATCAGTCCCAGAGATAATATTTGAAAGAAGATGAATTAGCGTAATTGCTAATGAGGGCAAGAGTTGTGTATATAGTGATATCTTTAATTTAAAAGTAAAACATTTAGGTCACTAGCACAGGATGACCGAAGGACTGTTAATATAACTGGCAAACATTGTCATCATGATAAAATAATCCAGTATAATTAACAATAAGGCATATATATTAAACATATTAAAAATTAAGTTTATTTTACGCCACAAGAATAGTATTAATGAGAACAAAATTATTAACTTCGAAAATTGATCAATATTTTGGTATTATTCATAAATATCTGTTACATTATGATAATACATCTATATAATAAATCAATAAGAAAAGAAAAGAAAGAAAAGTAAAATATTATTTCGATAATATTCCAAATAAAAATCGGCAGCATATATCTAGACGACTAAACAAATTTCATTTCGTTGGTAGAAAATATTCAGACAAATCTCAGTAATAAAGTAAAAAGGACTTTTAAAAATCATGGATAATGGAGAATAAAAGGTTGGGGTATTGACATAGTTACAGGGATGCATCCAGCATCTGTACCACAGGTGATGTGTGGTTAATGCACCTACTCACATGCTGATAAAAATAGTGCGAAACTAACAGGTTGTCGGAGTCAGGCCCAGAACCCAAGGGGCAGTAGTACTCCGTGAACTACTCCCATCAAATGACATGTTAGCCTAGCTATAGATAACAGATTCTGTGTTCTCTAAGTGGGCTGATTGAAGCCAGGAAAAACTCTGATATACAAATACACGATAGGATCCGCCCTAGGGAACTAGTGGGGGCTGAAAACCTTGAACAAATTCGGTCATTAATGCAGTTATTTTAATTCAATTTGAATCGAAAGAAATGTTTGCGAAGAAAGTTTAAACTAAACACATACATCAGAAAAAACCTTAGATACATGAATATGTATGAATCAGCTGAAATGTCGCTTCCATTACAATATTTTCATATACACCTTTTAAATAATAATCTATTTCGTAATTGATTTATACACACATTTTGTATAAATCATATTTATATTGTAGGAAAATAATACATAAGTTTACACTAAAAATGTGTTAATTATTATATCATATAAAAAGTAGCAGCCTTATATATTAAATATTAAATCCTATTTAATTGTAAACGATACTTAGCTTCATATCAAGGAAAAAAGTTAAGCAAACATACAAATAAATAGATAAAGAAAAAAATAAGATGAAAAGTTATCCCACATGTAACAAGTTTGCACTAATAATTGTTTTTATTGATTACGGTTCAATGGACCCTATAGACCTTCATCAATATAGGAAATAGAGCTGGACTCTGTTTCCAATCAACGAAAATTCAATACTGGCAGGCTGTTTCCAATCAACGAAAATTCAATACTGGCAGACTAACATATTACAGTAAACAATATAACACACCTACCGATGATAAACAACAAAACTAACTACTATTGGGACAGAATATAAATACATGTATAATCAATATTTAGTTCTCGTCCACCGTAGGGTTGTAAGGCCATGCGATGATGTAAAGCTCCCAAAATCATCATATCTAGTTAGAAACCCGGTTTAAATCTAAAACTATTTGACCAATTAAAAACAAAACGTGAAGTAAATTGGAAATTCATTACCGCTATGAATCACTTTTGTAAATATTCCATTGAGAGCGTGAATCGGTAGGCTATCGCTGATGGTTATCGAAAATCGCCCTCTCATCTAGATCTATTGCCTTAACCGTGGCTATTAATTAGTCGGTTAGCTTGCTAATAGGTCTTGCCGTCCTGGGCTCATACAGATCACTAGATAGACACTCACTCCATGCAAATCATGTATCTATTCTACCTAATTTAAGTATCTGTGACCAATATCTGCCCATTTTTGTACTTATCTACACAACAAGCACAATACCAATTGACAGCTACCCCCAGTTTTTGCGTATCATTAAGAAAACCTTTAAAATACCTGATCGTAAAAATAGTTTTTACTCGTGATGATTTGTAGATATGTTAACCGTATGATAACCTTGTATCTATACCCAGTACAAAACACTCAGACCAGTTTTAAAAATTCCCCGTCCAACCCCGGGTACCTTACACAAGGCTAAATGACAGGTATATAGAGGCGTGTCCAAAACCCATTGCCCCTCGCCTAGATATAGCCACTATCTCCCCCGACTAATCGCCCACAGTTTACTGTCTTTCAAGTTTAATTCCTTAGGGATATTTAGTTTCCAGAGCGGGTTTGTAACTCGATGTTCTATACTTACTGCAAATTGTGAGCCCGTCGTCTAATACACCACAACTCGTCCAGGTTGTTAGCAATTGACGCTAATGTTCATGAGCCGATGAACTACACAACGGAACTGTATATCTTAACGTTCATAATCTATGAATGGTCTTGTTTATCAAATGTATTACGGACTTCTGCTTCCTGGTCAGATGAAATTTCACTTTGCACTGTAATATTTCCAATTTTCACGTTCGGAAATGGAAGTTATCATTTGGCAAGGAAATGACACACTCTTAAACTCACAGAAAATAATTTTTATAATCCCAAAGGTTTTAAAATGAAATAATTAGAATCCATTTAAAGTTTCTAAACCACAATATGAAGACATTTAAAGTTGTAAATAAAGTAACATTAGTCCGGGCGGCGTCAGCAATGTCCGGGACAATAATGAACATTTGTAGATGCAAACCTTCAAATGTTGACAAGTCCCTTTTAAACCTTTTCATAATGAATGTAAAAAGGCCGGACACCTGATGTGCGATATTTTCTGTTAGCTGTGTGTCCTTTACATACAGGCTGTGTTCATGTAAACGCCAATTGCGCATCAAACTGGTAAGTGTGGAGCCACAGATGTGACTGGTACGTTATGTTTCATTGATGGCCAGAGTTGTGAAGACTCTACAACACTATCTTGATTTACTTGTAAAACAATCATTTGTTCTGTGCTGTTGATAAAAGGAATTTCTCTTTAACGTTGCGCCACGAGTAAAGCTTTCATTGCCTCGCGTGCATGAGTTTAGTGATATTTTGCCCGAAGATCAAGGAAGACCTTAGCCTTTGATGTTGAGAGATCTAACAAGCGTTCTGTTTGTGCATCGTCTTTTCGCCTTATTTCTTCACTTCATTGAGTAAATAAAAAATAACAAATTTAAAATTCAAAGATCATTGCATGCGTAACATCTTTTACTGGTTTGTATATTGGCCAAGTACAAAAAGTATAATTTACAAAACGCCACAAATTCATGCCACACCTGAAAGTATACAAACGAGATACATACTTCTAATGACCTGCATGCAACTAGAAACACACATGTATTTTTACTTGAATACATTTACACATATAGTCAATTCCAAAGGCATTGCTGTATGGGAGGAGATATAACTAGGAATCCTATGTGATCTAACCGAGGTTCAAAGGTATACGGTAAGTACCCGACGAAAAGAATGGGATTTATTTCACGTCCTATTTAAACCGTAAATGTCCTACAGACAGAACCAGATCATTAGAATGTTTACAAGCCTACGGTAAATACCAGACAGCAGAAATAACTTGTATTTTATTGGTAACCAAAACTTTATGTATGCCACAAAGAATATCAGGAATTATTTCATGGATTCGTGAACGTTGAAAAGCTTACGGTAAGTATGTAAAAAAAAAAAAAATCGGATTTTTCCGCGGTTTTCTCAAATTTTGAATATTTTATGAATAAATCAAGGATACATATACTTCGGTAATTATAAGTGTCTGAAGAAAACGAGGGGATATTTTTCGATATTTACCCAAACGTTAAATTTAACACTGACAGGAGCAAGCAATGTTTCATAAAACACTAAAGGGTCTAAATGATACGGAAAGTACCGAAACAATACGCTTTATTGGACTTCAATATCGTAGGTCAGATTTAAGGTCGACCAATACGTCACCTGACTTGAAGGTCAGTGTGGAGGTCGACCTGAAAATAAAAGTTACGTCACAACTCACACGTGACCATGTTATGTCACATGGATAATCTTATTGAAATGACGTCACTTGCATGATCTTTTTGTAGTGACGTCACATGCATGATCTATTGAAGTGACGTCACACGGATTCTCATTTCGGCGTGACGTCACATGGATGGTCCTTTTAGAGTGATGTAATACAACTCTAGACAATCCAATGAGCTTTTTTTCGCTACTCAAAGATAGTGGTCCTAAATATAATACTCCAACACGTCAAATAATAGGAAAATTCCGTTGAGAACGCAACTGCAGATTAAGAAAAATATTCAGTATAACTTTGTAACCGGTTAAGATGGGTATTTAATAACATTATAACTCAACAGTAGCTTGGTTCTCAAATGTAGCATATTTTTTTCTGATTAAGAGTTCAAATGTTCCTCAGGCTCGCAGTAGGATTCGGGGAGGGTGCCGAATGAAGCAGAACCTCGTGTAATGGTGCTTTTCACTCTCTTTGAAATACTTGACTTTGACTAATTGGACAACAGCTTGCTGAAGTATAGTTCTAATTTATTACAAATGGACACATCGGGGGATATATCTATAAAGGAATGACAAATATAAAGAGAACAGCAGCATGGACAATGGACTATGTCGGCTTTAGATTTATGTTCCATTGGAAGCCTTTGAACGTTATTGAGATGTAGAGTGGAAAACCTTAATATCTATAGGCTTGAAAACAGGGCGTTATTGAGGGGCAATCTCAATATTGTAAACTTTGTTTGTCGTAGTTATATAAGTACCCGGTCGATTTCATGTGCCAGTTTATTAGGTATTTTTTAGTTTCGTAGCATTATATATTTTTATGTACATGGCATCGTTCAATTTGATGCTATTGTTAGAGATACTTTCACGAATACATGTTGTCATTAATCTAGTTTTCTATGTTTTTCATTTATTTATTTGTATTCCTTACATTGACTGGGTTACCTCCCCTGATATTATTCTGCTAAAATGATAGCTCAACAATGTTATACTTGTTTGTATGTTGTGTTATTGCATTCGACATGCGTTATATAACCGATATTTCATTTTTTGTTCAATTGTAAACTGTTTATATTTCCATTGTGACTTCAGGATGCCTCTATACCCCCACCCCCACACCACCCACCCTTTTGTAGGTGGGAGAGCAAAATGATCCATTGCATGAGTTGGTTTCGTACGCGAGCATGAACTACAAACAAGCCACATTGCAAAGCCTAGTGTTGGCGTCTGGCTGTTCGTTCTCCATCGCTCCCCCTACACAGAGCTGGAGTCCCTATCATCACATTATTCAACACTTAAGATTTGATAATAAAACCTTACCAAAAGACCCGATAAGAAAATCGGGATAATTGAGACACGTTCTCCGAATTTTCTCTTAGTTATTTTGGCCACAATGAGAGACGGCAACTGTCGGTTTGTTACTGGGCCTATGGCGTGTTCTGTTTGATGGTGGCGTTCTCAAGCCTGCCCGACAGTACGAGTTCGGTATGGTTATCGCGAGGAGATGATCTCGCTTGTGATGTAGCGATAAACAGACTTGACATGGAAGACGAACGCCGCCCTAGGACGTACGGTTGTGACCCATATGCTGTAGGCAATGAGACCCTAGATTTTTGCTTCATTACCTTACCCGGCAAGTTAATAAGGATTGGTACCGTGTATGCAAGTTCAGCTTACACGTCTTAAACGTTAGCCTCGACTGTCGTTTTATAAAAATAAACACTGGATATTTATTTTTTATTTTTGTATTTTTGTTATAAATATATAAAGTAGAACATTGAAGTTCTATTGTATAATCATAAAACGACGACTGTCAAGAAAACAGGAGCGTGCTGAATTTTATAAACTCTATTTCAAATTGTCCTTCGACTGATGAAACGTAACACAACTGTGGCGAGTGTAGAAGTGGATAACAATGTACGGAGGTTCGGCGTAAATGGTTTTGCATTAACACAACAAGCCGAATGTTAGCATCTTGACACTTTGAGAATATTCGGCACCAACAATGATTTCTTTTGGCTAGAATTCGTGGTGAAGGACAGAACTTTAACGAAAGCAATATTTCCCGACTCTTACACTCTTTTCTTCCTCGTCATATTAGGCAGCTCCCCCATATGCTTGCTCAACACGAGCATCAAGCTATAGACCGCCGAGCCACTTTCTTTCCGAATATTGAAACTTCTTCAATTTAGAACAACCCGGTATAATAAACGTCTGGTGCAATGCCAAGTATTTTAATACAACTTGAAAATTATGTCGTTACGAGAAAAAAATGAAATAGGAAACACGCCCGCCAAGATGTCATCGTTTCCAGGGGCCTGACTGCAGCGTGTACGCGCCACCTCTATCGCGGAGGGGCACACATAATATACAGAAATGTTCTACATATCAAAACATATTTGAAGGTGAAATCTTCAGATAATTTAATTCAAATGGGGGAACATGTAAGGCTAGTTGATATATCGGTATAGTGGGGTTGTGGGACTCCCGTACATACGCTTGTTTCATGTCTAAATTGCCTCGCTTTGATGATACAAATTCAAAGTTGGAAATTTATCTGGAGCTTCAAAGGGGAGGTAAGGGGTGAACCTCCATGTGCCGGTGTACACGTTCGTTTTAGAAGGCAATTAGCTGTAAAAGCAGGGACTACAGGCATGTGTAGGTGTCTGGCCGAGTATAACACCTCACAGAGGTATAGTGTTGTCTGGTTCGTACAAACTGGCTTCCTTTAATTGAAAACTCAATGTCGATTCGCACATATCAAGTACTAGATCACGTTATTGACATGTACCAAGGCAGCCGACACGAGTGTTATAATGTATTTCTCTCAACACAGAATCAGCTACTTCCGGTTTGTTAATTGCGACTTCCGGTGTATGTTTATTATTAACCAACCACTGTGTGCTGTAATACAAGATCGCTCTAAACAAACGATATACAATGTTATCGTGTATGTGTTTCAGTAGCCGTACCGTCCTATTACCAACACTACTTAACCATGAAAACAAACAAAAGACAACAGCAAATATTCGGAGAAACCTTCCGCAAAAACTTATTTTCAATGATATGGTTAACATCATTTGTACTTTTATCTCTCATCCTAGTTAATATAAAAGAATTCCATCCATTTAATAAGGAAGTATTTTTTGGTTTTAAATCACAATAACTGATATTTTGTTGACATTTCAGGACTTTGGCTAACATTGGCCAGCCATCCAACGATCTGCACTCCAACACCCAGCTATACAACAGTCCCAGCTTACTGCCCCTCACCAAACGACAGCGCAGACTCGTCACCAAGAATCCGGGCACCATCTTGGCCTTAATGACAGGTGCCCGGATGGCAATAGAAGAATGCAAATATCAGTTTCGGAATAGACGATGGAACTGTCCGTCTATGGACGTCGGGAATGGCGGGCCGATCTTCGGTAAAATTCTTCAGAAAGGTGAGTAACTATCATGGCTTTCATATTACCTTTAAGGTTGTCAGATCACCACCCTTCAACACCGCCTTTCATAACCCATCTCTCGTGACGTTTTAAATTAAATTTCCAAATGACGTCACTGACGTGTTTGCACCTACAGGGCTCCCGTTTTACCACCGATTTCTACAACGATGACGTCAATAAAAAGGGGTGATATTTATATGAGAAAATAATAGATACAAAAGACTTAACACAACCCTAGATAATAATAGATACAAAAGGCATCAGATATACCGAGAGAATAATAGATACAAAAGACTTAACACAACCCGAGAGAATAATAGATACAAAAGACTAACACAACCCGAGAGAATAATAGATACAAAAGATTTAACACAACCCGAGAGAATAATATATACAAAAGACTAACACAACCCGAGAGAATAATAGATACAAAAGATTTAACACAACCCGAGAGAATAATAGATACAAAAGACTAACACAACCCGAGAGAATAATAGATACAAAAGACTTAACACAACCCGAGAGAATAATAGACACAAAAAGACTTAACACAACCCGAGAGAATAATAGATGCAAAAGACTTAACACAACCCGAGAGAATAAAAGATACAAAAGACTTAACACAACCCGAGAGAATAATAGACACAAAAAGACTTAACACAACCCGAGAGAATAATAGATACAAAAAAATTAACACAACCCGAGAGAATAATAGATACAAAAGACTTAACACAACCCGGGAGAATAATAGATGAACAGTTTGAAATAAGATGCAAGATGCAATCGAGAAATGAAATGATTGATGAATCGAACATACTTAATGCATGTATTAGTACGTTTGGTGTTTATTCTTCTGGAATCGTAGCACTATAAATAGATTTCCCGACCCTTCGATAAGGTAACTATACTCATGTGGTATACACAGTGGACGTTTTGTGAATGACAAATTTCGCTGTTTACACGAGTACACGAGTTCCGTCATCGTTTTCCCTACACTGCACGAGCGTAGTAAGCTTTCAGCTCCCTCGAAACTCATACCTAAAGTACAGCGTATAATCTTTGTGTGAATGGATTCCTTTGGTGATAGGCATATTGCACATTTTGAAATGAAATAAAATTAAAACAAATACTTTCTACAATATTTTATCATTATTTAAGCTTTACTTTAAAACGTTCCGTTTGAAATGAAGCTTGCGTGAAGAGTCGGCTGTGTATGCAGTGTAGTTACGTGATAGGGAGATATATATGTAAATAAGGATGCGGAACAGGTGAACCGTGGCCACAGACATCCATTACAACAACGAAGTCGGTCTCTCTTGTTTACATATGAATACCCAATTCATCTCTAAGACCCATTTAACGCATTCGTAAAAAGTTTTACTTAAGGAAAATAACTTAGGCTGTTTAAGGACTACATTTAGAGGCAAGTTTATCACCACTGCGTTCGAATCATAATTCATACTGTTACGCGTGTAGACAGGAAACCATGGAAACGAAGCGGAACCGGAAATGCGGTTCACATTGCATAACTATATGTGGATACCAAGAGGCGTTGTTCGTTTATATAAACTGTGATATACTATTTCCATTTGAACGCATTCGACATATATTTCACCAAATGACATTCATACCAAATTCCTATTGTTTTCAATTACTTTCAATTCTCAAATTCTAGTCGATCTATGCAAACTGATGTAATTTTTCAAGTCTAAGGAAATTTAAAGACATTTTCATTATTGACAAAGTATGAAATACGAAATCAAAATCGATTGATGGATATGATGAAATTTTGCACGTGTTTACGGATATTAGCATTATGATCTACTATAAATCATAATTTTCCAATCCAAATAGTTTTCAAGTCAAAATCAATAGTTTGGTATGATCAATCTACATAGGATTGCTGTTTTCGTGTGTAAAACTATAACGTACTAAACGAGAAGTGGAATATACACCTGCAGTATTCCTGGCCTGGTTTATGAATTCACGATGTTGTTTCTTTTTAAATTAGCAGAAGACGCTTACTCTAACGGATCACCCGGTTTTATTCTCTTGTACTTTAACAAGGGTTTCCATATAAATCTTTCTTGTTGATATTTTGCCCCTAGTTAAGTCGATTTTGATTTCGAATTATTGTTTTGTTTTTGCTCCGGTGTTCTCTGATTATTATTTTTTAATTACAAACAGGGATGTAGAGATTCGATATAATAAAACATATGTTGTTATTATGATTACAAAGTGTGAATATTTTTTAAAATCTCGATTATGGTATATTGAGGTGAAATAAGAGAAATCTTTACTTATAACTCCCTATACAGTTAAAAGATATCGATATAGATACAAGTCGTTGTAAATATGTAACTGGCCAGTCCAAGTCTATATCTAGGTGTGACTGACCATTAGATCCGATTCTATACCCAGGTGTGACTGACCATTAGATCCGAGTGTATATCCAGGTGTGACTGACCATTATATCCCAGTCTATACCCAGGTGTGACTGACCATTATATCCCAGTGTATACCCTGGTGTGACTGACCATTAGATCTGAGTCTATAACCAGGTATGACTGACCATTAGATCCGAGTGTATACCCAGGTGTGACTGACCATTAGTTCCGAGTCTATAACCAGGTATGACTGACCATAAGTTCCGAGTGTATACCCAGGTGTGACTGACCATTAGATCTGAGTCTATAACCAGGTATGACTGGCCATTAGATCCGAGTGTATACCCTGGTGTGAATGACCATTAGATCTGAGTCTATAACCAGGTATGACTGACCATTAGATCCGAGTGTATACCCTGGTGTGAATGACCATTAGATCTGAGTCTATAACCAGGTATGACTGACCATTAGATCCGAGACTATACCCAGGTGTGACTGACCATTATATCCAAGTCTATACCCAGGTGTGACTGACCATTATATCCGAGTGTATACCCAGGTGTGACTGACCATTATATCCCAGTCTATACCCAGGTGTGACTGACCATTTAATCCGAGTCTATACCCTGGTGTGACTGACCATTATATCCCAGTCTATACCCAGGCGTGACTGACCATTAGATCCGAGTCTATACCAAGGTATGACTGACCATAAGATCCGAGTCTATACCCAGGTGTGACTGACCATTATATCCGAGTCTATACCCAGGTGTGACTGACCATTAGATCCGAGTCTATACCCAGGTGTGACTGACCATTAGGTCCGAGTGTATACCCAGGTATGACTGACCATTATATCCGAGTGTATACCCTGGTGTGACTGACCATTAGATCCGAGTGTATACCCAGGTGTGACTGACCATTAGATCCCAGTCTATACCCAGGTGTGACTGACCATTAGATCCGAGTCTATACCCAGGTGTGACTGACCATTAGAGCGGAATCTATACCCAGGTGTGACTGACCATTATATCCAAGTTTATACCCAGGTGTGACTGATCATTTGATCCGAGACTATACCCAGGTATGACTGACCATTAGAAACTGTTTGACCATCCAATGACCTCGCCATACCTCTTAACTCTGTGCAGGTCTACCCCAACTGACCACCGGCACGTATCTGCCTGTCGATCACTTTGATAGCCGTCTGGACAATATTTCCGAATGTCACCTTTCATGACCTTTCGTGACCATTACTCTATACGTGTATAAGAAATATTTTTAAATGGTTCTAAACTATGATGTTTCAGTTTAATGTTGTTATTCTAATTTTCAAGTTATTAATTCATTTGGATGTATGTGACGTCATTTTTATTGAAATTATATTTTGACGTTGTATACAATTAGTAAATACTTTGATCATCGGTGAAGTATTAATTTCATATTAGAAAATATACATATATAAGAGGGGATAAGTTAAACAAAAACAAACTAAATTAATTTGAGAGTTTGAGGTGTCACATGAAAAGTATAAATTATGTAGGTCCTGATGACAAGATCTGACCTGCAGATCATTTCGTTATAGTTACGCTTGTAAGGGGACTGGTATGTTTTTGAATTTTAGAAAATGTGTTGCCAAATTTACCAACCTGTTATACGTACATCTTATAATTTATATATAAATTTGATTTGTTTAAATTTGATATTACTAGAGAATGTGATATGTGTGCCCCAATTGTGTACGTGCTGTAGGCATATCAAGTTGTTAGACCTTTTCGTTGTGTGATCCAAACGACTGTATATCAAACAGTGACACTATATATATACACTGCCGACTGACGTAGCTTTAATGTGAGAATGTAAGGTCAGAACCTTACACAATATACGGATTTGTTTAATTTTTAATATCTAAAACGATTAATCTAGATTTTAACTCGCTCTAATTTATGAATGAAGGCACGCGCCGAGTCCCCAATCAAAGCGTTACTCTCCTGTCGATTGGTAAATTGAATATACCAACGTAATATTGATTCAAAACGTTTTGGAATTAAAAGCATTTTATCGTTTCTAGTATTTAGAAATGATAGTTTTAAACTTTGACACTGTTCGTTAGTTTCAGTTTGGTGTTTTTTTTCTTAAATAGAAATACTTGAGATATTGAGGTAACATAGCGTTAAGCTGACGTAGACGAGTGTGTGACCATCAGAGTTGTCCTTTGACGTTATAATTAGTCTAATCAGATTGACGATTCGTTGATATGTTAATAAGGAAGCGACAATGACAAGGAATGCTAACACAGTTAAATAAAGCTAAATATTGCCAAACTTGTGGTGCCAACCGAGATCGCACCAGCGATAGCCAACAGATAACACGGCATATTACATAAAACACCCAAAGTACATGTTATCGCGACATGTCCAGTGTTCACTGATGTGTATCGGACCGACGGACAGACCAGACATGTTTATAGTACGGACGTCATGACAGACATGGACACTTTGACACTTGGACAGACTAACAACATCGCAAGACTTGGTCCAGTTCTTTTTGGAGAGAGTCATTGACAGGTTTCTGTTTTGGAAGGATTTTTTGAACTATGGTATGATAACTGTAGACAAAAAAGAGTGTATTCTACTGGCAAGTTTTACCCTGAAGACAAATTGATTGTTTTGTACACAAACAGGAATTGAAAACTTAATTTGCGAGCTTTCGAAAACGCCTGTTTCCTTTGTCAAGCATTCATACCAAACTGATGAATCTTATTCCTAATATAAGATATTTTAATATTTCAGCTGATTTATAATGCAAGCCCAATCACCGGGGTCATGCACGTGACAAAATAATCTATTTATAGGTTAGCACGATTTCATCACAGAATTTTGTTTCTTTTGGGAGCCTCTCGAATGACCAATTAACTGAATGTTAGATATGGGCTTGTGTAAGTCTAGGACGGGGCTTAGTATTGATAGATGTATCTTCATTTAATTAAAATAGACACATCATATAAGCAATCAGAAACATATACATATATTGAGCGGATATTTGTAGTAGTATTAATAGGACGTGTGTTCATGTAAGTTTAACTAATAAAACACACAATTTTTCGGTATAATGCTAGGGTATTTAAGAACAAAGATCGCTCGCCGGGCCAACAATGGTGATTTATAAAAGTTAGATAACTTGTTTTATAATTGTTGTAAAATAAATAAAGCTTTTAAACGGCGGCGTCATTTTTTACGTTATGGACTGATAACATAATTTTTTAACCAATGAAAAAGCTTGTTTCAAACAAAATAAAATGATTGTTTTGATATCTTGTATCATGACTGTTGTAAAATAATAATAAAACAAAATATCTTGTATAGACACCTTATTCCTAGATTACCGTATATAATATGTCTGTTAGTTACTTGTACATCAATGAAGATAAAGAATTAACACTCGTAAACTAAACAATTCCCGTGAATTTCGACCTCCTAGAAAATGGCATTCAGCCCAAAAAGATGGTCGAAAGCGTACATTGAGCGTTCTCGCCTTGGTCGTCATATTTCTGATAAGATCGAACAGGTTAAATGAGTAAGTGTCAAAATCCAACGGTCACTGAAACCCGCAGGTATGTTATTGCGCGTTGACACTTAGGAATGTGAAAAGGTTAAACGTAGCTTTGTCTTCCGGCAATTTACTCCTGATATAGAGATACTGAAGCAGTCTGGTGGTCTCCGAGTATTCTGAACTAAACAAAAATAAACAACACCGGCCAATTGGTAAAGGTCATCTTAAAGTACAGTAAGTAAGTTCTTATAAAATATACATTGTACATTGTACATTCCATAAAAGAATTGCATTTGCTGACGATTTCACAAATACTGATGACGAAATAAAACAGAAATCTAGAAAGTTTCGAAGAGTTCGAACACTTTTTCGTGATTAAAACTGATGTCATTTGACCATTTACCATAAACAAAACGTCATGTTATAATTTTAAGGACGATCGTGTATACGGAAAATATATGAAACTATACTTTATTTCTTATGCATGCATCTGGAATATTTTATTGATTATTAGTAATCATAAATAGGCAAAATGTTACACTCACCAGATGATGTTTGAATATGACATAAACAAAATGGCGACAAAACATTGCTTCATTGAAGACATTCAGGTTCATACCAAGCTGCTGCAATGGGGAGTTCACTTCTGTCGGATAGTGATTCGAAATTCTCAACTTATGTTCAAGCAGCGAAAGGAATGTTCACTAACTAGTCACACTACTCCGTACTTCTTCTGTTACATACATGGAAAAAGAGACTCTGTCTTTGTTTAGAGGTGCTTAAAAATAATGTTAATTGATAAATTATTGTTAATTTGAATATGAAATTGCTTCAAACACGAAAAACACTTTTGTTTGTCAAACGTTTCCATTTTTGTTTTAGCCAAACACCCGTTTTAAAGGTACATGCGTTGTGTTATCCACCCTGTCATGGGAAACCCGTATCGAGTTGGTGCACACGAGAAAAACTTGCAGGGGTCAATAAACGGTAATGGTGATTTGTTCGTTTGAACTTTTGCGGAGGAAACCTAACCAATGTGAACAGGTCTCTCGTACACACTATACCCCTGGTGATTATGTGGGAATCATGTGCTAATTAGGATGTAAAAATAGCTAGCGGCCATAGGTCAGGTATTGTTAATTGACAAGACCAATACGTCATTCAGGGGACTGACAAGTGCGCGATAATGCAGCTTTTTTTGCTTAACCCCATTAATTATAACATATGTTTTTTATGCAGACGGAATGTCACAAGAGACGATACCATTGTGGGTATGCCGTACATTGTCCAGATAACGTAATGCTGAAATCTAGATAAGGTTAATTTTTACGTGTACAAACCAATTAAAGGTTAATATATGCTCGACCGGGTCACCCCACCCGTATTGTACCGACCCTGTCCTAGTGTCTACCCCTCCCCTCCAGCTATCCCGAACAGACCTGTCCCTACCCTGGTTTGGATAATTTACATGTAGAATTGTTAAGATGTACCACCCGTTTAACTATAGCATGTTGACTGGGTATGGTCCGGGACACCAAACTCCGTCATGATAACATACGCACTGTTTGAATTCAAAGTATACTTTAATATTTTCTTACTGAAAACATACGATACAAAAATAGTTTTTTTTAACAATATGCAGAGATGCTCATAATTTCATCAAAGAATCTTTTCAATCCTTTGAATATCATTTGGAAACTTGACTGAATACAAACGGAGACAGGACTGCTTCTTGTCACATCAGTAGTATTTGTACAATGCCATGAAAAATACGACGAGCTAAAGTTCGTCCTTGCGGCGGCATGTGTTCGCTGTTTTCACTTTGAAATGCAGTCTAACTTAATTTAAATATGGTATACAAATATCACATTATCTTCAATAGAATCAATCTTGATCAAACAAGATAAATATATGTAATGTTACTGACATAAAACACTGTACAGGTGTTTCCCGCCCGATATGACTTCGAGTAAGAACTTTTGAAATGAGGAAGAAACATTCAGAACATTCCTGTAAAGGAAACATCATCCATTATAACCTCCATTCGGGTAAAGTGAACGGTTATTTACCATGTAAGTAGCGGATATACAGCAATGCTAAAACGACAAGTAGGACCAGACGGGATTCTCATCAAATTATATCAACACTATTTACAACGATTATGAAACAAGTTATCCAACTTATATTAATCACTCTTGTTGGCCCGGATGTTAGCACTTGATTTAATTCTCATCAAATTGCACTGCAAATGTATTTGTCCAGTATAAATTTGATTTATCAAACACGTCACTTTCTAACAAAGGTATATGGAACTGACGCCATTAACTATCGGAACGCGAGGCATGTCATTTTTAATGTCCCACTTTTCCTATGCTCTAGATAGGCACGTTTTGAGGGATGTATATTTTCCCTATGCTCTAGATAGGCAAGTTTTGAGGGATGTATATTTTGCCTATGCTCTAGATAGGCACGTTTTGAGGGATATATATTTTTCCTATGCTCTAGACAGGCACGTTTTGAGGGATGTATATTTTTCCTATGTTCTAGATAGGCAAGTTTTGAGTGATGTATATTTTTCCTATGCTCTAGATAGGCTCGTTTTGAGGGATGTATATTTTTCCTATGTTCTAGATAGGCAAGTTTTGAGGGATGTGTATTTTTCCTATGCTCTAGATAGGCACGTTCTGAGGGATGTATATTTTTCCTATGCTCTAGATAGGCACGTTTTGAGGGATGTATATTTTGCCTATGCTCTAGATAGGCACGTTCTGAGGGATGTATATTTTTCCTATGCTCTAGATAGGCACGTTTTGAGTGATGTATATTTTTCCTATGCTCTAGATAGGCAAGTTTTGAGGGATGTATATTTTTCGTATGCTCTAGATAGGCAAGTTTTGAGTGATGTATATTTTTCCTATGCTCTAGATAGGCACGTTTTGAGGGATGTATATTTTTCCTATGCTCTAGATAGGCAAGTTTTGAGGGATGTTTATTTTTCCTATGCTCTAGATAGGCACGTTTTGAGGGATGTATATTTTTCCTATGCTCTAGATAGGCAAGTTTTGAGGGATGTTTATTTTTCCTATGCTCTAGATAGGCACGTTTTGAGGGATGTATATTTTTCCTATGCTCTAGATAGGCAAGTTTTGAGGGATGTATATTTTTCCTATGCTCTAGATAGGCACGTTTTGAGGGATGTATATTTTTCCTATGCTCTAGATAGGCACGTTCTGAGGGATGTATATTTTTCCTATGCTCTAGATAGGCACGTTTTGAGGGATGTATATTTTTCCTATGCTCTAGATAGGCACGTTCTGAGGGATGTATATTTTTCCTATGCTCTAGATAGGCACGTTTTGAGGGATGTATATTTTTCCTATGCTCTAGATAGGCACGTTTTGAGGGATGTATATTTTGCCTATGCTCTAGATAGGCACGTTTTGAGTGATGTATATTTTTCCTATGCTCTAGATAGGCAAGTTTTGAGGGATGTATATTTTGCCTATGCTCTAGATAGGCAAGTTTTGAGTGATGTATATTTTTCCTATGCTCTAGATAGGCACGTTTTGAGGGATGTATATTTTTCCTATGCTCTAGATAGGCAAGTTTTGAGGGATGTTTATTTTTCCTATGCTCTAGATAGGCACGTTTTGAGGGATGTATATTTTTCCTATGCTCTAGATAGGCAAGTTTTGAGGGATGTATATTTTTCCTATGCTCTAGATAGGCAAGTTTTGAGTGATGTATATTTTTCCTATGCTCTAGATAGGCACGTTTTGAGGGATGTATATTTTTCCTATGCTCTAGATAGGCAAGTTTTGAGTGATGTGTATTTTTCCTATGCTCTAGATAGGCACGTTTTGAGGGATGTATATTTTTCCTATGCTCTAGATAGGCACGTTTTGAGGGATGTATATTTTTCCTATGCTCTAGATAGGCAAGTTTTGAGGGATGTATATTTTTCCTATGCTCTAGATAGGCACGTTTTGAGGGATGTGTATTTTTCCTATGCTCTAGATAGGCACGTTTTGATGGATGTATATTTTTCCTATGCTCTAGATAGGCACGGTTTGAGGGATGTATATTTTTCTATGCTCTAGATAGGCACGGTTTGAGGGATGTATATTTTTCTATGCTCTAGATAGGCACGTTTTGAGGGATGTATATTTTTCCTATGCTCTAGATAGGCACGTTTTGAGGGATGTATATTTTGCCTATGCTCTAGATAGGCACGTTTTGAGGGATGTATATTTTGCCTATGCTCTAGATAGGCACGTCATGTAAACATGGTAACAATTCCAAACAGTACTTGCGCTTATCACGTGATAATCGACTCACCTGTTGTAAATTGTTTGATTTTTGTACTCACCGAGTTCATCAAAATAAAGTTTATTGACATCGGACAGTCAAAGGTATTAGACACAGGTTAATTCAATTTATTAACCCCTACCCCCCCCCCCCCCCCCCCATCCCAATAAAAAAAATAAGCTTGTTTAGTTCAAAGTTCTTTAGTTTTTATGAATTAAATTTCTCCTCCGAATCTTTCAGAATGATTACAAAAGAACACAATAGAAGGTGAATATTTGTTAAGGGATTTCCCGTATATTTTTGTTAAGGGATTTCCCGTATATATTTGTTAAGGGATTTCCCGTATATTTAATGTACATGTACCAAGGTATCTTTTGAAACATGCCTAACTACGGAAAACAGTTCATTTTCATTTCTGAGCAGGAACATAGCTATTGTACCGATTGGGAAGTTACCATAAAAATGACGATTCTATTAATTCGGGGTTGATGACTCCAACTTCCGTCCGCGCTCCTTATCTTTTCTATATTAGAAAAAAAACCCACTTTATATTGATACCTATTGAGCTGAAGTGATAGAAGCTTGTTGACCTTTTATGAGTAGTTTGATGTCTTCATTCTAGTTTGACGTACTCGACTAAAGCTGATATATGGCTGTGTTGGCCTTACAATGTGAACATTGAGAGCCGCGTCAGGGCTGTCCATGAAAAGCCACACATACACGACTGAATAGCACAGGGGAGGTGGTACTAAGAACACAAATCGTCAAGTCACGGACGGAATCGCCAATTTCACCACCTACGGCGTAAACTTGTAACGCTAAAGTACCTGATACATCGCTACCTATTTATACCGCTTACACTTATGATTCACGGAATTGATCACAATTTGATAACCACAGGGCTTCATAAACTGCGTGTTTCTGTCATTAAATAACACTTTTTACGAGTATTTAGCAATTTCTCCTCAATAGATTCCCGCCTCGATAAACTAGTTGTATGAAAATGTAAGATGATTTCTATACCTGTGCGATGAGGATGACAGAAAGCGATATTTCAAAATGAAAGCCCCTTAGTAACGCTAATCAAATGCTCTGTCGTTACACCTACTTTTACAATAGCTAGGAATGTATTTCATCATTTATATTCACTTGTTATTTTATTAATTTTATTTAACGATATTTCTTTCCGGAAAACTCCGCCCAGCACGTCGCCAAAAGATATGTTTTAGATGTGACCGTCTACGATATCTCGTCAATGATTTACATTGCTCGTCCAATCAGAAACGCCAACATCCATCAGCCCGGGCTGAATATGTCAATTTCAAATCTATTTCTTGTAATGGGAGGTTAATCGTGTGTCCCGCCATCACATGCCATTGTAATTGTCAGCCGTTATAGGCACGTGCATTTAAAGCATGTGAGCGCCTAATCTCCCCTCAAAGAATCTATTAGATGGGATTTCGGAAATAAACCTGACTAGTTTAGCTGTCATTTCTAAGCTTTCTAATCCCCCGTGAATTAGTTTATGACTCCCGAAGGTATTTTTTTCAATTTCCATTGCACTTAAGTTAGCAATCCTCATCTAATACACCTGGTCGTAGATACAACGGTTGGTTCGGACATCATGGTAGATCTAATACACCCTGGTCGTACATACAACGGTTGGTTCGGACTTCTTACTGTTGTTCTGTATAATCGTCTAAAAGAATATAAAACAGATACATTTTAACACGATAACCATGGTAACATAGAAAAATATCTCCGAGTCTAACAAAGCTCACTACTGTACTTGTTGCTTCCCTTCCATCCCGCTATTCCTTTTTTTTTCTTAATCTATATCAAATGGTCTCGAGAGTTTTCGCCTGTGATCATTTATCTTAATACACTCCTCTGTTCTATGGAACGTATCTTGTTGAGATAAAATGAGAAATAGAAAAGGGACATTTTTGAAGGTTATAAATATTACAGGACTGCAAGTACATTTTGTTAGATGAATATGTTCAGTTCGATTCGCGAGAACCGTTGACAATTTCGAAGAATCACATATTTGAACATCAGGCAGCTCAAGGAAGAACAAGGGATATGATTAGCTGATGAAATTTTCATTTTGCAAGTATATGCCTTTGGACAAATATCGGGAAATTTTACGTTTAGTAGCGAAGGTCGTACACATATACATGTATATCGAGGAGATAATGTAGTGAGAATATAAGTTCTTGAAAAGAAAAAAAACAAAGTCACTGTATTACTTATGATACGAATGCGACTTTATTTTAAGTATTATTTTGGTTATTGTAACATTTTGTTTATAGACCAAATAGAATTTGTACCAACCATATCTACATTTTTTATGAAATAATTAATAAATATTGATTTCAAACATGACGCAATACGTATGTTTATCCCACAATAGACTCGCACTAGTGGCTATATAAACTGATGTACTAATTAATAGTCATTTCACGATAAAGCTTAAATCAACAACACGTATTAGATCAGGGATAGGGTTGCTGTTGTTTTGTCTAACATTAGAATCCAGTCAGTATACCCCATTGGTCCCAATGTACTTTTATAGTTACGCTACCGATATAGGTCATTGTAAACTACATAACTGATTTTATCTAACCCAAATCTCAATTGATTTCTCAAATTGAAAATGCATGTGATAAATAATGCGCAGTCAAAAGTCAAAATTGGCGTTGTCATGTTTTCCTACGAATGTTTTTGCGTTGTGATTCGTTAGTTTCCTACCTATCCCTACACCGACCTCAATATGAATACAATCTCATAAGTCTGCCATCATTTACACATTTACAGCCCAGATTTGAGTAAGATACGGGACTAACCCAGATATAAACTATCAAAATGTTTAGTTCACCTCCAGCCACTGGAAACAGTGCACTATCTACACTATATATCTATCCTGTGTATGGCAAAGGTTTTACTTATTTCATTACCATATATACTCAACTAACTGAGCCAAATAAATATTCAGCAAAAATGATAAGAATTATATACCAACGTGTTAATCGTCTTGTCGACAAACCGGATGTTAACAGTGCAAGACATCACCAAGAGACGACAAAACAAAACGAGAGTCAGGCGCAGTAAATTTTAGAAATGAAAGTAAATTCTTCAGAAGTTGAAAATCGTTGTAATAAAGGCCAAAGATTTAACGTTCATCAATATGGTTGTAATATAGTGCTCAAACACACATATGTAGAAAAGTGTATTGATTAAGAAATGGGACATTGATGTCGTATATTTGAGATCGTTAGCCAATTAAAGATATTTAACAAGTCACTTTAGTCGACTTACGTGACATTTATATAAGGTAGTACGCACAAAATAATTCTCAGAGATTCTCGTATTGTTTCGTATCGCGTGTAAGTAGTAGAATGACCAATATTCGTTGTATAGTAACACCTTACCTACCGAACGACTTGTATAACTTACAGGTACCTTCCTCCCCACGTTTATTAGTGACAGCCCTTCACCGAGACTTTATCTAACAGTGTAAAGGAAACACATAACAGATCACAATCGACGGATTTCGTTTTTTGAAAGTCATAATACAACAATGCCTTCCCTGAAACGACAGAATGATTTAAGATCTGATACATATTTATTCGGAAGTGGAGGACCAAATTAAAATCAAAATTGGCCCTGCGCTAAACGAGATCCATAAAAATTTGAATATATTTTATTCTGTTTCCACCAACAATAGGTACATGCGACATAAAACCATAACGTTATAAATCTCTTATGTCTAATAGGCATTAAAAGCCTATTTAACATTTTTTTCTCTCGCTCACATGACACTGAGTTTATTTGTGAATCATAGATACTATTTAAAATGATAGGAAAATTATTGACTCTGATAACGATACTACACGTATGCAATAAGTTTACGTATATATAACTGATCAGGTGTTTGATCCCATACTTACAAGGTACGTAATAACTACACATTTGGTATTGTTTTGTCTATTACCTATCATATATATGTAGGAAGAAAACGAACAGGAAAGTGGAATGTCATGTATTCATTTTCAAATAAAGTTTGGAATAGTGAAGACAAAATAATGCAGACATTGATTTAGAGCTAATGAAAGGTTAGCGTGTGTAGTTTTGGTATAACTGATATAATGCCAACCATATCACTAATACACAATAATATTCTTCTAAGACATCAAGTTAACAATTTGTAACACTATATATTGCTACATCATTAATTCCTTACAATATGTATTTATTATCTGATCTTCTGAAAAAGGTATTTTTGTTAAAGATGAACAAAATTGCTTAAAGGGCTTAATTTACTACTTGTTATATAGTATTTAATATGCATACTGAACGGCATACTTTCGGGTACAGACTGGAATAGTAACCGTATTGCACCACGTGACCTAGTATGTACAATGTGTATTCTAGCACATGTAACTCAAGTTGACATAACACCTACAACCATTAACTCATACCAGATGCATTCTTTGTTTGCGAATTTAACATTACCATTCCAAAAGCAAAAATTGTTGTAAAATAACAAATTTCAATGCACGAAAGAATGTGGGAAGTGTAAGAATGTTGTGAGTCTACTCTGCGATTTACACCAATAGACTAGTAAAAGACATCAAGGCAGTAATTTGCACCTGCAAAATTATGTGTATATGTATTGGCGAAGTGATACAGGTCACCGAGTCATTTATATAAGACTGGTAGCAAGCTGGGAATGGCGGGTAATCACGGCGATAATGACCCTGCTTCATAAGTAATCATAAACCACACTGTTATTACAATGAACTTGTATGGGTGGGTTTGGTTATACGGTTGTGTCATTACGTAGAGTTATTTGCTCTGAGGCTTCACAGCTGATATTTCACCTCATCCCACGGGGGTCACTTGTCCGTTCGGGTTTTCTCTATTTATGAGGGTGCTCGGAACGTTTCACATATTTCTTAGTTTTATTACTCACAGAGCTATAACTTCAGATCTTTTGAGTTATTTTTTTATTGTAAATACAGAAATAAAATGATAAATTTGACAGTATGTACCCGGTGAGTCATTCATGTGGTTTTCTATATTACTGATTTACCTATAATTATTGGCAATATCTAAACATATCCACGTCATACTTCTATTTATATATGGCTGGAAGAAGGGGGCGTATGATGTTGTTTTTATCGATAATTTATGTCTTTTTCTTTTGCTTAAACTTTTCATTTGCTGTGAGAAACTGTGTCCTTTTAGAATAATATGTTCGGCTCGAGTTCCGGTATAAGATACTCAATATGTACAATATAGAGTTTGAAATCCGCTATTGGTGGTAGGGGATAGACCTTGGAGACATTTAAAATCATTCACACGGTAGAGGAGTCATTTTAGAGCATTCTTGTAAATATTACCAGAGTTAATAATCTATAACGATGACTTATTGCTTTGGGAATGGAGAAATATAAAATTAAAATTGAAATGTAT
The DNA here is from genome assembly GCA_947623455.1 of Mimachlamys varia. Classification (NCBI taxonomy): domain Eukaryota; kingdom Metazoa; phylum Mollusca; class Bivalvia; order Pectinida; family Pectinidae; genus Mimachlamys; species Mimachlamys varia. Next base: position 28,366,362 of record OX392543.1, read on the forward strand.
ATGCATGTATGGGTATGAGCAGTTGGTTTACTGCTAGATATATTCATGTGTCTCTAAGTCTTGTTATCCTCAATCAAGTAAGGTCAGTTGATGTTATCTTTCTATACCTACAGTCAGTTTAACGATAAGTTAAGAAAATTCTTTACAAGTTTATTTACACACTCTCCTGTTACTTTTTATATCTATTTTGATTTTCCTCCCAATTTACATTGATTTTTTACCGATGTTATGATATATTGATATTAAGCGAACAATATTTAAACAATGTGTGGTACCGGAGAAAAGCACGTCTCGATACGGATGATTGCACTAATGGGTTTCGTGTGACGTCAGCAGCCATGCATGACGAACATTTATTTGGGCTCACATTGGGAAGATAACACGATAAAAATGGCCGGTAATCGCATTCGATACAAATGATTAAATCCTTCTTCAATTAAGAAAAAAATCTTTGTTGGAGTAGGAGGTGACGTTGGTACACTGTAATATCTAGATTTTAACAATAATGTCGCGGAATACATTTGATTTTTGTCACTTGAATTTAAATACATTATTAGCAATTTATCTTCGAGATTACATCTGACAATATGTAACCGCCAATTATCTGAGGCTAATGCTCAACATTTCAAAGCGACCAGAAAAAAACCTACAGGAATTAAATATCAAATCTCGTAATAAATTTCAGAGGAACAGTTAATTTTACGATAAGTCGAACAAGTTGACGAAGAGATATCGATTTCATTAAGTGATGTATTACATGTATGAGATTAAAAAAAAACTTGGCATGACGTGCACTTTTACTGTCATTTTACTGAGTGTCACAACCTTAAGAAAGCCATGAATATTAAGATATGGACCCGACAGCTGGATAGCTGTTAGTCTCAACGTTATAAAGTTGACACTATTCTGGGTATAGCACTCTTACTGTCAACAGCTGGCTCCAGTTTCATTCACGTTTCTTAACTGAAGGAATTGCCTTTACATAAAAATCTCTATACAGAATTTCAGAAAATGTCCTTAACTTAAGATTCCCCCTTAACTTTTGTCATGCTTTCCTATGGATATTTTAAGTTAATTTTTTTCTTCAGTTAATGAACGTTGATGAAATCGGGACCAGTTGTATAGAGGATATCTTACAGTGTCTTCAGTAATACCATATATATTACACGAGTGGGGCTAATATTTTGATATTTTTAACGAGTGCGCAGCAAGAGTGAATAATATCAAAATATTAGCCACACGAGTTAAATATGTTTGGTATTAATGAAGAAACTGTTAGATGTTCTGTTTTTTTATAGCAAAATCTACAGTGGCAGTTTGTGATTTTGAAAAAAATCACATTTTCCCCCAGATATGCATTAAGGTTCCTAGTGGTTAGAACATTCTACAGATAGACACTAAGGTTCCTAGTGGTTAGAACATTCTACAGTTAGGCATTAAACTTCCTAATGGTTAGAACATTCCCCAGTTAGGCATTAAGCTTCCTAGTGCTTAGAACATTCCACAGTTAGGCATTAAACTTCCTAGTGGTTGGAACATTCCCCAGTTAGGCATTAAACTTCCTAGTTGTTGGAACATTCCCCAGTTAGGCATTAAGCTTCCTAGTTGTTGGAACATTCCCCAGTTAGGCATTAAGCTTCCTAGTGGTTAGAACATTCCACAGTTAGGCATTAAGGTTCCCAGTGGTTAGAACATACCACAGTTAGGCATTAAGCTTCCTAGTGGTTAGAACATTCCCCAGTTAGGCATTAAGGTTCCCAGTGGTAAGAACATACCACAGTTAGGCATTAAGCTTCCTAATGGTTAGAACATTCCCCAGTTAGGCATTAAGGTTCCCAGTGGTAAGAACATACCACAGTTAGGTATTAAGCTTCCTAGTGGTTAGAACATTCCCCAGTTAGGCATTAAGCTTCCTAATGGTTAGAACATTCCCCAGTTAGGCATTAAGCTTCCTAGTGGTTAGAACATTCCACAATTAGGCATAAGCTTCCTAGTGGTTAGAACATTCCCCAGTTAGGCATTAAGCTTGCTAGTGGTTAGAACATTCCACAATTAGGCATTAAGCTTCCTAGTGGTTAGAACATTCCCAAGTTAGGCATTAAGGTTCCCAGTGGTAAGAACATACCACAGTTAGGCATTAAGCTTCCTAGTGGTTAGAACATTCCCCAGTTAGGCATTAAGCTTCCTAGTGGTTAGAACATTCCCCAGTTAGGCATTAAGCTTCCTAATGGTTAGAACATTCCCCAGATAGGCATTAAGCTTCCTAGTGGTTAGAACATTCCACAGTTAGGCATTAAACTTCCTAGTGGTTAGAACATTCCCCAGTTAGGCATTAAGCTTCCTAGTGGTTGGAACATTCCCCAGTTAGGCATTAAGCTTCCTAGTGGTTAGAACATTCCACAGTTAGGCATTAAGCTGCCTAGTGGATACCGTGTTCTACTTTTACTATACCCCAGTCAACATGTACAGCCAAATCGGACAATCTTACCATAATACGTGCCTTGTAACGAATTAACCCATTCGATCAGTTATTGATTACAGATCAACTCAAATATGCTTTGAAGACTTCACATGAATTGTTTCTTTTATTAGAAGAGTAGTGGGTGTGATAAACATGTGTATATTTTGAGGGCGATAACTATCTTAAATACAGAGAGCATCGCCTCTTTAACCACCTCGCCCCAACAGATTATAGGGTACAAGCACCTTCGGAGGAAGGAATCCCTGTATATTAACTGGGCCCATTAATTCTTTCTCTAGACCACACACACTTGTTGTCAAAATAAAGAAAATGAAATCATTACTTTCACTTAAACGTTCATTCCGGTTTAAGGAAGGTGAACAGAATACCCCAAATGGAAGTTTGGGTTTTAAATCAAAGACTATCTATCCATGTTCTTGTGATTGGTTGACAATCCCACCCTGCAGTACCTTCCGCCATTCCGTACCCGACCGATATCGTGGCCATAAATTGTCTCTATCTCTTTACTAGTCTTTATTACTTTCATTGTATGACACACGATTTCACCTGCACTACTACCAGTCAGATACCCTCCATCTGTCGTCGCTAATAACGTGCGACAGATCACACGCCATGTTGTGTTGTATATTAGTCACACCTTGTCACAGTTAATATATTAGTCACAACTTGTCACAATTAATATATTAGTCACAACTTCTCACAGTTAATACATTAGTCACAACTTGTCACAGTTAATACATTAGTCACAACTTGTCACAGTTAATACATCAGTCACAACTTGTCACAGTTAATACATCAGTCACAACTTGTCACAGGTAATACATTAGTCAGAACTTGTCACAGTTAATACATTAGTCACAACTTGTCACAGTTAAAACATTAGTCAGAACTTGTCACAGTTAATACATTAGTCAGAACTTGTCACAGTTAATACATTAGTCAGAACTTGTCACAGTAAATACATTAGTCACAACTTGTCAAAGTTAATACATTAGTCACAACTTGTCACAGTTAATATATTAGTCACAACTTGTCACAGTTAATACATTAGTAACAACTTGTCACAGTTAATACATTAGTCACAACTTGTCACAGTTAATACATTAGCCACAACTTGTCACAGTTAATATATTAGTCACAACTTGTCACAGTAAAACATCAGTCACAACTTGTCACAGTTAATACATTAGTCACAACTTGTCACAGTTAATACATTAGTCACAACTTGTCACAGTTAATATATTAGTCACAACTTGTCACAGTTAATACATTAGTAACAACTTGTCACAGTTAATACATTAGTCACAACTTGTCACAGTTAATACATTAGCCACAACTTGTCACAGTTAATATATTAGTCACAACTTGTCACAGTAAAACATCAGTCACAACTTGTCACAGTTAATACATTAGTCACAACTTGTCACAGCTAATTTATTAGTCACAACTTGTCACAGTTAATATATTAGTCATAACTTGTCACAGTAAATACATTAGTCACAACTTGTCACAGTCAAAACATTGGTCAGAACTTGTCACTGTTAAAACATTGGTCACAACTTGTCACAGTTAATACATCAGTCACAACTTGTCACAGTTAATACATTAATCACAACTTGTCACAGTAAATACATTAGTCACAACTTGTCACAGTTAATACATTAGCCACAACTTGTCACAGTTAATATATTAGTCACAACTTGTCACAGTTGATATATTAGTCACAACTTGTCACAGTAAAACATCAGTCACAACTTGTCACAGTTAATACATTAGTCACAACTTGTCACAGCTAATATATTAGTCACAACTTGTCACAGTTAATATATTAGTCATAACTTGTCACAGTAAATACATTAGTCACAACTTGTCACAGTCGAAACATTGGTCAGAACTTGTCACTGTTAAAACATTGGTCACAACTTGTCACAGTTAATACATCAGTCACAACTTGTCACAGTTAATACATTAATCACAACTTGTCACAGTTAAAACATTGGTCAGAACTTGTCACAGTTAAAAAATTGGTCAGAACATGTCACAGTTAATACATTAGTCACAACTTGTCACAGTTAAAACATCAGTCAGAACTTGTCACAGTTAATATATTAGTCACAACTTATCACAGTTAATACATCAGTCACAACTTGTAACAGTTAATACATCAGTCAGAACTTGTCACAGTTAATACATTAGTCACAACTTGTCACAGTTAATATATTAGTCACAACTTGTCACAGTTAATAAATCAGTCAGAACTTATCACAGTTAATACATTAGTCACAACTTATCACAGTTAATACATCAGTCACAACTTGTCACAGTAACTACATCAGTCACAACTTGTCACAGTTAATACATTAGTCACAACTTGTCACAGTTAATACATTAGTCACAACTTGTCAAAGTTAATACATTAGTCACAACTTGTCAAAGTTAATACATTAGTCACAACTTGTCACAGTTTATACATTAGTCACAACTTGTCAAAGTTAATACATTAGTCACAACTTGTCACAGTTAATACATCAGTCACAACTTGTCACTGTTAATACATTAATCACAACTTGTCACAGTTAATACATTAGTAACAACTTGTCACAGTTTATACATAAGTCAGAACTTGTCACAGTAATACATTGGTCAGAACTTGTCACAGTTATTAAATTATTTACAACTTGTCACAGTTAATGTATTTGTCACAATGTGTCACAGTTAATGTATTTGTCACAATGTGTCACATTTAATACATAAGTCACAACTTGTCACAGTTAATTAATCGTAATAACGTATTACAGTTAAAACCGATAAAATGGTTGACTGTGTTTACTGTTTCTTTGATACGTTGATATTTGTGGTGTGAATTTAGAAAATTTAAATGACCATTTTTTGTAAATAATAAAACAAAGAACGAAATCCCGGCACAACCATGTGGTGCATGTTTAACAAAAGAACATGTAAGTGGTGATAAGTTACTGGGTGATTTGTTAACTTCACACGTCCGGTAACCAATGATATTGTTGTGAGGTGTTGCACGGATTCACATTAGTACTGAGCTCTGTGGTGTTAACCTGCTCCGCTGGTAAAGGCAGCCTAATGAGGAAGCGCCTACTTAGGCCATTAACTGACGGGTCTGCGGACCACACACCTCCAGTGCTAGCCTTCTGGAATGTATCGCCTATACGACTCTCAATACTGCGTGGACCTTGTGTTAAACTGAGACATTCAATTTATAAACCTTTCTGAAGTAATTACCCATCTAATGTAGTTAATGTACCGGTTAAGCCTCAATCGCAAGACTTTACCTTTTTTGCAAATTGTTTCTACTTCATATCGTGTAGTCAGGGCGGTATACCATCCAATTGAAGGAAAGGCACGCGGAGACCATGTTTAGGTATCACTTTGTAAGACAAGTAAGGCAAAACCCATACCGCAATGGTAATTAGATGATCGTCAGGACGCGTCTCCGTCATCAAAGGACCTTATTTACCCTCACTGTGCTGATCGCTTACTTAGTTAAATATTTTATTATCCGTTTTCCGATCTAAACAATTATAACCCGATAGGGACACGTCAACAAGGTGGGCCACAAAGAGAAAACCAACCGAGTATTACACACACGGCTGATTTCATTTTCTGTATTATGAATTTTGTTATGGTACACAGGATTAATGGATCGTGTTGATGTTTATTTCATTAGCGTTGTGTTGTGCAACATTACCCGGTAATAAACTCGTCCTACTTTAAACAGTTAACAACAAGTTAGCGTTCCTGTATAAATGTTTCATATTGAACTTACTCCCTATGCCACCTGTTTCCAAATAGATAAGGACAGGAAGATGTACGACTAATTCTCAGTGATTCTAATTGTTATTTTCATTGTAGTTAGGTATATCTGTAAAATGACTTTCGTGATATGTAATCATTCTCGAATTTTACTCCACAGAAAATGTCATATTCTTTGTGTTTATGATTCAATGTGTCGAAAGTTTGTAAAAGCTTACATTAACACAATGATATCGATATGTTTTTTTTTAAATAAGGAATACGATAAATGTTCATATAATATTCACTATACAAATTTTATGATGATAAATGGATGGATTATCTATGTATATTACAACCAATGCAAAGTGATGATAGACACGCAAAACTATTAAATACTAAAGGATTGTACGTCATTTTGACTGCGAACATATTCTATGGTGCGCGTTAGCGCTCCATATTGAATATGTTCGTTGCCAACTGCGGGCATTCTACCATATACGCAGTCAAAATAAGGTGCAATCCTTATATTTACATCATTATTGATTTTCAAGTATTATACGAAGAAAAAACATTCGAAGCGGGTTGCTACGATGGTAACTACCATTGTCGTGGTTGCTAAGATAATATAGTCCCACTGAATCTTCATCGATATATTGGTAAGATTAGAAAATACACAGTGAAAATACACAGTGAATAACACTTTTTCTCTTCATTACATCAAATGTAAATTTGGTATTAAAAATATTACTAGCACTTCGAATTTATTTAATAATTTAGAACGGTCGTTATGTACACGCGTTGACACAGTGATCTGGTTGTGACGCGGTCCGACGTCGGACGTCACAAATGCAGGGCGCCGCCATGTTTGCTTCTAAGAATTTCGAATGCGTATCATTGGAATCAAAAGTTTGTCAGAAATCATTTATTGTATAATCAGACGAAAGGTATTCCATATATGTTCCATGTTTGAAAATATTGAAGGAACCAAACAATGACCGTCAGTGAATAGTTATTGTTCTGAAGCGTGGGCGACGCCATATTTGAACAAATATCAATCCGCCGAGCCTTTTTTCATTGCGTATACGCTAATTTATTCGCAGTCAGAAATCACTAGGCTCAAGAAGGGAGAGGTGTAAATATAGCCATTTAGGATACACGAATGCCGATGTCTTTCACTTTTATTGACACTTATTAATAATTAATATAATGTATATAACATGGTTTAAGATCATAACTGATGGATTGAAGACTGTAGATATGATATAGTATAAACAAATCAGCTTTTTTTATCAATTATGAAACTTGGCCCGGATGTTAGCGCGCAAGCGATCTTTTGGGGAGGAAACTGGGGTACCCATAGAAAACCCACGTGGTCGGACAGGTGATCTCATACCTTTTCACGTCCGACCAGGGAATCGAACCCCGGCCGTCTTGTTGCAAGGCAAGTGCGCTATCCACTGCTCCACCTGACCACCACTATGATATTGTATACAATCAATGATATAGGACAAATCCTCTCCTCTTGTACACCAGTATCAACATGATGTAAAGTGATATTATAACTTTCTACAGATTCAGCGTCGCAATAATACGATCGTGCAACATCATTCAAATTGGCAAAGTGAATACCGGAGGCTAGTTTCGACCACTTATTTGGCAGCATCTCAAACGTTCATGGCACACGACTAAACCATTCTTTTATCTACTGTGCCTCGTCTTCCCCATGAACATGACCTAATGCTTATATAATTAGAGTGTTTACTGGCGCTGTATTTTAATATCCGTCTAGCATAAGGTCTTCATACAGGAATCCTGAGACGTAGAGCCGGGGTATGTTAATCCCAGCGAGAGAGATAACACAATAACCATTGCATATCACAGTATCAATAAACAAACGCGTATTATGAAAATTAATATTGAAAAGTTGACGATTTTATTTTATATACTTTAACAAGTCATCAGTTTACTGTTAAGATACAGCGTCCGTATTAACAAAGATGAAATTTAATCCCGACTAGAGGAACGTTCCACAGATAACATAGAGATACTTCCACGCAGGCCGATACATGCTAAACGTTTTTACAGCACTGACGTACGCTGTATCGGGGATTATCACCGGTTTTGATCGGTTCAAGATTTATTACCTTTCATAATTTTGAAAACTTCATAATTATGTTATCGAAGTAGGGATCGATATTACAACTATGCAATTATGCCTAAAGCTTTTGAAGCATGTGCTTTGTATTTACGATATAATTTATTACCATTTCGTCAGCAAGATGAACCTTTATCATAAAAATAGAAAAATTCACGTTAGAGTGCAAGGTACCTCAACATGACAAAGACTGAAATATCTATTTTTGCGCGAATTTTTCTTTAGATATTTAGGTTTTAAGAAACAGTTTTTGGAATGTAACAACACGAACATACTTTTTACATAAAAATATAAAGAATGAAACAAAATGTCATTACTATTTGTGATATACATGCATTTAATATATGTTACATAAGACAAGCTATAACTAAAAATTTACAACATTTTAAGAATAGTGATATGTATATATACTTCGGAATGATCTTCGATAAGTAAAAATGCAAAGCTTACGACTCATGTTTTTTTTTTTAAATAGGATAAAATTCCACATAATACACAGACAGAACAAAATTAGATATATTTCAAAAGTTGACTTTTCACCTGAATACTTCCTGTCATTTGTAGACCCAGAATTATATCGGTATGACTCTAATTATATCGTTATGACTGTATTAGTGATATTTTTGGAACGTCAGTCAGAAATCTAAGAGGACACAAAGAGAGGGGAGTATAACCAACGAGTGATGAGAGGCGAGATATCATTCAACAGATATGAAAGACGACACGCCAGAAATTCCGGGTCGTATTGTTCTCACATATGTAACACCTGTTTAAAGATATCGTTTTAGTGTCTCATCTATCGATAGGTTTGTTGTCAATACCTCTCCACATTTCTGTCAGTACTAGGCCGAGTTATGTGTGGGATACCCGCTATCCGCAGGTGACCTCGCACTTCATTCATAAGTATTTAAGTTATGTTGCGGTTCACTTTGATAACGTGTTAACCCCGAACGCCTCTATAGCACTGATTCATAACTTCTCACAGGTTGTGCCCTGCTCGATGAAATTTGTCTTTGATATAAAAGAATATCAAACAATTTAACAGCATTTACGCGTACAATACGTGTTGTAAAAAGACATATGTCATGTTTCAACAAATTTGTACCTATAGACCCTGCATACTGGTGCGAACAAATAGCTGCCGGCCATATAATATTTATATGAGATAAATGAACATCCATACTCAATATTAAAAACAAAAACGACACGTTGAAAAGTTCCAATGGGTCATAAGATCTGTTAAACGATTTAGCTTTATTGTCTTGTGTGATTTAGAAATGAATTTTACTGCACCACACTTTTCCAATCATAGGTCATCCTTTCATACCAACAAAAGTTTAATCTGAAGACTGTACAAGTTACCTTATATATCAATATGGGATTTTGTATTGAAGATATCGAGGATATCTAAAAGTGTCTTCAGTAATACCAAATATATTTCATGAGTGGGGCTAATATTTTGATATTTTTTTTCACGAGTGCGCATCACGAGATAATTTTCGATATTTCACTGATAAAAATGTAATAAACACCAATATTTGCTTCAAAGTTTACCGTCAAAGTCTAACAAACGAATCCACGAGCATATGCCTTTTTAGTTTAGTGGTTGATTTGATCAATTACATTGGCACTGCTTATCGTGAACATTTTCGACATTGAGTGTCTTACAATGAAAACTAGAGAGATTCCAACAATTTGAAACTACCTAACAACGATAATATAATAATGACTGTGTAGCGATGGTCCGTTTTAAATGTCTTTTAGCAACAATTTTGCAGAGAATACTTCGTTATGGACATTAAGTTCATCAGTAAGGTTGCTGAAGATTTGATTGAGATGCCAAAACGCTTATTTAAACAATCATAAAGATCATTTACGAATTATAATCAAAGTCCTTCTTATAATACATATAGTTGTTATATATATTTTTTGTAATAAATTCTGAGCTTAGTCGCAGAGGAATGTTCATATTAAAGCATTATCATTATGTTGAACCATCATCTCCGTCGTTTACTAGATATTTCTGGAGCCGATGAACGCTGGTCAAATAGAGAGAAGGGACCACTTCAATAGTAATGCTTCCTGCGTATTGATTACAATGAAATGTCTACTTCCATCAGTGTTCATATATGTCCGCAATATGGTAAATTTGTGTACCTTTCTAAAGGTCTATGACATGGGTACAGATAACAACAAAAGATACATACCCCATACAACTCCTGAAATTTTGGGTTTCATGGAATATAATTACATTTACCACGACAGGTGCTGAATACCTCAGTACCCTATTTCAAATTGATATCTCAACCACTTTACCTGGTATTTAAGATACTTGCTATGGGTGGCTCAACTTTTGATTTGTCGTGCTGTAGTGCAATGATATAAAGTAGATGTTGCTCACTCTAGTAGAAGGGCTGATCGACAAATGACTTCGGGGTTAATTACCATCAGTAAAGACCAGGTTGTCTAAATCAATTACGATTACTTGAATCGCTACAGAAGTAGATTATATATTGGTATTCATAACAGTATCATTTAGTCAACAATTTCATTCTGGGGTTCACCAAATCTGTTGAAGGCGATTATTTAGTAGTTGTTTAGGCATTTAGGCAGGTAACCCGTGTTTAGACGGTAGTAAATCACCACCATACCATAATTAGTCTTATTAAATAGGTCTGTCTGAAAACCCTATGGGGATATTCAGGTGTACAACATACCAAGATAATATCTACCCATGTGCCAGGCTAATAAATTCTCCAGAAATATAGGGGATGTTTAAGTCATGTTTAAACCGACCATAAAGTGGTCTCTCAATAGTCTGATGATAGGATTGGAAATACGTGTTTCAAGAAGATGGTCGCTGCAAGTCCCAATCTGATTTAGAGGAAAGTTATTGTAACGCCCAGCAGGGTCATGGAAGTACCCATATTAGAGCTCGTCTTCTTCACCGCCCAATACAGGTCAATCAGGGCAGAGTTTGGTCCAGCGCGTGCAGCCCTTTGTAGGGGCTAGCATTGAGGTGATGTATCACAGGATACATTGTATGTCGGCAAGTAGATATCATCAAATATAATTACGTGTGTTTTTGTTGTGTTCTACCCTGATCGGTATTTTATTGGCGCATAATAGCCGCCGAGCTAGCGAAACATAGAGATTAAAATGGCAATATGTGTTTACACAGGTTAATCATCTTCTTGTCAAATACCTCTTTTGTTCTTAAATGAATCGGTTATCTGGCAAAAGAACTAAAAACAGCTTGTTATACAGAGAATATGACACAAATTGAGTTAAAACTATTTTACAGCGTTACACATCAAACCGGAGATAAATATTCTAGGTAGGCCACGGGTGCATCATGTTATCGAATATATTACATTGTAATAAATTGTACAGACTATGCACTTTGCGGTTGAACTAAAGTATCCCGAATTCATATATAAACACCGTTACTGGTTTGTATGGAACATATAAAGACATTTTAATGACACATATTGAATATAACTTTGAAAATGGATAGGTTCCTGAAAATTTCAAGAAATGCCCCGACTTTAATTTATTCCGTTGTTATATGCGGACAATTTGATAACACTTGTGTATATATTGTGTTAGTTTAAGTTACCTACTAATTTACTAAACAGTCACTCGCTTGTATTGCTTTTGTTTCTTGAAGACGATTAATTCAAATCATGTATTGCATATCTTTATAAATAAAATATTATATGCACCACATCAAACAATAAAGGGCTAATTCGCAAGACGACTGAGGATATGGTCAAAATACTTTTATCCGTCGAAAATGAAATATATAGAAATACGTTTCAAATGTAAGTCTAAAGTGTTACTAGTACTTAAATAATTTGATACAAATGGATCAATTTATATCGTATATACACGGACGTGTTGTTCAAATGGTGATTAGCTTAATCCGCGATTAATGCAAATTTTAATCATCCTGTAATTTTAAAACAAACCATTGAATTAATTCAAACTTTCCAGATATCATATATCTGTCAGATGAAATGCAAATTTGTTGGATGGTACCTTTTTTATTGAATAATTAAAGGTTGGAACATGTCGTTAGATAGTGATTAAGGAAACCATCTTTTGAAGAACTCCGCCAAAAAACCTAGTTACTGTAGGCTTAATACCAACGATATGTGAAATAATAAACAACAAATAATAGTTATGTTAGTTTAAATTAACTACTAAACACTTTTGAATACAGAAGATGTGATGAAAGTCGGTGTCACATACTAACCTCAATTTCAAAAGTCAATCATATATTATATTTATTCAAATGCAATTAATGAATAAATACATTAATTAATAATAACATCAAAATTAGACTTTATACATCGCAAATTCCGCTTCTTTGTTTAGATTAGAGCTATTCATAGCACCAACCATCTATTATTTATTGATTCTGGTTTGTCATTAAAGCTGCTGCACATGCGGAATAAAAAACACCTACGTGTCAGTGAATGGACATCAACTGGATCATAACTTAACATGCGTAATAATTTACCATCATATTACTTGTTCGTCCTTTAGGTTTAAATACAATTCTTAATTAGTTATTGAATCATAGGGCTAGTGAACCTCCCTATCTGGATTTGGTCAATTCTTTCGGCCAGTCTTGTCTACTCAATCACCTCATAGGTTTCACTTTTTAGGCCCTTACTTAGCATCACTGACGAGTCCTAGGAGGACGAAACAGTTGTATGGTGTAACATCTCTGACGAGTCCTAGAAGGACGAAACAGTTGTATGGTGTAACATCACTGACGAGTCCTAGAAGGACGAAACGGTTGTATGGTGCAGTTTAATTCATTTGTTTGGCTCGAATGTATCTTAGTCTAGATTATAAAGGTGCTATTCTGGTGTGTGTCTTTTACACAAGCCTTTAATAGCACTTAAATATAGTTGATATTAAATAGTTGACTTTTGAAGTTGAGGTTAGTATGTGACACTGGCTATCATACTGATCACACCTTTTGTATTCAGATGTGTTTAATTGAATATCGTGACGTTGGTTATCAGATGTAAATGACAAGTTTTGTCTATGTATACTATTTAGGGTCGATACGATCTGTTATGACGTTTGTCAGTAACACAATATAGAAAAGCACATATCATATAATCGCATTGTGACTTTAGGAAATAACACCACCCCTCTCTTTCATTTTTCAAGTAAGATTTTTGCTTTATCGTGAATTTTTTTTTTTGCAATTGATTATCTAAATGCAGGGATGGATATTCTGAAAGCTATGTCCTGGTTGAGAATCTTTTCCATATTGTAAGGATACACCCTAAATGATCAAGAAAAGGGGGGGGGGGTATGTTGAATTATTAAGTTAGATCATAGTCTTTTTATTGAAACAGTACACTAGGGATTAATTTCTTTTAATAGCTTATAAGTGAGGAAGCAAAGAGGTTTCTTATGTGGTACCAAACTATGCAGTTTTATGATATACAATAATTATATACCAGACATGTGTATTTAGGATAAATGACACGCCGTTTTTAAATGGGTCTTATTTGACTATACAAAAAGGCAATACATGTGATTGTCATTACTGTAAGACCTGGGGTAGACGTTGTGTAGAGCAGGACATACTTGTCTATGTGGCCATGAAGACAGAACGTCAATGTGTAACCCGAATCAGGATCAAAGCACCCCATTAAACAAACACTGTGACAGGCTGTCGTCTGCCCAATCAGCTGGTTGTTCTCTACCCGGCTTATTGACAGGACCTTATTGGCAACTCTGACGATCTCTGTGGTGTCTGGCTAGGTACATCCAAATAAATTAAGTTGCTAATCCACAAATTAGCTGGAGTACCTGGGTAACTTATTGGCAACGTAAATACTTAAACTGTTTCTTCCGTGATATTTCAATATGGGTAATATGTAAATGTTAGAGTTAGCGAGAATAAATAGTCAGACACCAGGCAAGTCTTTTGCCGCTTTTTGTGAGCCTTCGGTGAAACTGAAATCATTTCACATTTCTATGTCAGTAACAATGTGTGGTTGTATTACAATATATTAACAGTTGATAGACCAGATGGGTATGTTTCTGTGAGTTACAGGAGATCCATAGTTCCTCTTTATCGGTTTTGATTTAGCAGTGGACAATGTTCCTATCCAACTAAAGTTCCGCGTGTGTTGACGACTTATCATACCAGTACCTGTGAATCAAAATAGCACCACAGCTGCCATCGACAAGTAGTTGTACAGTAGTAATACCTACTCTACAGCACCTCTCCCAGCAGTGATTACATTATACAACAGTTGGCAAGTTAACATTTGTTACATGTTGTATAACTGTTTGAGGTACATTCCTAGCGGTTTGATCTTTTACGTTTCCTGGCTTGGGTATATGTGTGTAATGCTCTGTGCCTTCGCCATATGCTCGATTTTTGGAGAGAGTAGCATGCAGTAATGGCCGCAGATCTGGCACCACTACTTCTATCCCCTGATATATACCTGCTAACAGCATATTCATTGTATTTCCCAACCACCAAACTGAAATTACAGAATGTATCATGATAAGTTATTGTCTAACGACCCTGCTCCAAATATTACGATGACACGGTCAAATCACGAGAGCTTTGTCGCAGTCGTTAAGAATGAATATACTTGAATTCGTTGGTAAACTTTAAAATCAAATTCACTTTTTACAGAAAATGTAACATTTCGGTCGTAAATGTATTTTTTTTTTATTTTGAATGGCTATTAAGATTATTGTAGGTGATCTATTGAAAAAAACATTTAAAGTAATGTATTTTGAATTCGTGTAGCACATGGTTACACCGTGTTAATTACACTAACACAGGCCTGATGGCCTCCACCTTGATCCGTTTGGTAGGAGAAAGCCGTAATGATGAAGACGAGATAGGTTAAATGTTCAATGAAAAGAACCAGATGAATAAGTCACAAGATATATAGAATAGTGTCTCTTAACATAACTCTGCATGATTGAATTTTCAGACATATTATAAATATAAATGAAATGCGTCGATCGTTCTATGTTGATGTGTATAGATTTCCTTGTTGAAAACACTGTTCCAGAATATTAACTTTAGATTTTGATGCAGATTGGAATGAGAATGTGGTGAAATAGATTGTATTTTAAACCATTTATCTATCCCTCGCTCCAGTCCAACAGATCTTACTATTGATAAATCCGTCTGCACACAACTATAAGGTCTCACATTCCTGTCCGATGGTGTATACCTGTAAAACACTTTCCTAAAAAAATAAATTGATGGGTGAAACGACAGGAAAATGATAAATCAATCATATACAGATCCCCCCAGGCACAACTCGATTGAGATAATAGGGAGGTTGACAGAAACTTAATTGTAGCACCTGTGAGCTCGATCGCATACTGTATATTGGTAACAGGTGTGCGTGCTGGCTGCGGAATAGTGACGGGAACTTTAGAACGTGCAAAACATCTGCCATTCCTTAAATCAACGACTGTTTATGTAGTCCTACAGTTGATACCTGTTTTATTGTCGATTTAATTATATATCATGTATATAGCATGACGTCGTACACATAACAACTGTTTTTCATGTGTTATGTTTATTTAATATGGTGTTTTATGGAATGCTGAGGACGTAACATCTGGGGTATATACCATCTGTACTAGACCGTGACGCTGAGAAATATCATTACCTGCAGTTAATATTGCATCATAAACTAAACTGCTTATACGCAAAGCAAAACTTGCCCACATATTTCAATAATAAACATAACTTGATTTAATTAGGAAACATTTTCATTATATATCCTATTACACATTTTCTAATTTGACTTAATTATTAAAAGAACATTTCATATTACACTTTCACTTTAACAAAACCCGATATGTATATTTCATTATAAACAAATCAATAACTTTTTATTTTAATGATCAGGACTAAATTTAAGAGTAACTTAATACATATAAAAGAATACAGAATATTAATCCAACAACATATATCACCAAATAACATTTTTGTCCATCCCAAAAACATACCAATGGCATTTAGGCATTTGGTACTTGACAAACTATAATTAACTAATTTCATAGAAAGGCAACGTTTGTGAAATGGTGACATCCATTCAGTAATAGTTTCAATCCAAGAAGATTATAACGTGAACAATTTAATATTTCTAATTTCCTTCGCATTTCTATCTTTCTTTTTATTGCATGTTGAAAACTAAAATAGCGTGACGTCATTAATATAAACAGTGATATTGAATTTGATATCTAACCTAGCATGTTCAGTATTTTGATATGCCTATTTTTCAACTGTTAAAAGTCTCAATAATAGAGACTGAATTGATTAAATTATCATGTACATGTAGGGCACTGGATGTGCTGACATCTCTATGGTAAATCGAAGGAAGGGGAGTAGTCATTTGTGCTGGTAACTCAATCAGAAATATCTCTGTAAATGTGAAGTTTATTAGCTATTTAAGTGGTCGTATAAATTGTTCACAATAAAAAAGTATGACTTTTCTCTCCGTGCCCTACACCAAGAACCCGATACAAAGTTCATGTCGCTTTCCCTTGACCACCGTTGTAAAGTCCGCTCCACTATAAATGAAAGTCAGTCATTTGATTAGATCTACCCGATAGGACTTCACCCGTAGGTGTTTAGACTTAGTTTCCGACAGAGTACTAGGCAATAAAGTTCACGTGTGTTATTCAAACCGCCGAGTATTTAATAGACAACTTAACACTATAATGTAGTAAAATTAAATTTTATTCATGAATAGTTTTACAATGTACACATTGTAAAAATAAGAGTTGTTATTGAAAACTCCAGTGAAACATGTAACTAACTAACTAACAAATTTGCTTATTATCACTTAATATAGAGATATTCTAGTTGCTATCCAATAGTAAACGTCTCTTTTGTTATTATTCACTGGCTGTTTCATATATATATATAGCATTGATTAATTGATACTAGGAAATTATTATCTTATCCAAATAAAATATTTTCTAAGACATACACAAAACTAATGCTGCCCTTTATCCTTAGAATCTGCATGCCAATGTCTACCTATGATCTTTGATGTAAGTTTAAATACTTTCTGTATCTGATGTTCCTGTGTTAGCTACCTCAGTATGTTGTTGTATTAATATCACATTTTGTAACTAACCATTATGTATTCTAGTTTCACTAATGTGAGGTATTTATGGCTAAATCGTGTTATATCTTTTGCAGGTTGCCGAGAAACATCTTTTATATATGCCATCACAAGTGCGGCAGTGACTCACTCAATAGCGCGTGCATGTTCCGAGGGCAGTGTTTATACGTGCACGTGTGAATATAAACTCAAAAAGCCGGGTGGCACTAAGAACTGGGAATGGGGCGGGTGCAGTGACAATGCCAACTTTGGACACAAATTCTCAAGAAAATTTGTCGACGTTTTGGAAAAAGGACGTGACTTTCGATATATGATGAATCTCCATAACAACGAGGCCGGGAGAGTGGTAAGTATTTATTATTAAAACTTAAAGGTGCAGCACATGTGTGTGTTGGGATCATCATTATGTTAATTATGAAAATATTAAACACGTACATTTCCAGTTACCTATCGTCCATTTATTGACATATATCCTACATGACCAACAATAGATAGAGACCATGTCGTACCATTACCCTGAAACACTTACTCGTATTAAGTACTACGGAAGGTGTTGCTTCCAATATAATACCTGGCCCGTTATGTTATGTGCCGATTTCAGGCTAATACAGGAAACGTTGTGGTCCCCAGTGATAGATATTTGTCACTATAATGGGGAACTGGACTCCATTAAATCAAAAAGAAACATACAAAAATATTACTCGTTTGAATATTATCCTTTTTAGAAACAAAATATAGGCTTATATGCATATATTGGTTAGAATATATCTGGAAGGATAGTTTCTAAAATAACATGGCAAAAAATAAAAGTGATGTGATTAAGTATTTGTATCCTTCTAATACGGCACTTACGTTGGAATAACGGAATTTATTAAAGGTTTCGTTATTATTCTTTTATTTTAAAAATCCATATTGTATATTACCGTTGTATAACTTAGAATATATTTATATGCATCTGAAGGTTGTCAAAAATACACTACAATCAACATTTATGATTGAAACAATGTTGTATAACACTATTATAAAACGGGTTTCAGTTGAAATATGTGTGGACATTTTATCACGAATTCTGATAGTGTTTATATGCACCAATAGAAAGCGTTTACTAAATTTCACGGGTACGGTGTCAATATCACAATCTCAGACTAATGCTTATCGATATTAAACCACGTGAAATTCTTTCACGCATAATTGCGCTAAACTTGTCCGCATAAAAAATGCCGGTTAAAATGACTAAGTGTATACAAATGTTATCTTGACAAGAAAACCTCGATAATATATTTTTCTTTGTGATTAATGTTTTTCACAATTTCTATATAAGTAAAATTATTAAATACATTTCCGAATACGAATGGACTTTTAACTCGATAAGAATACATCACTCTGACAATACAATTTTTTCCAGATTGCTTGCTGATAAAATGATATTTTTAATGTATATAATTCATATAAAACGTTATTTCAATTAAAAGTTCTGCTTGAGAAAAAGTATGATGTACATTTACATGAAGGATTGGCCGAGAAATTTTCTACCACAAGTATGATTACTTGGCCTAAATCTTATAGCAGTATGGTAGATCTTTGTCGAGATTTGATCAAAACCCGTTGATGGACTACTGACATAAAATTGCATTATATAGGATTGTATTTCTTTCCCACTCCCGTTAAGTGTTTTGTGTATAAAGTTGTTTTCATTTCAATATTTACTTTATTTTTGCTTCTGAAAAGAAATATTCTGCCTTCTCATGATTACACCAGAAAACCTTATGCAAATGGTATATCCATTTTTTTTGTTTATATTAAGTAAATATATATTCAAGTAATGTTTCTTTTACAATTCAATGTCGAAAGCAACATTTTGGTTTTTAGGTCTGTCTCTTTTGTCCAATCATGTTTTTATAATGAAATAAATATTTTCAGCAGATGGAGAGTTGACGTAATCACGGTTTTTATCGCAATATTTTGATGGCATTAACTTAATCTGATATCTGACTATGGAAATGACGTGTTAACAGTATAATTTCATACTGAGATGTTATTGTTGACAGGTCTCTATTGAAAAAACCGTCATAACTAATGTCACATGTGGGGGAGAACGAACTTACATTTTCAGGTTATATCCAACCCTTACCTCCACCTTCCATCTCTACCCCTTCACCCATCTTTCAACCAACCCCCGTTCTTACCCAACCCCCACTATTTCCCAACCTTCCGCCCATACCCATATCTTTAAGCTGTAATCCCTACCCTTCCAAAACCTCTACCCTTTCCACTATCTCCCATACCACATCCGTCTCCTATCCTACCATCCACGTCCTACATCCAATCCCCACCCTCACCCCTTCTTCCATCGATCTCAAACCTCTACCCAAACACCCGGTATTAAATCAATTCACAGTGTCCTCTTCTGGCTCCCCCCCCCCCCCCCCTCCTCTCCCAGTAGTCGTGGACAATTTTGACATGACATTGCCATAATGTATGGCCAATGTATTCTGTGGTTGTATTTTTCCCTATTACGTCCTGAATGGTATCATTTTTACATTCGGCATTTCACACAGTAATCGAACAAAAATATCTATAAAGCATATCTGATGTATTTGGTAACAAAAGTAAATCCATAAAATCAAGGAAAAGAAGCAACAAAATAAAAACAAAACAAAAATCTAAACCAAAACTACACGTAAACTGAAATACATTGAAATTAACGTTTTTTCAAGAGGATATGATTTCTTTTAAATGTTATAAAAGTCAAATCACGTCGTGCTTAAAAGGTTGAACTCGTTGTGCTTATCATTTTAATTGTATGATGATTTTAAAATCGTTTGTTTATACTATTCGGATACATATATACCGGGGTAGTTTTAGTGTAGTGTATGTGACACCATACGTAAATGTTTACATACAGTACATTTATAGTGTCCTTGTTTGTAGCACGTGTCGAAGAACATGGAGCTGGAATGTAAGTGTCATGGGATGTCGGGAAGCTGCACGATAAAAACCTGCTGGATGAGGCTCCCCACGTTCCGTAAAGTCGGCTTCCTTCTCAAGGACAGATTCGACGGCGCTTCGAAAGTCGTCTCTGGTAAGTCAATATGTGATCAATGCCAGGAGGCAGGGGAAATTATTTTGTTTTATAATGCATCTAATGAGATTCTACTTATAGACACATTTGAGCTCGAGCAAATATAGTTCAATGGTGAGAAATTCGTGAAATGAAAAAGCTAAAATAAGTTAACATCATTTGTGCTGTTCCTTGCTTTCATCATCAGCCGTCAGTAACTATGTGTTAACTCGTCTAACATGCTAATATTATATTGTGTATGTACATTTTGGAACGCAGAAGTTCCTGTCGATTCCTCCGAGAGTGTATCTATGTATAATGGTGTCTCCTCGTATCTCTGTGTGTCGTTCTGTACTTGTATGCTAGCTTTACGTCATGTGTTTGTTTACGTATTACTGTTTTGTTCTGTCACTCATTCTACCCTCCATATCCCTTTGTAGGTAATGCCGGAAGTGCAGATAACTCAGGTTAGTATCACGTGTTACGTTAATATTACTCTACAATAAAACAATTTTGACTAAATATGTTTTCTTAAGTCAATAACCTACACTAAAAACAATCCACATTATATATGATAAATTCAGTCAATATTCTCCAATAAAATAATCCACATTATATAAGATAAATTCAGCCAGTATTCTACAATAAATATCCACATAATATATGATAAATTCAGCCAATATTCTCCAATAAAAACAATCCACATTATATATGATAATTCCGCAAATATTCTACAATAAAAACAATCCAAATTATATATGATAAATTCAGCCAATATTCTACAATAAAATATCCACATTATATATGATAAATTCAGCCAATATTCTACAATAAAATATCCACATTATATATCATAAATTCAGCAAATATTCTACAATAAAATATCCACATTATATATCATAAATTTAGTCAATATTCTCCAATAAAACAATCCACATTATACTCGTATGTGATAAATTCAGCCAATATTCTACAATAAAATATCCACATTATATTTGATAAATTCAGCCAATATTCTACAATAAAACAATCCACATTATACTCGTATGTGATAAATTCAGCCAATATTCTACTATAAAAATAATCCACATTAAATATGATAAATTCAGCCAATATTCTACAATAAAAACAATCCACATTATATGTGATAAATTCAGCCAATATTCTACAACGTAATATATAATTATGTCTATAGAATAAAACAATACAAAGTAAGTTAACTTTATTCAATACATTGTAGCCAATCGAACAATTATATGGATATTTGTTATCGTTTGATAACAAAAATGTATTAAAAAGATCTTGTAACCAATTAAAACAATTAAAACCTTTAAAAATCAACATAAAATGAATTAACAACGTTGAGATGATGATGTTGTTGATTAAATAACATAGCTTAATAAAAGTCACTCAAAAGTTCATGTTAAACCTATAATTTGTTAGTTTATAGCCATTAGCTACAGTTTTAAGTTGTTAAATCACTTTATCAGCTTTAGATGTTATAGATTGAGATCCTTGGTAGTTTGTTGTTATTTAGGTGCAATTAAATTATAGAGAAAACGAAGAATAAGGAAAACAATTCACAATCTGTAATACACGTTCATCCCAGATTCACATGTATGCCTCATCATTATTGTCAATGTTTGTGTATCAGCGTCCCTCTGTCAGCTGTGTGTCTGGTGCTTTAACCGGAAGTACGTCATTGCATGTTGATTTCACTTCCTCGTTTTTAAACTGTGGCTGAATATATGCTAAAGCTAAAATAGAATTACGGAAAACATGCAAGTGTCGCAAATTCTTTTTTTCGGAATATTTTCTTCAGACTGGTAATGTAGATAGAATATAGGCTATACATGTATAACACGACCAATAGTGCATATCTAAACCTCCCCAATATCATATTCGTTGTGTTATATATACACACTATTCTTTTTCCACGAATCTAGCTTATGACAGAGTTCCAACACAACTTGATGCTTAAAGTATTCTGTCCGTTATATTACAAAAGTTTTAAACTTTTTGTCTAAATCGACAAGCATAGTTGCTTAGAAACCTAATGTTCATACAAAGAAACGTGTTCGCTTATAGCTTGTTTTTGTAAACAATTAATGTATATATTGCTCAAATCTAAACATTTCTGTCTTCAGCAAATAATGGTGGTGGTAGGAAAAAGAGAAGACGCAGATTCAAGTTTGTTCCGACGAATCCTAACCTTAAAAAGCCTGGAAGGAGGGACCTGGTTTACTTCGAGCAATCCCCTACCTTTTGTGAGCGTGATGACAGTATAGGTTTTACCGGTACGAAGGGGCGCGAGTGTAACGCGACCTCTATCGGCATAGACGGCTGCGACCTGATGTGTTGTGGCAGGGGCTTTAACTCTGAGAGTTACACTGTTCGTGAACGATGTAGCTGTATTTTTCAATGGTGTTGTCATGTAAAATGTGAAACATGCACACGGACGAAAATCAGACACACTTGTCTGTAATACAACGAACCTGTGTGTTAGACACATTTGCCAGTAACACAACGAAGCTGTGTGTTACACAAATTTGTGAAAATATGTGTACACATATGTAATTTATAGACACACAACAAACAATAATTCGTGATTCGTTCAAATGGGTGTGATTTAACAAAAGGACGTCAGAAGGATATTGTAAGAATCTGCCCACACTGATTTGGTAACCGCTTGTGGTGACCTTACAACATTATGGAGTGTAAATAGGGCAAAGAAAACGGTTTTATATCAGCGGCACAGCGTCAGGCTCCAAGAATATACGCTTGATGATGGAATATTTCGATAATAAATACCAACTTTCGCGACAAAATACAAACATGTTTGGATAAAGCGGTTGGCTGTTTTTCACTTTGATACTTATCAAAGTGAGATGGCTGTAAGGCGGATCTTTTTATTCTGGTACAGCAGGCGGGTGTGTGTCTAGATTCTTTCAAACCGACGCACAAAGGCATCGGCTACTGGCGTGTTTATTGTGTTTTATATCTCGCCCTATTTACCACTGGACGGTATTGCGACCTCAGTATATTCTCTGGTATATATTTGTTTTAGAGGTTGACGTATTATTGTGTACTTTTATTGGGACTACGGAGTGACATTTTTGAAAGAATCATTGGTGATTCCTGAGTGCTTCCGTTTAGACCGGAATAATATATCACGTGATCGTATCACGTGATAAACGTTGATATTTGTTCACTGGTATAAACTTATAATGCATCATTTTGAAATACATATATCAATATTACTATACTGACAATATACTGACAATGCTACAGCCTAATCGTGACTGTAAACATAATGATAAATTATTTTGCGATTGACGTATTTTTGTCTGGTGACAAAATACTTTGTGTTTGTCAAAAACAGTTAATTTTGAAATACTAGTGCTAAGTGCGCATGCGCACTATTGATGTAACATTTTGTAGATTGAAGACGGTTGTACAGTGGCACCGTTTCCGGCTCAGCTGTGTAATGGGTCACCTCTGCACGTTCATTGTACATGCAGACACGCGCACTTTATATTTATTCCCGCTTCTTGTTATTGATGTATATATATTTTTTCATCCACTTTTATATAAATTTTGTTATGTAAAAGTACAACATTGTGTTTTTGTTTTTATTGACTTTTCCACGATTGATTAATGCAAGTTAAATCAAATGTAAACCAAATACTGTATAAGCAAAGTCTTCTCCTGAACGGAATAAACATTTAACATATAGATTCTATGTGTAGGATCAGATAACTCTGTGATATCTAAAAAGCGTTTGTGTTCCCCCTAAATGTCACAGTTTTTTCTCGGTTTTCCATAGGATGACTTTAGTAGCATCTATCACCCCTATGTGGTGTAGAATGAGAAATCTCAACCCGAGGGTACGATTTATGAATTTTATAACGAGGCTTTGCCGAGTGCTACAATTCATATATCTTATCCCGATGGTTGTGATTTCTCTGCCTACATTACACAGGGGTGAGTGATTATTTTTCTACCACACTTTCCTTAATGAAATAAGTTGCAATGTGAAATCAGTGCATCGCGCCATCATCAATGGCAGATGCAATGTGTGACGAAATTGGTGACGTTTCTCTGGTTAAACTGCATAAAGTGATGATGCGATGGTGACGTTTTAGAATAATAGTGCGTTTGAGCTGTCTTTTCTCTCCCTCGGTTAAAGATAGAGTTATCTTTTTCCTGGCAAAAATGGGGATGAACATGTGAAGTATCAGAGAAAGACCCGCCCCGTTAAAGACAGCTTACGTAGCTTCTACTCTGAAAACCACGTCATCAAAACATGTGTTACCCGGAAAGCATCATTAATTTTGTGACACTTTTTGAACATGGACGGCATTGACCGGGCAGCATGAATTTCTGTCCATCAGAACAACATATGTTAACAGTATAAAAGTTGCTAAATGAATTAATCGCTCCAATGTGATGAAGAAATATTAACACCTTGGCACAGCCTCGTGGTTAACTTACAGCATCTTAAAGTCGGTCGGGATTTCTTTCTGCGTTCACAGAGAATTGGATTCGATTATTGCTTGCAGTAGTCGTATATGTACACATAATCGTAAATTATTAATAGTATAATATTCTTATACAAATGGCTTAACCCATTCACCAATGAACTTCCATAATGAATTATTCCTACCTTTGAATTAGACGAGTTTATATGTGGTTTTAGGGGTGAATGATGTCATGTTTATAGATCTACCCACATTTTATTTTCCACACATAATTCTGTATAAACCTCAAACACTACTTATGTAATTAACGACTCGTATACAATCAGTACGCCAGGTTTTCTTGATTTGATGCTAGTATTTCCATATTCGTTATAGTTTTTATTATATCAGATGGTAATATGCATGTGTTATTGCATTGCAATAAGGCGTCTACAATTTAAACTTTTTTAATCAATTTTAACAAACTTTGTAAACTGTGTTCCATGGCCTAGCTTTTACACTGTAATAAGACAATTGAAATCTTGGATTTGGATATAATATTGTTCTACATGTTATTCAATAATTGAGGTGATTAAAACTTCATCGTAAAGATAAAATATGACAAATGGAAACAATTCCGAGACTTAGCAAACCGGAGTACTCAAACCAATTACATGTTCGCCTCCTATCAGGATTCGGACCCAGGCCAAGGTGATGAATGACCAGTGCACATTTAACCACCATATCAAGAAAACATGACGAAAAGGACCCGTATACTCTTAAATAAACTGTAAAACGCTGTTGAGGAAACATTTAAGGCACAACTTCCACCCCCACCCCCCACCCCCCACACCCCACACCCCCACTCAATTGCGGTAAGATGGCCGTACTGCGCAGGCGTCAATATCTGGTATGACCTGGTCATGATCAGTCAAGTGTCATTACTCACCGACATCTATCCTGGATTTGATTCGATTTGATAGCGCAAGCTTTTTTCTTCTGAACGCTTGGTTCTCAATCCTTGTAAATGGAGGGATACATAAGGGTTAAATTGTATAGAACAGATCAGCAAGCACAATATTAGTTTATACATGTAAGATATAGTTTATTACTAGACATATTTGGAAAAAATGTCTTCGAGTGCTTGGGAATGTTTTTTTTTCAATTTAGCAATCGATTAAGATGCATTTTAATAGCAATTCGTCATCAGTTTTCTCCAAAAGGTTAAGCTCACCGTCCGATAAATATACCCAGGGCTGTGATTGAGGAAACAAATGTACATACTGAATCCATTACCAGCCACTGTGTCCTGTGGCTTATATTCCAACGTGTACATACTACAACTATATGTCAATATATATACTTACATTTACAGGTAACATCCTAGTTCTTATTTCGGTAGCTGATAGAGAGATGCCCATTCTGCCACAGAGTTAAAGGTCGGTGTACTAATTTATAATTTAATATTTTTATTAGATAATGAAGCTGTAGTTTGAACAGTTTAACACTTTTTTTTATCAGCAGATTTCAGCTGAACTCCCAATTGGTGTAATAAACATCTCAGACAATAGTAAATTGTAGATCCTCTAGAATAAATGCTGAGCTCAAATTGAGGTTTGAATATGAACCACGTTCATTATATTATAAATGAAAATAATTAAAAAATCTTTCCCATAAACAAATATTTATGAATAATTGTTGGTTCTACCATGATTGCGTTTAATAAGGTATTGCCTGCTGTGTCGGTATATTAAGTTTTCTTTACTACTTGAAAAAGACGTATATTAAGTGCAAAATATACCTACCTATATATCAATTATAATAATGAAATACATTTAACGACTTGAGAGCTCGGTTGCCTCCCTTTGTTGGAAATTACTGGGAAGCGGTGATACTTAGGTTTAGTGGGATCACACGTGATGTAGGTGGGCCTTTGTACTATACCTTTAAATGTTGATATAATGTGTCGTGGTGAAACTCATTTTCTCAGAGGTTAAATTGTCCGACACCTTACTCTGTATCGCGTTTGTTTGTGGTTCAGTAATAACGAATAGAGACGGGGTATGATGAACGAAGATTATTATAGAGAAAATTACCAACTTATTGCTGGCCCTTTTTATGTTGTAGTTTCATACAATATTTCATTTTGTTTAATTCATGCATTAAGAAAATATAAGAAATTATGACGCGTTTATAAAGACAGCCTATCTAATCTTATAGATATCAGGGTGATTCTTTTTCACGAATGAGTAATTTCCTTTCGAGCGTAAAAGAAAGATCAAAGCCTTGTACCATCATTATAACATCCATCGTGCTATTAAAATAGCTCACTTCCGGTATGTGATAAATGGGTGCGTTCGTATATGTAGTCACGTGACTGCTGTAATATAATTGTCCACACATTTAAGTAATTTTTAGGTTCATGTAATGAAAGAAATCAGACACCATATGAATTAATTTTGTACGCATCTGCTAAACACTCGACTGGTTGGGTGTGAACAGTTGGAATATATTAATTGAATAGTATACTTGACTCGTAAAGTATAACGATCAGAGAAGGAGGGACTAGCGCGTGCGTAATTAGATCGTTCCACACATGCACGAGACAGACAGACCTGTGTATACGTAACTGGAACACATGTTGGACTCTCACATCATCCTCCCAATATCTACCTCTTTATTCTAATCACTCTTACTCCTCAAATAATAAAAACGTAAATAACATAGTTAAAAGCGTGTGTTTAACCTGGAAAGCCTCAGACAGCACCGAGACCACTGTAAATACTGGGACATAAACAGTACAGGGTATGAATTAATACCGGGACATAAACAGTACAGGGTATGAATTAATACTGGAACATAAACAGTTCAGGGTATGAATTAATACTAGGACATAAACAGTACAGGGTATGAATTAATACTGGACTATAAACAGTATAGGGTATGAATTAATACTGGGGCATAAACAGTACAGGGTATGGATTAATACTGGGACATAAACAGTACAGGGTATGAATTAATACTGGACTATAAACAGTACAGGGTATGAATTAATACTGGGGCATAAACAGTACAGGGTATGAATTAATACTGGGACATAAACAGTACAGGGTATGAATTAATACTGGGACACAAACAGTACAGGGTATGAATTAATACTGGGACAAAAACAGTACAGGGTATGAATTAATACTGGGACATAAACAGTACTCGGTATGAATTAATACTGGGACATAAACAGTACAGGGTATGAATTGATGCTGGGACATAAACAGTACAGGGTATGAATTAATACTGGGACATAAACAGTACTGGGTATGAATTAATACTAGGACATAAACAGTTCAGGGTATGAATTGATATTGGGACATAAACAGTACAGGGTATGAATTAATACTGGGGCATAAACAGTACTGGGTATGCATTAATACTGGGACATAAACAGTACAGGGTATGAATTAATACGGGGACATAAACAGTACAGGGTATGAATTAATACTGGGACATATACAGTACTGCGTATAAATTAATACTGGGACATAAACAGTACAGGGTATGAATTAATTCTTGGACATAAACAGAACAGGGTATGAATTAATACTGGGACATATACAGTACTGCGTATGAATTAATACTGGGACATAAACAGTACAGGGTATGAATTAATTCTAGGGCATATACAGTACTGCGTATGAATTAATACTGGAACATAAACAGTACAGGGTATGAATTAATACCGGGACATAAACAGTACAGGGTATGAATTAATACATGGACATAAACAGTACATTGTATGTATTAATACTGGGACATAAACAGTACAGGGTATGAATTAACACTGGGATATAAACAGTACAGGATTTGAATTAATACCGGGACATAAACAGTACAGGGTATGAATTAATACTGGGACATAAACAGTACAGGGTATGAATTAATACTGGGGCATAAACAGTACAGGGTATGACTTAATAACGGAACATAAACAGTACAGGGTATGAATTAATACTGGGACAAAAACAGTATAGGGTAGGAATTAATACTGGTACATAAACAGGACTGGGTATGAATTAACACTGGGACATAAACAGTACAGGGTATGAAATAATACCGGGACATATACAGTACAGGGTATGAATTAATACTGGGACATAAACAGTACAGGGTATGAATTAATACTGGGACATATACAGTACAGGGTATCAATAAATACCTGGACATAAATAGTTCAGGGTATGAATTAATACTAGAACATAAACAGTACTGGGTATGAATTAATACTGGGACAAAAACAGTACAGGGTATGAATTAATACTGGGACATAAACAGTACAGGGTATGAATTAATACCGGGACATAAACAGTACAGGGTATGAACTAATACTGGGACATAAACAGTACTGGGTATGAATTAATACTGGGGCATAAACAGTACAGGGCATGAATTAATAACGGAACATAAACAGTTCAGCGTATGAATTAATACTGGGACATAAACAGTACCTGGTATGAATTAATACTGGGACATAAACAGTACAGGGTATCAATGAATACTGGGACATAAACAGTACAGGGTATGAATTAATACTGGGACATAAACAGTACTGGGTATGAATTAATACTGGACATAAACAGTACAGGGTATGAATTAATACTTGGACATAAACAGTACAGGGTATGAATTAATACTGGGGCATAAACAGTACTGGGTATGAATTAATACTGGGACATAAACAGTACAGGGTATGAATTAATACTGGGGCATAAACAGTACAGGGTATGAATTAGTACTGGGACATAAACAGTACAGGGTATGAATTAATACTGGGACATAAACAGTACAGGGTATGAATTGATACTGGGACATAAACATACAGGGTATGAATTAATACTGGGACAGAAACAGTACTGGGTTCGAATCAATACTGTGACATAAACAGTACTGGGTATGAATTATTACTGGGACATAAATAGTTCAGGGTATGAATTGATACTGGGACATAAATAGTTCAGGGTATGAATTAATACTGGGACATAAACAGTACAGGGTATGAATTAATACTAGAACATAAACAGTACAGGGTATGAATTAATACTGGGACATAAACAGTACAGGGTATGAATTGATACTGGGACATAAACATACAGGGTATGAATTAATACTGGGACAGAAACAGTACTGGGTTCGAATCAATACTGTGACATAAACAGTACTGGGTATGAATTATTACTGGGACATAAACAGTATAGGGTAGGAATTAATACTGGTACATAAACAGGACTGGGTATGAATTAACACTGGGACATAAACAGTACAGGGTATGAAATAATACTGGGACATATACAGTACAGGGTAAGAATTAATACTGGGACATAAACAGTACACGGTATGAATTAGTACTGGGACATAAATAGTACAGGGTATGAATTAATACTGGGACATAAACAGTACAGGGTATGAATTAATACTGGGACATAAACAGTACAGGGTAAGAATTAATACTGGGACATAAACAATACAGGGTATGAATTAGTACTGGGACATAAATAGTACAGAGTATGAATTAATACCAGGACATTATACTGAGTATGAACTAATACCAGTACGGAAATGATATATACTTGTACAGGATTTGGAATAATACAATTACACAAACAATACAGGTTATCAATTAATACGTGATTACAAACAATATAGATACATGCATATTAATATTAAGACACAAAAATGCAGGTTATGAATTAATACAAAATCACAAACAAAATAGATATAGATTATTACTGGGACACAAACAACACTGGATATGAATTAATTATATGATACAAACAACACTGGATATGAATTAATTCTATGATACAAACAACACTGGATATGAATTAATTTTGGGATACAAACAACACTGAATATTAATTAATTCTATGCTACAAACAACACTGGATATGAATTAATTCTCTGATACAAACAACACTGGATATGAATTAATTCTATGATACAAACAACACTGGATATGAATTAATTCTATGTTACAAACAACACTGGATATGGATTAATTCTATATTACAAACAACACTGGATATGAATAAATTCTATGATACAAACAACACTGGATATGAATTAATTCTATGATACAAACAACACTGGATATGAATTAATTTTGGGATACAAACAACACTGGATATTAATTAATTCTATGATACAAACAACACTTGGTATGAATTAATACACTTCCACACATACAATATTATATGTACATTAATACCAGGACAATAATAAAACCGTTTTCACAAACAGTACAGGTTATAAATTAATAATAGGACACAAATACCACTGGTATGAAATATTTCTAGAACACAGAAAATACTGGTATAGAATATTTTCAGGACACAAACATCACTTGGTATGAATTATTGTACAATAATAACTGCCAAAATAAGAAACACTATATAATGATATATATGTATTATATAAACAATAACATAAAATACAATCTGGACCAAATATTTAGGATGTGAATATTACAACAGTGTTTTCTTAAACGACTTGATTGTTTTCCTGTTGTTTGTTTGTTTACTCATCACTGGTCATCACGATGTCTGTTATCGACCTGTAGGTACTGATGAATTTGATGAAATTGGTAAAATCTGTTTTGTTTTCGTTCAAATTTAAGATAATAAATACCATAGAATGCTTAACGAAAAAATTGCGCTGGATTCATTAGGATTGAATAGGAAATATGAACCGCATCACGCGAAATAAAAGCTTACATCTGCGAGCTTTGTTACTCAGCCTCAGTAACGAGATAGCGACAGGGGAAGGGAGACAACTTCTACTTCAGTGGTTGCTATGGTAGCCAGTTGTATAGCATCTTTGCAATTATTGTATAAATTCAGGATCAGTTCACAGTGACGTTTGATAACAAAATTGTGAACTGTCAGTTTCTCAGTTTGGCGTATTAAGCCTTGGATTAAATGTACAGTAAATAGCATAGGGAGTTCAGGGTTAAAATAAAAATCGAAAAACTCGGAATCACCCTTACTAATACTTAGTAGCAATTCATAGTCTTTGTTTTTTATAAGACAATTGTGATAGGAATATATTTTTATATTTCAATGTCACTTTCCTATAATTGTTTCGATAATCTGTTCAATATTAACGAAAAATTTATGCTAATTCAATGCATAACGTTATATATAGACAATTATGTCGTCCATGACGTTGAAAATCACCCCAAAAAATATACCGAGGTATGCTATTTACACACTATGGACCTTTGTCGCGGTGGATACGGTGTTACGTAGACCCGATAGAGTAATGTTAACCGAGGTCGCAGTTAATGGTGATATCGTTCTGCCAGCTCCATAACACCAAGTAAAAATATACTATTTACCGAATTTCTGACTTAATTTTACATTTCGTCTATAATGGAGTCTTGTAAATTAATTATATTAACTTCACAATTCGTTACATTTATACTAATGTCTGGTAAACTGTTTTTATTGCCTTTAGGTCTTTTTAAGAAAAAAATCTTGTTCTGGAGTATAAACTTCAATGGGTTTTGGGACAACATTTAATGAACTGCAAAGCATTCCATAACCAATTGAGGTTTATACCTAATGAACTACAATAAAACAAGATGCATTCCTTATCTTTTCATTCAGATTGATTCGGATTTTTGGGGTAATTTCTAAAATATTGGACTTGTGAAAGTATATGCAGCCAAGGTGCCAAGACGTGTGACGCCATCATTCTATGTGACGTTATCCCGATGATGTTCATAGCTGTTTATTGCCGATAACAACAAACACGGTTATTCAATCTGAAACCTATAACAAAAGCCAAGTTGTAAACAGTTCGAATAAAGATCCAATTCCTGCACTACTTCACTGATGTATTTATACACCAACTGGAAAGTTCCTCGAATATAACCTTCAACTTGTTGGTAGGTATATTGAGTCCAAGTTCACTAGAAATATAAATATTAACTGCTGACGTTTAGGTCCGTTTATAGCTTGTCATATGATCGTAATACATTTAGTGTATAGCACTCTTGTCATATTCACAGAAACCGTCTTTGAAAAATGTTCAAAATAACACATTCAGAGGTTGTCTCCCCTCTAATATGATTTTGATGTAGGAACTACTCTGTGAATCAGTAGGGTAGATTTTGGTATTTCCTATATTTATAACGTTTATACTCTAGTCAATGTTTACACAACCAATAGCCCCAGGCAGCAAATAGGAGCAACCCGTTTAACATCATGGGACGCCGCACGAAATAAACAAAACGGCTTTACAATATCGAACAGCTTAGTTCTATGTTATTTGAACAGTACAAGCGACTAGAATCGGTAGGTGAAATATAGACAAGACAAAGTTTTGATGGAGCTCTACCAATTTAACTTCACCACAGAGATCGGTTAATATTCCCACAAAGATTTGTCAACCTTGCTGCGTATATTTGTAAACATTACCTGACAAACTGATATACTGTACATTGCCACAAAATTGTGATGAATTCCATCCTTTAGATTTTTTCTTGGATGTGCCCAAAATTTGCATGGCGGGTGTTGTCGATGAAGTAGAAGACGCTTGTTCTCCCGGAACACCTGTGCTTATTCTCAAGTACTATTTTTTCAATGGTCTACGTGTAAAATTTTGCTCGGTTCACATTTTGCCCCTAGTTTAAGAATTTTGAGTTTGGGTAATGGTTTTGTTAACATTTTGGTAATCTCTGTTTTCTAGTGTTGGTGAAATTACCAAATATCATTTTGTAAACTTTAACACCGATGTGGGTAGCCTGTAGTATATACTAAAATTTTCTTTTACGGTTTTGTTCCCCTCTCTCTTCCATTATATTTAATTACGAAGCGATACGACGATAACATATAAAGTCACTTGGGTCCATTTTAAAGTGTTGTCACACCGAAATGACATGTCCCAAGGTACTGCGTCGGTATAGGGTCTACTTTGCACACTTACTCTGAGGGGGTTCATGGGTGACCATAAACTGTCTGGAAGTAACTGAGGGGGTTCATAGGTGACCATAAACTGTTTGGAAGTAACTGAGGGGTTCATGGGTGACCATAAACTGTCTGGAAGTAACTGAGGGGTTCATGGGTGACCATAAACTGTCTGGAAGTAACTGAGGGGTTCATGGGTGACCATAAACTTTCTGGAAGTACATTACGACACATGGATTGATCGGTGAGTACACTCTACATAATTATTGTCATTATGGTTCATCCAAAATAATGTTTTAAAGCGAACGAATCATAATTAAACTTCTCATCATAGTTAATTAGCGCAAGTTAACGGACTGCCCGTGTCTTCACTATTACTGTGCAACCTCTCTCTGTTGTATAATTACCCTTCATCCTCCTCGCTTTCTAGGATAAAACAACTACAGTCGCATGCTGAATCAGTTTTACACTATACAGTACGGTGCCTTAATGCCTGACTTTGTTTATGGAAGGATTTTGTCAATATTTAGTTATTTTCTACAGAATTTTCCGTAGATTTTTCTCATAATATTTGTTTAATTTTCCGTCGTGTATTTATGGAGAAAGGTGGAGTTATCTACTCATGTGACGCCATTTCTCTATATAATGTTACCAAATTGACGTCAAAATGGCGACCCAAAAATTAATGTTGTAAATAAATTATGAATTCTTTGTCCATACACAACAGAAAACAGTGCAAATGTCATGAGATGAAGCAGGTAACAATTGTCCATACGCAAACACAAATTTCATCAAAAATGATTCATAAACGAAGTCAGGAAAATTCTTTGAAAAAAAAAGAATATTTAGCAATATAAACAAATATTTTCATACTTCTGTCACGTTACTGTTTTGTCATATATCAGCAGATAAGTGGATAAGCTAACAGCGGCCATGGAAGAGAAACAAGATAGCTTCCACTTTATTTTTTTGAATGGGCTTTGACTGTAAAATGGATTTGTTAAAATGACCAAATTATATTACTACGCGGTGTGTAATGGGTCTATTGTATAAGCTTGCTCGTTTGGACATCTAACAGACACACCTAGATACTGGGAGTAATGTAGGTCTATGTTGAATACGGAAACAATATACTGTTACACCAAGAGTAGGTAATCAACATGGATGTGTGGAGATACAGGTCGTAACTAGGACGTAACTAGGCTGTATGACGTCAGTTTACAAACAGTAAACAAACTTGATATACACCCGTGATATCATATCCCCAATAGTGCATTTTTAGAAATGTTGAATCAATACCAATCGAAACGAGGCAAGGACATTCCCGGAAATGCAATAATTTGTTCTTTTAAGCGTTTTCAACAACAGTTAAACATTATAAGCGTACTGTAAACGGTGTTGTACTCCTATAGGATGCTTCTGTCTCTTTTGTGTTGTTTTCCTATTTTAACTCACCGGATCTTTAAATAGATTGGAAATGATAACCGTCTCGATGTACTGAACACCGTGGATTACCAATGAAAGCAGATACGCTTGTTGGTCATGTAATGTAACCTTGAAAGTATCAATGATATGAATGCATTGCACGCCATTTATAGACCAGTTAATGTTATTGGGCCTTTCACATTGTTTCAAGAAAGCTTGTTTTGGTGACTCATGAGCTTGATAGTCAAATCACATATAACGACACCAGGGTAGCAGGCTAGTCGTAGATAAACATAATTATTAATAACAATAATTCTTTTAAACCGTTTTGCCACAACCTTAAATGTCGTCTCGAAGCGGTTCACAAATTATCATTTGTGGTTATAGGGCCTTTGCAACCAGCAAATATCGTTCTCAACTTCCTGGGAAACATACAACCGGTGCTGCCAATTCGGCGCTCACAAATAGCACTCTACAACTTCTTGCACTGCCCATCCACATACTCATTTACAGCTGAGTAGACTGGACCAAGCGGCATCAAGTATCTTGTTCAATGATACAACACAAGTGCCGTGGCCAGGACACGAACTCGCAACCCTTTGATCACGATATACATATGATAATTGTATTGTTCATGTTCATAAAGAACACGTAACACACACATGTGCTGCACCTCTTAAATTTAGCAATAGAAACAGTATGCCGAAAAAAATGAATTAAACTGCATCATACAGCTGTGTCGTCCTCCTAGGACTCTTCAGTGATGCTAGGGGCCAAAAGGTAGGAATCCAAAATTTCTAAACTAATGTAGAAGTAGAAAGGTCAGGTGCGTAAAACCCCTTTAATTTATTAATTTAGAAGTAAATTTAAACTAGTTCTGTATAATTTTAAATCGTGTACTACGAAAATGTGTATATTAAGTACCGTGCCAATACTCATTGAGATTAACTGTGGCTTATTAAGCTATTACGCTCAAAAGAAGTTACATGTTTGAAATATTAAGCAAATTTAAAAAAAAAAAACTAGGTCACTGTGACCTATTTTTTGACAATGGACATTTGTTTATGATCTGTTTAAAATTGTACTGTTTAGGAATTGCACAATGCATCAAAATTATAAAGAAAGGTTAAAAAGATATCAGTTAATTTTATCAAAGTAGGGCCTGTTATGAATTTGACCCCCTACTTTGACCCCCACATAAATCGTTAAGCGCTCCGACCTGACCTTAATTTCAGACTATACAAAAAATAAAATGTATCGGTGATAGCCACCAGAAGGCCAAAATGACACTCCTCCTTTATCATAACACGTGCCCCAACCCCCGTAGCCCAATGGTTACAGACCTGCGTCAGAATCTGTTCATGACCGAGTCGGTCCCATTGTCGAATTTGTCCGAGATCTTGCTGATATGCAGTAGTCTACAAACGAAGTTCCATCACAATCTGTCGAATGGCGAATTCCAGTGATCAGTCAAGCGCCGAAAAAAAGGATGTGATTTTGGTCTTTTTTGAACCCATAGACTACACAATGTCAGCATAATGGTCGAATCGACCATATTTATATTCTATTAATTTAAAATACAACAAGTACCAACGTCGTGAAAGAGATGCCTCACAATACCACGTTGAGCCGATGACATTTTAAAAGTTTGTCAGAAGTAAAGAAGATTCAGGACTATAATATGTGTTTGTAGACTGTGCTTCCTCACGGCTAATACCATCGACAAGAGGGACGGTAGTCATTGTGGTATATTGTGCTTCCTTACGGCTAATACCATCGACAAGAGGGAGGGTAGTCATTGAGGTAGACTGTGCTTCCTTACGGCTAATACCATCGACAAGAGGGAGGGTAGTCATTGAGGTAGACTGTGCGTCCCTACGGCTAATAAAATCGACAAGAGGGAGGGTAGTCATTGAGGTAGACTGTGCGTCCCTACGGCTAATAAAATCGACAAGAGGGAGGGTAGTCATTGAGGTAGACTGTGCTTCCCTACGGCTAATACCATCGACTAGTGGGAGGGTAGTCATTGTGGTAGACTGTGCTTTCTGACGGCTAATACCATCGACAAGAGGGAGGGTAGTCATTGTGGTAGACTGTGCTTCCTTACGATTTATACCATCAACAAGAGGGTGGGTAATCATTCTAGAAGACTGTGCTTCCTTACGGCTAATACCATCGACAAGAGGGAAGGTAGTCTTTCTGGTAGACTGTGCTTCTTTGTGGCTAATACCATCGACAAGAGGGAGGGTAGTCATTTTGGTAGACTGTGCTTCCTTACGGCTAATACCATCGACAAGAGGGAGGGTAGTCATTTTGGTAGACTGTGCTTCCTTACGGCTAATACCATCGACAAGAGGGACGGTAGTCATTGTGGTAGACTGTGCTTCCTTACGGCTAATACCATCGACAAGAGGGAGGGTAGTCATTGTGGTAGACTGTGCTTCCTTACGGCTAATACCATCGACAAGAGGTAAAGTAGTCATTCTAGTAGACTGTGCTTCCTTACGGCTAATACCATCGACAAGAGGGAAGGTAGTCATTTTGGTAGACTGTGCTTCCTTACGGCTAATACCATCGACAAGAGGGAGTGTAGTCATTTTGGTAGACTGTGCTTCCTTACGGCTAATACCATCGACAAGAGGGAAGGGCCATTTTGGTAGATTGTGCTTTCCTAAGGATAATACCATCGACTAAAGGAACGATAGACATTATGAAATTTTATATAATGTCTACTGCATACAAATAACAACAGAAAGCCAATCAAATGAATATTTTCGTCAATTTTAAATAGCTTTAGCAATAGATGAACGGGTAGCAATATTAAAGGACAAATGTCAGTAGAACCAGAGGACAGATGTCAGTAGAACCAGAGGACAGATGTCAGTAGAACCAGAGGACAGATGTCAGTAGAACCACAGGACAGATGTCAGTAGAACCAGAGGACAGATGTCAGTAGAACCGGAGGACAGATGTCAGTAGAACCGGAAGACAGATGTCAGTAGAACCAGAGGACAGATGTCAGTAGAACCAGAGGACAGATGTCAGTAGAACCAGAGGACAGATGTCAGTAGAACCAGAGGACAGATGTCAGTAGAACCAGAGGACAGATGTTAGTAGAACCAGAGGACAGATGTCAGTAGAACCGGAGGACAGATGTCAGTAGAACCAGAGGACAGATGTCAGTAGAACCAGAGGACAGATGTCAGTAGAACCGGAGGACAGATGTCAGTAGAACCAGAGGACAGATGTCAGTAGAACTAGAGGACAGATGTCAGTAGAACTAGAGGACAAAAGTCAGTAAAACCAGAGGACAGATGTCAGTAGAACTAGAGGACAGATGTCAGTAGAACCAGAGGACAGATGTCAGTAGAACCAGAGGACAGATGTCAGTAGAACAAGAGGACAGATGTCAGTAGAACCAGAGGACAGATGTCAGTAGAACCAGAGGACAGATGTCAGTAGAACCAGAGGACAGATATCAGTAGAACCAGAGGACAGATGTCAGTAGAACCAGAGGACAGATATCAGTAGAACCAGAGGACAGATGTCAGTAGAACCGGAGGACAGATGTCAGTAGAACCAGAGGACAGATGTCAGTAGAACCGGAGGACAGATGTCAGTAGAACCGGAAGACAGATGTCAGTAGAACTAGAGGACAAAAGTCAGTAAAACCAGAGGACAGATGTCAGTAGAACAAGAGGACACATGTCAGTAGAACCAGAGAACAGATGTCAGTAGAACCAGAGGACAGATGTCAGTAGAACCAGAGGACAGATGTCAGTAGAACAAGAGGACAGATGTCAGTAGAACCAGAGGACAGATGTCAGTAGAACCAGAGGACAGATGTCAGTAGAACCAGAGGACAGATGTCAGTAGAACCAGAGGACAGATGTCAGTAGAACCAGAGGACAGATGTCAGTAGAACAAGAGGACAGATGTCAGTAGAACCAGAGGACAGATGTCAGTAGAACCAGAGGACAGATGTCAGTAGAACCAGAGGACAGATGTCAGTAGAACCAGAGGACAGATGTCAGTAGAACCGGAGGACAGATGTCAGTAGAACCAGAGGACAGATGTCAGTAGAACCAGAGGACAGATGTCAGTAGAACCGGAGGACAGATGTCAGTAGAACTAGAGGACAAAAGTCAGTAAAACCAGAGGACAGATGTCAGTAGAACAAGAGGACAGATGTCAGTAGAACCAGAGAACAGATGTCAGTAGAACCAGAAGACAGATGTCAGTAGAACCAGAGGACAGATGTCAGTAGAACCAGAGGACAGATGTCAGTAGAACCAGAGGACAGATGTCAGTAGAACCAGAGGACAGATGTCAGTAGAACCAGAAGACAGATGTCAGTAGAACCAGAGGACAGATGTCAGTAGAACCAGAGGACAGATGTCAGTAGAACCAGAGGACAGATGTCAGTAGAACCAGAGGACAGATGTCAGTATAAAACTGTATATAACTCAGTAAGGGACCCACAGTACATAACTATCATACTCAAAACTTTGTAATGAAAATATAACACAAAGACATCGGAAGTAAACCAGTCGACATTTAATGTCATAGAGTTCCTACTAAAATGTTCAAAATATGAAATAAATTTGTTAATCTTCATAAAACATACATATGGCGATTTACAACAGGAAGAAAAGCGCTAGCTTTGCTATATAGAAATATCATACATAAATGATAGGCGTCGTCTCAAGACACTAACGAACAGAAAGTACAATCAACACTGGTCAATGGTGGTGGTTGGTTAGCTTTGTAAGCCGTCCAAACAGTGCTGATCCTAAACTAACAATGCTTTTTTATAGCTCAAAATATTGTAACACAGTCGAAATATCTTTAGCTTTATCAATACACAAGAAACTATTATATCAATCTTTGTTTATATTCGTAAATGAGTTACATTCTTACCATTTAAGGACCCAGTTTTCCGAGCTTTACTGGCTTATTAAATAACATTACACATTATACAAAACATATTTATGTTCATTCGATTTGTCAAAATTGAAATAAAGCATTATATATCTAGTTTCACAATGATAAACTCTATTGAAGAAAACGTTTACCGTTTAATATCATCATTATATTTAACGAGTATGGTAGGATACCGTTATTAGCAAAATTTATGATAACAAAAAATTACTTATCAAGTATGCACAGGAAAAATGGAAATACCGAAATATTGTACCACTAGGAACGAAGATAGAACGATAGCATACTTAATTTCGGTCACTTTCAAAATAAAAGTTTATACCGAAAACGACTATATTCCAAAGTGAGCTTTTGTAAGATCAGTTTTTTTCATGAAGTATGGCCAAATTTTGAAAGAACTGCTTAGTCAACAAAGGTTCAATATGATGCAAGTATCGCCCCCCCCCCACCCCCCACCCCCCCCAAAAAGCCATTGGAGTCCTCATCTAATAAACATACATTTCAGCTGTAAGTGTGCTTATTGGAAAATTGATAGATCGACATTAGTCATAAATAACTTTGATCAGGTGTTGAGAATCGTGCGTCTAATAACGAAAATGCTTTTGATGAAAATAATTAAACTTGAAAGAAACATGTTTTTGCTATTTTGAATAATGAAATTTTCAAGTTTTGTCCTTTGTTTATTAGCCAGTTAGTTAAAGCTGGGCCCGAGTTTGTAGATCTACTAGAATATAGTTATTGTTTTATTTGATAAAAGTTTTTTCCCGTACATGCAACCTTAACAAACATTTGCCTTCTTAACTTCCATATTTGGATGAATATGAACAAATATTGCGTAATCATTTATAATAATAATATGCGTTAGACGCATCACATGTCAAGCTAACAATATAATGTTATACAAAAGATGAAAAGTTAATACGACGCATGCGCATTGTTGTCAGACATACATCATGCTATATAATATTACATTAAAACACCAAACAGAATAAATTATGCCAAAAATATTCAAATCTATGTTATATATTCAATTGCATTTCTAAAATATACAATTTATAGCTACTCCTACATGTAACAAGGCACGGTTGATATGGTAGCAATGAAGTATTTAATATGACACAATCATGACGTCATCAATTTATGATGACGCAAAACAGTTGTTTTCAATGTAACATGAACTACCACTGCCGTCGCCTCTCTTTTTACACTCTTTCTTAGGAAAGATATCCAGGGTGCTAAATAATCAATCTGGTAAAGATATGAAATGTATATGCTTAACTGGTTCTTCCAAAATGTATTCCTTTGGGAAAGCCCGGACATAAAGTAAATCATTCCCGTCATCAGCTGGATCAATGATAGTAAGGAACTCGTTGGATACGAATATGAAATTGGGAAAAGAATTTACTGCGGTATATTTCCATGCGATTAAATTAACATGTCGCCTGTTTTAGATCTACTTATGTAAGAAAAGTTACCTAGTTACAATTTATGTTGCCATACCAACCGAAACGTATCGTAAATATTAAGACAAATTTGCTGAATAACCAATCTTTTTCCCAAAAGAACTTCATTTGAGTTAAACATATTTACATATAATAAACAAATTTTATCACAGAGTACCGTTCTAATGTTAAGAAAGATGAAATTATAATTATCAAAATTGATGTCATTGCATACTGTATTAGAGCGATGTCTTGTTGATATCGCTCAGTGTCCAAGGCAGCCGCTCTTACCATGAAGTTATTTTTCATCCGTTAGCATTGAAGCAACGGATAACATCGTTAAATGTGTTTAGATTGTACAATGGCATATATAATACGTCCATATGTTCACAAACTCAGAAGTTCTCCATGGTATTCAATCAAAATATTAATAATTAATATCGTTCTGTGCACCTGTTGGGCCTTGCTCTTTCTATTGCAAATGTGTAAGAACTTCTCATAAACACCTGTATATGTCTTTCGTACTTTCGCACGTTTCACATATTACGTCACAACACCAAATAAATCTGCATTTACAGTTTTCTCTCACGTGCACAGTTTCCTTCTCAAAGCCTCTGTGACAACACAATAGGTCACACCCACCTACTCCCATGGAAGACGGATCACAAATCCTACCGCGCGTGCCCAATGAACCGTGTTTCCGGTTCCGCTTACAGAAGTTTGGCGAGTTCTCTGAATATATAAGATCAAGAGAATTCTGTGGTTTAATCGTGTCTTCCTCCGGCTGGACACCTTTTCCATCGTTCGTTCCTATCACCTTTATTGCTCCATCAAACTTCTCTTTTAATGCCAATCCAACCTGACGAAAAATCGGCATTTTCAACCAACAAGTTTTCAACGTGCAAGATCCAGACAGACCGTGGCATTTACACTCTGACCGCATGTCGCCTTTCACAGCCTGGTAACAAGAAGAAACACAAATAAATCTTAATGCTTTCAAATCAGTTTTGAAATTTGATTAATGAATATTTGTCTGCCATCATTTCGTATTTTTTAACGAAAGTATCGTGCAAGACAATGCTAACGTGACACGATTGAATTGTTAACATTGCATGATGTCATGACGTCATTATATTGTTGTCGTGACGTCATTATATTGTTGTCAGCTCGTCAGTTGTGTCATACCCTAGGGGGTGACCGAGAACTCTTGAACAGGTAAAAGAGGAGAAAACATGTGGATGATTGGAGAAAATCTACATTTTCTGTCAGAAATCTTAAAAACAAAACGGATTTATTACGTATGGGATCTACATACACGACTTTTCATTTAGGTATAAAATATTAAATTCAAATTAGTCCAAAATGTATTTGTTTTTTTAATTTTCATGACTCGATTAAAATTTAAACCCTGATCATTATGTGGAGAATTGATATAAACGACAAACTTGTTATTTATCCACGTTGTCCATAACATCATATCAATAAAATGTGTTAAAACCACGTGAAAATACGTTGTGTATATTATTAATGAAGCATCTTATCTTGATGATTTTTTTTTTATTTTCCAAGCGTTCAATATCTAATATGTCAACATCTGATTGACCAAACTCAGTACAATGTGTCGGGGACGAATGCTATGCTGTGAGCCCTCGGCGTGGCATTTCACTGCAATAGCACTCCAAACCCGGCGTCAGATTCTCAAGGAGGGACACACGCCAACACGCATGTAACTTTTCTCAGTTTACACACACACCTAGATACGTCCTTATATGGACTCGAATGTTAACTAGACCGTTAAACAAACATATAGCCGATCTCTACTACACTACAACCCATATCCTGATGATTGACAGATTGTTCATCCGAGATTAAGTGCTGTTGAACTCCGGTAGATGTGATGAACTCATCGTTTGAAATGGTCTAGGTTACGCCGTTTTATCCGGAACTTAAACACCTACATAAGATTGCTTCCATTTACAACTTTAATGCATTCCGCACCAGAACCTCAGAGAAAATATTTCTGAATATGCATCACAGCTCAAAGGAATTAAAATATTTGGTATTTTTAGAAGTGGTTTGTTACGAGTGTGATAACAAGCACACTTGACAATGTTGAGCAGTTGACTTGCTTTGATAGGACGATCAAAAGACGTGTCCCATTCGGCCCACACCAAACACAAATACTGCAGCAATGGCAGAGATACATCCAACGACGCCGTGTGTAGGCCGAACGTAGGTAGCGGAATTAGCGCGGTGAATCATGTGTAATAGACATCCTGTTAGGGTTCAGATCATCCCTCTTTCAGATATGTTAAATACTCTTTATGTATTTAAAAAAAATAGATCCATTAGGAACATATTAAGTATACGTCTGACCTTCTATTCAAAGAGGTTGCATAATCTGAAGAATTCCAGTCCTTATGATACAAAGCTCTATCAAATACACACAAACCATTGTTGAATCTAAAAAAAATTAGATAGACTTTTCTTATGAACATTCAAAGGGTAAGCAAAACGGAAAATCTTAACAGTCATTAAATCTTTTTTAAATCTTTTTTAGAATGAATTGTAAATAAAGATACATTACATTTACCGTATACCTGTATGTGTTATCTACCTTATACCTGTATGTGTTATCTACCGTATACCTGTATGTGTTATCTACCTTACACCTATATGTGTTATCTACCTTACACCTATATGTGTTATCTACCGTATACCTGTATGTGTTATCTACCGTATACCTGTATGTGTTATCTACCGTATACCTGTATGTGTTATCTACCTTACACCTATATGTGTTATCTACCTTACACCTGTATGTGTTATCTACCTTAAACTTGTATGTGTTATCTACCTTACACCTATATGTGTTATCTACCTTACACCTGTATG
Organism: Mimachlamys varia; assembly: GCA_947623455.1. Lineage (NCBI taxonomy): Eukaryota > Metazoa > Mollusca > Bivalvia > Pectinida > Pectinidae > Mimachlamys > Mimachlamys varia. The sequence goes on from OX392543.1 coordinate 28,411,100, forward strand.
TGTTATCTACCTTACACCTGTATGTGTTATCTACCTTACACCTATATGTGTTATCTACCTTACACCTGCATGTGTTATCTACCTTACACCTGTATGTGTTATCTACCTTACACCTATATGTGTTATCTACCTTACACCTGTATGTGTTATCTACCGTATACCTGTATGTGTTATCTACCTTACACCTGTATGTGTTATCTACCGTATACCTGTATGTGTTATCTACCGTATACCTGTATGTGTTATCTACCGTATACCTGTATGTGTTATCTACCGTATACCTTTATGTGTTATCTACCGTATACCTGTATGTGTTATCTACCGTATACCTGTATGTGTTATCTACCGTATACCTGTATGTCTTATCTACCGTATACCTGTATGTGTTATCTACCTTACACCTGTATGTGTTATCTACCGTATACCCGTATGTGTTATCTACCTTACACCTGTATGTGTTATCTACCGTATACCTGTATGTGTTATCTACCGTATACCTGTATGTGTTATCTACCGTATACCTATATGTGTTATCTACCGTATACCTATATGTGTTATCTACCATAAACCTGTATGTGTTATCTACCGTAAACCTGTATGTGTTATCTACCGTATACCTGTATGTGTTATCTACCATACACCTGTATGTGTTATCTACCGTATACCTGTATGTGTTATCTACCATATACCTGTATGTGTTATCTACCATACACCTGTATGTGTTATCTACCGTATACATGTATGTGTTATCTACCGTAAACCTATATGTGTTATCTACCATATACCTGTATGTGTTATCTACCGTAAACCTGTATGTGTTATCTACCGTATACCTGTATGTGTTATCTACCATACACCTGTATGTGTTATCTACCGTATACCTGTATGTGTTCTCTACCGTATACCTGTATGTGTTATCTACCTTACACCTGTATGTGTTATCTACCTTACACCTGTATGTGTTATCTACCTTACACCTGTATGTGTTCTCTACCGTATACCTGTATGTGTTATCTACCTTACACCTGTATGTGTTCTCTACCGTATACCTGTATGTGTTATCTACCTTACACCTGTATGTGTTCTCTACCGTATACCTGTATGTGTTATCTAACTTACACCTGTATGTGTTCTCTACCGTATTCCTGTATGTGTTATCTACCTTACACCTGTATGTGTTCTCTACCGTATACCTGTATGTGTTATCTACCTTACACCTGTATGTGTTCTCTACCGTATACCTGTATGTGTTATCTACCTTACACCTGTATGTGTTCTCTACCGTATACCTATATGTGTTATCTACCTTACACCTGTATGTGTTATCTACCTTACACCTGTATGTGTTATCTACCTTACACCTGTATGTTTTATCTACCTTACACCTGTATGTGTTCTCTACCTCACACCTGTATGTGTTATCTACCTTACACCTGTATGTGTTATCTACCTTATACCTGTATGTGTTATCTACCTTATACCTGTATGTGTTATCTACCTTACACCTGTATGTGTTCTCTACCTCACACCTGTATGTGTTATCTACCTTACACCTGTATGTGTTATCTACCTTTGCACCTGTATGTGTTATCTACCTTACACCTGTATGTGTTATCTACCTTACACCTGTATGTGTTCTCTACCTCACACCTGTATGTGTTATCTACCTTACACCTGTATGTGTTATCTACCTTACACCTGTATGTGTTATCTACCTTACACCTGTATGTTTTATCTACCTTACACCTGTATGTGTTCTCTACCTCACACCTGTATGTGTTATCTACCTTACACCTGTATGTGTTATCTACCTTACACCTGTATGCGTTATCTACCTTATACCTGTATGTGTTATCTACCTTATACCTGTATGTGTTATCTACCTTACACCTGTATGTGTTCTCTACCTCACACCTGTATGTGTTATCTACCTTACACCTGTATGTGTTATCTACCTTTGCACCTGTATGTGTTATCTACCTTACACCTGTATGTGTTATCTACCTTACACCTGTATGTGTTCTCTACCTCACACCTGTATGTGTTATCTACCTTACACCTGTATGTGTTATCAACCTTACACCTGTATGTGTTATCTACCTTATACCTGTATGTGTTATCTACCTTACACCTGTATGTGTTCTCTACCTCACACCTGTATGTGTTATCTACCTTACACCTGTATGTGTTCTCTACCGTATACCTGTATGTGTTATCTACCTTACACCTGTATGTGTTATCTACTTTACACCTGTATGTGTTATCTACCTTACACCTGTATGTGTTATCTACCGTATACCTGTATGTGTTATCTACCATACACCTGTATGTGTTATCTACCTTACACCTGTATGTGTTATCTACCGTATACCTGTATGTGTTATCTACCTTACACCTGTATGTGTTATCTACCATACATCTGTATGTGTTATCTACCTTACACCTGTATGTGTTATCTACCTTACACCTGTATGTGTTATCTACCTTACACCTGTATGTGTTATCTACGTTACACTTGTATGTGTTATCTACCTTACCGTACTCCTGTATGTGTTGTCTACCATACACCTGTATGTGTTATCTACCTTACAATTGTATGTGTTATCTACCTCAAACTTGTATGTGTTATCTACCTTACACCTATATGTGTTTTCTACTTTACACCTGTATGTGTTATCTACCTTAAACTTGTATGTGTTATCTACCTTACACCTATATGTGTTTTCTACTTTACACCTGTATGTGTTATCTACCTTACACCTGTATGTGTTGTCTACCGTACACCTGTATGTGTTATCTACCTTACACCTATATGTGTTATCTACCTTAAACTTGTATGTGTTATCTACCTTACACCTATATGTGTTATCTACCTAAGACCTGTATGTGTTATCTATCTTACACCTGTATGTGTTATCTACCGTACACATGTATGTGTTATCTACCTAACCTTACACCTGTATGTGTTATCTACCTTACACCTGTATGTGTTTTCTACCTGACACCTGTATGTGTTATCTACCTTACACCTGTATGTGTTATCTACCTTACATCTGTATGTGATTTCTACCTGACACCTGTATGTGTTATCTACCTTACACCTGTATGTGTTATCTACCTTACACCTGTATGTGTTATCTACCTTACACCTGTATGTATTATCTACCTTACACCTGTATGTGTTATCTACCTTACACCTGTATGTGTTATCTACCTTACACCTGTATGTGTTTTCTACCTGACACATGTATGTGTTATCTACCTTACACCTATATGTGTTTTCTACCTTACACCTGTATGTGTTATCTACCTTACCGTACTCCTGTATGTGTTTTCTATCTTACACTAGTATGTGTTATCTACCGTACGGTACATATGTATGTGTTATCTACCTTACCGTAAACCTGTATGTGCTTTCTTCCTCACACCTGTATGTGTTATCTACCGTTTACTTGTATGTGTTAACTACCGTACACCTGTATGTGTTATCTACCTTACACTTGTATGTGTTATCTACCTTACACTTGTATGTGTTATCTACCGTTCACTTGTATGTGTTATCTACCTAACCGTATTCCTGTATGTGTTGTCTACCTTACACCTGTATGTGTTTTCTACCTTACACCTGCATGTGTTATCTACCTTACCGTACTCCTGTATGTGTTATCTACCTAACCTTACACCTGTATGTGTTATCTACCTTACACCTGCATGTGTTATCTACCTTACACCTGTATGTGTTATCTACCTTACACCTGTATGTGTTATCTACCTTACACCTGTATGTATTATCTACCTTACACCTGTATGTGTTATCTACCTTACACCTGTATGTGTTATCTACCTTACACCTGTATGTGTTTTCTACCTGACACATGTATGTGTTATCTACCTTACACCTATATGTGTTTTCTACCTTACACCTGTATGTGTTATCTACCTTACCGTACTCCTGTATGTGTTTTCTATCTTACACTAGTATGTGTTATCTACCGTACGGTACATATGTATGTGTTATCTACCTTACCGTAAACCTGTATGTGCTTTCTTCCTCACACCTGTATGTGTTATCTACCGTTTACTTGTATGTGTTAACTACCGTACACCTGTATGTGTTATCTACCTTACACTTGTATGTGTTATCTACCTTACACTTGTATGTGTTATCTACCGTTCACTTGTATGTGTTATCTACCTAACCGTATTCCTGTATGTGTTGTCTACCTTACACCTGTATGTGTTTTCTACCTTACACCTGCATGTGTTATCTACCTTACCGTACTCCTGTATGTGTTATCTACCTAACCTTACACCTGTATGTGTTATCTACCTTACACCTGCATGTGTTATCTACCTTACCGTACTCCTGTATGTGTTATCTATCTTACACTTGTATGTGTTATCTACCTAACCTTACACCTGTATGTGTTATTTACCTTACACCTGTATGTGTTATCTACCTTACACCTGTATGTGATTTCTACCTTACCGTACACCTGTATGTGTTATCTACCTTACACTTTTATGTGATTTCTACCTTACCTTACACCTGTGTGTGTTATCTACCTTACCTTACACTGTTATGTGTTATCTACCTTACACCTGTGTGTGGTATCTACCTTTCACCTGTATGTGTTATCTACCGAACATCTGTATGTATTATTTACCGTACACCTGTATGTGTTATCTTCCTTCCACCTGTATGTGTTATCTACCTTAAACCTATATGTGTTATCTACCTTACATCTGTATGTGTTATCTACCTTACACCTGTATGTGTTATCTACCTTACACCTGTATATGATTTCTACCTTACCTTACACCTGTATGTGTTATTATCTACCATACTGTACACTGATATATAGACTTACAATTCTGTACACTGATATATAGACCTACCATACTGTACACTGATATATAGACCTACCATACTGTACACTGATATATAGACCTACCATACTGTACACTGATATATAGACCTACCATACTGTACACTGATATATAGACCTACCATACTGTACACTGATATATAGACTTACCATACTGTACACTGATATGTAGACCTACCATACTGTACACTGATATATAGACCTACCATACTGTACACTGATATATAGACCTACCATACTGTACACTGATATATAGACCTACCATACTGTACACTGATATATAGACCTACCATACTGTACACTGATATATAGACCTACCATACTGTACACTGATATATAGACTTACCATACTGTACACTGATATAAAGACCTACCATACTGTACACTGATATATAGACCTACCATACTGTACACTGATATATAGACCTACCATACTGTACACTGATATATAGACCTACCATACTGTACACTGATATATAGACCTACCATACTGTACACTGATATATAGACCTACCATACTGTGCACTGATATATAGACGTACCATACTGTACACTGATATATAGACCTACCATACTGTACACTGATATATAGACCTACCACACTGTACACTGATATATAGACCTACCATACTGTACACTGAAATATAGACCTACCATAGTGTACACTGATATATAGACTTACCATACTGTACACTGATATATAGACCCACCATACTGTACACTGATATATAGACCTACCATACTGTACACTGATATATAGACCTACCATAGTGTACACTGATATATAGACTTACCATACTGTACACTGATATACAGACCCACCATACTGTACACTGATATATAGACCTACCATACTGTACACTGATATATAGATCTACCATACTGTACACTGATATATAGACTTACCATACTGTACACTGATATATAGACCTACCATACTGTACACTGATATATAGACTTACCATACTGTACACTGATATATAGACCTACCATACTGTACACTGATATATAGACCTACCATACTGTACACTGATATATAGACCTACCATACTGTACACTGATATATAGACTTACCATACTGTACACTGATATATAGACCTACCATACTGTACACTGATATATATATATAGACCTACCATACTCTACACTGATATATATATATAGACCTACCATACTGTAAAGTGATATATAGACCTACCATACTGTACACTGATATATATATATAGACCTACCATACTGTACACTGATATATAGACCTACCATACTGTTAAGTGATATATAGACCTACCATACTGTACACTGATATATATATATATAGACCTACCATACTGTACACTGATATATAGACCTACCATACTGTACACTGATATATATATATAGACCTACCATACTGTACACTGATATATAGACCTACCATACTGTACACTGATATATAGATCTACCATACTGTACACTGATATATAGACCTATCATACTGTACACTGATATATAGACCTACCATACTGTACACTGATATATAGACCTACCATACTGTACACTGATATATAGACCTACCATACTGTACACTGATATATAGACCTACCATACTGTACACTGATATATAGACCTACCATGCTGTACACTGATATATAGACCTACCATACAGTACACTGATATATAGACCTACCATACTGTACACTGATATAAAGACCTACCACAGTGTACACTGATATGTAGACCTACCATACTATACACTGATATGTAGACCTACCATACTATACACTGATATATAGACCTACCATACAGTACACTGATATATAGACCTACCATACTGTACACTGATATAAAGACCTACCACAGTGTACACTGATATATAGACCTACCATACTGTACACTGATATATAGACCTACCATACTGTACACTGATATGTAGACCTACCATACTGTACACTGATATATAGACCTACCATACTGTACACTGATATATAGACCTACCATACTGTACACTGATATATAGACCTACCATACTGTACACTGATATATAGACCTACCATACTGTACACTGATATATAGACCTACCATACTGTACACTGATATATAGACCTACCATACTCTACACTGATATATAGACCCACCATACTGTACACTGATATATAGATCTACCATACTGTACACTGATATATAGACCTACCATACTGTACACTGATATATAGACTTACCATACTGTACACTGATATATAGATCTACCATACTGTACACTGATATATAGACCTACCATACTGTACACTGATATATAGACCTACCATACTGTACACTGATATATAGACTTACCATCCTGTACACTAATATATAGACCTACCATACTGTACACTGATATATAGACCTACCATACTGTACACCGATATATAGACCTACCATACTGTACACTGATATATAGACCTACCATACTGTACACTGATATATAGACTTACCATACTGTACACTGATATATAGAGACCTACCATACTGTACACTGATATATATACCTACCATACTGTACACTGATATATAGACTTACCATACTGTACACTGATATATAGACTTACCATACTTTACACTGATATATAGACTTACCATACTGTACACTAATATATAGACCTACCATACTGTACACTGATATATAGACTTACCATACTGTACGATGGTATATAGACCTACCATACTGTACACTGATATATAGACTTACCATACTGTACACTGATATATAGACCTACCACACTGTACACTGATATATAGACTTACCATACTGTACACTGATATATATACCTACCACACTGTACACTGATATATAGACCTACCACACTGTACACTGATATATAGACTTACCATACTGTACACTGATATATAGACCTACCATACTGTACACTGATATATAGACCTACCATACTGTACACTGATATATAGACCTACCATACTGTACACTGATATATATATATAGACCTACCATACTGTACACTGATATATATATATAGACCTACCATACTGTAAAGTGATATATAGATCTACCATACTGTACACTGATATATAGACCTACCATACTGTACACTGATATATAGACCTACCATACTGTACACTGATATATAGACCTACCATACTGTACACTGATATATAGACCTACCATACTGTACACTGATATATAGACTTACCATACTGTACACTGATATATAGACCTACCACACTGTACACTGATATATAGACTTACCATACTGTACACTGATATATAGACCTACCATACTGTACACTGATATATAGACTTACCATACTGTACACTGATATATAGACCTACCATACTGTACACTGATATATAGACCTACCATACTGTACACTGATATATAGACCTACCATACTGTACACTGATATATAGACTTACCATACTGTACACTGATATATAGACTTACCATACTGTACACTGATATATAGACCTACCATACTGTACACTGATATATAGACTTCCCATACTGTACACTGATATATAGATCTACCATACTGTATACTGATATATAGACCTACCATACCGTACACTGATATATAGACTTACCATACTGTACACTGATATATAGATCTACCATACTGTACACTGATATATAGACCTACCATACTGTACACTGATATATAGATCTACCATACTGTACACTGATATATAGACCTACCATACTGTACACTGATATATAGACTTACCATACCGTACACTGATATATATACCTACCATACTGTACACTGAGATATAGACTTACCATACTGTACACTGATATATAGACCTACCATACTGTACACTGATATATAGACTTACCATACTGTACACTGATATATAGACTTACCATCCTGTACACTAATATATAGACCTACCATACTGTACACTGATATATAGACCACCATACTGTACACTGATATATAGACCACCATACTGTACACTGATATATAGACCCACCATACTGTACACTGATATATAGACCTACCATACTGTACACCGATATATAGACTTACCATACTGTACACTGATATATAGACCTACCATACTGTACACTGATATATAGACCTACCATACTGTACACTGATATATAGACCTACCATACTGTACACTGATATATAGACCTACCATACTGTACACTGATATATATAGACCTACCATACTGTACACCGATATATAGACTTACCATACTGTACACTTATATATAGACCTACCATACTGTACACTGATATATAGAGACCTACCATACTGTACACTGATATATAGAGACCTACCATACTGTACACTGATATATAGACCTACCATACTGTACACTGATATATAGACCTACCATACTGTACACTGATATATAGACCTACCATACTGTACACTGATATATAGAGACCTACCATACTGTACACTGATATAGAGACCTACCATACTGTACACTGATATATATAGACCTACCATACTGTACACTGATATATATACCTACCATACTGTACACTGATATATAGACCTACCATACTGTACACTGATATATAGACCACCATACTGTACACTGATATATAGACCACCATACTGTACACTGATATATAGACCCACCATACTGTACACTGATATATAGACCTACCATACTGTACACCGATATATAGACTTACCATACTGTACACTGATATATAGACCTACCATACTGTACACTGATATATAGACCTACCATACTGTACACTGATATATAGACCTACCATACTGTACACTGATATATAGACCTACCATACTGTACACTGATATATATAGACCTACCATACTGTACACCGATATATAGACTTACCATACTGTACACTTATATATAGACCTACCATACTGTACACTGATATATAGAGACCTACCATACTGTACACTGATATATAGAGACCTACCATACTGTACACTGATATATAGACCTACCATACTGTACACTGATATATAGACCTACCATACTGTACACTGATATATAGACCTACCATACTGTACACTGATATATAGAGACCTACCATACTGTACACTGATATAGAGACCTACCATACTGTACACTGATATATATAGACCTACCATACTGTACACTGATATATATACCTACCATACTGTACACTGATATATAGACCTACCATACTGTACACTGATATATAGACGTACCATACAGTACACTGATATATAGACCTACCATACTGTACACTGATATATAGACGTACCATACTGTACACTGATATATAGACGTACCATACTGTACACTGATATATAGACTTACCATACTGTACACTGATATATAGACCTACCACACTGTACACTGATATATAGACCTACCATACTGTACACTGATATATAGACCTACCATACTGTACACTGATATATAGATCTACCATACTGTACACTGATATATAGACTTACCATACTGTACACTGATATATAGACGTACCATACTGTACACTGATATATAGACCTACCATACTGTACACTGATATATAGACCTACCATACAGTACACTGATATATAGACCTACCATATTGTACACTGATATATAGACCTACCATACTGTACACTGATATATAGACCCACCATTCTGTACACTGATATATAGACCTACCATCCTGTACACTAATATATAGACCTACCATACTGTACACTGATATATAGAGACCTACCATACTGTACACTGATATATAGACCTACCATACTGTACACTGATATATAGACCTACCATACAGTACACTGATATATAGACCTACCATACTGTACACTGATATATAGACCTACCATACTGTACACTGATATATAGACCTACCATACTGTACACTGATATATAGACCTACCATACTGTACACTGATATATAGAGACCTACCATACTGTACACTGATATATAGACCTACCATATTGTACACTGATATATAGACCTACCATACTGTACACTGATATATAGACCTACCATACTGTACACTGATATATAGATCTACCATACTGTACACTGATATATAGACCTACCATACTGTACACTGATATATAGACCTACCATACTGTACACTGATATATAGACCTACCATATTGTACACTGATATATAGATCTACCATACTGTACACTGATATATAGACCTACAATACTGTACACTGATATATATATAGACCTACCATACTGTACACTGATATATAGACCTACCATACTGTACACTGATATATAGACCTACCATACTGTACACTGATATATAGACCTACCATACTGTACACTGATATATAGATCTACCATACTGTACACTGATATATAGACCTACCATACTGTACACTGATATATAGACCTACCATACTGTACACTGATATATAGACCTACCATACTCTACACTGATATATAGATCTACCATACTGTACACTGATATATAGACCTACCATACTGTACACTGATATATAGACCTATCATACTGTACACTGATATATAGACCTACCATACTGTACACTGATATATAGACCTACCATACTGTACACTGATATATAGACCTACCATACTGTACACTGATATATAGACCTACCATACTGTACACTGATATATAGACTTACCATGCGACCGGCGTCGTTGTTATGAAGTTGTATTATTGTTGTAATGTCGCCTCGTCTCTTCTTTTTCCTTGCGTCCATAAACTCCTTGGACTTTTTGTATCCGAAGTCGACGTTGTCCCCACATCCTCCCCACTCCCACTCCCCGTCCGTCGTGATGTCCTGTATGTTGTTGTCACACGTACACTGCAGCAGTTTACCCATACTGCACGCCTCCGTAACGGCGTACACCACCCCAGCAGCCGTTACGGCGTATACGAACGCAGACTCACGCGTGTCTGAAACAGGGGAGATAACCTGATACACACACAGTTATTAAACTTCGTTATATTCATGTTGAATACGTATGTCATGGATTTTATGTAAACAAAGACAGTCATGCTGGTATCATTAATTGTCCATGCAAGTAGAATTGACAGTACAGATTCAAAGTCTCGGAAAGGTAGATTTTAGTTTCATTACGGGGTGTTTCAACACATATTGCTAATACATGAAATACAAATCAATGAATACAACATGTACATTTCTACCACGTACTTGCTTGAATGCCATATTGCAGAAATGAAAACTGCACGAAGTAGCCTATATTTTTTTACATACGTTTTTAATGACTTCGGATAGTGTTTAATTGGAACTATGATACGTCACACAGGAAACACGCATATTTTTCAAATCATCTTTATGGAGGAATAAGTCTTCTGGATTTAAGGGATGATCGCCTGAAATCCTGACGCCTCGTGAAGTGTTAGTAAACACTCCGGGGACAAACGTAATGCTGTAGAGAGTTTTACTGACTCAGCCCCTGAAGCCGCAATTTTTCCTTCTCGACTGCTACAACCTATACTCATTTGATAGTTGGTGTCAGTTGCAGAAAAATATCAATCATGACCGACATTATCTGGGTCTACATGAATTAAAGAAACATTACCTTCAACTTAATATATTTTGTAAAATTTTCAAGATGATTTTCGAAAAAAACAACACTTTTTTAAAATAAAAATGTTGGGATATGATGCCGGCTTGGATTTTTACGAAGTTCGTAGGATAATAAGTATGGAAATTAGTTAGTGTTGTGTTTGTAGGCTAAGTTTAGTTTCTGTAAGCTAAGTTTTTGTAAGCTAGGTTTTTGTAGGTTAATTTAGTTTTGTAGACTCAGCATAGTTTCGGTAAGCAAATTTTTTGTAGGCTGTTTTTTCTATAGGATTAGCTGTCTGTTTTGCAGGCTTACTTTTGTTGCTGTTGGTATAGCTAGGTTTCTGTGGACTTCAGTTTATGTACGCTAAGACTTTTAGTGTCGTTTTTGTAGGCTTCATTTTGTTTCTTTAGGCTTAGCGTAGTTTCCATAGGCTTAGCGGAGTTTCCAAAAGCTTAGCAGAGTTTCCATAGGCTTAGCAGAGTTTCCATAGGCTAAGTGGAGTTTCCATAGGCTTAGCGGAGTTTCCAAAGGCTTAGCGGAGTTTCCATAGGCTTAGCGGAGTTTCCATAGGCTTAGCAGAGTTTCCATAGGCTAAGTGGAGTTTCCATAGGCTTAGCGGAGTTTCCATAGGTTTATTGGAGTTTCCATAGGCTTAGCAGAGTTTCCATAGGCTTAGCAGAGTTTCCATAGGCTTAGCGGAGTTTCCATAGGCTTAGCAGAGTTTCCATAGTCTTAGCAGAGTTTCCATAGGCTAAGTAGAGTTTCCATAGGCTTAGCAGAGTTTCCATAGGCTTAGCGGAGTTTCTAAAGGCTTAGCAGAGTTTCATAGACTTAGTAGAGTTTCCATAGGCTTAGCAGAGTTTCCATAGGCTTAGTTGAGTTTCCATAGGCTAAGTGGAGTTTCCATAGGCTAAGTGGAGTTTCCATAGGCTTAGCAGAGTTTCCATAGGCTAAGTGGAGTTTCCATAGGCTAAGTGGAGTTTCCATAGGCTTAGCAGAGTTTCCATAGGCTTAGTAGAGTTTCCATAGGCTTAGCGGAGTTTCCAAAGGCTTAGCGTAGTTTCCATAGGCTTAGTGGAGTTTCCATAGGTTTATTGGAGTTTCCATAGGCTAAGTGGAGTTTCCATAGGCTTAGCGGAGTTTCCATAGGCTTTTGTTGGTTTATGCGGGCTTGATATATTCGTTTTGTAAGCTTAGCTTAGTTTATGTAGGCTTAGCTTAGTTTATGTAGGCTTAGCTAAGTTTCCGTAGAGTAATGTTGGTTTATGCGGGTTTTGTAAACTAAGCGTAGTTTTTGATGGTATTTAACCGTAGTAGTTTTTGACTATTTCATGCCAAGAGTCGACTGTAAGTTTGTCAGACTTTATTCTAGTGTGCTATAGTTTGATTTTATGTTACCATGGCAGATATAGTGCTTCTCCGTGTATTTACGGTTTCATTACAACTCTGGGTTTCCCTATATATTGCTCTGTATGTGATGTAAAACTGACTTGTTCCACCCGCAGATGTCACTCTTTAGTACAATTTTCAAAATTGATACTGTGGCTGTTTTGCAGTCGTTTTCTCAATGACTTTGTTTCTAATGTTTGGCTGCAAACAGTTGTAAAGCATTTAGTGTAGAAAGTTGGACATTGCAAGATTTGATTGAATAGCTGGTGGTTCAGTTCAGGATCGGTTTACTAAATACAAATGTACTAGTAAGTCATTGCAAAATGTTGAGCTCAATTAAAATCAAAGAACCCTGTCATCTGTTTGAACATTTGTATCTGCGGTATTTTATAGTTGTAATTTACCGATTACATGTGGTTCATATATTTACACATTTATGCAAAGAAGAACGATTTGAGCCACACTGACGTATTATGTCGAACATACACTTGCATGAATTTCAATTGATTATCAATCGCTATTTTTTGAATGAGGGATGTCTGCTTTTTGAACGCGCCAAGTGGATTAAAATCTCACTGTAACTTGTGTTTGACATTCTGAAGTGCTCCCCCTGGTGTCAATAGACACGGAATATTTCCCCGTCACATCAATGTCACATAAACGCTTAATCACACACCGAACAGGTATGTTATTTCAAGATCAACGAGGACCACGAGTCCTTAAACAGCAGGGAGACATTCTTTGAAAAACATAAATTCTTTAAGTATGTAGATTAAAAAAAAAATTGTCATAAAGCTTGGTTAGGACAGAACGTAATGATATAGAACGGTCACAATTCTAGGGTAGACTATTTTAGAGACTGATAGTCAATTTCCTTAAGTGATCTATCAGGAAAACGCTTCAGTTGCCAAAATTGATATTTAGATAACAAGTTTGGTTAAATATTGAAAGTCGGTATGTTAGTAAGAACTTGACGATTACACTTCTATAGTTAATTCCCCATTGATTGTATTCAGAATGCGGCATTCTGATTGGTTGAGATTTTCTTTGCATACCTCTATGAAAAAAAATCCGAAAATGGCGCGAAAAATGTGACGTCATAATACGGCAATTGACGTTGCGTATTGATTTGTAAAAAGAAGGTGTTGTTAGATCAGTCGAATTGTACATAAACATGTTTTAAATTTGAAAATATGTTTCAAAAATTTTGTGGATTAAATTATCTTTTAGTTTCATAGGGTTATGAAACAAATTTTGCTTGCAAACTTTTGTAAGAATACATTATTCAAACAATTTTTTTTTCATACCTCAATGAAACTAAAAACAATTGTCATCAATGCATAAAGAATATGTGCTTTCTAGATTTCAGGAAAAAGTACCACAAACATAAGGGATTAAATATATATAAATGAAAGTTACGACAAAACTCGGCTACTACTCGGACTGGTAAAATACCATTGCATGTTTTCTTTTCCTTGTTTTAGATACGTAACTTGTTCATATGGTTAAACCACATATAAACAACAATATATTAAAACAAGACGTATATAGGTGCTCTATTAGGACCCAAGAACGATAGCCATATATACGTAGATACTTATTTCATACACGAACAACTTTCACAGGAAGTCTATCAGCGGCCATATTGTTCATAAACAGAGGCACTTACTATGAAATGTCACAATTATGAATATGTTTTTTTATAGAAATACAGCAACATGGATGTAACAAAGGACCGAGTTGGATAACGGTGAAAAAGAGATTAATGACTGAGAACGTGGGGATGTGGAAAGGATGTTAGGCAAGCAGGCATGCTTTTATTATATATTTTTCTCTTGGTCCAGCGGAGCCTGCTGCTGAGAGAATTCAGAAAGATTGTGACAGGAGCGCAACACAATTTGAAGAGCACACACCAGGGGATACCATGCATACAAATTTATGTCATCTTAAGTAAACAGAGATCTGTGTCAATGTTGATAAACATACACTTACGTCAACGTGCATAGTTACGATAAAGGCACACATACATGATATAATACGGTAACGTGTAAACGTAAAACAATTCTAAGTCGAAAAAAAGACAGTTAAATTTTACTTTGTAAATGATACATAGAATATAAATTGATTTTCAACAAAGCTACTTGAACATTTTTATCGTTTTTCAGCCAACTGGGGAGGACCATTTTACACGAATTCCATGTAACAATACATTCCGGACATGTACGTATCATAAGCGACCCACTGACTACGGATATGATATCACGCAGTACGTTGAAATGACATGTATACGATGGTTATCGGTGACAAACAACAGCGTTAGAATTTGGTGTTCATGTCACGTAATTTCTTATGGAATCCAAACAGCTAGATTATCATTTTGGTATCTAGTAGATTCTGTACATATTTACTTTATGCTTTAATGGCGGGACCCGTAGTGTTGGTTTCCGTCTCCATATTATTTTGTGTTAGTTTAACATATTAACACCTTACTTCCGATATTCCTATCATTTCCAATATTTATTCGGTACCTATTGCACCTAAGTTTATCAATTGCAAGCAAACACTGCAACAGTTGAACATAGAAGACTTTAGAATGACCCCTCCTTCAGCATGTTCATGTTCTTCATCCCCATATTACTATGGCCCAGTTGGACACATAGTAACCAACAATCTGAATATCATTCCAAACATAAATCTTCGGGAGCTTTTCATGAAAGCCCAAAGTATCGAGAAACTCGATCCATCAAATGAAATGTGAATTTCAAGACTTCTATGGACTCCGTGGAAGATTATGCCAGACAATGGAATAAACGTGAACTTGTTGAATTGGTTGGTTGTTTGGGTGATTGTTTTTACTTCCTATTAACAGCTACAGTCTTTTAAGGACGGCCTCACGGTGGATGCAATGTGGGTGTGTGGGTTGAGTGCGTGTGTATTTGGGAGGCTGCGGTATGTTCATTTAAGCCTTCTGGCGATAGTCCGGATATTTTGCAGATTTAAAGTGCTACCAAACTGAAGTATACTGCCGAAGGCCCCCAGCAGAACACCCCACCCGGTCACAGTATACTGACAAACGGCGAACCAGTCGCTGCTGAATTGGATTCACTTTTAGAGTGGATGAAAAGTATCAGGGTCCCTATCAAGAAAATAACAAACAGATTGCGATACAAATTGAAAACATCATCGATATATGTTGACCTCGATGTCCGAACAACACTCAACGACCTACATGATAAGCATATAGTTGTGTCTGCAGACAAGGCATCTAATAACTTAATCCTTGTTTGCAAACACTTTTACATTTGCTATTTGCAAAAAGAATGGGAGCCTGCTTGAAAATCAAGGTAAAGCTACTTACGCGTTGATTGGTTTTTCGAAAGATGAATTACTTTCTAAACATACATATATATGCACACCAGTATTATAATCTTTCCAAAATACCCGTTAATGATAAAGACGCTGACCAACCTCATCTATATTAGATACCTAAACTGCACAAGGATCCTTATAAGCAACATTTTATTGTTTGGTCATTGCTCAACCAAGCCATTATCAACACCTCTTACTACCATTCTTACAGGTACAATGTAGTACCGTTAAATCAGGGTTTCAGTCTTATTGTGACACTGTATACTCCAGGAGTGGCAGTAACGGGATGTGGATTTAAGAGAACTCGAAAGAGCCTCTGATCAGATGACTTGAGCTATCTTGGAGCATACTTTGTGAAAAACAAAACAAAATCTAGGATGAAATATACCGAGGAAGACATAGTACGAACGATTGATTCCTGATTGATAACATATTTGTTGAGTTCGGAGAAAAGATGTTCCTACAGACTGTTGGCATTCCAATTGAAACAAACTGTGCCCAACGTTTTGCTGACTTGTTTATGTTTTTATATGAGGCTGAATATCAGGATGGGTAATAAAACCTTGCCAACTCTTTCAATTTCATATATTGACGATGTGTTGTCTATGAACAACAAGAAGTTTCCTGACCTAGACGACCGTATACATCCTTCTGAACTTGGAATCAATGACATGGCATACACTTCTTACCTCGATCTTTGTTAAACTACTAATAAGCTGTTTTATAGGCGTGATGATTTCGGTTTTCCTATCGTGAACTATCCATTTCTTGATGGTTACATCCCAACTTCTCTATCCCATGATGTTTACATGTCACAGTTGATTCGTTATTCTAGGGCTTCTGAATATCGAAATTTCGCGATAAATGACAGATGCTGACCAACAACTTACGGCACAGTATTCGATAGATACAGGTTAATGAAGACTAGGGGGGGGGGGGGTGTTATGGTCACAATCTTGGTGTAACGTGCAGGCGGTCACCCATCAAACTGCTGACCACGCTCACCGTTGCTTAACTAGCGTGAACGGGTCCCTAGGTTATATCGCATGACTGGAAAAGCTAGCTTGCCAGTTAGGCAGTATTTCCCTCTCAAATACCTAGCTGGACATTACATTATCCCCCCTCCGAGAAGTTTCGTCCCGAGACATGGCCTGGGAATCTATAGGTCCTTCTTTGTGTATCAATGCACCTTCCCAAACCACCGGGAGCTGGCCTCACATGATCACACAATCCGACCGCTGCCACCAAATGTAACGTTTAGGCGGTCACCCATCCAACAACTGACTACGCTCAACGTTGCTTAACTAGCGTGAACGGGTCCCCGAGTTATATCACATGACTGGAAAAGCTAGCTTGCCAGTTAGGCAGTATTTCCCGCTCATATACCTCGCTGGACATTACTTACTCTTATTGAGGAACATCCTTGTATGACATGAAGATGGCTGTTTTAGAATATGCTAATTAGTATGCCTGCTCGTCGTGATTGAGAATTAAGATTCAGTTCTCACATGGAGGCATGATATTTCCTTGGATTGGACCTTGATTGACATGGCGGATGTCGTCGATGAAGCAAATGACGCTTACTATTCCAGAACACCTGCTCTCATTTTCTTGTATATTTACAAGGGGCTTCATGTAAATCTTTCCTTAATTCATAGTTTGCCCCTAATTTAATCGATTTTGAGTCCTATTAACGGCTTAGGTCATTTAAGGATGGTCTAGCGAGGGTACATATCGACTACGAGGGTGCTGTACTTATGTTTCCAGTTGTGCGAAAATAAAGATTGAGACAAGAATACACATGCAGGTACGTAAGAGGTGACCAATGTTAATATTTGCATGTGTGCCCTCTACAAAGGGACCAACAAAAGCTTAAAACCATATTATACTACACGGTAGAACCACGTAAAAAAATAGTGAAAAGTGGCTGTCTTCCTGGCTTCTGAGGACGAAGTTTGTTCTTCCTCACATTTCGCGTCAGTATTCCCTATTTGTTTTTCAAAAATCAAAAGAAAAACATTTTTGTAGAAATCGTAAAAAAACAATAGTTGTGTAGGTCGCTTTATTCGTATGCATGAAAATGGGTATACATGAATATATTGTTGAATAAAAACAAAAGTACGTATAAGTTTTCATGAGACATCGTTTGAAAATATTTTTTTCTCAGTATGGACGAAAGAAATATTTTGTATAATCTGCTGTTTGATTCATAGTGGTTTCACATGCATTACTTGTTGTATTAGAGTACACATACTTTTTACTTCGACTGGCAGGGAGACCTGCACCAGGGCAAAATCATAGCTAATAATGATCAAACCATTTCGTATGACGTTTATCCTTAAAGTTTGGAGGGGACGAGATTTAATCAGTTTATACCAATTTATGGGCCTACCATTGATCATCTTAAACCATTACACACTGAATTCTAATTTAATACAGATTTCAAAACAGCATGCTATCTTCAAACGACCATTGGGTTTCGTAAATAGCTCGCAAATGGTTGCGTAATTCTCTCGCAGAATGTAAGCATGCAACAGAATGTGAAAAAACACGGTGCAATGTTGGTAGTTACGAAACATACAGCATGCAAGTAGGTTTTGATTACATGTTCAAAGGCTTGTCTCAGTAGTCGTCTATTCTCTGCTGTAGCTTAATTCAATTGAACATTTTGGAAAAACGCTTATCTCTACAACAGCCAGTAGCCAATTCAAAGGAGCCAGGGGCTCTGTTGATGGTTTGCAATAGATTAAAGCCTAGGAGAGGCCATGCCTCCGCCTTTGATGGGCTAATTCAGGGAGGCACCTCGGCATATCAGCAGAATTTGAACCAAACGTGTAGTATATTTGGAGAGTGTAATATTCAGCTTCCCTTTGAAGTGTAACATTAGACTACTCTTAACTCATTTGCCGGTCAGCTGCCAGCATCCTCCAGCTAAACATTCCTTTGATCTCGAATTGGGTCGTAGTTCGTAGAAGATTCTCCATAGTATTCCTTCAAAACCATAAAACCTATCTGCAACAGCATTTGGCTTGTGATGGGCCATGTGTGCCTATAGGTCCCAATCTTTCTGATATATACAACACTTTTCTCCAGTCTCCGTTCTATCACGTCTCATTACTAATGGGGAATATTTCTCTTTCATTCAGCTATGGATTTTGCTTCTTACAGGTAAGGCGATTTCTTGATTTTACTTTTGTATTGTACGACATTACATTGTTCATTGTTGAAAGACTTTTGATAATGACATATGTTAAACAATAGAGGTCCATCGAGTATACCGCAGTTGTTTATCTTAACTCGTTCGGGGAAAGGGGTGTTAAATATATGTTTAGTATGCTATTCACACAGGCAGATAGTCCTGTCAAATTTTAGAAATAATGTATTGGGAGTTTTATTTTGGAAAATGTATAAAAAATGACATTAAAGATGAAAAGTTTAACAGTATGAGGGTTGTCCAGATTATACACGTCATAGAATTACTTTCGTTAGAACCTACGTTTGCCACAACATTTGAAAATCATCTTTAATCGCTGATTTGTGTAATGGTCCTGGTGAAATGTCCTTTCTTCCAGTAGCCCTTCTTTCCCTTCCACACACCCGTACCGCCATTGATGTGGAGTAGGGCATGTGTACGTGATTTGTTATTTATGGCGAGGTATGTCCCTCCCATCATACAGAGGACTATATTAAAATTTGGTTAGTTATCAATTTTGAAAACTTTTATTCGATCAGCTTTAACAGAATCAATTAGCCGACTTTATGGAGTCTGTTGTATCGATATGAACAGTAAATTATATAAGAAATGCTGCAGTTCTATGTTATCTAGATTGTTCAGAGCTATAACATGCCCCTAGCATTATCCGTTTCGCTGCACGCACGCAAGGGGAGATCACCTAATGCTGGTTATTGTCGGAGATATTCTCTCGCAAGATGAAAAGATGATAAAGAGTTTGCGAATTTATTGTTTTAGTGAACCGATATGTAACATGTTCATATCTCAAATTGAATTGAAAACCCGTCTAGATAATTATATTAATGTGCTTACTATTATAAATATTATAATCCAATTTTAGGCTCAATATAGCTTGCAGAAATTGATCTATTCGATTGAATCAAGATATCCCTTTTAACCTTCAGTTTTAATGTATATAACTTACTAACCTCGTCATATAACTAGTGATTGCCTTCATGTGTATACAAGTATGTGTTAGAGTATTCCATGGTAAAATGTGAGAAAGTGAGTGTTGATATATTTAAAACTTTACATAGGTTGGTGACGATGATTAGTGTTAACGTTTTGTTGAGGTAAAAGTAGGTCATTGATTGGTAAATCACATGTCACGTGAAATGTAGGGAATGACACTGATTGGTAGATCATACATCACGTGTGATAAAAGTGAGACATTGATTAGTTGATCATACACCACGTTAAATGATGGTGAGATATTGATCGGTTAAACACAAATAACGTGAGATAAAGGTAAGATATTGATTGGTTAATCATACATCACGTGAGATACTGGTGATACATTGATTGGTTAATGTTACATAACGTGAGATTAAGATGAGATATTGATTTGTTCATCATAGATCGCGTTAGGGAAAGGTAAGACATTGATTGGTAGATCATACATCACGTAAAGTGTGAATGAGACCGTGTTCAGTTTAATATGTCTTAGGAGAGTGATGTGTTATATATATATAATGTTGAGTGAGAGTAAGAAAATGATTGGTTAATACATGTTACGTGAGATATACGGGGGATATTGATTGGTTTGATCTTGATCACGTGACATGATGTTGGTCAGAGATTAACTTTTTATATATTATAATAGTGATATAGTAAAAGAGGGACTGTGAATATTTACGTTTGTATAGTAATGAAAATGAGAACTTAAAAACGTAATACACAAATTATTGTCTTTGTTTAAAACTAAGATATTGATTAAACCCTAAGTGAACATTTGCCAAAAAATAATTTGATATATTAGCATGCTACATTGCTATGAAACACTGATTGTTCCAATAAATACCGTCTATTTCATAACTTAAATTGAAATTGATAATACACTGATACACTAAAAACTGGTTTTGATATTTTTTGTGAAAAAATTACTAAAATAATTGTTTCACTTTTAAATAATTTAGACAATCAAAGAAATCACACATTGCCATAATTGAAATGATATAATATCCCGTTTATTGTAGTGAGACGGTGATAGGATGTATTATCATTAGATACCCCCACCCCCTCCCCCCTCCCCAACCCTCACCCCAAACCCCGATCTAGCACATACACCAGACGTTGCTCAAACCTTTACTATTAAACGATAAACGATACCGACTTGTTTAATTTGTCATAATTTGTAAACCCGCCTCAGATAACCTCATCTGAAGTAGCTCCATCTTATGCTGTGAACGTGTTAACATGTGTAATTGACGTGTGAGCAGCAGTGGCAGAGATAGGGACAGGGTTGGGGAGGGACGTGTAGACACATACGTATAAATCACAATCCAAGAGGCCTATGATTGGCTGTTCTGTTAGATAACTCTTGACAAAAACTGTTGTTATTACGATTTATGTACCTCATGCTTATACACAAAGACCTTTCAGTGGCTTAGGATACTAGGTGGGAGGATAAGAGGAGGGTATTATGACACGTTGGAGGGTGGGAGAAGGAGGGGCGTAGGCCATAAGGTGGTAGGTTAGGAGGAGTACGGGGTAGGACACGAGGTGATAGAAGAGGGAGTGGTAGGACACGAGATAGGATGGAATCAGGAGTAGGTGTAGGACACGAGGTGGGAGGAGGAGGGGTAGGACACGAGGTGGAAGGTCAGAAGGAGAATGGGAAGGACAAGAGTTGGGAGGTCAGAAGGAGGAGGGGTAGGACACGAGGTGGTAGGGCGGAAGAAGGAGTAGGGGAAGGACACGAGTTGGGAGGCAGAAGGAGAATGGGAAGGACAAGAGGTGGGAGGTCAGAAGGAGGAGGGGTAGGACACGAGGTGGTAGGGCGACAGAAGGAGTAGGAGAAGGACACGAGTTGGGAGGTCAGAAGGAGAATGGGAAGGACACGAGGTGGTAGGTCAGAAGGAGAATGGGAAGGACAAGAGGTGGGAGGTCAGAAGGAGGAGGGGTAGGACACGAGGTGGTAGGGCGGCAGAAGGAGTAGGGGAAGGACACGAGTTGGGAGGTCAGAAGGAGAATGGGTAGGACACGAGGTGGTAGGGTCGTAGGAGTAGGGGGTGGGGCACGAGATGGAAGGTTTGAAGCAGTGTTAGGACACGAAGTGGGATGTCGGGAGGAAGAGGGGTAGGGCACAAGGTGGTAGGAGGGGAGGGGTAGGACACGACGTGGTAGGATGGGGAGGGGTAGGACACGAGGTGGGAGGATGAGTTGAGGACACGAGGTAGTAGGAGGGGTCCTGGGTACGAAGTAGTAGGAGGGGTGTAGATCATAAGGTGGTAGGAGGAGTGGGGGACACGAGGTGGTAGGAGGAGTTGAGGACACGAGGTGGTAGGAGGAGTGGAGGACACGAGGTGGTATGAGGGGAGGGGGAGGGAGTCTTATTTCTTTCTGCCTGAATTATATCGATATATATGCTCTGAAATAATTTGTTGCAAAATTACTTCAGTTGTGTTACTTATTTAAACAGTCTGCCATTATCATCTTATATAGATAAATATTTCTTATAATGTGTTCTTTTTATTCTTTAGAAACTGAACATGTAACTATGCAGATAATGGCTTTGCTCATATATGGACAATACATTCATTTTAAAGTCAAATCCAGAAGGAACTAGGCACAATTAAAAAGCAAAAAAATTAATGCATGGAAATAGTATACTAAAGTTATTGTAAGAAAACACACTAGCAAAGGTTGAACATATCTTATTGGAGTGTAGCTGGAGTGGGCTGGCGTAACCAGTACCCGCTAAAATAGCCCTACACGATTTCTAGATTAACTAGAAGAGAAGTGAATATATGGATCGCTTACGCCTTCCTCGCTCAAATATTTCGTTCTTTCCCTGATTGGAAAGTCGTAATGAAGTGACTTAATAAATGGACATTGGTAGCTTTGTATAGAACGAACTTCCTAAAATACTATAACCTTGCATAATTTTATGTTGTGTAAATTTTCTTACTAGAATAAAGAATTTTGGCTTAGT
This sequence comes from Mimachlamys varia, assembly GCA_947623455.1. Classification (NCBI taxonomy): domain Eukaryota; kingdom Metazoa; phylum Mollusca; class Bivalvia; order Pectinida; family Pectinidae; genus Mimachlamys; species Mimachlamys varia. Next base: position 28,435,374 of record OX392543.1, read on the forward strand.
ACCATGTACTGAAGGAATTATCCGCTAATATTAGGACATGACAAAATATTCTATGTTAGTAACATGTACTGAAGGAATTCCCCATTAATCACTAATATTTGGACATGACATACAATTCTATATTAGTACCATGTACTGAAGGAATTCCCCGCTAATATTGGGACATGACATACAATTCTATATTAGGAACGTGTACTGAAGGAATTCCCCGCTAATATTGGGACATGACATACAATTCTATATTAGGAACGTGTACTGAAGGAATTCCCCGCTAATATTGGGACATGACAAACAATTCTATATTAGGAACGTGTACTGAAGGAATTCCCCGCTAATATTGGGACATGACATACAATTCTATATTAGGAACGTGTACTGAAGGTATTCCCCGCTAATATTGGAACATTACATGCAATTCTATATTAAGAACGTGTACTGAAGGAATTCCCCGCTAATATTGGGACAAGACATACAATTCTATATTAGGAACGTGTACTGAAGGAAGTCCCCGCTAATATTGGAACATTACATGCAATTCTATATTAGGAACGTGTACTGAAGGTATTCCCCGCTAATATTGGAACATTACATGCAATTCTATATTAGGAACGTGTACTGAAGGAATTCTCCGCTAATATTGGGACATGACATACAATTCTATTTTAGGAACGTGTACTGAAGGAATTCCCCGCTAATATTGGAACATTAAATGCAATTCTATATTAGGAACGTGTACTGAAGGTATTCCCCGCTGATATTGGAACATTACATGCAATTCTATATTAGGAACGTGTACTGAAGGAATTCCCCGCTAATATTGGAACATGACAAACAATTCTATATTAGGAACGTGTACTGAAGGAATTCCCCGCTAATATTGGGACATGACATACAATTCTATATTAGGAACGTGTACTGAAGGAATTCCCCGCTAATATTGGAACATGACATACAATTCTATATTAGGAACGTGTACTGAAGGAATTCCCCGCTAATATTAGAATATGGTGTAGTTACTGGTAGGATTTGTACATACAATGATGAATTATCTCACAACATTTTGGGTTTGATTTAAATACATTAAATTAAACAGATAATCAACGAATTCATTTCTGAATTGGGGAATGCTTATTTGACTTGTGTAAGTAAAATCAAATCACTATCGGAACCATTATGAATCGTGATATAAATATGCTCTGATTATGCCTAAATACTAATACATCTACTGGCGCATTACCGTCTGGTATTACTTAACCTAGGAAACATTTCCTAGATTTTATCCATCTAAAACCATTAAAGATAAACCAGTTATATTAGCAAATTTCCTATTTGATTATGATTTTGAAACTTGGCTAACGTGCATTTCGAATCCATCATAAATCACTCCATCATCAAATTTAACCATAGAAAATTAAATCGCTTGATCCAGAAGAGTTTAAATGAGACTTACCCCGGCGGAGTACTCGTGCCAGCGTTCTCCGCGAGGTGGTACAGTTCCACCTCCTATTTCTAAACTGATACTGACATTCGGCTAGTGCCAGTTTAGCACCGTTTGCCACTTCCTCTACGATTTCAATCTCATTCCGACAAATCTCCCGCTGTTTTCCCGCAAGTCGTCTGCTCTTTCGGCATATGCTATTCGGATCCATCACTAGGGGACTTCCCACCGCCCTATCCGTCCGCCAAGAAAAAAGTTCCGGAAAAGAGAAAACAAAAGTGCAATATTTTTTTTTGTAAAAATTGACGACTTGCATATTGTATTCATCAATATATTATATTTTCTTTAGTTTTCGTTTGTGGTATTTTGACATTTAGCGGTGAGGTTTATACATCTGGTTCAAGCACCTAAGCAGACAGAGCAGAGTTTAAAACCCGTTTTAGAGAGTAACAGTGTAAGATGGGAGATTACGGGAGATGAAGTAGGGACCGCTGCCAACCAGTTAATTACGATGAACACTTCTTTTGTCAGTCATGAAAAAAACATAACAGCTCCAAAATTCCATAAAACAAAAACCTACATGTAAAATATAGCAAATGTCCTAGTTATTAAGGCCAGATCGTTGGTATGAGTGAGTGACGACAAAACTTGTAAGGGCGTCAGCTGTTAACACCAGCCAGCAGTTGACATGTATTTCTTCATAGGACTTAATTATGCTACCATGTTATGTTTGGGGAGAAAATAAGTCATTGCATCACATGCGTAAAGGTTATTTGATGCTAAAAATTTTCACCTAATGTTTAAAATTTTTCAGAACTTTCTTATATGTAACCAAATCTTTCAATGTTGCTTTTTTATTTTGTGAATATTTATGCGGCTCGGGAAAATAATCTTGATTAATATAAACACTATTTTGCTATTTAAGTAATAATTGTTACACTTTCTAATTAGATTAGCATGTCCTTCATTAAGCGATTGATATTAGTTTTACGACTAACTGAGAATAGACATTTAAAACAAACGACAAATGTATCACATGATTTTGCACCAGAAAAAGTGTTGATATGGTTACGAAACGCTGGGTCATATAATAGTGTAAGCTGAAATCTAGTTTCGATATATGAATTTTTGCTTTTGCAATTCCGAAAATTTCGTATTTCTATTTGCAAAAATATTTGTTTCGACTTACTTTTGTTTATTACATGTTTAAGTGCAAATATTTATAGCTATGTATCTTTAACGTTTATGAACAAATAACGGAAAGCGATTATCTGCTTTAGCCTTAATACGATTGGCAAATTATAAATGTGATTAACTAATTGTATTCATTACTAGTTAATGAACATTGATTATATATTATATAATATTATTATATTATAATAATAATATTATATTATATAATATAGCAGACGTATTAGTTTTTAACAGACTGAGCGAACATTCCCACAATCGCACAACTGGAATGATAAATATAGAATGATATTCTTGTTCTTATTTCTTATATAAAAATACCAATAGTGGTTAAAAGTTATAAAGTATTTTTAAAAATAAATCTGTTTTAAGGTTCCTTTGAGTTTATTCTGAGAACATGAAACAAAAGTATGTACCTCAGATTGAGCACAGAAAGACGAAAAAAATGTCTTTGAAAAAGAAAACAAATGCAAATGCTTGTAGGCACTATACATTATGTAAGGATCTCCTCCTACATCGGTTATCAGCAATCTCAACTTTTCATTATATGCTATACGTTTTAATATAGATGATAAGCAACATTAAACCGTCCAAATCATGATAGTACTGTACAGTATGTGTTGTTACTTGTAATATCTCCTACAAACTTTTACAAAACGTTTCATTCGTTTAGAAATATTCAGACGAAAGCAATGTATATAGCTTATAGTGGTACCTGTAGGATATTTAACAACTCGAAAGTATGTCATGTTTATGCTTTACGGATATGTATGTTATAAATAAAAAAAACAGAAGCGTCAACAAAAACCATAATCAGAACTCAAAATCGATTAAACTAGGGGCAAAATATGAACAAAAGAAGTAGTCAGTTCATAATAAATAGTATTTGGTATAGGGGTATGTTAGATTTCGTTTTGAAATAATTATATGGAATTGTGTCGAACCAATTATAAAGGTACATTTCTGTCTACATCAATGTATATTTCAAGATAAACCGTTCTCGGTACACTTGGCTAGGGACTATGCTGCGGAGTTTGTTTTGGCACAGGGACTGCTCCCCACTCGTAATCCCATCGCCACAGAAATGACATGTAAGTGGCTCACCATGAAATCAACACTTGACATACAGGTCGTTATGAATAATATTTAAAGATGTCTGAACTTCCGGTTCGTGGTGGCAACCTTGTGCCTTGCACTAACATGACATCCTTTGCTGTATACATATTTGTTTCTTGCGCAATTCTTATAAATTTGATATTAAATTCAGAATGAACACATCGAATAATTCAATAACATTCAAATATGGTTTTGAAGGTAATGCAATCATAATGACAATTATGTACAAAAGCAATTCGAAATACATGTCCAGATGAGCTTATAAGATTATTTCAAACTTGTAAGGAAAAGAAGCCCACTAAATCGTGGACTATAAAATGGGATTTGTGTGTGAACTCCTATTGTCTTTAGATTTATGATAGTTGTTACTTATTCCAGCAAATCTCAGTTCATTGATACACATCTGAACATATTAATACGTGTTTTATTGGTACGTACATCAATCATTTTGTATTTGACTTATGTTTGGCAATAACAAATCCTGATTGTGTATATGAAATAAACGGTATGGATTTAATATGATGTTTATGAAATATATTTTTGAATTTATTATTATTGTTGATGTATTAAATGGATTAACAACAATAAATACGAACATTATTTCAAATTTCAATCAGTTTATGTTTGATATTTAGAAATTCATCATATAATTTGGTTAAGTTAACCATATACTAACCCTAAACCACTTAAACTAAAGTTATTCAGCATTACTTAACGGAAGTTTAAATTTTCCAATAACTCTTACATCTAACTTTGTCAATTCTTGTTTATACACCTTAAAACTATGGGTGTCATATAAACTATTACATTTCTTAAATTTAGCTTTCAATAATTCTATAAACATATATAGTACAACGCAGGGTGCAGCAGGACCCATCATGTCCCGGGGTTCATTATCAGAATCTAGCTGGGAGGGCCGCCAAGTTGGACCGCGATCTAATTCCTTTATCCTTCTATAACTCAATTATTCCTGGTTCGTGGACTTTGGCAATATCCGAGTTTTATCTGTTTCTATCTGACATTTCAGATCAGTTCGGTTTTCATAGTATATCTCAATGAAACTCGTTCTGTATTTAATATTGACGTAAGTATGTACCCCTTTCGACTTAGCCTGACTGTTCATAAGGTGTTTTCAAATAATCTATATAGAGGTTTGAGTTTACGACGAACATATGTTAAAATGAATAATATTTTTAACAAACCATCATCAGATGTTTCTAATATAATAATACATCTTCATGGGCTAAAATGATATCATCATATTCAGACGTCTTCATTTATAAAATTACTCTCAGTTTAACCATTCGAAGCGGAAATAAATACCATCGAAATTGCGAACTAAACTTCGAGCGTTTAATATTGTAAGAATGACAAATCAAATAACGAGCATCTATTAATGAACGAAATACTAAACAAATATTTCCCATTACACTGTTTGAGAGAAAATAAACGTTATAGTGACAGCTAAAAGTCATTTTCAGAACATATCGCGTGATGTGTGAAGAATGGATGTGACTATTTAAGAAGCGTGATGATTTGAAACACATTAACGTTTGGTATATCGACCACGTGTTAACTGACGTGTACATGCGCGGTACTAGTTTGCTGGAGCATCGCGACGTGAATGTTGATTCCTGAGAAAAGTCTAGACAGTTCCGGAATTATAATTATGTAAAAATAACATTTCATACCGTTCGGGCTGCAATCTATTATCTATACCGGTTTTCGGGCGGCTTTGTGAGGGATTGCATTATGCATTATCGTTTTGGATACCATTCACTCTGCAGCAACCTGTTGCGTCATTATAGAAACAGACAATGTGGAGATATGCCCAGAACTCTATCAATTAAATTCGTGCTAAATAAACAACTGACTGACACTTTAATGAATTTCTTATTTGATAAAACGTAATTACTTTAGTCAGTTTACTTACGCGACGTTAAAAGTCATAATATTTTAATCACATCTTTCAGGTTATTTCTCAGATTTCTTAGTCAGTTTGGCTATGATATTTAGTACCGAGAATATAACAATTCACAACTTCACGTTACAATAGGGTTTCTCTGGTGGCGAGACCCGTGTTAACCAGTAGCTATGTTGATAAATATGTTGATGGATTGAAAAAAATATTAAAATATCCAATGAAAGCTTTCTGATGCCTGATCTATTGGAATTATCACCAGATGCTAGCCAATGCGTTTGAGAAATAAGTAACTTTAAATTATGAAACCCAAAAGAAATGCTTGCAAAAATGACTAAAATGGGGATGAAATGCAACAGAAAGAAACTCAATATAAGATGAATGCTGCAAACCAATCTTGTTCAAAACAAGAAATTAAAAGCAAAAGTATCAACACTTCTTTAAAACTGGAATTCAAAACTGAAGTGTAAACATACTAGAAATGAATAATATAGGAACTAGCAGAAGAAATAGGTTTACAACTCAACAAGCGGGAACGCTAAACCAGTAGAAATATGTTTACAACTTAACAAGCGGGAAACTAAACCAGTAGATATACGTTTACAACTTAACAAGCAGGAACGCTAAACCAATAGAAATATGTTTTCAATTTAACAAGCGGGAACGCTAAACCAGTAGAAATATGTTTTCAATTTAACAAGCGGGAACGCTAAACCAGTAGAAATATGTTTTCAATTTAACAAGCGGGAATGCTAAACCAGTAGAAAAATGTCTACAATTTTTACAAGCGGAAAGCTTAACCAGTAGAAATACGTCTATAACTTAACAAGCAGGAACGCTAAACCAGTAGAAATACGTGTACATTGTAACAAGCAGGAACGCCAAACCAGTAGAAATACGTGTACATTGTAACAAGCAGGAACGCCAAACCAGTAGAAATACGTGTACATTGTAACAAGCAGGAACGCCAAACCAGTAGAAATACGTGTACATTGTAACAAGCAGGAACGCCAAACCAGTAGAAATACGTGTACATTGTAACAAGCAGGAACGCTAAACCAGTAGAAATACGTGTACATTGTAACAAGCGGGAACCCTAACCAGTAGAAATACGTGTACATTGTAACAAGCGGGAACCCTAACCAGTAGAAATACGTGTACATTTTAACAAGCGGGAACCCTAACCAGTAGAAATACGTGTACATTTTAACAAGCGGGAACGCTAAACCAGTAGAAATACGTGTACATTTTAACAAGCGGGAACGCTAAACCAGTAGAAATACGTGTACATTTTAACAAGCGGGAACGCTAAACCAGTAGAAATACGTTTATAACTTAACAAGCGGGAACGCCAAATCAGTAGAAATACGTTTATAACTTAACAAGCGGGAACGCCAAACCAGTAGAAATACGTTTATAACTTAACAAGCGGGAACGCCAAACCAGTAGAAATACGTTTGCAATTAAAAGAACAAAACATTGACACTGATATAACATGGACACCAACAAATCTAAAAGCTTGCAAAGGTGATCGAAGAAACATTAATCTGAAATCATCATCTATTACAAGCTTGAGAGGAGAAATATGTCGTAGTTAATCAGGAGTGAGGTTACAATTCCATCTGGTAACCTTTCCGTCCTGTCTTTATCGCCCTATAGTATATAGTAGATATATCTGGGTTATACTATACCTAGGGCAGACTATAGGCTATACTGGGTCATGTCAATCTAGGATTTGTTCCCGACATATCACTGTCTGATTTATCAATCATAGATTCTGTTTCACCGTTATCTCTACGACTGAAGTCCTTGGCAGATTTATTGTTTCTGGGTCTAGTATTATGTAGATTGTTCCTTAACACCCAAACCTCATTGTTAGGTAAAATACTGAACATCTGGTTGTTTTCATTTGTATTAATTTTCATTTCGAATCCAAACACAGTAAATAACAAATACACATGTTAAGTTCAAACTAAGTGAGTACATTTCCCTAAATGTAACATTTGTTGTTCGAATTATTCCATAAGTACGACTTGTCTTTGATAGAACTTTCACAAACATTGTACTAGACGTTGCCAAGTTGAGATTTATTGTTATGCATATTTTATGTGAAATAGATTAATTTCTGTGGCCACGTTCACCGATCAATTTTATTGGCAAGAACGCAATTTGTTATTCAATTATCAAGAATAAGAATAATGTAAAGGGAATAAGTTCTTTGTTGAAACCATATAGATATAATCATATTTTTTATTATATGTAAATTAAACAATATTATATCATAAGATTAGTAAACATGGACATAGTTTATAGATGAATGATAATAAATTGAGTCTTAATTTTACTAAACCTCAAAATGATGATGGGCCATATCGATATATGTATCTCTTATAAAGAGTATGTTCCAAACATTAAGAGGCAATTTCGAAAGAATGTTTTTTCTCATTGTATGCGCTTTGCAAATATCTGGACTGACCCTCAAATATATGCTGACCCTCAAATATCTCGACTGATCCTAACAACAAATGCTACATAGATATTTTTTTTAAATTGCAGAAAAGAGCAGTTAGGATATTGTTAAATGTTTGGGATATTATTTCCCCTTCGGGTTTTTTTTTTACGATATTTGAATTGATGCCAATAGAAAAACTTTCACTTTTTTTAAGACAAAAAATAGTCTTTCTGATAAAATTTTTCATTGTGGATTTCCGAGTACTTTAGTTAATATGTATTCTCATGTCAAACATGTAAATGGAGGAATACCCAGAGCTTCTCTGTAGCTCTTAATTTTAATTTGTAGTAAGAGACTCGGGGAGTGTTGCAAAATCTATATACCGCTCTATTCTTTGTATATGTATCACAACTAGTCCCAAGTTTTATTTTTAAAATATTTATTTTATAATATTTAATATTTTGAATGAAAGGTATATTTGTGATAATCTCCCTTAAATTGATGTATTGATATAGAAATGCAGCTTCCGAAATTTTGTTTCGAGTTAAAGTACGTGGTCTTTGATTGGCTGATCTTACTACTTACAATATAAGTGTATATAATGTATGTTTCATCTTTTTTTACATACGTTTTGCTTGTATGTCATAACGTGACAGTCCTCTGTTCATGTCTTTTGATAACACTTGTGTAGTATGCAAGTATTTATTGTTAAATTATATTTTAGAATCACTAAAGTTAAAGTTTCGTTGGCTGTGATGATTCCGTTAACTGTATTTTGTACTATTATCCCAGATTGTTGTCATGTCTGTACATATATATTCAGTGCCATATTATAAGCTTGACATTATAAAATATGTAACCAGTGTTAAATAAAAGGTGTTATTCAATTATCAGTTATAAGATCGATGACGTCACATTAACTTCAGTTACACATTTTATCTCATATTGATAAGTTTAGATTTTTATGGATGTTCATTGATGCCAAGGATTTGCCGATTTGAGTAGGAAAGAAAACACTACGTATTCTTCGAATGAAGGAACGTTTTGCTTCCGGAACACCTGGTCTTGTTCTCTTGTTTTTTACAAGGGTCTCCATATTAAACTTTCCTTTGTTCATAGTTTGCCCCTGGTTTAATCGATTTTGAGTCCGGATTATGATTTTGGTAACGCTTCGGTATTCCTTAATTTATTTGTATATATCCCATCTCAAGTCCCATGAAATCGTTCTGTTCAATATAAGGTCATGTTTTCCACAAATTCAGTTTAATGATTTACATTTAGTGAGCTTAAATCGATGCAGAATGTGAGGAATATATTTATATTTAAATTTAATATTAGATTCAGAATAAATTACATTTTGAAGCATAAATGTATCAATTTGTAGCGCCACAAATGTAGAAAAGCAACTTTCTTTCTTTGTTTTTGGTTTTTTGTTTTTGTTTGCTAATTGTCTTGGCAGTGTTCGATATAGGTGTTTAGGAACAGTTTTGACAATGATGTTCAGAAACAATTAAAAATAGAGATATTTCTAAACAATGAAGACTAAGATATAAAAAATGATATTTCAAAGTTATATAAAATAAATTATGATATGTCGAAGCAGTTAAGTTTATGATACTTCTAAAGAACTTAGATTAATTTTTTTTCGAAAATAAATTGTATTAACAATTATAATGATTATGGTTTGTTGACGCTTCAGTATTTTCTCATTTCCCCATCAATTTAGATAAGAATGCAACTAAATGGTTTTTAAATAATGAAGACTGGGACACTTCAAAGCAATTTAGATTTGAATATTTCAAAATAATTTTGATAACGATATTTTTGAAACAAATAAACTTTGTTTTTTAAACAATTTAGATTTGGATATTTCAAAACAATTGAACGAGGGATTTAACATTCTACTGGTCTTTAAGTACAAACTCGTGAGTCATTGACAGGGAAAGACAATTCATTGAAGTAAAATAACAATTTTATTTGGCTCTCTGCGTTTGAATGTGAATTCAGTTCAAGAGCAGTAACATGTATTACGAAAATATCTCGAAAATATTCTTATAATAAAAAATCTTATACACTGTACTAGTATAGAAGTTCAAATAACCAGAGTGATTTTCATTTAAACAACTTTGTGTCAATATACCCGTAATGAAATCGAATACTTTTGTGGAAAAGACAATTAATGATAAACAACCTTGCCCATTGTGTTTTTACGTGATTTTCCCTTAATTGTGATTGATTGATTGATTGAATGATTGATTGATTGTGTGAGTGATTAAATATTTATTCACACGATCAACTGCTTTGTGTGTTGTGGATTCTTTCGGACCTTTCTATTTATCCATTCAGATATAAAACTTCCATAATTTTAATCCTTAACGCAGCAGAAATAGTATTCATTTTCGCTTGATTTTTTGTTTTGTTTAAATGTTGTGACTTTTACAATAAATCATTGTGATTCAACTATTCATCTAAATGTGAATTGTGAACACTTTTCTTTGCAAACTTGAAAAAATGTTTAATCTTGAAGGAATTAACGTTTTATGTTCCTGAGTATCTGAGGCTGGTACAAATGTATAAGTCATCCCAGGATACCACGAAACATTATTATTTACCCCATGAGTAAATTCCTAGTACCCATGATTAGATTACACATCTAATTGAAAAAGTTGCAACCACTTGTAATTGTAAATTACTTTAACCAAGCCGTTACTTTTAAATCTATGTAAGCGATGACCCGCCGACATCAGGTACACGCCACGCGAACCACAAAATGCATTGTATAAAGTCTGCAGAATGTGATACTCATCAACTCTCAGCCAATAAAGTTACGCACCTACTCTTACGGTAAAGGACCGCGCCCATACCCATCCTCTCCCCACATCTCAACTCTCGTACCTCTGTACTTATCACAAAAAAGATGAGCATACGAGATTATAATTTTTAATCATAAACTGGTACTTAACAACGGTCGCCCAAGGCCTTTCTACATTATCTAAGAGAAAAACTTAAACAGATATTGTTTTATCTTGTTCATATTTCTGTTTCTTTTTTATCTATATATATATCCTTTCGTGATATATGTACTAATTGGGTTGGAGAATTTGTTGATTATAGATGTAGAAGGATTTGTTTATCAGAGAGGTAATATACAGCCTTTTTTTCGTGTAAAAAATAAAATTTATATTTCCAACTGGAATTAGAGCGCACAAAAGATTTTTTTTTCAATTTCAATACGAATGATCCTGTGTTTATGAAGATTTGCTTTAGCCCAAGTAAAATTTGCATGAAATCATGGACCTTGTGTTCATAGAAATATATCATACACGTCCTAGTTAGGAATTTTGTAATGAACATGACTGGAAATATATTTACAAACAAAAATGGTTATTCAATTGATACGGTTTTAATTGGAAGAATCGACCTCGAGTTCGAATATTAAGTCTAATGATAGCATTCATATCAATGTTTTATCTAAATTAACTTCTGATTATTTCAAAACTCAGTATTTATTGCATACGTTTTTAAAACATTTAAGCTTTCAATTTTATGACGTCAATGTACACCTATTTGACAAACCTAAGTATTTTAATTTTAATTCGACATTTAAGAACTGATTCTTTATTAACAGTATTTTAAACATATTCCGAATTATAAAATACCTATGTCCGCCTCATAATCGTTTTACATTTCTGCGCTCTGACATGATTTTGTAACTTCATAATAGAAACCACATTTGGCAAACCAAGTAGAAGCAGTTTTTCATCATCTTCTAAAAATGTCTGCTAATATATTTTGTATTGTTACAAAATGGGCACAGTGTCCACAGAGTGTGAACTACAAACAGCTGCCTACATACAAGTGTGTGGTTTACATTACCTTAAGTACCTGTGTCTAGATGCTATCGTTTCTACCCTGTGTTTAGCCCCAGGCACGGAGGTTCATGCTTAAACAAAGTTAGCATATTTTCAACCAAAAAAAAAAATATGTATTCCTCATATTATCATCTGTACTGGATGAACTGTGCTTCTGAACGTTAATGTATAATACTTCACAGAAATATAATAGAAACAAGTGTTATACCGCGCGAACAACTACATCAACATCGTAACATATCACGTGATTATTATCATAACATTTGACAGACATTTAGTCTTTTTCTAAGAATATGTACAAACAGGTGCATTTCATCACACCTACACATGTTCTTAATTTAGCAAATATAATTATTCTTTAATTGTTCAAATTAATTGCGTTTCGTGGAAAAAAGATACATTTCTTAAACTAATGATAATTTAATTATGAGGCAAAATTAGTCAATAAAGAATTATTAGTGTTATCATATATCTCGAATCAGACTGAACATAATGTAATGCATTTAGTTCTAGTGCTGATTAGCCGATACAACATCATCATCCTATTATTTAAACTATTCAGCATGTTTGACAACTTATATAATATACACTTACGGTATCGAAGCGAACATGAATTTTATTGCCAATCATTCACGGAGCTTTGTATATGCACTTTTAACATAATTATGAACTCACATTTGTAAAGTGCAAAGGAATTGGGGCGTATTTGTGAAGAATTTAGTCTGTGCCGTCGTGAATTTACTTTCAATATAAAGGTGCAAATTAGCAATATACATTTAACGCGTCTATTAGACACATAGAACGATGCTGTATATTGGTGATTATATATCAAACAAGTTGTTCTTTTAGGGCATTGGGTAGACGGCCAAGCTTCCCTGGGTTAAGGCGAAGGTTATCAGTTATATTTCTACATGATAGCGACGAAGCTTAAATTTCCATTACTTAGTAAATATAAGAAAATGCATATCAATATGATGTCAATATCTGGAGATCTTACAAAATGTATGAACATACTACGGCAATTAGAGCGACATCCTGCAAATGAATCGAGGTGTACATCCATGTTTCAATATACGATGCTAATATGATTTTTCTAAGAATTTGAAAATTTTAAAGCTGCAAAATGCATTGATACTTCCAAAAAAAGTACACATATATGAACTGATCTGATTAGAATCATTGCCGTCATTTTTATTTTCAATTGATTCAAAATTGATTGAAATATTAAATGCATTTATTTAATTTTAACATATACATATACATTGAATTTATTTTCAAACCAAATTAAAATGTTATTACCATAGACTTTTGATTCTGCTAAACCAATTTTGAAATAAATATATCAGAAACAACTAATTTTGAAATGTTCATATCAAAAACATCCATAAGCTATTTAAATAAATATTAGTTGTTTTATAAAAGGATGAAAAATGCTGCACAAAAAAAAATTTCAATTTATTTTTTTTTAATTTCAATTAGTTCTAATACATCAATGTAATTTGTGATTTGGTTGTTCAAATGTTTCTAATTATAGAAATGTACCGAATTGGGTCATTATGGTGACTTGATTGTGATAAATTATCCAGTTAATTTTCCATGTAAACGCTTTGATTATTCTATAATGCTATGTCTTCAAGCGTCTTTGTGATGGTGGTGTATAGTTAGACTGTGTATCTGAGTGGGCGATGATATGTAAATGATACCAGGCCTATCAACGTGGGTTACCTAAGGTCAGCGCCATTCGTTAGAATCGCCCCGTCTAAATCACGATGACCTGGGCCAGACTATGCAGACAACGCACCGCTCTGTTTGCTTCGCTATCGATATAAACTGAATATACGGTCAGAGATTAGCACCAAGTCTATCCGTCTTAGTTCCCGAGGAATTATCTCGTGTAATTAGCATCTAAATAAGACATACAATTAATATAATTAACTAGATAGATAGCCCTCGTAAACGCATCTCAAGCATTGATTGTTTTGTTTTTAAGGGTTCTTTTTTCAATTATGTTATACAATTTCTTGTATGGATATACTTATTAATAAATTATATTAAAACATTTTGTATTTCGTTCATTGTAACCTAATATAAGAATGTTTTAATGAAATTAATGATTCTCAAGATACAACATATTTTTGAAAGAAAGAAAAACATAAAAAATATTCCAATTCAGTTAATATATATTAAAACAATGTGAAAAAATCATATCAAAATAATTACTCAGGAAACTCATCGTTCTATTCAACTGATTGCTTTTGAAATTGTGAATATACAAATGAGCCTAATTATTATGAATTGCGTGAATATGTAAATGAGCTACTTACCACCATAGACCTATGATATTGGTGGGACACAGCAGATAAAAGTATACAAATACAAGTACTCCTTGAACTGGCATGGTTTGACATGCAATGACCGCGCGTCCTTCGTTAGAATATCTGGACTGTTCGCCGGTGCAGTTATTGCACAGGAGTAGGTATTACGTAATTCTTATTTCCAATATCCAGGGAGAATTAACACCATATCGCTGTTGGTAGTTCCAAAAGTAATCCAGGAACCGTTCCATACGTATAACCATTTATCTTTACAGTTCACACGGAAATGTATTCTCACACACATACATTACATATATACATGCATGCAAGAAAGAGGTTTGTTGCAGTTTATTTGGGAATGAATACTAACAAATTGCGTATATGGAAGAGCTGAAACCACGTACATGTCAATCAGTCCCAATCAGCTTGTTCCGATAACCACAACAACAGACCGTACCAGCGTGTGTCAGTCTACCCCGGAGTGAGATGGTAGGGACGGCGATCCAAGGACGGTGTATTACTCCCCAAGACATTTCCTCATATCCGAACTCAAGTCTAACTTATGGTAGACAAGTAGTAACGGGTGAAGGTTCACTCCGTATGGGTAGTTTCGATGTAAATTGGAAATCACATCCTCCAAACTAGTGTGCTTAGGTAGCCGGTGCTCCAGTCTTCGACTTCTGTCACTGAGAGAATTCAAGCGAACCATGGCTGAGGAGGTCCCCGCTACATTATATATAACTGTGAATGTGTATTCCAACGACCAAGCATCCTTTTAATATCTATACGGCGGTTTCTATCTCCTACAATCCCGATTTCCTCAATACGTATAGACCGATACCGTTACGTCACTTATTCCTTCCTGTGTAGAAAATCCTCAGATATGGTTTGTTGGCGACCTCATACAGTTTTAGCTATCCGCTAATGCCTCTAGTCATCAGGACTGGCCTGTAAAGAGGTACATCAAATAGTGTCTGATAAAACATGCATGTATTGACTACTAGAACGTAGTATCATTATAACAACTATATATGACAAATCCCATCTTCAGGGCTAACCCTATCATTGGAACACTGTGAGAACTCAGTAAAATACTAACAGGAACTAATATAATTGAAATGAATGGGGGCGAAAAGCAATAAGTATTATACATGGGGTTTACAGGTGACTTTCCTACCAGAATACACCACCAGGTAAGGCTGGTCGCGCTGTGTGGCTCGCCAGCCCTATTTGGTGTGCTAGGGTACTATTGTAGTGTACCCCATCACAATGGAGGCCTCGTTTGATCACTGACCCCGACAGTCAGTGTTATCTGATACAACTATGATAGCACGATATATGGGAATAAAAACATACGTTTAAATTTGAAGTTAATACGAGTTTTCAACGACTTTTTTCCTTTCTATGTCTGTCCTCTCCTACTCGCGATGGGTTGACTTAATGTTGATCAAGACCAGTTTGTTTTAAGGTAAACTTTTTAATCTTCTAGTTGTGAGTTTTATAGACAATTAATCAAGGTTTACATTTGTGTACTTGTTTCGGACTGCACAGTCTCATATTATCAGTATTTATTAGTGTAATCGTTCACATATACAGGCTATCATTAGTTTGATCATACCTCCAGTGCTAACTTGAATGGTTGATGTTGCCGTATTTATTATATATACAGCCATGAAAAATATCATGACAAAATCATTGATTCAAAAAAAGGAAATCCAGACAAAATATGCAAAAAAAAGGAAAGAAAAGCCAGAAATACTTAATTAAAATATAAATGAAATAAAATTTGCAGGTTTTACTTAAAGCAGCATTAACCCAACGAGGCTTGATGTCCCCTACGGTATACAATCCCAAGTGAAGGAACCCTAACATGTACAAATGATTATCCCAGCTCCCAGCCCACCCAGCTATCGGGGCCTTTGATGTCAGGGAATACCGGTCAATAACTCAGACGACGCTTACAACACCACCGTATTAGCAAATAATATATTTTTACTCTGAGATCGCCGTACAAACAGACTTGTATCTATCTTTCAGGTTTCACTGGGTTTGTGGTATTTCATTAACATCACAGAATATGTGTTAGACAGGGATCGAACTGGGCCAGGTCTTTTACTGTACCCTATCAAACGTCTAGGTATGAGCTATATGTGATCATGGAAAAAACGAACAAATCATATTATATTTATCATTGACTTAATAAAGTGTTATGAATATATCTTCGTATTAAATTAATTTTGTCCATTGATATGTAATTCAAACATCATATATACAATTTTCGTATTATACCTTCATTTCAAAATTATAAATGTATCATTGATAATGCAGGGAGATCGTTTTATTCTATTTTCTATTTTATCACAAATTATTTAAGTTGTGATGTCTGTAAATGTCAACTTGCATTGCAATACGAGATTTGTGGGTGCCTTTCATAACCATCACCATTCCAATAAAAGTTATAAATACTTATTTAAATCAAACTGTAGGCTATGAGACAGAAATCTGATAATACTTTAAATATGTTCGAGTTATGTTGTCAAAATTTGATTTTGTGAAGTGATTTTGTGATGTAGTTTTGCGACGTGATTTTGTGATCTGATTTTGCGACGTGATTTTGTGATGTGATTTTGCGACGTGATTTTGTGATGTGATTTTGTGACGAGATTTTGTGATATGATTTTGTGACGTGATATTGTGACGTGATTTTGGGACGTGATTTTGTGACGAGATTTTGTGATGTGATTTTGTGACGTGATATTGTGACGTGATTTTGGGACGTGATTTTGCGCCGCGATTTTTTTAATCTGATTTTGCGACGTGATTTTGTGATGTGATTTTGCGACGTGATTTTGTGATGTGATTTTGTGACGAGATTTTGTGATATGATTTTGTGACGTGATATTGTGACGTGATTTTGGGACGTGATTTTATGACGAGATTTTGTGATGTGATTTTGTGACGTGATATTGTGACGTGATTTTGGGACGTGATTTTGGGCCGTGATTTTTTTTTATCTGATTTTGCGACGTGATTTTGTGATGTGATTTTGTGGCGAGATTTTGTGATGTGATTTTGTGACGTGATTTTGAATCGTAGGATACCATCTCACTCACACAAGTTATTTGTTTGAAAGCAGCCTCAGGACAATGATTGGCTCAAAAAATATCTTAAATGTCATATTATGTGTTGCCTTCCTCTTTTTATATTCTGTCTTGCGTTTATCGAATTTTGATTATTTTCATATTCCTCAGGTTCCCCCTTTTTCACTAACTGTATCCTTATTGACTTATTTTTCTATCTCCATTTTTTTCTAAAGATAATTGTTTGATCACATAATGTATTGTCTTATCCAGTATAGATGAAT
Source organism: Mimachlamys varia (assembly GCA_947623455.1). NCBI lineage: Eukaryota > Metazoa > Mollusca > Bivalvia > Pectinida > Pectinidae > Mimachlamys > Mimachlamys varia. Next base: position 28,453,043 of record OX392543.1, read on the forward strand.
ATGAACATGACGTATCTTCTGTATATTAAACCATAGGTTATGACGTCAATGGTTGGCTTTATGTTATAATTGTTACGTCGTGCATATGGCAAGCATATGACGTAACAAACTTATGCAATGGGTACGGTCAAAATTGTAGCTTTTTACGTTCAAGGTTGAATGAAAATTTTCGTATTACTTGAAAAAAAAATGCAACAAATTTTGATTATGTGATAGATACTTGTCATATGCAATTCGTGAAACTCGTAATGATATTTCTATTTTTGCTCGCCAGAGACTCGTTAAACTGGTAGATTCGTATCATATATTTCTTTAAGGAATGGCCACGATTCATTACTTGGTTGATTTGACACAATTTGATTATGACACAAATGTAATGGTTTTGTATTTGATTATGACACAAATGTAATGGTTTTGTATTTGATTATGACACAAATGTAATGGTTTTGTATTTGATTATGACACAAATGTAATGGTTTTGTATTTGATTATGACACAAATGTAATAGTTTTCCACAAAACACAACAATATGCAGTAATTTTATCTCCAAGCAACTTCAACCAAGTAGAAGTTCGAATCCTAATCGTAGTACACGATTTGAAATTATACATAAACTAGTTTAACTTTATTTCTAAATTCACGAATTTACGCACCTGATCCTTCTGCTTTTATTTTACATTAGTTTAGAAATTTAGGATTCCCACCTTTTGTTCCCTAGCATCACTGAGTCCTAGGAGGACGAAACAGCTGTATGATGAAGTTTAATTCATGTTTACGGCATACTGTATATATTACTAAATTTAAAATGTGCAGCAAGATCATATATAAATCAAACTACGTAGCATCACATAATCTGTAAATAATTGGGGATGGAACAAGGCATTCCGTAAGTGTTACAACTGTGTCTAATGAAGCATGTAGTTTACTTAAATAACTTCACCGCGAATAATTTTTAAATTATACGGACAAAATGTCAGCTCTTTTAAATAATCATTCGTAATATTTATAACATTTAGACAACAAAACGACTGATCTTTCCGTTTTCACCGTCATGCAATTTTATGTTATTACATATAATTTTATAAAACCTATTCCTTGAATTTAGTCAGCAGCAAATTGTTATAAACTAACTTATTTATAAAACCTCACTATTATGCCTTGGCTTCTTGTTTTCTGTTCAATTTGATTAGAATATGGCCGAACGATGATTGTATGTTTAAACATTACTTTAAAATAAACATCATTTCCTTTGGTTTGTTTTGATTGATTGTTCTATGAACAAATTTATATGACTTTTAAGAGAGTAATTAGTTGTCTTAAAATTATTGAATAAATATATTGTCAAATTATGCAATAAACGCAAATATTCATCTGACAAATCAATGACAAAATTATATGCATCGAATATCTGCTTGACTTGCTTATCTCTCTAAGGTAAGCTTATTTGTAGCCAAAGTCATATCAGAACTAATCTTGAAAATTTCAAATTCATGTTAGCAATTATGCTGAGATGTGTAGTTTAGCATGTCCTGCCACCTGGTGAATACTTCAGGAAATAAAACAAATTAAACGTGGTTATAAACATCACATAACGTGTTAATAAAATATCGCATTCCAAATAAATGTGCACAAGAATGTGCAATGAAATTATCTCCGCATTTAATCATTTTTATTAAATTTGAGCCACTAATTAGGAAAAAGTACAACCCAATTATAAAATACTCATGCAAAAGTTGTCTTTAATTAAACATGGTATTAGGTCCTTAATTGAAAACATTATAACACTATCACCGCCCTGTACATGCAGTTAGTGCATCGTATATACCAATCATGCTGCATGCTTTCTCCCTCGTCTCTTTATATCTCTCTTAAATACATTACTACTGACACGTTATGTCTTAATAATCACTACTTCACAAGCATCTTACCTTGTCATTAAGTCACCTGCCTATCACAAAACGGACTTCCGGACAAGCCTTGATGGTTTTAAAAACTGACATCAATTTTCCAACATATTTTAGCATTTTTACCGTTGCCTTGTATTTTGACATATCTATGTGTTACTTACGTATCAGGGTGGGTGGTTAGAGACTAGGTATTATTTACCTATCGGGGTGGGTGGTTAGAGGCTACAAATTGTGCATTACAAAGTTTGGAAGGCTGTAGCAATCAAAGTGATATGAACGCTATTTGTTTGAATTATTGCAGATTAACGAGATTTCTGCGCTACTATAAACTACGACTTCGGTGTATAGAAGGTTCCCACGTAAACAACCAGAGGCCTAAACAGGGGGCTTCGTATTTAATTTTCGACTTTCCAATAATTCTTCATTACAAGTCTTCTTAAGTTTTACCAATACTAATATTGTCACTTTATTCAATTTTAGTTGGTTTTTTTTTTGCTCATTCGGTTAGCAGTTATTTCTGTAGCGAGTCACATTTCTCCCCGGTTCAGTCCCTAGTGAAGGTATTGAAACAAAGACGAACAAGTATACAGCCCGATAGAGGGCTCAAATTAAACTGTTCAAACCCTCTTCGCAATATCACATGCGTGTCTTCTGTCCATCTGTCTCAAAAGCAGCGTAACAGACAACAGTTCAGGAAAGCCTTTATCATTATATCGCAAGAACAGCTCATAATTATACTCAACTGAAAAAGATTAAAAGTGAGCATACTATACAGAGCTACCATGTAGGCTTAGAATATCTAGCATTTTAAATACGAATTATGTATGTTCATACCATTTATCTGTTTTGTCAACGCGATATTTCTATTAATTATTACAATACCAAAAATACTTTATTTAGCATGTCAGATAAAGATGATGCTTTCTGTACAATAGCAGCAGTATGTGTTATACGTCTGTCCAGAAAATGAAACTTTGGAACTTACTCTACAATTGCACATGCTTATATCTGAACAAACGTTAGGCTGAGATAAACTCGGTGTGGCCTACTGGTGTAAAACGTGTCGTAAAAAGCATTACCAAGTGGATCTTTTTAACAGTGTTATTTGAAGACAGTCTGGCCATCTATGCGGAAATATCGAGAAATATTAAATTTTAGTATACAAAGGCTGTTCAAACGGCATACAGTAGATGACAATCGCACCCACCTCTAGACGCGCTGAAGCGACGGTAACGGGTGGTAATTTAGAGATGAATTCCAGCTACATTTGAAAATACCTTCATATCTGAACGACCGGTATGAATCATTGATATACAGTGGTATGAACGAGGACATGAAAAAATCATAAATGATGTTTTAATTTACTTCAATCCGTCAGGTGGTTAATGGGTATTGGGAAAGCGAGTACCATCATATATAACCCTGGAAAAGTGTGTTAAAGCTCATCCAATGTAATAACTTATATCGGCCTAGCTATACCCAGGTCGCTTCTGACCTCAATCGCTTTAGATTTATGGAGGACAAACAAGTAAGCACTTACATATGTATTCCCGTGTACTGAATGATCGATCGAATCTGATTAAGTGAGGTACCCTTGAGAAACGGACGTTCTTGTAATATTGACAACCATTTACGGCAATTTGGTTCAGTTAATTAATGAAGTCATGGCTAAGAGATTATGATGATGGAATAGACTTAGGGTTAGAACCAATGACACAAGAAACCAGCCACAAAATAATCAATTTAATTCAATTGAGTATAGGGTTAGCCAAAACAAACATAGACAAAGACTGATGGAAAGAGGAAAAGTCGGAATGACAGAAGAAAAGAATGTTAAAGTACAAAACTAAAGGAAGAAAGCATTTATAGATTGTTACGTTGTGATACTAAAAAATAGACAGTTTAAGATGGGAATGGACTTTTAATAAATTGAATGACAGTTGTTTATAGGTGATCGTGGAGTCTGGGTGCTTGGTTCCGAACGCGAGTAAATGCCCACTTAGATATATATAAATCGATATGCTTCTGAAGAAGCTGTAAGATTCGAACTTGTGATAAAAAGTGACACCCCGATCACACCTGTTACGTGTGTTAATGTAGAAGAGAAAAAATACCGATTTATAGCCATGTCCATGATAATCCTCCACGATAAGGAGCTTTATTACAGTAGAGCGATGAACGATTTGGAGCAGGTCCATGTATTCCCCTCAGAGACACAACATGTACACGCCGTGCAGTGGTTTCCCCAGAGTTATTATGTCTGTCGTCCATTCAAGGAACCTGTCGTGGACATTATCATTGCAACTGCTCAGTTTAAATAAGTAAATCAAAATAAATGTACAATAATAACAGAACAGGTCGTCACGACTTGGCGGCAACTACCTGTCATGATAAACAGTTCCCATCACAACAGCTGTATGGAGGCTAGTGTTAACGGCGAGTCTAGTGTGTTAATATCAGATGACCGGGAAATACCTGTACGATATTACAATAATAACAATTCTATGGCAATCACAAGTTCATTTTGCGAAAAAACATGCACCCAATACAATACGAAACGGATGTTCTGTTATATTTGCCAAAATGTACTCAATGAAATTGACTGCATCGTGGAAAGTAAGATGAAAAAACAAAAACCACATGTTTGCTGTAGTGTCAAACCAGACGGGTAAATATAGTAAAGTATCAAACCAGACCGGTAAACTATACTATAGTGTCAAACCAGACGGGTACAATATACTATAGTGTCAAACCAGACGGGTAAAATACACTATAGTGTCAAACCAGACGGGTAAACTATACTATAGTGTCACACCAGACGGGTAAACTATACTATAGTGTCAAACCAGACGGGTAAAATATAATGAGGTGTCACACCAGACGGGTAAAATATACTATAGTGTCACACCAGACGGGTAAAATATACTATAGTGTCACACCAGACGGGTAAAATACACTATAGTGTCACACCAGACGGGTAAAATACACTATAGTGTCAAACCAGACGCGTAAAATACACTATAGTGTCACACCAGACGGGTAAAATATACTATAGTGTCACACCAGACGGGTAAAATATACTATAGTGTCAAACCAGACGGGTAAAATATACTATAGTGTCACACCAGACGCAGACGGGTAAAATATACTATAGTGTCACACCAGACGGGTAAAATATACTATAGTGTCACACCAGACGGGTAAAATGAGTAAAATATACTATAGTTTCAAACCAGACTAAGTACATCATATGTTTTTGAGAGAGAGAGAGAGAGAGAGAGAGAGAGAGAGAGAGAGAGTACTGGTACCAGTTTTGATCGCTCTATTGTCACATACAAATTGGTCCCGTAACATACACATTATTTTCGCCCATGTAAGTTAAAATAACATAAACAATATTTTCATCAAAAATGCTCACCGTAACCTACACATTATTTACATAAAATCATTTCTGCATAATAAACACATTATTTTCACCAATTTTGCGGTGCTCTTAACGACAAACAAGATCAGTTTAAGAACAAATCTACTGAGCTCAGTCGATAAATAACTTTTTTTTCAATATACAAACATTTGCATATAAGGTCAAGTCATGCAGATCGAAAAAGCGCCATTGGAGCACTCACTGTATGGTATGAACAAGAATAGACTAGTAACCAAGATACACTAATACATTTAATATCATGGTGGAACTGGAACACCAGGTCATATATTATCTTATTATGACTTATTGTTTTATATAACACGAAGATGATATACTGAAGGTGAAAAAACAAAATTTGTAGAAGATAGAGAAATACTAATGATAAGACATTTGGCGAAATAAATAAAACGAAACATGCTTTATCCAAATTACCTACTAAAGCTGATGTCGATCTATAAAACAAATTGTGTAATCTCAATTATTTACTAAATCTGATGTCACTCTATAAAACAAATCATGTTTGATATCAAGTATATGCTAAAACTGATGTCAATATATAAAACAAATTATGTTTGATTTCAACTATTTACCTAATCTGATTTCATTTAAACAAGTCAAGGTTGATCTCAATTACCTACTAAAACTTATTTCTATCTATAAAACAAATCATGCTTGATTTAAAATATGTACTAAAACTGATGTCAATCTATTTCATAATCATGCTTGATCTCAATTATCTACTACAACTGAAGTCAATATATAAATCAAATCAAGCCTGGTCTCAATTTTTTACACACATTGATGTCAATATATAAAACAAATCATGTCTGATCTCAATTTTCTACTAAAACTGATGTCAGTCTATAAAACAAATCATATTTGATCTCTATTATCTGCTAAATCTGATGTCAATATATAAAACAAATCATGTTTGATCTCAATTGTTTACTAAATCTCATTTCATTTTAACAAGTCATGATTGATCTCAATTATCTACTAAACATGATGTCAATCTATAAAACAAATCATGTTTGATCCAAATAATCTACTAAAACCGATGTCAATATATAAAACAATTCATGTGTCATCTCAATTATTTACTAAATCTGAACTTATTCTATAAAACAAATCTTGTTTCATTTCAATTATTTACTAATTCTCATGTCACTCTATAAAACAAATCATGTTTGATCTCAATTATCTAATAAAAATGATGTTGATCTATAAAACAAATCATATTTGATCTCTATTATCTGCTAAATCTGATGTCAATATATAAAACAAATCATATTTGATCTAAATTATTTACTTAATCTCATTTCATTTAAACAAGTCAAGGCTGATTTCAATTATCTACTAAAAGTGATTTCCATCTATAAAACAAATTATGTTTTATCTCAATTATCTACAAACACTGATGTCACTTTATAAAACAAATCATGTCTGATCTAAATTATCTACTAAATCTGATGTCACTTTATAAAACAAATCATGTTTCATTTCAATTTTTTACTAAATCTCATGTCACTCTATAAAACAAATCATGCTTGATCTCAATTATCTACTAAAACTGATGTCGATCTATAAAACAAATCATGTTTGATCTCAATTATTTACTTAAACTGATGTCGATCTATAAATATAAGTCCCGGCACGTGTTTTAACCCCTGCACCCCTATAATTTCATAATGACCTATTCCAACATTTTAATAAGACGATCACAAGTGTGTCTTCATGGGTGAATGAGTTAATCTATATGGGGGCGTTGATGGAACAGCCGAAGTAACGTCACATTCGTCTTAAAATATTACAAATGTACTTGATACAAAGTAAGGTGATACGATTTCAGCAATCAAACGAGGTCTGTTTCTGTCCTTAGATTTCAAACGATCTGTTAGCTTCATTAGTAATATAAGTTACCCTATTTGTTAAGGATGACTTATAAGGTGATTATCAGGATACGTATGGTATATGAAGTACCGCTTTCATGTAAATCGTCCCTGGTAATCTATTATCATGTTTCTCTAACAATATATTACAAACAATATAAATATTGTACTCATTTCTGATACCTCTTATGTCGAAATGGAAGCTGTGTGAATATTGTGCATTGAAAGGTTGTTTGAAAAGGTGAGAAGGTTTGAGAATGAAGAGGTGAACGTGCCCAGAACTTCTCATTGAGCTTCTATGTGTTTTGTGAGCTTATAGTTTGTTTTTTTTTTGAGGGGGGGGGGTGTATTTTTTTTTTATTTTTTTTAACTTTTTTATTTTGTTATTTTCTGTTTTCTTAATGATCTAAGTTAAAATTAGCTTTGTCAGACCTGTACAATATTAGGCTGAAACACAATGCGACGTTCGCATGTTACATTATAACATTTTATTTATTTTATGTTTTATTTGTTACAGGTCTCCAGCCTATTGTAATGCTGAATGGACCCGTGGTCAGCAATCAATATTGGTTGTTATACGTAAGTAAATCCGTAATAAACTCATTCATCTCATTTCTTTGTCCAAGTTCTCATTTTAGTGTTCTCTACTGAACGAAGCGGTGTTTTAACAGTGAGCTGAGGATCATCATTTCATTTTCTTATTCAAATATGATATAACATCACATAGGCAAGAAATTAAGATAATTTATCATTCACCAAATGTCTTATAATGAACATCTAACGAATACGTCATTGTGTACCTATGACGTCACTGACCCACTGTGACATCCTTGGTAACATTATCACTAGTTTGAAAACCAGTTTTTAATACGCATAGCGTAACGTATAAAAATCTACAAAATTGCAATATATAACTAAAGCAATCAATTTACCTAATGATGCAACACAATGTTTTACTGACTTAGGTGATGAAACATAATTAATTATGTATAAGTATATTCACGCCTATAAAAACATCATTTTGCACGCTAAGAAAATAACACATGCTTACTAACATATGGATATTCACGCCTGGATAATAACACATGAATTACGACACCTAGATACTAACACATGAACTTACACACCTAGATACTAACACATGAACTTACACACCTAGATACTAACACATGAACTTACACACCCAGATACTAACACATGAACTTACACACCTAGATAATAACACATTAACTTACACACCTAGATACTAACACATGAACTTACACACCTAGATACTAACACATGAACTTACACACCTAGATACTAACACATGAACTTACACACCTAGATACTAACACATGAACTTACACACCTAGATACTAACACATGAACTTACACACCTAGATACTAACACATTAACTTACACACCTAGATAATAACACATAAACTTACACACCTAGATACTAACACATGAACTTACAAACCTAGATACTAACACATGAACTTACACACCTAGATACTAACACATGAACTTACACACCTTGATACTAACACATGAACTTATACACCTCGATACTAACACATGAACTTACACACCTAGATACTAACACATGAACGTACACACCTAGATACTAACACATTAATTTACACACCTAGATACTAACACATGAACTTACACACCTAGATACTAACACATTAACTTACACACCTAGATACTAACACATGAACTTACACACCTAGATACTAACACATGAACTTACACGCTTAAGTTATATTACATGAATGTGCATGCTTATATTTGAACACACCACACATATATTTAATGATTTGATATTTAATGTTTACAGATAATGTGTATTCAAATGTTCTTCTCTAATTAATTAAGCCTTGAAGTTATTCTTTAAAACGCCACTTCAACAACAGTTACATGATACAGACAGTATTGAGTGTAATAAAATCAACTTAATCTCAAACACCTATGTTATAAACGTAAGATACTGTACTAGCTATAAGATGAGGTGTTTGATTAATAAGATACTGTACTAGATATAAGATGAGGTGTTTGATAAATAAGATACTGTACTAGATATAAGATGAGGTGTTTGATGAATAAGATACTGTACTAGATATAAGATGAGGTGTTTGATAAATAAGATACTGCACTAGATATAAGATGAGGTGTTTGATAAATAAGATGCTGCACTAGATATAAGATAAGGCGTTTGATAAATAAGATACTGCACTAGATGTAAGATAAGGTGTTTGATAAATAAGATACTGCACTAGATATAAGATAAGGCGTTTGATAAATAAGAAACTGTACTAGATATAAGATAAGGCGTTTGATAAATAAGATACTGCACTAGATATAAGATAAGGCGTTTGATAAATAAGAAACTGTACTAGATATAAGATAAGGCGTTTGATAAATAAGATACTGTACTAGATATAAGATAAGGCGTTTGATAAAAAAGAAACTGTACTAGATATAAGATAAGGCGTTTGATAAATAAGATACTGTACTAGATATAAGATAAGGCGTTTGATAAATAAGAAACTAAACTAGATATAAGATAAGATGTTTGATGTTGATAAATAGGATACTGTACTAGATATAAGATAAGGCGTTTGATAAATAAGATACTGTACTAGATATAAGATAAGATGTTTGATAAATAAGATACTGTACTAGATATAAGATAAGGCGTTTGATAAATAAGATACTGAACTAGATATAAGATAAGGCGTTTGATAAATAAGAAACTGTACTAGATATAAGATAAGGCGTTTGATAAATAAGATAATGTTCTAGATATAATATAAGGCGTTTGAGAGCACCAGAAGACGAACTCCAACATAAATTACCTCACTAATAGTCGACTACAATCAATGGACTTCTACTTCGGATCAGACACACTTATTACTTGATATAATTTGGTCCCTCATTCCAATGATCCGAATGTATAAAATCCGGACGGAAATATTGTAACATAGAAGGTATTAAATTTGACATAGGCATCTTTTTAACCATTTGAGTTCAATAATACTCATCGCAAGAAGCGATTTTCACCTTGTGTAACTTTTGGAAAGGATTGTATAAAAAATAGAGAATACCGAAACGTCAACAGAACTGTAATCCGAACTCGAAATCGATTAAATTAAGGGCAAAATACGAAAAAAAAAGGAAAAATCAACATGGATACTCTTGTAAAAAGTACAAGAGAATTATAACAGGTAAACGTCTTCTGCTTCATCGACAACACCCGCCATGAACATTTTGGTCACTTCCAGGTAAACATCATATCCTCGAAATGGGAACCGAGTCTTCATTGTCAGCACATCAAGTAAACACACTAATTAGTATACTCAAAAATTCCATCTTCATATTTCTCGATGGCGGCCATAAAACTTGCCCATCGTTAAGATCAACCTGCATCTCTCGAATACATGTGTTGTTAGTTTGTCAGCAGTCGACATCGATCACGAAACTCACGATATTCAGAGCAAGCTCTAGAATAACGAATCAATTGCGATATGTAAACTCCATAGATTGGGGAAGATTAAGATGTTACTATCAAGAAATGGAAGGTTCACGATGGGGAAATTGAACTTTATCATATAGCTTAGAAGTAAGTTGATATATCTGAAAATGAAATTAAAAGATTTGGCAAGGTTTTGGTTACCTTTTCTGATTAGCTCTTCCACAAATTCAGCCTCGTATGAAAACAAAACAGGTCAGCTAAGTGTTGGGCATAGTTTGTTCCCATAGGAATGCCAACAGTCTGCTAGAAAATATGTCCTCTAAACTCAACAAAAATAGTGTCAAACAGGAATTCAATCATTCGTACTATATCTGTTTCAATCTTTCATCTTAGCTTTTGTTGTGAAAAGAAATCTCTCATAACTAGAGATCAAAACAGTGTAGTGTACAGGGTGGAAAAATCAAATGTTTTGATTGAAAAAAATAACCATCTTTTGGAAGGGTGCTCAAGATTGATCAAACAATCTTTCGAGTTTTTCAAAATCCACATCCCGTTAATTCTACTCCTGGAGTAAGCAGTGTCACAATAAGTCTGAAGCCCTGATTTAATGGTATTAAGAATGGTAGTAGGAAGTTTTGATAAAGGCTTGGTCGAGCAATTAGCAATGACAGCGATAAAACGTTGATAATAAGTATCCTTGTGTAGCTTCGGTATCCAATAAAGACGAGGTAGGTCAGCACCATTTACAGGTATCTTGAAAGATTGTAATAATGGAGTATGGCTAGAGAGTATTTCATCTTTCGAAAACCCTTAGTTGTCAAACAGGCCTAGTTCTTTTTGAAAGCAATAAATATAATTGCGTTTGCAAACAATTATCAAGTTGTTAGATGTTTTGTCTGCAAACACAACAACATACTTATTATCTAGATCGTTGAGTGTAGTTCGAAAATCGGAGTCAAGAAATATCGACTTTTATTTTAGTTTTCATTTTGTAACGCAAACTGTTTATTCTTTTTTTTCAAAATAGTGGACCTCACTCCACCAACTTTGAAAGTGAATCAAATTCAGAATGTTCACGTTTAGACCATTGTCTGGTCTGGCATAATCTTCCATCAAGTCTACAAGAATCTTGAAATTCACATTCCAATTGATCGATGGATTCTCTCGATACTTAGGAGCTTGCATGAAAAGCTCCCGTAGCTTTATGTTGGGGATACTATTCAGATTGCCAGTTATTATGTGTCCAGCTGAACCATAGCAATATGGAGATGAAGAACATGGAAATGCTGAAAGGAGTTATTCTTATGTCATCTTTAGTCAATTGTTGCAGTTTTGCTTATAATTGAAAAGCGTTGGTGCAGTATGTATCGAATAACTGTAGGAAATTATTGAAGTACTTGTATATTGAAGTACTTGTATATCGGAGGCACGGTGGTATAATAACTCGAACAGACTCTTGGTGCAAGATTTTTGTTTGGTGCAAGACTTTTGGTGTAAAAACAGAGATCTGACAATGACGTAGTTAAAAACGGCATCCCTTACCTTACACGACGATACGTACACGTCATCTGTCCTATTATACCATTGTTGGTATTCTAACGATATTTACAGTTACATTGACTCGTTAACATCAATTGAATAGGGATAAATAAAAGTAAAACGATCAATTCAATGTTATTGGTTTTTTCTGCTCAATAGTCAACAGTTGGAGCATCAATCATAACTATGTAAAAGAAAACTAGGAAAACCGAAGCGTCAACAATACCATAATCCGAACTCAAAATCAAATGCACTAGGGACAAAATAGTAAATATGACCAGGTGGCCGGGAATGGTATACGTATTCTGCTTCATCGATGACACTAGCTATGTAAATCTAGGGCACATTCAAGCAAATGTCACGTCCTCAAAGTGAACACCGGGGTACTGTTTTAGTACAACAACATGGCATACTAATAAACATGTTCGAAACCATCCGCCTTTATGTGGTTAATACTAAATAATTCTTAATGAAACCAAAATGGTGACAATAGAATTTGCCCATAGTCTTGATCAGCCTGCATCTCTCGAATCTGTGTGCCGTAAATTTGTTCTCCAACAGTCAATATATATATCAAAACTTTCGATTATATGAGCAAATATCGAACTATGATATGTAAAAAGAAATATGTATGTTACTATCAAGTAATTAAGTGGGAGTACCATTCAGACATTATGTAAAACTGCATCAAAAGACAACAACAGTTCGAGAGACAATCAGAAGCTGTCAACAGCTGGAGTGGCAATCATACACTATGCAAAACTTAGAATTATTTTATTAAACTCTTATTTAATTCAATACAACTGGGACATGTGTCTCATTCAGGTTACCACCCATGTTCAACGTTAATGTTCCCAAGTGTAGTTGTATACCGGTTTGTTTTGCTCATTTGCTCAGTATCTATTCACTCGAACAAAAGTTAAGTAGCACCAATAGAAATAAGTGACATTCCAGAAAACCATAAATATTTAGCTACCTGCAATTGTCTTAAGATATAAAACCAGTAATCATTGTCGATCTTCCGCAACAAAATATTGATCTGCGCGACAGAAAAATGAGTAGTTAGTATCTTACCATAGGTCCTTCCGTACTTAATGTTTGTGTGCATACATATATGACACGATCCCGGACAATGCCATGTTGGCAGTTGGGGTGCTACATGATGAATGTAAGATGGCGAAACGAAACTTATCAGGAACTAAAAAATGGCAGATTATCGGCTTGTTAACATTGGTAGGAGTACGCGAAACATCGGTGATGCGGTCAATGTTTATTGTACAACTACCGATCAACTATAAAAAAATTGTGAACATAAGCCTTCCGGTTGACCTTCGAAAACTTCAAATGTAGATGACAGGGCCTGGTACGCATTGAAAGCCTAAGGCAACTGGACGTCTGGTTCGAAGTCAATGGCGGGTCCAAGTAATAGTGTCCATCAGAACAGTAACAGGGCGGCTACATTACTCTAGAATAAACGTCGGACATCCCACCAAACGTTAAGGCATAAACGAGCGAGATACCTGGGCTCGGGACAGACGAAGACGGAATCGCAGGAACTGGCGACAAATGCATTGGTCAGATGAGAGCCAGACTTTGTAACACCAACTGGCGGTAAAGCTGTGTAGGACTACTGCATACAACCAGTGAAATGTTGGAGGTAGTATGGTATTTGTAGGACTACTACATACAACCAGTGAAATGTTGGAGGTAGTATGGTATTTGTAGGACTACTACATACAACCAGTGAAATGTTGGAGGTAGTATGGTATTTGTAGGACTACTACATACAACCAGTGAAATGTTGTAGGTAGTATGGTATTTGTAGGACTACTGCATACAACCAGTGAAATGTTGGAGGTAGTATGGTATTTTGTGGTGGGTCAGTTTTTGTCTGTGCCTGCTTTTCTAGTGGCTGTATGTTGGGCATTTATATTCTCATTGTTACCTTTACTATTCAAAAATTCTGAGATCCGCCATAAGAGGGCATCAGAAAACAAGAGATTCTACAGGGAACATGTGGGTTTGACTTCCTCGGAGTGTCAGAAAACAAGAGATCCTAGAGGGAACATGTGGGTTTGACTTCCTGGAAGTAAGAGAGAACAAGAGATCCTAGAGAGATCATGTGGGTTTGACTTCCTCGGAGTGTCAGAGAACAAGAGATCCTAGAGGAATCATGTGGGTTTGAATTCCTTGAAGTGTGAGAGAACAAGAGATCCTAGAGGGATCATGTGGGATTGACTTCCTCGGAGTGTGAGAGAACAAGAGATCCTAGAGAGATCATGTGGGATTGACTTCCTCGGAGTGTGAGAGAACAAGAGATCCAAGAGGAATCATGTAGGTTTGAATTCCTTGAAGTGTGAGAGAACAAGAGATCCTAGAGGGATCATGTGGGATTGACTTCCTCGGAGTGTGAGAGAACAAGAGATCCTAGAGGGATCATGTGGGTTTGACTTCCTCGGAGTGTCAGAGAACAAGAGATCCTATAAGGATCATGTGGTTTTTATTACCTCGGAGTGTAGGAGAACAAAAGATCCTATAAGGATCATGTGGGTTTTATTACCTCGGAGTGTAGGAGAACAAAAGATCCTAGAGGGATTTAGTTGTTCCCCATTTTGACCACCATTCGATTGTTAGTTACTTTCTTTCATTTCATGAATGACAATGCCAGACAGTGGCGGATTTTCCTTAAACAAAAACCCAGGAGAATTGCTCACATCGTGAGTCTTCAGCAAAACTATACTCCGAGCTCAATATCGATTAAAGTAGGGGCAAAATATAGACAAGTGAACGCTTTACATGGCGACTAAATGCAAATGTGCAACATAATAGGTCAAGGTGTTCCGAAAGAGTAAGCGTCTTCTATATTGACCGGACCCGCCATGTCACATCAAAGTAAATGTCACGTTTCTCAAAGTGCGAAATTCGGCATCATTCTCAATCACAAGAAGCCAAACCAATTAGCTAATTCCAAAACGTGCACTTCATAGCAGACAAGGATACAGAATATTTCTCAATAAGGCCAAGACGGCAACCATAAAATTTGCTCATAGATAAGGTCGCAACATTTTTTGCTTTGTTGCACACATATTAACTTAAGATATGACTTTAAGAATACATTTTCATCAAAAATCCGAGAATTAATAGCAATGAAGAGTACCAACTTTTTTATCCCCTTAATTTGCATAATTTTGAAATATTTTGTTAAAAAATGGTAACTTGCATAAAAAATTAAACTAAAATCCACTCTTTGTATTATTTTCAACTTGGTAAACACACTTTCAAGACAGCACAGGCGGTACTTAACTTTTGTCTGGGTATATATATATAATAACTGGGTAATGGATGTATATTAACAGGACATCGTCATCTTGTTTTTTTCTGAATATTTTTATTTTATGTCCTGAAAATTTCATTCGTTGAAATTATCACATCAAACCTCTATTAAACAATTCTGTCACGCTCATTGTTTCGGCAATGCTCATACTCCTTTTGACATTTAGCGAAAATATGCTCAACAATCCAATATATTTTCTTGAACTTAAAAGTTTTTTTCTATACCTTATCACGATAGCTGGTAGAATTTTCCATAAGACGACAAGGTACATTGTTAACTATGAACACGTCATTTTGAAAGAATTAACCTTACGTATGCATACAGTATAATATAGATGTCGCAATGTAGGAGTGTAGTACACAATTTAGGCATTAAGTCGCACGTCACGCTGAAAGAATCCTATCCATAGATATCATATGATAAATCAGAACTAATTGTCATTACGGTATTAGCAAGTCACACTACTTAAGTTCAATCTTAAAATGCAAAATTCTCACTAACTCTCATCCCTACAACCGATCAAGCATGGCTGTGTATTTATCATGTCAATAACAAATAAACAATATATTCAAACAGGGATAACGTACAAAACATTTAAAACCAATTTCGATCTTAAACCCACGCGATTGCCTATCTAAGTGTAAATGCGGACTGTATATAAATTGCGTCGTTGGCCAAGCACTCCCCATTAATGGCGAGTGAGTGTGTCTGGAAGGGGCGTGGCTACTGACTAGAACGGCATATATTACTAGTGGGAACACGGATTTGGATACTTTCCAAGCAGAAGGTGTGCGCGTGTGTGTTTTTCTCTGCTATTGTAAGATAGATAGGTAAATGTGCCCTCTGCCTCACTAATAGACAGTAGATGGGTTTTAAAACGATTCAAAAATATTCAAAGTGAAACTAACTTTAAATCGAGGTGTCTGAACAAATCAAATATTGAAAAACGTAGAAATCCTTATTTACTTTTATCCGACTCTTGTCGTTGTTTTGAGTTACTCATTAACATGACAGTGATGGCCCTGGTGGTGTTTTGAGTAACTCATCATCATGACAGTGATGACCCTGGTGGTGTTTTGAGTTACTCTTCATCATGACAGTGATGACCCTGGTGGTGTTTTGAGTAACTCATTAACATGACAGTGATGGCCCTGGTGGTGTTTTGAGTTACACTTCATCATGGCAATGATAATCATGGTGGTGTTTTGTGTAACTCTTCATCATGACAGTGATGACCCTGGTGGTGTTTTGAGTTACTCTTCATCATGACAGTGATGACCCTGGTGGTGTTTTGAGTAACTCATTAACATGACAGTGATGGCCCTGGTGGTGTTTTGAGTTACACTTCATCATGGTAATGATAATCATGGTGGTGTTTTGTGTAACTCTTCATCATGACAGTGATGACCCTGGTGGTGTTTTGAGGAACTCATCATCATGGCAGTGATGACCCTGGTGATGTTTTGAGTTACTCATTAACATGACAGTGATGGCCCTGGTGGTGTTTTGAGTTACACTTCATCATGGCAATGATAATCATGGTGGTGTTTTGTGTAACTCTTCATCATGACAGTGATGACCCTGGTGGTGTTTTGAGGAACTCATCATCATGGCAGTGAAGACCCTGGTGATGTTTTGAGTTACCCATTAACATGACAGTGATGGCCCTGGTGGTGTTTTGAGTTACACTTCATCATGGCAATGATAATCATGGTGGTGTTTTGTGTAACTCTTCATCATAACAGTGATGACCCTGGTGGTGTTTTGAGTAACTCATCATCATGACAGTGAAGACCCTGGTGATGTTTTGAGTTACTCATTAATATGACAGTGATGGCCCTGGCGGTGTTTTGAGGAACTCATCATCATGACAGTGATGACCCTGGTGATGTTTTGAGTTACTCATCATCATGACAGTGATGACCCTGGTGGTGTTTTGAGTTACTCATCATCATCATAGTGATGACCCTTTCGTTGCTTTGGGTTACTCGTCACCATGTATTAATATTTACATAGATGCCTGTTATTGTAGATAATACAATTCTTCAGTATCACATAAGTACCAAGATTTCATTGGTTTTAGACAAACTGTCATTATATATCTATTTTTGTTACTTCCAAGAATAGTCTGTTTTGTTACGTGGTTGATGCATGTTAAACTGTCAATTGAAAATCTGCATAAATCATAACTACCACTACAGTGTAAATATAAAGGCGAAGTTAGTGTGCCCCCAACTTTACTGACTTGTTTTGATTTTTCAATTTCCCTTTCTGCTATATCGACAATATATTATCTATAAAATCTATAGATAACCATATGGTTGTTGACCACGTCCTTCTGGATTTGAAATAAAGAAAAAAAGAAGTTTGCAGACCCTTCGATCGTATATACCCTTCTAAACCTGAAATAAAGGACACAAAATACTATTCTACATCAGCTACTTACCTCGATCTCTACCTAAACTATAACCAACAAGGAGAGCTTACTACTAAGCTATACTATTATATTTCAATTTTCCGATTATAAAATATCCCTTTCTTGATAGTAGCATCCCTGCTTCTCCATCCTATGTTGTCTACATGTCCAGTTAATTCGTTATTCTTGGGCTTGCGGTAATTATCGAGATTTTCGTGATTTATGTCGGCTGTCGACAAACATACTTACTACACAATGATTCCAGAGATGCAGGTTGATGAGGACTATTAGCAAGTTTTAAAGACGCCATCTTGGTATCGTTGAGAAGTATTTTGTCTCCTTGTATGATACGAAAGTGGACGTTTTTGACGCTTACTCCTCCGAAACACTTGGTCATATTCTCTTGTAATAATGCAAGAGTCTCAATGTAGATGTTTCCTTTGTTCACATTCTGCCCCTAGTTTAATCGATTTTGAGTTTGAGTTCGGATAATGGTTTTGTTGACGAATCGGTATTTACTGATTGTATGTTTAATGTGTAGTGTTATTACTGAAAAGTGGGAACATATTCTATAGAGGCATTCAATACAAACTATTATTTTAAGACAACAAAGAAGTTGGCTTTTTTATTATTGTTCAGGGGGACTTAAAACGCCATTCTTACAAGTTATTAGTATAATGGAGGAGAGAAACCAATTAGACAGGTATTGAATCTCCGAATTAGCAGGTACATCGACTGTCCAAATTAGGTCATTCGGTTTATATGTTGCCATGCCAACAGTGTGTTGGTCGCCTCTGTTAACACCAGATTAAACATCCAGTGGTTCGGTCTTACTACATATTCAGTAGCAGTTACCTATGTAGACACGGACAAGTGACAAACTACCTTTTAATACCGCATTACACATAAACAATCAGCCAAATAGTTTCATTGTTTTAAAAGTTTAAGCTCCTTATTTTGACGTATTGTTTGTCCACATCAAACGGTTGTATTTAAACTATAGAGGCGCTAACAGTGACCAGAGCTACTCCAGGGTAGTAACCCAGCTTTACATCACTATGTTTGTCTAATCGACGCGTCCAGCCAGTGCTGGGGACATAATTCCGGATACACCAGAGACGTTTCTAGACAGTGTTAACTAAGTACTGTCTGCTTATAAACCGTTTTAAAGTCTATTAAGGTTAATCATGAGGTTTTGATTTTGTCTTATTTTCTTTAGAAAATACAACAGCGACAACCGGGAGATAAACGTACCATTATTGAACAACACAGCATTATTGATATTCACAAAATGGTGATATAAAGATTAGCGTTAAGGAAATTGATATGCAAAAGGTTAGTAACCCTTCATTAATAAAAATGTTGCATTGGGAGATGGCTTAAATAAGACCAAACTCTTGTTACCAAATCCCAGTATATCGACATGTTGTATATTATAACTTGTGTATAGTACGTAATTGGTAATAAAAAACTGTTTTAACCAAAAAGAACGTTAAAGCTTGTATCTGATAAAGGATAATATTGGTTAATTAATAGAAAAGACATGCAATAGCTTGTCCATGCTTTGTAAATATCGGAATAAATAAGAGCACGAGGACGGCGTTAATTGACTCCTTACTGGTAGGAAACCTTAGCTACTTTATCTGTGGAACCGTTTTTTAAAAAGAGTTGAATATGATTGATGAAATCTTGATGTACGCGTCAGTAGGAATATATCAATAGAATAATTAATTGTTAACGTCATCAAATGAAGTTTAGAATAAATTAAAAGTGAACATTTCTATTGTTTAGAAAATCATTCTGATTTGTCATGAAAACAAGGTATAAGGTGTCTTCATTGCGAGTAAACAGAAAGAAAACCTATGCTAGCAATTTAGTCTTCAATCTGTTATTGGTAAAATTGGTTGGTGCCCAGAAATATATCCACATTGGAACGAGAGATTACACTTTATAGTCTATCTCTGTCAAATTAATCGCTTGAAGCAGGATATGAACAATGGAATAGAAAAACGTAGCGTATAAAATATTTTAAATCCTGAAATCCTAAAGAATACTCAAGATAGCGATATTCTTGTTTAAGTCTTAAAAACCGTCGAATCATACATATGATCTCGGGGTAGTGTAACAGTGTAAGGAGACATAGACATTTGTTATTCTATCTCGGGGTAGTGTAACAGTGTAAGGGGACATAGACATTTGTTATTCTATCTCGGGGTAGTGTAACAGTGTAAGGGGACATAGACATTTGTTATTCTATCTCGGGGTAGTGTAACAGTGTAAGGGGACATAGACATTTGTTATTCTATCTCGGGGTAGTGTAACAGTGTGTGTAAGGGGACATAGACATTTGTTATTCTATCTCGGGGTAGTGTAACAGTGTAAGGGGACATAGACATTTGTTATTCTATCTCGGGGTAGTGTAACAGTGTAAGGGGACATAGACATTTGTTATTCTATCTCGGGGTAGTGTAACAGTGTAAGGGGACATAGACATTTGTTATTCTATCTCGGGGTAGTGTAACAGTGTAAGGGGACATAGACATTTGTTATTCTATCTCGGGGTAGTGTAACAGTGTAAGGGGACATAGACATTTGTTATTCTATCTCGGGGAAGTGTAACAGTGTAAGGGGACATAGACATTTGTTATTCTATCTCGGGGTAGTGTAACAGTGTGTGTAAGGGGACATAGACATTTGTTATTCTATCTCGGGGTAGTGTAACAGTGTAAGGGGACATAGACATTTGTTATTCTATCTCGGGGAAGTGTAACAGTGTAAGGGGACATAGACATTTGTTATTCTATCTCGGGGTAGTGTAACAGTGTAAGGGGACATAGACATTTGTTATTCTATCTCGGGTAGGAAACCTTAGCTACTTTATCTGTAGAACCGTTTTTTAAAAAGAGTTGAATATGATTGATGAAATCTTGATGTACGCGTCAGTAGGAATATATCAATAGAATCATTAATCGTTAACGTCATCAAATGAAGTTTAGAATAAATTAAAAGGGAAAATTTCTATTGTTTAGAAAATCATTCTGATTTGTCATGAAAACAAGGTATAAGGTGTCTTCATTGCGAGTAAACAGAAAGAAAACCTATGCCAGCAATTTAGTCTTCAATCTGTTATTGGTAAAATTGGTTGGTGCCCAGAAATATATCCACATTGGAACGAGAGATTACATTTCATAGTCTATCTCTGTCAAAATAATCGCTTGAAGCAGGATATGAACAATGGAATAGAAAAAAGTATAAAATATTTTAAATCCTGAAATCCTAAAGAATACTAAAGATAGCGATATACTTGTTTAAGTCTTAAAAACCGTCGAATCATACATTGATCTCGGGGTAGTGTAACAGTGTGTGTAAGGGGACATAGACATTTGTTATTCTATCTCGGGGTAGTGTAACAGTGTAAGGGGACATAGACATTTGTTATTCTATCTCGGGGTAGTGTAACAGTGTAAGGGGACATAGACATTTGTTATTCTATCTCGGGGTAGTGTAACAGTGTAAGGGGACATAGACATTTGTTATTCTATCTCGGGGTAGTGTAACAGTGTAAGGGGACATAGACATTTGTTATTCTATCTCGGGGTAGTGTAACAGTGTAAGGGGACATAGACATTTGTTATTCTATCTCGGGGAAGTGTAACAGTGTAAGGGGACATAGACATTTGTTATTCTATCTCGGGGTAGTGTAACTGTGTAACGGGACATAGACATTTGTTATTCTATCTCGGGGTAGTGTAACAGTGTGTGTAAGGGGACATAGACATTTGTTATTCTATCTCGGGGTAGTGTAACAGTGTAAGGGGACATAGACATTTGTTATTCCAAAATGCATGTACTAATGTTTGCCACATTAGCAATCCCTTTCGAGGTGACACGTCACGTTAAGCGAGATTGTAACATTGACGATTCCGTTTACTGTTGAGAAGTTGTGAGACATTGACAAACTTGTCATAGTTAAAGTGTATAACAGTGACAATTCCCTTAACAATACCAAAAGCCAAACACGTCATACCACAATTACGAAATTTGTATTCCCCTTTTCGGCACAGGTATGGATAGATGTCAGACCGAGTCGAGACGAAGTATGGTCGAAGTATGGTCGAGGTCAGAGAGACTTTAGTATGGTGGAGATATGGTCGAGGTGAGACACTTTAGTATGGTGGAGGTATGGTCGAGGTGAGACACTTTAGTATGGTGGAGGTATGGTCGAGGTGAGAGAGACTTTAGTATGGTGGAGGTATGGTGGAGGTGTGAGAGACTTTAGTATGGTGGAGGTATGGTCGAGGTGAGACACTTTAGTATGGTGGAGGTATGGTCGAGGTGAGAGAGACTTTAGTATGGTGGAGATATGGTGGAGGTGAGAGAAACTTTAGTATGGTGGAGGTATGGTCGAGGTGAGAGAGACTTTAGTATGGTGGAGGTATGGTGGAGGTGAGAGAGACTTTAGTATGGTGGAGGTATGGTCGAGGTGAGAGAGACTTTAGTAAGGTGGAGGTATGGTCGAGGTGAGAGAAACTTTAGTATGGTGGAGGTATGGTCGAGGTGAGAGAGACTTTAGTATGGTGGAGGTATGGTGGAGGTGAGAGAGACTTTAGTATGGAGGAGGTATGGTCGAGGTGAGAGAGATTTTAGTATGGTGGAGGTATGGTCGAGGTGAGAAACACTTTAGTATAGTGGAGGTATGGTCGAGGTGAGAGAGACTTTAGTATGGTGAAGATATGGTCGAGGTGAGAGAGGCTTTAGTATGGTGGAGGTATGGTCGAGGTGAGAGAGACTTTAGTATGGTGGAGGTATGGTGGAGGTGAGAGAGACTTTAGTATGGTGAAGGTATGGTCGAGGTGAGAGAGACTTTAGTATGGTGGAGGTATGGTGGAGGTGAGAGAGACTAAAGTATGGTGGAGGTATGGTGGAGGTGAGAGAGACTTTAGTATGGTGGAGGTATGG
Source organism: Mimachlamys varia (assembly GCA_947623455.1). NCBI lineage: Eukaryota > Metazoa > Mollusca > Bivalvia > Pectinida > Pectinidae > Mimachlamys > Mimachlamys varia. The sequence continues at coordinate 28,475,972 of OX392543.1, forward strand.
TCGAGGTGAGAGAGACTTTAGTATGGTGGGGGTATGGTCGAGGTGAGAAACACTTTAGTATGGTGGAGGTATGGTCGAGGTGAGAGAGACTTAAGTATGGTGGGGGTATGGTCGAGATGAGAAACACTTTAGTATGGTGGAGGTATGGTCGAGGTGAGAGAGACTTTAGTATGGTGAAGATATGGTCGAGGTGAGAGAGGCTTTAGTATGGTGGAGGTATGATCGAGGTGAGAGAGACTTTAGTATGGTGGAGGTATGGTCGAGGTGAGAGAGACTTTAGTATGGTGGAGGTATGGTGGAGGTGAGAGAGACTTTAGTATGGTGGAGGTATGGTCGAGGTGAGAGAGACTTTAGTATGGTGGAGATTTGGTCGAGGTGAGAGAGACTTAAGTATGGTGGAGGTATGGTCGAGGTGAGAGACACTTTAGTATGGTGGAGGTATGGTCGAGGTGAGAGAGACTTTAGTATGGTCGAGGTATGGTCGAGGTGAGAGAGACTTTAGTATGGTCGAGGTATGGTCGAGGTGAGAGAGACTTTAGTAAGGTGGAGGTATGGTCGAGGTGAGAGAGACTTTAGTATGGTGGAGGTATGGTCGAGGTGAGAGAGACTTTAGTATGGTCGAGGTATGGTCGAGGTGAGAGAGACTTTAGTATGGTGGAGGTATGGTGGAGGTGAGAGAGACTTTAGTATGGTGGAGGTATGGTGGAGGTGAGAGAGACTTTAGTATGGTCGAGGTATGGTCGAGGTGAGAGAGACTTTAGTATGGTGGAGGTATGGTCGAGGTGAGAGAGACTTTAGTATGGTGGAGGTATGGTCGAGTTGAGAAATACATTAGTATGATGGAGATATGGTCGAGGAGAAAGAGACTTTAGTATGGTGGAGGTATGGTCGAGGTGAGAGACACTTAAGTATGGTGGGGGTATGGTCGAGGTGAGAGAGACTTTAGTATGGTGGAGGTATGGTCGAGGTGAGAGAGACTTTAGTATGGTGGAGATATGGTCGAGGTGAGAGAGACTTTAGTATGGTGGAGGTATGGTGGAGGTGAGAGAGACTTTAGTATGGTGGAGGTATGGTCGAGGTGAGAGAGACTTAAGTATGGTGGAGGTATGGTCGAGGTGAGAGACACTTTAGTATGGTGGAGGTATGGTCGTGGTGAGAGAAACTTTAGTATGGTGGAGGTATGGTCGAGGTGAGAGAGACTTTAGTATGGTAGAGGTATGGTGGAGGTGAGAGAGACTTAAGTATGGTGGAGGTATGGTCGAGGTGAGAGAGACTTTAGTATGGTGGAGGTATGGTCGAGGAGAGAGACACTTTAGTATGGTGGAAGTATGGTCGAGGTGAGAGAGACTTTAGTATGGTGGGGGTATGGTCGAGGTGAGAGAGACTTTAGTATGGTGGAGGTATGGTCGAGGTGAGAGAGACTTTAGTATGGTGGAGGTATGGTGGAGGTGAGAGAGACTTTAGTATGGTGGAGGTATGGTGGAGGTGAGAGAGACTTTAGTATGGTGGAGGTATGGTGGAGGTGAGAGAGACTTTAGTATGGTGGAGGTATGGTCGAGGTGAGAGAGACTTTAGTATGGTGGAGGTATGGTGGAGGTGAGAGAGACTTTAGTATGGTGGAGATATGGTGGAGGTGAGAGAGACTTTAGTATGATGGGGGTATGGTCGAGGTGAGAGAGACTTTAGTATGGTGGAGGTATGGTCGAGGTGAGAGAGACTTAAGTATGTTGGAGGTATGGTCGAGGAGGGAGGAAAAGACTTTAGTATGGTAGAGATATGGTCATAGAGAGCTTGGCAGTACTTAAGTAATTAAGGTTGGAGTCAGTAGACAGATATTTTGCAGACTATTTTACTGTGTATTCACTCTACAAACACAGAGCGATAATCAAACTTTCAATTGAAGAATGAAAAAAGTGTATGGATGATGTTGTCATCGATTTAGTTGTAGAGAATACCGTTATATTCACGGGGGTACAGTCGATACATTCTAGTTTCATTGTATCAAATGGTCAGCGGGTTATGCGTCGAACGTATACCTAGGCAATACACAGGAAATTACCGTAATCAAATTATCTTACACGTTGTCACAAAAACTGTTTGAAATAAAACGACCTATGTTATTAAGGAATCGGACAATCCTTGATGCATACGTCTTTTTAATGGTTCGGGAGAAGGTAAGACCTACCACTAATGTATATAGTTTATCTGTATTAATAGCGCGTGGACAGTTACCCAGTGGGTGTGGGAAGGCGGTGACGTCCTATTACATGGATTTATAGACATAGTAAAAGTGCATGTTACCCCTTAACAAAACATATACATTTACACATTAATGAGAGTATATCACACTTTTATTTACGAACAGATATGGCACCTATAAACAAGCACTTCCACACCTCCACATAACGGTGAGCTATGTACAAAGATACATAGACCACAGACTGTATCGCGCGTCACAGAAATGTGTAAACACAATCGACAGTGTTTCTAATGCAACCTTTGACCCTTGTAGATATAAATGAATGGATTCCGTCTGAAAATATTGCCAACATTTCCTTGCTATTTATGTCGAAAGTAGCATGTGCAGTCAACACATGTTCAGATTAGTCGCTTGCTTCATTAAATAAATGTACACAAGCATTCTCTAAACTACGTGCTACATAGGGCCCTGGCACCCCGTGAATTTATATTCCTACGCCACCTTCTATATTGCAGATTCCTCCGCGGTTACTCAGCAGTATTAATCTCCTATTAACGGGGACTTTAATTGTGTTACTTAAATCACGAGACATGCTTGAAACGCTCCCTTTTCCAAAAGCACGGGTACAGACCAGTGTTTTCTGTATATGTTTCGTAAACTTTTTTTTTCTAGATTGTTGTACCGTTTTACTTTTCTATTTGCAATACTTACAATTCGGTAGATACAATTTACTGTAAAAATATGACTGGTGAAATAATTATTTTAAAGATCTGGAAAACGCACCAGAAAAACATCCGAATCAGTAGCAGAAAATAAACATAATATGCCCACATATGTGAAAACGGTAAAATATGCATTATGTCAAACGTTAATTATATCCCACATCCCACTATGTCTCGGTTAAAGTTCTCACTTTGAAGACGTAACATTAACTAGAATATTACCTTTACATGGCGGGTGTCGTCGATGACGTAGGAGACACTTCCTCTTACAGACACCTGGGCTTAGTTTTGTACTTTTCTCTGTTTAAGATCCGTCCATTTTTTAATCGATTTCGGATAATGGTTTTGTTAACGCTTCAATATTCTCTGTTTTTTGGGTTGTTTTTTTTTTTTGTTGTTTTTTGTTGGGTTTTTTTACCGACTCATCGCTGATGCTAGGCACCTCAAAATCAAAAATCTAAATTTCATAATACTGCTTTAACAAACAAACGTAAAACGTTTCATTTGAATTCAATTGTAAACAACGGGATTTACTGATAAAGAGTAATCATATTTTCAATGAAATTAGTTTTACCGAAAGTTCAATCGGAACACGTCATTCAATGGCGTTAGATCTTGTTACGTCTCAGACTTTGTATGATAACAAACAAATCTATCAAGGCCAGTCACGAAGATGTCTGACATCAATAGAAACAGAAGAAAACTACGAACAGCTAGACATAATAAAAGTTACAGAATTACATACAATGTAGGTGGAACTACCAAATCTATTGACAGAAGGCAACCATTTACTGACATTATGAGGATCACAAGACCTCGTTAATTTTATTGTGATATTTTAAACCATTGAAAGTGATGCCTTGGTGTTAATAAATATCTTGTTTTATATAAATCAAGCTGGTTGTGTATCCTACTAATTATTGGTCGGATTCCTATCCTTTGGACAATGCAGATACAATTTAAAGTAAAACAACAGGATTAGGTATGGTCAAATCTGCAAACGAACTTTATCGTTATATAGATTTGTGAAAATTAATAAGAAAATGTCTTGTCCAAACAGTTGATAGTTGATAATACGAGTAGTTTATGTTCATTTTATCGTGACTTAATTATATATCACTTTATTGAAATGAACTCAGACCTGTTAACCCATTTGTCTAAGTTATATATTTTAGTAGATACGAGAGTTTAGGAAGATACGCTGCATTTTCTATCTAAACAATATTCAAATTCTGTAATCTTTGATTATAGAATGGCTCACTACTATACCTACAACAAACCTATCTGACATTACAAATAGATCTGAGTTATGTGGAGAATGTGTTTATAGTCTTGACCAAATAATATTATTTTCAAATACAGTAGCATGCGTGACCAAACAAACAAAGTGATTATTTAAGTAGATGAAAGAGTAGTGTTGGATCGGATGGAGAAACGTTAATTAAAACCAAATTTTGTGATATTGTCTTCCATTGTTTTGATCGTTACTTTGATGCGTTTAGTTATGGTCTGGGTGTAAGCCAAATGGAACCAGATATCAAGGTTAGCCGTGAAATTGGCAACTGTTTATATACCCATCCCATTGATCGTTATAATAGTATGTGTTTTATTAATGTCTTATATCGTTATGCTACGAAGGACAACCCGTCTGTTCATGCTTTTACTGTATCACCAATCACACGATGTCAAGAGTAGCCATTCTGGGGACAGACTGGTGATATATTAATTGCAGTACTCTTCCTTGGTCTATTGCACAGTAAGGGGCAAACAGAAATATCGTAATCACCCGTATGTTGTATTATTATGTTATTATGTATATTGCATTTAATTTCAAAACTACAACATTATATGTATCTAAAACAATAAAATATCGTCTTAGCTGTGCTAGTATATGAGTCACAGAGATGAAATTAATCATGTCCTAATTGTGACAATCGATATTTGGTCAATGTTACCCAAGTTATCCTGCTTCAAGAGATTATTTCCAATGAAATATTAAAGACGTTCAATTTACCATTTAAACCGATGCCCAACTTGACTAATGTTATAGAATTTTTTTCAAGCACCACGTTTCTAGAAATAATAATAATAGTCTTTATTTAAACTTGATGACATATTGAGTCAAAGACTCGTCTTACATATGGTCAAGTATGATAAAATGTACAGTATATACAACAAAATTACAACGATAAAATATTACTAGACATATTAAGAGAATTGCACATGTACATATTAACATCACATAAATATCAGAATATCACAGTAATAAGCTTCAAATCTTTTAAAACAATGTGATCCGAGTTTTCCAGCTGTTGGGGAGAGCCCTACCTGCATGGTAGACTCAGGTCTTATTTAAGAAATTAATAGGATATGATGCTGTTTCATAATTAAGAAGTTAAAAATTAGAAGAAAATACATTGCTTTATCCCATAAAATACTGTTTGGCACATTTCTTGAAAAACAAGAGACTTTTACAATTTTGGACATAAGAAGGCAAACTGTTCCAAATAAAAGGACCTTGATATGTAAAGGACCGTTTAAAAATATTTGTCTTGCAAGATGGCAGATAAAACACATTTTGTGAAGATGATCGAGTTTTTCTCGACTGGATTTCAGAAGACAGAGTAAAATTGTTTAGGTAGTTTGGCGCCAGATTATTTACAATTTTGTATATTAAAATGGCGTGATTGTAAGAAATTCTTTTCTTAAACGGCAGCCACATTAGTTCACTGAACATTTCACTTGAAGGTGTACAAAAGTCACACTTCAATATGATTCTTGCAGCTTGTTTTTGTAACTTTTCAATTTTTGCAACTATTTATATTTCGGTATTTAGCATTGAAATATTGATAGTGCGCTATGAATTGCTTGCAATGCCAATCTTTATTACATTTTCACCAGTAAAAATAAAAAATTATTCATTCTGTAAAATTGATATTTTTCACTAGTAAGAATTATGATTCCACTAGTGAAAATTATCACTTTTACTGATTTGACCAAACAGAACGCTGCTTTCAAGCGACATTTGGGAAAATCAAAAGCTGCCACTGTAGATTTCGCTATAAAAATGTAATAAACAGAATATCTAACAGTATCTTCAGCAATACCAAACATATTTCACTTGTGTAACTAATAGTTTAATATTTTTCACTCGTGCTCCGCACATGAAAAAATATATCAAAATATTAACCCCACTCGTGAAATATATTTGGTATTACTGAAAACACTGTTAGATATCCACTATCTTTGAAACAACCATCGGTTTTGTATATACGATCAATATTTAAGATTCTTGCAAGTAATTTAACAATACGTAGTAGAAATATATTCACCAAGAACGAACAACATGCTTATATGGGTGTTTATGTTATTACGGTATTCTACCAGTATTGTATCCACCCTGATGCAAACGATTCAATACATTTTATACAATAACATTTAATTTAATAATTCATTTACTGATATACAAACTCCCAATCTAGACAAAGGATAATTTACGATCGCCGACAAAACTTAATTGCCATGAAACATCGAATTTCACAACAGCGCATATTCAAATTGCATTATTATAAAGTTACACAGTGACTTATATACGTCTTCAATTATGAATATTGTTATCAAGAGCAAGATATTTTCTAACTTTGCAAGTTCCATTATAATAATTCCTTTATTCTTTAGTTCAATGTTTGCGACTTCTTGATATAATTAAACTTTTGTCCTAACATACTTAAAATATCTTCCATGATATGATTATTGTTTACATGGACTGCTCGATGTATTACATTAATCATCCTGTAACAAATTTAGGTATGAACTATTTATTTGTTACCAAGTAAGTATTACTAGAACAGGATGGATATCGACTTTTAAATTACTTTTTATCGACATCAAAATATCATTTTTCAGTCCTTTATTAGAAAATGGGTAATTTTGTCAAACTTTCACTTTGATCATAAAAATAATATAAATAACTTTTTTGTTTAATATGCGCTTCCTTACTTCGTAGGTTTATTGGGTATTGATTATTGATTATATTTAGCTCTAGCTCTAACTTCTTCAATTAGTTTTTAAACTCACTAAAGTAAAGTTTTCTTACTTTATCTTAAACATGTTTATTACCAATAAACATTGAACAAGGGAGAGGCACAAATTATTTCAACTACCATAACCTCTGCCATCATATATTTATAATTACATGTCAACAATGAAGATAGGCACAAACACAATATATGTGATATTATATTCACACAGGTAGAAATATTCAACATTGAAAACACTGTTCAAAATATCTTGCTGGTTTTGATGAAATGATGAACAGGTCTCATAACGTATAACTAAAAGTATAGCGATATTTTAGAGATAATAATCAAAGTAATGCCTACAGTTACGAGTATATCTAAGACATTAGAGATGAGATAAGAAATGATATAAGTCTCTCATTGTCAAAACGATGACATTCAAACAAAAAGTGAAAGGCATTCTCACAGGGATGGCCACATGCAAGCAGAACTTTCAAAGAGGTTAACTCAACAAAGGTCATACTAAGGAGAACTACATTTGTGCCTCAGTTTAGTATGTTTAATAAAACAATCAGAGACTACCAAAGCATCAACAAAACCATAATCTGAACTCAAAATCGATTAAACTAGAGGCAAAATAGGAACAAAGGAAAGATTTACATACGCTTTTCGTTCTCCAAAACTGAAGTAACTTTGAGGAGATAGCTGCACATTAGACCTAAGGCAGTTTTTCAATAGATGTGAAGAAGGCAACGATCGTACTGGTAAATCTAACGAATTCCAACTACGTAAAGAGGATGGTATAAACGAGAGATTTGTAAGAGAAAGTCTAAATAGAGGAACACAATAATCACTGTTATTTCTAAGAGTGTATCTTTATAATCCGCAATAGTAGATGGCAGGCGATCATTCATTTAATCTAGAGATAATTTGTTGTGCATTTTATATAAAAGTTGAAATGAAGTTTTCTATGTTTTCGACGGTTTTAAAGAGTTTGTAACCCTGTTTTAAAGTTATCTATGGTGGTTGCATTTTTCCATTTGAGTTTTAAAAAATGTTTTTGTTTCAACCTTAAAATATTTTGTTAAAACTATTTTCATATAAATGGTACTTGCTGTATGCTTTATTCAATACAATTATGTAATTATTAGCAGCACTTTTTATTGAAATCCACCCATTAGCCTTCAGCAAGAGCTGTAAAAACTTGGAAACAATTATAAAGTTTATGTGCAAATGCTTACCTGTCACAAGCTTGTATTGACAAGTTATCGGTCCGTGCAGTTAAAAGTTCAACACTGTAATCAACATGGCGGACATCATCGGCAACTATGTAAGAATCTAATTATATTTATTGCCTATTACAACTGAAAAACAAATCCTTTTTATTTCAAATACCTTATATATTAGTTTTTATGGGATATCAGGTTATGTAAGACCAGATATTATCTGCTGTGAATTATATCTTTTATATGATATTTTTATTTTCTCAAAAAAATTACGTTTAATCCAGTCAAATGTTTGATCGTTGATAAAAGGAAAGGTCAGGCATACTAAGTACTACCGCTAATGCAGAATCACCCCACCACTTAGACCATAGCTGCTAAAATTAACAGCAGCATGATTACTTTTGTATGTGTCGCTTATGAAAAATTCGATAAGCTGATGTGCTCGATCCTCAAAATACTCTACGTTTTTAAAACAAAAATCTACATCGAAAAGTACAACTAACAATGTTCCTGCCATTTTGCAAACTTTCAGAGCAATAAAAGTAAAAATATTAACAGACTTTCAATGTGTTTTCCTCATTCATTCACAAACACAGACATATACAAAATATAGCATAATTAAAGCAGCATTTCTTATAATTGTATTGTTTGACCATTTTTCCTGTAAGTGTTAATTTATTGTCAGGGATTATATTAATTTAAACACAGTGTCGATAAATAACTCTCCTCTAATCAACTGTTTTTATAAAGCGTTCAATACTTTCGGTATTTGTTTCTAGTATATTACTGACTGACGTCTTTAGTCTAAATTTATATTTAAGGGGTTTTACACACCTGACCATTTTGCTTCTACAGTAGTAAAAAAAATATTCGATTCCAACATTTTGGCCCCTAGCATCACTGACGAGTTCTAGAAGGACGAAACACCTGTATGATGCGGTGAAATTCCTTTTTCGACATTCTGTATCTATTACAAAATTTAAAAAGGTGCAGCATATGTGTGTATGGTTCGCCATCTGTATTGACAATAATCCAATATCCCTATTTTGGCCTCTAGGAACATTTATAAAATTTCAATTTATGTTATTATTCAAATTTGTTTGGTATCAAGGTATTTTCGGTTTCATAAAATGTTTATACATACAATGTATACAAAATATTGAAGTATCAATTAGTGTATAATTACTGTTAAGTGACTAACTGATGATAAATAAGCGATTTTCTAGTTAATTTACTATAATAGGTGCTTTCATCTCAAAAATATAAAATGAGTATTCAATAAAATTATTTTCAATGTTCATTTTTCCGTACAATATCAGTTCCAATAAAACAGCTATATTCATAAACAACAACTTATGATATCTACAGATTATCAATATACACACGTACCACATGATTAGCATACAAACATCCCCACTCAAGGAAATCATGCACCTATATATAAGGATTGTAATTTATTTTGATTGCGTATACGGTAGTATGCCCGCAGTTGGCAACGAATATATTATATGATGCGTGTTAACGCTCTATAGTGAATATGTTCTTTGCCAACTGTGGGCATACTGACGTATAGGCAGTCAAAATGAGGTACAATCCTTATATTTACAGAATTATTTATTTTAAAGTGTTATACGAAGAAAAAACACATTTGAAGCGGGTTGCTACGATGGTAACTACGATAGCGGTGGTTGCAGAGATATTATATTTATTCACTGTGTATTTCCTAAAATTACCAATATATCGATGAAGATGCAGTGGGAATGCGCATCACTTGGAATCAAAAGTTCGCTAGAAACCATTTATTGTATAACCCTAGGAAATTGATTCCATATATGTTCCATGTTTCAAAATCTTGAAGGAACCAAACAATGGCCATCAGCGAATACTTATTTTTCCGAAGCGTGATCAACGCCATATTTGAACAAATATCAATCCGCCGAGCCTTTTTTCATTGCGTTTACTCTAATATATTCAGTTAAAGTTTACATGTACTAAGTACAAGAAGGGAGAAGTATAAATATATATAAATGTACATAAAAGCTAATTTAGTGGTTATGTAATGATAGGCATTTTTTCGTGGAAAGCAATGTTTACAACTTGGAATCGTAATTTTACCACTTGAATTGCTAAGCTTGCAACCCGATGAAAATATCGATATTATTAACTTCCAAATTTATTTGAAATGAAATATGGTCCTAATCCGCTTCCGTAGTTGTTTGGTATAAGCGATGGTTTGATGTTGGCGACAAATACTGGTTAATCTAGATCAATATTGACTTGGTCTGTCGTCAGCCAACTTAACACAGAAAGTCAGCCTGCTTCTCACCCTTATTTATATAACATACCGCAATCCCACTTGTCTTCTGTGGCTCGGTGTGATTTAATATGAGATAAAACGATTCCACAAGTGTGATCATTGAATTAAGTATTGAATATTTTAATTCGTTTACAACTCGAGTGATTTAGGCAGCCTTACTTTAAAGGCGCTGATTAGTTAGGCCTGTTATATAAGGAGGTTGGGCCACATAAATTGTCTGCAGTTGAGTAGGTCGGGCGTTCTCCTCGGGACGCGATGTTAAACAACGGAAACATATCTTACAACTTTTGATATTGTGAAGTGCTTTGGGCAAAATATGTACGTAAACGTCAACAGACTAAGACAAGGTGGTACAACGCCATCACACATAATTATATACAACAATGTCTCAAACCTTCAGTGTAAAATATTCCATAATACCAATATACTAACTAAATACTCACTCAGACAGTTATCAGGGACACAATAGAGTACAGTCAATACACACTGTTACAATGTCAACGACGAAAACACGCAACATGAAGTTAAAAGTAACATCGAACGAATAAAAACAGCGTCGATAGATCAGAAACTATATACAAAACTCCAAGGCATTCAACTGAACGACAAAATATACCATAGCATTCAACCGAACGACAAAATATACCATGGCATTCAACCGAACGACAAAATATACCAAAGCATTCACCTGAACGATAAAATATACCATGGCATTCAACTGAAAGGCAAAATATACAATGGCATTCAACTGAACGTCAAAATATACAAAAGCATTCAACTAAAAGGCAAAATATACAATGACATTCAACTGAACGACAAAACATACCAAGGCATTCAACTAAACAACAAAATATACCATTGCAATCAACTTAAGGACGTAATCTTCTGAGGTTTCAGTCACGTTCAAGTCTCGTTTTAATCTCATTTAGAGATTGTTATGTTATATTGAAGATCAACTTTGATAGCATATATGAATCTTAAAATTGTGTCAAAATGTAGGTGTCTGATGCTTGTAGAATTATTTGTACTGCGACATTTCACCTTTTGATGCCATTTTTGCTGAACAACTTTATAATATCAAATATTATAGAAAATTTTACAACAAAATAGATCTGGAATTATATCAATTTTGTATTTTCCATATATGTAGTATGACTGGAGCTCTTTTTATTTTATCCTGAACCGGAAATTGAATTGTAAAAAATAAAAACAAATAGTACAGGGACAATAAATGAAGCACTCTAACCCCACTCATTTTATGACGGTTTAGACAGAGAAATCCATTTTCTTTTCATCCGCTAAATATTCAATAAAGTTTCATTGCAGAACTTTTTTATTAAGCATTAAATCTGCAAAAATAGTGAAATAACGAGGATTTTCTTATTAAAAAATACATGTAAGAGGTAGAGGTAACTCAAATTGGTTTCCTGTGTTAAAATAGTAAGTTAGAGAAATTTTACTTCAATAGTTCTAAATTTGTATTAAGTCATTTCTGCAGACATTCATACATTTCAGATATTGTATGAAGATGTCCTGCAATTTGTCAAAACTAAAAAATTCACTTGAAATCACTTGTTATGTCGTTATGGTATACTTGACCGATCATAGCACAAAAACGAGTATGCTGACATATCATTATATTTACGTTTTCCACCATGTCATCAAATCCCTTTCCAAAAATATATAAATAAGAATAATAGAAGAATACATCCTTAAAGACAAAATATACCATGACGTTCAATTGAACGACAAAATATACCATGGCGTTCAATTGAACGACAAAATATACCATGACGTTCAATTGAACAGTTGCTTGAGTTTCTGTCAGTATACAAAAAATGATTATATATATATATGGAGCCGCGACCCATTACATTACATTACTGTAATGGGAGGCTCATTTCGCACATATACATTTATTATTTACTGACAGAAACTCAAGCAACTGTGATTGTACGCAATATATATACCATGACGTTCAATTGAGCGACAAAATACGCCAAAGCTTTCAACTCAAACACAAATAAGTATGGCAACAACTCAAACAAAAATAAGTATGGCATCAACTCAAACACAAATAACTATGGCAACAACTCAAACACAAATAAGTATGGCATCAACTCAAACACAAATAACTATGGCATCAACTCAAACAAAAATAACTAGGGCATCAACTCAAACACAAATAACTATGGCATCAACTCAAACACAAATAACTGGCATCAACTCAAACACAAATTCTATGGCATCAACTCAAACACAAATTCCATGGCATCAACTCAAACACAAAAATAACTATGGCATCAACTCAAACACAAATAACTAGGGCATCAACTCAAACACAAATAACTATGGCATCAACTCAAACACAAATAACTGGCATCAACTCAAACACAAATTCTATGGCATCAACTCAAACACAAATTCCATGGCATCAACTCAAACACAAATAACTATGGCATCAACTCAAACACAAATACCTATGGCAACAACTCAAACACAAATAAGTATGGCTCCAACTCAAACACAAATAACTATGGCATCAACTCAAACACAAATAACCATGGCATCAACTCAAACACAAATAACCATGGCATCAACTCAAACACAAATACCTATGGCAACAACTCAAACACAAATAAGTATGGCTCCAACTTAAACACAAATAACTATGGCATCAACTCAACACAAAATAAACCATTACTACAGTAAATGTAGTTCCACAGAGTTGATAGCGACAATAAACAGTTGTGAAGAATGAAACATAATTATTGAGTAGGTAGCAATGTATAATCAATAATCATCTATAGAAAAAACACATTACAACACTTTGATTCCTCTAAGAAACATGCATCATTATTCTCTAACACTTTAAATTGATAATGGATCGTGTGTAAGTTTTTGTATGATAAGTAAAATAAAATACGTATATTTCATTTTATTCATATTTTTTCGGAAACTACCGAGGGAACGGGACAGAAGCTCAATTAAAAATGAACCATCATGTTTCTACATTCAGATGACTTGTGAAAGCGTATGTCCTGTTCAGGTTAGCTGATTTGGCTGAAGTTTAAGGTTGATTACAGTAAAACACGTTTATAACGAACACGCTTACAGCAAAGTCATGGTTATACCGTTTTTACCATACTGGGGGAAGCAGAGAAAAAAATACCAATTTATACCAATAATAAGCAAGCATTATCCTGAAAGTTGAACGTAAGACATACCTATGGGATTAAATAATCTATGCAACATACCAAACATGAATCATATTCACCATACAGCTGTTTCGTCCTTGTATAACTTATTAATGATACCAGGGGCCAAAAAGGTGGGTGGAAATCCTGATTGTTGTATACTACTGTTAAATTAGAAGGAGATGAATGGATTATATTTGTTTTGTGAAACAGTTTATGGAATCCTACCATACAGATGAGAAATAGTGATTCATGTTTCACGTTTATCTTAGTTTTGTGAATTACCTATACATGTACTAGCACATGACTGTACTAGAGTATATATAAAACCTACATGACTGTTCTAGAGTATATATAAAACCTACCTCTCGCCGTCTTCTAGTGGTGGAAAAGTAAATGAGGAAACATCGTTTACGGACTTTCTATTTTTTGTGATTTACTAATTCACATGGGAATTTGGTCAAACCGAGATAGCTAGACGCTGCACTTTGTACATTTTATGCAGCTTTTTTCTGCACGCGCCAAGTAAAAAATTCCACTTTTATCTCGATTAGCCGTATGTTTCCATCCTTTATCAGCTGAGAAATTAAAGAGAGTGAACTACCTGGCTCCCGAAAGCTACCTATAATCTTCCCTCACTTAATATACTGGATACTATTATTATCTATTTGTTGGTTGATGAGGGTCACCGATATGACGTCATAAGGTCAAGGTCAAATACACTGAAAACCGTAAGTAAAAACTACAGTGATTTTATAACGGACCGATGATAGATTATAAAGGTTAGCGAAATTTATTCACCCATATAATTAAACAAGTACAACATCCTAAGTTATTATTCAAATAAATCTGTGTATTAATAAATCGAATTATTTTAATATTATCATAATTATTTTTGGGTAGGTTTCGATTTTGGTTTGATAAAAATAATTGTTTATCTTGAATCTATCTCAAAACCCGTAAATGTATAATTGTGTAGATGTTTTTTCAATGTCTATATTGAATTATATATATGTACTTCAACCTCAGAGGACCCCGGAGAAGACATTTATTTACTGTGATTGTTGTAAATCATGATATAATGTTTTCATGTAGTATGTTGTCTCTCCCACAATATACAATGGGAATTAAATGATATGCAATTAACTCGTAATGTTGTTTTAAAAATTGACATGAATCTTATCAGTTTGAGTCGTATCATTATTTCAAAGGGTCCTTATGATTAGGAATGGTGCTCCTAGTATGAATCTGGCGAGTTTAATTGTTAGTCCTACAATTCCTGCTTTTCGATGTCATACTAAAACATGTTTGGATTTTTTATTTATTATTTTTTGTAATAAGAGCGCAGCTCTCGCGCGCCGAATGGTAGCACATACATTCGTAAATAGAGTTGTTTCCCCTTTTTGTTACCCTTTTCCTTTGATTTTTTTTCGTCCAGAAGAAACCCTCCAATGGCGAAACTGTAAGCACGTCACAAGCGACGTTTCGTCACACTCGGCTTTCATCGGTTATTTTCGGAATGCTGAAAATAACCGGAATATCTTTCAGATGCTGGATGTCTGTTTTATTTATTTCTGTCGCTGCTTGAAAAGTTGTTTTTCCGACTTGCCGACTTGAAATCATGATTTTTTTTTTATCTTTTTCTGAACCAATACATGAAAGATTCTCAATAAATATCAGAGAATTACTTATAAAGCTATGATCCTTAAGGCTTAGCCTTTGTTTTATTACATTGTTATAAAATATGTCAAAACAACAAAATGCAGCAAAGCTGCTGAACACAATATCTGTCTTAACATCTTTTTTTCTGAAAAAATGATAAAATGACAGTCAAAATACTACAATAGTACCCGAAATAATTTAATTATAATTATATTAAGCGTTAGTAACATTTATTAATTTTGCAATTCAGCATATTTCATTTCCGCTCAATATACCTAAATGTTGCACTCAGATCACTAATTTAAAGCCTTAAAGCAAGAATGTATATCTAATAACACCTCAAATGTAACCTGTTATATAAGAGAGTAGAGGACATCACAAGATTATCATAAATATCATTTATATCTTTACAAATATTTCTGTTGAGGATGTATTGTATGCAATATTAAGCGTTTTCAGGCTTAGAGCGTCAATGGTAATCCCTGTTTGAATAATAGCTTTTGCTTCTCGAGTGTGGTACGGAGACCCATTTTCCCTAAACTCTGTCTTCACGGGAAAACCATGAAGTTTCTTTTCATTACCTTTGTTTAGGTTACTCCAATAATCCTACCTGGAGAAATCGTGGGCAGTTTTAACGCAATTTTTGAGGTCATTTTTATGACGTTTTACTGGACAATCTTAGAGAAGTGCTTTTATCAATTTCCCATGGCAACTTGGTGTTGCTATTATGATGTAAAGGTATATCAAAATTTAGGAAGTAATTTTCGCCGCTCCAAATTTTCGAAGCAACCCGCTCCTTTATCGAGACACAAAATAAATCTATGAAGACTCCAGCAAACCTCGGGGACTAAAAAATCCACCAGCAGAGTCTACCACCCTCTATCATTAAAGATGACGTAACACACACATGCTGCACATTTTCAATTTAAATTTTTAAAACTAGCACTAAGTTTTTAATCCATGTAGTGTGTAATCAAGATATATTTCGAACAATTATCAATATTTGAAGATATACAAAGAAGAACTCTTGAAGCATACGAAGGCTTCTATAAAGAATGTAATATTTAGTCGTTGAATTATTTGAGAAGCAAATACAATTTCTATCATTTTCATATAATTTAATCTTGTTTGAAACAAGCTTTTTCATTGGTTTTAAAAAAGTATATTATCAGCCCATAACGTAAAAAATGACGTCGCCGTTTATAACGTCGCTTTTGATTGGCTGATGCAGCAGTGTAGTAATTTGTAAGAGAAAAGAGTCCACCTATAAAGAGAATTTTCGTAGGGTATGGATTAGATTAATCCTTAATTAACATAGTTGACATAATATTTCACTTTTATATGAAAATGTAACGGACGATTCTATTTACATATGTACATGTACATTGTACGTCCGTGCCATCATCTTTGTTTCGTCATCTTTATTCAACTGACATCTTATTGATTCAACCAGAAATGTTAAGAATGTCGATAAGCTAGACTGACAAGATGCATTTTCGTCATTTGTACAATAAACATTTCATTTAATTTATGTTTCAATAGGAAGTCTTGTATAAATCTATGATCAGTAATTCCCGATATTATGACTTACGCGATACTTATGCAATTATAAAGACATTTATACAGTTCCATGGAAATCGAAAGAACATTTAATTGCTTTAAATCTATACTTCTTGAGAATGATTATTAATTTACATGTATTTCAACAATGTCAAACCGAAAGAATTTCAATAACCCGTTACTCTAAAAATATTTTTCCAAAAGCAACAAAACTAAGTAAGTTATGTTAAGCATATATAACCATTTCCCAACCTTGTATTCTGTTCGGGCCTTTAGTATTTGACCGGCGTCTCTATCAATCTGTAACATTAATAGATCTACTTTTACTCCAGAGCGTGTGTGCTTGTCCATCGTTTTCATTGCAAAAAATAAATTTCGGTTTCTCATCAATAGAGAATATATAAGTATGTGAACAGTTAAATGTATTGGAGATTTAGAAATACCAAGAGTTGGACTCGCACACAGGAACATGTGGAGACAAGGCTGTTTTATGTGTGATGGCTGACCCCCCCCCCCCCCCCCCCCCCCCTTTGACGACACATTCATTCACCATCCGATGGTAATCAATGAGGGCAACCCGACGTCATCGATGAGGGCAGTACGACGTCATCAATGAAAGCAACCAGTTATTATCAATCAGGACGATTTGACTTCATAAATAAGGACACTCCAACGTCACCAATGAGGGATATCCGATGTCACCAAATGTACCTTACCAATAAGATGTCACTAATCACATATTTATTGTAGAAGGCGATACGACTTGTGCCCATCTTATCGATTATAATGGCTGACGTAGCACACAGTCTGCTGTAGGTGACAAGAACATAGGTAGATTACCAATCACTGGATAATAGTATACAAAGCAGAATCACAAACTGTATATCGACACCAAACAGCTGAAACACCAAACACTGAGATATAGTTCTTTGCGCTCCCACTCACTATCTGAACATTACCAGCAGAAATGCTTTTCAAACGAGTATGAAAGCAAAGGTTCTCGAGACGTAACAAGTGGTTTATTTGTGACGTCACAGATTAACCTTGTTCAATGAGAGGCTTGTTGCTTCGCTTCGAATAACACACAGAATGGCATTGCGTCAAACGCTGAAATGAATACTTGTATAATGTTAATCATTGGCGCCAATTTCATTCAAATAAGGACAGTTCCTGCCAATGTCGTTTATACAAACGCATGTGATCAATTAATTAAATATTGGAGAAAACACAAATAGAATAAAAGAATATTTCTACAGTAAAATGTAAATAACTGGATTTAAAGTCGTATTTTTAACCTTCATAATGCTATGAAAGTTTAAAGAATGACTTTCAGTCTTTATATACATATTTATCATGTCAAATATATTACTTTTCCCTAACCAAAAGTAATATCATGACATACACCAAACATGAATTTACAAGCGATCTCTTTAGAAGTGTTTGTATTTTGTTCGTCGTGTGCTTGTTTATTTGAGAGTCGAAGTCTTTGGGTGATATAGCTGAGTGTCATTATGAGGGAGATATAACGAAGATTGTATTTCCTGACACCAGACAAGATAGACACTTTTCTCTCCTAAACGAATGTAAACACCCTGCGCATCCTCCCGCACGGTGGTGGAGTGAAGTGGTTTTCAGATTACTCCGCCTCGCCTACAGAAAGGGCCGCCTTAGGGGGCCAATATATCAAAGTCGGATGAAAAGGAGCGCTTACCAATGGTACGTATCGGACGAGAAAACCATATGTGAGGCTGGAGACACAGATACGGGTTGGTCAGAGCGTCAGAACACTTGTGAACGAATCATTGTATTGCCGTGTATGCATTATAAAATATACTTTTTGTATACTGTGTATTTACGTATGTGTCTTCTTTTTTTTCGTTTTTTTTTTTATAACAGTTCAAGATTAAGATTAAATATTCAATTTGGTTTCTTTAGAACATCTAGTATATTTACAATGTATTTTATTCGAAAAATGTACTGGATTTATTACTTAATTTTTTTCAAATCAATAATTTTGAAATTTCTTATAACTATGATTTTTTACAGTTCTCAATATAATAATAAAAGATAGGTAATTGTTCACAAGCATGACTGAATAAAAATACAATATTTCAATTGTTTCGTTGAAAACAATCATTTTCATAGCGCAAACGATTTCCACCTCGAAAAGCAGCCGTTGCAAAAACCGGTAAAATTGGATGACACTTTCGTCCGAAACAAAAAGGAAAAAAATCGTCCGATTTCTGTTCAACAGAAGATGTAGATATATATAAATGTGTTTCGATGCATAACATCTTTGTTTAATGTATTCATAACTTAACGGTCTGGGAAATTAATGGTAAATATTAGTCATAGATACACAGACAAATAAAAACAGAAACCCGTACAAAGAGGGGGCGCGTGATACATAATTATGTGGGTGGTGATTAGTTAAACCCAACTCTCACGTAACAGCGCATACTAATTACAGTGGAATACAAAAAAAGGCCCGCAACTTCGGTTTCGGGAATTTTCTAGACATTAATTTAAATGTTAAAAAATGTTAATTTCACCGCTTCAGGTCCCACAGCCTTACTTCCAAACATTGACATGTATCTCAAAAATCGAGTGTTTCGAGATGATTAAAGGCAACAGACATTTAAAAATGCACGATTTATACATTATTTTGTAAAAAAAAAATCGTTAATTAAGATTTACGGAATTTTGGGTGGTTTGGGCCTAATCTAGAATCAGATTTCATATAGGAACATGTGTTGATGGTCGGTATAAATATAGCTGATGTTGATATGGAATCGGATAGGGCGAATTTAGGACGAACTTGGCAACGCTTGTGAACTAGTTTACGCTTTTTGTCGAATAAATAGAAGCATTTAACATGCTTCATTGTGTTGTTACAGAATCTTTCCGAGCAATCTTAAAGATATGTATTTTGTTTATAGCGTCGGGATATTTATCGCAACTTGGAAGTTACCGTTTCTTTCCTTAATACTGTACTGGTTATAGAAATGTCATACATTCGTAGGAAAGAAAATCCGTACAGATCCCAGGGGACAGTTATTGTATAGGTCACACTACACCAACTCGAATATTAATAGTTGTTTACTAAAAATAACAGAAAATATCCTTGAATAAATAACAACTGCAGACCAAGACAAAATCCTAAGCAATCCTAAGTTATCTTTAGAGTACCATATGTGGCACTCATAATGATCTTCTCAGTACCACATGTAATGTTATTTGTTATTTCTCCGGCACCACATGTGGCATCCTTCACTTTCAATCCGGTACCACATATTGCACCCTTTATTTTAGCTCCGGTACCACATGTGGCACCCCTTCATTTTCTATCCGGTACCACATATTGCACCCTTTATTTTAGCTCCGGTACCACATGTGGCACCCTTTATTTTAGCTCCGGTACCACATGTGGCACCATTTATTTTAGTTCCAGTACCACATGTGGCACCCTTTATTTTAGTTCCAGTACCACATGTGGCACCCTTTATTTTAGCTCGGTACCACATGTGGTACCCTTCGATACGTAATTTGTACGTCACCTATCGTCATGTTTTATACAAATGTAGATAATTACACCTATCTATGATAGTTTACAAGTGTACATAGATATAGTTGGTTCGATGTAAATGTCTATATCTCTGTTTTATACTACAATGCTAGACTAAAATTCGCCCTTTGATATGTATCCTGTCAAAGATGTCATCAAATGTAACATAACATGACTTTAAACAATTGACCAATGAGCCACCTGCTAATGCGAGGTTGTCCCAATTACAGAGATCTCTCACCAGATACGTGCGCGGGCCTCATTACCAGCTAGCCGCCGAATCACCACCTACAAATCACCGTAAACTTACGCTAATAAAATTAGTGTCCGTTTCACAAATCAAACAATTAATTTAAAACGATAGCGTTAACTACATCTTTAAGTAGCCGTATTCCTTAGATCTGGCTGACGTGACGTTATCTCGCTATCTGACCTCTGACCTGGGGCCTTTTAACAACGCGAGGTTAACCGGAAAATAACACCGTCAATCTGTGTGGAGAGACTGTAGCTCGACATGTATCTCTATATAATATAGACACAATGACACTGATTATGTCGGTATCGTGAACTTAACAGCTGAAACTAACACGAGCATGGAAGCGAAACAATTACCCAAACACTGTCACGTGATAACAGGTCCGCGTTGAAGATTTGACAGGCCATCAATGCATAATTTCCAGGTTGTTGATATGTTTAATGTCGCCAGTTCAGCCTCCCGCATAGCGCACTCAGCTCAGACGTGTGACTGAGCTAACGATTAGGTCTATAATTTAGTGGACCCAGTCAAGTCTTTTTCTATCAGTATAAGCCATGCAAGTAAATTGCAATAATTATATAGATATTTTATGGAACATAATAAATTTCAATTGCTAAACAATTTGTCTACGTCATTATTCTTAATTCAATTTGTGATTTAAACATCTAATAAAGTCAGTGTAAATTTGTATAGCCTTTTGATGAGTTCGAAATATGGTTTTATCCACGCAAGAAAACGTCCTAGGTTGATGTTTTTTCTTAGGTCGTTAAAATCATGTATTAACCGAAATCAAAAGTCTATAATAATCTTATTACAAAGGCCTTATAAAGACACTTTTTTCAGTTGGCAAAATGTTTATTTTTTATAAAATAAGGAAAAACAGAAATGCTTTTCATTCGGGTATGAAAGCATTAGTTCCCCTGGCGTAACACGTGGTTTACTTATGACGTCATGCATATATTGACATTGATCAATGAGAGTGTTATTCTTCATGGAGAACATCCATGCGTCAAACGCTCAAATGGCGACGGTCAATTATTGGCGTCAATTTTATTAAAATTAAGTCTCTTCCGCCAACGTCGTTTAAATGACGGCGCAAAAAAAACGCAGTTTACAGTGGGCTTCGTGCAATATGGACGTAACTGCTCAATTTTCATAGCACCATAGAATTTAGAAATGTTTCTTTCAACTCGTTTATAAATAGAGGATATCAAACAGTGTCTTCAGTACATATACTACCAAATATATTTCACGAATGGAGCTTATATTTTGATAATTTCACGAGTGCGTAGCACGAGAGAAAAATATCAAAATTTTAGCCACACGAGTGAAATATGTTTGGTATTACAGAAGATACTGTTAGATATTCAGTTGTTTTTTTAAATTTTATAGCAAAATCTACAGTGAGAGCTTCTGATTTTCCCAAATGTCATTTGTAAGCAGCGTTCTGATCGGTCAAAATAAAAAAGTGAAAAATATCATTTTTATAGAATGAATTATTTTCGATATTTCACTGGTAAAAATGTAATAATAATCCTTCTTTTTTATTCATTCAAACATATATCAAAAGGATTGGCACCGGTTCTAACAACTTACTAGGCCCTCTCTCGAACACACAGCACAAATTGACTGAATGCATAACACTTGATGACTAGACATAAGATATCTACATAGGCATTCTACTATCTAACCTGAAAACAGTCTAGAAAATGGAATGGGTGAGGAAAGGGGAAAATAGGGACATGAAGGAAAAGTTCTGGAAAAAGTTCTTCATAATGTGTTTTGCCTAAGAAAGGCATCACAGTAATATTTTGTCTGACTGTAAAACGAGTAACATGATATTCAGCTATTTCTAAACAACGCCGTTTCTTCCTATCTGAAATAATGATGTAGTTAATAACCATAGTCTCTAATGATGGGTGCAGAACAAATTAATAACTCCAATATCATTAATTAAAACATCGATTAAAAATACATTGTAACAAAGCATCTACATGTACTTAATCCAAATTGTACCTCATTTTAATTGGATGATTTGAAAGTTATAAATGAGTTTGATCTGTCTTCTGTCACGACGTCCGAGACAGAGAACAAACGTATAATTAGCCAACGAATTATATATTGAATGATGTATGTGCATGTAATTATAATTTTTCAAATTGATGCTGTAATTTGATAACTATTACGACACATTGCAATAATATACAGGTATATTTTATTACTATTTAATTCCTAATTCATTAAAAAAAAATACACCTCATCGAACTGATTTACAGCCCTCCTTAATACGATAAACAATCTGATTGGCCACTGAAGCCGATTTAGACGATGTTGCTAACTTTAAAATTGGTTGTGAAAAAAAAATCAGACAAATACATTGCATTACCCCGATTGTCATAAAATGTGCATTTGCACCTGTAATGATATGTAATTTAAGGAGGTATTTTACTTGTAAAATGTGTCCATTTCCAGTCATTGCCTGCCCAGCGTATATTTATATCAGATACGTGTTTACAATTGAAATTTCTGGGTAAATATGTGATTTAAAGATAATTTCCCTGTCATTAGTCCACACAAATTACACACACCTGTCATTTTTGTTTGGCATGTATACGGGGCGTTTTATTTATGAACGATTTTATATATAAATATATATATATAAATGATGGATGTAGGATGAAGTCTGACAAATACCTAACCGTTACATACAGATACTTAAAATACACAGGTGTTCGTGGCCACGGAATGTAGGGAACGGCGTTAAAATTACCTCCGGAAAAATGTTTATATATTAAATCATGTTATCAGTGTTCAAGGTCTAATGGAGAAACATTATGTTTAATCGAGGGGTTATGTTAATGTGAACACATTACCACGTGGTACAGTATAACTCAATATACAATCGAACAGATGGAATAATTTATGTCATTATTTGCATAATAACCCCGGGGTGCAAATATTATTTATTTTGAATAAAGTGGATTATACATAATTAACACCTTTTGTAATTAATTAAATATGATGCTTTATCTCATTCACGTGACCCTATCTATAATTATACCAGACACCATATAAAAGTATATCATTAAACCACCAATAACCAAGCTACAAGGGTGTATACTGTATACGTCACAGATAAACTCATGTCTACGCTAACATTATCATGGCCCACTTTGTCTATGACATGAAGAGCCAATTTAAAAATCACCGGAAGTTAAATCGACGAAGACAAATTTCTACACGACTTGAAATTACGGTATCGGAAGTACTACTGATATTTTTTCTATGTCTATTTTATTTTTCAGACTTTTTTCAATACAGTATAATCTTCTAGATCAGCTACTATAGTATATACCGGAACAGGTAATGTTATAATTAAACATTGCCAGAACTGCAATACATACCACACCAACATTACAGGATAAAGAGTGTGCATACTGATTGCTTACTTGTTTTAACTTATATACATAACATCATGTATATTTGTACTATTAGCGATGGGAAGATGATCAGATAAAGTTGATTAATCAGTAATTATCTGTCTTCCGATGCAATCATTAGTTTCAATGTGTATTTCCTGATACCAATAATATATCAAAGTATTTATACAAGACATCAATAAATACCTATTCAGAACTTACCAAAAGAACAATTTACCGAAATATATTTCTGGGAGACATGAAATATCCATTAAATACCAATTATGCATTACCGAATAATATTTCTAGAAGACCAAGACTATTTTTGCCAATACGAAGGACTTATGACCAGGATCAAGCAACTACAAACTGTTTAAGCATGACTTTCGCTGAAACGTCAATTTTGCAACAAAAATAAATGCAAAACAAAAACAAAAATAAAACAAACAAAAGCAAATAGAAAAAAAGGAAAGAAAGAAATGTCCTACATTTCATGAACAGAATAAATTATGTACCAAGATAAATTTCTTATTTTTGCATAAACTTTTAATCTTCAGTCAAACTTGCATATGTTACAACAGTTTGAAGATATGGATCAGGAGTAATAATCAGTGCGTGATTTTTTAATGTAGCAAGTAAGATAGACAAACTAAAAATGTTATTTCCTGACAGAAAATGGATTTACAAAAAAAACGACAACCTATGGGGAAAGACCAGTCTGGAGCAAGGAAATAAACAAAACGTGAAGAGCAGTCAAATACAAACGTTTCATGAAACCGACAAACAGCTGACAGGGGGAACAAGGGTGTCATTTCATACCTATCTCACATAGGAAGGTATACTCATAGTGGTGTATGTTTCACGTTATGAGTAGGAAACATCTAACGATATATCTGTTACCGATACTCCAAGCTTTGATATTGTAATGCGTAAACAAACATTACAAAATAAATAAAACCACACAGTATCGAGGTCCCGGATCAACTGTGGACAGGTGAAAACTTTTCTCGAACTACTTAGTATAATACGATATATGTTCGGAATAAATTCTGATAACATACTTTGCTGTTTTCTTCAATTATTCATTTAACATAATTTTTCATCAGGAAAGGGAAATAACTGCTGTTAAAATGAAGAAATTGCATGGAATGTATCAGTGCGTCCATGAATCATCAATAAGATATTATTTACCCGAATACAGTACAATCAATTACACCAATCAGGAATAAAATTCGCCTTTGTCATAAAAATTGTAATTTTTACGATAATTAATCATTTTTAATAAAAAAAAATTTGTGAATGTCTGTATGGCGTTTACAATAATGATAATGCATTAAGGCTTATTTATTTCAAGTTTAATCTATGGCGGTTTTTTTTATCCCACCGATTGATTACAAATAAGAATTCAACTAACTCAACTGTGGACCTTTTTTATCCCGACATACGACCATGTGACGTATTAAAGGTACGGTATATATATGGAGGGTAAATAAAAAAGTCCCACGTGACCTGCGGATTACACATGCTATATGTGTCAATTGACATGTTACGAGCCGAATCGTCAACAATGCTAAACATCCGCATTGTGGCCACTTTGAAGGAAGGCTTTCATCTTCTCTAAATAGAGACTTAAATGTCGTTTGATATTCATAGCAACCCATCAACGTCTCGGATGTCAAAATGTGGCTTTTCAATGGAGACTCGATTTCAATGACATACCACACCATCACCGCTTAGCTATCTTACGTATATATCAATGTTCTCAGCCTGTGGAGTGGATAGAGACGACAGCAATTGCGTAAATTTCTGTGACAGTCATTTAGTGGGGAATTTTTATTTGCAACTATTAATACAGGCATGA
This sequence comes from Mimachlamys varia, assembly GCA_947623455.1. Taxonomy (NCBI): domain Eukaryota; kingdom Metazoa; phylum Mollusca; class Bivalvia; order Pectinida; family Pectinidae; genus Mimachlamys; species Mimachlamys varia. Next base: position 28,501,976 of record OX392543.1, read on the forward strand.
CTACATAAATGGTACTGATTTGAAATTCTTTAAGTTAATAACGGTTCGATATATATGCATTATTTTTGTGTATATAATCATTCTAATGTATGAGCAACCAATTGAGAACACACACCGATATATATAGAGGTCACACGACTCCTGGTTAATGGATATGGAATTTATTTCACTCTTGTTAATTATTTTTTTAAAGTTACAAAACGAGTGTCTTTTTTAACTTTTAAAAAATAAGTAACTCGAGTGAAATAAATTTCATATCCAATAACCACGAGTCGTGTGACCTGTTTCTACCACAATAATATTAAGTTGACAGTGGCAGTGTTTTCTGGAGTGAATCGCGGACTATTTGCGCGACAATCATCTCGTATATTTTCCCGCCAATTTTCGACGACGTCAACAATCCGCACGTGGCGTTGAACCTTGTGATTTCCGGTCAAAGTTCAACTTCCTAACCACTCATAAGCATGAAAGGTCATATACCACTAGTGGTTATTACATACAATGAAAGTGGAATAACATATGGAATTGTGGAAGAAATAAGGATATATACACTTTATATTTCAGCTACATTACAGGGAAACTTTATACTGATTTCTTTAAATTATGTGGATATTGATCTATGGTTAAAAAAAACAATAATAAAAATACGAGTATTCAGCATTATTTCTCTAATTCTTAATCTTAAGATATTTTACAACGATAACAATGCATTGATAACGACGTATCCACCATGACGTCATATTGCTAAGATATTGATGACGTCTATCAAAATAATTCAAAATAGAGTTTTAAAACTTATTAAAGTAAAAACAATCCATTCCTATTTATTTTCATAATGCAAGAAGACACGAAGATATATGTTCTGCATGTCTATCTTCACCAGTGTAGTGCCTTGTTCTTAGCAGGAAAATAATAGGGCGGGAAATGGCTATGATATACAACGAGTTGTCCAAATGAGATTTTGTTTATAGAGAAGGGGAAAAGCGGCAGCTGAATGTTGATCACGAAAGACGTTTGTAAATTGTCAGTTTTATCAGGATCTAATAGGATTCCTGGTTATACTGTTTGTCGTCTCAAAAACTATTATCAGATAATATGGATGTCGCACCGTATCATATTAGCATGGATAATTATCATAGTTAAGAAACAATCTAAATTTCTATCGAATTCACATCAGAGCGATACACTTAGTTGTTGTTTTGATATACATTTCAACAAAGATAAAATCTGTATAGTTCTGTTAGAAGTTTACAGATAAGTCATTAAGAATTTTCTTTTTATTAATTTAAGTAAGTATTATTACTTTCGTGAATATAATTTCTTTGTCTTTACTCATTTCAAGAAAACAAAACTTGACATTTCGATATTTCAAAATAGAAATTTCAAAATAATCCAGCTCTTAATTACTTGAAGATAGACAGATCTGATACGACGCATTTGTCTTAGATATAAGTGTACGTGTACGGCCTCGATCACCTGCCTCCCACAGGTAAGTTTTACCTAATCAAACGCTACAGTTAGACATGATACATCACTGACAATAGGACGAGTAGGCTCATTAGCTTGCCTCATCGACCCTTACACCAACACGACGGCCAGGTGTTCAACGCTGAAGGTAAATGTAACACTTAACAACATTCACTCCAAACTCTCTGTAAAAAAATGTTCAGTTCTTTAATTCTAATGCTGTATATATAAATTATATCTATCTGTATATCGCGGTGACTAAGTGGCTAAGGTTTCCCGATATTTTACCACCTCTTGGGTGCGAGTTTGAAACCTACGTTGGGCAGTTGTCAGAAACTGACCGTAGGTCGGTGGTTTTTCTCCGGGTACTCCGGCTATCCTCCACCTCCAAAACCTGGCACGTCCTTAAATAACTCTGGTTGTTAATAGGACGTAAAACAAAATAAACCAAGCCAAAATATCTATATATAAAATCATTTCTACTCAACGCAACCATGAATCTTGAAAATAAAATGACACTGCCATTGAGGAAAGTAGCTATATATTGTTGTTCTTTATACAGTTTCAATTAAACACCGCTTATAGCTTGATTTAGTATGATGAAAGAGGAAAGGATTTGCATAGCTGGCTATGGATAATGCTGCCGAGAGTCACATTTACTTAATATGAAATATTTAATAATAGAGCTGGCCCCGGTTTCATCAACGTTCCTTAAGTTAAGGAAACTCCTTAACTCAAAAATCAAAGAAAGCCAGGTCCATGTTTAGCAATGATACATACCAATCATTGATCAAGTTACTTCTGTTCAATTTGTCCGAAATAGGGTTTAATAAACTTTTAAAGATTCGTGTATCGCTAGATATGCTTTTAAGATAACCCTTAACATTCGTTAGAGTTGTGTGTGATTTGTCAGATAATCATACGCTTATAAATGGGAAAAGTTTACGTGGATAAAGCTGGTGTTTCAGAACGTTCATTTTCATTGATCTATGAGTAACATGATATATTCCGATCTGGATTTGGCAATAACTTGTCACAAAGATAATGAAGCAGTTAAATTCTGAGCTAGACGTAGGTTAGTGTGCGTTTAACCACTACCTCTCCCCCACAGGGCAAACCCCGTACCCCGTGTTGTTTATGTGTCCATTTCACCTAATAGGGTATTTAGTGAAAGCTTATGTATTCGTTTGAAAGGGACACCCTGGAAATGTATTTATGTGTCGTGAAATGTACACCAGGGCGACACAAAGAAGGCGAGAGATTCACATAGAATTAGCAACATATATTTATATATCTGATTCACAGGCGTCTATCGGTTAATGGTGTCGATATCAAGTGATGGCATAACCAAAATACCTTAACATGTAAAAACATAACATAAAAATACAATTATTGGCCCATAAACCTCAACGGAATAATTCGCCTGAACATAATATCGTCATAAAATAAAAATAGTGTAATAGCGTGGAATTGACGATCGACAGAACATGAATCTAAAGTTATCATAAAAACCACGACACAAAAAATAAATATCGAAGTTAAGTCGAACATAAAAACACTTCATAACAACTTTAATTTCTATATAATTAACCTTTTAGCTATATGATACACAACAAGTAAACATGCTAGCCTGTATAGGATGTGAAAAAAAGTTGCGGCGTTTTATCCTAAACAACCTTTCTGTTGAAAAATAAATGACAAAAAAATAACCCAAAAATTTCATATTTCTAAAAATATTTTAAATATTAACGTCAAAGTCCTTTATTAATGACATCATTGTGTAGGAATTGATATGACTTACTATGCCAATATATTACAGAAGATCATGTACAAATCTATATCAAGGACGCTCGACCCTACGTAATATCCAAGTTTTGATTCTCATGTTGTGGTGACATATAGATTCCTATTTGTGTACCCGGTATTTGAAAACGGAGTAGCAAATTCGTTCTACATAGGGAGAGCAAGGATAGAACAATATGTGGCGATGTCAACAATGGCGAGCCAAGATGAGAGAGAACGGTTCATGTCTGCAGATTACGAGGAAAAGAAGTATTGTCACGACCACAACGACAAAAATAGATGTACACGATATCGACACATGGTCGGACATTGACAGCGACGACAACAGTATAGAAACAGAATCGGAAGGTAGGCCTTTAGTACCGGCACAACTGACCATGATTTCTCAAACTGGAGAGAGGGACACCGAGTGGTAGAATTATCTGTGTTGGCAGAATATCCATATATACACCTATAAGCACTGTTATGTTGTTGTAAATATAACAAAGAATGATTGTTATTTTCTAATATGTTTTAGGCGTGTACACATTCACAATATTTATTACATTTTTACCAGTGAAATATCAGAATTTATGGACTGGTCAGTCACCTAAAATAGCGGTTAATTGCGAAAGGGTAGAGCCTCTTTAAGTGATCAACAAGCATGTTAAAAGTTGGCTGTCTGTTGGCATTTCATTTTTTTCTGATCAGTCCCCTTATGAGGTACAATCCTAAATAACCAACGTCGAGGCCTGCTACCATACATCATTAATACATAACCAAAGTCGGGACCTTATTCCATGCAGTATAAATACATAACCATCGACGAGGCCTGCTACCATAATTCATAGAGTATTTCTAGTTAGTTACAAAAGTTACCAAAGACACTCGCTAAAGCTCGTGTCCTTTGTAATGCTTGAAAATTAATCAACTCGAGTGAACATGTTCAACAGCATTCATTGTGTAACCTCTATTTCTACCTTAATACCCTGTGCTATTCCATTCTCAGACCATGTATAAACATGCTCGTATCTTTTGTAACTAAAAAAAATAAAACGAAATAGTTAAGTCGTGTGACCCGTTTCAACTACAATCTTAGTCGGAAACAACTGGAGAGAACCGCAGACTATGATATGCGCAAAACATATCATTTCGTATATTCCCGCCAGGCGGTGACGACGTCAACAATCGATGACGTCGTAAACAATCAGTAAGTGACTTTGTTCCTGTCAAAGTTAATCATGCCAGCCGATCAAAATGCGTTTAGAGTTTATTCCACGTGTGGTATAAAAAAATTGTTATGGAAGAGTTGTAATGATTACATTTGTTTGGTAACCCGAGAGTTGAATAACACCCACCTATTGTGGTGGATATATATTTTATAAACCACCAGTGGTATATGACCTTTCAGTCTTTTGATTGGTGAAGAAGTTGAACTTTGACCGGAAATCATGTGAATCGATGCACCGTGCGGATTGTTGACGTCGTCATCGATTGTTGACTTGAGAGATTATGTTTTCGCACATATAGTCTGGGTGTCATTTATAATATTATTCAATTTAAAGAAATACTGCAAAGCATTTAATTTAAAGGCTTTCGTATACTATCTATTTAAATGATTTTTTTTGATAAAAATGAAGAAAATGAAGTCATACTATTTTTCAAACCCCCAAGCGGCGCGAAGACTTTGTGCACTTCCGTTACTTCCCCATGCGTGAAAGCCTTCTGAGAAATTAAAGCCGCATATGGTTGACAAAAAATATAGCTACGGTATCCATGCTTAGTACAATGTACATGAATATAATGAATTCTCCATTTGATAAAAAATATCATTAACGCAGAGGAAAGGTACATACTAGTGTAATGTTGCATGACTGGAGAGAGAAACCCATTCAAAATGGCGCTCTCTATGGTTGTCGCTAAAATATGGCGTCACAAATTACGCAACGATTTCCCGCTCTTTTCTTGTGAAATCATGCTGATACCTTTTTTTCTTTGGCGTGAAGGTAACACAATATAATGTAATAAATAGAAAATGTCATGGTTCTCTGCTTAAGGCGTCCGACGAAGAATCTGATCATCGAAGGTTCGTTTCCAGTGGAAGCACACCATTCTGTTCCTGAACATCACAAATGGTAATGAACCTGGCTTATTTCTTTTGGGGGGGGGGGGGGGGGGGGGAACGAATATGTTTAAAAGATGAGAGATGGTGGCAGAGTTGACTTGTACATCATGGTAGAGGGTATGCATTTTCCCTCTATCTCAGCGGTAGATCGTCGGGCTGTCCGAGAACCAAGGGTTGCGAGTTCGAGCCCAAGCGACGGCACCATCTTCTCGTTATTTTTCGTCTTATATATGTATTCCAAGTGTGTCAAATGATAAAACCGCAACAACGTTTGGGCAAAATGGACCAGAAGTAATGCTATCCCATATGGGACTACTACTGACGCTCTATGCCAAAGAACGGTTGATATTTAAACGTCATTGTCAATAGAAAATTTAATATTTATGGAACTTGCTTTAATTTTGAAAATATATTTACATGTAAATGATACTTTAGTGAAAATAAAGCAACTTTAAAGTAAACGTGATAATCATGAAAACGGCAAAATTGATAAGTTGCACTTAAAAAATTAATCCGCGTATGCCTGGTTCGATCTCTCGTACTTTTTCATTATCGGTAAGTCCTCATCATTACCAGGATTTTGTGCCCAGCAGCTATGCTGTAATATCTTGTCTTTAATATCAATGAGTGACGTTTTAAATATAGATTGAAAGGAATCACTGTATTAAGTATGAACTTGATTGACAAACCAAAACTCGAGTTATTGCATGGAAAACAATTTTCTATTTATAATAAAAGTGAGCTTGACCTTTGACCTTTGAACCTGAAAAGGAATTCTAAGCAAGCACTTTCTATATGGGCACTGTATGAAGTTTAAGCTTGATTGGCTAAAATCAAACTCGAGTTATTGCAGGGGAAACCGATTTTCTTTTTATAGTAAAAATGATCTTGACCTTTGACCTTCGAACCTGAAGCTCAAGTTGCCATCGCACAAACATATTATAGTAACAGCAACCTTAAACTTTGATCTTTCAACCTCAAAAGCGAGTTATTGCAAGGACACCACTACTAATTCATCAAGACATCATCGACTCCTATCCACAATCAACTTCAAAGCAACATCTTCCAGTCGGATAACTACAACATCCTGTCAGATAAGACCCATCTGTCGGATAGACCCTGCCAGTTGGATAAGCACTTCCTGTTAAATAGTCGCTTCCTGTCATGAGCACCATTTTGAAAAGACACTTCCTGTGTTGGAATGACGTTTCCGTGGGATAGGCGACCCTTGCCAGATACATTTTAGGTGCCTCATGAAAATGTGTCCCTATTTAGATACGTGCCTCCTGTAATCAGGAGCCACCTGTTAGGTTTATAAGCGCTTGGGGTCGAATAGGCACTTCCAATCAGATATGCGCCCCCTGTAGGATAACGCTTCCAGTCTGATAGGCACTTCCATTGGAACTGAAGCAATACGTGTAATAGACGCCTCCTATCAGTTTGGCCCTATACCTGTCAAATATTAACATTCAGTGAGCTAGCCTAACACTGTTGGTAAACACTCTATATCTAAATTACACTTCATGTTTAGGGGCGCTTCCTGTTATATAGGCGCCTCTTAGGGATAGACCAGTAATGTGGGCTTTTTCTGTCGGGTTTGCCTCTATTGCCTACTAGTGGATAGGCGCCTCGTGTCAGATGGACACTTACGGTCGGAATTGCGCTTCCAATGGATAGGAATTCTATGTCCGATATGCACCTCTTAAGGAAAATGTCATTTCTTTCAGAAGGGCACTTCCTTTCAGATATGCGCCTCTTAAGGAAAATGTCATTTCTTTCAGAAGGGCACTTCCTTTCAGATATGCGCCTCTTAAGGAAAATGTCATTTCTTTCAGAAGGGCACTTCCTTTCAGATATGCGCCTCTTAAGGAAAATGTCATTTCTTTCAGAAGGGCACTTCCTTTCAGATATGCGCCTCTTAAGGAAAATGTCATTTCTTTCAGAAGGGCACTTCCTTTCAGATATGCGCCTCTTAAGGAAAATGTCATTTCTTTAAAAATAAAATGCGCCTCATGTCAAATTTACGCCTATTAAGATAAATTCCATTTCTTTCAGAAAGACACCACCTGTCAGATAGGCACTTACAGTCGGTAAGGCACTTCCATTCGGATATGTGTCCACTGTCGTAAATGCGCTTTCCGTCGGATATGCATTTTCAGCACCACATTTGCCACCCCATCCTGATTTCTCCGATTTTATCTTAGACAGCACCTTTTCTTCGGCTTATTTATACATCATTTTCATATTTCTGTTAAAATCAATTTCATCTTTATATTTAGAAGAGTGAAATTTGACTGAACTAATTAAGCCTGAACTGTGTACACATACTCCAGCTTATTTCTTAATTGTAAAAAAAAGAAGTTTGCGAATATTTCGCTTAACACGTCGGCCTATCGTTTGATATAATATAACTATTGTTCAGGATTAATTGTCAGGATATCTATTCAAACATTCGATATTTTTGTAAAAGTCATCGAAACTCCTTATTCACAAAAGGATTGTTTCAACACAAAAAGATGTGTTTTATTATCAAACATTATATAAACGAACCACTGACAATAGAACATAATTCCTTTTGTTTGACAATGAGCTTTGCGGAGTGTCAGAGGACGGATGTAGCTAGCGGTACCACGTCTAATTGAGCCAGCAACCGATACATTAGGCCCTACATCACTCCATATACCGTTTTATTGCGGCTGTGTGCCTCAATATATAACGGGGAAAAAACTAGCTCAATCGGTTGTTCATAGGATAAAACAACGGTAGATATGTTTGTGGATGTCGTACTGAAGTCGCGCCATTTCCCCGGAGCCGTAGACGATTAAGCCGTAATTACGGGAGAGAACTGACTCAACAGTAAGTCTTTTTCTCGCTGTTTGATGATCATTTTTATAATAATTCTGTCCGTAAATATATTCCTTTTATCTTAATCGATTTCATCGCGGGACACAGGAGGTCATTATGAAGCAATGTGTTTGCTTTATGCCTTTATAATTGTGAAATGGTATGATCTAATTGTGAGAAATAGCGCGCGTTACAAGGCAAATTGCCTTTCACGCCCATCGTGATTTTAATCGCTCTTTACCTGCGGTCATGTTTGAGAGAGTACGAAGCGTAATTGCCTGTATCTGTCTGCTTATTTAACAACTAAACACAAAACATTGCCGTACATAGTTAAAATGTGTGCTTCGATCCCTGTGTTTGCACGGGATACTAATATCCCGCTTGATCGCACGGCGGAATGGCTGTTAACACACCTTGTTATTTTGGTCCATATTTAGTACCAGATTTATTTCATGTATAAATTTAGTAGTCTGATTCACCTGATAAAAAGGTTGTTCAGAACATTACATAACGATTATTGCATTTCTATGACGTAGGAATATCAATTGTTACTTTGATTTTAAATAACTAAATTTAAAGACAATATCATGTATCATTTGATGATGCTAATATGCAGATAACGAAAGCATACGATAAAATAGCATACCAGTTTATATTTGAACATGAAAGGGGACATTTAAAATAAAGTTGTTTGATAATTCCTGGGAACAATAACAACCACATGTTTGAAACATAGAAAATTCGGAGTCGTATTGACTTCATTAATACGTCTATTATCTTATCTTAATATCATTTTAATTAGTTTCAATGATAAAATAAAAATAGAGCCTGTTTGAATGTAACTTATGACAATGTGTTGAATATCTACAAGTGTGTGGCATTGTTGTAACTGGACCAGAAATCGACGCCTAGGACTGTACACAAACCCAGTGTTACCTGTCTGTAAGACTACACCTGTATGTTACCTGTATTAACATTACACCTGTATGTTACCTAGCCATGCCTTGTCCACCTCGCGTGAGTGCTGACTGCTTATGAATGACATATTATACAACTGGTAATATTAGCTTTGTGCATGGGAAGACCCAGTCTCGCGGAAAAGTTGTAAAATTGTATCGAGATCGTAATCAACATTAAAATATTTTAATGTTGACTTATATAAGTACATACATAGTAACATCGACCGCTGGGTAGGGGTATATTGATACAAAATAAATTATTATAATCCACATCACTTACGTTTCCATAATTAACTATGACGTTTCGCCTTGCGCGATCTCATCATATAATATAAATATTAAAAATAATATGAAACAGATAATTATTTCATATGTGCATGTAGAATAGATAGTTACAGTTGGATCTGTTCGTTTTTACTTTGTTCCAGCTTAAACCAATAATACATTCAACTAAAAATATTTAAAAGGGAGTCTGGCTCTGGTTATTAACGTTAGGTGTGGGGAGGGGGGAAGGGGGTGCTGGTCCCGCCCTCCTGTGTTACGTATAACCCTACGTATCAATTTGCAGTAATAACTTAATGGTTAGTTATAATTTAAAACCACTTACCTGAGGTACACATGGTCTCCCTTGGTGTTAATTAAGTCTATCCGGAAAACGTGAATCATCCCCAACGAACGAGGAATTCTCCCAGTTAATTGTTGTGCTACCTTGTACTCTATTATTAAATATTAACATTGTTATTTTTTATACTGTAAAAAATATCTTGAATAACTGCACGGCAGGTTATACACACATATATTCCATTAGGGCGATGAAATTGATACGGTACACATATACTATGAAACCCTTTCAATATTTTGCACACCCATGAAGTATGCAAAAAAAAATATATGGGTATTGTTTGAAACAATCCGGAATTATTGGACGGTGCCGTTTCAACTGTAGTGATGACAGCGCCCTCTGATGGCGATATCTAGCAGACAGTGCCGAGTGTCATCAGAATATCGGATTTTATTAGTCCCGTGACCTATGACCTCATGGGTATGCTCACTGGGTTGAACTGAGGCGATAAGATAACAGTTCGGGGGTCATAATTAAGCCCCTGATGTATTGAGACGACAATATATCATATAACTAATGGGATTTAATTATGTCTGTATTATATTGATAATAATGATGGTAGCCGAGATAAGCTTGTAACGCTTTGTTGGAAGTTACGTCTGTTAATTCATAATCAGCGACATAAATTAATTAGTTCGTGGTTTTATCATCGTATTGTTCATCTTCACGACGAATTGAATTTCGATAGTGTCTCTTAGAGTTTCGGTTTTCTTTTGTCCATATTGCCGTGTGATTTTGTAACATGTTTTAGACCTATTTGTTTCTAGGTGCTGGATCACTTTCTCTTTTCCCTTTGTGGTATGATTAACTATCCTAAGCCTTTAGTAATGTTGACTTACTGGTATGATAGTATATTGACCGGTAAGCTTGTCAATATGGTCCTGTTTTCTATATCGCTATCGATTCCTAGCTAACCCTTAAATAGCGCGTGCGGAAATCATTTGTCATCAGATCATGCATTGATATGGTTTACATCTGCTTTCAGAAAAAAACTATTTTCAAAATAGCTCATTGAATACATCAAATTTATGTTTTAATTGGGCTCCATGTAAGAAAGGCGTAAAACAATTCATTTACTTCCGTAAAAACATTCAAACATAAATCTCATTAAAACATCCAAACATTAATCTCATTAAAACATCCAAACATTAATCACGTACAAACATCCAAACATAAATCACTTACACACCTCCAAACTTAAATCTCATTAAAACATCCAAACATTAATCACGTACACACCTCCAAACATAAATCTCATACACACATCCAAACATAAATCTCATACACACACCCAAACATAAATCTCATACACACACCCAAACATAAATCTCATTAAAACATCCAAACATTAATCACTTACACACATCCAAACTTAAATCTCATTAAAACATCCAAACATAAATCACATACACACATCCAAACATTAATCACGTACACACCTCCAAACATAAATCTCATACACACATCCAAACATAAATCTCATACACACACCCAAACATAAATCTCATACACACACCCAAACATAAATCTCATACACACACCCAAACATAAATCTCATTAAAACATCCAAACATTAATCACTTACACACATCCAAACATTAATCACGTAAAAACATCCAAACATAAATCCCGTACACACATCCAAACATTAATCACTTACACACATCCAAACATTAATCACGTAAAAACATCCAAACTTAAATCTCATTAAAACATCCAAACATAAATCACATACACACCTCCAAACATAAATCTCATACACACCTCCAAACATAAATCTCATACACACACCCAAACATTAATCTCATACACACACCCAAACATAAATCTCATACACACACCCAAACATTAATCTCATACACACACCCAAACATAAATCTCATACACACACCCAAACATTAATCTCATACACACACCCAAACATAAATCTCATACACACACCTCCAAACATAAATCTCATACACACACCCAAACATAAATCTCATACACACATCCAAACATTAATCACGTACACACACCCAAACATAAATCTCATACACACACCCAAACATTAATCTCATACACACACCCAAACATAAATCTCATACACACACCCAAACATTAATCTCATACACACACCCAAACATAAATCTCATACACACACCCAAACATAAATCTCATACACACACCCAAACATAAATCTCATACACACATCCAAACATTAATCACGTACACACATCCAAACATTAATCACGTACACACCTCCAAACATAAATCTCATACACACATCCAAACATAAATCTCATACACACACCCAAACATAAATCTCATACACACACCCAAACATAAATCTCATACACACACCCAAACATAAATCTCATACACACATCCAAACATAAATCTCATACACACCTCCAAACATAAATCTCATACACACATCCAAACATAAATCTCATACACACACCCAAACATTAATCTCATACACACACCCAAACATAAATCTCATACACACACCCAAACATAAATCTCATACACACACCCAAACATAAATCTCATACACACACCCAAACATAAATCTCATACACACACCCAAACATAAATCTCATACACACACCCAAACATTAATCTCATTAAAACATCCAAACATTAATCACTTACACACATCCAAACATGAATCCTGTATATACATTCAATCATAAATCACATACACACATCCCTTATGAACATCCAATCATACACACCTAAACATTAAGCCGGTACACACATCCAAAAAGAAATGTTCTGGGTTGGTGCTGTCTCTTCAGTAACAGTCCTGTGTTGATGACGTCACTTTGAGAACAGTACTATGTTGATGAAGTCACTTTAGTTACAGTTTTGTGTTGATGACGTCACTAAAGTAACAGTCCTCTGTTAATTACGTAACTTAGTAACAATTCTGTGTTGATATCGTCACTATAGTAACAGTTCTGTGTTGATGTCGTCACTATAGTAACAGTTCTGAGTTGATGTCGTCACTATAGTAACAGTTCTGTGTTGATGTCGTCACTATAGTAACAGTCCTGAGTTGATGTCGTCACTTTAGTAACAGTTCTGTGTTGATGTCGTCACTATAGTAACAGTTCTGTGTTGATGTTGTCACTATAGTAACAGTACTGTGTTGATGTCGTCACTATAGTAACAGTGCTGTGTTGATGTCGTCACTATAGTAACAGTGCTGTGTTGATGTCGTCACTATAGTAACAGTTCTGTGTTGATGTCGTCACTATAGTAACAGTTCTGTGTTGATGTCGTCACTATAGTAACAGTTCTGTGTTGATGTCGTCACTATAGTAACAGTTCTGTGTTGATGTCGTCACTATAGTAACAGTTCTGTGTTGATGTCGTCACTATAGTAACAGTTTTGTGTTGATGTCGTCACTTTAGTAACAATTCTGTGTTGATGACGTCACTATAGTAACAGTTCTGTGTTGATGTACTGCCAGGTGTGTGTTTGGGACTTTTTAATGTTAAAAGGCCGACTGTTTTACGAAAGGGAATACTTATTTAGGTCCTGGTTATTTTTCTGATATAGCTGAAACAGATTTATTTTTGAAGACAATAGATTTACACCGTACTTTATATATATTTAAACTAGGCCTATACCTTGTAACATACGGTAGTAAGGTACATGCCCTGTGTATAACTTCTTAGTCAATTTCACAGTCAATTTCTCTCAAACAAAAATTCTGATTGTAGTCCGCTGTATCAGTTGGCGATATTTGTAGAGAGGTCAATATTTAACCCACTTCACGCATGTCGGGCCAGACAACCCTAGTACAGAACAATACCTACAGCTCGTCTCTATCCTAGCAACGCTTGTTTTCAGACGGCCATCTTCACGAGAGAGGCAAACACCGAGATTTACCTTAACGCTTTGTCCCTCCGTGCTGTCCGTATTGATGTAAGCTTGGCTGGGTGGTCTCATCGTACCAGACCCTCTGGTTAACCGAATGTACTCCATTAGGTCCCAAACAATTCTTGTCGGGCACGATTTCCTATAGTTACTTAGTTCAAATTACCACCTTACGAAAGATTACTTTGATCTTAACTTTTGAATGTTTGAAAATGCCAAATGTCACCATTAGTAGTATAACCGGAAGTAACATGGTCCTAGTAAATCATTTGAAGTTGTTAAAATTGATCAATTAAAAATAACAATGATTGATTTTTGACATGATTATCACACAAACGTTTAAGCATGGATATTACACTATTTATCTAGATAATTCTGGTAATAAAAAGACTCTTTATCTACATGTAGATCGTTCTGGTAGACAAGAATGGTTAGCCCAAAACGTTCTTTAATTTTATATTTCTGGTAATCAACTAAGTTTATTTAAAAAAATATTCTTTATTAGGACAGGTCTGGTAATCAAGTATGGTTATCACAAACCATTCTTTATTTGGATAGTTTTAGTAGAAAGTATGGTTAGCACAAATCATTCTTTATTTGGACAGTTGTAGTAGAAAGTATGGTTATAACAAAACATTCTTTTTTGGACTGTTTTCGTAATCAAGTATGGTAATAACAACATATTCTTTATTTGGCTGCTTTATGTAATCGGGTTTCTAAATCTGACAATTGATGTTTGACTGCCATAGAAAAGTGGGAATAAGATGCAGACTTTGTTCTACCCAGTTATTATATAGGGATTGGAAGTCATTTTTTTAAACTTTCATACATGTAGCACTATGAAAGTTAAAAAATGACTTTCAATCCATATATTTACATTTTTACTATAGAACAATTGCTTAACTTCATTTATATTTTTTCCAATTAATAGTTTATTACCTGCGTTTGTATATGTGTCGTCATTTTAACGACATTGGCGGAACAGCCCAGCTTGAATAAAATTGGTGCCAATGATAATAATTAGTCATTTGAGCGTTTGACGCAAGGCCATTCTCCATGTTATTCGAAGCGGCGCGACAAGACTCTCATTGAACAATCTTGATTTGTGACGTCATAATTAAACCACGTGCTACGTCTCGAGAACCATTGCTTTCATTTAAGCAATGAATGATTTAGCAAATGTTGTTACATTCCTATAATACACATTGCTATTGATGACAAACTAAATAAATCCCGGTAGGGCTTTATGTAAGTTTGTCAGCAATAGCAATGTGTGTTATAGGACTGTAACAATATTAACTAAAATGTTCATTACTTATATTTATACATTTTGATAGAATTGTTGTGCTTTATTTAGTTTCTTCGGACAGATGTTGAACAGCAAAACAAGTGAGACAACAATAGAATTGATGACATCACAATAGAGATTGGAGACATCACAATAGCAACTGCTGTTATAGTCTATGGCACTGGGTGTTATAGGCCTATGACAACAACTGCCTCTTAGCACGATGTCAATGCAAAATTACAGAGCAGATGTAAATATACTTTTATGAAAGGCATTTTTGCTGGTAATCTTCATAAAGTGAGTTGCAGCGCAAATGTAAATATAATATTTATAAGAACGACATATGACGTAAGTTAAGGCGAATGGTCCATGTATTTTTCGGTGGTATTTTTACCATTACCTGCCATGCTTCACCTATACACACGTCGAATACCTTGTCTGGCGCTGACTGAAGGCTGAATAAACAGTGTTTTATCAATTGTCTGGGCTGCATTTTTTGTCAAATGACACTTTTTTCTTTGATTCTGTGATTGAGGATTGTGGATCAAAGACGTGTTTCCTTACTCTATTCCACGTACTCGATCCAAAGGATACAGCGAGCTTTCCTCAGTGATTTGGGGGACAAATAACACGACCTTAGCCTTTAATTATTTTTTTACATCGAGTATTGAATAGTTTCCCTAGTGTTACGTCACTTGTCGATCCTTTGTATGTAATTTGGTCTTGTTATACAGTTTCCGCAAGATATGACGATTTATCAAAGGATACAGACTCGAATTTGAATACTTTATACTTTCTTATTAATATGTTCTGCCTCTGTTTATTAACAGAGTCTGGGTTTGTTGACAGGGTCTGGGTTTGTTGACAGGGTCTATGATTGTTGACAGGGTCTGAGATTATTTACAGAGTCTGTGATTGTTGACAGGGTCTGGGATTGTTGACAGAGTCTGGGATTGTTGACAGGGTCTGGGCCTATTTACAGAGTCTGTGATTGTTGACAGGGTCTGAGATTGTTGACAGGGTCTGTGATTGTTGACAGGGTCTGTGGTTGCTGACAGGGTATGTGATTGTTGACAGAGTCTGGGTTTGTTGACAGGGTGTGGGATTGTTGACAGGGTCTGGGTTTGTTGACAGGGTATGTGATTGCTGACAGGGTATGTGATTGTTGACAGAGTCTGGGTTTGTTGACAGGGTGTGGGATTATTGACAGGGTCTGTGATTGTTGACAGGGTCTGTGATTGTTGACAGGGTCTGTGATTGTTGACAGGGTCTGTGTTTGTTGACAGGGTCTGGGATTGTTGACAGGGTCTGTGTTTGTTGACAGGGTCTGTGATTGTTGACAGGGTTTGGGATTGTTGACAGGGTCTGTGATTGTTGACAGGGTCTGTGATTGTTGACAGGGTCTGAGATTATTGACAGGGTCTGAGATTGTTGACAGGGTTTGGGATTGTTGACAGGGTCTGTGTTGACAGGGTCTGAGATTGTTGACAGGGTCTGTGATTGTTGACAGGGTATGTGATTGCTGACAGGGTCTGGGATTGATGACAGAGTCTGAGATTGTTGACAGGGTTTGGGATTGTTGACAGGGTCTGTGTTTGTAAACAGGGTCTGTGATTGTTGACAGAGTCTGTGATTGTTGACAGGGTCTGTGATTGTTGACAGGGTCTGGGATTGTTGACAGGGTTTGGGATTGTTGACAGGGTCTGGGATTGTTGACAGGGTTTGGGATTGTTGACAGGGTCTGGGATTGTTGACAGGGTGTGGGATTGTTGACAGAGACTGATATTGTTGACAGGGTCTGTGATTGTTGACAGGGTCTGTGATTGTTGACAGGGTCTGTGTTTGTTGACAGAGACTGGGATTGTTGACAGGGTCTGTGATTGTTAACAGGGTGTGGGATTGTTGATAGGGTCTGTGATTGTTGACAGGGTGTGGGATTATTTACAGAGTCTGAGATTGTTGACAGGGTCTGGGATTGTTGACATGGTCTGTGATTGTTGACAGGGTGTGGGATTGTTGACAGGGTCTGTGATTGTTGACAGGGTCTGTGATTGTTGACAGGGTCTGGGATTATTTACATAGTCTGAGATTGTTGACAGGGTGTGGGATTGTTGACAGGCTCTGGGATTGTTGACAGGGTCTGTGATTGTTGACAGAGACTTGGATTGTTGACAGGGTCTGGGATTGTTGACAGGGTCTGTGATTGTTTACAGGGTCTGTGATTGTTGACAGGGTCTGGGATTGTTGACAGGGTCTGGGATTATTGACAGGGTCTGTGTTTGTTGACAGGGTCTGTGTTTGTTGACAGAGACTGGGATTGTTGACAGGGTCTGGGATTGTTGACAGGGTCTGTGATTGTTGACAGGGTCTGTGATTGTTGACAGGGTCTGTGATTGTTGACAGGGTCTGTGTTTGTTGACAGAGACTGTGATTATTTACAGAGTCTGAGATTATTTACAGATTCTGTCATTGTTGACAGAGTCTGTGATTGTTGACAGGGTCTGTGATTGTTGACAGGGTCTGTGATTGTTGACAGGGTCTGTGTTTGTTGACAGAGACTGTGATTATTTACAGAGTCTGAGATTATTTACAGATTCTGTCATTGTTGACAGAGTCTGTGATTGTTGACAGGGTCTGTGATTGTTGACAGGGTCTGTGATTGTTGACAGGGTCTGTGATTGTTGACAGGGTCTGTGATTGTTGACAGAGTCTGTGATTGTTGACAGGGTCTGTGACTGTTGACAGGGTCTGTGATTGTTGACAGGGTCTGTGATTGTTGACAGAGTCTGTGATTGTTGACAGGGTCTGTGATTGTTGACAGGGTCTGTGATTGTTGACAGAGTCTGTGATTGTTGACATGGTCTGTGATTGTTGACAGGGTCTGTGATTGTTGACAGGGTCTGTGATTGTTGACAGGGTCTGTGATTGTTGACAGAGTCTGTGATTGTTGACAGGGTCTGTGATTGTTGACAGAGTCTGTGATTGTTGACAGGGTCTGTGACTGTTGACAGGGTCTGTGATTGTTGACAGGGTCTGTGATTGTTGACAGGGTCTGTGATTGTTGACAGGGTCTGTGACTGTTGACAGGGTCTGTGATTGTTGACAGGGTCTGTGATTGTTGACAGAGTCTGTGATTGTTGACAGGGTCTGTGATTGTTGACAGGGTCTGTGATTGTTGACAGGGTCTGTGATTGTTGACAGGGTCTGTGATTGTTGACAGGGTCTGTGTTTGTTGACAGAGACTGGGATTGTTGACAGAGTCTGTGATTGTTGACAGAGACTGGGATTGTTGACAGGGTCTTTGGTTATTGGCAGGTTCTGAGATTAATTACAGGGTTTGTGATAAATGACAATATCTGGAATTATTGACAGGGTCTGAGATTGTTTACATAGTCTAAGATTGTTGACAACGTCTGGGAATATTTAAAGGTCTGGGATTGTTGACAGAAACTGGGATTTTTGACGGGGTCTGTGATTATTGACAGGGTCTTGGATTTAATTCCATTGGTAATTCCGGTATGAATATTATCTACTCTACGTGGCTTACTGCATCAACTATAAATTTAGCCATTTTGAAACAGGTCCTGATGTTGTATTTGCGTTACTGTTAACCTAAGGATTGCACTTGATAATAAAATGGTTTGTCGATTTATTGACCGAAAATCGAAGTGCACTCTAGATGAACCGCAAAATTAAATCAATTCAACATATATGAAACAAATCTAAAAATTGTCAATAATAGGACGAATGTGATACTATGTGGTTAGTGTGTTTAAAGATTGCACTTGATATTTAATTGGTCTATTGATGTATAGACCGAAAACCTAAGTGATTTTTTTTCATAAACCGCTTCGCCTTTCCTTGTTATTTAACTTCATTCAACATTAAACAATCCCACTCCTAATGAACTTATATATTTTTCATTATAAAAACATTGCTGTTTTTTTAAAATGAAAGGCGCATTGATATCTCCATCAAGCAATAACTATCCGTGTTTCAAAATTTGGTGCGTACTGTAACTACGCGCGTTGTGACGTGACGATGACGGTGGCAGGAGAAAGGCCACCCATGACAGTACCGGTTCAAAAGGGGTAACTCTGGAACAACTGAACCCCTAGCTATCTATATTATTGGTGGAACTGGTGTTCAAAGAGGAGTTTGAAATGAAACGAGACGACAGGTTGTTTTTGAATGATGAAAATGCCACGGTATGCGAAGGTCGGTTTGTGATCGTGTTTACATCTTTCATTGATGAGGTTTCAGGAGGACGAGTACGGGATACAACTCGTTGGACTTCATTAGGAGCAGTGACCGGATGTAGGCCTACATCCTTGATACCAAGAATCTTATTAGGCGCTCCTATGTCAAACGACATGTCAGTTGGACGGTGTAGCGATGTAACATAATGAAGTACTTTCTGCATGACGTCATCAAAACCTGTTCTTTATTTTTAGGTCTATTGCTTGATAGACTTAATCAACAAACCAATGGAAAAGCGTGTTTCAAACAAAATTATTTTTCATGACGTATTTATGAAAAAATCAGATTAATTTGTTTTAATTAAAGTATTAACACAAACAGCCGTGACGTGTTAAGTGTTCAGCAGTCCAGGTTGATACCTTACACTAGGTATTGTCTTTGTAACGATATTTACAATACAGTATACTTTACTATACCGTATATACAACTATGTAGATTTACTGGAGAGGCCGAAAAACAGTTTAATGTTATAGCTTGGAGACACGAATTAATTCCTATGGGATTGTAACATTCCATTACAGACGAGTAAACAGATAACATTCTTAAAACAATTTCTTACTTATGTGTTATATCTAACATTATGTTAATGTTTACAGATATTTACAACAACAGTTTCATTACACACGTACATGTAACGCATTGATATTTACAACCCCGCAAATAATTCCTTTAATGTGTACGTGGTCGCCAACAAACAAGGTAAATAGTACGACGTCATTACCTGGTCAACAGGTAAGACAACGTGACGTCACGACCTGGTCAGTAGGTAAGACAAAGATACGTCGTTACCTGGTCAACAGGTAAGATAACGTGACGTCATCACCTGGTCAACAGGTAAAACAACGAGACTTCTTCACCTGGTCAACAGGTAAGATAACGTGACTTCTTCACCTGGTCAACAGGTAAGATAACGAGACTTCTTCACTTAGTCAACAGGTAAGATAACGTGACGTCATCACCTGGTCAACAGGTAAGATAACGAGACTTCTTCACTTGGTCAACAGGTAAGATAACGTGACGTCATCACCTGGTCAACAGGTAAGATAACGTGACGTCATCACCTGGTCAACAGGTAAGATAACGTGACGTCATCACCTGGTCAACAGGTAAGATAACGTGATTTCTTCACCTGGTCAACAGGTAAGATAACGTGACTTCGTCACCTGGTCAACAGGTAAGATAACGTGACGTCATTGCCTGGTCAACATGTATCATAAGGAGACTAGATGTTTTCCATTTGAATATCAACTAAAATATGATTTCACTTAAAATCTAGGTGATGAAATTGGTTAGCAAATAAACAACTAAAATCTTTGATTTTTAACACATTTCACATGGAGAAATATTACCTGTGTGTTTCCACTTTCTGCGGATGCCAGTACCCAAATAGAATGTGGCTGGATATTTGATACATTTCTGTATATTGTGATTAGATTGATCAATGTTTAAATTGATCAATGTTCTGCTATTTCCTGAAAATTTCCCCATTAGCTCATTTTGGAGTATAAGTATATATTTTAAAAACTTGAATATTGCCTTTTTGTTATTCTTGTTGTTAGGGACGTCATTTCTGAGTTTTAATTACGTATTCTAGTGCATTTTGATACCTTTATATTGCGCTTAGTCAATACAAGTTTGCTTATTCTCGTTAAAAAATACATCTTAGGATTTAAGCGATAGTTATTTGGTTCCGGTCAAATCCTCCTTGTTTACATTTGTGACGGAAGCTAAAGTATTATATAGAAGTCATTAACGACTGTATCAGAATATTTGCTTAACAGCAATTTCATATTATTAATGAATATCTATTTTGCATCTCGGCAGAACGGTTTTTAAAAGTTTCGTGTTTTTGCTTTTCAAATCTACCTAATGTAGACTCTGTAGATAAATGCAATCGTGAGAAAATTGTCCAAAGTCGTGGGACCATCAAATTCATACCGAAACAAGGAAAGCAAGAAACTAGATAAAAAAAACAATAATCGATCACGATAAATTCTAAAATTTATTTAAAAAGCCAATATTTGTTTCAACAAAAATAAAATAATGCCAGACGAATTCAGTGTATGGTTGGGTACAGCAATGAGAGGGAGGTAACTCGTACTCTCGGTAAGGAATCCAGCCTTTACTTTTACTTCCCTTTCGCCCGTTGATAATAACCAGATCGTTGATATAATGCAGAAAAAGCTACAACAGACAACGCATGCCAATAAGAAGTGGGCAAACACCGGTTAATATTTAAAAACAGCAACATTTAACATCACCAGAGGAGACGGCATTTTGCCTGATTACACGTTTTGTGATATATTGATTACATTACACGTTTTGTGATATAATGATTACATTACACGTTTTGTGATATAATGATTACATTACACGTTTTGGGATATAATGATTACATTACACGTTTTGTGATATAATGATTACATATAGGGACGTCTCCCTACTCGTTAATGTTGTTCCATTTCTTAAAAAAGTGATTACCCAATTTGTTCTATTTTTACTTCTGACAACATGAATTCCGCTTTCAAATTTAATAATAATGACAATCATATAGTGTGTTGGTGCTTTCGATATGTTCTGATACAAATATATGAAAAAGGTATACATCTACCTGTGATTGGAAATACATCTACCTGTGATTGGAAATACATCTACCTGTGATTGGAAATACATCTACCTGTGATTGGAAATACATCTACCTGTAATTGGAAATACATCTACCTGTTTTTGGAAATACATCTACCTGTTATTGGAAATGCATCTACCTGTGATTGGAGAATACATCTACCTGTTATTGGAAATACATCTACCTGTAATTGGAAATACATCTACCTGTTATTGGAAATACATCTACCTGTAATTGGAAATACATCTACCTGTTTTTGGAAATACATTTACCTGTAACAGGGGAATACATCTACCTGTGATTGTAATAGGAGAATACATTTACCTGTGACAGGAGAATACATCTACCTGCGATTGTGACAGAACATACATCTACCTGTGACTGGGGAATACATCTACCTGTAACAGGGGAATACATCTACCTGTGATTGTGACAGGGGGATACATCTACCTGTGACAGGAGAATACATCTACCTGTGACAGGAGAATACATCTACCTGTGACAGGGGAATACATCTACCTGTGATTGTGACAGGGGGATACATCTACCTGTGACAGGGGAATACATCTACCTGTGACAGGAGAATACATCTACCTGTGATTGTGACAGGGGGATACATCTACCTGTGACAGGAGAATACATCTATTTGTGATTGTAACAGGAGAATACACTGTACATCTACCTGTGACAGGGGAATGCATCTATTTGTGATTGTAACAGGAGAATACATCTACCTGTGATTGTGACATGAGAATACATCTACCTGTGACAGGGGAATACGACTATTTGTGATTGTAACAGGAGAATACACTGTACATCTACCTGTGACAGGGGAATGCATCTATTTGTGATTGTAACAGGAGAATACATCTACCTGTGACAGGGGAATACATCTATTTGTGATTGTAACAAGAGAATACATCTACCTGGGACAGGGGAATACATCTATTTGTGATTGTAACAAGAGAATACATCTACCTGTGATTGTGACAGAGAATACATCTACCTGTAACAGGAGAAAACATCTACCTGTAACAGGAGAATACATCTACCTGTGATTGTGACAGAGAATACATCTACCTGTAACAGGAGAAAACATATACCTGTTACAGGAGAATACATCTACCTGTGTCAGGAGAATACATCTACCTGTGTCAGGAAAATACACCTACCTGTGTCAGGAGAATACATCTACCTGTGTCAGGAGAATACATCTTCCTGTGACAGGAGAATACATCTACCTGTGATTGTGACAGGGGAATACATCTACCTGTGATTGTGACAGGAAAATACATCTACCTGTGATTGTGACAGGGGAACACATCTACCTGTGATTGTGACAGAGAATACATCTACCTGTGATTGGCGAATACATCTACCTGTGATTGTGACTGGAGAATACATCTACCTGTGTCAGGAGAATACATCTACCTTTGACAGGGGAATACATCTACCTGTGATTGTGACAGGGTCATACCTCTACTTGTGATTGTGACAGAGAATACATCTACCTGTGATTGGAGAATACATCTACCTGTGACAGGAGAATACATCTACATGTGATTGTGACAGGAGAATACATCTACATGTGATTGTGACAGGGGAATACATCTACCTGTAACAGGGGAATGCATCTACCTGTGACAGGGGAATACATCTACCTGTGATTGTGACAGGAGAATACATCTACCTATGATTTTGACAGGAGAATACATCTACCTGTGACAGGAGAATACATCTACCTGTGACAGGAGAATACATCTACCTGTGACAGGAGAATACATCTACCTGTGATTGTAACAGGAGAATACATCTACCTGTGACAGGAGAATACATCTACATGTAACAGGAGAATACATCTACCTGTGATTGTAACAGGAGAATACATCTACCTGTAACAGGAAAATACATCTACGTGTGATTGTGACAGAGAATACATTAACCTGTAATTGTGAGAATACATCTAGCTGTAACAGGAGAATACATCTACCTGTGATTGGAGAATTCATCTACCTGTGACAGGGGAATACATCTATTTGTGATTGTAACAGGAGAATACATCTACCTGTGACAGGGGAATACATCTACCTGTGACAGGGGAATACATCTATTTGTGATTGTAACAGGAGAATACATCTACCCGGGACAGGGGAATACATCTACCTGTGACAGGGGAATACATCTATTTGTGATTGTAACATGAGAATACATCTACCTGTGACAGGGGAATACATCTATTTGTGATTGTAACATGAGAATACATCTACCTGTGACAGGGGAATACATCTATTTGTGATTGTAACAGGAGAATACATCTACCCGGGACAGGGGAATACATCTACCTGTGACAGGGGAATACATCTATTTGTGATTGTAACAGGAGAATACATCTACCTGTTACAGGAGAATACATCTACCTGTTACAGGAGAATACATCTACCTGTTACAGGAGAATACATCTACCTGTTACAGGAGAATACATCTACCTGTGATTGTGACAGATAAAACATTTTAATTGGAGAAGACATATACCTGTGACAGGAGAATACATCTACCTGTGATTGGAGAATACATCTTCCTGTGACAGGAGAATACATCTACCTGTGATTGTGAGAGGGAATACATCTACCTGTGATTGTGAGAGGGAATACATCTACCTGTGACAGGGACTACATCTCCCTGTGATTGTGACAGGGAAAACATCTACCTGTAATTGGAGAATACGTCTACCTGTGATTGGAGAATACATCTACCTGTTACAGGGGAATACATCTATCTGTGATTGTGACAGAGAATACATTTACCTGCAATTGGAGAATACATCTATCTGTGACAGGGGAATACATCTACCTGTGATTGTGACAGAGAATATATCTACCTGTGATTGTGACTGGGGAATACATCTACCTGTAATTGGAGAAAACGTCTACCTGTGATTGGAGAATACATCTACCTGTGACAGGGGCATACATCTACCTATGATTGTGACAGAGAATACATCTACCTGTATTTTATTTTCTGTGGTAATACCCACAAGTACAGTGTACTGTCTAGCGAGGGGGTATATTTTCTGTTGTAATACCCAAAAGTACAATGTATTGTCTAGCGAGGGGGTATATTTTTTGTGGTTATACCCACAAGTACAAAGTTTTGGCGAGCGAGGGGTATATTTTTTGTGGTTTTACCCAAAAGTACAGTGTATTGTCTAGCGAGGGGGGTATATTTTCTGTTGTTATACCCACAAGTACAATGTATTTTCTAGCGAGGGGTATATTTTTTGTGGTTATACCCACAAGTAAAAAGTTTTGGCGAGCGAGGGGTATATTTTTTGTGGTTTTACCCAAAAGTACAGTGTATTGTCTAGCGAGGGGTATATTTTTTGTGGTTTTACCCAAAAGTACAGTGTATTGTCTAACGAGGAGGGTATATTTTCTGTTGTTATACCCACAAGTACAATGTATTTTCTAGCGAGGGGTATATTTTTTGTGGTTATACCCACAAGTAAAAAGTTTTGGCGAGCGAGGGGTATATTTTCTGTTGTTATACTCACAAGTACAGTGTATTGTCTAGCGAGGGGGTATATTTTTGTGGTAATACCGACAAGTACAGTGTATTGTCTAGCGAGGGGTATATTTTCTGTTGTTATACCCACAAGTACAGTGTATTGTCTAGCGAGGGGTATATTTTTGTGGTTATACCCACAAGTACAGTGTATTGTCTAGCGAGGGGTATAGTTTCTGTGGTTATACCCACAAATACAGTGTATTGTGTAGCGAGGGGGTATATTTTCTGTTGTTATACCCACATTTGATAAACTAGTGACAAATAGCACTAACTTCCTATACTTACTTCCTATTGAGTCCAGTCTATATTCTGCTCGGCATTATAAGCATATGTACCGAAGACGGTCAAATTTTACCTGAATCAAAACGCTTAAATCATTGATAAAGGAGATTACATGTGTCACAGCAAAGCTTGGAGGCCGCTTTTATCAGAATATATAAATCCGAGGAATTCGAAAGTCAAACACGGAGATTGCCCCGTCATATGCCAGGGGTTGCTATAAAGTGTCGACAGTTACTGGGGGTCACCAATCTTTGTAAAAAGGAGACACATATTCTACTTTATAACTGATTACCAAAAACATTTTAAAAATGTGTTTTATTTGAGCTCATTTATACAAACAAAAACAAAAAAAAATAGATTCATCATTTCTCTTACACATATACGTACATTGCTCGTTAATGAATATTCGTCATTAACTCGTACTATTCCATATATAAATAAATGTTCATTGCATATATATCCTTATAACGAAACAACTGTATTTTATACCTATATTTTTAACAATAAATTCGGAAACACGCCAATTAGTATGGTTCAAAATATGGTTTGTTCGTTTGTGGCATGTATGTATAGAACGTTGTTACGCACCAAACTCGTGGCTTTTCATGTTGTCTTCGTATCTTGCGTTAATATTGCTGTCTTTCTGCATAACAAAACGAGATACAACAGTGATTCTAACAAGACACTGCTGGCGAAATAGATATGATATCTACAGTAGTTGATACGTTGTGTGCTATGCTAGTTTGAAATTCTGTCATTATCGAATTTTAACAGGTGTTTAATACGATGGTTCTATGTTCCATTACAGCCCGGTGTCGGTCAGCGTGACTGTCTATCACAACTAGATCATCCTAGTGTTTGTTTGCAAACCCCGAAACAAATGATAACAGACCGTCTCCACCCAAGATTTCTAGGGAACATCACTGCGCTTGTCTATTGGAAATTGACACTGAATTCCAAACTGGATCAGAAAAACGTTTACACGAAAAAGAAACTCTAGCCGAATGTTTATTTGTCTCCAAGTGCCCATACCGCGATGATAAGCATTTTGAGCCTCTGTCGTTGACGCAGCCATACAAAGTGCCGATGTTTTGTCAGCACGTGGGACCAGACAAGATTAGACAGACACTGCCCATCTGGTACTGAGGGCGGAGACATACGTCGACAAATACATCGGGGCATCAAGGTATGTATCCATCAGATTGATTTTAATATTCAGTTTGTCAGTTTTAGAACAAATGATTTCTGTTTCATGTAATATATTACGTGTTCTGAACTCTTTTTTTTGTTGATAAATAGTTTTTTTAGTAGTCTTTTCACGTGTAGCGGATACTTTGCACTCGTAGTAAGAATTGTTTCAAATGTACCTGGTATAATCTTCATACAACGAGGTATATTATATTATGTACGTCTTCGTATGACGTCATTATACGTGTCCGTACGGTCAGGCGTATTAACGTCGTTATACATGACGTTTGTTAAACGTTCTGATTACATATATATATATACTTCTAGGAGTACGATCAACAGTGTACTTATTCATACAGCTAGCTAGTATGAACGTTTTAAATTCTTATCCATACAGCCGGGCGTGAACAAATCGTGTGGAAGCCGTGAAATTCACGTGAAATGTGGTAAAAAAATTGTGAATTTCATGTGAAAACTTTCACGTGAATTTTCCATGTAGTTTTTTTACATGCTAATTCTATGATGTGGATTTTAACTATTTTTATGTGAATTTCATGTAAAATGATACCTCAATTAAATTTTACGCACTCTTTTTTTCATTTCAATTTCACATGAATAAAAATAATGTTAATTTCACGTGAAATTCAAGTGAAGAATCATTGTCGGTGTATAACATTTTATGTCACATGATTGTCGTGTTATGGATTGAATATACTTATTTCTCTCATATCTCGCCATGTTGGATAGAGTTTGCCCATGACAGACACATTTTTCTTACATAGCATATCACGCGACGTGACGTCACAATGCCTCAACAATGACATGACGTCACGAATACGGTAAACTCTGATGCCAGAAAGAGAAAACTTTCACACAAGAATAACCATAAACATCAGAAAGCTGAGATTATTTTTTTCAGGGCAAACCTTGTTTGCAAATATGGGGTATGCTTTATCTCAGTGTTTAATTCGTTTTCGTCAACAAAAAAATCAAGGAAATATTTGAAATTTTCAAAATGGTAGCCGCTCAAAACGTATTTTCATGTTTTTTTTTTTTTTTTTTTACAAAATGTAGCTTATTCGGGTAGTTGATATGAGAGAAAAGACTCTTTCATGACCAAAGGTGTAAGATAGGGAAATTCCACCCTCAAATTTGGAAAAACCCTCGGGTTTTAACAATTTTGATGTTTAGGTATTACACAGGTGTAATATGGGTTGATGTTTAGGTATAACACAGGTGTAATATGGGTTGATGTTTGGGTATAACACAGGTATAATATGGGTTGATGTTTAGGTATTACACAGGTGTTATATGGGTTGATTTTTAGGTATCACACAGGTGTAATATGGGTTGATGTTTGGATATTACACAGTTGTAATATGGGTTGATGTTTAGGTATAACACAGGTGTAATATGGGTTGATGTTTGCGTATTACACAGGTGTAATATGGGTTGATGTTTAGGTATAACACAGGTGTAATATGGGTTGATGTTTAGGTATAACACAGGTGTAATATGGGTTGATGTTTAGGTATTACACAGGTGTAATATGGGTTGATGTTTAGGTATAACAAAGGTGTAATATGGGTTGATGTTTAGGTATCACACAGGTGTAATATGGGTTGATGTTTAGGTATCACACAGGTGTAATATGGGTTGATGTTTAGGTATAACACAGGTGTAATATGGGTTGATGTTTAGGTATTACACAGGTGTAATATTGGTTGATTTTTGGGTATTACACAGGTGTAATATGGGTTGTTTTTAGGGTATTACACAGGTGTAATATGGGTTGATGTTTGGGTATTACACAGGTGTAATATGGGTTGATTTTTGGGTATTACACAGGTGTAATATGGGTTGATGTTTGGATATTACACAGGTGTAATATGGGTTGATGTTTAGGTATTACACAGGTGTAATATGGGTTGATGTTTAGGTATTACACAGGTGTAATATGGGTTGATGTTTAGGTATTACACAGGTGTAATATGGGTTGATGTTTGGATATTACACAGGTGTAATATGGGTTGATTTTTAGGTATTACACAGGTGTAATATGGGTTGATGTTTGGATATAACACAGGTGTAATATGGGTTGATGTTTAGGTATTACACAGGTGTAATATGGGTTGATTTTTAGGTATAACACAGGTGTAATATGGGTTGATGTTTAGGTATTACACAGGTGTAATATGGGTTGATGTTTAGGTATTACACAGGTGTAATATGGGTTGATGTTTAGGTATTACACAGGTGTAATATGGGTTGATGTTTAGGTATTACACAGGTGTAATATGGGTTGATGTTTAGGTATTACACAGGTGTAATATGGGTTGATGTTTAGGTATAGCAAAGGTGTAATATGGGTTGATTTTTAGGTTTTACACAGGTGTAATATGGGTAGCAAGTTTTAATTTTCTTGTTTTGTGACGTCACTCCTAGGACAATTACACGCCGCCAGTTCTACTTCTGCAACGGAGTCGAATTGGCGGCGTTTTACATTTCCAATGTTGTATGAAAATTGACACGAATTTTGATAATGTGATTGAATGATCTCATCCTCATTTTCATTATATATTACATTATACGGCTGATGAAGTTTTCATTTCGCCTCACCAGAGACTTAAATTGAAAAATTATTTAGACTCGTTTCGTAAATCTCATATACGATGGAATCTTGTGTAACATACTTTACTTTTCTTATTAGTTGTGATAAGTCTACAGTTTCAGCTGAAGAAATCAAAGTCATAACATTTAAGCTGTAAATGTCTGCTCGTGTAAGGCGGTCCCAGGCAAACAAGAACGGTGTATACTACGTACCAAATGTGGTTGCTAAGTATTGTTGAAATGTGATTATCTTCGACCTTTCTATTGATGGAAATGCGATTTTAGAAATAACTTTACTAGTATAGTGAGCAAATCGTCTTAATGTCAACATCCGCCATTGTTGTAATGAACATGGAATTATCTTAATCTTATTTATGAACCTATAAACTAGATCTAAATCCTAAACAAACAAGAGCAGTGTTGGTAACATAGTAGTATATTTACTCTGACAAATATTGCTTCTGTTTTGTGAATTCCTCTGGAGAAAACACTATCACAATTTATACTTTGTTCAATTTTAAACTATATTTGATAGATCAAATCAATCGAAAGAACAGCGAAATACAATAAGCCAAAGGAAGTAAGATAGAGAAATTCCATCCAAGGGATGTTGAAATTTATTTGAATGCTTGCTTTAGGCTCGCTCTTCGGGGTTTTGCCCAATTTGCAAATCCCGAGGGTTCTACATTATTGAGCTTGAAGGTTTAGTTTGCTTTCTTTCAAAATACTTTTTTTAAAAACTCCGTGTCGCAATCTTCGCATCCAGACGTCATGTCATGTCATATCAGTCTCATGGCTACGTCATGTCATATCTGTCTCATGGCTACGTCATGTCATATCTGTCTCATGGCTACGTCATGTCATATCGGTCTCATGGCTACGTCATGTCATATCGGTCTCATGGCTACGTCATGTCATATCGGCCTCATGGCTACGTCATGTCATATCTGTCTCATGGCTACGTCATGTTATTTCTGTCTCATGGCTACGTCATGTCATATCGGTCTCATGGCTACGTCATGTCATATCAGTCTTATGTTACGTCATGTCATATCTGTCTCATGGCTAATCCATGTCATATCTGTCTCATGACTACGTCATGTCATATCTGTCTCATGGCTACGTCATGTCATTTCAGTCTCATGGTTACGTCATGTCATATCTGTCTCATGGCTAAGCCACGCACGTAAAATGGGGGAGGTACAGGCGCTTGTTCAACCCTTTCTTATCCTTGACGTAAATGAATGCAGTAAGAAACTGAAGAAGACTACCACTGAGTCGATGTATAAGGACAGCATTGGACTTAAAAATCGGCAACGACCTTACAATCGGAGGTGACATTTATAAAAAGTAAAACAGAACACAGCATTTGAAACAAAATTCCTCATCAGGAATCAGGTACACAACTTAACAAAGAACATCAACTATCGAAAAAGGACTAGAGAAAATCTCAAAATTTCATCATGATTTCAAATTAATTACAGTACGGTTTAATCTGCCTATGTTTCGTGAATATCAATAATTGTAATATCTATAATTATAATATCTAAAATTATGATATCAATAATTATAATATATATAAATGTAATATCAATGATTGTAATATCAATAAATGTAAAATCTGTAATTAAAATATCCATAATTGTAATATCAATAATTGTAATATATATAATTGTAATATCTATAAGTATAATATCAATAATTGTAAAAGTTATAATTGTAATGTCTATAATTGTAAAATCTTTAATTGTAATATCAATTATTGTAATATCAATAATTGTAATATCAATAATTGTAATACTTATAATTGTAATAGTTATAATTGTATCATTTATAATTGTAAAATCTGAAATTGTAATATTTATAATTGTAATATTTATAATTTTTATATCAATAATTGTAATAGTTATAATTGTAATATATATATAATTGTAACATTTATAATTGTAATAGTTATAATTGTAATATCTATAATTGTAATATCAATATTTGTAATAGTTATAATTGTAATATCAAAAATTGTAATATCAATAATTTGTAATATCTATAATTGTAATATTTATAATTTTAGTATCTATAATTGTAATATCTATACTTTTAGTATCTATAATTGTAGTATCAATAATTGTAGCATTTTTAATTGTTATATCAATAATTGTAATATCTATAATTTTAGTATCTATAATTGTAAAATCTTATTTCGGATCCCAGATAAAATATATCTGTTAAGAATAGTTAATGACGTATAAACAGTAAGAAACAATTTCTACACAAGAGACCTAGGAAATTTTACTGTCCGCTTAGACCGAATTCACACTGAATTCTCGCGATAACACAGCTTACCGCAAGCCTCCCCATGCGAGTGTACTGACGTATTTCATGTGACATTTTGTCGATATGAGTTTGTTCACACCCGTGTGTGACACTCGTATTGGCCGGCTGGAATGTGGACAGGGTATATACGGGTCTGATGAGACCACTGACCAAATATTTGTTGAGGATTATTATGTGGGTCCAGTTTATCAAACATGATATACTATACGGCTCTGTGCTGTATCGAGTTGAGCTGGTACACTCATCGAAATAAAGCGGTGACGTTTCACAATTGCCAAATCTATAATAAAATTCAAAAGGATAACTCGTGCATAATATGCAAAGATATATTCAAAATTTAATTACATTTTGTTTTTAGCATAACAGTTCTAGCTAGTTTAGGATGTGATACAGCTGAAGGTCAGGACATAGGACTGCCCACAAGGCCATCCCTAGTAGTTCTAGCTAGTTTAGGATGTGATACAACTGAAGGTCAGGACATAGGACTGCCCACAAGGCCATTCCTAGTAGTTCTAGCTAGTTTAGGATGTGATACAGCTGAAGGTTAGGACATAGGACTACCCACAAGGCCATCCCTAGTAGTTCTAGCTAGTTTAGGATGTGATACAGCTGAAGGTTAGGACATAGGACTGCCCACAAGGCCATCCCTAGTAGTTCTAGCTAGTTTAGGATGTGATACAGCTGAAGGTCAGGACATAGGACTGCCCACAAGGCCATCCCTAGTAGTTCTAGCTAGTTTAGGATGTGATACAACTGAAGTTTAGGACATAGGACTGCCCACAAGGCCATCCCTAGTAGTTCTAGCTAGTTACGGATGTGATACAGCTGAAGGTCAGGACATAGGACTACACACAAGGCCATTCCTAGTAGTTCTAGCTAGTTTAGGATGTGATACAGCTGAAGGTTAGGACATAGGACTACCCACAAGGCCATCCCTAGTAGTTCTAGCTAGTTTAGAATGTGATACAGCTGAAGGTTAGGACATAGGACTACACACAAGCCATCCCTAGTAGTTCTAGCTAGTTTAGGATGTGATACAACTGAAGGTTAGGACATAGGACTACCCACAAGGCCATCCCTAGTAGTTCTAGCTAGTTTAGGATGTGATACAACTGAAGGTTAGGACATAGGACTGCCCACAAGAACATCCCTAGTAGTTCTAGCTAGTTACGGATGTGATACAACTGAAGGTTAGGACATAGG
The DNA here is from genome assembly GCA_947623455.1 of Mimachlamys varia. Classification (NCBI taxonomy): domain Eukaryota; kingdom Metazoa; phylum Mollusca; class Bivalvia; order Pectinida; family Pectinidae; genus Mimachlamys; species Mimachlamys varia. The sequence continues at coordinate 28,535,001 of OX392543.1, forward strand.
ACTACACACAAAGATATATCTGGTAGTTCTAGCTAGTTTAGGATGTGATACAGCTGAAGGTCAGGACATAGGACTACACACAAGGCCATCCCTAGTAGTTTTAGCTAGTTTAGGATGTGATACAACTGAAGGTTAGGACATAGGACTACACACAAAGATATATCTGGTAGTTCTAGCTAGTTTAGGATGTGATACAGCTGAAGGTCAGGACATAGGACTACACACAAGGCCATCCCTAGTAGTTTTAGCTAGTTTAGGATGTGATACAACTGAAGGTTAGGACATAGGACTACACACAAAGATATATCTGGTAGTTCTAGCTAGTTTAGGATGTGATACAGCTGAAGGTCAGGACATAGGACTACACACAAAGCCCTCTCTAGTAGTTCTAGCTAGTTTAGGAGCTGAATGTTAGGACATAGGACTACACACAAAGATATATCTGGTAGTTCTAGCTAGTTTAGGATGTGATTCAGCTGAAGGTCAGGACATAGGACTACCCACAAGGCCATCCCTAGTAGTTCTAGCTAGTTTAGGATGTGATACAGCTGAAGGTTAGGACATAGGACTACACACAAGGCCATCCCTAGTAGTTTTAGCTAGTTTAGGATGTGATACAACTGAAGGTTAGGACATAGGACTACCCACAAGGCCATCCCTAGTAGTTCTAGCTAGTTTAGGATGTGATACAACTGAAGGTTAGGACATAGGACTGCCCACAAGAACATCCCTAGTAGTTCTAGCTAGTTACGGATGTGATACAACTGAAGGTTAGGACATAGGACTACACACAAAGATATATCTGGTAGTTCTAGCTAGTTTAGGATGTGATACAGCTGAAGGTCAGGACATAGGACTACACACAAGGCCATCCCTAGTAGTTTTAGCTAGTTTAGGATGTGATACAACTGAAGGTTAGGACATAGGACTACACACAAAGATATATCTGGTAGTTCTAGCTAGTTTAGGATGTGATACAGCTGAAGGTCAGGACATAGGACTACACACAAGGCCATCCCTAGTAGTTTTAGCTAGTTTAGGATGTGATACAACTGAAGGTTAGGACATAGGACTACACACAAAGATATATCTGGTAGTTCTAGCTAGTTTAGGATGTGATACAGCTGAAGGTCAGGACATAGGACTACACACAAAGCCCTCTCTAGTAGTTCTAGCTAGTTTAGGAGCTGAATGTTAGGACATAGGACTACACACAAAGATATATCTGGTAGTTCTAGCTAGTTTAGGATGTGATACAGCTGAAGGTCAGGACAAAGGACTACACACAAGGTCATCTCTAGTAGTTCTAGCTAGTTTAGGATGTGATTCAGCTGAAGGTCAGGACATAGGACTACACACAAGGCCATCCCTAGTAATTCTAGCTAGTTTAGGATGTGATACAACTGAAGGTTAGGACATAGGACTACACACAAGGCCCTCCCTAGTAGTTCTAGCTAGTTTAGGATGTGATACAGCTGAAGGTAAGGACATAGGACTGCCCACAAGGTCATCGCTAGTAGTTCTAGCTAGTTTAGGATATGATACAGCTGAAGATCAGGACATAGGACTACACACAAAGCCCTCTCTAGTAGTTCTAGCTAGTTTAGGAGCTGAATGTTAGGACATAGGACTACACACACAGCTATATCTGGTAGTTCTGGCTAGTTTGAGATGTGATACAGCTGAAGGTCAGGACATAGGACTACACACAAAGCTATATCTGGTAGTTTTAGCTAGTTTAGGATGTGATACAGCTGAATGTTAGGACATAGGACTACACACAAAGCTATATCTGGTAGTTCTGGCTAGTTTAGGATGTGATACAGCTGAAGGTTAGGACATAGGACTACACACAAGACCATCTCGTTAAGTTAATATCAACAACATCATAATTTGTAGGATCATTTTAATAGTTGTACTTCAAAATATTGATATTAAGTATAAAAAATTACAGTGCTTTATCAATTAACGTAAAATAACAGTAAAGAACACATAAACAATGCCCCCCCCCCCCCCCCAACAGCTACTACACATACACACAAATAGATAAATAAAAGCAAACAGACACAATCTCGTTTTAATGATATTCGTGACAAATGAACAACATTATACCAAAAAAATACCGAAAGATTACCGTAATGAAAAAAAAAGCAATCATGATATTTCGACATTGCTTTTGTCAACTTTTAATAAACGAAATACTCTGAATGTATAATAACTGTACCCCGATACTACATGTATGCTAACGTTTCCCCGGTACAATTTACGTAATGACAACCTTAGTCCTCACTGACCCTGGCCGGGTAAGAACTGCCATGTCTTTGAAGTTACGGGACCAGGTATGACCTGGATGGGTAGATAATTTACTAGAAGGAAGCTACAATATACCACAGAATAAACTAGTTATCAATGTTCTTATTGTTAACGTCACCTGAAATAAACGTTAGTGTCTTATGTATAATACAGGTAAATAAATCGTGTCGTAAGTACTCCGCATTAGATATATAAAACCCAGGTGTAAGTAGGCGATGTTCAGAAAGCTTTTTATGTTATGTGGGATGTGCCGAACCAACAGACACCAGTGAAATTATATCCTTCTCTCCGCTTGTACTTAACAAGTCCTAAATAAATATCGCTAAGTCGGTTGATAGAGGAAAGCACTCCACAAATATAGCATAGATACATCCATATCTAAAAGGCTGGAGAGCGTCGAAGGTTGTTAAACATTATTTTACCTCCAATTAGAGGAGAGTGAAGTGCTATTTCTCTGGAGAGGGGTTGAATAGAGACTTGATTGAATTACTTTACCGATTGAAGGGGAGGCTATCTTATTTAATACAAGAGGCACAACCATTCACAATTTACTTTTTGAAGTTTGAATTAATTTTAGTAAAATATTTGTTCAGTTTTTGTACATACAAAATGGTTATCGCTGAGCCATCGACCTCGTGGTTTTAAAACCAATATTGAACACTTAGCATCTCAATTTACTGATAATCTTTTGTATTCCATTTTTTTCAAGAGGTTTACTCAATAAAAATCGTTGATGTATGCTTGGGAAGAAAGAACAGTTTAATTTGACAGCGTGAAAACCGGTGCCTAGTGTCAACCAGGAAACAGGTGCTCGATCAAATTCATTTCAGATGATGCACATCTATTTAAGATTTATATCAGCACGTGATACTCTGTCAGTTTTCTTTTATCTTGCTTAATTTAATTGACCATTTAGTATCCGTCGACGTAATGTAAATGGACTAAAGAACTGTTTTACTTTTAGCGTGGAAAACTAGGTCGCCTCAGCTTAAACCGTTTTCATTGATGAATGTTCATAATTGCTGCAAAATGGCTAAAGGGGTCAAAACAATTACTGATAATTACACATGGAACTCTATCCCGATCTGGAATGGTCTTGATGAGTCGACGCTCATTCGTACTTACTTGAATTATCATTTCATGTTCCCGACTTATGTACCATTTAAATCAACGAAAAACTTAAATGGTGTAATTGATGTAATTTGCGTTCAAGTTAAATGACATATCTATTGGGAAATGTTATCATATACCCAAAGTAATAAGATATTTTGCAACAATATCGAGTAACAAAATATATTTTAGCGTATAATATATTACAAAATGCAAGTTCAGTATCACCTTTTAAATAAACCGTTTTGTAAATTTTTGTACTTAAAACATCTTATGACAAATTATACGAGTGAGATGGCTGGAATGTGTGGACATTAAGATCACAATTAGGGACCACACATGAGAGAAAGGCTATGGATGGGATCTCTCCGATAGTGTGTAACATCACTGGGCCTAATTGTAGCTAAAATCATGACAAAAACTAATGTCAACTTTACAAAACAAACATTCCTTTATCTTTTATTTAACTTTGTGAATGAATACGACAATGGCCGCTTGAATTGTCGGTAATTACTGCAGACCCTAGCATCAGTACACCTTAACGTACAGGTGATGTCACTCCAAAGAATTGTCCGACCAACCTAGCGTCTACAGTAAATTACAGGTTTCGAGTGGCCGTAACTACCCCTTATGGAACTGATAGCTAGTTAACACTGACGGGGGTGGGCCGGTGTTAAGGCCACGGAGAATGGTGTTGGAACTGGCGAACAATACCAGCTACTTTAACAGGGTATAGTTATGTATCTGTTAGTATAAACTTGAAGTAAGCTTGCCTATAGGTTTATTACCCGGGCTCCCTGACACTGTCGTCACAGCTGCCCTGAGGAATTCTACAGATGTCCTACCTATGTACCAATTGGTGCTCTATAGGTTTACCCTTGTTGTACTATAGGTACAAGTCACTTTTGCATTTCAACTTGTTTTAATGATTGGAAATAAAACGGATGTATTATACATTACTCATTATCATTTTCATAAATGCGTTGACGAATAAACATATTTGCAAAGCGGAACCATGCAGCCAAATGACAAAAACAATTTTCTGTTTAAAGTTAGTAAAGTCTTTGCATACAAGATTGCATTTTGAACTCAAACCGCTAAAACAAAGACAAAGCATTAACAATTCAATTTTATTGCATTTTATATCCAAATAACATTGTATGGATCGAGCTGCAAATAACATAATCAAACATTCAAACATAGATATAAAAGACATATGCATTTAAAGTATTGAACATTCCTCGGTTCAAAAGGCCAATATCGCGCACAAGTTGCGGTTCATTAGTTGATCTAATCTGTAGATGTTGTATATTGGAAAAACCAGAATCTGGTTTTTTTTTTTTTTTTTTTTTCGAAAAAGATTTTCTTAGGTTACCATTGTAATTCAAGTGAAAAATAAAAAATAAAATGAATTTCGTCTTCTAGTATGTTGCAACTGTTACAGAGACAAAGTTGCCCGGGAATCTTTTCAGCTACCAGTCTCAATCACTAAAATATTATTACATGCATACTCGTTCTCAATTTAGCTAGCAGTTCTCTGTGCTCAAAACTGAGCAAACATATATAAGATTCTTTATCATATTGTTTTTTTTTAATTTTACTGAATAAATATAGTTTACTATTTTCATTAATGATATGCATTTTATCAGTAAATTATTTTTCCAGTTTCTAATGTATCAAGGTTTTTAACAAACGTTTATCCTTATTTTGTTTTTAAAGTAAAAAGGGTCATGTTCAAAACAGCAAGTTACGTTATTGTTCCTTTGAACTTGATCAATATATGTATACCACGTCTATATACCGTTTTATGCAGTTGTTTATATACTACCAGGGCTTGTTTTACAAGACAATTCGTATCATTTTGTGATATTCTATAGAAATAGCTTGATTACTTATAAAACAATTCATCGGATAGTGTTTTATGTCTGCCCTTGATGCTAAGTTTACCGAGTATTTTCCAATTCCAATAACCATTTTACAAACTTTGAGGTTAATTAGCTCCACAGGGGTTTTGTCAAGTATTGATATTATATCTACGATTCTATTAGACTTACCAGTATAAGTAGTATTGACAACTTTCTGGTAATAATCAGCATGCAATATTTCTGAGTTGTATGTTAACACTGGTCTTAACAAGGTATTCAACATGTTTTTTCCAATTGCCAAATTGGCATATCTAAAATATTATTCGGGTATTGTTTAATGGCAAATAAAACTATTTTTCTTTGTGTAGTAAGTTCTTTGCTTGCTTTTGTAAGTTTTCCATTGCTGCAAAGTGTTGTATATACCCAAATATTTGTATTATCAAATAAAAATGGTTTATAATCAAGTTTAGAGGATGTAAGTTTGGTCTCAAATATCATTGTTTCTGTTTTCGTAATGTTTATTGATAGCTGCCACTGGAGGCAATTTCGCTCTAAGCCACGCAAAGACTTCTGCAAGCCGTCTGCAGATTCGGACAAGGTCAATAGATCATTTGCAAAGAAACGATAGCCAATATCCGTATGATCCAACTTTACCGGGTTATTTATCAATATATTTGAAAGTTCATTTATATAAATGTTACAGAGTGTCTCCTTGTTAAAATCCATGAGAAATCTAAAATTTTCTGTTGTAAAATTCTTCAATTTCAACGAGAAAATAATTCCATTATAAATGTCACTGATAACATTGGACATACCTTTACCTATGCCACATTGTGCAAGTTTAAAGAGTATAAACCCTTCGCTCTATACACAATCAAACGCCTTATAACAGTCAACAAAATAAACCACTACAACTAGGACAAAGTATTAACAAAACTACTTAAACTAGGATAAAGTAGGTACAAAATCACTATAACAAGGACAAAGTATTAACAAAACCACTTAAACAAGGACAAAGTATTTACAAAACCATTAAAACAAGGACAAAGTATTTACAAAACCATTAAAACAAGGACAAAGTATTTACAAAACCACTAAAACTAGGACAAAGTATTAACAAAACCATTAAAACAAGGACAAAGTATTAACAAAACTACTAAAACAAGGACAAAATATTGATAAAACCACTAAAACAAGGACAAAGTATTAACAAAACCATTAAAACAAGGACAAAGTATTAACTAAACTACTAAAACAAGGACAAAATATTAACTAAACTACTAAAACTAGAACAAAGTATTAACAAAACCACTAAAACTAGGACAAAGTATTAACAAAACCACTAAAACTAGGACAAAGTATTAACAAAACCACTAAAACAAGGACAAAGTATTAACTAAACTACTAAAACAAGGACAAAATATTAACTAAACTACTAAAACTAGAACAAAGTATTAACAAAACCACTAAAACTAGGACAAAGTATTAACAAAACCACTAAAACTAGGACAAAGTATTAACAAAACCACTAAAACTAGGACAAAGTATTAACAAAACCACTAAAACTAGGACAAAGTATTAACAAAACCACTAAAACAAGGAAAAAGTATTGGTAGGACCTTAGAAATACAGGAAAATATAAGACGATATACATGTAGCCCGAATTCTTGAAACAGTTCTCGTGCTCGAGCATAGATCTGAGCTCAAACCAATTTCCTTGTAACACAAATGATAAAATCACAAAAATAGCTAAAAACTATAGAAACAGAACAGTTCTCTGGTTTTAGCCGCTTCAATGTTTTCCGAACAAAATACGATTTTCTTATCAACTTACGGATAAAACAAGAAATTTGGCTTAGCACAAAATAAATGCTTGAGGCATGATAATGGTTTTATGAATACGGACCATGGTTAATGAGACGGTAAATATCTTCTTCTTGAAGACCATGGCCATATCAATATATGTCAATACAAGTAAATTCCCGTCCAAGAGAACACATGTAGTGAAACACAACGCACACGCATGGGTATTATAAATATCTCAAGACCTGTCGACAATCTTCACCGAGGTGCATCTTTAAAACATTTTGGTGTATGTTCTTGTTCCGCCAGCTGTCCATGTTTTCATTTAAATCAAAATATTTGAAGCAAGGTTTTCAATTCTGAATTAACTGCTATATGTAAACTTATATAATTAAGTAGCGTGTTTTACGTAAAGACTGAGAAGAGTCTGATTTAACGGAGTCTGTACTGAGCAAGGCTTAGAAGGGCATGCTTGTCAGATCTGGTCCATGTATCGCTTAATACTTAATGATACAGAATTGAAAGTACATTGAAAAATTACCCAAGACCACAAGTCATTCAATGATAATAAAAATCAGTTTTGAAAAATCGTGATTGAAAATATAACAAGGAATTATTATTAGCGTATGACGTGAACAGTTATAAAGTCAGTAGCGTTGTTTGTTATCACGTAAATACATCATTTTGTACTGTAAACTACAGTGTATGACTTCCTTGATTATTTTCTACATTGAATTTCGGAAAGTTTTATGAAGTTTTCCAATTGAAACTGTTGGAAAATCAATAAGGGACATTGACAGTTTGTTTTGACTTATCAAATAACTGTTGATGTTGTGATGTCATTTTCTTTCAAATCGTTTGTTGTTTGAAAACAGCAATCGTTCTTTTCTTGTATTCAAGCAATAAATGACTCTCATTGCATAAACGCGTATCAATGGATTACGTAAAATCGACAATTCCAAACTATGTGGTGAAATGAAATTTTAATCGTTGTAAATCTGTGACTAGTCTGTAAAGAATGCACGATGATCTGGCCAACTGCAGTGACAAAAATCATCAAACGGTATCTGGATGTGCATTTGACTCAGAGTCACAAACCGACCCTTTTTACAAATTAATTATGCAAACGGCAATCCCTTTCTTACCGTCAGATGTGCTGGTAAATGGCTCATTAGGAAGGCACCCCGGGTCAGAGGGAAATATATTAAGTCATATAATTAGATGTTAGTCCACCCCTCAGGGCAGCTAGGGTTTCCTGTGGATCCTGTGAGCTCAGCCCTCTCATAGTTATAGTTGTGATTTAGTACTAGGGTCGGGATGATATCGGAACTATCACCCTGCTTTAACACGGCCCATTCCATTACCCGTGTACGGATCGAGAAGAATAGATGAGGTGATATACTAATTGTTTACTCTGCGTATCAAAATGGTTTAAAGAATTGGTTGTTTCTGGTCGGATTTTCCCATAATTATATGATTTGCCATCTTACTAGGCATTGCCACATCAAAGGGTTACCAAGTATTGATCCGACAGACCCGACAAAAGATCCGGCCAAGATACGCACGAGGTAGCAGCCTAACGATCGCCATCTTTGATTGTATCCAAATCTCGTGTTACAACGCGATAAATCAGAATTAATCTACCGACGGCGGTACCTTCTTTCTCCACTGGTTTGGGATAGAGGCTTTTGTCAAAGAGCAACATGGGTCGTAACAGGTCCTTAAGAGAAAGTAATGATTTTCTAAAAATTAAATTGAATATCACTTTTCGCAGGGCCTTCGTGACTTTGATAATCTGCAAACATTCAATTAGAACCAGTGTGACTTCGTTCCTTTTTTGATACTTCGATACTAGGGATAAAACAACCCGATATGTGTACTGTATATGTAGTTGGTAAGATTTGGCGTAAGGTAAAAAAAAAATAAACAATATAACCGACAAACTCTTGCTTGATGTCGTTCTCCTTTTTGAATACATATTGTTTGATACTGAAAAACATGGCGTACCTTATTACACATATATGTCACTAAGTTATTGACCATTTTCAAACGATGTATTTGCGTAATCTTGCGTTAAGAAATATGTTAAAGAACATAGTATCTAAGTGAAGGGGCATACATATTTCAGATATATTTCATTTGAAATCAATTTTCAGAAAACGGTAATAAAGTACAGGTTGTTCCCAATCACCAGGTCTGGCAAAACAGACGCTTAAACGTGATACCCTGAAATAGGTAATAATCAAACATACTGGAGACTTTGTTTATTTGCACACCCTAACCAGTGTCTAATGTCGGGAAGGAAGCGAGGAAGACAAAGAAGACTTTGTACGGCTAGAACTGATGCCACGATAAGATAGTTGGGTTGGGGGATCAGATTAAACTGGTACCGTATCTAGTCTCACTTCCTACTCATACCTACCCAGTACGTGCAAGTCTGATTCTATCGGTAAAGAAAGTTTAAACCTCAAAGGTCAATTTCAGGTCGATCGAAAACTAAAAGATGAACGGAACTCAACATGGCGAACATCGTCGGTTTGACTTTGTTTCAATAGAAATGTTTACATCTGTAATGTGTAATTTCGTATCTCAATCATATCAAAGAGAAAGGAACATTTTATTTTGATATTGAAAAATACGGCATTTTCTTTTTATATGTTGGATGTTGTGTGTGTTGTCCGCTTGTTTTCATTAAAGTCCAGACGGATTCGGTGTACCCAACCAGGGCATGTGCTACTTTGGATCTGAAAAGTATTTGCCAAAGATACTGTACATGTTATTCCCCTACTGCGTACATAGATAGTATTTGCACTGTTTATAAACTTTGTCTTACAATAGTTTTTGTGCCACGGCTACAGGGTAGTGCTAGGTGGAGCCCTGGGTTCAATAACCTACATAAAGTCCTTTACGCAGGCGGTGTCCATACTCACACATCGTTCATTGTCATATTTCACTAAAAATTATATTCATACGCATTTATACCTACGAATTTACACATCTGGTACAAATAATTGTCTCTATTACCATTAATGAACTTTAAACAAATTAAAAAACACTAATCAAAACTTAATTAAATATTCTTTATTCAAAAGTGTTTTTTGTACAAACCCTTATCTTTATGCCGGTTTAATAGTTTGTTTTTTTCCCGTGTGTAATCTGTTTTTTTAAACGTTGGCTGTCTAAACGAGATAACGTTATAACTGTGATCACGAGAGAACACCCCGTAAGGTAATGGTGATTGAAGACACGGCAATTTCTATGGAAGCCTTTCGTTAAGATTGAAAACGGTCTTTACTTTAGATCTGTCTTCGCATATAATTTAATTAATTTTATTAATAAAAATTGAAGCATGAAGAAAAATGTAATATAAAAAATTGAAATCTAACAAAAAAAAAAAAATTTATTACAGTAGAAGTTACTCAGGAACACATACAAAATCCAAAGCAAATGGAAAATAAGACCAAATAGTGTGAGAGGGTAAATGTATTTTTTGCATAGACGACAACGACCAATTCAATCAAGGTCAAACCCAGATAATGTAACGTTCTCATAGGGAGAACCGGCGTAGAGACAACAAAACCGGAAGTATACACTTGAACATGATAATGAGCATCATGTCATATATTACTTATACTAGATGACGTCTTGATGTTAAACAAAATGTGTCAACTCCAAAGGTCACCATTGTCTAATCCTGATATTCATTTCTTTTTGTTAAATCTAATAAGTTCAATTAGGTCTGATTAAGGTTAGATACACCGGTTATATCTTGAAATTGTTAATGTCGAACAGTTTGGATTCCTATGATGTTTATCATTTACCAAAACAGAAATACTTCCGAGTCATAAAATCCTTCGTTAAAATCAAAATGCAAAAACACTTCTAGGGACAATCTCAAACCATGGTTGTACTACTCGAAAATATCTCAGGTAAAGTTCCCAAACATCCGGATTACATATAACGAATAACAAACATCAAAGGGAAAAGGGAAGGGTATCCAGAAATATCAGTTAATCTAATCAAACATTGCACATGTATTATGTCATTCGTGTGTTTATTCAAATCTGTTTAACAACCTTGTACTTCAGCAATGCAATCGAAACCGTCTTTGTGTGGGTTTTTTTCTGTAATTGTGTACAAACACTTTCTTATGGCAGCTACAAACTGATTTGTGTGAACACATGTGTTCCGTTGGGATTGAAGGGTCCTCGGTCCCCAGTGTCCTATTGTGAGGGCTGTATCATTCTATTGTAGTACATGTAATGACGTCTACTCCTTGTGCTGACTGATGGTCAGTGTAACCGCCCTCCCCGAATCCGTCTACTCCTCGTGCTGACTAATGGTCAGTGTAACCCCCCCCCCCCCCCCCCCCCCCCGAGTCCGTCTACGTTTCTAACTAGACAAATGGACAGTGTAACCTCCTCCCCGAGTCTGTCTACGTTTCGAACTAGACTAATGGACAGTGTAACCTCCTCCTCGAGTCCGTCTACGTTTCTAAATAGACTGGTTGGCAATGTTACCTCCTCCCCGAGTCCGTCTACTTTTCTAACTAGACTGATTGGCAGTGTAACCTCCTCCCCGAGTTCGTCTACGTTTCTAACTAGACTGATTGGCAGTGTAAACTCCCTCCCCGAGTCTGTCTACGTTTCTAGCTAGACTGATGGACAGTGTAACCTCCTCCCCGAGTCCGTCTACGTTTCTAACTAGACTGATGGTCAGTGTAATCTCCCTCCTCGAGTCCGTCTACGTTTCTAACTAGACTGATGGACAGTGTAACCTCCCTCCCCGAGTCCGTCTACGTTTCTATCTAGACTGATGGACAGTGTAACCTCCCTCCCCGAGTCCGTCTACGTTTCTAACTAGACTGATGGTCAGTGTAACCTCCTCCCCGAGTCCGTCTACGTTTCTAACTAGACTGATTGGCAGTGTAACCTCCTCCCCGAGTCCGTCTACGTTTCTAACTAGACTGATGGACAATGTAACCTCCTCCCCGAGTGTCTACGTTTCTGACTAGACTGATGGTCAGTGTAATCTCCCTTCCCGAGTTCGTCTACGTTTCTAACTAGACTGATGGTCAGTTTAACCTCCCTCCCCGAGTCCGTCTACGTTTCTAACTAGACTGATGGTCAGTGTAATCTCCCTTCCCGAGTTCGTCTACGTTTCTAACTAGACTGATGGTCAGTTTAACCTCCCTCCCCGAGTCCGTCTACGTTTCTAACTAGACTGATGGTCAGTGTAACCTCCCTCCCCGAGTCCGTCTACGTTTCTAACTAGACTGATGGTCAGTGTAATCTCCCTCCCCGAGTCCGTCTACGTTTCTAACTAGACTGATGGACAGTGTAACCTCCCTCCCCGAGTCCGTCTACGTTTCTAACTAGACTTATGATCAGTGTAACCCCCCTCCCCGAGTTCATCTACGTTTCTAACTAGACTGATGGAAAGTGTAACCTCCCTCCCCGAGTACGTCTACTTTTCTAACTAGACTTATGATCAGTGTAACCTCCCTCCTCGAGTCCGTCTACGTTTCTAACTAGACTTATGATCAGTGTAACCTCCCTCCCCGAGTACGTCTACTTTTCTAACTAGACTTATGATCAGTGTAATCTCCCTCCCCGAGTCCGTCTACGTTTCTAACTAGACTGATGGTCAGTGTAACCCCCCTCCCCGAGTCCGTCTACGTTTCTAACTAGACTGATGGTCAGTGTAACCTCCTCCCCGAGTCCGTCTACGTTTCTAACTAGACTGATGGTCAGTGTAACCTCCTCCCCGAGTCCGTCTACGTTTCTAACTAGACTGATGGACAATGTAACCTCCTCCCCGAGTCCGTCTACGTTTCTAACTAGACTGATGGACAATGTAACCTCCTCCCCGAGTGTCTACGTTTCTGACTAGACTTATGGTCAGTGTAAACCCCCCTCCCCGAGTCCGTCTACGTTTCTAACTAGACTGATGGTCAGTGTAATCTCCCTTCCCGAGTTCGTCTACGTTTCTAACTAGACTGATGGTCAGTTTAACCTCCCTCCCCGAGTCCGTCTACGTTTCTAACTAGACTGATGGTCAGTGTAACCTCCCTCCCGAGTCCGTCTACGTTTCTAACTAGACTGATGGTCAGTGTAATCTCCCTCCCCGAGTCCGTCTACGTTTCTAAGTAGACTGATGGACAGTGTAACCTCCCTCCCCGAGTCCGTCTACGTTTCTAACTAGACTGATGGTCAGTTTAACCTCCCTCCCCGAGTTCGTCTACGTTTCTAACTAGACTGATGGTCAGTGTAACCTCCCTCCCCGAGTCCGTCTACGTTTCTAACAAGACTGATGGTCAGTGTAACCTCCCTCCCCGAGTCCGTCTACGTTTCTAACTAGACTGATGGTCAGTGTAATCTCCCTCCCGAGTCCGTCTACGTTTCTAACTAGACTGATTTGCATTGTAACCTTCTCCCCGAGTCCGTCTACGTTTCTAACTAGACTGATGGACAGCGTATCCTCCTCCCCGAGTCCGTCTACGCTTCTAACTAGACTGATGGACAGTGTAACCTCCTCCCCGAGTCCGTCTACGTTTCTAACTAGACTGATGGACAGTGTAACCTCCTCCCCGAGTCTGTCTACGTTTCTGACTAGACTGATGGACAGTGTAACCTCCTCCCCGAGTCCGTCTACGTTTCTAACTAGACTGATGGACAGTGTAACCTCCTCCCCGAGTCCGTCTACGTTTCTGACTAGACTGATGGTCAGTGTAAGCCCCCCTCCCCGAGTTCGTCTACGTTTCTAACTAGACTAATGGTCAGTTTAACCTCCCTCCCCGAGTCCGTCTACGTTTCTAACTAGACTGATGGTCAGTGTAATCTCCCTCCCCCCCCCCCCAGTCCGTCTACGTTTCTAACTAGACTGATGGACAGTGTAACCTCCCTCCCCGAGTCCGTCTACGTTTCTAACTAGACTTATGATCAGTGTAACCTCCCTCCCCGAGTTCGTCTACGTTTCTAACTAGACTGATGGAAAGTGTAACCTCCCTCCCCGAGTCTATCTACGTTTCTAACTAGACTTATGATCAGTGTAACCTCCTCCCCGAGTCCTCTACGTTTCTAACTAGACTGATGGTCAGTGTAACCTCCCTCCCCCGAGTCTGTCTACGTTTCTAACTAGACTTATGGTCAGTGTTATCTCCCTCCCGAGTCCGTCTACGTTTCTAACTAGACTGATGGACAGTGTAACCTCCCTCCTCGAGTCCGTCTACGTTTCTAACTAGACTTATGGTCAGTTTAACCTCCCTCCCCGAGTTCGTCTACGTTTCTAACTAGACTGATGGTCAGTGTAATCTCCCTCCCCGAGTCCGTCTACGTTTCTAACTAGACTGATGGACAGTATAACCTCCTCCCCGAGTCCGTCTACGTTTCTAACTAGACTTATGGTCAGTGTAACCTCCTCCCCGAGTCCGTCTACGTTTCTAACTAGACTGATGGACAGTGTAACCTCCCTCCCCGAGTCTGTCTACGTTTCTAACTAGACTGATGGTCAGTGTAACCTCCTCCCCGAGTCCGTCTACGTTTCTAACTAGACTGATGGACAGTGTAACCTCCCTCCCCGAGTCCGTCTATGTTTCTGACTAGACTTATGATCAGTGTAACCCCCCTCCCCGAGTCCGTCTATGTTTCTGACTAGACTTATGATCAGTATAACCTCCCTCCCCGAGTCCGTCTATGTTTCTGACTAGACTTATGATCAGTGTAACCTCCCTCCCCGAGTCTGTCTACGTTTCTAACTAGACTGATGGTCAGTGTAACCTCCCTCCCCGAGTCCGTCTACGTTTCTGACTAGACTGATGGTCAGTGTAACCCCCCTCCCCGAGTCCGTCTACGTTTCTAACTAGACTGATGGTCAGTGTAACCTCCCTCCCCGAGTCCGTCTACGTTTCTGACTAGACTGATGGTCAGTGTAACCTCCCTCCCCGAGTCCGTCTACGTTTCTAACTAGACTGATGGACAGTGTAACCTCCCTCCCCGAGTCCGTCTATGTTTCTGACTAGACTTATGATCAGTGTAACCCCCCTTCCCGAGTCCGTCTATGTTTCTGACTAGACTTATGATCAGTGTAACCTCCCTCCCCGAGTCCGTCTATGTTTCTGACTAGACTTATGATCAGTGTAACCTCCCTCCCCGAGTCCGTCTACGTTTCTAACTAGATTGATGGACAGTGTAACCTCCTCCCCGATTCCGTCTACGTTTCTAACTAGATTGATGGACAGTGTAACCCCCTCCCCGTGTCCGTCTACGTTACTAACTAGATTGATGGACAGTGTAACCTCCTCCCCGATTCCGTCTAAGTTTCTAACTAGACTGATGGTCAGTGTAATCTCCCTCCCCGAGTCCGTCGGATTCTTGGATTATTCCGTATTGCCATGCGGTACTTAGGTTTGGAAATATGTGTATCAATTTTACCAGCATTTTATTTTAATCATTAACAATAAACATTAACAAAATATTTGAATATGTTTTATTCCACTAATATTCTCAGCTTTTATGTATACTATTTTTCCCTAGATTAGTTATAAAGGTTCTAGTCTCGTAAATGTCCTTTGTACAATCCTTAGCATCTCAACCCTAGCAAATGTAAATACTGAAACTTGATATAGTGTAACAGTGGCGAAAACTTGGTACTGTCATCCGAAACTAAACGATAATGTTATTGCGACAGCAGTTTTGATAACACAGTGACACATAAGGAACATACGAGTTTGGTTAATTAGATTATTTTGATAAATCATAGAACCGATCTCTGTTTGACTGAAACATATTTTATTGAAAATAAATATTTACAAAAAATAGACATATTCCTAAATGACAGCCATTAGTCACGGCAAGGTAGGATAATCGGACTTTTGGTTAAAAATAATCTTGTCAAAAGTAAAATCGAAAATTAAAATCCTTTAACGTTCACTACCGTACAGGTAGGGAAAATAAATAAGAGAATATCGAAGCGTTAACAAAATCATAATCCAAACTCAAAATCGATTAAACCAGGGGCAAAATATGAACAAAGGAAAGATTCACATGGAGACCCATGCAAAAGTACAAGAGAATAAGACAAGGTGTTCCGGAAGTGTAAGCGTTTTCTGCTTCATCGACGACACCCGCCATGTAAATCTTTGTCACATCTAAGTAAACATCAAGTTCTCAAAATGAGTACCGAGTATCATTGTCAATCACAACAAGTAAACACACTAATGAGCATACTCAAAAACGTCCATCTTCATATCACTTAAAGATACAATGAGACAAAGATGGCGACCATTAAACTTGCCCATAGTTCTGATCAACCTTCACCTCTCGAATCCTTGTGTCGTTAGTTTGTTTGTCAGCAGTCGACATCGATCACGAAAATCTCGATATTTAGAGCAAGCCCCGGAATACCAAATCAACTGCGACATGTAAACACCATTGGCTGAAGAAGCAAGGATGTTACTATCAAGAAATGGAAAGTTAACGATAGGAAAATTGAGAAATCATCACGTTTATCGTATAGCTTAGTAGTAAGCTGTCCATGTTGGTCGTAGTTTAAGTAGAGATCGAGGTAAGCAGCTGATGTAGAAGAGTCTGTTGTGTCCTTTATTTCAAGTTCAATAGGGTATATACGATCGACGTGGTCAGCAAACTTCTTGTTGTTTATAGACAACACATCGTCGATATATCTGAAAGTGAAATTTAAAAAAATTGGCAAGTTTTTTGTTACCTGTCCTGATTAGCTCCTCCACTAATTCAGACTCGAATGAAAACAAAACAAGTCAGCTAAGAGTGGGGTACAGTTTGTTCCCATGGAAATGCCAACAGTCTCCTGGAAAATCTTTCCTCCGAACTCAACAAAAATGTTGTCGACCAGTAACTCAATCATCCTTACTTTATCTTCTTCAGTATATTTCCTCTTAGCTTTTGTCGTGTTTTTGACAAAGTGTGCTCAAAGATAGCTCACTACCATATATTTGTATCGTCGTCCGTTTTTTCTTGGAAAAGAAAGCTCTCATAACAAGAGATCGGAGACGTCCCTTCAATTTTGTATGAGGTATGGTAGTGAACAGGATGGAAAAATCAAATGTTTTGACAGAAAAGACATTTTTAGGAGGGGGTGTTCAAGATTGATCAAAAGATCTTTCGTGTTTTTCAAAATCCACTTCCCATTAATTCCACTTCAGGAGTATACAGTGTCACAATACGACTGAAACCCTGATTTTATGGTACTAAGAATTGTAGTAAGAAGATTTGATAATGGCTGGGTCGAGCAATTAGCAGAGCCAGCGATAAAACGTTGCTTAAAAGGATCCTTGTGTAGTTTCGGTATCCAATAGAGACAAGGTCGGTCAGCATCTTGCTCATTAACCGGTACTTGGAAAGATTGTAATACAGAAGCATGGTTGGACAGTATTTCATCTTTCGAAAAACCGGTCAATGTGTAAATAGGGTTACCTTGGTTATCAAGCAGGCCTAGTTCTTTTTGCAAGCAATGAATATAATAGCGTTTGCAAACAGTGATCAAGTTGTTAGATATTTTTTTCTGTAGACACAACCACATACTTATCATGTAGATCGTTGAGTGTTGCTCGAACATCGGGGTCAAGAAATAACGACTTATTTTTAGTTTTCATTTTGTGACGCAAATTGCTTATTCTTTTCTGGATAGAGGACCTGATAGACTTCACCCCCTCTGAAAGTGAATCCAGTTCAGCATGTTCACGTTTAGTCCATTGTCTGGCGTAATCTTCCACCGAGTCCATACGAATCTTGCAATTCACATGCCAATTGATGGATGAATTCCCTCGATACTTTAGTCTTGGGACATTTCATGAAAAGCTCTCAGAGCTTCATATTTGGGATAATATTCAGATTACCCGTTACTATGTGGCCAGCTGGACCATAGCAATATTGAGATGAAGAACATGAACATGCTGAAGGAGGAGTTATTCTAAGGACGTCTATATTCAATTGTTGCAATGTTTGCTTGTATAGGGCGTAATAATTGTCCCTGCTGCCTCCATTGTGTGATACGTAAGAGGCGACTAAATCTGGAATCGTATCTTTTCTCTTCTTTATAAACAACTTTCTATGAAATTATTGACTTCCTGGTGAACAATATCTTAGCTGAGTCTGGAGGAATGACTTTCTAGCAAACTGTTTAGCATTCCAATTGGAACAAAGTGGGCCCCACTCTTGGCAGACTTGTTTCTGTCTTCATACGAGGCGGAATTTGTCGAGGAGCTTATCGAGACAGGTCGCAAAAGTTTTTCAATTTTCACTTTTAGGTATATCGACGATATCTTGTCTTCTAACAGCGAGACGTTTGCTGACTAGTAACTAGTATTATATATTATTATACACTTTTCTTCTCTTAATGTCAAGGACATAGCATACTCATCAGCTTCTCACATTGGTCTTAACTTAGACTATGACCAGCACGGGCAGCTTACTACTAAGCTTAATGACAAACGTGGCAATTTCAATTTTCCGATCGTGAATTTTCCATTTCCTGATAGAGATATCGCCGCTTCTCATAAATATGATTTTTATGTCGCAATTGGTTTGTTATTATATGACTTGCTCTGAATATCGGGATATTCGTGGAAGATATCGGCTGTTGATGAACAAACATACGGTACAGGGATTTTAGAGATGCAAGTCGATAAGGAATTTTTATGGTCGCCGTCCTGGTCTCACTGAAAAAAATATTGTTGTGATTGAAAATTATGTCTCAGTTCTCACTTTGAGGTCATGACATTAACGTGGATCTGGCCAATTTTTACATGGTTAGTTTCATCGATGACTAAAAAAGCGAGCAATAAGTAACCAAGGGATATTTCACGAGTCCATGACAAAGATTGATCATTAAAATATATTAAGGCGATGGTATATTGGTTTAAGTTATAACTTGGTTGGTAACGTCTGGATCTCATTAAATAGTCAATGTTTCAGTGCAGAGTTTACGAGTGTTACTCATGAAACCAACTAGAAGGTGAATAGAGCCCAGCCATGTTAATCGGCTACATTAACCCCAATTAGGAACATTAAAGTGTCTCATTAACTTTATTACTTACGTTCTGTACTCGTAAATAAAACTTTCACTCACACAGCCAGGAGGTACGAAAATTAATGAAAACCATTTTCGAAACATTACGAAATTATATTGAATTTAAACCACTTGTGTTGTGGACCTATACCTATTACAAAAGCTATGCCATTATTTACGAAGATATTAAGGTTACACAACAGTGGTTGTTCGGTATGGAACTTACTTCAATCAAATTAATTATTTTTTAAAAATTACAAAAACCCTATCTTTAACGAGAGTGAAATAAATTCCATATCCATATAATAAATTCCATAACCATGAGTCGTGTGACCAGTTTCTACCACAATCTCAGTCGGAAACAACTGGAGAAAACCGCGGACTACGATATGCGCAAAACGTATCATTTCGTGTATATTCCCGCCAAGTGATGACGACGTTAACAATGGGTGACTTTCACTTTTAGGTATATCGCCGATGTTAGCTGACCTAATCGATCGTATATACCCTACCAAACTTGCGATTTAAGACACAACATACTTCTTACCTCGATTTTAGCTTAAACTATGATCAACACGGGCAACTCACTTCTAAGCTGTATGATAAACGTGACGATTTCGATTTTCCGATCGTGAACTTTCCCTTTCTTGATAGTAACATCCCTGGTTCTCCATGTTTACATGTCGCAGTTGCTTCATTATTCTAGGGCTTGCTCTGAATATCGCAATGTTCGTGATAGATGTCAACTGCTGACGAACAAACTTACGGAACAGGGATTCGAGAGATGCAGATGGGTGAAGACTATTGGCAAGTTTTATGGTCGCAATCTTGATTTCATCGAGAAACATTATGTATCTTTGTGTGATATGAAGATAGACGTTTTTCAGTTTGTTTATTAGTGTGCTTACTTTTTGTAATTGACAATGATGACTCGGTTCTCGTTTTGAGGTGGATGCTCACTTGGGTGTGAAAAAGGTTTACATGGCGGGTGTCGCCGATAAAGCAGAAGACGCTTACTCTCCCGGAACACCTTGTCTTATTCTCTTGTGCTTTAACGAGATTTTTCATGTAAATATTTCATTTATTCCTATTTTCCTTTAGTTTAATCGATTTTGAGTTCGAATTAAAGTTTTGTTGACGCTGCGATATTCTCTGATTTCTTAATGAATTAAAACCTTAATTTAAAATTGTTAACTTTATCACTAAAGTTTCTGTATTTTCATGAAGTTGACTGTTGCAAAGATTTAAACACTCAACCAACCAACAAAATAATATGTAATATCATAGTCGTTACTGACTCAATTTTTTTATTTGAAAGGAGAAGAAATGAGAAGAGATACGCCTACCCTTCCGGAACGCCTGGCTTGTCTCACGATTAATGGCCAGTCAATTGTAATGGTGACCTTTTCTTCCTGAGGAACTGGTTTTATTTCAGGTTGTGTGACAGGTTTACAGCTTACCCTTTTGGATAACTTTGTTTGTATGAGGGTACAGCACGAGTTAGGTGACGTCTACCTTTTTTTAACAATTGTTTTGATTTAGATTAATTTGAAGAGATTAGGGATTTTCAAAAGGTTATTGGTGGAAGGGTTTAGAAGAGTTATTCAGTAAAGCTGACGCTTACCCTTTTTGAACATTTAGTTGGTGTGACAGTTTTATGTTAAAGATGACACTTACTAGTTTAAAAACTAAGACGTTGATGGCTTTTTTCTGTAAGATTAATATCTGTAGTTCATGATACTTTCCCTTTCACTTGTTCAGTTTTCTACAACAACAATAGATGTCCCAGTATGTAAGGCCAATAGGTGTGGAGCGTTAACTCGGGTCATTCCTTCTGTTGTTTGGTCCTTACGACATCCACAAACATTGACAGGTTATTGGTGCCTCTCGCAGACGTTTAAAGTTGCCCATGCATCAGCGGATGGTACTGTTTTCTTTTAAACACAATTTAAAAACCCTTTTTTTCAGTTATGCAGATTATTTATGTTCCCTTTTGAATTTTAGTATAGTACCCAGACATTGTTACACCAGCGATAAATATAAGCTGTTTCAATAACACAACATATCATCTCTTGCTCTTCAACAATACTTTTAATACTATTAAGTCGTGCATATTAACGTTATGTAACATGAAACATTTATATATGGTTGTTAAAAGCGGCAGGCATTACATGAAAACTTTTGTCAAAGTGATACACGTCAAAAGTCAAAAGTGATGTGTGACAAAAATGTTGTAAAAGTTTAACATTTACCAATACTGTGTCAAACGTATGGGGAATCAGGTATTACTTGGACAGGCGTGAATGTATCAGATATGAAATTTTATTTGTGACGTATATCACTGTGACGTATATCACTGTGACGAGTATTGTTGTGACATGTATCACTGTGATGACGAGTATTGTTGTGACATGTATCACTGTGACGAGTATTGTTGTGACGTGTATCACTGTAGCATGTATCACTGTGACGTGTATCTCTGTGACGAATATCTCTGTGACGAATATCTCTCTGACGTATATCACTGTAACGTATATCACTGTGACGAGTATTGTTGTGACATGTATCACTGTGAGATGTATCACTGGGACGTGTATCACTGTGAGGTGTATCACTGTGAGTTGTATCACTGTGAGGTGTATCACTGGGACGTGTATCACCGTGACGTGTATCACTGTGACGTGTATCACTGTGATGACGAGTATTGTTGTGATAAGTATCACTGTGAGGTGTATCACTGTGACGTGTATCACTGTGACATGTATCACAGTGACGTGAATTGTTGTGACATGCATCACTGTGACGTGTATCACTGTGACATGTATCACTGTGGCGTGTATCACTGTGATGTGTATCACTGTGACGTGTATCACTGTGACGTGTATCACTGTGACGTGTATCACAGTGACATGTATCACAGTGACATGTATCACTGTGACATGTATCACTGTGACGTGTATCACTGTGACGTGTATCACTGTGACGTGAATTGTTGTGACATGTATCACTGTGACGTGTATCACTGTGATGTGTATCACTGTGACATGTATCACTGTGACGTGTATCACTGTGACGTGTATCACTGCGACGTGTATCACTGTGATGTGTATCACTGTGACATGTATCACTGCGACGTGTGTCACTGTGATGTGTATCACTGTGACGTGTATTGTTATGACTACTGTTGTTAAGGTTTGGACATGTACGTATCAAACCTCCAATATGTACACTTTTTTATCATTTACTCCTCTGTTCCGTATCGTAGTTATGTACCCTGCTATGTGCTGTTATTACCTCCAGATACATGGACTGTTATGATTGATACAGATTGTGTACTGATGGATGTTACACTTTAAGCTCACCTTTACATCATTAGATGTAAGCTATCAAAGTGACCCGTCTCTGACGTACTAGATATAACTTAATTCAAACCATATTATTTTAATTAATGAAAAAGCTCCAGTCAAGGGCAATAACTAGGTGCATCTATGCCACTCGGCGTTAATTAGATTATCTTGGGGTAGAGCCTGACTCAGTTATCGTGATTCAGATTTAAATGATGAGGTATCAGACTGACTGATGATATATACCGGTACTGCCGTGTATGGGACACTTGTGAGATAAAACATGCCGACTATTTTCTCCTTTTGTATACAAAGTCATTAGGGTAGTGAGTATAAGAGAGTGTATGTGATACCAATGTTAACGGGACAAAATACCGAGATAGCATTCTTCTCCTTTGATACTCGACTGGTTGTTTAGCGTGGATTCCCCGGTGTCGGTCGATATGGCTTTCAGTCTGTGTTCACAGTCGGCTGAATGAAGGGGGGATTGTATATAAATGAATCTAAGTGTCTGCCATATGTATGGTGCGGAGTTAGAATTTGACTAGTAACTCAGTGTTAACATATACAATGACAGGCTTCACACGTTCAAGCGTTGTTCGCCACTGACCACACCCCTCTAACTACCCATCCCCGAACACAAAACGTGGGTGTTACTACGCTGAGCGGCTAGCTTACAAACTATGACAAACAGATTTAAAAACCGATTTGGAGGGGCCTAGCTTCACGTGCTGTCTCGGACAAGGCCACATAGTGGTACACTTTACTACTTTATGGATGGACTCTCAGTGCGCTCGCTTGGCAAATACTTACGTTTGCATTTCAAACAAATTGGATAAGATATATGGGTCTTTATTATCAAGAATAGAAGAAAAACGGATATGTTGGAACACTTACGCTAGCTGATTGAAGTGAGGACTGTATGTTAATGTTAATATCTATAGAAATGTATATACATTACTGGATTTATAATATGAAAACCTAGAGACAGGGAAGTATATATACATTCAATCCACTTGGAACGGAATCAGCAGAGTTTGGCTACGTCGTAAGAAAATGAAATAAATCTCATAGACACGTATTCTTTGATTGTGAAATTTAGATTGTGTAATACGCTACTTACATGCTACACGAGTTTCTCGTTGCATTATAATGGGTTGTATTAGTATCTTATGTTTCTGTCGAGATGCCCAAACGTTAGCATACATATAGGTAAGTACTGGAAACATAAACACTTGTACAGTAGATTGTTTGTTAGGTTTTAACAATGGTTTATAGGCACGCAGTATAGATTTTACCACGTGGAATATTTATTCGATTCAATGAGTTTTCCTGGTTTACTTTCCATCTGGAGTTACATGATCCCGTCATTTCGTAACGGATAGTTATAACGAGCAAACTGGTTACATTTCCCCTTGCAAGTGTATAAAATGTTAACCTGGATTCAATCATATCGATTGATTACATCAGAAAGCTACGTAGCCTGTATACCCTGTGATCAGCTAATATATACGTGACACCTTTTAATAATGTTGGTTTATATGTATCATATTAACAAGTTTTATTTAAAAGTCCGTCTTTTTGTTGTTTTTTTTTCACATATTATAAACAAAAATTAAAAAGGAATACAAGATTAAATCTGTGTGGTTTTGTTTTGCAGATGTGGGAGAGAATGACTTTGGTGAAAATTGATATCAACGTGGAAAGCCGAAGAAATGTTACGTAATGTAACTATGCTTTACTTTTGAATAATTGGGAGAATTGACAGCCTGTTATATGTATATACATACCATCAACCGTGGAGGATTACCAGTTGTTTTACGTGAACAGTTCCGGAAGTTTCGGTCAGAGGAAAGTGTTGCTATACCCCATTCTGATATAATATATGCGCCACGAGAGTTGGATAGATGAGGACGAGGAGATATACTTTACATACCAACAGTGGCGACATGATGGAGGTTCAGTACCCAGATATATGTGACAGATGTAGGACAATGCACTGTGGTAATATAGAACCCGAGGGTCAAGATCGGACACCTGACAGTTGCCGTAGAGTTGTGACCCAATCCCAGTATCATTCCAGTTCGGGCAGGACTTTAACTCTTATACTGCTGTTGTTCATTCAATATTCCTGGTAAGTAATTTTTGATTCCTTAAAGTTAATGGAAATGCATTTAGTTTTCGTTCAATGAATCTGGTAAGTTTCTATCATTGTTTTACAATAGATAAGTATATATTTGGTATTCGTCTATACCTCTGGCAATGATATTTGTTGATTACATGCCATACATATAAATATGTTTTTGCGATCCTTTCAGATAAAGATATTTGACATTTTTCGGATTTCCATAACGTACGTTTTATTGTCATTGTATAATTTTGAGACAATTAGTTTGAGACATCAAAGTTGAAGGTTTATTTGGTATCAATTCTTCATCAGAAATTCTGTGATGTTTGTTTTTGTTGTTGATGTTGTTGTAGTAATTTCAAAATGCTTATAGTTGGAGAGATACAGTGCAGTTTTACTTATATTGGTTAATTTTCGGCACATGTATTGGCTATTTATAAACTTTTGTAATATGCGAGATTGGTGTTACCGTACAGTTATGATATCACCAATGTTTGTGATAGTTTTATCCGCGGTGAACCTTTGCGATAATTTCCGACATTTATTTCGGGTTCAAACCGTACACATCGAAACTTGATTTGTAAGTCTGCCTTGCAGTGTACAATATAACACGGAAACACAGAATCAAGGTATTTTACAAAAATACAATAAAACATATGGGGACAATGGTGAACATTTAACACCGGGGTGCTACTGTTGCCTTGGCAACTCTGTGGATTAAATCGACATTTTGGTGATCTGATGTATCGAATACAGCTCCCGTCCAGTTGCTTCTTTATACTCAGACCACAGTGCTGATTTTTATTTCATCTTTCTCTTTTTTTTCAATTTTTCGTTAAGGTTCACCGTTAGTTATAAGGCGTGAGGTTTAATCAAACATGCTTTACAAGTATTCCTACAAATACAAACACAGGGGATATATTGAATAAATAACAATGTACAAATATGATACACATTTTGTTCTATGTAACCTACCTAGAATTCCTGTCTGACATGAATCTCCATGAACTTTAAGATAAACAAATATGTATCGAATGCTATTCATTCGATTGTAAATGAAAAAGAAAAAAAGAATATATTCAATTCAAATGATCGTTTTTAGTTAGTAAACATCATGGTATTGGTGGTTCTGCAGACAACATTAATGATACTACTGGTAATTCGGAGTGTGCTTGGTAAACCTTCACCCTGCTTAGTCTACAACATGTATTTGGATTTTCGAAAAGTACTGAATTCATGTCATATCGAATTCATCAAGCCATTCTTTGTTCATGGCCGTTGTTTGTTTATCCATGCCTTTATGATTTCTAATGCAAGACTACAGTATACAACGAATATATTTCCTGTCCTGACAAGGTTCGATAAAAATATTACACGGGGCAAGACTATATCAAAATAAAAAAAGTGACTGAAGTTTTGAAAACCATGTAAGTCTGCATGTTTATTATAAATGTGAAGAAACGTATCTCAATACTGAACAAAGGTTAAGCGTGATTTATATTTTCGGTAGTTCAGATAAATCTGGCCCTTCTCCTATATACCACAGTCGTGTTCTGATTTACCGTGGATTTCTACTCATTACATACGTGATAAAGTATTGCTCCATCAAAACAGCAACTTCAATAAAACCACTTCCTGTTCCTTATGTTGGAAAAACAACACCGCCACAGCATCACATCTAAGAAACATTTTGAATCATATACGGTATTAAGACACTGTATAATCTGTTGACAAATTATTAATTTTTAAACACTGATATGGTTAATATTTCACTTTACACAGATATTACACATATTGTTGATGGCGTTACACAGTTTGTATTAGTGTCCTGGGTGATTATATCTTTTGTCACGTTATTGTATATGAATGAGAATTTGTTAGTTATAGTTTGAGTAGTATATTTACGCTTGATTTACATTTCCACGAAAGGTGATTCATTTCTTCACATTTCTAGTGATTATTTTACGTAACACTGTGATCTGTTGGTGGTCGCAGAGGTTGGCTACAAACTTGTATACGGAATTCAGTGAAAGGAAAAAGTGCAAAACAGTTTATCTTTTTGGCTTTCTGTATATATATACAAACACTGTTCATATTAGTGCTTCATTACTTTTTTATCTGTATGGTAATCATTGAAATTTTGATAGTTTAAATCCTCTGCTATATTAGTCATAATTACAGATATGAAGATTGTTTTCTTTGGTATATGCATCATACAGTCACAAGAACAGCAGAAACATTAGATATATTATATCACAACAGTGGGACATTGACATAACTCTACTGGTATATTAGGTTTTATACAATCCGTGACATCAGTATATGAGTTTACCCTGACATGTATGGATATTCCGATTCAACTATAGCGGTTGGGCCTGTAGCAAACTATTGGTTGGCTACGTGTTGCTGTTTAATCCAATTATACGGTTCAATATGAAGCTTCGAAATCAAACTTGACAAAAAATAAAACCAAAGCCGAAAATAAAATGGCAACTAATAGTAGGACAGTACGGATCCCACCAAAGACATAAAGACGCTTTTTGCTCGGACAGGAAATGTCAGTGAACATGCTAAATGTATGATTTAAGAACCTGTTTATAGTATAAAACACCCAAACAAGAAAACAATTGGAGCTTGTCATGATTAACCACAATACCTCAGTACCCACTTTGAGGACGTCACATGTATTTGGATGTGACCTTGATTACAACATGGCGGATATCGTCGATGTAACAAAAGACGATTACGATTCTGGAACACATGAACATTTTCTCTTGTACTTCAATGGCGTCCTTAAAACTTTCCTTTATTAATATTTTGTCTCCAGTTTAATCGATTTTACTTTCGGATTATGGTATTGCAGACGTTTATTTCTTCATCATTAATACTTAAAAGTCAAAATTAATATCGGTGACACAATTTGAACAAAGGAAAACCCAAAATGGAGGCTTTACAAACGTGTAAGAGAAATAAGGTGAAATGTTCCACGGAAAGGTAAGCGTCATCTGTTGTCTCAACGATACCCAACATGTATATCTTTGTCAATTCTCAGACATTACATGGCCACACACTGATCGGATGGTGAAAACAAAACCGCATAGTATACTTATACGTATAATATCATTATATATAAAGAAAAATATATATCGAAAATATCGGGGGGTTTCTGAGATGTTACGACTCCTCGCTCGCAATCGATAAATAAAAGTGTGGATCTTTATAGCTTTTTAGAAAGGGAAATATATAGGGAAAATATGGAAGCTGTTCGTTTTTCTCTAGTATGAACGGAAAGTAAGTTTTTATGACTGTTTTGTAACGTGGTCGAGGTACTTTTTGCCACGAATTTCGCTATATTCTATATATATATTATATAGGCCTATATACATGGTTATTATCCTGGCCACAAGTGCCTGTGGACTCTATTACTGTATAACAAGATACTTCCACGGGAATGATATTTTAGGATTTCACAGACCAGTTCATTGATAGCGTAATTTTGACCACAACAATTTATGACAAACGTTAAAATGTTGTACAATACTTACATTAAACCTACCAATGTAGAGTTATGGCAGAATTGGGATATTTGAGTCGGCACGTTCATCCTCGCTTCAGTTTAGATGCCGGCATGTTATACATTCATACTACCACATAGTAAAACTACAACTAAATATAAACAGTCTATAATTAAAACATCCCGTTCCTACTGATACACATCCACGATTATATTTCTATTTCCGAATCGTACGTCGAGTCGGTGTCATTTTGAATTATTCCTATAACAAGAGGGCTTGGTGAGAGGATATAGACCTCACTCTCCTGACATCTCCGACTGTATGGAACCCAATTTAGTTTAGAGCTATTAGATTATATTTGTGTTGATACGTAGTAGTGTAATAAATCGCTACTGGCAATACCATATAACTAAAAAAAGAGGATATATGATAGTGTCTTACGTAACACCAAATATATTTCATGAGTGGGGCTAATATTTTGATATTTATTACGAGTGTGCAGCACGAGTGAAAAATATCAAAATATTAGCGACACGAGTGAAATATATTTGGTATTATTAATGATACTGTTAGATATTTTGTGTATAACATGTTTATAGCAAAATCAACCCGGAGCAGCTTTAAAGTTTCCAAAATGTCGTTTGTAAGCAATGTTTTGATTGGTCAAATCAGGAAAAGTGATATTTTTCACTAGTGAAAAATATCAATTTTATAGAATTAACATTTTCCGACATTTCACCAGTAAATATGTAATAAAAAATGTTCCCTGAATTTGATGAAGCTAGATACATAGCATATAATATTGACAGTAGATCTCGAGCTCAGACACTGATATGTAGCAGCTACCTTATATAACAATAGTGATGACTATTGATATCAGTTGATGCCAAGTGTTGATATCATAGCTGTTTCCTTCTCATATATTTGTACTGTGACACCGTATATATATCAAATTTGAAATGAGTTTGTTTTGTATCACACTTATGTCCTTGATATATCTCCATCCATGGGTTATAATGTCCTCTTCTTCGTATTGTTGTTATTGATAAAGTAAAACGGTGTGCTTTGTAATGTATAGATGCATATTGATACGTCACACCGAGCATATGTATACCATAATACACAGATACTACAGTAGTTTGAACATTCCCTACTTTTGACGCCTATAATATTGGCGCATATTATGTACATTTTAAATGTACATAATAATTATGTTGCTGGATATGCAATAACTACACAATGTATTTAGTTAACGAAAAGTACACAGTACACACATTGCAAATTGTGTAATAATGTGTTCACCTTTATACACAACATCGATAACTGAATGTAAGGATAGATTTAATTTCCCCACCATGTATTTTCAATTATGAAGCCATTCTGGATTAATGACGCCTGCATTCCATAGATAACAAACAAACAAGTGTTTGACGTGGGAGAATGCGCTGTAACATCTAATATCCACATCTAGTGAGACAACATCAAGTCGGCGACCCCAATAGTACGGCATATACAACACAACATCAAGTCGGCGACCCCAATAGTACGGCATATACAACACAACATCAAGTCGGCGATCCCAATAGTACGGCATATACAACACAACATCAAGTCGGCGACCCCAATAGTACGGCATATACATCACAACATCAAGTCGGCGATCCCAATAGTACGGCATATACAACACAACATAAACGTGTCGCTTCCATCGGCAAAATGTTCAAATTTCCTTTTTATTGTCAAGTACAGAAAACCCTCATCTTGAATTACAAGCTGGACCCTTCGTCGAACTTGTAAAATCATATTGTCTACAGAGGTGGCTTATCTGTGAAGATTTGTTGGGGGGGAGGGGGGACTGTTTAACATCCGGGTACTCTAAAAAAGTATATAAAATCATAAAATTTAAGCTGTTCAGTTTTTCAAAACTTAGCTGTTGAATTTATCAAATCTTGGCTGTTGAATTTATCAAATCTTGGCTGTTCAATTTATCAAATCTTGGCTGGTCAATTTATCAAAACTTTGCTGTTCCATTTCTAAGACCAATACAAAGAGTTACGCAGTAAACCGTCACATTAATATTTAAATTTAAACGTTTGATTGAAAAAAACAATTTACATTTTAGTCTGTAAGCGGAGTTTTTAACATGTAGAAGGAACTGGGGTATCGTAACAAATTTTCTATTGGGATGCGATCACTGGTCGACATCTACGCTATAATAATTCGAGGTTATACCGCTTTATCACGACCTTAATGGCCGTCTTAAAGAGGTTCACAAATTATTATCCGTGGTTATAGGACCTTAGCAACAAGCCAATATCGGTCGCAAATCTCAGGGGAGCATACATCCAGTGCTGCCATTTCGGCGCTCACAGCTAGCATTCTACAATTTCTAACACTACCCAACCACGTACTCATTTACAGGCAGAGTAAAATATCGTGCTCAAGGATACAACACAAATGTCGTGACCGGGACTCAAACTCGCAACTCTTCGATCACGAGCCCGGCGTCCTACCACTAGACCACCGTACTATCCGACCTTCCGACTGTTCAAGCTACCTATCCCAAAACAGATTTCGAATGATACGCAGATTAACAAGGAGGTCTTCAGGGATCTTTTAAGCAGACGACAAACATTAAAGCAAAATCATCAGGGGGCAAATACTTGTGGGCTAAACGATTTTGTCATCTTTAACTCTGTACACAAATTGTCTCCTGGACATAAACCAAGTGGTACCACATTACCTACCACAAAGGCTTTACAGTAGGCATATATATATATCAATTGACAATGGAAATATAGAAGTGAAATATAATATGTCTGTATGATAACGTGAAGGATATCAGTCCAGAATATTCTTAAAATCTCTAAACATGAAAGTAAACTTTTTCGGACTGCTTATTACTTGAATTGCGATGGAAGAAAGGTATATGAACTCCTGATTTCGATTTTTTCCTACAATTTCTGCCCGGTTCTAGTTTCATTAAGTTTGCTTGTTGCTTTGGGCTGTTCATTATCCTTAAATCCCTAATTAGTCGTCTGCTTGTTTGATCCTGATGTCTTCACCTTAATGTTATCATAGTATTGTACAAGTATGTAGTCCCAGGTAGGAAGGATACCACACCTGTCCAGTTCTAAGCACACACCTGTTAGGTCGTTATTGGGTTTTATATACTGCTGAATCATTTCTGAGATATAACATTGACAATTCGTTGTAGCTCCAGGTCATTTTACAACTGTTATTTCAAGTTGTCCTAACACGAAAGATAACAGAGGAGGAAAGTGATTACCCAAATCCATTTATTTTAGTTTACGATTTTAATTAACGAAAATAAGTATTTTTACTTTTCGTGTGTATTGTATGTACCTCATTTTGAAAACAGTACTGGGCGGTTTGTTTGAATTTGAGTTCGAGGACATATCACATAAACAATTGATACTTTGATGTGAATCTACATTATAATGACGCAAATAAGGTAGAATCTCGGGAATTAATCTCCTCACAAAGGTTGTCTCTCGCGAAACCGGAGTGATGTGATGAATTTAGGAGCGGACACCAAGCGCAAGAATCCACATGTAACTCCCTTTTGACTTTATGGGACATAAAGACATTTGGTGCATAACCAGACGATCAAAATTGCTATTCTTTGATAAAGACAAAAACAAAAAAAAAGACTTTTTACTTCTCGATTCGAGGCAATACGGATTGTATTGAGATTGTTTTTGACAACAAAGTGCATCGTTGATTTGCTGGTTATCATTTAGAAACATGATTGTTTACTACAACAGTCATTATGTAGCATCAGGAAATCATCCTAGTTTATTTAGACATGCATGCCGTACAAGCGTTACAATGAAAAGTAGTTCACTGTACTACGTTATGACACTAGTCCGTAAGATACCAGATCATAACGCCCTGACTGACCCCATATAGCCTCCGGAACAACACACGGTGAGATATTAACACATATGTTGTGAATATAAAATAATAATACACGTAATAAACTGCTCACCGCGTGCCACGCCGTGAGGGTATCAAAGCTAACAGCCTTCTCACTCCACCCACACGCTGTGAATTCCAAAAGGTGCGGATGGTTGCATTTTCAATTATACGGGGGTTATTAAAATATTGTAATTGATAATATTCATATTTTGTAATTCAACTCAGTGTTAAAGATTGGCTATCCCTTACGAAAGATAAACGGTCTATAAAGGCGACATTTCTTATTTACAATTCACTTCCGTTTTTCGTCAATCTTTGATCGATCATGTGATAAATAAGATGATGTCGGCGAATAAAGGCTTCGAATATTCAGATACACAACATAACTTGAAATAAGGCGTCGGGCAGAAGTTTGATAATCTAAAAAAAGGCAATGTTTGTTTTTGTTTTGTTTTTTTATAATTGTCTCCCTGAAACTCATCACTATTCTGGGTTTGTACAAGACAGGATGGAGAGTGTGATATCGTTCAATCTCTGATATATATGTATCTTCAAAATAAGGTTTAGAGCAAGAATCTTCGATTTTTGGAAATTTCAAGAGCTTCAAAAAGCGTGATATTAAAATCTGTCTTACCTTTGAGATAAATACTGTATAGTTGTTAAATTCCGTGGGTGAAAAATTTCACGATTTTCTCCCTGAATTTATTCGCGACGGTTTTATTTGGCGATCACATATAATTGTAAAACATAGATTACATGTATATGGCCACGATCTGAAAAGTCTCACTAAGTATAAAAACTTTATGCATTCCTAAACATAACGAACTTAAAAAAAACAAAGAATATAACTAACTTAACAGTCAATACATTAAGAAAAACGCTCAAGATCAAACATCGTAAAATTTAAAGGAGAAAAAAAAGCTGAGAATTGACAGGAAAATATATGAACAGAAATGGAAGAAACACAACACTGCATTAGGTGAAGCTGAACGTCAGGAGAAGGATAGTAATTAATCAGGCAGAAATTAATTATATAGATGGAATTCCTTAGTCATCTTTCGTCGGATGAATCGATTCTGCCACCTCCACATCTCGAAAAGAAATACAAAATTTCCGAGTCCGAAAAATAAATTAACGGAATTAAATAGACAAAACAGATCTTGAATAACAATGGAAATCACAACCCTACAACATCTAAAAATTCATGTCTGGAATAAAACGACATTGAAAAAATAAAGAAAGGGAAATATATAAACAACAAAGACTTTAGTAGAATGATAATTTCTTATACATGTAATTATCTCTAAAGTATACATTTAGTTAGTAGATATCAATAAAACCATGGAGTTTTACATAAAAAGCACACGTGCCTACATATGTTGCATACAGGATCAGACATCCCTATATATCGGTACAAATACACTTACCTATGTAAAGGGAAATTGTGTCACAAAAATTTTTACATATTGTGTGAAGTCGGCTTTTTAACCGTTCTTTTGACAAATACTTTTACAAACATTTTGGTGTTGTTTCTTATATTTTAGAGATTCTTTCAACCCATAAACTGTTATGAATTTAACTCTTATGATATATACTTGATGAAAAATCCTGTTGTGATTAAGGTTTACCTTGCTTTGAAAAGGTGCCGTGACACCTCTGGTAGGACAGGATCCTGATAGCACATTTATTATCTAAACACCCTGGTGTTAATCTAATCAGTGTAAATGATAGAAATCCAAGTTAATGTAGACCAGCCTACTTTGACCATTACCCTAGCTGGATTAGCGTTATTGGACCATTAAACACCACATTTACTCCTTCCCTTCCATCTATTAGTTTAGGGTTATGATAAGGAGCTGTCCAGAGTGGGTGGCCTTTGATGAGAAATTATTTCGATGACTCCCTCAGGTGTGACTAACGGATACCTGTAACAATGGAACCATAAACACGAGGACACGTAGCCGCAAACAAGGAGCTGTTCTCGTAAACAAGAGGAAGGCTACACCCGTTCACAATTGGACGCTATACCGATATCATATCCCAATCTCATCTTGTCCATTTAACAAATTAGGCTATCGGTGTATAGAAATTGGTTAAACTAAATTATCTCCTATTTGTAAAAACTAGGGTTTCAGTATCCCCCCACCTGTACAGGCGAGTGTGCGAGTAGTGTGGGATCATTAACACTATATGAGAACGGTCAGCAACACAATGACTGATACTGGGTGCAAACCAGTATCCCCGTCCGTCCATGAATGATGACGCATACGGGGGCTACGATTCACTGGCCACCGATACCAAGTGTAGCTCTAGCCTTCACAGGTATATGTACGGTGTAATATGTGAGCTTCACAATTCCTGTTAAGTATTTCTCTTTTAGATTTTTGTAAAAAAAAAAATAACCCCACCCCGAAAAAAACCAAACAAAAACAAACAAAAAAAAATGAAAATTATAATTTGATGAAAATACATATTCATTGATTCATTATCCATTGTCGATTTGATAATTCTCTTATTTCTTTGTCATGATGTTTTAAGAATTAAACTGACTAAATTTTGTACTTAATTTCAGTCTTGTAACAAGTCAACCTTGTTTTGTTTTTCTTTCTAAATTGTTCAATCAACATCAATGGATCCGAATTAAATAGCTTCTTCTTTTTATATTTTAATCAAAGGAATTTAAACAATTTCAGAGTCTATTCATATCCGTCTTTTTTCTTGTTTTATCATTTTGATAATTCTAGACGCTGAAAACGGTCTCGTATGAATAAACATGTTATATTAAAGCATGATTGTTTTTCAAACATCTAATTTTTTATGTATACATACGTATTAATAAAAATTTTCTCTTTTGACGTTTTCATGAAAAATTTAATTCAAATGATAAATAATTTGATACTCAACAAACAATGTTTGCCTTGCATTAGAACATGTTAATATAAAATTCGTTACTTGAATGGCATTTTAAGACACTTATAAGTATAATATTTTCTGAGTGTATGATTCTTATATTATCAAATATATTTGTTCCGAGGAATAATGGCTACGGCAACATCAATGACGCAAACTTCAGTTATGTTTAGTTAGCAGCAGAAGTTAAAACCACAATATTTGTGTGGTCACTGTAGCGTCAGGTGAACTTTGATTTAATACTGACCAGCTAACACACGTCGCTGACCGTGTTTAGACGGAAAGGAAATGAGTAATGAGCCTATTGTCATAGCACTACGTCATTTAAACAGTTTTGTTGATATTGGTAAGTCATATAAAAAGGCTCTGTGCCCACGTTTTCTTTTCAATGAAAGGCTTTTCTGGCATCTATTTAATAAATTTGTTGTTATGTGTGTGGACCATACTTGTGAAATCGTATTCACAGCAACATTAACTTACAACGTATTCTAATAACAAGCATCTAGTACGAAGAACAAAAACATGATCATTAACATAAAGCAATTTAAAACGAATAGGACATGTAAGGTATTCTTGCTACAAAGATTAAGTATCGTTAGCTGAAACACTTAATATATTAAAATATAAAGGTAACATCTAAACGTACAACCTAACATCACCTGGTATTAATCAGCGACTCTCAGCTTTGCATTGTGTATCAATATCATTTCTTTTAATAGGTATAATCTATGCTGTAGAAAGAGGCTCATCTATAAATTTCTGTGTGGGACATATATTTGAAATACTAAAGACAACTGTTTAACAAGTATTGTGGGTATATCGCCTCATTGATTATAAAAACTATCATCAAATAAATTAAGTTCAATTTGTTTTCAAGGAGTACACATTTAAAATAAAAAACCTTTCCCATGTTCGCATCACTCTCCTGACAAATGATATAATTTGAACAGGGAAAATAAACAATTAGTAATGTTTTTGTACTTTCCAATATCTGTCACAGCATTCTCTAATCAGTGTGGTACTGCACACACGTAACTTCAGTAATGCTGCTTGATGAATTGATTTTTCGCTAAACTCGCTGAATAAGACCTTACGCCCCAGTGATATCTTCGCTAACGATGTACCCTAACTCTTTCATCTGAAAAAGAAGACATGACTTTTAACCGCAAATTACTGAAAACGCAAATATTCCGTGGATCATGTTCCGTAGCAAACGCATCTTAAGAGGTTTGGCAAACACATTCCTGAAAGCGATGAATTCTTTCTGCCACAGAAAATCGGTTGTTTAAACAAGAAAGGAGAAAATTTTATATTTAATTTACATTTAATTGATTTGAAATAAAAATGTGCACATCTGAAGAGTGTTGACGTCCTTTTAGATACCGCCAAATTAAACAACATATTGACTTTAAAGTCGGCCTGTTTATTCATGGTCTAAGGAGTCAGACCCAGTATGTTGGAGCATCAAGTACGATATCGTAAACTCCTCAGGCAGGTGGATTAGGACACATCACTAGACTTGTTTAAATATTAGATCTTTGTGCGAAGAAAAACGGAAATTCCATACTCAAATGGATTTATATTGAAGTTAAGTTCGTAACCCTTCTAAGGAGAAAATTTAGCTCAAACGAGAAAATGAACGAACAAAGCTGTTCTGGTGTCCCTGGAAATACCCGGCGAACGTTTAACGCCGTAGAATGTCCAGTTTGTACTGGTCCAATTGTCAAATGTGATTTCACCTTTGAGCCGAACCTATCCTTCAGGTTCATCAATATCCTTTCATGTGAGAAAATGTTGTCTCATTTATTGTTAAATCACCCTACGTTAATCCTGCTGTCTATCATCGTCATACCTTACTACTGGTTTTCCATCCTGTATATTTATCTGACATATATCTAATATAAAGCTTTAGGCTGGAGATTCTGGTAGGTTCCGTAACTTGTCCTGAATATTGCCATCTTCATAGCATTGACGTGAATGCATCTTTTTGTCAATCATCGACGATTAACATGTATATTTCTATCTGGGAACGTCAATTTATTTACTCAGGTCAGCCTTAATAAGATCTTTGATCTAAACGAGGGTTGTTTCCGTTATGACTTGCCAGGACTTTACAAAGCCTTGGCTTGTGGGACTTGCATGAAAAATATCAAAATTATAATTATTTCAGCAACGACTCGATCAATCGGTGTGGACCAGGCGTTATACTATCACTGTAACTGAGCTATCTGATCAGTACGTGACTCTCGAGTGTTATACTTACACTCTAACCGAATTAGCTTTTTTGTCTTTAAAGAATGTGATGCACCTTAATAAACTTAATAAACATGATGATTAAAATATTTTACTTTTCGCAGGGTTTTAATAATTTCCTGGAACCTTACATCTTGTGCTCTGTTAATTCGGCTCATGTTGGCTGTTAATGTGTTTCTTTGACAAGTTTTATTTTGGCTTGTTCACACTTCATCTTTTATCAGATTACATAATTGTTTTCGTTCTCTTTTTAAAGGGGAATGAGCAACGACATTCTACGGTTAAAGTTACCCCCGGAGCCTAACCTGGATCCTAACACGGTCTGTAAAACGTACCCAGCCCTGACTTCCCATCAGTACGAACATTGCTTCCAACACCCGGATGTTACAGCCTCAGCTATTCAGGGCATACAGGTGGCAATCCACGAATGTCAACATCAGCTAAAAGACCATCGGTGGAATTGCTCCACACTGGAAAAGAAAAATAAAAATCCTCATGCAAGCCCTATTCTTGGAAAAGGTAAATCTAACACTCAATTACAACCATTCTGTATTGTATAGATGTCATTCTGTATTGTATAGGTACCATTCTTTATTGTATAGGTGCCATTGTGTATTCTATAGGTGCTATTCTGCAACTCACTTAAAAATTACATCATCAGACTGAGTTTGTATTCCTTGCTGAATAGAACATTTAGAGAGGCAAGGCAAGTTACTTGCTATTATTTCTTTTCCTAACCCTTCACCTATTTCCTACTTTGTAAGCCAGTTTGACCTACTAGTAATTAAGACAAACTTCGTTGACGAATCACCTAGATACAATATAAGTCTCACCTATTCTCAACCATGGCATGTCTCTTGTCATGCTATATTGAATATTGTCTATAACGTAAGAAACGTTTCGTTGAAGGATGACGTATCACACACATATGCTGCACCTTTTAAATTTAGTAATAGATACAGTATGTCGAAAAAATTAATTTAAACTGCATCACACAGCTGTTTCGTCCTCCTATGACCATTAAGTGATGCTAGGGACCACAAGGTGGGAGGAAATGTTATGTTGTTTTTATTTCTTATTTTCATTAAGCATCGTTTTCCTAACACAAATATGAACTTTGATTTTTATGCATAAATGTAAATCTCTGGAAATGTCGCTCGCTAATTCATCAATATAATATTATATCATATGTTGCATGTTTGAGTTCCATATACAAACCACTCTTGGCCCAATATCTTAACCACTACTACGTAGTGATTTACATTCTTTGTTATATTGTTCAGAAATGTTATATTCTTACTGAACTTCCATTCATATTATTAATTATATATATTTAGGTATCTCTACCTTGTACGTAAAAAAAATCAACAAAACCGTAATCCGAACTCAAAATTGATTAAACTAGAGACAAAATAGGAACAAAGGAATGATTTACATGGGAACCCTCTTAATAGCACGATATAATAAGACCAGGTGTTTCAGAAGAGTAAGCGTCTTCTGCTTCATCGACGACATCGGCCATAAAAGTAGTCCGGCTAGCAACATGCCCTTCTGTTTGTAATTTTGCTTAATTTTATTTCATAAGACACATGTGAAGAAGAAAATGAAAATGAACCATTGAAATGATTGCAGAATGTAAAAGAGGCATCATTCTAGCATTTCTGTATCAGTATAAAGATCAGATAAAAGCTATAAACTTCGATATGATAGCATCACAACAGGTAGAAACTGTGTAAGCCTCCTGACTGTTTTGTGATATACAGCTGTTTTAACGTGAATGTCTATCGTGTTAAGCGACTATACTAAATAAACGGTCAATTGACACTACTGACAGCTTCATTTGGAAATTTATACCTAAAACTGGATTGTGTTAAACAGATTAGAAATCAACACCGAATACCATATAATTTCAAATGCTTTAATCGCAAAATGCCGACAGAAAAAATTCCGAAGGTATGACAAAATACTGTTATTTGGTAACAACACCTATCTCAGCTAGGAAGTAAGGGGCCAAAGGGGGTGTTAGTCTAGACTAGTGTAATTGTTCGAGAATGTGCATGCTCGGTTGGCTGACAGTTGTTTGAAATGCAGGTTTGCAAAAATAAATGGTAAATTGCGTATTTTAGACGCTTATGGTAAAGATAGGCTATGACAAACGTTCAAGAGGTTGAATTAAGATATATCAAAGTCCAGCTAAGGTACCTAGTAGGTACCACTTGACCATGTCCTAGAACATAAATAGATCTAGGTAATGGGAACACAGATGAATACTTTTATGTGTCTGTTTACAGTTGAAGCACAATTTGGATTTACGGTGAATACAGCTAAATAAAAGCAATAAAAACAGAATTTTATAGAAGTTTATTCCTTACTTAGGTGATACCTGTAGGTTTACCGGGCCCCTCACCTGTCCTCAGTGTCCCCTAGCGTCGGCGTGTGGATTTAGTGTCTATTGTGTTTAACAGAACTCTGAATGACGGCAACGTATCAACCACGTATTGCTAATCATTATACCAATGTTTATCAAAATATAAAAGCCTTAGCTGTCACACCTGTACAGCGGTATCCTTTGATCTTACTACTATACAGGTAATACAACATACAGCCAATTAATTGGTAAACCACAAGTATCTAGGAGGGATACAGAATTCTACATTGATCATTTAGTAAATAGAAATACCCTGTTGATATCTTCAATTGAGTCTGAAAAATAAACAGAGGGTCAAAGCAATTTAGCGCCCACATTTTACGAGAGGAAATCATAATGTATAAAAATCTCATTTGCCTAAATTGTCAATTATCTGAATACATTGTATTTGTATCCTTAACATCAGCTAGCTAACTGAATACATTATACAAAGGGCTTTTTATCGAGGGAAGGATGTGTACAGTCGTATAGTCAACATCAACATTACTTTGGGTAGGAATTTTACAACCTTATGAATGTCTGATTTTCAATATAAAAACGAAGACGGTCATTTCCTTTTATTTGAAAAAAATGACGTTTACTTCTGTTTTATTTTGCACTTTCTCCTTATACAGATATCATATTTTTCTCATAAACCCATCAAAGGGAAAGAAAATAGGATATGTTTTAATATATCCTGAACTAAAGCTAACACTGCGTTAGACTTCCGAGCTCGTTTAAAGTTAGCGCGAACGTGCTAAACATGTCGACGTTAGAGTACGAATCACTTGTGTATCTAATGGACCGCGATTAAATAACCAACACAGAATGTCCATTGACATTGAACAAATATTGGAGGCTCGATAAGAACACTCCAACAAGCTTGGATGTGAGTTATAGAATGAGAAAAATGTTTTTGATATTTTAACAAATTGTCATTGTGACCACTTCTATAAAC
Source organism: Mimachlamys varia (assembly GCA_947623455.1). Lineage (NCBI taxonomy): Eukaryota > Metazoa > Mollusca > Bivalvia > Pectinida > Pectinidae > Mimachlamys > Mimachlamys varia. The sequence continues at coordinate 28,575,594 of OX392543.1, forward strand.
ATTTGCATAGAAAAAAGAAAAGTAAGAATCGTTTGGGAATGTATTGCCTTGGCCCCGATAGGATAACCCCTACATTCCGAGCCCATTACACTGTCATTGGGTATTAATAAGTGGCATAAGGGCAAATACTCTGTCACTCAGATCAACATTTAACAGACAATAGGTTCATTAACTAAACTAAAATCCGTTTTCCGTCGTATCGAATTGATATTTGAAAGTGCTTAGAATAATGTGTATTGTACTTCCCTCAAATTCATGATCGTTAATACACAGACTGGAATGTCAATAGTTTACATATTTCGTTTGATAAAATCAAACAGTTTACATAAAGCTATCAGTCTGTGACGTCATCGTTCTCCGGGCCTTTACTGATGCTATAGTAAGTTAGTGGAGTGGAAGATTATCATTGTCTTTATATGCTATCACATGTTTATCGATAGTAATGTCCTTAATTCGATAGTAAACAAATATCAATGAAATGAGATTTAAGTAAATAGAAGGATTGTAAAAAAGACATACACCAGAATAACACCTTCATAATTGACAATAAGATACAGTCGAGACAAAAAATGAATTTGACTCACCATGCAGATATTTCGTCCTCTTACGACTCGTCAGTGATGCTTACCAAGGGCCTAAAAAGTAAAGCCTTGGAGGCGACCGGGGACACAAAACCGTCCGAAAGAAATCTCCCAATTCCACTAGGAGGTGTACTAGCCATATTGTTTAATCAATTCCAAAATTTTCACTGAAACCTGCCACAATTCGAATGTTTTAAAGCGATAGAAATAATTCATAAAACCAAAATGGTTGACTGAAAGTAAGTTGCGTGCATTCAATGTTGGAAATAGATAGATGTATCGAGCTGCAGGGATCGCAAACCCCTTTCAGACTGAACTGGATTTTTTCTGGTGCAGTAAAAATGTCTTATTCGATTTTTTTCAATGTAAAAATCGCTGATGTATATCACAGCTAACATCATGTAAAAACTATGAGAATTCTACTGTATTAAGCATTTCAAAACTAGCCTAAGGTCGACAAACGTTAAAAATTACCTGATCAACAATTTGTTCATGTTACAAAAATACCAGATTGTTCTTAAAGAAAAAGATGTTGAATATATACACAATCTTGATTTAAGTTGTGTATTTGTAGATAAAAAACGGCACACCACGTCACCATGACTAGAAGCAAAACCAAGAATCAATGGTGCTACATATGTGTTAAGTCGTTAGCTATGTTGGTATAGACGGACCTCAGACTAAAACACGCTGGCCATGTGGTCACTGTAGCCCTCTGATGTAAGCTAGTGTTTCCCAGCCTTAACCACGTCGCTACCTTATACGATGTTAATTGCTGTTAAATGCCTAATTCGATACCGTCTGGTGAACAAAAAGAAAACAGTGGAATCTGCTAGTCATTAATACGCTACTGTTTGGTTTGGGTGTACCAGTGAGGTAAATTCCGCATTTAGAAAGCTTTTATATGTTTGAACCCAATTAATAGTCTAAAATCGGTGGCAGATGGTATCAAATGTGTAAAAAAGACTACACTAAGGGATCAATATTAAAAAGCCAACACGCCTACACTACTTATTTAGCAGTAGGGGGAGCAGATTCGAAGGTGATGGTTTCGGCGAGATTTCCCACTAGTGGTAGGGGTTTCGCAGAGTACATGTTGTGGTGGTGAGTTCGGAGATAGCAATGGACATTGTATCCTTTACAAATGATCTTTTATTTATTTTGATGGTTCTGGGGAGATAAAGTTGTTCTGAATAATTGTTCATTTATTTGGCTTAATTTGTATAACTAACTCACATGTACTTTTAGACCGGTGCTTCGTCATATTACAGTCGGGAAAATAATCCATAATAATACTGAAGCGTCAGCAAAACTATTATATCAAAATCGATTAAACTAGGGGCAAAATATGAACCAAAACATGGAGCCCTTGCAAAAATACAAGATAATAAGATCATAATGACGAACATTACACTTGCCCATATTCTCCATCAATTTGTCAGTAGCCGACATATCTAACGAAAAATATTATATTGAAAACAAGCCCAAGAATAGCGAATAAATTGGACATGTAAACACCATAGGTTGGATAATCAGGGATGTTACTATTAAGAAAGGGATAGTTGACGATTGGAAAATCCAAGTCGTCACGTTTATCGTATACTATATTATTAAGCTATCCTTGTTGGTCATATTGTGAATCAAGATCGATATTAGCGGACTCCAAGTTCTGAAGGGTCTTTGGAAAACATTTTAATAGCATAAAATTACTTTAAATACAGTATGTATCTTTTGCGCTGACATTTTGCTTACCATGAGTTTTGTTCATTATCAAAGAAGTGAAATACATCTGCAAATTAACTCTCCCGGACATTTCTGGGACTACGTTATATGTTTGTAACCAATATCCAATGCTTCCTTAAACGAGCCAATCACGTGGAAGTGGGCGGGACTTTTGATGACCTCACACCTCCTAGTTGGTATTGAACTCAAGTCAACAACGAAGAAAATATATGGCGTCCACGGCTTTGACGAATACAGCTGAACTATTTCTTTTTATTCTATTAACGTTAAAAGACAAATGACCTTTGTATCCATCTGATAAAACAAACGAAGTGTACGATTTGGGAAGATAACAAGTATCTGTTTCAACTAGACCAGGTATCTTTGTAGCAAATACTTTGATACTAAGTCAATCCACTAAATCAAATCATAAACCTTGGATGACGAAGTTATACAAAAGGACATTTTTGCCAGTGTTTTACGTCTTACAACATGAAGTGACAATATGCCTACCTTCATCTCTAAGAGGAAGCCTCGACAAACCAACTTCTCGCTTCCCGTATACAATATCTATAACAGAAGCACATTTCCATATCAAGTGTAAGCTTTGATGATGTTATACATAACTATCAATTCCATTTTGGTTATTTGTCGTAGCACAGCTGTACCATCAAGCTCAAACATGTCAAAAGATTGTTCTTTATTTGGCTACTGAACGGATATCTTTCAACCTGTGCATTAGTGGTTTACACGTGTTATCACTAACAAATTGCTCGTCCTGTCTTAGTGAAATATATCCAGTATTTCAATTAATACCAGGAAATGTCATCGAATAAAAAAATAAAATACGTTTGTATAAATTATATAGCATTCATTTTTTATGGCAATATCATTTCGATAAAAAGTTCACGTTTAATGAGTACAATTGAATATACCAAAGCATAAGAAAACATGTTTATATAGCTTATACCAAATCATAAGAAAACATCTCTATATAGCTTTTGCGTATTTAAGTGACAAAGTCAAGTTATTTGGACTAAGGTTTATATACAGGTCTACAGGGTACATGTTAACATTGGTTTTCTTTTAATGTTTATTATAGTCAAAATGTAAAAAAAATAATCTGAACAGACGTGGAAAGAGATTAGATACAGTCTGTTGTCTATTATATAACATACATACGCCCTTCCCACCCCTCCCTTCATACCGTATACAGGTAATCGGTCTTTATGTCTGTATAACCACTTCAAATAAATACAGTTCCAAGGCCCCTTGATGAAATTGTTATGAATGAAAATTGTATTCAGTTTTAAAAACGGCATAAAAAAACAGATAAGTATTTTAAGGTAAAAACGTGATTGGTAACAATGAGACTATGTATAGAGAATACAAAAATAGAAAAAAAACCCACATAAAACCAGTCTAAATGGGACATAGAACGTGGAAACATGTCCTTTGATAAGCCTACCATAATTCCTGCTAATTTCTGATAAATTGGAGTGTCTTTGAGTCGGTCAAGATTTTGAAGAGTGGCTATGAGTTATGAGACTAAGATGATGAGTATCTATATGTACTAGTGGACTATCTATCTACCTCTGCCACGGACAATACACAGTCACAGATACCTGCCACTTGTAATTTTGATCTATGGCCCTCGGCGACCTCTACGAGATTCCAGCCGATACTGTCTAGGTAAAAGATGATTGAGGTTTTAATCGGGCACCACTGAACTCGAGCACCAATCAGAAGACGTCAAGTTACGGTGGTGTGAGCTGTGATCCAAAACCATTGATTTATCATAGCATGTATCTAGTGTTAAACTGTTCTGAGTATATCAATCATGTCCGCGGTATAATTTCATTAAAAAATACTCATTTGTCACCGAGTTATGGGAGTCATTGTTTAGACAGGTTTTTACCTATGGCATGACGTTCGATGGAAAAAATATTTTCAATTCCTGAATCTACACAGTGTAAAAATCTGCAAGGAAAAAACGTGCACATTGCGTCATTTGCACCTGCAAACATCAAAGGTCATGTGACACAATGGAACAGATGGTGGACACCTTGACCGTCTTTACGGTGTGCTCCCTGTATACTTAGCTCGTCAGCGGTACCCTGACAGAGATGTGTATTGAATTATATCAGTGAATACAGTTTATTAATGCTATCTTTTTATCATGTAAAGTAATTCCCATAAATTAACTTATAGGAAGTCATTATGTTTTATTAGACTATCGTATTGGTTAATAGAAGGCATCGCTATTTTGGGATCACAGTATGTAAAATAAATCATATTTGATACACTTAGATATTTCATGTACTTTACAAGTACACAAAATCCGACTTACTTTAACTTAGTGACAACAATTGTTATGAATATTCAATAGGAAATCCAAGCACGTAACTTTTCGGGGTTTTTTCCCACCAAAAGAATACGAAATGGTTTTAGCAATGGATTTGTTTGAATGTCCTTTAAATCCTGAAGAAATGGATTAATTATAACCCATTGCTTGTACGAAGCGACTTATTAATGTAGCCCCTTCTGAAATATTTGCCTGTGAGTGAAACTTAGAGAAAAGTATGCAGCAGTTTTTTGGTACCTTGAAGTTTTTATAACTCAACCATTTTCGACTAATTTCTGTCTGTGTGTGCCCTCAGTTCTTGTCAATTTGTGGGTTTTATGCATAATTATTTCTGGCTTATTTAAAGTCATCAATTCTAAAAAGTATAAAAAAAAAATTACTTTTGAATTATGATATAATGACGGTTACATCAAGCAAAAGGAGGGACGTGGTGGAGAGTAGTTAAGGTGTTTGTCATTCTGCACACCTCTTGGTCACAGGTTGGTGGCTAGACTGGCTTACGTCTCTAGAATAGTATAAAGATATTGAATTATTTAGAAAAAAATCTAATAATTTTGATCATTTGTGCGTCTGATTCCTAAGTTTAAAACTAAGGATGATAAGCTAGTAGTAAAATTCAGTAGAGAAATTCTCCATAAAAACTGGCTGGTGGCAAGTCTAGTTTTCGGCCTACTTGGAGCGGTTCCCAGGACTGACCGTAGGTCTGGCTTTCCTCCACCCCCCAAACCTGACACGTCCTAAAATGACCCTGGCTGTTAATAGGCCGAAACCCACAAACGAACCTAACCAATCACACAACAGTTGATCAATATTGTACTATCATGCATAATGTGAAATGGTTTACGAAAATGTTGCAGCATGTCGTCACAACGATAGACATAAGAATTAATGTTACTCCCCTTTGTCAATTACCAGGTTTCCGGGAGTCGGCATTTGCCTATGCTATATTGGCTGCGGGTGTGACCCACCAGGTGGCGAAGGCTTGCAGCATGGGGAAGCTGCAGTCGTGTGGCTGTGACATGAGTCGACACGGCAAGGTCAGGGACAAGTGGGAGTGGGGCGGGTGTAGTCACAACGTGGAGTTCGGAGAAAAATTCTCCGCCAAATTTCTTGATGTGAAGGAGAGAGCAAAAGACATTCACGCCAAAATAAACTTACACAACAACAGAGCAGGTCGTTTGGTGAGTATCAACCATCATTTACAATTTGTACCATCACCTATACATCATGCCATGAATGTATTTGTCATTTTGAAGCGGAATTTTTAGAAATAAAACATTATGTTGTTCATAAAAGATTAATATGTGTAAAACAACAAACTGACATTACATTTCTCCACGTGCAACGTTTTATCAAAATGCCTTTTAAAAAGATATGAGAGGCTGAACCACACAAGAGGTTTATTAGTCTATATATACGACATGCATCAGCTGCTGGGTCGTATAGATGGGTCTCCTTTGTAACAGTAATAGACGGCACCACAAATTACACCACAAGTACCAGATTAGTCATTAACGTTAGAAAGACATCAGTCGCGGATAACTTGTAACCAAGTGGAAACTACATAAGCATCTCAAGAGTTATTATTTTGATCAACTGTTGCTGGCGGGATGTTAGAAATATTCTGATCTCTGAGACTAAAAATACAACAACTGGAGAATCGTAAAGTTTGAAATCAAACCTCAATTTACATTTAACGACTACATAAGCTAAGGGCCACATTGTCTACGTGGGTAATACGTGAATTTCCATCAGACCTCAAGCTTGGCTGTTTCCAGAACGGTCGTTAGAGGAACATGCGGAATGTGTTTAAAGTTTCTCTTAGCTTCTTCATCAATGAAAACTCAAGAGGCTGGAGAAGCAGACTGTTGCAGAAAATTGAGCCAATTATACGGCCAATAAATCGCCTGTCTGGCACGCGCGGTATCTATAGTGATAGCACGGCCACGCGTCGGAAATCAACAACAAACATGGCGACCACAGACACGGCAACTCATGCTGTGAACGAAAGTGTTCTTTCAATCTTCTTCCTTTCTGATATTTCTGCTTTCTTCTTCATAAAGAGCCCGTTCGTTTTGTGGTATCATATAATCTACACGTGAAACCATAAACGAAAAGTTACATGAAAGATCTGTATTTAATCTTACTCTTCTCCATTGCTAAGTCCATGGCATTCGTCATGTATTATATATATATAGCTGCGTACCTTCCAGGTTTCAGACAATTATTTGGCGCTCGGGTATCAATATAAACCTTCTCACCCACGGACTCACTTTACGTTATGTAGGTTACACCACCAACGACGTCAGGGTAGGTAAACACAGCAGTAGGCAGGGTGTCGGTATGGGTACGTAAACACAGCAGTAGGCAGGGTGTCGGTATGGGTAGGTAAACACAGCAGTAGGCAGGGTGTCGGTATGGGTACGTAAACACAGCAGTAGGCAGGGTGTCGGTATGGGTAGGTAAACACAGCAGTAGGCAGGGTGTCGGTATGGGTACGTAAACACAGCAGTAGGCAGGGTGTCGGTATGGTTCTCACAAGTAAACCAGTACCTACAGTATATGAGCTGAAGCAATCCTACAACTGTAGGCAAACTGCTTAGATTAATATTTATCATTTCATATCTATCAACACTCATTTCACCGATCTGGAACTATGTATGTCAAATGAGGAAACTATTCTCGTTAAGTATATATACCCGAGCAGTAGCAATATATGTCAGATGAGGAAACTATATTCTGGTCATTCCCGAGTCACCAAAGCAACGATGAGGAAAGCGAACACATAGAGAAAGGAAGAAAACAAACAAGACAAATAAAGATCGATCAACGGATGTTGCACTAACTCAAAGATTTTATATTTTAAATTTTCATTTACGTATAATACTCAGTTTGACATTCCAAATACTATCAAATTGCTGATAGTCGAAATTGTGATATAAACATTGATAACTTGCCTCGACCTATCCGGATTATAAGTCACGGCATTGGTTCGGAGAGTGTAATGTGCCATTTTTTGTATTTAATTACCCTGATGATATTTTGGAACCTTTGAAATCCTTGTACACTGTATAAACGGTTCCGTAAGAAAACGAACCACGTAAACTGCGTAGGAAAATCTAAGTGTAACATGAGTCCAAATCACTTTACCTCAATCTCGTTTGTCGCTCTTTGATTTTGGTATTTTACGAGGGTCGCTTGTCCGAAGTATAGGTACGCCCTCAGTTGTTATTTGGCTTCAGATCCTCTCAAGGTTTTTACCTACAATTGCAGTCATTATCTGTTACACAATCCGTGGAACAGTGTAGACCTAATATATCCAACTTTGATCATTCAAAGATTATTCTAAACACCGCACAAAAAGTAAATAAAACGGGATTACCTGTGAAGGTCTGCATTTTAGGGTGAAATCACGAAAGTTAACTAACGCCGAAATAATAGGATAGTACTCGAAAGATTACTCTACAGCCAGGGTATATAGATTACACTACAGCCAGGGTATATAGATTACACTACAGCCAGTATATATAGATTACAATACAGCCAGTATATATAGATTACACTACAGCCAGTATATATAGATTACTCTACAGCCAGGGTATATAGATTACACTACAGCCAGTATATATAGATTACAATACAGCCAGGGTATATAGATTACACTACAGCCAGTATATATAGATTACAATACAGCCATGGTATATAGATTACACTACAGCCAGGGTATATAGATTACACTACAGCCAGTATATATAGATTACAATACAGCCATGGTATATAGATTACACTACAGCCAGTATATATAGATTACAATACAGCCAGTATATATAGATTACAATACAGCCATGGTATATAGATTACACTACAGCCAGGGTATATAGATTACACTACAGCCAGTATATATAGATTACAATACAGCCATGGTATATAGATTACACTACAGCCAGGGTATATAGATTACAATACAGCCATGGTATATAGATTACACTACAGCCAGGGTATGTAGATTACACTACAGCCAGTATATATAGATTACAATACAGCCATGGTATATAGATTACACTACAGCCAGTATATATAGATTACAATACAGCCAGTATATATATATTACAATACAGCCATGGTATATAGATTACACTACAGCCAGGGTATATAGATTACACTACAGCCAGTATATATAGATTACAATACAGCCATGGTATATAGATTACACTACAGCCAGGGTATATAGATTACACTACAGCCAGTATATATAGATTACACTACAGCCAGTATATATAGATTACAATACAGCCATGGTATATAGATTACACTACAGCCAGGGTATATAGATTACACTACAGCCAGTATATATAGATTACAATACAGCCAGGGTATATAGATTACACTACAGCCAGTATATATAGATTACAATACAGCCATGGTATAAAGATTACTCTACAGCCAGGGTATATAGATTACACTACAGCCAGTATATATAGATTACAATACAGCCAGTATATATAGATTACAATACAGCCATGGTATATAGATTACACTACAGCCAGGGTATATAGATTACACTACAACCAGGGTATATAGATTGCACTACAGCCAGGGTATATAGATTACACTACAGCCAGGGTATATAGATTACACTACAGCCAGGGTATATAGATTACACTACAGCCAGTATATATAGATTACACTACAGCCAGGGTATATAGATTACACTACAGCCAGTATATATAGATTACAATAAAGCCAGGGTATATAGATTACACTACAGCCAGGGTATATAGATTACACTACAGCCAGTATATATAGATTACCATACAGCCAGGGTATATAGATTACACTACAGCCAGTATATATAGATTACAATACAGCCATGGTATATATAGATTACAATACAGCCATGGTATATAGATTACACTATAGCCAGGGTATATAGATTACACTACAGCCAGGGTATATAGATTACACTACAGCCAGTATATATAGATTACAATACAGCCATGGTATATAGATTACACTATAGCCAGGGTATATAGATTACACTACAGCCAGGGTATATAGATTACACTACAACAAGGGTATATAGATTACACTACAGCCAGCGTATATAGATTACACTACAGCCAGTATATATAGATTACTCTACAGCCAGGGTTTATAGATTACACTACAGCCAGCGTATATAGATTACACTACAGCCAGGGTATATAGATTACACTACAGCCAGTATATATAGATTACAATACAGCCATGGAATATAGATTACACTACAGCCAGGGTATATAGATTACACTACAACAAGGGTATATAGATTACACTACAGCCCGGGAATATAGATTACACTACAGCCAGGGTATATAGATTACACTACAGCCAGGGTATATAGATTACACTACAACAAGGGTATATAGATTACTCTACAGCCAGGGTATATAGATTACACTACAGCCAGCGTATATAGATTACACTACAGCCAGGGTATATAGATTACACTACAGCCAGGGTATATAGATTACACTACAGCCAGGGTATATAGATTACACTACAGCCAGGGTATATAGATTACACTACAGCCAGGGTATATAGATTACACTACAGCCAGGGTATACATGTATAGATTACACTACAACAAGGGTATATAGATTACACTACAACAAGGGTATATAGATTACACTACAGCCAGCGTATATAGATTACACTACAGCCAGGGTACATAGATTACACTACAGCCAGGGTATATAGATTACACTACAACAAGGGTATATAGATTACACTACAGCCAGCGTATATAGATTACTCTTCAGCCAGGGTATATAGATTACACTACAGCCAGGGTATATAGATTACTCTACAGCCAGGGTATATAGATTACACTTCAGCCAGGGTATATAAATTACACTACAGCCAGCGTATATAGATTAAACTACAGCCAGGGTATATAGATTACACTACAGTCAGGGTATATAGATTACACTACAGTCAGGGTATATAGATTACACTACAGCCAGGGTATATAGATTACACTACAAAATATAGATGACACTACGGCCAGGGTATATAGATTACACTACAACCAGGGTATATAGATTACACTACAGCCAGGGTATATAGATTACACTACGGCCAGGGTATATAGATCACACTACAGCCAGGGTATAAAGATTACTCTACAGCCAGTGTATATAGCTTACTCTACAGCCAGGGTATATAGATTACACTACAGCCAGGGTATACATGTATAGATTACACTACGGCCAGGGTATATAGATTACACTACAACCAGGGTATATAGATTACTCTACAGCCAGGGTATATAGATTACACTACGGCCAGGGTATATAGATTACACTACGGCCAGGGTATATAGATTACACTACAGCCAGGGTATATAGATTACACTACAACAAGGGTATATAGATTACACTACAGCCAGGGTATATAGATTACACTTCAACCAGGGTATATAGATTACACTACAGCCAGGGTATATAGATTACACTACAAAATATTTAGATTACTCTACAGCGATAGTATACAATAGTTGTAATTGTCAACATGTTATTTTAGTATACCTTGCTAAAGTTTGACCATGAATGACCCAACAAGATGTCTGTGTCATGCCATACACTAGTGACACTCACTCAGTTGATGCTTGGACGCAATAATATGAAATAATGTTGGATTTGTTTGACAAACCAAAGATATATGTATATGTTCTATCTATAGTAGTTCTATCTGCAGCCTGTACAAGTGTACTCTGTATAAACTAGCCATATAAAGCTGATAGTAAAGTGGATATGCTATGAATTAACCATGTGTTACAAGCCTCAGTATTCCAGGGCTACTATCACGTAAGTGTTCTTCCCCCTTACACACCCATCTAGGCCCGTACCTGTCCTTTGATACTTGGTAATAGACACGGGACTTCAACGCCAGTTAATTCCGACCGTTATGCTGCTGTGCGATTCTATTTATGAAATCAAATAACCAAACTATCTAGTCAACTCATTATCCTACACAAGGTGGAGCCACTTCGTATTATACTCAAAATGGCACACTCCGTAGCCTACACAAGGTGGCACACACTTCGTATCCCCACAAGGTGGCGCACACTTCGTACTCTCCACAAGGTGGCGCCCACTTCGTACCCTCCACAAGGTGGCGCACACTTCGTATCCTACACAAGGTGGCGCACACTTCGTATCCTACACAAGGTGGCGCACACTTCGTATCCTCCACAGGTGGCGCACACTACGTATCCTCCACAAGGTGGCGCACACTTCGTATCCTCCACAAGGTGGCGCACACTTCGAATCGTCCACAAAGTGGCGAACACTTCGTATCCTCTACAAGGTGGCGCACACTTCGTATCCCCACAAGGTGGCGCACACTTCGAATCGTCCACAAGGTAGCGCACACTTCGTATCCTCCACAAGGTGGCGCACACTTCGTATCCCCACAAGGTTGCGCACACTTCGTATCCTCCTCAAGGTGGCGCACACTGAGTAATTTGATGATGGTATATATACCGGGGTGCTACGAACATAACAACCCATGTGGTTCTGAGGAGGGGCCAGTGGAAGTGCGGTGGTCATTGTGTCGTAATTTGATTGTGACCCTTTGTAACGACCAATAACGTAACTTTTGTGAACATGATATGGTGTGACTTAGGACGTCACTAGCTTGACCTTGTGAGCTTGCTGAACGAGTATCGTCTGCAGTTGACGTAATTAGCGTGGTCTTGAAGTTGACAAGACTATGAGTTTGTAGTTAACATAGCCATGCTGTGATGTTGCCGTACACGTTACTTTGTGACGTAGCTGTTGGATGACTTTGTTGGGTTTCCATTGTACGACCATTTACTAAGAAATAGGGACTTGTTGACAAAACATTGTTGATACCAAAGATATATATGACCTTGTTGTAATGCTGTCAACATGACCGGCCCTGCAAACCTGATGTTGGAATTATTTTGTGGCGTTATATGCTGACGTCATAAGATGGTTTTATGTTGAAGTAACCTTAAGCTTGTAAATGAACTATCCACGTGACCTTGTCGTTACGTAAAGACGTACTCACCCAGTAAAACTGATGACGTCTTATTATACTCCAATGTTTCAGTCTGTCATAAGAAACGTCCGCCGGAAGTGTAAATGCCATGGTATGTCGGGAAGTTGTGAGATTCAGACTTGTTGGAAATCTACGCCAGACTTCCGGGAAGTCGGGGTCCGACTGAAGAAAAAGTATGAGGCCGCGAGAAAGGTAAAGGTAAAGAAGATGATATTATTCTATCTTCTCCTCATTTCCTTTGGGGGAGGGGCGTTCGGAGCATGCCTTCGTAAAGTCGGGCTGTGTTACGGCAGCTATCAATCACAGACTACCATAGCACTAACTCTCTGTTTCAGGCCTACTACTGGTCAAGGGGAGGTAACTCTTGCTTGTAAGATCACTCAGATCACTCCAGGCATCTCCAGTTTATATAAAAAAAGTCTTCATCTCATATTAATTTGCCATCATTTCTAAAACATATCTTGTTTAAATATAATATAAGATCTATTTATTGTTTCATTTCATTTGTTTTATCTAATTACGTGCTTATTGAGCATAATATATATATATACTATGTAGACGACCATACATTTGATGCTGTTCCTATATTTTTCAGGTAAATATACTAAATGCGGCCGCTGCGAGATATCGTCGAATACGCCGAAACACCCGGAAGTCAGATCTTATATTCTACGAGAGGTCCCCCAATTATTGTGACGTCAATCCGCGTGTGGATTCAATTGGAACTTCCGGTCGACTGTGTAACAAAACCAGTACCGGGGTAAATAACTGTAAGACACTGTGCTGTGGGCGTGGCTATAATACGCTCCGTGTCAAACGCACGGAAAGATGCGACTGCAAATTCCACTGGTGCTGTTACGTTGTGTGTAAAACCTGTTCGTATAACGAATGGGTGACAGTTTGTAAGTGAAAAGCGTTTCATTTACAACATTTTATACCTAACGAGATTGTGTTTTGTTCATTTAAAATATTTTCATCAAACATGTTATGATGTTTTCACGGGATAAAACTGATGACGATATAAGATCGGCGTTCTGTCACCATAATAACTTGTAACGTCACGTGATATTGTGTAAAGTGCCATTACAAATTAAGAAGATTATGGTTTTCAATTTTCCCGATTTCAAAAAGAAAGTGACCATAATATATTTAACAATGTTAAGATTGTGTGAAAAATGTGACGCATTATGGACGTCAACGACACGACATGCGCAGAAGTGTTTTTGTGCAATTGATATGCAATACCAGAAAGGGACGTCTATATTTCGGCGAACATGTGTGTATAAAGGTGACTTAGGGTAGTCGTTATGTCCGACTTCTACATCGACCTGTTCACACAGGAAATATACAAAAACGACTTACGTCATAAACTTGTGACGTAATGGACGATGAAATCAATTGTGCAACATTTATATATATATTGAGTGCTAATATTTAACTACAGAGACACTGAATATGGCTGACAAATTGTGTTCGTCACGTACACTGAACATATAGTCATTAATTGTGCTGCACGTGATTTGTACTGCTGCATTCCAGGAAGTTGGTTTCAAACCGGAAGTTTATGTCAAAAACTAATTGCCGTCTGTAACGACGGTACAGTCATGGAAACATCATCACAAGATTGTACATTTTCTATGTTTATTTAATTAATATGATATTTTTCCAGGAATTGGATTGCGTGTTATAAATAGAATGTATGTTTTAATTGATCTACTGTTGTTGAATGTGTTATATGACATGTACATAAAAACACCTCTGAAATGTATTAATCACCTTCGTTACTATAGAAACATTGAATCCATCCATTTCGTTATATGTGTGCTTTATTTTTAAAACTCTTTTTTGTGTTAATGTCCTCGTGCCTTTTGGTTAAGTCACAGGTTTCAGTTCTGGTTTAAGTTTTATTTATAAATAAAACATGTAACACGGTCTAGGACTGTTATAGTGTTAGGTTTTCCGGCATCACCGAGTACAATCCAGACACCTCTCTCTTCTCCGCGTGGTCAATTTTCCAGCTTGTTCAGAGATGTAAACTTTACTGCATATATAATGGGGACTCAAATCAAGTATGGATACATCATATGAAACGGACCTACCGATGTAGACGTATGTTTTTGTTTATTTTGTTTTAAAATGTATCATTACACGACTTATAGATTATCAGCATTTTGATTGGTTAAAATGTCTGTTGTAGACCGTTTTATATAACTATATATAGTAAGTGTCAACTAAGGATTTCCGCATGTTGGTGTACATTTCATTATGTCAGCATAAATAACACAATGGAGGTTTCGTCGGAATTTTACCTTGGATTCAATATTATACGTACTGGCCCTTCGGCCAGCTGAGCTAACATAGTGATATACATAAGGGTATACCGTGGCGCAACGTCCGTAGTCCGTCCGGCAATTATTTTCTTTTCAATCACTACTAGTCATGAACCACAAAGCAGATTTTGACCAAATTTAAACAGAAGCCTTTTCGGGAAGGGGGTTCTTTTTTAATCAATGGTGGGTCTGGCTCCTGGGGCCTGAGGGCTTGGGCCTTATAGGGACAATGGATAAATTCTTTATAATCCTTCTTTTCAGAAGGAATGACAGGACACAATCTGGTTCAAATTCAAGTTCAAAGGGGAAATGGATTACTTTAAAAACCCTACAGTATAATGAATAGTGATTTGTTCATGTTGTGGATTTATTTTGAGATTTAACACTGTCAATTGTAATGTCTAAACCCCTCCCCATACCACATTAAATGTTACCGCTATTGAAATAGTCATGTCTAATGTTTTGAACATGATATAAACCCGTGCACCTTGGCAGGTTTTACACCTTCTCTAATACGTGTAATAATGATTGACGTAGGATGTACATTTCTGTGTAAATTTTGATAAATTGTTTGTATGACTATACGTGTTTGTCGTTATTGATAGCTGATGTTTGTCATCAATCACCAGACTGACACTGTACCACAGGGACATGTGAATTTGTTAATATTTGGACCTGAATCAATGTGTTTAGAATGAGTTTACACGGTCTGAGGGTTTAGATCGATCTCCGGTCAAATGCCACCCCTTATGATGTATTTATAGTTGTGCTGCAACCTATTATATGAACATTACCAGTAGAAGTGACTTTCATGGAAGTATGAGCGCAAATGTAGTTTACTTATGGTGCCATAGATCAACATTGTTTAATGAACAAGATTTGACATTGTCCTTTGATCCGATGGCCTTGATGATTGGTAACTTATTGTTGCATGGATTTATAATTAGAAACAGTTAGGTCAAATATTATTCAAAATAATCTTATAATGACCATTAAACCATGTACCACTGATCAGCTTTGGATGATACAAGTACACTGGAAGTGATGTCAAGATGTCGTCAATGCTTTAAATGTTATGAAAACATAAGAAGTCCAGAAGATGTCTACATTTATTAGCTCACCTGCCCGAAGGGCAAGTGAGCTTATGCCATGGTGCAGAGTCCTTCGTCTGGCGTTCGTAGTCCGGCGTCCGTCCGTCAACGTTTCCTACAAATCGGTATTAGTCCTGTCAACTATTCCTATAAAGCCCTAATAGTCCTGAACCACAGAGCAGAGTTTGGCCCGAAACATCCTTGGGTGAGGAGAATTCAAACCACATAGCAAAATTTGGCCAGAGCATCATTTGGTAAAGGAGATTCAATTTTGTATATATGTTCGATGTGAAGTATCTTTGGAGGAAGGAGAATTCATTTTGTAAACCTGTGTGCCTGACTCCCCTGGGGCCTGAAGGGTGGGGCCCAATAGGAAAATATAATAAATTCTTTCAACCTCTTCTTTTTCTTGAGGAATAACAGGATAATATCCAAATTTATTCTGAAGTGATCTGGAGGAAGGAGAATCTTTTTTGTATAAACCGTGTGTCCGACACCCCTTGGGCCTAAGGGGCGGGGGACAATAAGGATAATATAGTAAATTCTTTAAAATCCCTCGTTTTCTTGAGGAATAGCAGGATAATGTCCAAATTTGATCTGAAACATCCTTGGGTAAAGGGTCCAATATGGAAAATATAGCAAATTAAATTACTCAAAATCCTCGTCTTATTCTTGAGGAGAAACAGGATATTGTCCAAAAAGTCTAAAGTATCCTTGAATGAAGGGGGTTCAGTTTTGTATAATCAGTGGGCATTAGGTGCGGGGCCTAATAGGGAAATCATATAGTTACTCCTTTAAAAAGCATCCTTGTGTATGAATGACAGGATATTGTCCAAATTTGTTTTGAACCTTCCTTTGGTGAATGTGGCTTTATTTCGTATCGCATAGATTAAACCATCATCCACCACCCCACATCATTCCCCTTTCCCCCTCAGGTGGGGCCCAATAGGGGTAATTGATTTTATTAACGCTTCGGTATTCTCTAATTTGTTTTCACACCACTGTGCGGGTGCCTCTGCTGGTGGACAGTTTTGTCACCGAGGGTACCCAGCACCAAGTAGCTTTTTAAAAGCATGGATAGAGAAACTAATAACCAATACATACTGGCTTAGTCGGCGCCCAGTATAAAAAGGACTCCCTTAATGGTTTCAACGGGTACAAGATCCATTATTGGAAGACTACGTACCCCACGGACAGTCCTTAAAGACTTAAAACTCTAGTTATGTGCAAAGCTCGGATAGTACCCGAAGCTTTGAACGACTAAACTGTCAGTCATCCAATGTTGTATACGGTATTGAGTGTTCGCTTTGTGGTTTAATTTATGATGGTGAAACCAAAGGCCAGTTACGACAAAGAATGAATGGTCATCGTTCGGCTGTTAACCGGGACGAGTATAAATGTTTGTATCACGATTCAACCTCCCCGACCATTCTATTCTTTCCAGGGAAAGGCCGTATTCTGGAAATCACCCTGCAAATAATCCCACACTCAACACTCCGTACCGTAGACAGCATGAGGAAAACTGTTTAAGACTTCTTGGCACTGCTGGTGGGAAACTTGTCGAGTCCTGGATGCAGTCAAAGAAATGTAATGTCTTTGTTTACTCCTCAAAGGAGACGCCAGCGTTGCCATGGCCATCGACATTACAATAGTTCGACGGAATACAACGTGAAGTTTGAAGATCTGATGGATACTTTAAAAGGATCATTAGGTGTACACCACCTCAGGACAACGTTGTATTCACTTCCCGGGCTACATTACGAACTCTGCAAATGACTCAAACAAAACATGTTCCGGATGACCTGTGGAAACAAGCGTCGAGACTCCATAAGGTAATTAATGATGTGGCAGAAATTCGACTTTTTTAGCCAGTGCGAACGGACAGGCAAGAGGCACCATTGACTCGACATTTCATGAAAGTCGAAATTGCCAATAAGGTGATTGATGCCATTAACATCAGCAATACCTTGCACCAAAAGACTGTTCAAGCTAACATACCACCATATTTCTGATAAAAACGTACACCGATTATTTCCCACAGTTATTCTATACCTATTGCACCAAAGCTTTTCAATTATTAGCAAACATTGCAACAATTGAATATAGATGATCTTAGAATGACTCCTACTTCAGCATGTTCATGTTCGTCATCTCAATATTGCTATGGTCCAGCTGGACACATAGTAACTGGTAATCTGAATGATGACGTAACACACATTTGCTGCACCTCTTAAATTTAGTTATAGATACAGTATGTCGAAAAAATGAATAAAACTGCACCATACAGCTGTTTCGTCCTCCTAGGACTCTTCAGTGATGCTAGGGGCCAAAAGGTAGGAATCCAAAATTTCTAAACTAATGTAGAAGCAGTAGGGTCAGGTGCATAAAACCCCTTTATTTTATTAATTTAGAAGTAAAATTAAACTAGTTGTGTATAATTTCAAATCGTGTACTACGAAAATGTGTATATTAAGTACCGTGCCACTACTCAAATGAGATTAACTATATATTATCCCAAACATAAAACTTTCCTGAAAGGTCTTAAGTATCGAGAGAATCCATCCATCTGGGATAGGAATTCAGGATACTTATGGACCCGATGCAAGATTACGCCAGACAATGGACTAAACGTGAACATGCTGAATTGGATTCACTTTCCGAGTGGGTGAAGTCTATCAGGTCCTCTATCAAGAAAAGAATAAGCAAAACAAAAACTCAACACAAGTCGATATTTCTTGACCCCGATGTTCGAGCAACACTAAACAATCTACATGATAAGTATGTGGTTGTGTCTGCAGACAAAGCATCTAACACTTTGATCATTGTTTGCAAACGCTATTACAGTCATTGCTTGCAAAAAGAACTAGGCCTGCGTGATAACCTAGGTTACCCTACCTACACATTGACCGGTTTTTTGAAAGATGAAATACATTTACTGTGGACCAAGCCATTATCAAAAAGTCTTATTACCATTCTTAGTACCATAAAATCAGGGCTTCAGTCTTATTGTGACACTGTATACTCCAGTAGAGGAATTAATGGGTTGTGGATTTTGAAAATCTCAAAAGATCTTTTGATCAATCTTGAACACCCCCTCCTAAAAAATTCTTTTCGGTCAAAACATTTGATTTTTACACTACCATACCTCATACAAAATTGAAGGAACGTCTTCAATCTCTTGTTACGGGAGCTTTCTTTTCCAAGAAAGGCGGACGACAATACAAATATATGGTAGTGAGCAATCTTGGAGCATACTTTGTGAAAAATACGACAAAAACTAAGAGGAACATTACTGAAGAAGATATAATAAGGATGATTGAATTCCTGGGCGACAATATTTTTGTTGAGTTCGAAGGAAAGATTTTCCAGCAGACTGTTGGCATTCCCATGGGAACAAACTGTGCCCCACTCTTAGCTGACTTGTTTTTGTTTTCATACGAGGCTGCATTTGTGAAAGAGCTAATCAGAACAGGTAACAAAAACCTTGCCAAATCTTTTAATTTCACTTTCAGATATATCGACGATGTGTTGTCTATAAACAACAAGAAGTTTGCTGACCACGTCGATCGTATATACCCTTCTGAACTTGAAATAAAGGACACAATAGACTCTTCTACATCAACTGCTTACCTCGATCTCTACTTAAACTACATGGATAGCTTACTACTAAGCTATACGATCAACGTGATTATTTCAATTTTCCGATCGTAAACTTTCCATTTCTTGATAGTAACGTCCCTGCTTCTCCAACCTATGGTGTTTACATGTCGCAGTTGATTCGATATTCTAGGGCTTGCTCTAAATATTGGGATTTTCATGATCGATGTCGACTACTGACAAATAAACTTACAACACAAGGATTCGAGAGATGCATGTTGATCAGAACTATGGGCAAGTTTTATGGTCGTCATCTTTGTCTCATTGAGAAATATTCTGTATCTTTCAGTGATATGAAGATGGATGTTTTTTAGTATGCTCATTAGTGTGTTTACTCGGTTCTCATTTTGAGAACTTGATGTTTACTTCATTGGATGTGACAAAGATTTACATGTCGTCGATGAAGCAGAAGACGTTTACTCTTCCGGAACACCTGGTCTTATCATATTCTACTTTTACAAGGGTCTCCATGTAAATCTTTCCTTTGTTTATATGTTGCCCCTGGTTTAATCGATTTTGAGTTTGGATTATGATTTTGTTAACGCTTCGGTATTCTTTAATTTATTTAAGTAAATACCTTATACAACTGTAATCTTTTCTACTAAAAAAATGACAGGATAGAGTCAATTTTCTTCCATGATTGCTTCACAACAACTTTATGCATTTGAGCAATACATGCCCTCTTGTTTTATAAGGGGATGCATCGCAAGCTTAAATCTACGGCAAAACCCCTGGGGTTTCTCTTCATGGTGTTATTTAATAGTTAAATCCGTGAATGTTCCTTCCTGTGGAATCTTCCAGTGAATTACCGACATTTGTCACAATCAAGTGGTGTTTCTAAGGAAATAGAAACCTGTTGGGATTTTTGATAATTATCTAGTTAAGCAAGGGATATTAAAATAATAAGACGTTCTCCGGGTCATAGACAAAAAATAATACATTTGTAAAAAGTTAAAGAAATGTTGCTCAAACTTCGCCAGGATCTGCCATTCTATTGGGTGACGAGGATCTGCCATTCTATTGGGTGAGGACGATCTGCCTATCTATTTGGTGACGAGGATCTGCCATTCTATTGGGTGACGAGGATCTGTCATTTTATTGGGTGACGAGGATCTGCCATTCTATTGGGTGACGAGGAACTGCCATTCTATTGGGTGACGAGGAACTGCCATTCTATTGGGTGACGAGGATCTGCCATTCTATTGGGTGACGCGGATCTGCCATTATATTGGGTGGAGAGTATCAGCAATTCTTTTGGCTGATCAGAGCCATTTCGATTTTTGGATAGGCAACATCGATAAGAAAACATACTGGGAACCTCGTTAAGGACATTTGGTGAAGTTGTTTTTCATTGGATTTTTAAAGAGACATGACAAGTAGCAACGATTTGTGATTTGTTGAGGACCTCACAGAGAACATTTGGCTATTCTTGAGAGTAGGTCAAAAGTTTGTCTGTGACAGGATAAAATGTAGCGGCAAGACCGGGGTGCTTACCAAGAACCATCAGACCATCAGATCCAGACGAACACTCTATCAGCTCAGTAACCTGGTCGTCGATGATCGACTCTGTCCAGTTCCGCTACATCTTAACCAATCAGACGATGGTGCAGCCATATTGAATTTCCGGATATGTAAACATGTACAAAGTACAGAAGCAATAGTTTCTGCCATTCTTAAAGAATCAGCCAGAACTATCTCAACAGATCCGACACTAGGGTGGCCTGGCTAGATATCCAGATCGGTAACAACATTTGTAGCTAGTTTCGAGTCCAATTAGTCCGTCACTCTTCACAAGGAACATCTGTAGCTAGTGTGGAGTCCATTTGTCCGTCACTCTTTACACGGAACATCTGTAGCTAGTTTGGTGTCGAATTTGTTTATCAGTCTTGACAAGGAACATTGTAGCTAGTTTGGTGTTGAATTTGTTTATCAGTCTTGACACGGAACATTGTAACTAGTTTGGTGTCGAATTTGTTTATCAGTCTTGATACAGAACATTGTAGCTAGTTTGGAGTCCAATTTGTTCATTACTCTTAATAAGTGTTTGAAAGTGCATTCGCTAATCAGAGGTCGAAGGGAAGCAATCTTTGATTTATGGATCGGTACTAAAAGTATAAACACTTGTTTGGGCTTCCGTAAGTAATTTATAAGCAATTCAAGCCATTCTTGAAGAGATGAAAATGTATCCAATAATGTGATGGACATCTTGATTGCCAGATTAACACAAAAAGAAGAATTTGTTTTGGATCTCATAAAGGACACGTGTAGCAATAATCTATATTTCAGTAAATCACACGAGCTAACAAGAGGCCCATGGGCCTTAACGGTCACCTGATGGTTGACATGAAAGAGAAATATGGGAATGTTGAGATGAATATTTATAACAATACATTGCAACACAAGGCTTCATAGTAAACTTAACCCAGAGTCATGAAATTCACAATTTTGGTAAAGAACCTTAAAACCAATCCATCTATGAAGAGTATTTGATTCCAGCATATCTGGGAGAAGAGAAGAAGATTTTTGAAATTTTTTGTCAATTCGACCCTTTTTGGTCCCGCCCTCCAGCCCCTGGGGGTCAACTAGGGCCAACATGTACATACCATCAAAGTGTCATCCCATGCTGATAATTTGATACAAGTTAGAATGAATTCCAATACAAATCCAACAAATAATAGTCAAAAATGTGATTTCCCTATATACACTACAGTAAAGTTTACCCCCTCCCCAGGGGCAAACGTGAGACCCCAGGGTCATGAAATTCACAATTTTGGTAAAGCCCCTTAAGATCCTTCCATCTATGAAGAATATTTGATTCTACCATATCTAAGAGTAGAGAAGAAGATTTTTGAAATTTTTGTAAATTTTACCCTTTTTGGCCCGCCCCGCAGGCCCCTGGGGGTCAACTAGGGCCAACATGTACATACCATCAAAGTGTCATCCCATGCTGATAATTTGATACAAGTTAGAATGAATTCCAATACAAATCCAACAAATAATAGTCAAAAATGTGATTTCTCTATATACACTATAGTAAAGTTGACCCCCTCCCCTGGGACAAACGTGAGACCCCAGGGTCATGAAATTCACAATTTTGGTGAAGAACCGTAAGACCCTTCCATCTATGAAGAGTATTTGAATCTACCATATCTGAGAGTAGAGAAGAAGATTTTTGAAATTTTTGTCAATTTGACCCTTTTTTGGCCCCTCCCACCAGCCCCTGGGGGTCAACTAGGGCCAACATGTACATATCATCAAAGTGTCATCCCATGCTGATCATTTTATACAAGTAAGAATGAATTCCAATACAAATCCAACAAATAATAGTCAAAAATGTGATTTCCCTATATAAACTATAGTAAAGTTTACCCCTTTCCCAGGGGCAAACATGAGACCCCAGGGTCATAAAATTCACAATTTTGGTAAAGAACCTTAAGACCCTTCCATCTATGAAGAGTATTTGATTCTACCATATCTGAGAGTAGAGAAGAAGATTTTTGAAATTTTTGTCAATTTGACCCTTTTTGGCCCCGCCCACCAGCCCCTGGGGGTCAACTAGGGCCAACATGTACATACCATCAAAGTGTCATCCCATGCTGATAATTTTATACAAGTTAGAATGAATTCCAATACAAATCCAACAAATAATAGTCAAAAATGTGATTTCCCTATATACACTATAGTAAAGTTTACCCCCTCCCCAGGGGCAAACATGAGACCCCAGGGTCATGAAATTCACAATTTTGGTAAAGCACCTTAAGACCCTTCTATCTATGAAGAGTATTTGATTCTACCATATCTGAGAGTAGAGGAGAAGATTTTTGAAGTTTTAGTCAATTTTACCCTTTTTGGCCCCGCCCCGCATGCCCCTGCGGGGTGGGGACCATATAATTCACAATTTTAGTTGAACATTAGCCATAGAAGCTCCCTGCCAAATTTCATTGAATTTGGTTCAGTGGTTTTGAAGAAGAAGTCGAAAATGTAAAAAGTTTACGAACGCACGACGCACGACTACGGACAAAAGGCGATTAGAATAGGTCACTTGAGACTTCGTCTCAGGTGACCTAAAAAGACAGTGGATATTTTCTTTGTGAAAAAGGATACTGGTTGACATTTCATTTAAATAAGTGTATTTTTTATCAAGAAACAAGTCAGACATATGTAAGAAAAAACAAAGAAGAAATCGAGTTGACCTGTTTGACATTTTATTCTCATCACTACTGGACTATATAACATATCCTAGCTCCCTCTATCATCACGGAGACGTGTCAGTAAAGACGAAACCCTGTCAAATGGAAAAATGACGACTTCACACTTTTAATCTGACTTTTTCATTTTACAAGATGTTGTGTCCCAAGTCCGTTAAATAATTTCTTAGATTTGTCGAAACATTTATCGTAATGGAAAACACTTTTGACTTTTAATTGTACGGAATGAATGAACACCTTAGTAATATGAACCAAGGTTTGTACGAGTTAACAAGATTCAAACAGAACACATCTAAACCTGTATAAACTGAATAAGGACATTTGGAGTATATCTTATACTGTTCAAAGTTTATTGATAAATATTTGGTCCTTTCAAATCCATAATGACCATTTTTATGCATCACAATATGTGAGCAGAAGACAAAACAATTCCAATACTTCATTAAACAGTATACCATTAAACATCTTCCATGAAACATTTTCCATTAAACATTCTCCATTAAATACTATACCATTAAACATTCTTCCATTTATCACTCACCATTAAACAGAAATCTCTATTTTGGACTTATGTCAACATGCCCTGCCAAAAAAAAAATGCCTGGGATCCTATCTTTTAGGTGGATGCCTACTCAAAGCTAGTATCTGCAATTGGGAATATGAATATTCATAACATAAATGGCTTCAAAGAAATGGTCAGCATACATCTATATGCTGTGCATAACTTTAAATCACTTTCATGCATTTTGTTTTAAAGTTCCACACAAACTTTCATATAGCTACATTCTCTCTTGTTCTAAGATTGCACATCTCTCTCATTCTAAGATTGCCCATTCTATTTATAGCACTGCCACTATAAAATATCTAAACCTTGAACTAGACTTATGGATAAATACCACACTTCAGCTGGTGAGTACAGATACACTGAACTAGAGTCACGGATAATCTACAAATATTTATTACCAGCATCGACTGGTAAGTACATGTACACCATATAAAGAAAATCCCAGTACACCAAAACCAGATAATCCTGGTACACTACACATGGATCGCCAGACTAACTCCTGGAGAAACTTCACACTTTGACCTTAATCTCTAAGTATGCCACTAGTACTATTGATGGACTTTGATGGTAGCCTCAAAACCTTACGGATGCACCCTCACCCCTGCAGCCCAGAAATATGTCACAATACAATTTAAAGCCATTAGTTTTGGCTTAAAGAAAGCAACACAATCACTTAGCTAGTGCCTGTCCTTCAAATATTATAGAGGGACCTGCCAAATCATGAGCCTTACACAGACAAAATATCTTCTGACAGGTCAATTTGACCTCAAAACTTTCACATGAAATTGACCTCAATTTGGCCTGATTTCACATTAAGAAGTCTTCCAAGGCTGCAATTTATCTGAAAATGCTACATTTAAAAACAGACAAACCTGTAGCCCTGCATACATATGAACAGGACCCTGTCTGACCTGTCTTTGTGTATTATTGCCTTAACAATCATTTGTTTTATTGGGATAATACGGGGTTCAGATACATGTACCAAGGGTAGAGCCCTTTCATTGTGATGATAGATACAATGTATACAGGTACATATATACTAGGGCAACCTCTTCTACAAACAACATGATATCCCTATAAAGACCTCTATCTAATGTATAAGATCATAATTTACTTCAGTTTCTGGTGTCACTAGCTAATTACAATGATATTGATAGACATTTGTCACATATTATGAAAGGACTTGATAACGTATATATCTATGACATGTATTCATAGCAATGGTAGGTGTCTAGAACATAAACATATATATATCAATATAATGTGATGTTGGAATCATAAAATTAATGTTATCACTCAGATGAGCAGCACTTTATCAACAATCTCAAAACATAACAAAAACATGTTTAAGTAACAAAAAATGGTGCCCCTGACCAGGATATATACAAAGTATTGCATGTGGAATATACTCAGAATGTAAACCACCCTGAACTTAGTCCAGTACTATTAATGCTATTTTTCCTAGCACTTCCCTTGGGATGGATGTTGATATGAGTACAGGAAGGCAACCCAGAAGCCTAGCTCTAAACTCAAAAAAAGGCATTCAAACCAACTGAGCAAACTCCAGTTTGGTAGGCTTGAATTGTTTGTGCTTTACTTCCGATTAACAGCTAGGGTTATTTAAGGCCATGCCACATACTTATTTCAACAATAAATAACAATTCAGTACCAGAGATCAGTGTTCTTACTTTTGATTGTCTTAAAGAAAGTATTCAGAGACTTCTGTGTTTTCCAATAAGACATTTATTCTGTTAGATAACAAATAATTAAACCAAACAAGTATGATCAAGAACATCAGTTGAAATAAAATGTCTTATCCATACATAAACAAAAATCAATGTATTTGTATCAGATAGATAAGTAACAACATTATCATTAGATATGAGTCAGGATGACAAATATAAATAAAACAAAAAAGTTTAGACAGTATGATCTCCATGATCAATCATAAAACAACGAAGAATTTGTTTTCTTCTGATTTCAAACACAACTCTTTCATTAATCTAAAATTTAATTTTATATGTGTTTAACACCAATATAATCAAATATTGTCACTTAAGGACACCCTTCGTTTCATTGGTAGAGGAAGCTGGAGCACCAATACACTGACCTGCGGCCAATGTAGGCCTCAACATGTGACCGAGTGGTGGAGGGTTAGAGATGGTAGCTGGTCAAACACCTCAACCAATCTGTCGCCACGACCCTAATATTTTCTAAATTTACTGATATGAACCCTAGTTATGTCTGGCCAAGTACAACAAGAAGCTGTTACTGTAGACTCCATAGCTAGATACTAAAAACTGAGTTTATATAGTGGCTAACAACTTCTGTGATTCAACATCACAATTGGTTGGGAGGGGGGGGGGAGAACTTTCACTAAACATATATCATAGATGTTCATGTATAACTGATTCACGATATCTTATAAAGTAAGTCATCACCATCATAATTAATGGCAATTAACTTTCAACGCAAAATTTGTGGAAGTAAATAGTACACAAAAGAAACTTGGTTCACAGAAGTATTAACACAAAACCAATGATTCAGTCGGTTCTACTTGACACAACAACATCGTGTTGCATAGGGTGTTTTTTTCACTGTGCGAGAAGGAGAGGTGCAATAAGTCTATATCATACAGTTACTATACATCACCAGAACTTTACAATCCACAAAACCTGGAAATACTTTACTTCTTACACGTACAATTTTGGTCTTAATATTTGTTAAGGTATAAAAGTTTACACTATTTATAAACCTCTATCTCAACTTCCAAACTTTTATTTCATTCTAACAATAAACGCTAGAATGAAAATGATCCTAGTACAATATGGTAACACACACGTAACATATCATGTTTTATAGTACAAACGTTCACAAAGCATTATTCTATGACATTCCATTGAATTACAAATCAATAAATTAAATCGATTATAGTCCTAGTTTCTAACACTACAGTGACATTGATCACAGTCTCTAAGTCCGGTGTTTACTAGACGTTGTTCACGGTCTCTATGTCCAGTGTTTACGAGACGTTGTTCACGGTCTCTATGTCCAGTGTTTACGAGACGTTGTTCACGGTCTCTATGTCCGGTGTTTACGAGACGTTGATCACGATCTCTATGTCCGGTGTTTACATATCCAGCATAGCCTCCTCCTCTAGTAGACACAGGAACTTCAGAATACGATGAGAATCTTCAATCTGCAACAATAACGCAAAAACAATTGTACACAGGAAGAGTGAAATCAATATCAACTTTTACAAAAACAGAACTTAACCAATAAGTAAAGGGCTATTCCATGGTTGTGTTGGGAGATAGTAAAGGGCTATTCCATGGTTGTGTTGGGAGATAGTAAAGGGCTAGTCCATGGTTGTGTGGGGAGATAGTAAAGGGCTATTCCATGGTTGTGTGGGGAGATAGTAAAGGGCTAGTCCATGGTTGTGTGGGGAGATAGTAAAGGGCTATTCTATGATTGTGTGGGGAGATAGTAAAGGGCTATTCCATGGTTATGTGGGGAGATAGTAAAGGGCTATTCCATGATTGTGTGGGGAGATAGTAAAGGGCTATTCCATGGTTGTGTGGGGAGATAGTAAAGGGCTAGACCATGGTTGTGTGGGGAGATAGTAAAGGGCTAGTCCATGGTTGTGTGGGGAGATAGTAAAGGGCTATTCTATGATTGTGTGGGGAGATAGTAAAGGGCTAGTCCATGGTTGTGTGGGGAGATAGTAAAGGGCTAGTCCATGGTTGTGTGGGGAGATTGTAAAGGGCTAGTCCATGGTTGTGTGGGGAGATAGTAAAGGGCTAGTCCATGGTTGTGTGGGGAGATAGTAAAGGGCTAGTCCATGGTTGTGTGGGGAGATAGTAAAGGGCTATTCTATGATTGTGTGGCGAGATAGTAAAGGGCTAGTCCATGATTGTGTGGGGAGATAGTAAAGGGCTATTCCATGGTTGTGTGGGGAGATAGTAAAGGGCTATTCCATGATAGTGTGGGGAGATAGTAAAGGGCTATTCCATGGTTATGTGGGGAGTAGTAAAGGGCTATTCTATGATTGTGTGGGGAGATAGTAAAGGGCTATTCCATGGTTGTGTGGGGAGTAGTAAAGGGCTATTCTATGATTGTGTGGGGAGATAGTAAAGGGCTATTCCATGGTTATGTGGGGAGTAGTAAAGGGCTATTCTATGATTGTGTGGGGAGATAGTAAAGGGCTATTCCATGGTTGTGTGGAGAGATAGTAAAGGGCTATTCCATGGTTGTGTGGGGAGATAGTAAAGGGCTATTCCATGATAGTGTGGGGAGATAGTAAAGGGCTATTCTATGATTGTGTGGGGAGTAGTAAAGGGCTATTCCATGATTTTGTGGGGAGATAGTAAAGGGCTATTCCATGATTGTGTGGGGAGATAGTAAATGGCTATTCCATGGTTGTGTGGGGAGATAGTAAAGGGCTATTCCATGGTTGTGTGGGGAGGCACCTCTTTATCATTGGTGGTGGGTTAAAAACAGATCTGCCAGCCATTCCTGATATTAAATCACTTTTATTATTTGATGGGTTATGGAGTCTCTGAAGAAGTGCCTCTACATAGCCCCTTCCTTATGGGTAATTCTGGAACAGCACTAAGGAGAAATGATATATTTTATATTTTGCCTGGATTTGGGGGAGAGAAGGGAGGGGAGGGACTGAGAGGGGAAGGGGGAGAATGGAGGGGGGGAGGGATGGAGAGGGGAAGGGGGAGAAGGGAGGGGAGGGGGGAGAGGGAGGGGGAGAGAGGAGGGAAGAGAAGGGAGAAGGGGAGGGGGGTCAATGTTACCTGTCTTGCCATCTCCATGAGTACTAACAACTTCTTGATGCCAATCCATAATCTGGGGAAAAAAGGGTGAAACGGATTTCAGTACAAAGTATTGAGTTTTAAACAAAACCACTTTCATTCATTATAGTATATTCATAATATATAGTTATATAACTTTTTTAACAGTGAAAGATCAGAAAATACTAACTTGATAAAACTGCGTCTGATATATTGTGCACTATTTGTGCACCATTTTTTTTTTCATTATTCAACAATCAAATCATAAAGAGTACGAAAATTTTAAAACCTTCGTAGTATTTTGGAGATTAATTGGTATATAAGTTCATTAATGTGTGGTTTGTATTTTGGACACTTTTTAAATAGAAATTTATCCTGTGGCATAGGAATATGACACTCCGTCCTAATCAGTTGTGACAACGAAATCAGGGCTATGGGGTACATGTAAAAGGTTTTATGAATCTCAAAAATGAAATAAAAAGAAAATTCAATGATTCCTCATTAAATATTTCACCCTTTTGACAGATTTAAAAAAAAATGCATAGTACTTAACACATGTGAATTTTTTTTTTAAATCTGCCATACTCGGGAAATATATTTGATATTTAATGGGAAATCATTGAATAGGGTCTATTACGTGATAACATTATATAGTGACCTAGCTGAGTGACGGCAAAAAAAAAAACAAGATTAAATTCATTTCAATATTATCGAGTTCCTCAGAAGAAGGTTAAGGAAACTATTATGACATATTGACTTAGCCAACTGTCTGAGGTCTAAACGAGTACTGACTAAGCCAACTGTCAGAGGTCTAAACGAATACTGACTTAGCCTACAGTCTGAGGCTCTAAACGAGTACTGACTTAGCCAACTGTCTGAGGTCTAAATGAGTACTGACTTAGCTGACTGTCTGAGGTCTAAACGAGTACTGACTTAGCCAACTGTCTGAGGTCTAAATGAGTACTGACTTAGCCTACTGTCTGAGGCTCTAAACGAGTACTGACTTAGCCAACTGTCTGAGGTCTAAATGAGTACTGACTTAGCTGACTGTCTGAGGTCTAAACGAGTACTGACTTAGCCAACTGTCTGAGGTCTAAATGAGTACTGACTTAGCTGACTGTCTGAGGTCTAAACGAGTACTGACTTAGCCAACTGTCTGAGGTCTAAATGAGTACTGACTAAGCCAACTGTCTGAGGTCTAAATGAGTACTGACTTAGCCAACTGTCTGAGGTCTAAACGAGTACTGACTTAGCCTACTGTCTGAGGTCTAAACGATTACTGACTTAGCCTACTGTCTGAGGTTCCAAACGAGTACTGACTTAGCCATCTGTCTGAGGTCTAAATGAGTACTGACTAAGCCAACTGTCTGAGGTCTAAATGAGTACTGACTTAGCCAACTGTCTGAGGTCTAAACGAGTACTGACTTAGCCGACTGTCTGAGGCTCTAAATGAGTACTGACTTAGCCGACTGTCTGAGGCTCTAAACGAGTACTGACTGAGCCAACTGTCTGAGGCTCTAAACGAGTACTGATTTAGCCTACTGTCTGAGGTCTGAACTAGTACTGACTTAGCCGACTGTGTGAGGTCTAAACGAGTATTGACTTAGCCTACTGTCTGAGGTCTGAACTAGTACCGACTTAGCCGACTGTCTGAGGTCTAAACAAGTATTGACTTAACCGACCGTCTGAGGCTCTAACGAGTACTGACTTAGCCGACTGTCTGGGGTTCTAAACAAGTACTGACTTAGCCAACTCTCTGAGGTCTGAACGAGTACTGACTTGGCCGACTGTCTGATGTCTAAACGAGTACTGACTTAGCCAACTGTCTGAGGTCTGAACGAGTTCTGACTTGGCCGACTGTCTGAGGTCTAAACGAGTACTGACTTAGCCTAATGTCTGAGGTCTAAACGATTACTGACTTAGCCTACTGTCTGAGGCTCTAAACGAGTACTGACTTAGCCATCTGTCTGAGGTCTAAATGAGTACTGACTAAGGCAACTGTCTGAGGTCTAAATGAGTACTGACTTAGCCTACTGTCTGAGGTCTATACAAGTACTGACTTAGCCAACTGTCTGAGGCTCTAAACGAGTATTGACTTAGCCGACTGTCTGAGGTCTAAACGAGTACTGACTTAGCCAACTGTCTGAGGTCTAAACGAGTACTGACTTAGCCGACTGTCTGAGGCTCTAAACGAGTACTGATTTAGCCTACTGTCTGAGGTCTGAACTAGTACCGACTTAGCCGACTGTCTGAGGTCTAAACAAGTACTGACTAAACTGACCGTCTGAGGCTCTAACAAGTACTGTCTTAGCCGACTGTCTGAGGTCTGAACGAGTACTGACTTGGCCGACTGTCTGAGGCTCTAAACGAGTACTGACTTAGCCAACTGTCTGAGGTCTGAACGAGTACTGACTTGGCCGACTGTCTGAAGTCTAAACGAGTACTGACTTAGCCTACTGTCTGAGGTCAGAACGAGTACTGACTTAGCCGACTGTCAGAGGTCTGAACGAGTACAGACTTAGCCAACTGTCTGAGGTCTAAATGAGTACTGACTTAGCTAACTGTCTGAAGCTCTAAACGAGTACTGACTTAGCCAACTGTCTGAGGTCTAAATGAGTACTGACTTAGCCTACTGTTTGAGGTCTAAATGAGTACTGACTTAGCCAACTGCCTGAGGTCAGAACGAGTACTGACTTAGCCGAATGTCTGAGGTCTAAACGAGTACTGACTTAGCCTACTGTCTGAGGTCAGAACGAGTACTGACTTAGCCGACTGTCTGAGGTCTAAACAAGTACTGACTTAGCCAACTGTCTGAGGTCTAAATGAGTACTGACTTAGCCTACTGTTTGAGGTCTAAATGAGTACTGATTAGCCTACTGTTTGAGGTCTAAATGAGTACTGACTTAGCCAACTGTTTGAGGTCTAAATGAGTACTGACTTAGCCAACTGTTTGAGGTCTAAATGAGTACTGACTTAGCCAACTGTCTGAGGTTTAAATGAGTACTGACTTAGCCTACTGTTTGAGGTCAAAATGAGTACTGACTTAGCCAACTGTTTGAGGTCTAAATGAGTACTGACTTAGCCAACTGTTTGAGGTCTAAATAAGTAGTGACTTAGCCAACTGTTTGAGGTCTAAATGAGTACTGACTTATCCAACTGTCTGAGGTCTAAATGAGTACTGACTTAGCCTATTGTCTGAGGTCTGAACGAGTACTGACTTAGCCAACTGTCTGAGGTCTTAACGAGTACTGACTAAGCCAACTATCTGAGGTCTAAATGAGTACTGACTTAGCCTTCTGTCTGAGGTCTGAACGAGTACTGACTTAGCCAACTGTCAGAGGTCTGAACAAGTACTGACTTAGCCTACTGTCTGAGGTCAGAACGAGTACTGACTTAGCCGACTGTCTGAGGCTCTAAACAAGTACTGACTTAGCCGACTGTCTGAGGTCTGAACGAGTACTGACTTAGCCAACTGCCTGAGGCCTAAAAGAGTACTGATTTAGCCAACTGCCTGAGGCTCTGAACGAGTACTGACTTAGCCAACTGCCTGAGGTCTAAACGAGTACTGACTTAGCCAACTGCCTGAGGTCTATACAAGTACTGACTTAGCCGACTGTCTGGGGCTCCAAACGAGTACTGACTTAGCCAACTGCCTGAGGTCTATACAAGTACTGACTTAGCCGACTGTCTGAGGTCTATACAAGTACTGACTTAGCCGACTGTCTGAGGTCTAAACGAGTACTGACTTAGCCGACTGTCTGAGGTCTAAATGAGTACTGACTTAGCCGACTGTCTGAGGCTCTAAACGAGTACAGACTTAGCCTACTGTCTGAGGTCTAAACGAGTACTGACTTAGCCGACTGTCTGAGGCTCTAAACGAGTACTGACTTAGCCAACTGCCTGAGGTCTAAACGAGTACTGACTTAGCCGACTGTCTGAGGCTATAAACGAGTACTGACTTAGCCTACTGTCTGAGGCTCTAAACGAGTACTGACTTAGCCGACTGTCTGAGGCTCTAAATGAATACTGACTTAGCTGACTGTCTGAGGCTCTAAATGAATACTGACTTTTTGCCTGTGGTCTTTCTCTGTAAGGTCTGCATCTCCTCTTTGTTGAAGAGTTCCGTGTTGTCCAGCACACTCATGAGTTGGTCTGCGCCCGATATATTTGACACATGTACAATTGTAGAGAAGGTACTAGCCATCTCCATCTCCTTCAGTACATCCTTACGACTCGTTGTACCGATCACCAGCAACTTACGACCCTGAGGTACAAAAACATCAATCATCAGTAGGTCACTGCTAAATTAAAACTCTCTTAATACTTCAGATTAGGACCCAAATTGGATTACTTTTTGCAAACAATACATTTTAAATCAATGAATGTGTGAACAGATAAGCTTTAACAATGATGAAGTCTATCTATAAATATCCATGCAGCATTATTTGTCAACAGGTGGTTACTTTTCTAAGTTTAAGTAGCACATGCATATGTAATTCAAACCCAGAAGTCAGTGTTTTGGAAAATGAACCAAGTTTCAGTTACCCCCCCCCCCTTGTACATGTTTTCATAGACCACGGCAGAGTGGGGCTATGGACACCCCGGCAGTGTGGGGCTATAGAGACCCCAGCACGGGGCTATAGACACCCAGGCAGAGTGGGGCTATGGACACCCCGGTAGAATGGGGCTATAGAAACCCCAGCACGGGGCTATAGACACCCAGGCAGAGTGGGGCTATAGAGACCCAGGCAGAGTGGGGCTATAGACACCCCGGCAGAGTGGGGCTATAGACACTCAGGCAGTGTGGGGCTATGGACACCCAGGCAGTGTGGGGCTATGGACACCCCGGTAGAATGGAGCTATAGAAACCCCAGCACGGGGCTATAGACACCCAGGCAGAGTGGGGCTATAGAGACCCAGGCAGAGTGGGGCTATAGAGACCCTGGCAGAGTGGGGCTATAGACACTCAGGCAGAGTGGGGCTATAGAGACCCCAGCATGGGGCTATAGACACCCAAGCAGAGTGGGGCTATAGAGACCCGGCAGTGTGGGGCTATAGAAACCCAAGCACGGGGCTATAGACACCCAGGCAGTGTGGGGCTATAGAAACCCCAGCACGGGGCTATAGACACCCAGGCAGAGTGGGGCTATGGACACCCCAGCACGGGGCTATAGAGACCCCGGCAGAGTGGGGCTATAGAAACCCCAGCATGGGGCTATAGAGACCCAGGCAGAGTGGGGCTATAGAAACCCCAGCACGGGGCTATAGAGACCCCAGCAGAGTGGGGCTATAGAAACCCCAGCATGGGGCTAAAGAAACCCCGGCAGAGTGGGGCTATAGAAACCCTAGCACGGGGCAATAGACACCCAGGCAGAGTGGGGCTATAGAAACCCCAGCACGGGGCTATAGAGACCCCAGCAGAGTGGGGCTATAGAAACCCTAGCACGGGGCTATAGACACCCAGGCAGAGTGGGGCTATAGACACCCCGGCAGAGTGGGGCTATATTTTTTTTGACACCCCGGCACCCCAGTAGAGTGGGGCTATAGACATCCCGGAAGAGTGGGGCTATAGACACCCCGGCAGAGTGGGGCTATAGAGACCCGGGCAGAGTGGGGCTATTGAGACCCCGGCAGAGTGGGGCTATTGAGACCCCGGCAGAGTGGGGCTATTGAGACCCCGGGCAGAGTGGGGCTATAGACACCCCGGCAGAGTGGGGCTATTGAGACCCCGGGCAGAGTGGGGCTATAGAGACCCCAGCACCCCAGCAGAGTGGGGCTATAGACTCCCCGGCAGAGCGGGCCTATAGAGACCCCGGCAGAGTGGGGCTATAGAGACCCCGGCACCCCAGCAGAGTGGGGGTATAGAAAGAGGGTGACAAACACTGATATCACTGGTAGGCCTACACATATATTACTATCCAATCAGAAAGAGGGTGACAAACACTGATATCACTGGTAGGCCTACACATATATTACTATCCAATCAGAAAGAGGGTGACAAACACTGATATCACTGGTAGGCCTACACATATATTACAAGATCTAGAGACATAGTGTAGACCACAGTGTTCAGGAAATATATATTACAGAGTATCTCGACATAGTGAAGTTCATCACCCTATGACAGGACATGGTTTTCATTTAACTTACGAAGCACTATCCTAGGATACGGCATGGTTTTCAGAAAAACTTACGTGAGGTGGGGGAATCTTCAGTAACACCAGTAGAGCCTGCAATACTAGGTTGGAAAACCTGGGACCGATGGGTACATAATCTGTAACACAGAGCATTCAGTTCCATACAAGTCACCCAATGTTACACAGCTAGCTGGAGGACAGATTGGTCATTATATTGGTCATCCGACACAGGACCAGTACATCTTCTTATACATCATTTCATAAAATGTCTTTAGAAATTTCATCAGTACAACTATCAATATTGCTTTGACACAAGATGTTACTGTGATTATCTACAACAGGTCTATTCCTTTCCAGGTTTAACACAAGTAAACTGGCTTAACCAAGTAATAAGCCCACCACCACGAGTAGACCTGTTAGTTATAACCTAGGTTTATCAATGGTATAGTACAGCATTGTCGTAGCTATGTAAATACTGTAAACCTACCTATTTTGGGGGTATAATCTTATTTTAGCAGTGATCTTATTTTAGTGAGAAGTTTTTTGCACTGAAAGCATTTTGCTTGATAATGATTGCGATAATTACAGTTTCTGTATATTGCTTTCTACAGCAAGTATTGTGAGTGCGCTAATTACAGTTTCTGTATATTGCTTTCTACAGCAAGTATTGTGAGTGCACCAATTCATCATCACACTTATCAGTTTACATTCAGTTATGTACTACAGTTTGAGAGCATCAAAATAAGCATATATACTTAAAGTAGAAAATCCACTCAATTATTTCAAGTAATCTACATAACAGGATGGTTTATTTACATGCTACGGTACAGGACCTTTATGGAGCAGTAGAGTCATGCACAACTGGATGTTTGTTTATAACTAGATTGAAACCTTACCCAATAATCTCTCTATATCATCTACAATGACACAGCTCAGTGGAGATTTGTAAGCATCGTCAAATATCTGAAATATTTAAACAGATACATTATTCTTCCAATGGGAATAAATTCTACAGCATTTCAAATTTAAATCGTAAATAAAATCAGAGACAGAGAAATTCTTCCTGTATTATCATAACAAATCACATCTATCAAAGTCCATTTAAATCACTTTATCATTCAAATCCCTATTCAATAATTGATATTGAGAGATAGATAGTCGCAATGTAAGGCAGAAAAAGACTTAGTTTAATGATACACAAGACGGATGGCATTCAGGTGGAAATTGAATTGGTAATTATTTAACTTTTCATACTTGTCTTAAAGAATGTCCAGCAGTTCAGAAGGACCAACATACTTTTTCAAGAAAATTGAAAATCTTAATGTATCAATAATACCAACTTGAAGACAACTGAAATCAGTTCAGACAACAAGCTTCGTATTCCATCCTGATACATATTGTGGATCAAAACTTGTCTTTTTAATGGCCTGATCCAAACGTACCTTTTTAATAGCTTGACATTTTGCTGTTTCAGTAAAACCAATCATATTTTCAGGAGAACATATCTTGATGAATGGAAAGTCAGAAGATTTAGCAATAGTCGCTGCTAGACAGGTCTTTCCACTACCAGGAGGACCTGTGAATAGGAAGATCATCATATTTAGTGTGTACAATGAATCGATCATAATTTTATCAAGTCTTAAAGTGTTGGATGTGGTTGGAAATATTCATGCTTAACTTATGTACACAACATTTTGGATTCAAACCAAAAATAAAAAGACTTGGCAAGCCTGGACACAGCCAGAATATTTCATTGTGGTATGTACAGTATCAGTAATTATTATACCTGCTCTTATGTTTGTGCATGTGTCCCTTGGGCTAAAACAAACAGAGAATCAATGTCCGGTAGAACTTATTGCCTCTTATGTTGTTCAAACACACAATCCACAGGTTTTCTTTTCACAGCCTCCTTGTTGGTTTGTATTGTACAGCTACAAACAGGATATCTCGGTGGGATGTAGCCATGGATGAAAGAAGCAATATGATTGGCTACTATTTTAAGTATGAAAAACAAGATTCCGTGTCTGTTCTAGCCCACAGGGTACCAACGTAAGAGCTGTATCACATGGGTTTCTAACGATGATCAGTAACCTATGCTGTAGACCTAACTGGTCTGTAATGTAGACTAACCTATACTGGTCTGTAGTGTAGACTAACCTATGCTGGTCTGTAGTGTAGACTAACCTATACTGGTCTGTAGTGTAGACTAACCTATACTGGTCGGTAGTGTAGACTAACCTATACTGGTCGGTAGTGTAGACTAACCTATGCTTGTCTGTAGTGTAGACTAACCTATGCTGGTCTGTAGTGTAGACTAACCTATGCTGGTCTGTAATGTAGACTGACCTATTCTGGTCTGTAGTGTAGACTAACCTATGCTGGTCTGTAGTGTAGACTAACCTATGCTGGTCTGTAGTGTAGACTAACCTATGCTGGTCTGTAGTGTAGACTAACCTATGCTGGTCTGTAGTGTAGACCAACCTATGCTGGTCTGTAATGTAGACTAACCTATGCTGGTCTGTAATGTAGACTAACCTATGCTGGTCTGTAGTGTAGACTAACCTATGCTGGTCTGTAGTGTAGACTAACCTATGCTGGTCTGTAATGTAGACTAACCTATGCTGGTCTGTAGTGTAGACTAACCTATGCTGGTCTGTAGTGTAGACTAACCTATGCTGGACTGTAGTGTAGACTAACCTATGCTAGTCTGTAGTGTAGACTAACCTATGCTGGTCTGTAGTGTAGACTAACCTATGCTGGTCTGTAATGTAGACTAACCTATGCTGGTCTGTAGTGTAGACTAACCTATGCTGGTCTGTAGTGTAGACTAACCTATGCTGGACTGTAGTGTAGACTAACCTGTGCTGGTCTGTAGTGTAGACTAACCCATGCTGGTCTGTAGTGTAGACTAACCTATGCTAGTCTGTAGTGTAGACTAACCTATGCTGGTCTGTAGTGTAGACTAACCTGTGCTGGCCTGTAGTGTAGACTAACCTATGCTAGTCTGTAGTGTAGACTAACCTATGCTGGTCTGTAATGTAGGATAACCTATGCTGGTCTGTAGTGTAGACTAACCTATGCTGGTCTGTAGTGTAGACTAACCTATGCTGGTCTGTAGTGTAGACTTACCTATGCTGGACTGTAGTGTAGACTAACCTATGCTGGTCTGTAGTGTAGACTAACCTATGCTGGTCTGTAGTGTAGACTTACCTATACTGGACTGTAGTGTAGACTAACCTATGCTGGTCTGTAGTGTAGACTAACCTATGCTGGTCTGTAGTGTAGACTAACCTATGCTGGACTGTAGTGTAGACTAACCTGTGCTGGTCTGTAGTATAGACTAACCTATGCTGGTCTGTAGTGTAGACTAACCTATACTGGTCTGTAGTGTAGACTAACCTATACTGGTCTGTAGTGTAGACTAACCTATACTGGTCTGTAGTGTAGACTAACCTATGCTGGTCTGTAGTGTAGACTAACCTATGCTAATCTGTAGTGTAGACTAACCTATACTGGTCTGTAGTGTAGACTAACCTATGCTGGTCTGTAGTGTAGACTAACCTATGCTAATCTGTAGTGTAGACTAACCTATACTGGTCTGTAGTGTAGACTAACCTATGCTGGTCTGTAGTGTAGACTAACCTATGCTTGTCTGTAGTGTAGACTAACCTATGCTAGTCTGTAGTGTAGGACCTAGACTAACCTATGCTGGTCTGTAGTGTAGACTAACCTATGCTGGACTGTAGTGTAGACTAACCTATGCTGGTCTGTAGTGTAGACTAACCTATGCTGGTCTGTAGTGTAGACTAACCTATGCTGGTCTGTAGTGTAGACTAACCTGTGCTGGACTGTAGTGTAGACTAACCTATGCTGGTCTGTAGTATAGACTAACCTATGCTGGCCTGTAGTGTAGACTAACCTATACTGGTCTGTAGTGTAGACTAACCTATGCTGGTCTGTAGTGTAGACTAACCTGTGCTGGACTGTAGTGTAGACTAACCTGTGCTGGACTGTAGTGTAGACTAACCTATGCTGGTCTGTAGTGTAGACTAACCTAACTGGTCTGTAGTGTAGACTAACCTATGCTGGTCTGCTGGTCTGTAGTGTAGACTAACCTATACTGGTCTGTAGTGTAGACTAACCTATGCTGGTCTGTAGTGTAGACTAACCTATGCTGGTCTGTAGTGTAGACTAACCTATGCTGGTCTGTAGTGTAGACTAACCTATGCTGGTCTGTAGTGTAGACTAACCTGTGCTGGCCTGTAGTGTAGACTAACCTATACTGGTCTGTAGTGTAGACTAACCTATACTGGTCTGTAGTGTAGACTAACTTATGTTTGTCTGT
Source organism: Mimachlamys varia (assembly GCA_947623455.1). Taxonomy (NCBI): domain Eukaryota; kingdom Metazoa; phylum Mollusca; class Bivalvia; order Pectinida; family Pectinidae; genus Mimachlamys; species Mimachlamys varia. The sequence goes on from OX392543.1 coordinate 28,615,464, forward strand.
AGTGTAGACTAACCTATACTGGTCTGTAGTGTAGGACTAACCTATACTGGTCTGTAGTGTAGACTAACCTATGCTGGTCTGTAGTGTAGACTAACCTATGCTGGTCTGTAATGTAGACTAACCTATGCTGGTCTGTAGTGTAGACTAACCTATATTGGTCTGTAGTGTAGACTAACCTATGCTGGTCTGTAATGTAGACTAACCTATACTGGTCTGTAGTGTAGACTAACCTATACTGGTCTGTAGTGTAGGACTAACCTATGCTGGTCTGTAATGTAGACTAACCTATGCTGGTCTGTAGTGTAGACTAACCTATGCTGGTCTGTAGTGTAGACTAACCAATGCTGGTCTGTAATGTAGACTAACTTATGCTGGTCTGTAGTGTAGACTAACCTATGCTAATCTGTAGTGTAGACTAACCTATGCTGGTCTGTAGTGTAGGACCTAGACTAACCTATGCTGGTCTGTAGTGTAGGACCTAGACTAACCTATGCTGGACTGTAGTGTAGGACTAACCTATACTGGTCTGTAGTGTTGACTAACCTATGCTGGTCTGTAGTGTAGACTTACCTATGCTGGTCTGTAGTGTCCCGTACCAAACTGGCTAACTGCAAGTATACTTGAAGTATACTTCAAGTATAAATAAAGTGTACTTGGTATACTTTTAGGACTGGATATTTGACAAGTATTAGGGAAGTATACTTGAAGTATACTTGACAAATACATGAAGTATACTTGCTGAAACTTTGTCATTATTTCAACATTTACGCTAACACTTTCTATACTTGTCAGGACTTAGAAAATTTTCTGTGCCTGTATCAGCAAAATGTTTAAGTCCATGTTCGTAATTTTGTCAGATTTTTTTTAAAAAATCATATCTTCGCTATTTATTGGTTGATTTTTGTTATCTACGTCTCATATTTCACAAAATTTCTTGTAGAAAACCTATTCTTGTATATTTTTGATTTTTTTTTTTCAAATTTATTTTTAAACATCATTATTTATTTCAGATTAATTTCCTTAAATAACAATCATTTCAAAATGTACAAAATGCTTTAGAATCAATAAGATATATTATGACTCAAACAAAATTAAAAAAAAAATTCAAATTACAAGTCTATAATATATTTAATAATCTACAGATCCAAATTGTCAATGTGGATACTTATCCTATCTCTTAAAAAAGTACGGTCATAAAGTCTATAAATAAACAGTCGATTATAAATTAAAAATTATAAACAAAACGAAACCGAAAGTTGCTACATGTTGTGCACTTCCGCGATCAGCAAAACGTTCAATTCTCAAATTCACGAAACGACATATAACCTATGCGTGAACGTCGAAATGTTTCCCGATCATGGCTACCGTTCGTTCAAAATAGTTTGCGAAATTCAACATTATCTATGCCCTCGCTTGAGACAAAACCACGCGCCATTTTGGGTCCAATTTGTTTTCGTTACATCAGAGTCTTTTCGATGTTTGACAGCAACGACGCAAACTCTAGATCAGCGCCACCTACATTTGTACTTCCGGATTATGCGCGCTTAGTTTAACCGTCAACAGGACCAATTTAGTTTGAACGATTGAACCGTTTAAAGCCGATATGAGGTATCTGTCTGACGATACTTTCAGACGAGGTTTGCATGAACATTTGCAGGTCAGCCGAATTTATACCAGAACATGTTACATTTAATGACGGGCACATACAGCGAGCAAACATGTCTGGGTGTTTTGTTGAAAGAACGATATTGTTCACCTCGGAATCGTGCTTGGATATTAGGCCTAGATGGATTTTTTACTTCATCTATTTACTACAAGTTGTAAGCAAAGTTTGTGTTAGAGGAACGAGGAAGTATGCTGCCCTTGACAAGACAAGACTGTCACAAGTCGAGAGTTTTGTACCCGGTAGGAAGGGGACAAGATGGCAGCCAGAAAAGTTCGACAAAGGTAACGTTACACTTGATAATTTCGTTTTCGAAGCGAATATGCACGACTCTTTTTTTTCTTGCCCTTATCGAGGTGGTTTGTAATAATTGTCGTGAAACATGTTGTTATCGGGTGTGATAAATATTTCTGTCAAGTTTCAATTCAATGTGATTTGGTTCAGTAATTAATTATAATGCAGGGATTTGGGGCAGGATTTGGGGATTTTTACCCATATTTTTCCTGAAAATCTCATTGAAAATTCAAAATTGTACAACTTAATAATTTATATTGAAAAATCTCATAGATATTTTGCTGATCCAATAAAATCCCTCAAATTCTCCCGATAGGTTTTAAGAGTCAGAATTATCCCTGGTAAGACAGAGTGGTGTGCCAAAATTCTGTCATTTTTTTTATTTTGCTTTATATTCTTTGTATTTTCGCCTTTTTTCAATGAATTTTTCTAGTGAGTGTTAGCTTATTTTCAGAAGACACTGATACATTTGTATTTAACATGTTCTGACAGTTCATTCCAAATTTTCACTGTTGATTTTGACAATTTTTTCTAAGCATACTGGCCGACCAGTTCTCGCCAAGTACCAGTTGTTGCCAATGGCACTGTAATTTGTATATTTCTTAGTTAATTACCAATTTACACTGGAATTTATAACATGTCAATATATAATACGATACATGTCATTTTTTTATTTTGAAATATCTTTTTCTTGTTTTACAGAGTCGGGTTTGCCATGAACAAGTACCCTGGAGTAGCCGATCTTGACCATGATGAGTGGGTATTGATCCAGGCAGTGAACGGAAAATTTCGAAGACTCAAGAATGACATTGAATAACTCGATTCAATGAGTGAAGTTTTATATATATTTGTGAATGTTGAGTATCTGTGGTTGTAAATAGACATTACCTGTGGAAATATTGTATTGACAGCACTTGTTCGTGGATGTGTAATTATAATCAACAGGATAAGGAAAATTCACAACCAGACCAAAGTTGGAAACCGAGACCTTCTGAACTCAAGATAGACGCTGAACCGATAGAGTGATCTGGTCGCCAAATTCATTGATAATCTTAATCCTTTAAATATCTACTAGATGTAGGCAGTACCTGTGGATGTATTGTAATACGTACACGATGGATGTGAATTCAAAGACAGAGCCTACAGGTGTATGTGGATGTATAATATATAAAATCAATTGTCTTTGGACCTGGTATACTATAATTCAGATATACACTATTTAAATATGTTTAGTGAATATATCAATGAAATATCTTCCTTTTAATTTGATTCATATTAACTGTATAACATGTTTTGTGAATATAACGAAAATAATCATAATTATTTCAATTTGGTAGTTGATGTATATCTTTTGAATGATGCATAAATTTATAAATTCATTACTGATATAAAGCTACTATAGAGCTAGACTTCATGTTTTTCATTAATTCATTCTTTTTGCAAGTATACTTGGAGAATACTTTAAGTATACTTGATATATACTTGTAACTTTATACTTTCCAGCATGACTTCAGCTATATGGACATTGTACTTGAAGTATACTTGCAAGCATACTTGCAAGTATACTTCAAGTATACTTGCATGTATACTTGACAATAGACACCAAGTATACTTGAAGTATACTTCAAGTATACTTGAACTATACTTGCAAGTATTCTTCAAGTAGGCAGTACTCCAAGTATACTTCAAGTATACTTTTAGCCTAATACTTACACCTAATTTGCATACAAAATCAAAATACTTTAAGTATACTTGAAGTATAGTCCAAAACTTATACTTTAAGTATACTTTAAGGCTATACTTTAAGTATACTTTAAGTATTAATTAATTCCGTAAGGGGTAGACTAACCCATGCTGGTCTGTAGTGTAGACTAACCTATGCTGGTCTGTAGTGTAGACTAACCTATGCTGGTCTGTAGTGTAGACTAACCTATGCTGGTCTGTAGTGTAGACTAACCTATGCTGGTCTGTAGTGTAGACTAACCTATGCTGGCCTGTAGTGTAGACTAACCTATACTGGTCTGTAGTGTTGACTAACCTATGCTGGTCTGTAGTGTAGACTAACCTATGCTGGTCTGTAGTGTAGACTAACCTATGCTGGTCTGTAATGTAGACTAACCTATACTGGACTGTAGTGTAGACTAACCTATGCTGGTCTGTAGTGTAGACTAACCTATGCTGGTCTGTAGTGTAGACTAACCTATGCTGGTCTGTAGTGTAGACTAACCTATGCTGGTCTGTAGTGTAGGACTTACCTATGCTGGTCTGTAGTGTAGACTAACCCATGCTGGTCTGTAGTGTAGACTAACCTATGCTGGTCTGTAGTGTAAGACTTACCCTCCAGTAGAACGGTAACCAATGGTGTGGTTTGACTGGCCCTGGCCTGGGCGATAAGTAGTTCTCCGTCCTCTAGCACTCGACTAACTGGGTCACCCCACTTGATGATTCCGTTGGACATATACTTCTCAAACTCTTCTTTACTGCTACCAAACGCCTGAAGTCAATAGAAAATAGTCTTTAAAATTAAGAGTACCACAAAATGTTCCCATTACCTTGACATGCTCATGTTGGGCATTCACCGTACACCAGGACGTCAACCCACACACTCAAATACTTTAAAATTAAAATCATGTTACATTAATTCTATTTTATTTCTGTAGATAATTATCGCAACAAAGTCCTATGGCAGAACAAACCAGGGAGAGATGGGAAGCACTGTCACAGAAACTCCACTTCCCATACAAATCTTACAAGTAACTGACAATAAGGAATGGTAGACACACATGTATATGACTACAGGTGTGTCCCTTCCCCTCAATACTATAAGCTTCAGAATATCTCTCATACAAAATGTGGGAACACCTTAACCACTCCGCCACCGTGGCCCAGAGGTGGAGAGTGAGTGGTAGAATGTGGGAACACCTTAACCACTCCGCCACCGTGGCCCAGAGGTGGAGAGCGAGTGGTAGAATGTCGGAACACCTTAACCACTCCGCCACCGTGGCCCAGAGGTGGAGAGCGAGTGGTAGAATGTGGGAACACCTTAACCCCTCCGCCACCGTGGCCCAGAGGTGTAGAGCGAGTGGTAGAATGTCGGAACACCTTAACCACTCCGCCACCGTGGCCCAGAGGTGGAGAGCTAGTGGTAGAATGTGGGAACACCTTAACCACTCTGCCACCGTGGCCCAGAGGTGGAGAGCTAGTGGTAGAATGTGGGAACACCTTAACCACTCCGCCACCGTGGCCCAGAGGTGGAGAGCGAGTGGTAGAATGTGGGAACACCTTAACCACTGCACCACCGTGGCCCGTCACAAGGTAGTGAACATATGTACAGTTCAGTTTTTTTTATTTCCAACCTGATTACTTGTCTCAACTCAAGCGTGAAGCGATGTATGGAAAAGACATTTTGGTAACTCAATAATTCCAAAGTGTTCCAAGTGAAACTGCATCAAGAGTTCCGAATGATATATAATCATGGGTGTACAAAACAAATTTTACACAGGGCAAATATGTTTTGTGTTGATTTACCAGGGCCGAAAATTTGCAAGTATACAGTATTACAAAATGTATGAGTTGACCAAGAAGTGTTGGTTTGAATATCTTAACATTTAGATAACAAGTGATCTAAATTATTCGGGGTCAAGAGTCTTACAGGTATAAGATTCTTAGTGACTGAACAAGAACATCCGAGTACCCACCGGTTTGATGTCATGCTCAAGGGCATGGAGGAAGTCCATCTTTGTAACACACAGTTTGTCCATGGCTTCTGGGTCTACTTCAACCTTGGAGGTGGCCTGCAACAAATATCACCATAATCCATAATCTATTCAAAACTTAAAAGGTTAATACATTCATAAAACACCCTTGTAATAGCAACCTTATTCTTATGATTAACATGATACAAAATTATTCAAAAAAATTGAAGACTTTTGGGATGATCTTTCTTTTCAAAAGCAATGTGAATGTTGCCCTGACATTTGGGTCTGAACAAATACCTAGATTATAGGACAGGACAACATATTGCCCCTACATTGACAACTTCTGAGCCGTTCTCTACCTTGATGAGTCTGTTCATGGCTGTAGACTGTGCGGACCTGACCAGACCCTCTATCTCGGCTCCGCTGAAGTTTTTCGTGAGGACGGCCAGTTCAGGAATGTCGACATCAGGAGCTAGCTTGTTGTTCTCCCTCATCGTAGTTGTGTGTATCTGTAATATCTGTACACGACCCTTCTCAGCAGGTAGACCTGAAAGACAACACAGCCTGAGGGTAAAATTATAATCCGGTTATCTGCCTTCTCATCAGGTAGACTGGGGGTACATTCGCGCTACCGGTTGAACCAGCTGAACCAGTTGAACCTGAAGCAAAAATACCAGGCACAGATATGGACCGAGGCTGACCTCTGGAAAATCTGATACGTGTGGTTTGAGAGATCCAGACATACCTCGCTGAAACTAAATTGCTGAATATTGCTAGTTTGCGTTATTTATTTCTTAAACAATGTCAGTACACGTTAAGATGTAAAGATTCATTATATAATTTAGTGGACACGTGAAATAACGTCATTTTATTCTTGATATATTATTAATTCCTCCTCCGAAACTCTGGATTTTTAGCTCTGCCTATGGTTCGGTCCAAGTGTGTTCGTTTATCGTGGTTTATTTCTGTGCTTCCTGTGCCGGTTCAACCTGTAGCGCGAATGTACCCCGAAAGTACAACACAGTAAAATTATAACCTGCTGACAACACTGCTGACGAGTCTTGGCTCGACTGTATCTTACTGTCAATTATGAAGGTGCTATTCTCGTGTGAGTCTTAAGCTTTCATACAATCCTTTGACAGCTATGGAGCTTAAATCAAGTCTTTTTTCAGGTTAAGATGTTACTTTATTTAAAGGCCCAATATACGTAACTTTCGGCAAAACTTGAAGCAAAAATCAAGCCTAATAACTTATTATATTTATAAATTTAGTTAAGGTTAGCTGATATCAGCAATATTCAAGATGAATTATTACGCGGTTACCGGTACAGCAGTAGTTGAAACTCGGTATTTGTAAACAGGCGTCCATTTTGAACCGTCTTCTACCTTCGGTTTGTTGTTGAAGTGGGCCACACCTGAATTATTTTCAGTTTTTTGGATTTTTCTGTCAAGAGTTTCTTGTTAGTTACCGCTCAGGTTTACTTCGTTTTAGGCTTATTTTTGCATGTTATTAACTGGATTTTTTGTCAGAATTTTTCAGAATCACAAAAAGTTCCTGAAGTTACGTATATTGGGCCTTTAAGGATGGTATTTTAAATAATTTAATCATCAGGATGATAAGTATATATTAGAATTTCTGCCCAATCAGCAGTGTTCTTACCTATCTCCATCTGTACCTCAAGTCGGCCGGGTCGGAGTAACGCCTCGTCTATCATGTCCTTCCGGTTGGTCATACCTAGGGGTGAACAAAGTTGTACAATTTTAATTTGCACAACAATCAGCATATTCACATCCTAGTAGGGTTTTATTGAATTAACAAACATGACCATTTAAAATATAAAGACTGGTTCTGATGACGACACCTCTAACGTGTGGAAAGAATAACACATAATTATATGTCTCGCCTTTCGTGCTTTGTGAATGGCGTCAAAGTAAATATGGAATATAAAAGTATGGCAAAAATAAACAGACTAAAAGTAAACCGATGATACATAAATTCCCAAAATCCACCAAAAATCACAGAGTTTTCACCCCAATGAAACAGAACCCCAAACACAATTCCTCCAAATTTGAGTCAGCTGTTCAGTAAGATAGTACGAGTAATAATTCAATTGGATAACACTAACACTGTTAAAAGTGGACTTGAAGGTAAATGTTGACGGGGTCACAGCTGCAGCCAAAGCAATACCTTAGTCTCCCTTTTCTCGACTATTGTCGAAGGCAAGACAAAAACTACAAACCCAGATCAGTACCAGGCGACTGCCCTCACAGCCTTATGATTATTTTCCAACACTCCAATTGTGGGGATAGGGGTATGTCTGTCTGTTGTCTGACTTACCGATGACCAGTATGTTATTGAGTTGTTCTATGTCTGTCTGTTGTCTGACTTACCGATGACCAGGATGTTATTGAGTTGTTCTATGTCTGTCTGTTGTCTGACTTACCGATGACCAGGATGTTATTGAGTTGTTCTATGTCTGTCTGTTGTCTGACTTACCGATGACCAGGATGTTATTGAGTTGTTCTATGTCTGTCTGTTGTCTGACTTACCGATGACCAGGATGTTATTGAGTTGTTCTATGTCTGTCTGTTGTCTGACTTACCGATGACCAGGATGTTATTGAGTTGTTCTATGTCTGTCTGTTGTCTGACTTACCGATGACCAGGATGTTATTGAGTTGTTCTATGTCTGTCTGTTGTCTGACTTACCGATGACCAGGATGTTATTGAGTTGTTCTTTGTCTGTCTGTTGTCTGACTTACCGATGACCAGGATGTTATTGAGTTGTTCTATGTCTGTCTGTTGTCTGACTTACCGATGACCAGGATGTTATTGAGTTGTTCTATGTCTGTCTGTTGTCTGACTTACCGATGACCAGGATGTTATTGAGTTGTTCTACGTCTGTCTGTTGTCTGACTTACCGATGACCAGGATGTTATTGAGTTGTTCTACGTCTGTCTGTTGTCTGACTTACCGATGACCAGGATATTATTGAGTTGTTCCACCCCATCAATCTTGGCCAGTAGCTGGTTGACTACAGTGTCGTGGACGCCGGTGTTACCAGCCTGTAAGGAAAACCAAACTTCAGACAGTGCTCTTATTCATGGTTACAGTTTGGTATTGAACATACACTTGTTTCTGTATACAAAGTTAACAGGTACTATAAAAATTTGATTTTCAATTGTGGCTTCATTTAAGATGTTTTACCAACAACACTGAAGCACAAAGGTACAAGACCAAACATTGTGCCTTTACATTATTAAACGAAACTTACCAAATTACATTGGAAGAAACTTCAATATTTCTATCTCCAAAAAATTTTGACTTGGTTTCAATTTATTTTAACTCAATTCTAAATTTCATAGTACAATATTCCAACAGCTGAATTGAAACAGTTCAAATATGTCTTCCAGGGTGAATAAGCTACTTAATGCTGAAATATAACCAGCAATGTTGTACAAAAGTGTATTCTAAGATCCAGGACAATCAGGGAATTTATCACTGCCAAAGTATAGTTAATATAGACACAGCTCATGCAATCTAATTACTTTAAAAGATGAATATAAGGAAAAATAGATATGAAACCAATATTACAAAGAACACAAGGACAAACTTAACACTTAAAAAATCTCTATCAAAAGGTCAGATGGTAAACATTTTGGCTGGGTAAAGTATTGTTCATAGCAGATGTACATATGTCTAGACAGATATGGTCAAAATATAGAATGAAATTATAGAAATATAAAATTTTGAATATAAAAATATAAAATATAGAATGAAGCAAATTAAAAGCTAAGTATCTCATTTAACAATAACAATTTCAGTTGATGTATTTAAAAGTCAGCACTTCCTGATTGTATACATACCACAGATCCTCGTGATTTACAGATGGAGTCAATTTCATCAAAGATGATGATGTGTAATCCACTATGTAGTCCACACTGTGAAAACACAAAGCAGGAAACATCAGATTCAACCCACTTTTCCTACTCTTTCATGATAATATCGAACGTCTTTCATAAAAGTACTATTTTCAATAAGAAAGGTGAAATAATTCCAAAGATGTTCACTTTACAGGTAAGCAAATAACATCTATTGATCTAAATAGCATCAATACAAACACATTGTTTGACCTGTACAAAATGTCAAAGAGGGCTAGATACCTTTTCTTTCAAAATGAATTAGTTGGGCTTGTTACTATTTAGTAAGTGATGATAAAACCAAATTTCACACTTCCTGATCAAAAAGTTGTTCTGTAATTTGTGGAGCCCAAATTATCAAGCCATTATATCATTTTATTTGGACAACTTATTTTAGTGTTTTTCTATACAGCATGAAGGGAGATAACTCACCCGTTTCTCCTCTTCCTCTGCATCTTTGAACAAGTTCCTGATTTTGGCTTCAGACTCTCCCACATACTTATCCAGGATCTGAGGGCCATTGACAATTTTGGGTTCTCTGGCATTCAACATATTTCCTATTTGCCTATATCAGATAGAAAAACTATTGCGTCAAAACCATGAAACCATCATATGCTTCACATACAATGTACATACACAAATCTCAAAGAAAGTGTGTTCCATCATCAATTAAAGGGACATAACTCTCATAACTGCCATTGCAAAATCATAACTTCACATTATGATTACTGATGCTGAAAGTTTAAAAGAAACAAGAGCAACAACGATGAAATTTCAGCAATACTGCTGACATTGGAACTTGTGAACAGATTTCTAGTTCAATGCTTTAAAAACATGGCTATAAGGAGATTTTGTTTAGTCTTTAAGTAATGATGTGTGCACTCTATGTTACATTACAGGGACGCTAGTGTTGGGAAATCGGTTAAAAATTTCAATTGATCATCGGTTAGAATCAGTTCATCTGACCAATTTGATAATCGATTAAGTAAAAATATATAATATGTTACATATACTTCATGAATTTTGGACATTTTTAGGTATTTTGCTTTTACTGACACTGGATTTGACATAAATCATGTGGTGAATGGTCTACAATAATAGTGCATAATATTACTATACAATATAAAAAGATTTTAAGATTGTAAATTGTTATAAAATTTGTCTTTTAAGAGTAAATCTATTGTAAGTTTGGTAATTATGAACAAAATACTTTGTTCCATACATTTCCTACTAATCGATTATAAGAAATTATAATCAATGATCGCATCGGGAGAGGATCAATTTATTAATCAATTATATTCGATAATCGTCCCATCACTAAGGGACACTAAATGAATCCTGTGAGAATGGAGCTGTAGGGTACCCTGTAGAGGTACCCACCTTGCCATCAATGTTTTGCCGTTCCCTGGAGGACCAAACAATAGGATTCCTTTGACATGCTTCATTCCTGAAACAAAACAAATCTGTTTGTAACTTTTATCAGCATTAAATAATATTTCACAGTCAAAACATCTTTTTAAATATCTAACATTTTTTTTAGGTTGCCAAATTCTACTGTAATTTCTTAACAGACATATCAGAACATAATTACGTTCCTTTATTTCGAGAAATTTTTTTCTATTTTTTATTATTGTTCAAGTTCTTTTTTTAAATACGGGTATATAACATGTAAAGATCTATATATGAACATGATGTGCTCAAATCTATTTTCTTGTAAGCTAACTCACTTAAGCCAGGTCAAACGTTTAAAATGGTAACAGTGAAAACAGATTCTGGCATCATGTCCCTTCCAGGGGTGTAAAAATCCACTAGCCCGACGCCCTGGGCTACCAGATTTTCAGCTTGGGCTAGTGAATATTAGATGCTTACTAGCCCGGGGCTAGTGACCTTTTTATCATGTCAGGACTAACAAAATTGCTTCTGTTCTATTTTATCAACCTAAAGGTAACCAATTTACATTGTCAACCTGTTATTTCCTTGGTATTTTCACTACAAAATTTATTGAAACACAAAGTCATTCTCGCCGTAACTCAGCATGATGATGCAAGACATCGCTGTTCACATGTGCATTTTGTGTGATTGTAAGAACCATTCACAGCTGAGTTAAAATTAAAAGTCTATTGTATACTAACCACCAAAATGGCCCTTTAGGTTCCAAATCATTCTCTTTTATTTCATTTAAGCATGTAGGGTGCAGAAATAAAGTTCATCTCTGCAAAAGTCGGCAAGTCAGCCATGTTTGTTTATGATGCTTTATAATAGTGAAACCAGACTTTTAGCTGGCCAAGGACCTGACTCCTAACTTACCAAGTTGTTCTATGACTTTTAGCTGGCCAAGGACCTGACTCCTAACTTACCAAGTTGTTCTATGACTTTTAGCTGGCCAAGGACCTGACTCCTAACTTACCAAGTTGTTCTATGACTTTTAGCTGGCCAAGGACCTGACTTGTAACTTACCAAGTTGTTCTATGACTTCTGGAGGGAACACCCTTGATGCAAACGCTCGTCTGAAGATGGCAGAGAACTCATTGTCCAGACCGCCGATGCCCATCTTCTGGAAGTTCCAATCAGGGTTGATAATGGAGGTGTGAGCTTGTTTTCTGTGGGGTTGACATAACAGTGGAAAATGTTACAGATATTGTGTTTATATTCCACATAACAGTGGAAAATGTTACAGATATTGTGTTTATATACCACATAACAGGGGAAAATGTTACAGATATTGTGTTTATATTCCACATAACAGGGGAAAATGTTACAGATATTGTGTTTATATACCACATAACAGGGGAAAATGTTACAGATATTGTGTTTATATTCCACATAACAGGGGAAAATGTTACAGATATTGTGTTTATATTCCACATAACAGGGGAAAATGTTACAGAAATTGTGTTTATATTCCAATATATGATAAACTGAGGTTACAGTTTATAATTATAATAATTATCAATATCTGCTACTACTATGGCCCAGTAGTCACGAAAGTAGAACCTTATATAAAAAGTAGCTGATAAGCTTTCAAGTAAATGTTTGCTCTTGAGAAGATCTAGCATACATGATTATATAATAAATTGACATCATTTATGATATAAAAAGCTCGTTTCTTATTTACGTTTTTGCTTTGCCTGTCAGATGGAGGGTAGAATTCTCAGCCTTTTCGAACAGGACTATGGAATTGGGTGTGAGGACACCAAGGTTGGACTGTAGACAGAACACATCAGTGTTATATACAGACTGTAAGTATTGATGTTATAGAATTATATGGTTATACAACATGTATTTAAACACTAAATGACCAAAGGAAGGTGATCAACTGGTAAATAAGGACCATATAAAACTTATACATGTATTGAACTAGAAATTTTAGCACTTAATTTCACAAACCATGTCTGTTGGTTTTCTAAAAGATACTTGTGACAGACAGGACTACTAATCATAGGAAATAATCAAATACAGAAAATAATGCTTCAATGATACATATCAATTTAGGATGTTATTTCATTTCAAAATCAGTGGGGAAAGTAAAACTAGAATAATAAACTGAAAACCATGTTTCTTTTTTTTGTTTTTTGTTTTTATTAAAATGAATTTACAAAATCAGATTGCCTCAAATTATGATGGGGATGTCTCACTTTTTGATACAATCTTCCCCAATACAGTTTTTTCCGTGGTGTATTTATTTGTGAGTTCTATTTAACACCTAGAATGACTTGGTGTTAACATGTACATACATACATAATAGGTGTACAGGTAAACAGTTAGAGAACATTATATACTGTTGTGTAAAGTAAAAGTACACACATTTGTAAGTACATGTATAGTCAGTTGAGGGAAACTTAATCACTGCAAAAGAAACTTGGTTTACATCAAAAAGATTATTATTAACAGTAATAAATGCATATATGATTCTGGGACTAAAATGGAGGTTTCTTTATAAAACAAGTAACAATTCTACAGCGAACATTAAATTCATTTATACCTTTTTCAAAGTAGGAGCTCCATCTTTCATTTGGGTGAAATCACTGACTGAAAAGGAAATAGAAAATAATGGATATATAGATATAGATGTATATATAATTACACTGTATATTGATTTAATACATATAAGATAGAAGCATGTCAAAACAAGTATAATTTAAGTTACATATAAAAGTACACTTTTAATGAAATACAAACATTTAAATAATTGAATTTCAATCTATATTTACAAAAGTTTTGACAAGAAATACAAATAATTTAACACATTTAAACTTTAAATTTAAGGATACTTCAATTTTATGTGTATTTTTTTATAACAGAAGACCTACCTTCGACCTCCTTAATAACGACCCCTAACATCTTTCTTTCAGCAAAACTGAAAGCCAGAAACTGGTCAACAGTGAATGCCTGATTGGCGAACTGCATCAGGAATTCCTGTGCCATCTTGTCAGTATCGTAAGGGTCAGAATTAGCCCTGTAACAAACACAAAGGGTCAGAATTAGCACTGAAAGAGTAACAAAGGGTCAGAATTAGCCCTGGAACAGTATCAAAGGGTCAGAATTAGCACTGAAAGAGTAACAAAGGGTCAGAATTAACCCTGGAACAGTATCAAAGGGTCAGAATTAACCCTGGAACAGTAACAAAGGGTCAGAATTAACCCTGGAACAGTAACAAAGGGTCAAAATTAACCCTGGAACAGTAACAAAGGGTCAGAAAATAGCCCTGGAACAGTGACAAGTTAATCATGATTTTTAATATATTTTTTGCTATAATCAATAATCACTGAAATTTGAGTATCATTTTGCTTCCTAATTAATGATTGTAATTTTTAAATCTCGATACTATCAAACACCAACCTCGTTATACTGCCAAAATCGGCGTGGACAAAAGGTGGCATTATAACGGGGGTACACTGTAGTTATTTATAGGTTGTTACTGTTTTAATAAGTCTCTCTACAAAAGTATACACTCACATTCTCTGCTGTAGGAAGTCCACCTCCACGGTGATTGTCCCTATACTGTCTGTGCGTTGGCTGAACTTGACTGGTTTGAGCGTCAGCTCCTGATTCAGTGATATTAAAGCCCATTTCCTCTGTAGGGAAAGAATACAGAAAATGAAATATAACTGAAAATTTGGGTCCTGCCAAATGACACTGTCGGACAGGAAGTGAATTATCCTCCATTAAACAGCTAGCGACACTCAGACAGAACATTGGCTTCACTGACTCTGTTCATCGGGTCCTTTACTTTTTCCTGGCACATCTCAGATCTTTGTAAATTGTTCTAATAATCCAGTTTCGAAAAAAAATTGTGAGAACAAATTTGAACTGACAAATTCAAAACGGCTACCAACCGTCTTATTTATCTGATCAATCTCAAATCAAAACTACATACCTAGCTATATGTACAGGACTATCAACCACGATACCGGTGATAATATATTAAAAAATGTTTGTCAAGTTCTAGGTACATGTAGCTATAGCAATATTTGAAAGTCAAAATCTAGAAGTGTTTCTTCCAGCTATCTTATTCTGCCAACTAGTTGTACAATAAAACATGCAAAACCAATGAAGAGAAGCCAAGGCTTCATCAAAACAAAGACAAAGTTACCATGTAGGTGTAAATTACGAGGAAGCTGTACAACTAAAACCTTGTTTATCTCTTCACTGGCTCCAGATGTAAACGTCTATACTTTGGAAAAAATGACAGCGAATTCTGATTTCCAATCCAAAACAGCTACTGGATATATAGATAGCCAAATAGCACTCTGCTTCAATTTCTGATTACACTAAATAAGGCAGGTAGAATACCAAATCATTGACATTTTACACACAGACCCATCGTCTACTACCAGGAGAAAACTGGAACACTACTCCACACTTTGACACTACTAGGGATTCATGTTCAAAGGTAAATCGTGCAAACCCAGTTTTTTTTTTCTCCAAAAATAATGACCCATGGGAACCATAACATGTGAAAAGATCTTTAATATCTACTTATAGATTACACCTTTATAAATGTGCCATCCACCACAGAACAATACAAGGGGTTTTCCAAAAATAATGTCACTAGCATCGGTGCTCATATAGCGGAAGCGCTTTTGTTCATTTTAATTTGCTCTGCCCTTCAAAATACTCTCCGCCAGCCAGAACACACCTTTTAAGCCAGTCAATCCATTTTTGGAAGCATTTTTCATACTCTTCAATGGGTACACCCATCAGACACTGATAAACAGCAGATCCAAGGGCATTTCTCGAATTGTATCTCCTTCCAGATAAATGATATTTAAGTTTTGGAAAGAGAAAATAGTCGCAGGGGGCCAAGTCTGGCGAATACGGAGGGTGCGGAAGGACGGTAACCTTCTCTGACTCCAAAAAGTCAGTCACAATACGTGCCTTGTGAGCGGGTGCATTATCATGCAAAAGTCGGACATACTTAAGTCCTGTTTTGGTGCGGCGACTTTTGTAGTAGTTCTTCAACTTTCTCAGAACAACGTTTTTATAGAACTTGCCTGTGACCGTTTTGCCTTTTGGCACCGGGATTTGAATAGCTGGACCCTTATTAGTGAAAAAAATAGCATACGAAACCTTCTTTACCGTTTGTATTCGTTTGGCAATACTTGGGCGTCTGGCATTTTTAGTGGCCCATATTCGGTTGGCAACCTTCCGCTTTGGTGCAAAATAATACACCAAGGTCTCATCACCAGTGACTATATTATCAAAAGCCTTTTTACTATATTTTGGGTACATTTTGAGAATTTTTTTCGCCATTGTTACACGCGTCTTCTTTTGCTCATCTGTTAACGAATGGGGTATCCATCTTGCATTTGTCTTTCTAACTTTTAGGTGTTTCTTCAAAATTGCATGAACTCTTGCAAACGACAAGTTTGTCATTCGAGCCAATTGTCTTACGGTGAATCGAGCATCAGTTTGGAGGATATTTCGGATTTTTTCTATGCTACCTTTGGTCGTAGTTGTTGCAGGACGACCTGGGTGAGCAGCATCTTTCAGTTGCTACTGTCCAGGACTAAATTGACCTACCCACCTACAAACAGTCCTGTGAGACATTTGGCCCTCCCCATAAATGTCACACACCTCGCGGTGAATATCTACAGCCTTTATGCCGAGTAATGACCTACCTTTTATATAGGCCCTAATTTCAAGAACATTTTCAGCTCGTTTTCCTGTCATTTTGTGTCTAGTCTAACGAATAGGCTATGAAACGATGTACACTGTACCGAGGCCAGTGAACGTGTGGACGAGATATTTACCTGTGTCACGAGCCAGTGATCACTCAATCGACATGAGGTGGTTTTGTACATAAATTGCACAATTTCCGCGAAATAAAGCACAGATGACATTATTTATGGATCAACCCTCCTATATAGTGTTCCTATGCAGAAATAAGAAAATTTTGGATGTATATATACATGACATATATAGTTAGTATGCAGAAAAGAAAACCTCCTCAAGCGACAACTAAATACTTGTTTGTGAGCCTGTCTTAAGAATGACCACTGTGGTATAGCAATGTTAACAAGCTAATCCGTAGAATTAATAATATCCCCAGCCCCTCCCCCCCTTTCGTAATGGGGTATTCATATTGTAGGTAAAATCTTTTGAGGTGAGGTTGAAACATGTTATGTTCATGCTGTTGACACAAGATGTATTGCTTGGAAATTGAACAAAAGCTAAAGGCTTGGGGCTTACAAACATAAATTAGAAATATTTGTTGCCATAATTGCACAGTAAATGTTAATCAAGGGACCGTAACTCTACCAAATGTGGTGATTGAACAAGGCCGAGCCCTTTACTTGTTACCAAGCCAGATAATATTTGTTGCCATTATTGCACAGAAATGAAGCATGACGAACAGACTGAAGAACCCAAATTAATATCCCCTGTTTCAGTAAAAGGGGGGGACAAAAAGAATGCCAAATGTTTAATTGGTTTGTACATGTATGTGGAGGCTTCCAAACTGAACGATGTTATTTGTTAATTTGCTTCCAAATGGAGGTATTTCAAATCCCCGATGAAGTCAGAAATGACCTATGACACCTCCAGTCCTTTAAGCTGCAAACTCCTAGCAGAAACAGTGTTTTCTGATCAACCTCACATTAAATATGCCCGACCTTGTATGCAGTGTGACCCCTTATAATTACCTGTGGTAGATTGAAGCCCATCTGGCCTGACGGCATGCGTGGATAAGTCTTAATGGTAAACACAAACGACTTGCTCGGTGACGTGTAGATTTCAACATGGCTGTCCAAAAGTCAAAATTACATTTTAATCATCAAAACATAGTGTTCAATTTGCCCATTTATATATCTGATTATAGCTAATGATCATTTCATTGAGGCTTCCGTGTAATTGTGAATTCTTTGTATGTATGAAAAATTTATGCAAATATATTGTCATGGCACTGTACCAATCTTAGTCACTTCAGTGATCGATTCACAACTATTTATCAATGCTACTTCAAAAACTTTGAATCACTTGACATCCAATAGTTCACATCATGTATCTATCTTTGTTTACGTACATTTTAGTAGTATATAATGTATTTCATACACAGAAACAGGCAATATTAACCACAGGCAGCTGGGTGAGCCTGTGTCTTTATGAAGTTGGATAATATAGCATTACCGGTATTTGTATTGTAAATGGAAACACATTCCTCAGTTATTGTCATTTAGGAAAAATAAGGCTTTTTTAAGCCAGGACAAACAGCCTGCATTCCACGGTAAAACTGAGCAACAATATAGTGACTGATTAATAATGATATTGAACATACTGTAACTACTGTAATTATTGTAAATACGTTGTATAGTGTACTGTATGACTGTAGTGCCTGTAGTTACATATATTATACATAAACATACACATAATTTGCTGAACATACCTGGCCGTTTTCTCGTCGAAGTCCTTGTCGCTGACGATGACTCTATTGGTAAAGGACAGCTCATCCGTCGGACACTTCACGGCCTTCATGGTGGCCTGTAAGTAAAAAGAAATGAACTCATATAGCACAATGTTTTGGAGATTAATTAAAGAATAGCTTCACGACTTATTCTTTGAAGACCAAGCTTATAATTTGCATGTAGACATTTGTAGATCGTCCCCTACTATTACGCTGTAGACTCAGCAGTTTTCTGTTCATGACTCAGCAATTATTGAACTGTGATTTATTATAATGTAGTACTAGTTTTGACTGTGAAGTCTAAACATATATATGTACATGTATGTGTAATGTAATTTATCTGAATGTAATAAAACCTGATGCAGTAAATACAACTACAGTTTGTGTATCTTGAGGCAGGTGGAAAGAAATATACTTCACCTACATATGATGTCTTCCCCAATTTTTTCAGACATTTAACAGGAAACAAACCTATTTTCCGTTTGGTCTTTTCATACAACCTAAAAGAGCTAATTATGAGATCTGCTGTGTTTACCAGATGTGAAGTTTGGTTGTTCGTTTCTATAGAACACTTTATAGCTGCTGTGACTTTATTCCCACAGGAACATCTCACCATGGTATAGCGCGTATATATGCGTAGTGCTCTTTATTTTACTTTCATTTTGTAACCAAACATGAAATATTCATTTTGATGCACAGCTAACAATCAATACTTTGACCAAGGGCTGCAATGGAAAGTACACGATTTAGACAATTACTTTGATCAAACTGACAAGTCAGACAAGTTAAAATGCTGATACCACAAGGAGTCAAACCCTTTAATTCAGTCAGGTTACAAGTCAAACCCATTAGGTAATACAGCCAGGTTACGAGTCAAACCCATCAATACAGCCAGGTTACAAGTCAAACCCATCAATACAGCCAGACTACAAGTCAAACCCATCAATACAGCCAGACTACAAGTCAAACCCATTAATACAGCCAGGTTACAAGTCAAACCAAGTTATACAGTCAGGTTACAAGTCAAACCCATTAATACAGCCAGGTTACAAGTCAAACCCATCAATACAGCCAACTACAAGTCAAACCCATCAGTACAGCCAGGTTACAAGTCAAACCAAGTTATACAGCCAGGTTACAAGTCAAACCCATTAATACACCCAGGTTACAAGTCAAACCCATCAGTACAGCCAGACTACAAGTCAAACCCATTAATACAGCCAGGTTACAAGTCAAACCCATTAATACAACCAGGTTACAAGTCAAACCAAATAATACAGCCAGGTTACAAGTCAAACCCATTAATACAGCCAGGTTACAAGTCAAACCCATCAATACAGCCAGGTTACAAGTCAAACCAAGTTACACAGCCAGGTTACAAGTCAAACCCATTAATACAGCCAGGTTACAAGTCAAACCAAATAATACAGCCAGGTTTCCAGTCAAACCCATTAATACAGCCAGACTGCAAGTCAAACCCATAAATACAGCAAGACTATAGGTCAAACCCATTAAAACAGCAAGAATATAGGTCAAACCCATTAAAACAGCAAGACTATTGGTCAAACCCATTAAAACAGCAAGGCTATAGGTCAAACCCATTAAAACAGCAAGACTATAGGTCAAACCCATTAAAACAGCAAGACTATAGGTCAAACCCATTTGTTCTTTCAGACGAGGTCATTAAATGTTGAAATACAGTCTCCCTCAAAATATAAAACGCTGCCTAGTACGTACATGCTATGTGGTTGTTGTTGTGTGATTGCCTGTACTAGGAGGATGAAAAGTATAAATCCTCATACTGGGAATCTGACAGTTACTATATAGGCACTGTTACACATGAGGTCTGCTTAAAACCACTGCACCATAGGCCTTGAAGTACGGAACACCAGACTTGATCCTGAGGATCAATAATGTCACTGGTTTGGTGCTGTTTGTGGGATATCTATATGATAAAATGATCAGGTTTGTGTGTGCTATATGGTATTAAGCAAAACCGGGTGGAGTAAACTAGAACTGTAAGCCAATGGCTAACTACATGTATAATACCCCTCTCTCCAACCCTTAGCTGTATGGGTAGATTGTTATTGGGTAAAGATAACTAGAACTGTAAGCCAATGGCTAACTACATGTATAATACGTACCCCTCTCTCCAATCCTTAGCTGTATGGGTAGATTGTTACTGGGTACAGATAACTAGAACTGTAAGCCAATGGCTAACTACATGTATAATACCCCTCTCTCCAACCCTTAGCTGTATGGGTAGATTGTTACTGGGTAAAGATAACTAGAACAGTAAGTCAATGGCTAACTAATACCCCTCCTTCGCAATAAATACTTTTATAAGGAAATTGTCCCCAACATTCATGTGTAGTTTCATTGAAACAGGTTTAGGTGTAGTTTTCTGGACAAAATTTTCCAACAAAAACCTGCTTATAGGGACTTGGTTACCATGGCAACCAAAACTCTGCATAAAATAACCTGCATGCATAACTACATGTATACATGGTCCCTTACATTCATATGAACCTTCAATGAAATAGGTTTAAGACAGCTAGAGGAGTTGTCTGGTCAAACTTTTCCAACAAACTCCTCTTTATAGCTCCACAACCTAAATTTCTGGTAAAAAGAAAACCGCATGCCTATCTGCATTGTACTTATATTCTCTAACATTTCTGTGTTGTTCCATTTGAAATTGGTTCATAGTATAGGGTTAGTAGATGATGTCATGACAAAGGTTTCAACAAGAATTTGGGTATTGTGATCTGGTTACCAAGGCAACCAAAATTGACCTAACTTCGTTGCAGAAGGGGGGGGGGGGGGGGTTAATTTATTTTAAATGTTTCCAGCTTTGATACAATGTAAGTTGTAGATATCCAGAGCACTTCCATATAAAATTTAAGAGCTTCCATATAATTATCTATAGAAAAGAAATGTTTCCAGCTTTAATTTAATACAATGTATGTCATAGATATGATTAGTTTGATGGCTATAGCACTACCATATAAGACTTAAGAGCTTCCGTATAACCATGCAATCATGGAAAGATTGGAACCCCAGGCAGAGGAATCAGCCCTGTAAATTTAATTAAAATAGTTTTCACCATAAGCTTTCAACTTCATTTACTGACATTTTCACTAAAGGTGATGTCAGCAGAGCTAGATCGGGTTAAATGATGTACATATAGAGGAAAAGATTTGATCAGAATACATTTACAGTACAATTAAATCTTTTGGGAAACAGATGAAACTTCGATCTGCAGACCAATATTAGCAGTGAATCGTACATGTTGTGATAATTTCTATCCTAATTATTGTAAAATAAATAAGTTTTATAATTTGTATACTTAAGTATACAGCTTATAAAAGTTATTTATCGCTTGTCTATATATATACATAGTAAATATATTATTGTAGTTGTACTTGCATATATGTACATACACATATGTATTCATTTTATTTCTACAATGTATATGTTGCATGTTTCTAATTACCTGTATAGATGTATATCTTGTACTTAATTTTGTCATAATTTTGTACAACAATCACATTTTTCTCAATTAATAGATTTTTTAGAAGTTACTTTATATTTACATTTTCAGGAAAAAGCACCAGCAGAGTTTAATGTACATGTATGTATAAAAGTAGGGGTTTTCTGATTCCCTTTTTGGGGTCGAAATTCTGCTCCAAATTCCCATTGATAAATGGCAGTATTACCACATTTGACCTAATAAGCAGGTGGCCCATATATGCACACACAGACCCCCCAACCCCCCATTATTCAGGGAAAGAGGATGAGTGTGCTAACTTAAACCAATCAATCAGTATGTTCCTTCCCTCACTGATCTGCCAATCTTTTGTGCCAGAGAATGGAAAGGCGTATCTCTTTTGTGTTTTTATACACATGTAATTTTGTAAACTGTATACAGTACTGTAGAGACTTAAAGGAACCAATAATCTCGATAAGTGCAGTGTATTAGGTTGAATACCATATTTACTGAAATTTTCTTTCCAAACAAGTGGCCCCCTAAGTTTTAACGGAAAGTAAGAACAGATACTACACTTTGATCTTAGCCAAAAGGCTGAGAAGCGATAGAGAGTGATGGTCAAAACACCAAAAATTGACAATAGACCATGCACGGCCACATCTCCGAGACATACATGTACTAATATATTATCACAAAACAAACACCTCATCTATAGGTCTCCACAACAAGCTAAGTGACTAGTTATATATTTATAAGAAATAACATTGCAATTCAATTTTGTAAACTGTATAGAGACTAACGAACCAATAATCTCAAGGAGTTGTGCAATAATATTACTTTCTAACTGCGATTGTATAGTGAATAGAATGAAGTCTAGGCCTGTACCACTACCCGTGAACATTAATGTGACAATCTATACCCTCGATCATTATAATGATTTTCCTATAAAATCTTGCAAATAGATTTTTTGTTCAATATATAGCATTTTGCATATTTAATGATCAGATGAATGGAAGAAAGATACACCGAGATAAATATGTATGCACAAGCAAAACATTTGATCCATTAATAGTCACAACAAAATCTGATCAGATCCTTAAGTCTGAATGATACATCACCTTCAAAATATGAAAATCCAAATCACAGATTCCCTTCCATTTCCCACACAAACAGCACCAGGAGAGGAAGCACAGATCTAGGAAAGCAGAGTATTGATCAACTAAAGCTACCAGTTATCAGCTACACCAGCCTCTGCAGCCAGGACTCGAGTCGGACGAGGACACAGGCTTCTACACATCAAGACCTAGTGATGTGCGTGCAGAGTCGTTCACCATTAATTGGATTGTGTTTGGTGTTATTGAAAGAAAACAGCTACATTGTGTTATTAACTCCTTTTACACTTGTAATAAACAATTAGTAACTGAGATACTCTGTCAAGCTTTTAAAGCTTCCTTCATGTTTCGATCCCCAGTATGCCTAGGGTACTTATGTACCAGTAGGTGGAGGATATACCGGAGCCAGATAATATACCAACAGACTGAAATGAAGTGTACAACATACAGTATTGGTTGCAGTCTACTGTACTGTATATCTACATTGTACCCATACAGTGCACACCACATTGATCTACCCAAAGTGCATGTACAATGTATATCTAACAAAAGTACATGTACAATGTATAACCATGATAATTATATAATTACACATTAACAATATAGTTGCCATGAATGTACCAGAAGATGAAAATTAATGGCCAGACCATTGTTCGAACCCAGACCTTCCGATCGAACTCTAGCTCAACCAATTTAGTTATGTGGTTGACAATGATGGACCGGTCTAGATCCGCTACTTTACATTCCTGCAACACCCTTAACAAAGTCTTCGACCCAAAGACAATCATGAATCAACACAGGTATATTATGTTGTGGGCAAGAACTTCAAATTAACTGTATCAAGACAGGAAAATGCATGGCCGGGGTTAGAACCTTGGACCTTCCGTACTCTAGACAGAGACTCAACCAACTGAGCTATCTGGTATATAACTGACCATCAACCCAGTCTAGATCTGCTACATATGTATATATCAACACCATGTATTAAATAGTTAGTTCAGTCTAAAAACATGCATGGTAATGAATGTACAGCTCCCTCATTGGGGGGATCCAAAAAATCTCATTAATGTACATTTCTCAATGTTTACACATGACATCAATTAAAACTGCCAGGCAGGTAACATAATCAGTACAAATACAATGTATCAAACCTAAGAGTATTAAAGAATACTACAGATTGGTGTTTACTTACACCAGGTTAATCATAATGGAATTAAAATATCAATGCTATATGGAGCATTCCAATCAAAATTTGTTGCAGACGAAAGATGCTAAAGAATGGATTTTGAAAAATAAAGTCTCACATTAATGTTTACTTAAAGGGGAAATTTAGAAAGTCTCACATTAATGTTTACTTAAAGGGGAAATTTAGAAAGTCTCACATTAATGTTTACTTAAAGGGGAAATTTAGAAAGTCTCACATTAATGTTTACTTAAAGGGGAAATTTAGAAAGTCTCACATTAATGTTTACTTAAAGGGGAAATTTAGAAAGTCTCACATTAATGTTTACTTAAAGGGGAAATTTAGAAAGTCTCACATTAATGTTTACTTAAAGGGGAAATTTAGAAAGTCTCACATTAATGTTTACTTAAAGGGGAAATTTAGTGAAGTTAGTTTTATGGTTTAATGATCTTGTCACCATGATGATGTAATTTGATAGTAAAATTCATATACTTTTTAAAATATACATATTTAATATGATGCTCAGGCATTTTTAAACAGTTATGAAGACGTGACAGCTGCTGGCGAATGTGTTTTCAACGGAGGATAGAAGGTAAATTTTCTACTGTATCCAAATAGCTATAATGATACTTTAGCTTCTGTGGAATACAAATACAGGCATTGGTTATGAATCCAAAGCATCTTCCAAACACAATCTCAATATCGTTATAAATAGAGGAGCTCCGAGGGACCCATGCATTGGGATTTATTTGAACCCTCAAAATTTTAACTGAATACTATATATGTTTTCCAATTTTCTTTTAATTTCACACATATAAACAGCTCCTAGCTATTACTGGGCTTATCAATGGGAAGCAGGTTTTATTGAGCTTGAGTCTGCAATTCTCTGTATCTGTATGATTATCTAGATTATCTTGATTCCTAGTGTTACATTTCCAGAGAGCATGCACCTATTCAAATTTACATTTCTATACGATAATCCTCTCGACAGATCAGTAGATAATTTTACTGTAATTTGTGATGGACTGTCAGAGCGGTGTAAAATGTAACATCAATATTTCACGATTTGGGGTATACAAAAGACATTACCGGGTATATGGTAATCGTATGTAATCCAGGGGTAGAATTTAACTTTTGAAGCAACTTGTAATTTGTAGTGAGTTGGTTAAAATTTAAGAAACCTAGTAGCAACTTTGTAGACTTATTCTGTAAAAATGTTTGTTATGGTGCAGCCATATAAACCTTAATGTATGCAATTCATTATAGTATACCAAATATATCAAGTTAAACTCCATAATGTACGTGTGTTACCTTTTATTAACACCAAAATCTAAAAAATTACTGTTTGCAGTGAAACATTATTATATATTTACATTGTGAGTGTTTCTTCTCTATATGAATATAAACTGCACAACAAACATAAGACTATGAATACAGTATGACTATGCATCAACAACGCGGGTCTTGTCGTTCCACTTCAGATAACCAGGACAATTAACGCTCAAATGACTACGATAAATTAATGGCCTCAATTTTTTCTCAAATTAGGGATGTTTCATGACCTTTTTTTGTTTAAAAGACGACACACTTTAATGACAAATGCAGTTAATTAACCAGTTGCGAAAGAAATAAGAAATTGAATTAAACAATTGTTTAATAACAACAATAGTTGAATGGTGTTGGTTTTTATTTTCATGCTGGTATGAATGCAAATCGGTTACATCTATATTGACCATGAAGCCTGTTACCCCTATAGCGGGCTTCATGAAATATGGATGAACTAGTACTGCAACCAAGTTTCATTCATACCAGCATGAACTTTTTTTTGGAAAATGCCGTTCAATCCCTATCTATCTTCTAGTTGTATAAATAAACACTGCATGAACACAGTGATCAATCTACGTGCGAGTCCCGAGTCCAGTACTCATAAAATCCTGATCATGGACTCATAGAAATTCTGGAAATACTTCAGTTTAACATTGTGGGACCCATTTTTATCGGCAATATGTACAAAAAGACCCATGAAAATTAATAGTATATTGATCACTGTTAACATGATCTTATCATGATCAGACTCTGTAAACCGTGAATGACTGAGTGAATACAATTGTAAAAATAGTAACAATTTTCATCTCTCATGATTAGGCACCTAATTAAGGTACATGTAGCTGCATGATGATGTCAGATCTATATATAGATGGGTCAATATTAAGTAGCGACCTTTCATAGTTTGAACATTATACTGTACATGTAAACTCAAGGAACAATTTCAAGCAACAAATTAACACAAGACTTATTGCTCTCAATAAACCAAGTCATCTCCTTAGTAAGCTTGACAAGTTGACCGTGTCAAATATTACAAGCGCTATATAAACCTTGAATGATTCATGTAGGTGATGTTTACTGCAATTAAGTTACTATATAAATTAAACTTTGGAATCAATTTTGGTTGTGCTGTATGACAGGTGCATGATAAACAACAGGGAAATGTATTGTACTTGCTCTTTATTGTTTAGAAGGAAGTAATTATATATAATTCCAACACAAAAAAATGTGAGCCGGATCGAGAACATACGTGCCACTTTTTTTCGGATTGCAATTTTTAAAATCCACTTGCATTTAGCAAGTGTTAATTTCGAACTATATAATCATCAATACTGTTGTGAAATTGCATTATAGCAAAGGTATGATCCCAAGGATTCCGAATAGCTCATACCCGGAAGGCCTTGTACTTATCCATAAGTAGTGTTTTAGACGTCTGCAGTTAATTATCGTGAGACCCCCATGCAACACAGACGTGTTTTACCTGTCGTTGCTGCGCTGTCTGACAGTATCGTCATACAGACAAGATAAATTAACTCACTTTACGTATATTTACACCATATATGGAGTGACAGAAATGTTGCCTGTGATTAACTTATACACATATATAGTCTGTCTGAAGGGTTCTGACTCTCTGATCTGCTTAATACTGTATGGTATTACTGACGAATCCACAGTAATTCTTGCCTAAATATAAGATTATAATAACACCAAATATTAGCGAGGCATCCATGGGTCGCTGATTATGAAATGTTTTATAGTTTGTGTTCTAAACTTTTATCAATACAAATTGATATGCGACTTGTAAAGAAACAATGAAAAAGTGGAGTTCAAAGTGACTTTGGCTATTTTTAGTAACAAATCCATACCCCAATCGGCGTATTATAGGCCAATTGTCGTATTATACGCCGATTTGCGAATTTTCCCGGCCTGCTCAATCTTTGTACCTGATTTGGAGTGTGTTTAGACACACAGACACTAACCAACAGACGAATTCAAAATTTGGTCTATCAAATTTAATCCCTTCATCCACCAGCAGGTTACTTTATGAAAGGCGCCATATGTTATAAGTATCGCCAGACAGTTTAAAAGCAGAATATCATCAGTTAGCATATTGGTAATCAATGTGTAAAACACCTACCTTCGCCATCTTGGTTTTAAGTTGTTACAAATTGCCAACTGAAGAAAGATACGAACACCAGTTAAAATGTTATACTGAATAACACATTATAAGTGGACGTCATATGGCAGGCTTTAATCTCATTCGACTTTTTACGCACAAATAATATATGTTTGAATGTAGCAGGCACTGCTGGAATTATAAAGGTCACATGATTCCGTTGGAAATATATAAACAACCATTACTAATAAACATGTCTATAAATAGAACGCCACGTGTATACTGTTGATGCGGCGAGTTTTGACAGAGAATATAGTCATAACATATAAAAAGTTATACTGAATAAATAATTATTTCATAAATGTAATGACATAGTTTTTAAAAATGTGTTATATTAATAAAAGAGGTAAGAACCATTTACCAAGTATTATTCATACCAGAGACGGTATATATATACTGAAACGAAAAAGAAACGCAACATGGAAAATTGTGATTAATTTTGTATTAAATATACATATCTGTATAAAAATCGCCGATATAAACATGCAACCTGCCTAACACCCATACCAATCTTCAAAATCACCCAAGTGTGACTAGAGACCTATGCACTTCCGGCGCGGTAAAAACATCAAAAACCGTGCCTGTACAAACATATGCGTTCTTTTTTCATTCAAACCAGTATCAATTCATCACTAACATTGAGCCACATCATCGCCAATACTTTTGCAAACAATAATTCCTTTTACAATTATGCCACGGTTATCAAAGGTTGATAGAGGACGTGCTATAGCGATGCTTCTGGCAGGGAACACGCAACTTCACGTCGCTCGACAATTCAGAGTTCACAAATCGACTATTAGTCGATTAGTTTCACGTCTTAACGCAACAGGAAGAGTCGATGACCAGCCGAGATCAGGACGTCCACGCGTAACGTCGCGACGTCAAGACCGGGTTCTTAGGTTGGCACACCTGCGTAACAGGAGATTAACGGCCGCTGAAACGGCAAGGAATACGATTGGTAATCATAACCGTCGAATTCATCCCCAAACAGTGATCAACAGACTGCGTGAGGCTAATTTGCGTGCAAGGCGACAGTACGTTGGTTTACCACTAACACCGCAACGTCGAGCACGTCGTATGCAATGGGCAACGGCACATATGCCCAGACGTTTTCCTATGAGACGTTGGAGGTCTATGCTCTTCACCGATGAATCTGGATTCACGTTATTTCGAGCAGATGGCCGTCAACGTGTGTACCGGCGTCGAGCCGAACGTTTTGCTGACGCCTGTGTTTTGGAACACGACCGATTTGGGGGTGGATCAGTTATGGTTTGGGCGGGAATCTCCCATGGTTTGAAGACGCCTTTGGTGATAGTCAATGGGAATTTAACGGCCGTACGCTATCGGGATGAGATCCTTAGGCCCCATGTTGTGCCGTTTGTTAGGCAGCATCATCTAACCTTTCAGCAAGATAACGCGAGACCACACGTTGCAAGAGTCTGTAGAGACTTTCTTGCGACACAGAACATTGCTCCTATAGATTGGCCTCCATATAGCCCCGACCTGTCCCCAATCGAGCATTTGTGGGATGAATTAGACAGAAGAATTCGAAATCGCCGTAACCCCCCAAATACCCTCCCTCAGTTAGCAAATGCACTCGTCCAAGAATGGAATAACATTCCAATACGGAAAGTCAATGCCCTGATGAACTCAATGCAACAAAGAATTAGAGATGTGATAACTGTTCGAGGAGGACACACACGATATTAGGGCACGGTTTCAAAACTGCTGCCATTTCAACTTGGATTCACGTAGGGTACTACCAATCATGACCTTCTAGCAAAGTGACCTGTTCTTAAAAATCTCTAAATATTGAATAAGGATGTTACATCAATATTCAATATTAACTATTACATATGAAATTTAAACATAATGCTCACAATTATTATTTTATTAAACCTACAATTTGAAGTTGCGTTTCTTTTTCGTTTCAGTATACATGTATGTCTCTGTTCATAGAAAGCCTAGCTATAGCTACATGTATGATGTACATGTATAATATATAGTGATGTATTTCCAATGGGGTCTTTTGGATGGAAAAATGGGAAAAAATGGATAACGGAGCGGTAACCGGTAACGGTCAGATAGCGCAGACGGTCACACTAAAATACGCTGTATTGGGATAAACATATTTCTGGTGACAGATAAATTAAGCGCTGACCGAAGTTTGATTTATTTTGTTTTACGTCCTATTATTATAATTAACAGCCATGCAGGGTCATTTAAGGGCATGCGAGGTTTTGGAGGTGGAGGAAAGTCAGAGTATCCAGAGATGAACCACCGACCTACGGTCAATACCACGTGCACGTAGGATTCGAACTCGCAACCCAGAATTAAGTGGAGCGCTAATTACGGTAGTATGTCGGGACACCTTAACCGCTCGGCCACCGCGGCCCTCTCACTGATCGAAGATGTACAATGTACATGCATTACATGTGTTCAATAATATCAATAGCAATAACAACTAATATGTTAATATATGACAGTGAATCATAATATTACATGGTCAATAAAAGACAAAGATAAAGAATGTATCGTCAGCTTTGTTTCCTGCTTAAACCACAAGGCGTTTTTTGACATTGGTTTTGAATGTACACTAAATAGATACACGCACTTTTATTTATATACGAATCTATAGGATGCGGTAGAGAGGTCCAATCTTTTACAGCCGAGAACTTAAAAATTTTGATGTTCCGCGTATATATCGATCCATTACCCTTAACGTTTTTAACCGTGAAGTTTGAATTACCGGATCTGGTATTATATGGTATATATGATGAAAAATTAAAACATATACTGAGGACATTTTCCGTTTTCAGATGTTAAATAATTTAGACAAAGCTGGTAAACTCGTCTTTTCCTACATTGAGCATATCTATCTACTGAAGTCCATACCGTTTTTCTTGTCCTATTGTTGAGATCAAGATAAGTTATTTGTATACATATTTCTTTTGTTATTTGGAAAGGCCCTCATACTTGGAAGAATTAATAGGCATTATCGAAATGATATTGTATTAGAGCTGAACATAGCGTGTTTCGTGGTTTTTGGTATAAACAGTTGCTATTTCTGTATAAGAATTTAAATCTAATATTAAGTTTTTGAATGACACTTGAGACATTTTTTTCTCCAGATAAAGAAATTGTCTTTCATCACCTCAAGATATTTAACAGCCGAATTTGAATTTATACCTTGGGTGATTGACTTAAAAGGATAATTTCAGCTTTCCCAAATGGCAGTTTATTGTCAACAAGCCAATCATGACAGGATTCAAGAGCTGCAGAAAGTTTAGAAGAAAGTGTCTCATGGAATTTATGGGAGAAAAAATAGCACTGCCATCCGGGAAGAGGGGTAATTTACACGAGTTATCAATACTAATTTCTATGCCATTAACATAAACCGATTACACAAAAGTGGTCCTAATACACTCCCTTGAGGGACACTGCAGTTTTATTTACACTTAGTTGTGATCTATTTTTAATTAGGATTAAAATAACTGCAGAACTCGACACCAATACTCTATAATTTGTTACACAATATGGAATAATTGACGATGTCAAATGCTTTCTGCAAGTCTAGTAAGACCATACCAGTGGGGAAAACCTTCAGCTGTTTGGGATTGTTTAGTAAATGAGGTAGATAACATTAGAGTCTGTATAGTATGATCATTACTTTCAGAAGTCGTACTGAAGTTATACGATAAATTGTTTTCAACAAGACAGACAGACAGACAGACAGACAGACCCTCTTTATTTCCTATTTCACAAGAGATTACAGTCAGCATATCAACATATATAGTGTGTTTACATTCAATTTATAGAATAAATATTATTCATGGACAAAGAACAGATAATTATAATAGCGTATTCATTTCACTCACCATTCCTTTTAAATTACCTGCTATATTTATCATCAAATTGTCACATTCATACACCTCACTTTTTACATTCATTCGATCTCCTAAAAGAACAAGTTATTTGCGTTATCACTCGGCTACATTGGATATAGTTCATTGGTGACGAAAAAACTATCATGACCAACAAAGCTTCAGTCAGAGACTTGATCCACCATGATTTTCATTATTTTGAGCACTTTCCCAAAGGAGGACCACTTATCCGAAATACGATTTATTTTTCATATACAGTGTACAATTACAGAATCACAAACTTCATTCAAAAGTTGGTCCTCGGATGGGAAAGTGTTGAAAGCATTTTTTAAAGTCTGGGAAACCCCATTACTTCCAAAGATATAGTGCATATGGCTGTATTTGAAGTGTAACATCAACAGTACCTAATATCTCAGAAGTTCAAAAACATCATATTCAATTCGTTTGATGTATTTTCTATGCATTTTTTCTACCAGAAATTATTTATTCAGATTTTTTTTCCGTTTTCAAAAATGCCGACTTCGGAAAATATGGGTTGTTTTCTGCCATGCATCTTTATTAGAAGGGTGATGAGATATTTTGATTATTCGACCGCGTCCCGCAAAAATCTGGCAAGTATGTGATCCAATCTTGTACTTTAGCTATATTCAAATTACACTGCTCTTTGTTCACCAACTCCTCCGAGACTTAAAAATGAACTACTGATGTATTTCTTTTAGTATAGAAATCCTTAAACAACTTCGAAGTACAATAGAACAACCCTTTACATAGTGGAAGTCTGCTAACCAAGACGGAACAGAAGTGAGCAAATCATTAAAATGATTGGATATGGTTATGTCATCATGACAGTTTTCACCACTGATATGTAGAACTATTTTGGGTTTTGATTTCCTGCTCCTTTCATCAGTTTAAACCTAGGTGAGAACTGGTTTAATTCGAGTGATTGAAAGTTTACAGAACCAGTTCGAAACTGTTTTTAGTAGTCTGTCCTTATTGGTCCTAGTTTAAGTAAAGATCGAAATATTTGAAAATATGATGAATTTCCAATGGTACCAAATACTTGCTAGTTTCTATTTCTGTGTTGGAAATATATTATCCATGATTTTATACACACCTTATATAGACCCCCATATTCTTCTATTATCATACAAATACCATCACAATTATCAGAAAGGAAAGGTATGGTGTTTTTATTGTCTTTTAATAATTAATTTCATAGTTGTCGGTGTGAACGCGATCACTATTCACTGTTACTCACTAGAACAATCAAAGATGGTCATATCCATTTCTCTGTTCATTCGATTGTGACATTATGTACTAAATAGAACAAGGTTGTTGTGTTATTACTCCAAATGGAATGCATAGTGAATTCATTTTTGTTCTTAAACTAAAAAGAAATTTAAAGAACTGAACAGTAGTATATGCTCTATAATGACAATTTCTGTCTGACAAAATTACAATAAGGACTATCTACTGACCTAAGTTCTGTAGATAACTTCACCGAGGTTTTAACTAGAATTATGGAACCTTTCTTTCTGAAGAAATCACCCATCGGTAAACCGGATAAACCCCATGTTAACAGTAACTCCAATACTCGTTGCAGCTGTCATGACAAGCCCTGGTTCGACGATAGTGTTTAATCGTTGCGCAAACAATACCTAGATGCGTTGCATTCTTTTAATTATAATTTAAGGCTAAAAGCACAATGAAGTACGGAAGGTGATATGTTAGAGTATATGAGGAAGCATAACCCAAGGTCATTTTATGCAAACTTTAATAAGAAGAAAGTCAGATCGCCACAGTTAAATGGGAATCAGCTGTATGAGCATTTTAAAAATCTCTCTGTCGTACAATTAGATCCAGAGTCAAACTCATATGAGGACATACATTCTACTGATTCTGATACTATATTTGAAGAGTTACTTTGAGTGATATTCGTTTTGCTATTAAAAACTTGAAGTGTGATCAAGCACACGGACCTGACGGTATGCTTAATGAATGTTTTATATATTGCGAAGATTTACTTATGCAAGTGTTGTCGATGTTACTTTACAATATATTTGATGCTGGTTGTTTTCCCACAAATTGGGCAGCAGCTATAATTATTCCTGTTCATAAGAAAGGATCATGTAACGATCCAAATAATTTTCGTTGAATTAGTTTGATTAATTGTCTTTGTAAAGTCTTCATTTCTGTTCTTAATAAACGCCTATATGATGTTTGTACGAAATAGGAAATTTTAACCGATGCCCTGGATTGAGTACTATTGATGCTATAATTCAATTATAACCAAAACGTTATCTTCTAAGAAACGTTTGTACTGCTGTTTTGTTGATTAAAATAACTTTTGAATTTGTAGATAGGTTAAGTTTATGGCGTATGTTATTTAGGCTTGGCATTCGAGGTAAAATTTTACAGGTTGTTCAGTCGCTTTATCAATCGGTCAAATCCTGCGTGTCGCTTAAAGGTAAACGTTCTAATTATTTGAAAGCAATGTCAATTTAATGCAAGGGGAAATATATCACCTCTTTTGTTTTCACTTTTTGTTTCCGACTTTGAAACTTTCTTTATTGAGAAAGGTGCAACAGCTTACGACTTCGGAGAATTATCCTTGTTTATCCTTATGAATACAGATGATCTTGTCATTTTTTCTGAAACAGTGGAAGGATTGCAATGTCTTTTAAATAATTTGTATGACTATTCAATAAAGTGGAAATTAACTGTAAATACAGAAAAAAACGAAAATCGTAGTATTTACAAATGGGGGTTACATAAAAAAGAATGAAACATGGTCATATACTTCGGGCAGTAAATAATGACAACAATCCTCATATTGCTGAGGCACTATTTTTAAATGAAATGACTCATAACAATGGCACCTACAGTTGCTTTTCTTTTATAAAGCATGTTTCAGAAACTTTCAATGTGCAAAATATGGAAGCAAGACATAGATCTTCAGAAAATTTAAACAAATCTAAAAGATATGTAAAATTTAGTATCCTCAATAAACATCAACAAATATTCAGTGTCAACACTGAATGAAAACTATAAATTATTTATGTATAAAAACATAAAAGGGGATTATAATAGGGAAACATATAACTGATTTCAATCTAAGAAGGCTTTATACAAAATTCAGATTATGTGAACATGACCTAGAAATATCAAGAGGCAGGTTAAAGAACATCCCCAGGGAACAAAGAATATGTAAAACATGTAATTTACTCTTTTTTCACTGTCCAAAATATCAATCTGCAAGACAAGAATACTTTTCCCAAATTAAAAGTTTATACGATTCTTCATTGAGCAACCAGGTAAATTTTTTCAAACATATTTACATCAAATAATACAAAGTTAATTAATAAGACATGCTTGTTTATCAAACAGTCATTAGAACTGAGGAAGATGGGCTAACAAACACTTTAATTTTGTGAACTAAGTTATTGTTGTCTTTGTTGTTAATTATATTTGTTACTTCAATTGTATTGTTGTGTAAATAGCCATCAAATTACTCATGTAATTATAAAAGTGCTAAATACAATTGAATAAAATTGAATTGTATAATGAGAAGAAAAAGCAGTAGAAATTTTAGACTTTTCAGCTATTTGGGAGTTAATCTTATATTTAATAATAAATTTAACGATTTGCAAAAAGGCTATGTTTGCGCTCCTTTTCAGTTGTTCAAATATGACTTTTAATTGTACAGCCTTATTGAATTTGTTTGATACATATGTTTGTAGCATAATGAATTGCGCTTGTGAAGTTATGGGATCATCTAAGGCGACTGACATTGGGAGGGTACATTAACTGTTTTGTAAAAATATTCTTTAAAGAAAAAATATCTACTTGCAATGCCATGGTGTATTTTGAACTTGGGCGATACCCATTGGAATGTATTAGAAAATACAGAATGATTAAGTACTGGTTCAACTTAATGAACTCGAACAATTGTATTTTAAACACTGCCTACTCCTAGTTAAGTCACAATAATACTGGGAATGTTTCAACTGGGCTTTCCATGTTAAACATTGCCATTTTTCTCTTTTGTGATGTATAGGAACACCATTCCTCTTACATTATAAATCCTTCTACTGATAAAACAAAGAATTTTTGATCAGCATCAGCAATATCTTAGAGGTTTACTCGAAACCTCGTCAAAATGCGTCCTTTTATAAATATTTGGCTGAAAATTTTACTATGCAGTTTTATTTGACCAAGTACATGTGAAATATCGAATTTGTCTGACTAAATTACGTTTGTCTGCTATATAAAACCTATTTCACCGGCGCAAACCTTCAGTGTACAAACAAACTGATTCAACTACTTTGTGTGGATAATATTAGCGAAATTCGTAAATAAGCAAGATATTTATATATAGCCAACAAAGTCAGAGTGTAGTTAGTATCATTATCATATGTATTTCATGATAACATAGGTTAGAGAGATTATATGTTGTACGAGTTATCCAAATTATGACATGTTGTTACTTCCACTTATGGGCCGAAAGGCCCACGGTAATAAACGAATTTGAACTTGAAGTGAAAACCAATATGAATTTGTCGTTAGAATATGATGATTCTAACGGAAGGTGCTGGTGTGTTGATATCAATTAGTGTCAGTTAATTCAACACAGACTGATCCTTTTTTGAGTGAGGTGGCAGGGTGTGTGGCATGGACAGTGTACTAAATAGAACGCCCTTCACCTCCGGATTAACCTTGAATTGTAACTATTGCAATGCTGTATTTTAATTACAGAGAAAAGGATTCTGGAAAAAAAATCAGAAAATACCACGGCGTCAACAAAACCATAATCCGAACTCAAAATCGATTAAACTAGAGACAAAATAGGAACAAAGGAGAGATTTACAAAGATGAAGACCATAAAACTTGTCCATAGTTCTGATCAACCTGCATCTCTCGAATCTTTGTGTTGAAATCACGATATTCAGAGCAATCAACTGCGACATGTAAACAATAAACAAGAGAATACCGAAGCGTCAACAAAATCATAATCCAAACTCAAAATCGATTAAACCAGGGGCAAAATATGAACAAATGAAAGATTTACATGGTGACTCTTGCAAAAGTACAAGAGAATACGACCAGCTGTTCCGGAAGAGTAAGCGTCTTCTGCTTCATCGACGACGACACCCGCCATGTAAATC
Source organism: Mimachlamys varia (assembly GCA_947623455.1). Lineage (NCBI taxonomy): Eukaryota > Metazoa > Mollusca > Bivalvia > Pectinida > Pectinidae > Mimachlamys > Mimachlamys varia. The sequence goes on from OX392543.1 coordinate 28,652,273, forward strand.
TTTGTCACATCCATGTAAACATCAAGTTCTCAAAATGAGAACCAAATACATTGTCAATCACAACACGTAAACACACTGATTAGCATACTCAAAAACGTCCATCTTCAAATCACTTAAAGAAACAGAATATTTCTCAATGAGACAAAGATGACGACCATAAAACTTGCCCATAGTTCTGATCAACCTGCATCTCTCGAATCCTTGTGGTGTTAGTTTGTTTGTCAGCAGTTGACATCGATCACGAAAGTCAAGATATTTAGAGCAAGCCTTAGAATATCGAATCAACCGCGACATGTAAACACCATATGTTGGAGAAGCAGGGATGTTACTATCAAGAAATGGAAAGTTCACGATCGGAAAATTGAAATCAGCACGTTTGTCGTATAGATAAGTAGTAAGCTGTCCATGTCATGTCGGTCGTAGTTTAAGTAGAGATCGAGGTAAGCAGCCGATGTAGAAGAGTCTGTTGTGTCCTTTATTTCAAGTTCAGAAGGGTATATACGATCGACGTGATCAGCAAACGTCTTGTTGCTTATAGACAACACGTCTTCGATATATCTGAAAGGGAAATTAAAAAAATTGAATTCAATTGGAAATCATTTTCCAATTACCTTATTGTTTAGTCTGTTTTTTTAATTCCACTAGAAATTATCTCTTTTCTAATAAGCAAGTTATTACAATATATATGTACTTTTCTGTTCTTTTTATTGTCATTGACTGCAAAGCTCATTTACAATACAGTCCAAATGAACTTGACCATAATACCATACTATCCGTGAAAAAACCATATCTTATATTCCATCCTTCTTATTCCAAGTGGTCAATCATTATTCAGTCAAGTATACATGGCTTTTATATTTGCGTGATTATTTTCTATTTGTGCCTAGGATTCCTCGACAAAGTATTCGGTGCCTCTTACTCAGAAAAACATGAAATACGAATATAGATTACTCCCGCTGATTTATATGGGGATTTCAGATAGATAGATTGATGACAATGACCGAGACAACAATATAATAAAGCTACAAACGACCGTTCCTGTAGAAGAACATGCTTACCTATCTTAATAGGATGCTGATAATTTCCGGTAAGAAGAAAAACTGGCAGTTATTCACACGTAGTATAAATGATCATGGTTTATCACTGCTGATACCAACAATAAGAAACTATTTCTACTTTACGCGCTAGCTTCCCGAAGACCCCGACATATATTTGATATGCTATCCAACGTGTGTTAAGAAACGGATATTCTTTTGTTGTGCGATTCCTATATATTATACCATGGCAATTATTTAGCGTTTTCTGTCATATGGCATCATTGACATTTAATGTCATCTTTATGTTCGTTCTTATCTTTATTGATACTTGTTTTAATATAAAGCTTTTTTTATATATAAATCCATATACCCAACACGTCTAGCTTTATCTATCTAAAGTTCTCACGGTTTTCAGAGGTGTAAACAATTCACATGGAAACCCTTGTAATAGTACAAGAAAATAAGACAAGGTATTCTGGAAGAGTAAGCGTCTTCTGCTTCTTTGTCAGATCCAAGTAAACATTCAAGAGAACCGGGTATCATTGTCAATCACAACAAGTAAACACTCTAATGAGCATACTCAAAAACGTCCATCTTCATATCACTTAAATATGACGTAACACAGGATGCCGTAAACATGAATTAAACTGCATCATACAGCTGTTTCGTCCTCCTAGGACTCTTCAGTGATGCTAGGGGCCAAAATATGGGAATCCAAAATTTCTAAATCAATGTAGAAGCAGAAGGGTCAGGGGCATAAAACCTCTTTAATTTATGAATTTAGGAGTAAAATTAAACTTGTTCACGGGTAAAACACAATAAAGGGCCCAACTAGAAAAGCTAAATGTTATTGAGGCTTCACAATAACACACATCATTGCATAACTTTTGTTTTTATTTCCAACTTTGTAGACTAGCTTGGTGGATATTGAAACAAAATTTCAGCTATTTCGGACTAAGAAATATGGAAAAATTGTAAAATAATATACTGAAAATGTGACAATATCAGACGTTATGCTGTTGCATTTCAAATTTTAGTATTTGTGGACACCCTATATATAATATTCATTAATGTGAATTCAATTGATGTTAGGCTTGGCTGTTAGAGAATTATACCTTGATTAAAATGGTATATAACATTAAATGTATCCGTTATTTCAGTGAAAATAACAAAGACAATTCCAAATGTGGTCAGATGTTATGTTTTTGGCGTTTTGCATATAAGCTGTTTTATGCTAATAAAAAAAATCATATCATAATTAATTTCTGTTCTAAATTGACGTTTTCCAATTGTAAATTTATGGTAGTTACTAAACAAAGTTTTCAACACATTCATGAATGATAAAGATTAAAGCTTTTCAAATAAATTTTTCAAAAATATGTAGTGTCCGTAACCAGCTGAAATATTCTAATAAAGAAACATATTTAGAACTTCTATATGTTCTCTATTAATAGTTCCATCAATAACAATAAAGAAAATATGAAAAAAATAATGTATAACATTATTCACTTTGTATCCAGAGCACATAGAACGGTTATTTCGTAACGATGTTGAATTATAAAATGTATTGTATGTACATCATTCAAACAATAGTTTTTTCAGTCAGAATAATGTCACTTATAATGTAATAAACATGTGTAATCTACATCTTGGGATCATTGAAGTTTGAGTTTCGATTAATTGCTAAATATCTGCAAGATATGACAGGACCTGCAAATTATAATGCTGAAAAGAAAATTTTGCCTTTGAAATTTGTGTTCTTGAAATCTGCTAGTTAGTATAATCGTAGTTAATTAGCATAGGTACTAGAAGGAATCAGTATTCTGATACTTAACATTTTTGACAATATTAGAAAAAATCTTGTTTTTGTAGTGTCCGTAACCTCATTGTAAATTAATGAAAAAAGTCTCAATGATCTCAAAAAGACTAAATTGTCTTTTGTTCAAACTTCAAATAAGTGAAATACTAATATCAGTATCTTTTTTTAACAGGATAATTGTTTATAATACAGTTTCAATGTTAACATTTTATTTATCATTTGTAAAGCTAGATTATGACAACAATTTAAAATTTTTGTGCTATATCCAAGAAAACATTGGTGTCGATAATCTTTGTAGAGTTTTAAAATGTTATATTTTCATTGAATTAATTGAAATAGACCAAAATCAAATCTTTATCTAATCTTGTTTAAACAGTGTGTAGTGTCAGTAACCAACATGATAACGTCCAAAATTAGACTTACTTCTTGATTACAAATTTATCAACCACTTGAGTTTTGTAAACTTCAAACATCGAACTTTCAAAAAATACCAAGAATTCATTATTTGAAGAACCTTCATTTCAGAGCTACACAGTTGGGCCCATTATTGTGTTTTACCCGTCAGTATAATTTCAAATCGTGTACTACGAAAATGTGAATATTATGTACCGTACCACTACTCAAATGAGACTTACTGTGGCTATGGAGGCTCCAGCAAACCACGGGGACTAAAAAATCAACCAGCAGAGTCTGCCACCCCCTATCATTACCGATGACGTAACAAACACATATGCTGCACCTTTTAAAGCTAGTGATACATAAAGTATGCCGATACAGAATATTTCTCAATACGACAAAGATGGCGACCATAAAACTTGCCCCTAGTTCTGATCACCTGCATCTCTCGAATCCTTGTGTTGATAGTTTGTTTGTCAACAGGCGACATCGATCACGAACATCACGACATTTAGAGCAAGCCTTAGACTATCGAATCTACTGCGACATGTAAACACCATTGGTTGGAGAAGCAGGGATGGAAAATTGAAATCATCATGTTTATCGTATAGCTTAGTAGTAAGCTGTCCATGTTGGTCGTAGTTTAAGTAGAGATCGAGGTAAGCAGCTGATGTAGAAGAGTCTGTTGTGTCCTGAAAATATACAATTTTAATTTACATGAAATGGCATGCGTCATGCTTACACAACAGAATATCATAAAGAACGATCTTGTTGACATAGATTAAGTAAATAAGATGCATTTACCGTCGATAAAGACAGTTTAATATTTCTATCTTGAAAGTTGAACGAACCAGAAAGGAAAAAACTTTTCATTTTACAATTTGACTTGAAAGATAAGCTAATGAAACTCGATGTGAGTATGACTGAGCGCTGCTTTATGAAAGATAATACATATATATATACGAAGAAAAGAAATGCCACGCTATACTACCTCGATTTACAAGTTTTCACACTGAAACATTATACCACTGGGTTCATTTGTGATGTTAGCTTGTCTAATATATGTATATACGAGCTTTGTGCCTGCTATATTTGTGTGAACTCGACCGAAGACAGCATACAATTCTATTCAACTTCTACATTCGTAAACAAATCATTTAAGAAAGACACCATGTAACCTAACATAATAGCAGATCCAATGTACAAAATAGCTTCATTTTGAATATACGAGAGTGAACATGTAACTCGGTACACAGGCCCTATATGTCTTGTCGTGAGTTAGAAGACGGGTAGATGACAAGGTCAAAAAACAGCTACAGCCAAAGCTATAACTGGGGACATTTTTTGTATAACGCTATTGTTGTGTGAAGTGATAAGAAGATTCTATGCGAATCTCCTCACCTACGCAACGAAGGGACACACATACATCGTTTTATATTGCAAAGCATTATACTACACCGAGGTGGAATTAGAACGGTAGAACAGGAATCCATTTAATTTAACAGGTGTTTAAAAATGTATCTTTTTTACAGCGCATATCGCCGAAAACACTCAACTTAGGAAAAAGGTAGGTGTAATCTTGTTCAAACTGAATCTCCGATACAGAACGCATTATACTACTTGAGGATTTTATTTTTTCAAGTTTAACGTCCTTATAGATAGGGTTTCTTTTTTGTGTACTCATACAATTGTATCAATTCGTAGCTAACGCTGCTTATTTATTTATCGACATAAACTACAAAATGTAGGATGCATCTCGTAGATTCATATGAACGATTAACTTTTGTGATTTGTTTTTCTTTTTACATGTTTTCTAGTTCTTAAATTTTGGTGGGTTCAAGAAAAATAGGCTATGACCTACTTCGAAAAGAAAGTACACAAAGTATTACACAACCGATAAGTAATTATAGGCAAAACAACTTTTTTATTTCTCGCCTGTTTACACTGTAGCCGGAACACCAGACTGACTTAAACATTTAGAAAGATACATATCTGGTCCATACCAGTAAAAGGATTGTAGAAAAGGTCTTTTTCCCATACATTCCTAAGAATTGTACAGTTGTAAAGGTCCTTCTTCCGACAAATCAAAAAAGGGGTCATGTCCGTTACGATTATGCAAGCAATGTGATCTAGATCTTCGTAGACGTTGTTGACGATGAAGCGTAAGACGCTTACTCTTTTGGAACATCTGGTCTTATTCTTTTGTCCTTATTCAAGGGTCTCCGTGTCAATCCTTTCTTTGTTCTTATTTTGACCCTGGTTTAATTGATTTTGAGTTCTGATTATGGTATTTTGGACGCTTTGGTAATCTCTGATTTTTAAAGGGCATGATTGAATTTAAATAAATGGGCGCATTGATGACTTGGTTCACCACAATAAAATGGAAAGACATACCTGAAACGTACATATTTTAGCAGTCATATGTTTTAGTGTTTTCCATGCTGAATGCATTCCGCAAAATTATGATTGTGCTAATACAGACTGTACATTGTTATCTCTATCGGGTTATGTGAGTGCGATTTAGCATTGCGCTTATTTGTTCAAATGTGGTCTTGTGCTAACATTTGATTGCTCCTAAATAAGTATCTGTACAGTACTTGAATTTGGATTGGCCCAGTCATAATTTAGCACGGTATCTAAAGCACGAAAATTGTTTAAGTAAAACTACCGCTAAATAATGTAACTTATACATCAGATATCAGCTCGAGTTTCCTCTGGCCCTGACACCAGATAAATGTCTGATGACCACACCAGATATGGTGTTTGGGCCGAAAAAACTAAATTGATATTTTTAAGTTTCACAAAATAATTGTAAAAAAAAATCAATAACGTATGCTGAGAATCGAATTAAATTTATGGCGCTATACGTGACATGTTGTTAACATGTTTACTCATCACGGTATATAAAACCATGCAGAATAAATAATGTGAAAATAAAAGCAAAACCATGTTTGTATGATTATTGGACATATAATTTTATGCATTCCAAACTTTTAGGCTGACCTAACTGTCTTTTAGATGGCATCCAGACTGGTCTCTGAAAGTATAACCAACGTTTCAACAGTTTCTGATGGCAGACTTACAGCTCTGGACGACGAACCTACTGTGTCCAGTGGTGGTCCTAATGATGACGTAACACTTAGGAACATGGATTCAAGAGACTCAAATAGTGACTGCAATCGTCCGGTTGGTGAAGTCAACGCTCCAGATGGCGGATGGGGATGGGCGGTGACTTTCGCATCATTTATGCACAACCTCCTGTTGGACGGTGTTGTCTATACATTTGGAATCTTTTTTGATGATTTCCTGGAACACTTTGGTGGCAGTAAAGGCAAGACACAGATGCTAGGGTCTGTCATCGGTGGAAGCTATTTATTGATTGGTATGAAATTTGAAACTTTTTTTATCTTCTTCAGTTAATCTGTTCAATATACTTTCACAGCATCACAGTTATCATAAAAACTCATCAAAGGATGCTACAGCATCAAGACGTGAGTATTTATTACAAATAAAATCTTTGGATTTATACTGTTTAAGTTTATTAATTTAGGGGTTAGAATTGGTAAAATCAAAACTCTTGTTAATATACGAAAGGACGAACATCTCTCGATGTAGAAACTTAACACCACTTACAATATCTTACTCGTATGAAAAATGAATGGTGCATTGGATATTTCTTCTATTGACCTCCTTCCTCCACATAAGAGGTTTTTCTTCTTCCGCAGATAGCATCTCTATCCTTTTGTATGTAATTCCCAAATGAATCTTTCCAATGTTTGTGTAGGCATAACACCGTAGTTTTCATACTCATGAGGTTACGGTGCCAGTTTACAAAATAGAAATTAGAAATCTAAGGTTAATGGAACCCTAAATTATAAAAAATAAAAATCTAAGGTGTCTGCTCGAAAATCATTTTAACAGCCTATTAGGTCCATAAATAGTAACCGTAATGAATTATCTGGTACCTATGTAGATATATTACGAAAGCGAAGAAGGGTCACATTCTAAATGTAGCAAATATATAAAATTCTTGCTTTTACGCGGATAACAATATAATAACACTTTTTCAAAAAAGGTGATACGCATAAAAGTCGAATAACGTTCTTTTAAAAGTCACTTTTGAAGTCAAAATTAAACTTTTTTCTCATACACATTTTTGGATAAGGGCATAACAGAAAAGGCAAAGATAAGGATACATCAGTGTGCTCGTTTTTATGCTATGTTCGGTCAAAGATTCCAATATGACATGATAAGTGATTTTAAGTGAATTTTGTAGTTTTTACCAATTGCAGGATATCTTCATATCATTAGAATTCGTAATTCGAAATGTATGAATGTCTGCAGAAATGTTTCGGAAGTAAAATTTCTACCACAATACCCTGTGTTATTCCACTCTCAGACCATTGTATAAACGTGCTGACTGTTGAATAAATATATGTTTTATACCACTATATATTCCGGACTTTTGATTGGTTGAGAAGTTGAATCACGGTTGTTGACGTCGTCATCGATTGTTTACGTCGTCAGAACATGGTGGGAATATATTCAAGATGATGTGTTTTCGCGCAAATAGTCCACGGTTCACTCCAAAAATCAACACTGACACTGCTGATTTAATATTGTGGTAGAAACAGGTCACATGACTCGTGAGTGTTGGATATGGAATTTATTTCACTCTCGTTAATTATCTTTTAAAAGTTACAAAAGACACCCGCTAAAGCGCGTGCCTGTCAAACAACCACTCGTTGTGTAACCTCTATTTTTCTAACTTAATATTTTAACTCAGGAAAGCAATTTGAGTAACCCCTATCGCTAATTTTTGTTCACCAATTTTGCATTGATGAAAAAAATATTTAGCGGATGAAAAGAAAATGGATTTCTCTTTCTAAAACCGTCATACAATGGTTTAGTGTGCTTCATGTTTTGTCCCTTTACTACCCGCATTTCACAATTAAGGGTTCAAAGAAGTGCTCCGGTTACACTTAATATACAGGGGGAAATTAACACTGAAAAACTTATCCATTTTGTTGTATACTATTTTTATAATATTGAACATTGAATTTATTCAGCTGGAATTGAATTAAAAACAGCATACAGTGCTGAATCATGAATATGTGTTTCAAGTTTTACCCACGACATATACAATTCACAAACATCAAATCTTCCTTGATTGAATATATAGTGTTCGGTAATATACTCCGTGTTTGATCTTGGTGATTTTAAAATCATGTGGTTTGCTCATACAAACTGTTTACGCAATACAATTTTTTTTTGTTAGTTCTTCAGAAGTATTATCTGTTGTGACGTCAACAGTACAGTATGATTTGTGGAGATAATGAAGTAAATAAAGCCATGGCGAGTTTATGTTTAAGTGTCCGGCACCCCCTCCCCCTCTATAACATATACTTTACAAGTATATGGTAGTAGTACAGCACATACATATGGAATGCAAAAAACTTTCATTCAATTTTTTGAACTGGTCAAACAAACATTTTCTGCCAAGTATCAACAAAGCGTTTTTACAGCATCTCTTAGTCACCCAGTTTTGGGTTGAAGTGGTTGCAGTTTGAAATGATTACTTTAAATCCTAGCGCAGAAAAATACTGCTTCATATTCTTGGAATTGTACAAAAACAGAAACAGGATCCCAAATATACTTGAAATTCAAACACGATAAATAAATGAATTTTGTCAGGCTCACTCTAGTTGGTGATATTGGACGAGTTTAAATATTGTTTTTCATACCGTTTTCATAATCAAGATTTGGATAAGTTTGGATTTATATCATTTATATCATAAAGCGGAAGTGTGTCACATTAACGCATCTTGGATCCGCCCCTGAAGATATATAATAAATCCAGGGACACATATACGTCCCTGATCAATCCAATAACCAAATGTTTATGCTGATATGTTAAAATATGCAATAATAAAATAAACGTCATAGTATCAGCATCACCATTTTTACAAAAATAATAAAACTTCCAATTCAGAAATTTCAGAACATCGTATATATGTGATACATAAACACAGGGGCGTATATTGCGAAAGTTACTAGTCTAATGTTAAATACTGATAAAATAGAGTTAGATTCAGATTACTTACACCAAGGAATTAGATAAGTCCATGCTTACACTTGCAGATAATACATACATATGTAATGGGCGTGTCAGAATAAGTACAGGTATTGGATACGTTGTGCCTCAATGACGTCACACATCACGTAACCTAGAATCCCGGTCAAAATATGCATATTCACTAGGCTGATATAAATAGGGCGTCACCTAGGTTGTCCATTTCCCCCAACACCCGAGAGAGACGAGGTATCGGTCACTACACGTAATGTTGCATCAAATGAGATTGAAACATGAAATTATGAAAAATCATGGGCCAAAATTCTTTAAGTGATATGAAAATGGACGTTTTTGAGTATGCTCATTAGTGATTTTACTTGTTGTGATTGACAATGCGGAATCGGTTCTCATTTTGAACCAGAAACCCAAGACACCTGGTCTTATTCTCTTGTACTTTTACAACGGTCCCCATGTAAATCTTTCCTTTGTTCATATTTTGCCCCTAGTTTAATCGATTTTGAGTTTGGATTATGATTTTGTTAACGCTTCGGTATCCTCTTATTTTTCTACAAGCGACAAACACATATATGCTATTAAAATTGATCATACTTATTTACTATTTCTTCAATATAACATGAAATCTTTAGATGAGATTAACACGAGACTTTAACATGCCTGAAACCTCAGAAGATTCCATCCTTAATACTTATGTACAAAAAGTTAAAAAACAATCCTGGTTTAAAATTTCTTTTCTTTGCAATTTTTGAACTGATTGTTCAAAATACAACATCGATACATTTGACGGTTTATATTAGCCTTTGATTGTACCTATTACAGGTCCATTAGCTGGGTTGATAGAACGACGATTCCAGTGTCGGAGGGTAGCTATCGTGGGAGCTGTAGTAGCCAGTCTGGGCCTGTTCCTCTCCACGTTCTCTCCAAATCTCGATGTCATGATTGTACTGTACGGCGTTGTCGCGGGTAATCACACTTACCTTGTTAATTGATTTTGTTACAAAATTAATGTTTTGAAACTTTCCAAGACGAATTTTTTTTCATAACCCTATGAAACTAAAAAATAATTGACATCAACGCTTATAATTAATTTTTGAAACTTATTTTTCAAATTTAAAACATGTTTATGTACAATTTGACTGATCTAACAACGGATTCTTTTTGACAAATCAATACGCAACGTCAATCGCCGCATTGTGACGTCACATTTTTCGCGCCATTTTCGGATTTTCTTTTCATAGAGGTATGAAAAGAAAATCTCAACCAATCAGAAAGCCGCATTCTGCATACGATAAATGGAAAATTAATTATAATTTAATAAACTGTCAAAAAAAGATGTATTTCGAGGATACTGTTTCCTTCGTTATATATAAGATATACACTGTTTATATGATTTGTTATTAACTTTAAATAAAACTTTATACTCAACAAAACAACAAAACCTGAAACGATTGGTTTATTGCATGACGTAACTCCAATATGTGGAGCAATTTTATTTTTGTCCCGTTGTGTATCCAAGTAGAGGGGAGACCATCTCCTTTTCTACATGGGTGGAGCTTATATTGATTACCTTTCCCTTCAACATGTGGTTAGTCCCCAACTTGCAGGGTTGAATATTTTCAACATTAGCTTCTGCAATGATGCTGTTTTCTAAGTAAATTATTATCTCAAATACAGTTTAAGTGAAGTTTCTCTCTCAAACAAACGTACGTTTAGTCTACATCGATTGATAAACCTTTCAGGTTCTGGGTTTGGACTGGTGTATGAGCCGTCAATATTGATGGTGAGTTACTACTTCACCAGCCGTCGAGCCCTTGCCACAGGGATAGCAGTGTGTGGATCTGGTATTGGAGGGTTTGTCTTTGCACCACTAAGTGTCTTATTGCTGGATGTCTACGGCTGGAAAGGCGCGATGTGGATCATATCCGCTATAGTGTTAAACGGTGTGGTGTTTGGTGCTGTTTATAGACCAATTCAACTGACAAGAAAGAGTCTTCAAGGACATGCAGCGTTACCAGAACAGACTGAAAATTCCAGGAGTGTCAAATATGGCTGTACTCGACTGAAGCAGACGTTAGGAATTTCAATGTTGTCGAGTCCCTCCGTGGTGGTCTACCTGATATCGTGTTTTCTGGTGGCGATTGGTATGTTCTAGTCTTAGAATGCTAATTTGATTAAGTTCCTTCAAATTATTTTTGATGTTTGTGTCTTAACATTTTTTCCAGGTTGATTTTGTAGAAATTCTTACTTGTCAATGGTCTTCAGTCATGGTTTCTCAATTCGCTGCTATCAAACAAAATGTACATTCACATTATTATAGTGTTACGATCAAAAATTACATTTGTACTGATGACGTAATTACATTGTTACTGATGACGTAATTACATTGTTACTGTTGACGTTATTACATTGTTACTGTTGACGTAATTACATTGTTACTGTTGACGTAATTACATTGTTACTGATGACGTAGTTACATTGTTACTGATGACGTAATTACATTGTTAATGATGACGTAATTACATTGTTACTCTTGACGTTATTACATTGTTACTGTTGACGTATTTACATTGTTACTGATGACGTAGTTACATTGTTACTGATGACGTAATTTCATGTTTACGGTTGGCGTAATAACATTGTTACTGTTGACGTAATTACATTGTTAATGATGACGTTATTACATTGTTAATGATGACGTAATTATATTGTTAATGATGACGTAATTACATTGTTACTGTTGACGTTATTACATTGTTACTGTTGACGTAATTACATTGTTACTGTTGACGTAATTACATTGTAACTGTTGACATAATTACATTGTTAATGATGATGTTATTACATTGTTACTGTTGACGTAATTACATTGTTACTGTTGACGTAATTACATTGTTACTGTTGACGTAAATACATTGTTACTGATGACGTAATTATATTTTTACTGTTGACGTAATTATATTGTTACTGTTGACGTAATAACATTGTTACTGTTGACGTTATTACATTGTTACTGTTGACGTAATAACATTGTTAATTATGACGTTATTACATTGTTACTGTTGACGTAATAACATTGTTAATTATGACGTTATTACATTGTTACTGTTGACGTTATTACATTGTTACTGTTGACGTTATTACATTGTTAATTATGACGTTATTACATTGTTACTGTTGACGTAATTACATTGTTACTGTTGACGTTATTACATTGTTATTGTTGACGTTATTACATTGTTACTGTTGACGTTATTACATTGTTAATTATGACGTTATTACATTGTTACTGTTGACGTAATTACATTGTTACTGTTGACGTTATTACATTGTTACTGTTGACGTTATAACATTGTTACTGTTGACGTAATTACATTGTTACTGTTGACGTTATTACATTGTTACTGTTGACGTAATAACATTGTTAATTATGACGTTATTACATTGTTACTGTTGACGTAATTACATTGTTACTGTTGACGTTATTACATTGTTACTGTTGACGTTATTACATTGTTACTGTTGACGTAATAACATTGTTAATTATGACGTTATTACATTGTTACTGTTGACGTAATTACATTGTTACTGTTGACGTTATTACATTGTTATTGTTGACGTAAATACATTGTTACTGTTGACGTAATTACATTGTTACTGTAAACGTTATTACATTGTTACTGTTGACGTAATTACATTGTTACTGTTGACGTAATTACATTGTTACTGTTGACGTAAATACATTGTTACTGATGACGTAATTACATTGTTACTGTTGACGTAATTACATTGTTAATGATGATGTTATTACATTGTTAATGATGACGTAATTACATTGTTAATGATGACGTAATTACATTGTTACTATTGACGTTATTATATTGTTAATGATGACGTAATTACATTGTTAGTGTTGACGTAATTACATTGTTACTATTGACGTAATTACATTGTTACTGTTGACGTAATAACATTGTTAATTATGACGTAATTACATTGTTACTGTTGACGTAATTACATTGTTAATGATGATGTTATTACATTGTTAATGATGACGTAATTACATTGTTACTGTTGACGTAATAACATTGTTAATTATGACGTAATTACATTGTTACTGTTGACGTAATTACATTGTTACTGTTGACGTAATTACATTGTTACTGTTGACGTAATTACATTGTTACTGTTGACGTTATTACATTGTTAATGATGATGTTATTACATTGTTACTGTCGACGTAATTACATTGTTACTGTTGACGTTATTACATTGTTACTGTTGACGTAATTACATTGCTAGTGTTGACGTAATAACATTGTTAATTATGACGTTATTACATTGTTAATGATGACGTAATTATATTGTTACTGTTGACGTAATTACATTGTTACTGTTGACGTTATTACATTGTTACTGTTGACGTAATTACATTGTTACTGTTGACGTAATTACATTGTTACTGTTGACGTAAATACATTGTTACTGATGACGTAATTACATTGTTACTGTTGACGTGATTACATTGTTAATGATGATGTTATTACATTGTTAATGATGACGTAATTACATTGTTAATGATGACGTAATTACATTGTTACTGTTGACGTTATTATATTGTTAATGATGACGTAATTACATTGTTACTGTTGACGTTATTATATTGTTAATGATGACGTAATTACATTGTTACTGATGAGGTAATTACATTGTTACTGATGACGTAATTACATTGTTAAGGATGACGTTATTACATTGTTACTGATGACGTAATTACATTGTTACTGATAACGTAATTACATTGTTAATGATGACGTTATTACATTGTTACTATTGACGTAATTACATTGTTACTGTTGACGTAATTACATTGTTACTGTTGACGTAATTACATTGTTACTGTTGACGTAATTAAATTATTACTCTAACATATGCCAATTTATTTTAATATTTTTTTTTACAAAAAAAAACGTTTGGTTACAGGGTTCTACATTCCTTTAAACTTCCTTCCATCATTTGCTAAGGAGTTGGACTTAACGGCCTCTGAAGGGGCTCTCCTCATATCTATCATTGGGGTTTTCAACTCACTTGTCAGGGTTGTAATTGGCTTTGTGACAGATCGACACTGGGCAGACTGTATCCTGATCAACGGTGTAGCTCTGGTCTTAGGGGGCGTGGCCACGTTCTTAGTACCTTATTACACGTCGTTTGGTATGTTGGCTGCATATGCATTCGTCTTCGGATCAGTTATTGGTAAGTTATTTGTTAAAATCCTAAAGACAACTTGCTTTATTATAACATTTGATTTATTATAAAAGGGTGGTTTATAATCGTGACATCAAGTTTATCTCAATTTATTTCTAGAGTTATCATGTAAGTTTGTAAAAAAACAGCGGAAATAGATAGATTGATCAACGTTATTATCAGGGAAGTTTAGGAAAATTGATGAAACGTCATCCGCTATTTATTTGTAGGGATTTTTGTTTCTTTAAAATCCATCCTTGTGATAGAGCTGAGAGGAATACAGAAACTCTCTACGGGGTTTAGCCTACAGAGTTTGGTTATTGGAGTTTCTGTAATTATTGGATCACCAATAGCAGGTAAGGACTAGTTATGCATTCTGTAAGTAATTCTATATCTTTAGTTTCTTTTAAATTTTATTTCTATTTTACGTCTTTCTAACAGCTATGGATATTAAAGTACTTGTCAGGTTATAGTGGTGGAGGTAAACAACCTAGCTATACGTCACGGCTTGTATCTGGCTTTTGCTCCACATAGACATCGAACCCGCGGTCCACAGGTGCAGGGCTAGTGGTAACAGAATGTCAAACACCTCACCGCGACACAGAGGTGGAGAGCTAGTGGTAACAGAATGTCAAACACCTCACCGCGACACAGAGGTGGAGAGCTAGTGGTAACAGAATGTCAAACACCTCACCGCGACACAGAGGTGCAGGGCTAGTGGTAACAGAATGTCAGACACCTCACCGCGACACAGAGGTGCAGGGCTAGTGGTAACAGAATGTCACACATCTCCCCGCGACCCAGAGGTGCAGGGCTAGTGGTAACAGAATGTCACACATCTCCCCGCGACCCAGAGGTGGAGGGCTTGTGGTAACAGAATGTCAAACACCTCACCGCGACACAGAGGTGGAGAGCTAGTGGTAACAGAATGTCAAACACCTCACCGCGACCCAGAGGTGGAGAGCTAGTGGTAACAGAATGTCAAACACCTCACCGCGACACAGAGGTGGAGAGCTAGTGGTAACAGAATGTCAGACACCTCACCGCGACACAGAGGTGGAGAGCTAGTGGTAACAGAATGTCAGACATCTCACCGCGACACAGAGGTGGAGAGCTAGTGGTAACAGAATGTCAAACACCTCACCGCGACCCAGAGGTGGAGAGCTAGTGGTAACAGAATGTCAAACACCTCACCGCGACACAGAGGTGGAGAGCTAGTGGTAACAGAATGTCAGACACCTCACCGCGACACAGAGGTGGAGGGCTTGTGGTAACAGAATGTCAGACACCTAAACCACGTGTTCATGTTCAGCAAGCAATGGAGCGAAACATTACATTCGTAACTACCGAGTGATATTCCCCATAGCGACTGGCTATTTCGTTAACAGTCTGATACTCTACATACCAAAAGGGTATTTCGGTTAGAAGTGTGCGGTTTTTGTTGCCATATATGAGTTGACGTTATTTAACAAGCGGGTAACTTCTATGCATTTTGTCATATTGTGCCCTAGGGTTATCAGTGTAAGTTTGAACTGTTGTTTTATTTACGCTTCGTTATTCTCTTCTTGGCTTTTCATTTGACCTTATATTTGGAGATCGCTGAATGAAACACTTATCCTAACCAATACGTTATCATTATATATGTGATATCTTACAAATCAGAGACAGGTATTGACCGGTTATGTTGATTTGTTAATAATTCCAGACGAATTGTCCTTTCAGGGTTTTTGTCCGATATGACCGGAGATTTCAGTATTGTGTTTTACCTGGCTGGTGTCACTATAACGCTGGGTGGCAGCTTATGTTTGTCGGTCCGGAGGATCGTCCGATGGGAGCAGAACGTCCATTAACAACACTGTCTATCACTCAACTCATCTAAAACACTGAATAATCAGAAGGGTTCAAATGGCGTACAAAACCATGCACATGACGTAACAACAGACACGTATTTGTAGTTAAGGATGTATACTTCTGAGGTTTCAGTCTCGTTTTAACCTCATTTAAAGATTTAACGTTTTACTGAGAAAATTTGATCAATTTTGATAGCATATATACATCTGAAAATTGTGTCAAGAATAGAGGTGTCTGTTGCTTGAAAAACTTTTTTACATTAATTTTTTAAAAAAGTTACCGATTCGGTGGTCATTTTGAAAATGCGTTTTTCTGTGTATGTTTTGCATTTCGCAAAAGACCGAAATTTCACCTTTTTATGCTAGATTGATCTCTTAAAAACATCAGTGTTTCCCCATTTTTAATTATAGCAAACTCATTTTCGCTGTACATCTTTATGATGTTCAATATCATAGAAATGATATGCAACAAAGTGGATCATTATATAATTTTTGGATTTTTTTTTCATATATTTAGTGTTTATGGAACACGTTTTATTTTTGAACACGAAATTGTGAAAAATAACACAAATAGTAAAGGGACGAAAAATGAAGCACGCTAACCCCCATTTTTATGGCGGTTTTAGACAGGGAAACCCATTTTCTTTTTATCTGCTAAATATTAAAGAAATTAATAGCAGAACATTTTTTTATTTAGCGTCAAATCTGCAAAAAATGGTGAAAAAATGAGGATTTTCTCATTAAAAAATAACGGGTATGGGGATAACTCAATTTGCTTTTCTGAGTTAAAATATTCAGTTAGAGACATTTTACTTCCATAACTTAAGGATGTACACCTCTGAGAAGTCACAATTTTCCTGTATCAATCTTTTTTCTAATATACATTTTTGGATAAGGGAGATCAAGGCGTGCCAGAAAATGCAAAAATAATGATATGTCAGTGTGCTCGTTTTTGTGTTATGATCGGCCAAAGATACCAATATGACGTAAAAAGGGATTTTAAGTCAATTTTGTAGTTTGGACCGATTGCGGGACATTTTCATACAATATCTTACGAATTTGTAATTTGAAATGTATGAATGTTTGCAGAAATGACAAAAATATTGTTTTCTTTTAAGTTATGGAGGTAAAATTTCTCTAACTTTATATTTTTTCTCGGGAAAGCAGTTTGAGCTACCCCTACCCCTTATTTTTTAAATGAGAAAATCCTCATTTTTTCACCATTTTTTGCAGATTTAACGCTTAATAAAAAAAGTTCTGATATCAAACTTTTTTGATATTTGGTGGATGAAAAGAAAATGGGTTTCTCTTTCTAAAACCGTCATAAAAATGGGGGGTTAGTGTGCTTAATTTTTTGTCCCTTTATTATTTGTGTTATTTTTCACAGTTTCGGCTTCAAAAAAAAAATAAACTGCTCCAGTTACACTAAATGTATGAAAAAAATATAAAAATTGTATAATTATCCCCTTTGTAGCATAATATTTCTATAAAAGTGAACATTATGAAGTTGTACAGCAAAAATTAACTTGCTGTAATTAAAAATGGCTAAACATTGATGTTTTTAAGAGATCAATCTAGCATCAAAATGATGAAATTTTGCCCATTCGGGAAGTGCATAAAATAGACAAAAATACGCATATTAAAAATGGCCGCCAAATTGGTAATTTTTTAAAATTCATGTAAAAAAAGTTCTACAAGCAACAGACACTTATATTTTTGAAACAATTTTCAGATGCATATATGCTATTAAAATTGATCATATTTTCTTCAATATAACATAAAATATTTAAATGAGACATAAACGAGACTTGAACGTGACTGAAACCTCACAAGAGTACATCCTTAAGACAATACTATATGTGGCATTTCTGCAAACATTCATACATTTTGGATTACAAATTTGGAATATATTGTAGGAAGATGTGCTGCAATTGGTCAAAACTGCAAAATTCTTTTAAAATCACTTATTATGTCATATTGGTATCTTTCACTGGTCATAGCACAAAAACGAACACACTAACATTATTTACGATTATTATTTGCATTTCCAAAAATGTCTCTGAGAAAAAAAGTTTTTCAGAAGAATACGTCCTTAATACAGAACTATAAAAACATACAGTACACCGATTCTCCAGGCAATTCACTACTGTTTATAAAAGTGTTTATATCGCATGGTGATTAAATAATTCGTCCCAAGGTACAACGTTTGTGTTATAAGGAGGATTTATTTTGAGATGATATCGTTAACTAAGTACGTGTATTTTGAATCACACTATAGACCTGGACTTTTGACGCTGGAGACCCTGATCATACGACGTGCCCAGTGTGTCTTTTGCTCAATCAATGTTTATGTCTGAGACACGACCAGTACAAAAAAACACTAGCTTTGAGGAGTGGGCGTATGACGTAATAACACGACAGTCAGCGAAATGGAAATGTCTCGCTTTTTATTCATAAATGATAGAAAACAAGCTTCGTGATCATGTTGTTTTGTCATGTATAAATCACTGATATGGGATCATGTTGTTTGTCATTTATAAATCACCGATATGGGATCATGTTGTTTGTCATGTATAAATCACCGATATGGGATCATGTTGTTTGTCATGTATAAATCACCGATATGGGATCATGTTGTTTGTCATGTATAAATCACCGATATGGGATCATGTTGTTTTGTCATGTATAAATTACCGATATGGGATCATGTTGTTTGTCATTAATAGATAACCGATATGGGATCATGTTGTTTGTCATGTATAAATCACCGATATGGGATCATGTTGTTGGTCATTTATAAATCACTGATATGGGATCATGTTGTTTGTCATGTATAAATCACCGATATGGGATCATGTTGTTTGTCATGTATAAATCACTGATATGGGATCATGTTGTTTGTCATGTATAAATCACCGATATGGGATCATGTTGTTTTGTCATGTATAAATCACCGATATGGGATCATGTTGTTTTGTCATGTATAAATCACCGATATGGGATCATGTTGTTTGTCATGTATAAATCACTGATATGGGATCATGTTGTTTGTCATGTATAAATCACTGATATGTGGTCATGTTGTTTGTCATGTATAAATCACCGATATGGGATCATGTTGTTTGTCATTTATAAATCACTGATATGGGATCATGTTGTTTGTCATGTATAAATCACCGATATGGGATCATGTTGTTTTTGCTGTTTCTGACTATACATGTAGGTATACAGAATACAAAACTTGGTTTGCATAAATAGTTAAAATAGTTAAAACAATACTAGAATTTAATGATTGAAGACAATAAAGGTCCGTCAATTATTTCTCTAGAAACCTACCTAAAAGACACGAAGAAACGTAGGACAATGTACAATGGAGTAAACAACAACAAAAATATAAGAATAACGTTAATGGAAAGATATTTGACATCGGACGAACAAAATGTGGGTGCATCGAGTTGCGATTCACTTGGTGAAAATCGCAGCATTATGTAGAGAATATGTATATATGTAATATGTATATGTGTAATATGTATATGTGTAGTATGTGTATGTGTATATGTAATATGTGTAATATGTGTATGTGTAATAGGTATATATGTAATATGTATATATGTAATATGTGTATGTGTAGTATGTGTATGTGTATATGTAATATGTGTAATATGTGTATGTGTAATAGGTATATATGTAATATGTATATGTGTAATATGTATATGTGTAGTATGTGTATGTGTATATGTAATATGTATATGTGTAATATGTATATATGTAATATGTATATGTGTAATATGTGTATGTGTAACATGTATATGTGTAATATGTATATGTGTAATATGTATATATGTAATATGTGTATGTGTAGTATGTGTATGTGTATATGTAATATGTGTAATATGTGTATGTGTAATAGGTATATGTGTAATGTGTATATGTGTAATATGTATATGTAATATGTGTATGTGTGTAATATGTATATGTAATATGTGTAATATGTGTATGTGTAATATGTATATGTGTATGTGTAATATGTATATGTGTAATATGTATATGTGTAATATGTATGTGTAATATGTATATGTGTAATATGTATATGTGTATGTGTATGTGTAATATGTATATGTGTAATATGTATATGTGTAATGTGTATATGTGTAATATGTATATGTGTAATATGTATATGTAATATGTGTATATGTGTAATATGCATATGTGTAATATGTATATGTGTAATATGTATATGTGTAATATGTATATATGTAATATGTATATGTGTATGTGTATGTGTAATATGTATATGTGTAATATGTATATGTGTATGTGTAATATGTATATATGTAATATGTGTAAGTGTAATATGTGTATGTGTAATATGTGTATGTGTAATATGTGTATGTGTAATATGTGTATGTGTAATATGTATATATGTAATATGTATATATGTAATATGTGTATGTGTAATATGTATATGTGTAATATGTATATATGTAATATGTATATGTGTAATATGTATATATGTAATATGTGTATGTGTAATATGTGTATGTGTAATATGTATATATGTAATATGTATATATGTAATATGTGTATGTGTAATATGTATATGTGTAATATGTGTATGTGTAATATGTATATATGTAATATGTATATATGTAATATGTGTATGTGTAATATGTATATGTGTAATATGTGTATGTGTAATATGTGTATGTGTAATATGTATATGTGTAATATGTATATGTGTAATATGTATATGTGTAATAAGTATATGTGTAATATGTATATGTGTAATATGTGTATGTGTAATATGTATATGTGTAATATGTATATGTGTATGTGTATGTGTAATATGTGTATGTGTATGTGTATGTGTAATATGTATATGTGTAATATGTGTATGTGTAATAGGTATATGTGTAATATGTATATATGTAATATGTATATATGTAATATGTATATATATAATATGTATATATGTAATATGTGTATGTGTAATATGTATATGTGTATGTTTATGTGTAATATGTATATGTGTAATATGTATATGTGTAATATGTATATGTGTAATATGTATATATGTAATATGTATATATGTAATATGTATATATATAATATGTATATATGTAATATGTGTATGTGTAATATGTATATGTGTATGTGTATGTGTAATATGTATATGTGTAATATGTATATGTGTATGTGTAATATGTGTAAGTGTAATATGTATAAGTGTAATATGTATAAGTGTAATATGTATATGTGTAATATGTATATGTGTAATATGTATATGTGTAATATGTATATATGTAATATGTATATGTGTATGTGTATGTGTAATATGTATATGTGTAATATGTATATGTGTATGTGTAATATGTATATATGTAATATGTGTATGTGTAATATGTATATGTGTAATATGTGTATGTGTAATATGTGTATGTGTAATATGTATATGTGTAATATGTATATGTGTAATATGTATATGTGTAATATGTATATATGTAATATGTATATGTGTATGTGTATGTGTAATATGTATATGTGTAATATGTATATATGTAATATGTATATATGTAATATGTGTATGTGTAATATGTGTATGTGTATATGTAATATGTGTATGTGTAGTATGTGTATGTTTAATATGTGTATGTGTAATATGTATATGTGTAATATGTATATGTGTAATATGTATATGTGTAATATGTGTATGTGTAATATGTATATGTGTAATATGTGTATGTGTAATATGTATATGTGTAATATGTGTATGTGTAATATGTATATATGTAATATGTATATGTGTAATATGTTTATGTGTAATATGTATATGTGTAATATGTGTATGTGTAATATGTGTATGTGTAATATGTATATGTGTAATATGTATATGTGTAATATGTATATGTGTATGTGTATGTGTAATATGTATATATGTAATATGTATATGTGTAATATGTATATGTGTAATATGTGTATGTGTAATATGTATATGTGTCATATGTATATGTGTAATATGTATATATGTAATATGTGTATGTGTAATATGTATATATGTAATATGTGTATGTGTAATATGTATATGTGTAATATGTGTATGTGTAATATGTGTATGTGTAATATGTATATGTGTAATATGTGTATATGTAATATGTATATGTGTCATATGTATATGTGTAATATGTATATATGTAATATGTATATGTGTAATATGTATATATGTAATATGTGTATGTGTAATATGTGTATGTGTAATATGTATATGTGTAATATGTGTATGTGTAATATGTATATATGTAATATGTGTATGTGTAATATGTATATATGTAATATGTGTATGTGTAATATGTATATGTGTAATATGTATATGTGTAATATGTGTATGTGTAATATGTATATGTGTAATATGTATATGTGTAATATGTATATGTGTATGTGTATGTGTAATATGTATATGTGTAATATGTATATGTGTAATATGTATATGTGTAATATGTGTATGTGTAATATGTATATGTGTAATATGTATATGTGTATGTGTATGTGTGATATGTATATGTGTAATATGTATATGTGTATGTGTAATATGTATAAGTGTAATATGTATAAGTGTAATATGTATAAGTGTAATATGTGTAAGTGTAATATGTATAAGTGTAATATGTATATGTATGTAATATATATATGTGTAATATGTATATGTGTGTAATATGTATATGTGTATGTGTATGTGTAATATGTGTATGTGTAATATGTATATGTGTATGTGTATGTGTAATATGTGTATGTGTAATATGTATATGTGTAATGTGTATATGTGTAATGTGTATATGTGTAATATGTGAGACGAACTCCTCAGTCATCGTGTTAAAGCCAACATTAAGGGTTCAATTTATATGGTGAAATCGCCGGTTGTGGCGGTGAAATGTCAGTTTTTGAACGGATTAAGAAGGGTTTTTAAACATTTGATATGTGCACGGACCCCAGCGAGACACAAACTTTAAACATCAATAGTTGTTTTATACCTAAATATTAGTTTTTTTAAACACTTTAACACAGTCTTTCAAAATGCCTGGTGTTTGGTAAATGTGTTCACAAAAACGCATTTTCTCTTTTTAAATACGCAATTTTATATACATAACTATTTTCAATATTGCTTGTGATGTGGACGTGAAGATGAAACACGTAACATGAATTCACACTTCTTATAAGGAAAGTATAGATATCGATACCTTGGTTTGCTGTGGTACTAAAAAAACGAAGTTTCAATTTTATCGAAATGCTTAAGGACAATATCAAATTGTTGAAAGTACAAATTAGAAATGACCTAACCAAGTGCAAAAGAGAGAAAGAAAAGAAACTATACGGAGAATCCAAAGGCACAGGGACGTGTATCTACCATGTTTGAGGCCCGCCATGGAACAGGAAAAGTGTACGTCTTTTAAAACCGGCGATATAAAACAATATATTTGAAGGACATGCATGAACTAATTCACATAAAATAAGTTCAAATCATAATTTCTTATGTAACTTTGTCACATAACATATACGAATAATTATAACTAGGATATTTATTAGCAGTTTTGAGGAACAATGATCAATTTCCTACACAATATCTTAGCTATGGATATATAGGCAATTACGTTACCTGGGTCCATTATTTACGTATAATTATACGGCACACCATCAATGTAATGAAACAACTTCAGCAGAAATGATGCAAACAAATTAAATACGCCCTTGTCCTATTCTCACTATCGATATTAAACTGAGAGGTCAAACCACTGAGCTGGGTCAATTCACCGCTGTGAAAATATATTTTGATGTGTAAAGTGTATTTACTTGTAATTCTCGTCGACTGAAAGTCGAAGGCCATGAGCGGACGGTACAACCACAACCGTCAGAATCAAATCATTTTCTTGAATGAGAGTTGTTTCCCTTCGAACACAAACGATTGTGTCTTGGGCCGGAGGGGACCTGATCTTGAGAATTTGTTACAGGTTGTTTTGGATATTTTAATCAAGGTGTTTCGAGCAGTTTTACCTTTAAAACCGGGGGGTGGGCATTTCTTATCGAAAATTGACCCCCCACCCACCCCCCCAAAAAAAACACAAAAACAAAAAAGTGTAAAATTGCTCCAAACACCTTGATTTAGGTCCAAAACAAGCTACACTGTATACAGAAATTGAATTATTAAGAGTAACCAAAAGTCGTATAATTTTGATTACTTACATGTCTTATTCTAAACTAGGGGGAAATAAGCTCAGTAGAGAAATTCCTCATAAAACTTGGGGACTGGCACTCCACCTAGGCAGTCTAAGACTGTGACGGAGCTCGAGATTGTAATTACTTTTCGCATATATACCTTGCAATATATGTCAGTTATCGTACTCGAAGGGAAGAGCTAGCTTCTCTCGCACACCGCCCATCTCGTACAGTAACTGACATATTGCTCGGTCCCTATGATATAACCAATACGTATATTAAGGGAGTGACTAACGGCGTTTTTGTTGAGTTATTGTCAAATATATATTTCAGGATTTAGATCTTCACAACAATCGACATTTCGTAAACAGAGACTCGGAAATGGCATGTGGTTTTGGAGGAAACGGAAATCGTATGTAAAGAACGAAAATACATTTTACCTACAGGTAGTAGGTTTAAAAAGAAAAAAATATTCATTTCTCAATCGCATTAAAACAAATCTGCAATAACTATAAATGTGACATTTTTACCGAAAATCAATCTTAGCCCCTAAAACGTGTAAGATCAAACGAATTATTGCTGAAACAGTTTCTCAGGTCCCTGTGTTCGAGAGACAGATCATCAAATATGTGTTATATGTAATAAATCATGTTGTGTGACTAACACATTTTTGTCGATTAGGATGCACATTCTTCTTTTAATACATCTTGCCAATATAAATGTGTAAGTTTTCACGCCCTTTTTGCACACGTGTAGACTTACAGTCAATAGCGATCGTTAAACACACGGCGTAACTTCATTATAATTGACCATCTGTGCACAAAATGAAATTCCACAGATTATACATACATATTTGACCTACATACAGGATATCTGGTGCAATAAGACGGAGATTCGATGTGATTTGACGGATCAACTGTGTATAGATTGGTTATATAATACCGTAATTCTCGTGTCCGTAACACGTGTGTAAATATATCTAGCTAATAAAACATGGCATTTCTGAATTTAGGCCATGTAACATGGGATTACATTTATGTATGTAGGGGTGAAATATGAATTAGAGTAAAATGTATCTGCATGATATTATATTTATATACGCTGAAGGAAACTCAATTCATCATTTTGATACCAAGTAATACTAAAGCTATTAGTATATAGGGATTGATAGTCATTCTTTTTAACTTTCATAGTGCTATTAAAGGTCAGCCGTTACACTCATATTGAATGAAGCCTGCTAGGGCGTCATGCTAAATATGGATGTAACCGCTGACTTTTCATAGCACTATGAAAGTTAAAAAAAAATGACTTTCAATCCATATATTTACATTTTTACTATGGAACAATTGCTTAATTGCATCTATAATTTTTCTAATAATGCGTTGTCATTAAACGACATTAGCGGAACAGCTTAGTTTGAATAAAATTGGCGCCAATGGTAATAATTAATCATAAGCGCGATTGACGCAGGGGCGTTCTCCATGTTATTCGAAGCGGAGCAACACGCTCCGACTCTCACTGAACAAGCTTGATCTATAACGTCATAAGTAAGCCACGTCATACGTCTCGAGAACCACTGCTTTCAAACATTTATGAAAATAATTTTTGCTGGTAATGTTCATATAGTGGGTTACAGCGCAAAGCAAATATGTGGCTATGAACATATTTGGGTTGATGCAATTGTAGGAATATCTGTTACAGTAATAATGAGTAGTCTTATTATGACAATGTAGGGATATTTGAGATATTGTAATAAAAATAACTCAAATATCCCTACATTGTCATAATTAGACTACTCATTATTACTGAATTACTTCACAACAATGTAAATATAAGATGTAAAGCAGTTTGGCTGCATCTTTTTAAGCAATGAATGTTTTAGTAAATGTTATTACAGTCCAATAATACACATTGCTATTGATGACAAACTTCGGTGATTTTCAGTTGGCATTCATAGGCAATATGAACATATATGTGGCTTATATAAACGTATCTTAATTACGATGGTCAATAGACGGAAGGTGGTAGTATAAAACTGACCTTTTGACCTCCACATACTAGACAGATGTTGTTCCTATAAGCCTCTGAGAAATGTATTGATGGCATGTTGTACTCGCGTGAATGTACATGGCGTGTCTCAACTAGTCTATTTGCAGCTTTTCTACGCCGACATTTTAAAATTTATTACCCATAAATATAAGTTATCGAATTTCCAGTGGACATACACATGGTTTCTGGTCTACTGGTCATTTTCTTGTATTTGACATCCAAATCCTGTCGTTTTCAAATCAGTATAAATCTGACAGGAACATTCGGATGTGTTCCATCTATGTATGTACCTAAGCTAAGAGTATTTCTACACGTTTTAGGGGTTTCGATCCATGATCGGAGAACACGCCATCCCAAATACCTACATTATAATGCTAAAATCAAAATATAGCGGTAACGCATTAGCATGTCCCTGTCTGTGATCTAGCCCATTTTACTCCAAATTACCATGTCCCTGTGCTATGATCGGTTATTCTAAATTAGCATGTCCCTTTGCTACATGTATAGCCCCTGTTGTTCCAACCTTGAAAGCATACCGAATCTATTTCAAACGATTTTTTTTTTTGTTAAATCAATCGCTTTTCTTGCAAATATTGCTGTATTAAGTTTAAGCAGTGCATCTACCGATAAAGATGAAATAAGATTCTCTTCGCCGGCCTGAAAACCAATATTAGCATTGAAATAAAAACAGTCATTGTAATTGTCTTCGAAGTAATAAGGATAGTGTATTAGTAGTTTCAGTCATTTATGCACAATGTTTTCGATGCATAGCGTTAATGTTGTCAATCAGACTTTGCACAGCCAGATCACAGGGACCTCATTAGAAATCACGGACATTTTACATGTTTGGGTTAGATCGACTTGAGGTAAAAATGCCGTCATAATGAAAACAAATAATTTGAGGAACCTACCGTAAAGAAGGGACATGTTAGCCTTCCGAGGGTTTGCAATGTAAATGAAGATTTTTTTTTTAATTTTCAGAATGCTTTCTACACAAACATTTCCTATCTTGTTTAATTAGTAGACCTACTAGTCTACATGTAGCATCTTGCTTTTTTTTTGTTTTAGGTTTTGCCGCGCCGTCGTTTTATATACTGTCATGCGCGAGATTGCAATTGACATCCGGTCCTCGCACGTGTCAGCATCCGCGGTCCAACAGAAACTAACGGTAAGTGTCGGAAATGACAAGAAAGAAATGTCATTACTTAGATAAGTTGGAACTTGAATACTATAGTATGTTGGCACACGATGAATCGTTTGAAAATGAAAGTCCCCCCATAAAAAGCACAGGTGCCATATATATATCACCGGATCCGCTTATAAAATACCGTATTCGCCGAATAAAAGCCCCTCCCCATAAATGCGCCCTCCCCTTTTCTATGACGCGGGGTATTGCATTTTTATAAGCGCCCCAACTAATCATGACACAGCTCAATCATTTGGAATATTACGGTACGGTTTATTGTTGTATATATGATATATATATTATCATAACCACCCATGTGTGTGGATATATATTACGGTACGGTTTATTGTTGTATATATGTTATATTATCATAACCACCCATGTGTGTGTATATTACGGTACGGTTTATTGTTGTATATATGATATATATATCATCATAACCACCCATGTGTGTGTATATTACGGTACGGTTTATTGTTGTATATATGATATATATATTATCATAACCACCCATGTGTGTGTAGTTGCTATATAGTTTAGTGGAAGGGAAGCAACTCTATGTGCCTTATGATTGATTTGTGCCCCTTTGTAGAACTCTTTGGTTTGGAAGGTATTAAAAGTTTGGAACGAAAAGAAAATGGTTTTGGTGTAATCTCTCACAGCCAAGTATCCCCAACTACGACAGTTCCATATCTGTAACATTATCTCTCATTTCGCATATTTTCAAGAGAGAACAAAAAACCCACAACAAATAAAAATAAACTACAAATATCCGTGTGTGTGTACAAATTGTCCGAAATTGATGACGACTTAATGTCACACTTCATAAGTACACTGTACTACCCATTCTGGTATATTGTAGTACTTATATTTACTTGATAAAAACAACATTTTTCGTTGATATCTTAGTTTCGTTATCCTATTAAGCTCCCCCTTTTGAACCAGTTTTTAGACGCTAGGGACAGGGGCAGTGATTTTTCCCCAAATAAGTCAGGTGACAGGAATTCCTACTTTTTTGATAATTTTGCTGTAGACTGTTAATTCTTTAAATTTCCCATTAAAACCCCTAACAACATGAGTTTTCCTCTTTGGCTGTTTTCATCTCTGTGTTAAAATAAAACCTTGCCCAAATTGAAAAAAAAAGTCAATTTTCATTTAAATCATGTTTCCCTTGCTTTGCCTATGTTTGGCTTTCCCTTGCTTTGCCTATGTTTGGCTTTCCCTTGCTTTGCCTATGTTAATGGCTTTCCCTTGCTTTGCCTATGTTGACAACTTTCCCTTGCTTTGCCTATGTTAATGGCTTTCCCTTGCTTTGCCTTTGTTAATGGCTTTCCCTTGCTTTGCCTATGTTAATGGCTTTCCCTTACTTTGCCTTTGTTAATGGCTTTCCCTTGCTTTGCCTATGTTAACGGCTTTCCCTTGCTTTGCCTATGTTAATGGCTTTCCCTTCCTTTGCCTTTGTTAATGGCTTTCCCTTGCTTTGCCTATGTTAACGGCTTTCCCTTGCTTTGCCTATGTTAATGGCTTTCCCTTCCTTTGCCTGTGTTAACGACTTTCCCTTGCTTTGCCTATGTTGACAACTTTCCCTTGCTTTGCCTATGTTAACGACTTTCCCTTGCTTTGCCTATGTTTGGCTTTCCCTTCCTTTGCCTATGTTAATGGCTTTCCCTTGCTTTGCCTATGTTAATGGCTTTCCCTTGCTTTGCCTATGTTAATGGCTTTCCCTTGCTTTGCTCATGTTAACGACTTTCCCTTGCTTTGCCTATGTTAATGGCTTTCCCTTGTTTTTCCTATGTTAATGGCTTCCCCTTGCTTTGCCTTTGTTAACGGCTTTCCCTTGCTTTGCTCATGTTAACGACTTTCCCTTGCTTTGCCTATGTTAAAGGCCCAATATTCGTAACTTCAGGAAAATTTTCATGATTCTGAAAAATTCTGAAAAAAAATCCAGTTGATAACCATGCAAAAATAAGCCTAAAACGAAGTAAACCTGAGCGGTAACTAACAAGAAACTCTGGACAAAAAAATCCAAAGATTGAAAATAATTCAGGTGGGGCCCACTTCAACAACAAACCGAAGGTAGAAGACGGTTCAAAATGGACGCATGTTTACAAATAACGTGTTTCAACTGCTGCTGTACCGGTAACCGCGAAAGAATTAATCTTGAATATTGTTGATATCAGTTAATCTTGTCTAAAACTGTAAATATAAAAAAGTTATTAGGCTTGATTTTCGCTTCAACTTTTGCCGAAAGTTACGTATATTGGGCCTTTAATGGCTTTCCCTTGCTTTGCCTATGTTAAGGACTTTCCTTTGCTTTGCCTATGTTAACGGCTTTCCCTTGCATTGCCTATGTTAACGGCTTTCCCTTGCTTTGCCTATGTTAACGGCTTTCCATTGCTTTGCCTATGTTAATGGCTTTCCCTTGCTTTGCCTATGTTAACAGCTTTCCCTTGCTTTGCCTATGTTAACGGCTTTCCATTGCTTTGCCTGTGTTAACGGCTTTCCCTTGCTTTGCCTATGTTAACGGCTTTCCCTTGCTTTGCCTATGTTAATGGCTTTCCCTTGCTTTGCCTATGTTAACGGCTTTCCCTTGCTTTGCCTATGTTAATGGCTTTCCCTTGCTTTGCCTATGTTAACGGCTTTCCCTTGCTTTGCCTATGTTAACGGCTTTCCCTTGCTTTGCCTATGTTAACGGCTTTCCCTTGCTTTGCCTATGTTAACGGCTTTCCCTTGCTTTGCCTATGTTAACGGCTTTCCCTTGCTTTGCCTATGTTAACGGCTTTCCCTTGCTTTGCCTATGTTAACGGCTTTCCCTTGCTTTGCCTATGTTAACGGCTTTCCTTTGCTTTGCCTATGTTTGGCTGAATCCCTTGCTTTGCCTATGTTAACCGCTTTCCCTTGCTTTGCCTATGTTAACGGCTTTCCCTTGCTTTGCCTATGTTTGGCTGAATCCCTTGCTTTGCCTATGTTAATGGCTTTCTCTTGCTTTGCCTATGTTAACAGCTTTCCCTTGCTTTGCCTATGTTAACAGCTTTCCCTTGCTTTGCCTATGTTTGGTTTCCCTTGCTTTGCCTATGTTAACGGCTTTCCTTTGCTTTGCCTATGTTAATGGCTTCCCCTTGCTTTGCCTATCTTTGGTTTCCTTTGCTTTGCCTATGTTAAAGGCCCAATATTCGTAACTTCAGGAAAATTTTCATGATTCTGAAAAATTCTGAAAAAAAATCCAGTTGATAACCATGCAAAAATAAGCCTAAAACGAAGTAAACCTGAGCGGTAACTAACAAGAAACTCTGGACAAAAAAATCCAAAGATTGAAAATAATTCAGGTGGGGCCCACTTCAACAACAAACCGAAGGTAGAAGACGGTTCAAAATGGACGCATGTTTACAAATAACGTGTTTCAACTGCTGCTGTACCGGTAACCGCGAAAGAATTAATCTTGAATATTGTTGATATCAGTTAATCTTGTCTAAAACTGTAAATATAAAAAAGTTATTAGGCTTGATTTTCGCTTCAACTTTTGCCGAAAGTTACGTATATTGGGCCTTTAATGGCTTTCCCTTGCTTTGCCTATGTTAAGGACTTTCCTTTGCTTTGCCTATGTTAACGGCTTTCCCTTGCTTTGCCTATGTTAACGGCTTTCCATTGCTTTGCCTATGTTAATGGCTTTCCCTTGCTTTGCCTATGTTAACAGCTTTCCCTTGCTTTGCCTATGTTAACGGCTTTCCATTGCTTTGCCTGTGTTAACGGCTTTCCCTTGCTTTGCCTATGTTAACGGCTTTCCCTTGCTTTGCCTATGTTAATGGCTTTCCCTTGCTTTGCCTATGTTAACGGCTTTCCCTTGCTTTGCCTATGTTAATGGCTTTCCCTTGCTTTGCCTATGTTAACGGCTTTCCCTTGCATTGCCTATGTTAACGGCTTTCCCTTGCTTTGCCTATGTTAACGGCTTTCCCTTGCTTTGCCTATGTTAACGGCTTTCCCTTGCTTTGCCTATGTTAACGGCTTTCCCTTGCTTTGCCTATGTTAACGGCTTTCCCTTGCTTTGCCTATGTTAACGGCTTTCCCTTGCTTTGCCTATGTTAATGGCTTTCCCTTGCTTTGCCTATGTTAACAGCTTTCCCTTGCTTTGCCTATGTTAACGGCTTTCCCTTGCTTTGCCTATGTTAACGGCTTTCCCTTGCTTTGCCTATGTTAATGGCTTTCTCTTGCTTTGCCTATGTTAACGGCTTTCCTTTGCTTTGCCTATGTTAATGGCTTTCCCTTGCTTTGCCTATGTTAACAGCTTTCCCTTGCTTTGCCTATGTTAACGGCTTTCCCTTGCTTTGCCTATGTTAACGGCTTTCCCTTGCTTTGCCTATGTTAATGGCTTTCTCTTGCTTTGCCTATGTTAACGGCTTTCCCTTGCTTTGCCTATGTTAACAGCTTTCCCTTGCTTTGCCTATGTTAACAGCTTTCCCTTGCTTTGCCTATGTTTGGTTTCCCTTGCTTTGCCTATGTTAACGGCTTTCCTTTGCTTTGCCTATGTTAATGGCTTCCCCTTGCTTTGCCTATCTTTGGTTTCCTTTGCTTTGCCTATGTTAACGGCTTTCCCTTGCTTTGCCTATGTTAATGGCTTTCCCTTGCTTTGCCTATGTTAACGGCTTTCCCTTGCTTTGCCTATCTTTGGTTTCCCTTGCTTTGTCTATGTTAACGACTTTCCCTTGCTTTGCCTAGATCAGACATTTGAGCAGGACC
This sequence comes from Mimachlamys varia, assembly GCA_947623455.1. Taxonomy (NCBI): domain Eukaryota; kingdom Metazoa; phylum Mollusca; class Bivalvia; order Pectinida; family Pectinidae; genus Mimachlamys; species Mimachlamys varia. The sequence continues at coordinate 28,684,881 of OX392543.1, forward strand.
TCTAGCTAGGAAGAGGGTAAATCATAAGGGATTAAAGTCCTTATATTATCTGCTGTTCTATGCTGTTTTTATCTCACTGATCCCAAATGGGACCACCTAGGTACCGAGAGTAGATTAATCAGCCCCTTTTTACAGGAGCTGGGTCATCACTTGTATGACACCCCGCTAGGGGGCTCCAGCGACTACCAGATCATCATTTGTCAATGATACTTTTGACATATCAAACTGGCTTTCAATGATACAAGGGGCCTCCAGGTGTATCCTGTATCTACTGGGGGTAGAGTACTGGATTGTCTAGTGTGACTGGGTTTGGAGGGTCATATAAAAAGTCTAGTTAGCTCAAACCTTTGAACAAAATTTAGCATGTGTAATATGTTGTAGAAATTAAAGCTTCAGCCGCAGGGAACATAGTTGTGAAGAAGTAGAGGGTACCTGTTGTCTATAGTGGGAATTTCCCTGTAGTCAAGCGGTCGGGGGTCTGACTAGAGACTGCATGAATGTATAAACCTGCTAGTTCGATCTAACCCTGATGAGGGCAGATTTGTTTTTACATTACTTTCCTTTGGTAGTTGCAATAAAAATCAATTATGATTAAGCTATATTATGCTAATATCTTATTCATTATTCATCACTGCTATATATATATAGCTATATAATTATTCATTACTGCTATATATATATAGCTATATAATTATTCATCACTGCTATATATATATAGCTATATAATTATTACATTTTTTTGTATTATGGTCTCCACTATACAGTGTATATGATATATATTCAAGTCGAAAATGTTCCTCGCACATTTTTCTTCCCCATGAAAATCTTGAAAGTTAGCAAGTATGCAACCATGTGAACATTGATTAAGACAATTAATACTCTTGGAGAAGTTTTGCTAAAATGAGAAAAGTATTTTCAGTATGTCAATGAACTGAAGAAAATAACTGGTATACACTTTATTTAATTGGTTGGACTTTGGCTGGTAAATTGGTACAAGGTGCAAGTGCAGTACAATGAACAGTTTGACTTTTAACAGCTTTAAACAGTTATTCCTAACAATTATCAGTAAGTTTAAGGCCAAGTAGCCTATACATTTCAGTTGATAAGAAATGTTTAACTATTTGGGGAAAATGCCTGCCTGATTTTTATTTCAATGGAGAAAGTTTCCTGAATGGCAATGTCAAAGCAGGATATATATATGTATTAATAGTGTTAGCAGAACTGGACTGGGTCAATAGTCTGCGACAACAAAGCTCAATTCCAGTATGTTGTAGCTATGGGCACCAGATGTTCTTAAGACAAGGTCATATTCAGTAAAGGTCAAACAGAGTTACGTCCCTTTGATAATTTTGAAACACCTGCATAGTCGATAGCTTTTTAAGATCTGATTGACAAATTTGCCATAGAATTAGATTTTTTATTATATTTCAGATTTAAATGTGGGTAAAATACTCAGTAGTTTAATACCATTATTATTATTTCAAAATTGTTTGACAGAATAAGGTCCATGGGTGAGTTATGTCCCTTTGATGTTTTTTTATTTTGCTTATGAAATTGATTTTATAGAGCTAGATCAACGTAATTCCTATTTTACTAACAGCCTCTCCTATGTCAATGACTAAACACACAGGTTTAAAAATGACATCGTCCAATACAAACATTCAGGTTAAAGGTCAATATGATACTGTTCCTACTGAAATCGATGGTGGAATGATTAAGCAGAAGTGTTGTGTGTGATAGGAAACGATTTTGATGGTTTTGATTGACGGAGACACTCCAGTATTACGTATAGCTGTCGTAGCAGTGCGCACCTGGAGGTACGGTATCACCATACAGATAACTTTTAACCTGGCCATTATCAAAACAGACATGTATCAGGGTATAGTGTAGAGTCATTGGCAGATAAAACTCTCCCCTGGTGTTATATAATGTAGTGGCACTCCACTGGTGTTATATAATGTAGTGGTACTCCCCTGGTGTTATATAATGTAGTGGCACTCCCCTGGTGTTATATAATGTAGTGGTACTCCCCTGGTGTTATATAATGTAGTGGTACTCCCCTGGTGTTATATAATGTAGTGGTACTCCCCTGGTGTTATATAATGTAGTGGTACTCCCCTGGTGTTATATAATGTAGTGGTACTCCCCTGGTGTTATATAATGTAGTGGCACTCCCCTGGTGTTATATAATGTAGTGGTACTCCCCTGGTGTTATATAATGTAGTGGCACTCCCCTGGTGTAATATAATGTAGTGGCACTTCCCTGGTGTTATATAATGTAGTGGCACTCCCCTGGTGTTATATAATGTAGTAGTACTCCCCTAGAGTAATATAATGTAGTGGCACTCCCCTGGTGTTATATAATGTAGTAGCACTCCCCTGGTGTTATATAATGTAGTGGCATTCCCCTGGTGTTATATAATGTAGTGGCACTTCCCTGGTGTTATATAATGTAGTGGCAGTCTTCCCTGGTGTTATATAATGTAGTGGCACTCCCCTGGTGTTATATAATATAGAGGCACTCCCCTAGAGTTATATAATGTAGTGGCACTCCCCTGGTGTTATATAATGTAGTGGCACTTCCCTGGTGTTATATAATGTAGTGGCAGTCTTCCCTGGTGTTATATAATGTAGTGGCACTCCCCTGGTGTTATATAATGTAGAGGCACTCCCCTAGAGTTATATAATGTAGTGGCACTCCCCTAGAGTAATATAATCTAGTAGCACTCCCCTGGTGTTATATAATGTAGTAGCACTCCCCTGGTGTTATATAATGTAGTGGCACTCCCCTGATGTTATATAATGTAGAGGCACTCCCCTAGAGTTATATAATGTAGTGGCACTCCCCTGGTGTTATATAATGTAGTGGCACTTCCCTGGTGTTATATAATGTAGTGGCACTCCCCTAGAGTTATATAATGTAGTGGCACTTCCCTGGTGTTATATAATGTATTGGCACTCCCCTAGAGTTATATAATGTAGTAGCACTCCCCTAGAGTTATATTATGTAGTGGCACTCCCCTGGTGTTATATAATGTAGTGGCACTCCCCTGTGTTAAATAATAAGTGGCACTCCCCTAGTGTTATACATGATGTAGTGGCACTCCCCTGGTGTAATATAATGCAGTGGCACTCCCCTGGTGTAATATAATGCAGTGGCACTCCCCTGGTGTAATATAATGTAGTGGCTCTCCCCTGATGTTATATCATGAAGTGGCACTCCCCTGGTGTTATATATAATGTAGTGGCACTTCTCTGGTGTTATATAATGTAGTAGCACTCCCTTGGTGTTAATATATGTAATATAGTGGCACTCCCCTAGTGTTATACATGATGTAGTGGCACTCCCCTGGTGTAATTTAATGCAGTGGCACTCCCCTGGTGTAATATAATGTAGTGGCTCTCCGGCTCTCCCCTGGTGTTATATTATGTAGTGACACTCCCCTGGTGTTATATATAATGTAGTGGCACTCCCTTGGTGTTAATATATGTAATGTAGTGGCTCTCCCCTGGTGTTATATAATGTAATGGCACACCCTTGGTGTTATATAATGAAGTTGCACTCCCCTGGTGTTATATAATGTAGTGGCACTCCCCTTAAATGTTATTTAATGTAGTGGCACTCCCCTGGTGTTATATAATATAGTGGCACTCCCCTGGTGTTATATAATGAAGTGGTACTCCCTGGTGTTATATAATGTAGTGTGACTCTAATGGGGTAATTTACCCTTTTTGCCCAACATATAGGTATCACTATGTCAGCGACTTTGGCCACACAACGGTCTCCGTGCCATAAATTGAGTTCCTTTGGGCCAATCAAACTCAAACATCACTATAGTTTGGCCTTACCAAAAGTGCTTGCTTGGAGTTGCTTGTCAGGTTTAAAGGTCAAAGGTCAAGTTCTAGCTGTTTCTATAAATAGAAAATTGGTTTCCATGCGATAACTCAAGTTTGCTTTAGCCTATCAAGCTCAAACTTCATACAGTGCTTTCTTACCAAAAGTGCTTACTTGAGATTGCTTTTCGTATTCAAAGGTCACAGGTCAAGGTCAATGCTACTACACATGTAAAAAGAAAATCTGTTAACATACCATCAACCTCAAACTTCATACAGTGCTTTCTTACCAAAAGTGCTTGCTTTGGATTGTTTTGCAGATTCAAAGGTCAAAGGTCATGCATGGTCACTTTTACTATAAATAGAAAATCAGTTTCCATTGGATACCTTGAGTTTGCTTTTGCTGATCTAACTCAAGCTACAGAAAGTGCCTTCTTTAGAATACTTTTCATGTCAAGGTTACTCTTACTATATAAATTTGTCCCCAGTTCCCTTTGGGCAATGCAACCCTAAACTTAATATAGCGCTTGCTGATTTCTTTGTGAAAAGTCTTGGATTAATGCTATCATTTATTACAACAGGTTAAAATCTGGAAAATTTATCCATGGAAAGTCCATGTAATGAGAGACCTTAATATGTTCTGCATCTTTATTCATTGCACGGGAGTTGATTCAATGAATATCCATAGTTTGTTCCTAAAAACTCCTCTCCCAGCTTGCTGTGCAGGTGACACATCCACTTCTGTGGATTTCTTGTTTTACAACTTGTTCACCTGAGCTTTTCTCGGTTGAGAATCTGTGGACACCCTGATATACTGGTTTGTGTGTCCTTGTTGGTTCCGTCTGGTGTTCTGGTCTCTATAACCAGCTATTTCCTCTGATGCCAAGGATAAAATGAAAAGTTATCTTATACAAAGATTTACTATAAAAAATAAAAATTATGATAGGTAACTATACCAGTCCATTACAACTCTACAAGACATTTTCTGGGTGTTCGGTTGGAACTCTTCTGTAAAGAAGATGCTAACAGATTAAGGTTTCAATATAAAACCTATAGTTCACATCTTTATAGTGAGCTCTTGTACTTCAGGGTTATCTCTTAAAATTGACACCAGACTAAATTGACAGCTGTTCAAAAGGACATTACTGCGATTTCCTGTAGAAAAGACCAACTGTTATTATATTGATTGTCCCAAAATTGTGTGGTGAGTGTAAGATCAAATTTTCCAACTGACCTGACACAGAAATGGTTTAAAAATGCCGAAATTGTAAGATGAGAGGTCTCAGAGGATGGTTTTGTTGTGCCTACATAACGCTGGCGACCTTGAGTATGCTAATTAGTCAGGGTCGTTTAATCCACCCAGTCACTTTTGCTAGTTAAAGACCCCAATTTTTCTGTCCCCACACCTTGGTACTTTAGAGGGCCGGTGTCTCTGCCGTCTCTATGTCTAAAGACCAGATTACTTTTTGAGAGCTATATCACTTCCATGACTTTAATTCCCTCAATAAACATCTGATAAATTGCGACCAGGTTTTAAGATATTTCCTCGGTCAAGATCAATTACTTCCTAATAAGTTCCAATACCGCTGGTGCCAGTTTTCTTGAATGACTTTTAGAAAGTGTAAGTGTTCTCTGATCCCTCTGTCTCTGACGATGGTTTGACCCACAGTCCCGTCTGCTTGTTGAAAGTGGACCAGTATACGTGTAAATAGGGGTTGGATGAATGACGAGAGAGCTGTACTCTACTGATACCTGTAAAGTTGTTAAAGTTTACCTGTACATTACCTGAGAGTTACCTGTGAGTGTTAGGGAGCACAGTGTTACCTGTATACCGCTCAATCCACATAAAGGGGGTTTAGTGGAGCAGGTCAGAGATTTATTTACATATACCATATATATACACAATTGGAGCACCCTGATACCCCGATATGGATAGCCGATCAAGCAAAGGATCCTTAAGTTAGGTTATTGTGTGTGCGGAACTATATGCAGATTCTGTGTGTGTGAGGGGTCGGGTAGCACACGTGTGAACCATTCATGGAATATATTGTATTGATATGTGACATGCTTTTTTCGACCACACGATGTTGCTGTCATTGACTGGAGGACATGGGATACTGTCAACACACACTAGTTAATGTATATATCTGTCATTGATGTTTAGGGCCAGACACAACCATTGACCGAACCCTCCAGCAAGTTAGTGGAACATTTCCACTTGTACAACAAGCCTCTGGCATGGATGGTACCTTGCATTTCGAATAATGTAAGTAAAAGAAAATATTTAATTGAAGAAAATTGTTTTTTATTTGAATTAAAAAAAAATGAAAAAAAGTAATACTTTATAGGAATGCTAAAAGGATTGATCTTCAGTTGGATAGCCTGAAAACTTCTTTGTCCTAAAATAGTTTTAATTATGATCAGATTTTTTTTTATGAAATTTAATTAAGTTTATAGATTACTCTGTGTAATAGGACAGTGCAATATCCTGGTTATTAGATCTTATTTACATGTTTACATGGATAGTTAACGAGGGGAAGTATTTGCCTTTAAATCATAAAAAATTAATGATTTAATACACATGTACATGTATTTTACAAATATGTACTGGTGTATGTAATATATAATATACATTGTATTCATGACAGTGCACGGGTATACAGGTTATCTTTACTCTATATCATACACCCGATACACAAGCTCTCGAAAATATCATAAAAAATCATGTTTATCATTTCAGAGTTTCGTGGCAGTGATGAGAACAAATAGCGATTTGGATTATTATTACTCACTGATATTTCGGGAAGAAATTGGAGAAATGGCGATTTGTCCCTGTATACATACGCTGTGATAAATATTGCTCAAACCGAGTGTAAGGATGAGTACAAAATCGGATTTACGACACTCAGACAGGTTTTCAAGGACCAACTCTTGGAATATAAAGGTAGGGATGCTATAATTAGTAACCATGGTAACCACCTGTTCTAGTGTCGCCATGTCCTACTGACCATAAACACATACCTGATGCCACCATATTTTTCTTTTCAGATTTGATTGGTGTATTTTAATTCTGAATGTGTTTTAATTCATACTAAAATGTTTATCACTATCACAAGAGGTTTGTTCGGTACCACTTTATAAATGTTTACCTCCCCAAGTCCTCATTCTCCCACTTAATAACGGTTTCTGCTCCTCCAAGTTATTCTATTATTGAAAATTATTGAAAATAGGAAAAAAGTCTTAAAAGCCCTGTGACAATAAACCCCCTACCCCAAACTGACCCCCCCCCCCCCTGATCCCCATTCCGCTATGATAAAAATCACTATTATATTTTATGATAGGTTGTATTTAATTTTCCTCGGATTAGGTTGCTGTTTGGACTGAGAAACCTGCCATTTTAAATCTATATACCCTACATTGAAGTCACTTTCCAATTAGAACTTGTGGTAACTAAGCCAACAGCTCCTGTCTATCTAATACCTGGGAGCTTTAAACTTGAGCCTGTGTTGGTTATGAATGAAAGTGACAAAGTCTAGAGTGACAACGCGGCTGACCTACTGCCTGGTGTGGAAATGTTATATCACTAGGTATATATCTAACACAGGGCTGTGGGCCACCCGTCTATAGGGCTGTGTGCTACCTGTCTATAGCGCTGTGTGCCACCTGTCAATAGGGCTGTGGGCCACCCGTCTATACCATATTGTGTGCCACTCTTCTATAGTGCTGTGTGCCACCTGTCTGTAGCGATGTGTGCCACCTGTTTACACCATATTGTGGACCACTTGTCTATAGCGATGTGTGCCACTCGTCTAAACCATATTGTGTGCCACCCATCTATATCATTTCGTGTGCCAACCGTCTATATCGCTGTGTGTCACCCATCTATATCCCTCCGTGCCACCCATCTATAGCGCTGTGCGCCATCCATCTATAGCGCTGTGTGCTACCTGTCTATATTGCTGTGTGCCACCCATCTATAGGGATGTGTGCCACCCGTCTATAGGGATGTGTGCCGCCTGTCTATCTCACTTCGTGTTGCCCATCTATATCGCTGTGTGCCACCTGTCTATATTGTTGTGTGCTACCCGTCTATATCGCTGTGTGCCACCTGTCTATATCGCTGTGTGCCACCCATCTATATAGCTGTGTGTCACCCTTCTGTATTGGTGTGTGCCACCCATCTATACCACTGTGCCACCCATCTATAACCCTGTGTGCCACCTGTCTATAGGGCTGTGTGCTACCTGTCTATATCCCTGTGTGCCACCCATCTATATAGCCCTGTGTGCTACCTGTCTATATCCCTGTGTGCCGCCCATCTATAGCCCTGTGTAACACCCATCTGTGGCACCTGTCTATACCACTGGGTGCCACCTGTCTATTGCTGTGTGTCACCCATCTATAGGGCTGTGTGTCACCCATCTATAGCACTGTGTGCCACCTGTCTATAGTGCTGTGTGCTGCCCATCTATAGGGCTGCATTCCACTTGTCTATAGCGCTGTGTGCCACTTGTCTATTGAGCTGTGTGCCGCCCATCTATATCCCTGTGTGCCGCTTGTCTATAGCGCTGTGTGCGGCCCTTCTATATAGGTCCCTTGTGATATCAAGGCCACCTAGTTGACACAGAAAAACCTGTAACGAAGCTCCACCCTCAACATATGAAATGTGTATAAAAATGTAACATTGGAAAGTCTATATACAGAGATATATGTAAAACATAATTACCAGACCAATACTGTATATATACAGAGATATGTAAAGCATAATTACAAGACCAATACTGTATATATACAGAGATATGTAAAGCATAATTACAAGACCAATACTGTATATATACAGAGATATGTAAAGCATAATTACAAGACCAATACTGTATATATACAGAGATATGTAAAGCATAATTACAAGACCAATACTGTATATATACAGAGATATGTAAAGCATAATTACCAGACCAATACTGTATATATACAGAGATATGTAAAGCATAATTACAAGACCAATACTGTATATATACAGAGATATGTAAAGCATAATTACCAGACCAATACTGTATATATACAGAGATATGTAAAGCATAATTACAAGACCAATACTGTATATATATACAGAGATATGTAAAGCATAATTACAAGACCAATACTGTATATATACAGAGATATGTAAAGCATAATTACAAGACCAATACTGTATATACACAGAGATATGTAAAGCATAATTACAAGACCAATACTGTATATATACAGAGATATGTAAAGCATAATTACGAGACCAATACTGTATATATACAGAGATATGTAAAGCATAATTACAAGACCAATACTGTATATATACAGAGATATGTAAAGCATAATTACGAGACCAATACTGTATATATCCAGAGATATGTAAAGCATAATTACAAGACCAATACTGTATATATACAGAGATATGTAAAGCATAATTACAAGACCAATACTGTAAAGAGGATCTTACATGAGTTTTCATTAAGATAATAAAATGAGTTTTACAAGTTATCTCTTGATTAGCATGCCTGTGATAACTTAATGTCTGTATCTGGAAATCTCATGAAATCATAACATGGAAACAATTGTGGAAAAATCTGTTTGCTGCATTTCCTGAAATTTTCTGCTGTGATTATTTCTTAGAACAAAGCTTTGTCAGACTGCATGATTGACCTAAAGTCTGACAAATCAACATTTTGACTTTACGCCTTCAGCTTGGCTTCTGTGATGTCACAGACGTAGATCGGTGACACATTGAAGTTCTGACATCACAAATATTCTTTGCTTGTATAGCAGATTCCAATGAAGCGCACTTTCACAGATAAGGTGTGTACAGGTAAAAGTATACCTGATTACCTATATACATAATATACCTATGTAAGTATCTCTTGTACAGATATTTGCTTAATGATACACTTAGAAATCACATCTATTTGTATATAGATATATTACCTACCTTATTATGACTACTGGGACATTTGCTTGAATTAGTAACATTCTCCTTGTGACATGCAGCCACTTCCTTCCATAACCTCCCACCAGAGCTAGCTACAAGTTAGATTATTTAAGACACTTTTTACTTAACTTAGAGGTTTGCATGTGTTTAAAACTTGTGTTTAATACATAATTTTAAAACATGTGTTTAAAACTTGTGTTTAAAACATGTGTTTAATATATGTGGTTAAAACATGTGTTTAAGTCATGTGTTTAAAACATGTGTTTAATTCATGTGTTTGATTTGTTGCCTCCTTACCTGGCCGTTTTATTGGACAACTTGACAATTTGGCTATGATATAGCATGATTTACCTGCTGTGTATATATACTGTTACCGTGTATACAACCAGCTGATTAGTGGTGATTTACCTGTAATTTACAGCTACCTTACCTATGTAGCCAGGTGTGTTACAGGTATAAATCAGTATTAAGCAACACTATGTACACATCCTGACGTTGCTAAAACATTGGTGCACTCAGACCAGTGGGGGTGGTACATCTCGGCTGAGATGGTTATACCTCAGACCAGTGTGAGTGGTACATCTCGGCTGAGATGGTTATACCTCAGACCAGTGTGAGTGGTACATCTCGGCTGAGTTGGTTATACCTCAGACCAGTGGGGGTGGTACATCTCGGCTTAGTTGGTTATACCTCAGGCCAGTGGGGGTGGTACATCTCGGCTTAGTTGGTTATACCTCAGACCAGTGGGGGTGGTACATATCGGCTGAGATGGTTATACCTCAGACCAGTGTGAGTGGTACATCTCGGCTGAGTTGGTTATACCTCAGACCAGTGGGGGTGGTACATCTCGGCTGAGTTGGTTATACCTCAGACCAGTGTGAGTGGTACATCTCGGCTTAGTTGGTTATACCTCAGACCAGTGGGAGTGGTACATCTCGGCTGAGTTGGTTATACCACAGACCAGTGGGGGTGGTACATCTCGGGTGAGTTGGTTTTACCCCAGGTTGGGAGGGTTGGTACATCTTGGCTGAGTTGGTTATACCTAAGACCTGTGGGGGTGGTACATCTTGGCTGAGTTGGTTCAGACCAGTTGGGGTGGTACACCTCAGCTGAGTTGGCTATACCTCAGACCAGTGGGGTTGGTACATCTTGGCTGAGTTGGTTATACCTCAGACCTGTGGGGGTGGTACACCTCAGCTGAGTTGGCTATACCTCAGACCAGTGGGGTTGGTACATCTTGGCTGAGTTGGTTATACCTCAGACCAGTGGGGGCGGTACATCTCGGCTTAGTTGGTTATACCTCAGACCAGTGGGAGTGGTACATCTCAGCTGAGTTGGTTATACCTCAGACCAGTGGGGGTGGTACATCTCGGCTGAGTTGGTTATACCTCAGACCAGTGGGGGCGGTACATCTCGGCTTAGTTGGTTATACCTCAGACCAGTGGGGGTGGTACATCTCGGCTTAGTTGGTTATACCTCAGACCAGTGGGGGCGGTACATCTCGGCTGAGTTGGTTATACCTCAGACCAGTGGGGGCGGTACATCTCGGCTGTGTTGGTTATACCTCAGACCAGTGGGGGCGGTACATCTCGGCTGTGTTGGTTATACCTCAGACCAGTGGGGGTGGTACATCTCGGCTGAGTTGGTTATACCTCAGACCAGTGGGAGTGGTACATCTCGGCTGAGTTGGTTATACCTCAGACCAGTGTGAGTGGTACATCTCGGCTTAGTTGGTTATACCTGAGACCAGGGGGGTTGGGGGATGGGTGGGGGAGTGGTACGTTGCTGATAACATACTTGCGTGCTCAGAATTGAAAACATAAATAATATGTATGCATGTACATTTAGAGGGAAAATAACACTTTTAAATGGCTTCTTTTGAGCTCTTCTTTCAGATGAAATCATCAGATCTTTAAAAATAGGAACAGTTAAGCAGATTCCAAAGTTGAAAATGCAACATTTTAGGGTCCAAAATCGGGAGTCTCCCTCCTAAATAGGGAGGCAAGTATGTGTTAATATGGCCTTTTTATACTGAAATTTGCCATGGAGTTGAACACCAAGGTTTGCTTACAAATCTCTGCCTTGCCAGTAATGTTACAAACCAACACTGAAAGTTGATAGTACTATAATATTCAACAGTTTTATTGAACTTCTGAGTCAGGACTTTGGGTTTATGATTTTAACAACTTTGTGCCAAAATGTTAACTCTATATGATACTTACTTGGCAAAGACTTTCAGTCTGTATTTCTGCATGGCCAAACTCTTCCATCAAACATTGAAAACAGTCTCATTCCAGTATCAAAACTACTAATAGAAGGGTCGGGTATATGTAAAACAGAAGCATTATACAATGACAGTACGGGTGAATCTATTATAATAATCAGATCCCTGTGTGGTAATTTTTGTCTGTGTGCCAGCCATCGTCAGACTCGCCAAGAATTTGCCAGGTATGCATTTCAGAAGTACTTTATCGACAATATATCATGCGACTCGTAAAACATGATTTCTTTTAAAAAAAATTTGCATGTGTTTTGAATGTCGTGTTCGCGGACATCTATAGACATTACCTGATGTATTTTAGCCTCAGTTGTCCATATACATGTTTATAATAGCATTACAGGACTTGGTGGGCACAGGCACCAAATAGGTAATTTGGAAATTAAAGATGAGACTGGCATCATTCCAGATTTCAATACAAATGATATATAGCAGATTCACATGTAACCCTGTACAAGTTTTACAGAAAGTCTCGTAAAATATAGCAGTTTCACATATGAGGAGATGAAGGGTAGGATGGGAGGGGCAGGGAAGGAATGGGTTTTGGAGAGGAGGGGTGGGGTTAGGAAAGGAATGGGTTTGGGAGAGGAGGGATGGAGTTAGGAAAGGAATGGGTTTTGGAGAGGAGGGGTGGGGTTAGGAAAGGAATGGGTTTTGGAGAGGATGGGTGGGGTTAGGAAAGGAATGGGTTTTGGAGAGGAGGGGTGGGGTTAGGAAAGGAATGGGTTTGGGAGAGGAGGGGTGGGGTTAGGAAAGGAATGGGTTTTGGAGAGGAGGGGTGGGGTTAGGAAAGGAATGGGTTTTGGAGAGGAGGGGTGGGGCAGGAAGGAATGGGTTTTGGAGAGGAGGGGTGGGGTTAGGAAAGGAATGGGTTTTGGAGAGGAGGATTGGGGTTAGGAAAGGAATGGGTTTTGGAGAGGAGGATTGGGGTTAGGAAAGGAATGGGTTTTGGAGAGGAGGATTGGGGTTAGGAAAGGAATGGGTTTTGGAGAGGAGGGGTGGGGTTAGGAAAGGAATGGGTTTTGGAGAGGAGGGGTGGGGTTAGGAAAGGAATGGGTTTTGGAGAGGAGGGGTGGGGCAGGAAGGAATGGGTTTTGGAGAGGAGGGGTGGGGTTAGGAAAGGAATGGGTTTTGGAGAGGAGGATTGGGGTTAGGAAAGGAATGGGTTTTGGAGAGGAGGATTGGGGTTAGGAAAGGAATGGGTTTTGGAGAGGAGGGGTGGGGTTAGGAAAGGAATGGGTTTTGGAGAGGAGGGGTGGGGTTAGGAAAGGAATGGGTTTTGGAGAGGAGGGGTGGGGCAGGAAGGAATGGGTTTTGGAGAGGAGGGGTGGGGTTAGGAAAGGAATGGGTTTTGGAGAGGAGGATTTGGGTTAGGAAAGGAATGGGTTTTGGAGAGGAGGATTGGGGTTAGGAAAGGAATGGGTTTTGGAGAGGAGGGGTGGGGCAGGAAGGAATGGGTTTTGGAAAGGATGGGAGGGGCAGGAAAGGAATGGGTTTGGGAGAGGAGGGGTGGGGTTAGGAAAGGAATGGGTTTTGGAGAGGATGGGAGGGGTTAGGAAAGGAATGGGTTTTGGAAACGAGGGGTGGGGTGGGGTTAGGAAAGGAATGAGTTTTGGAGAGGTGGGGTGGGGTTAGGAAAGGAATGGGTTTGGGAAAGGAGGGGTGGGTTTAGGAAAGGAATGGGTTTTGGAGAGTAGGGGTGGGGTTAGGAAAGGAATGGGTTTTGGAGAGGAGGGGTGGGGTTAGGAAAGGAATTGGTTTGGGAAAGTAGGGGTGGGGTTAGGAAAGGAATGGGTTTTGGAGAGGATGGGAGGGGCAGGAAAGGAATGGGTTTGGGAGAGGAGGGATGGAGTTAGGAAAGGAATGGGTTTTGGAGAGGAGGGGTGGGGTTAGGAAAGGAATGGGTTTGGGAGAGGATGGGAGGGGCAGGAAAGGAATGGGTTTGGGAGAGGAGGGATGGAGTTAGGAAAGGAATGGGTTTGGGAGAGGAGGGATGGAGTTAGGAAAGGAATGGGTTTTGGAGAGGAGGATTGGGGTTAGGAAAGGAATGGGTTTTGGAGAGGAGGATTGGGGTTAGGAAAGGAATGGGTTTTGGAGAGGAGGGGTGGGGTTAGGAAAGGAATGTGTTTTGGAGAGGAGGGGTGGGGCAGGAAGGAATGGGTTTTGGAAAGGATGGGAGGGGCAGGAAAGGAATGGGTTTGGGAGAGGAGGGGTGGGGTTAGGAAAGGAATGGGTTTTGGAGAGGATGGGAGGGGTTAGGAAAGGAATGGGTTTTGGAAACGAGGGGTGGGGTGGGGTTAGGAAAGGAATGGGTTTTGGAGAGGTGGGATGGGGTTAGGAAAGGAATGGGTTTGGGAAAGGAGGGGTGGGTTTAGGAAAGGAATGGGTTTTGGAGAGGAGGGGTGGGGTTAGGAAAGGAATGGGTTTTGGAGAGGAGGGGTGGGGTTAGGAAAGGAATGGGTTTGGGAAAGAAGGGGTGGGGTTAGGAAAGGAATGGGTTTTGGAGAGGATGGGAGGGGCAGGAAAGGAATGGGTTTGGGAGAGGAGGGATGGAGTTAGGAAAGGAATGGGTTTTGGAGAGGAGGGGTGGGGTTAGGAAAGGAATGGGTTTTGGAGAGGATGGGAGGGGCAGGAAAGGAATGGGTTTGGGAGAGGAGGGATGGAGTTAGGAAAGGAATGGGTTTTGGAGAGGAGGGGTGGGGTTAGGAAAGGAATGGGTTTGGGAGGGAGGAGTAGGAAAGAAATGAGTTTGAGAGGGAGGAGTAGGAATTGAATGGGTTTGGGAGAGGAGTGGGTGATCCGGGTAGGAATTGAATGCGGGTTGAAGTAGGAATTGAATGGGTTTGGGAGAAGCTCTAGTTCCTTGTACCCTAAGACTTACACCAAGGACAGAGTTGCTCTTTTGTAATTCTAAAACATGAGATATCAATATAAATAAATCTCCAATGTTTACCAGAGAAAATGTATGTAATAGAAATCTTATTTAAGTTTAAAATTAAAAGCACACAATCTGTGGGTCAGCTAGTTTAAGAGAATTTTATTACAAACTTAAACATCTCAAATCACAGTCCTACATTATGTGTAAAATCCTAACTACACTGGTAACGTTTTTCTAATTTGAACCAACTGACCTATGGCAGGGAAACATGATTTTATTTTTCATTGATTATAAGGTCATGCTTTGTCGTTTTGGATTTGAAAAGAAGTTCAATTATTATCGAAAATCACTGTAATAGGATCTGTTAAACAGTGTGTGTGATACAGCTATTTGTGTTACTGGTGTGCGGACGGAGTTTGTAAGGTCGCCTGAGATTCTGTACAGTTTGTCGGTTGTGAAACTCAAGTTGAGGTGATTACTCACAAATATTATCACTGATTGATTGACAGTGTTATCCTAGGTATCTACTGTATATAGATGTATAATATGTTAGATAGGACTCTTACCACACATGATTTACTGATAAAGTTTACCGGCGCCAACTTCCATTCAAAAGGTCAAACAAGCAATATTTGATCTGAAGCTTACACATAATGCAGAGTTGTTCGAAAATCTAGTATCAAATTTGTTTTAAAAAAAAATCTGATGCCATATATTGTTTTTTAGAAATTTCATAGGGACCAAGGTGAGCTTATGCCATACCGTGGCGTCCAACATTCGTTGTCCATACGTCTGTCAACAACCATTACTTCTTCACAACCACTGATCGGAATTTAATCTTTGGTAGGAAGCATGATTGGGTGGCCGGGATTCTAATTGATACAAATTAAGGGGCTGACCCCCAAGGGGCCTCAGGAGAGGGGCCGAAAGGGGTCCATTTGGCAATATTCATATTAACAACTTCTTCTCTCAATGTAAGCAATGCACAACTTTCATATTTCAGTGGTAGCATACCTAGCTGGCTTGGATTAAAGTTGATATGAATATTGGGGCTAACCTCCAAGGGGCCTGAGGGGCAGGGCCAAAAGGGGTCCATTGACAATATTGACATAGCTTTAAAATGGTTAAGATCCCACCTCCAAAACTATATATTCAATTGCTGAGCATAAAATGACCATCACATTTGACTCAAGGGTCTGTCACACCCTTTTAGACTTCACTAATTTAGTCATAACTATGAAACGGTTAAGATCCCCACCCCAAAACTATATAATAATACAATTGCTTAGCATAAAGAGACAATCACAAATATAATTTTAGATTTGACCCAAGGGTCTACCACACCCTTTCAGACTTAACTAATTGATTCATAATTTTTAAACAGTTCAGATCCCCACCCCAAAACTATATATACAATTGATGAGCATAAAGAGACGATCACACTCATGATGTTAGATTTGACCCAAGGTCTACGATGCCTTTGCAGTCTTGACTCCTGAGTCATAACACTTAAGCAGAAGAGATCCCCATCCCAAAACTTTATATACAATTACTGGGGGTAAAGAGACGATCACAAACATGATTTAAGATTTGATCCTAGCGATTCGCCACACCCCTTGCAGACTTACCACCACAAAACACTACAATTGCTGTGCATAAAGAGGGCATAATATTTAATATGAACCAATTTCAAATAAATCCGTCTTAAATGCTCTTTTGAATCAGAAAGCTAAGAGTTCATTAAGGGCAATATTGTGGCAAATCCCACACTGGAAAAGTTTGTGTTATTTAACTTACACATGACATTTTGTTGCATTTGCTGAAAGCCAGGTGTGCGATACAGGCCCTCTGGGCCTCTTGTTTATTAATACTGTATGATATTTAAAGTCTTCAAGGAATTTCTTGAAAATATTCATTTTGGATCCTGATTATCAAAAAGCTGAGTATATCAACATATCCTGGGTCCCTATACTGATGTACCATTCTGACAGACAAGGTTCTTCTTGTCAGAGCTCTAATGGGATCAAACTTTGGACCTCTAATGGGATCAAACCTTGGACCTCTAATGGGATCAAACTTTGGACCTCTAATGGGATCAAACCTTGGACCTCTAATGGGATCAAACCTTGGACCTCTTGTTTACATTGATAGTCTGACCCTCAACCAAGTGATCTAAGAGAAGGAAAATGGACCGGGAAACTGCAGGTTTCTTCTTCCACAGCTAGCATGCAACACAAATTGTTAGTTGTATATTACGCCTCCCTAAAATGTTCCGTTATATTCTATTTTACATACTGTCGTGTGTCTCATTAACATCACTTTTGACATTAAAATCACACAGCAGTTGACCGCAAAACCTGCACACTTACGACCACAATACACCAGTTCAAACCGCCGTGTCATCGTAAACAATAAAGCAATAATTCGAGTGTAATCGTTATTGTTTTTAGTTTACGATCTTGACATTTGGTATTTCTGCTTGGCTGCCTGCCATAAGGTGGTTGTAGAAACTGTCCGTCATTATGAAGACAGGTACATGTGGAGAACAGAATGTTTTATGATATTTTGACAGGTTACGCCTGTAAGTAGGCCTTTTGTTTTCTATGGAGAATGATGTCTACACTAGTAGCGTGATGAATGTTACAAAAGTATAGATTTAAGATGCGAACGGAAGGTAAATCAGAGGCAGGATTTGTCAGTTGTCAAAATTGTGTCAAATCAGATAGCCTAATCTTTATATGTAACACGACACAGTAGAATGGGTTCAGTATATCGTGTCGTGAACAAGAGTGTATTGACCTAAAATGGCAGTTCTGCTGTCGCTAAGAAAGAAGTGGGTTACAAAGTGATTTCATCTAAAATTGATTTTAAGTGATAGAGGTTAATTTGTCCCAACAACAGGGTCATAACTCAACTGTATCCTGAGGTATCAAGTATCATTTGTATTACTATACATTTGTTCAATTTGGGCTTTTAAATCTTAAGGGAATTTTAACCCTTATCTTTGCTGGCCAAGTGGTTAAGGTGTCTGACATTCTGCCACCACTAGCCCTCCATCTCTGGATCGCAATGGCTGATTGGCTAAGGTGTCTGCCATTCTGCTTCCACTAGCCTTCCATTGAATCTGGGTCGTAAAGGCTGATTGGCTAAGGTGTCTTGACATTCTGCTACCACTAGCCCTCCACATCTGGCTCACCGAAAATTTCCATGAGCGAAAATATTGGCTTTTACAGTATTACAGTTGTTAGTATCTCAATTTACACTTACCACAAACCTAATATTGCCAGTTGGCTCTAAATCAGTTAACAATTCTACCCATAAACCACCACTGACCAAGTTAAACTGACATCATTAATATGTGACATACCCAGGGGGTCTTGAAGGTCTTACTATTACAATATTCAAAATTATATATATTTACTTAGAGCTTTAGATGTGGATGAGCTGCTCATCTGTAAATATATTAAAACAGAAGGATGGGCTTAATTATGAGCATGGGCTTATCAGGAGTTAGATATGGTATACGTACCCCAGTGAAATCTTTATACTGAGACACCGCAAATGACTAATAATGACACCATGGGGCAGATCGAGGTCACAAGGTCACTGTTACAGGTGGATATAGTGACAGTCGGTGATCCACAGGTGTTCAGTATCTCACAATGATTTAGCATTACAGAGAGTTAGGTTTTTATTGAACTATTGAAAACTGCTTGTCCTTGAGAGTGTATTGTTTGATTATCTTTGTTTTATTATCTTGCTTCATACAAACATCTCTAAAGGATTCCCGTATGCAATTAGGAAAGAAAAGTCCAATGCTCCTAATATCAGATATCAAATTTGTGATTTGTGAGAGTCCCTGGTCTCGAATCACAAATAATATAGAGTAATACACCTTATCAATATTGTGTTTCTTTGACAATGGAAGCCAGTCCAGATGCTGGTTTTTGCGAGTCAGGAAGACCCTTGATGAACTGGCAGTCACAATTAAAACGTGCAGTAGACAGCAATCCAGAAACTATTATTAGTGCAAGCATGATTTACCGGAATGCTTTTTATAATGCCAAAATTGCTAAAATAAGAATACTTATAAAATTTGTACATTTACAGTACAAAATGTATTTTTAAGATAATATTTTAAGAAGCCTATACATTCTTCCAGTCAGATGTCCTTATACACA
This sequence comes from Mimachlamys varia, assembly GCA_947623455.1. Lineage (NCBI taxonomy): Eukaryota > Metazoa > Mollusca > Bivalvia > Pectinida > Pectinidae > Mimachlamys > Mimachlamys varia. The sequence goes on from OX392543.1 coordinate 28,704,014, forward strand.
TCTGCATCCAACAGATGGAAGGTGACAATTTGGAGATTTGATAATAAAGCTAAAGTTTATTATTATTGATTGAAATGGAAAGTTCTTTATGATTTGATATAAATATTTGATTTTCTGATATGATAATAGAATTAAGAAAAATGCTATTATCATGATCAGTTTCTTTATTGTTAGATGATACTAAATGGTGGATTAGTCTTAAAAGTGGAAATTAAATATTTCATTTGCCTTTCCTTGTGATTTATCTGTGATCTCGTATGTAAATATTGTGATAAATAGGGCCATGTTGTAATATATGTCTGGGAGAAGATTGCTGGAGACCAGGTGCTCTTAAATATAATAGATCAGAAGATACAGATATTATCAGGGGAAATTAACATATCCTGCAATGTAGGGGGAAAACTTATAACCGTTTCCAGCAAGTAACACCAACATAAACAGTTATTTATAAACCTTGGGAAATTTATATTGAGTATAGAGTTATAAAGATTTGTATCAGAAAATTTGAATAATGAAAGTGTTGGACCTTTGTTAGAATTTGTACATTAAACGAGACTGTTTGGAACCTCCAACAATTACAGTCTGACAAAATCAATTTTATTACAGTATAACTGCAACTTCCAAGCAATTTGTCACTCTTTTGGAGTTAGATAATTTTTTTCTCTTGAACAAATTAATACTCCTACATGACCCCAATAATATTTATATGTTATTTCTACCTTACTTAAATCTCTTTACATACCCATGCAATTTAAGCACTTACACATTTGAATAGAACTGTCACCGTTCTAAAGCGCTGAGTAATATTTTGCCCAAACAGAGTATTACAAAGTATTTGTATTTATAAGATGATATTAAAATTGTTTCAAAATATGAAAATCTCATACAGGGAAAGGGTATATATTTTCCTTTGAATAATAAAATCTTATCCCTATATATACAATGTTTTTTGTCATTTTCAAGTCTGTATACAAAGGCCATGACCAGAACTAAGCTTTACTTAGCTGGTATATCATTTAGGGCATCGTTTTACATACATATTGACACTATATAAACTTCTTAACTGAATTGATAAAATATTTATTCAGTAAGCATATTATAATGTGGTCTTGTTACAAAATAGATCTCTTTTCTTGTGTAGAAATCTGGGGTCATGCTGTGTGAGTCGGAGGTCATGCTGTGTAAAGCAAGACTTAGTATTGTCAGTTTTTGAAAACCCTTCTTGAAGTGATTTTCTAAATGGTTATTTCAGTAGTTATATCGCATTGTAAAAGAGTGTATTTGTTGAACTTCTGAGTGGTTTAAATTGTTGCATTAATCATAAGAATAATGATATGAGGGTTTTTATAAACCGCTTTATCACAACTTAGGTTGTAGGTCGATCGTTATTATCCCTTAGATAGTTATTGAGCCTTTGTAAGCAGCCATTTCTGAGATCACAGCTAGCTAGCATTCAGGAATTCTAGCACTGTCCAACTATGTACTCATTTACAGCTGAGTAGACTGGAACAAGAGGATAAACAGATGTAAGTGCCTTGACAGGATTAAAACCTGCTTCCCTTTGATCACAAGCCTATACCTCTAGACTGTTATGCCTCCTAAATTGTGACCATTTAGGGTGTGTCACCCTCACAAGTTTATGTAAACCAAGGTCTGCAGCCTCCTAAATTGTGACCATTTAGGGTGTGTCACCCTCACAAGTGTATGTAAACCAAGGTCTGCAGCCTCCTAAATTGTGACCATTTAGGGTGTGTCACCCTCACAAGTTTATGCAATGTGAGGTCTGCTGAGGCTGAGCATCTACATGTATAGTTAGTTGCACAGTATTGAGTTACTATAGTTGGATAGTTTTGTTGTTTAATTTCCAAACCTGCTTAAACCATGTTGCAAGTCAACTGAAAGATGAGGACTACTCAACAAGCATACTGCAAGTCTATTGAAATGCTTCAAGCATACTGCAAGTCAATTGAAATGTTTCAAGCTTACTTCAAGTCAATTGAAATGTTTCAAGTATACTACAAGTCCATTGAAATGCTTCAAGCATACTTCAAGTCAATTGAAATGTTTCAAGTATACTGCAAGTCCATTGAAATGCTTCAAGCTTAGTACAAGTTCAAAGTATTTCAAGTATACTGCAAGTCCATTGAAATGCTTCAAACACACTGCAAGTCAATTGTAGAAAGACCACAAGCACTCTTTAATGTTGAATATAAAAATAGTTGCGGACAATCTGTTATATAACTAAAAATGTGAAAGTTGTAGAAATTGAAATGATGTCAGATGGAAATAAAAGGAAGTCTGACAGTTGAGAATAAGGTGGTGATTCTGATAGGCTGTATGATCTGTGGTACTCAGTTTGTCTGCTAACGTATCTTTTTCTATCTCATAATGCCATACATACTCGTAGTACAATACATTTGGAGGCACATAAGGCGTACCGCAACACCCTGAAGTATTACACAAATCATCGCCACCTGTAATATTATTGATGTCACTGATAAGTCCAGGTAAGTAAGATCAAAACGGTTATTTTATCATTGATGCTTTGATATCAGATGATACCCAGATATATAAAGTCTCATGTGAGAATTGATTTTTGTCGCCCGTTTGTGAACTGACACCATTATTTAGGTTAAAGAGAAAATCTGAGACGGTCAAAGGTAATGATATCAAACAGTGGTGAGACCGTTACAGAGATAGGGTAAGGGGTAGAGGGGGGAGTGGACGATGAGAGGGGCGTGGTCCCAGATTACAGATCCCGTCTGACAGGTCTTGTGTGGTGACAGAATTTGAGAAAGGACAGGAAACTCTTTGTGCGGCCAACAATGTGGCTGTGGTTAGGCGACATGCCACAAGTCCATCTCTGTAACCACATCTCCGAGACGTGCCTCCAAACATCTCGTTTAGTAGGGCACATACAAGTACTTTGTTTTGTTGTGTTTCTCCCTGTTATTTGGTGACAGAGAAGAAATGGTGTGTGTGTGCAATATTTCACTTGAAAACCCTTCAGAAGTTGCTGAATTTGTCTTCCAATATTGTTTTACTCTATTATTAGTCTAAATTTGTAAAAATTCAACTGAAGAAATTTACAGATCTCATAGGTGTTATAATATGTTTGTATGGTTGTTCTCAAACGTAAAGGTTAATTGTCCAGAGCAAAGCTGACACATCGAGTGTTAATGAACAGTCTTCAGAAAACATGAATAGAAACGTTTTTGTACCAAATTACTTATTCACTAACATCGATGTTATTAAAGAATTAGGGGGAAATTCTGGCTAAAGTCAAATTTGTTGTTTTCATTACAAGTTATTGCTTAATTAACTTGTCAGATATGTGGTTCTGCCAAGAAAGATTAAGAAACATTTTCTTCCATATATATCCAAATAGGAGGTGAGGTGACAAGGCTGTCTGTGTGTTTTTAAAATTCAGTGTGCACGATCCTTGGGTGAAGGGGATTCTAGTTTTGCATAATCAGTGGGACTAAATCCCCCTCCCCACCTCCTCCCAGGGTCTGAGTGGTGGAGTCAAATAGGGGTAATCTATTAAATACCTTAAAATCTTTCCTTGTAAAGAAATATGTTAAGATATTGTCCATTTTTCTTAAGATTTCTTTGAAATAACTGTTGTGAGCAATACAGTCCCTTTGGACCTCTTGTTAAAATCTATGAAAGAGATGGGTTATAACTATTTTATTTTTCAAATAACTAAACAAGTGGTGAAGAAGCATGATGAACAACTATCACAGTTGTTTGAAGTCTCCAATAACAGCTGGGAGGTGAAATCTCGGCCAATTTTACGTATCTTTATATTGCTACATTAACATTGGATTTGACGCTTTTAAAATTTTGACACTTTTTATCCCGAGGTAATCCCTCAAGATTTAATAGTTTGATAAGGATACCTTACTTAATCTCGGTTGGCCCCGTTTTTGTCTGGCACAGATTTGGATTCTAACATCACCTAATTTAGTCTGATAGATTTTAATGTATAGGTTTTAAATCTGGAGACGTCATGTCGTAAGGTACGAAAATTGAATTGAAAATGTTTAAAATGCAGATATATTTCATTGAGATACGTTTGGTCTGAACAATTTGATGACATCATGAATAAAATTTTCATTGAAATTTGGTTAAACAAGATTGAGTGCATTGTATTATTGAATCTTGATATGGCCGTTTATAGATTTATCTAATACTGCTGACGATGGTGAATTTCTGAACAAATACGTATATTGTATTAAGGATCTTAGTCTTAAATTTATGTTGAAAGGCCCTAATGTGTAAATGTAAATATTCTTCATTTGTTGTCAGGTTAAGTTGCAGACGTAAACTTTGTCCTGTACTTTGTCCCTATTTCTTCACTTATTTGCCAAAAAAAGCAATGCCCATTTTCTAGACGACACCAGAACATGTTTGACAATAATGTCTGCTTAAGTGGGTTAGAACAGTCTTCAACATCAGAGTTTATTTGACACACTTGTTCTTTACAAACAAGGTCAAGGTGTTCATTTATGTCAGGTTTGTTTATTTACGTTTTTTGCTGCAGGGGTAAGTCGATCAGGGTTATCGAAGAGTTTGAAAGAAGATAGAAATATTTCACCAATTTTATCTTTTGAGGTATTTCTTTGATGGTTTACTCAATATGAACACCTGATGTGTATCTGACATATAGCTAATGTCCTCCGATGTCCAATGATCATGTTTGATTCTGTGTGTGACACTGTTGTCTGTCGGGAACTTACACCATCACAAAGACGTAGATCAAAGACTCTAGGTCAAACTCTAGTCAGATTTATATTGGAGAGATCGGTAACTTTTAAAACATCTATCAAATTTTATTTAAAGCTTTGCAGGTGTTTGACGATAAGTCAAGTGGTCAGTCGTTACTGTGAGGGTCGTAAGGTAGAACCTTGTAAAGGCACGAACTACAGCCGACAATGTCCAGGTCGCGATCAAACGCTTACAGAATGAATGCACCACCTCTGTCGAGGGACCTGTACCAACACAGCAGACAGTCAGGGCCGATTATCCTTGATGTGACATCCACACGACAGTGACCAGGCGCCAAACCGTAACAACAAAATATTGGTGAAAGAAAAGGACTTGTCTCTGACCCTTCACACTGTTAAACTTGTCAGTGATCCGACCCTAGCCCGACACACCATATGTCGTGGATCCTGTATAAGGGTATACACTGTCCTCCCGACAGTGAGCAGACGACGACGGTGAGCAGACAACGGTGAGCAGACGTACAAATCAATACAAAGTATGTCCAGCCAGCACAGCCTTCACTGGTTAGGTAAAGGACCACACTTACCAGTTTTCCTTAATTGGTACAGTGACTCCCAAATTCCAACCTAAGACTTTGTAAAATTGATTCTATATTTTGAGATCAATATTGATTTTATCCAGTACAATGTTTGTCATTTTAAATTGTTAAAGTTTTGTTTCTATGTGGGTACAAAAAAAATAATGTGGTGTAGTTAAAGGGAACCTGAATAAGCATCTCTACTATGACATTTCAAAAATTGGGAAGTTAATTAGTAGTGAGGCATTTAGTCATATTGTAGCGGAGCTCGACTGGGTCGATCATCGGCGTCCAGGTAGCTCAGTTGGTAGAGTGTTCGTCTAGAGTTTGGAAGGTCCCGGGCTTCAACTCTGGTCTGGACGCTACTTTTTTCTCTTTCTCCTGTTACAATTTTATAAAGTCCCCTCACATTTTCTACATAAATCAAACACAGAAAAGGTGTGGAATTACACTGAACCCATATTAAATTCTTCCATGACAATCTGTTAATAAATGTAGAGTACAGATTCTAAGCAAAACTTGCTTCAGCAGTCAAAAATGACAAAATTTTACGGAAATTATATGCAAAAGAGTTATCTATATCCTTGTAGCAGTCTGGTACATGTATGTAGCAATTGTTTTTATCATTATTTAAAAATATCAATCATGAAAATTAAATAATTTAGAGCAAAGATAATAATTTGTCACATCTCTGTTAGGGCAATTTTGAATTAAAAACAAATTAAGAATTGTATTGAAGAAAATAAAGCTGCTTGAGATATACATCCAATTGTAAGATGGAGCCTCATGTTATAGGTATATCAGTACATAAACCTGTCCAGCGCTGGTCATCACCGGTCCGTCCCGGACAGATGTCGCTGGGTATCACACGTTTTATCAGGTGTCAAGTAACCCCGTTATCTCCGTTCAACACACCTGAGCCCAATAGTAGACCAGGTAATTGAGTAAATATGCTAATAAGCTGCTGATGGTCATCTTTATTGCTCAATTCACTAAGTTTTATAGTATCTGTACTTTAACACTTTGTCACCAGATACTGGACACATGTACCTGTTTCACAGAATTGCTGGACCATTAAAAAGATCTTGAGGTACAATTCAAGTACAGTTTTCACATCCTTTACACAAGTTAAGGTTATTAAGCATCAAGCTCTCCCTGTGATCCTCCCCAACCAACTTTCCCAAATAAACCTCGATCCTCCCCAATCAACTTTATCCCCACCCAACTTCCCCAATCAACCTCACCCCAACCCAACTTCCCCAATCAACCTCATTCCCACCCAAATACCCCTATCAACCTCATCCCCACCAAACTTCCCCAATCAACCTTACCCCAACCCAACTTCCCCAATCAACCTCATCCCCACCCAACTTCCCCAATCAACCTCATCCCCACCCAACTTCCCCAATCAACCTCACCCCCACCCAACTTCCCCAATCAACCTCACCCCACCCAACTTCCCCTATCAACCTCATCCCCACCCAACTTCCCCAATCAACCTTATCCCCACCCAACTTCCCCAATCAACCTCACCCCACCCAACTTCCCCGATCAACCTCAACCCCACCCAACTTCCCCGATCAACCTCAACCCCACCCAACTTCTCCGATCAACCTCATCCCCACCCAACTTCCCCAATCAACCTCATCCCCATCCAACTATCCCAATCAACCTCATCCCCACCCAACTTCCCCGATCAACCTCATCCCCACCCAACTTCCCCAATCAAGCTCTTCCCCACCAAACTTCCCCAATCAACCTCACCCCCACCAAACTTCCCCAATCAACCTTATCCCCACCAAACTTCCCCAATCAACCTCACCCCCATCCAACTTCCCCTATCAACCTCATCCCCACCCAACTTCCCCTATCAACCTCATCCCCTATTAACTTCCCCAATTGCCTCCTTTTCAAAAAACCTCCTCTCTGGCCAGTTTGATAAGTATATTCCTAACAGGAGAGGAAAAATGCACGACCAGATCGGGGGTCGAACACTGGGCCTTCCGAACTCTAGACGGATACTCAACCAATTGAGCTATCTGGTCACCAACAATGATCTGCTACATTTCTCCCTCCTTTAACAAGTATGCACCCAATACTTGAAACAAGGTTTGGTCATGGCACCAAATGTGACAGGAGAGGAAAAATACACGGCCAGACCGGGGTTTGCACCCGGGACCCAGTCTAGATCCGCTACATATAGGAAAAGGGAAATGATGAAAAGACATGAATAACAAAGCAAGTGAGTGGTTTTATGAATGCCTTAACTCTGTATGAATGTGCTAACTGTTGTATCTAGTCCATATATGATGGATTACTTTATAATGAAAATGTCAAGTAGTTTTTGGGACATCATCAAGATAATTTGTACTTTTACGTGGCTGAGACGTTGACATATTGTAGTGATATGATGTATTGTTATGATCATGTGACATTTCTTACCGATGTCAAGTCAGCTACAGTACCTTCTAAAACCATCACAGTTCTATGTTTGGTGATTTTTATATGTCATATATACGGTATAGCCTTTGTAGAAAAGCTATACCTTGTTTAAATTGACCAATACTATGTATGCTTGGGTATTTTTGCCCAGTAAAACTTTTTTCTTTCAACATCAACATCCATGAATCAATTCATATATATAGTATGTGGTGTATCTATATTCAGCCAGGATACTGTGGCAGGAATTTCTCTTGTATAGTAAATGTATATATAGACAACTGTAGTTATTTTGGCCCACTCAAGTTTTAGCGTATACGATATTCGCCGTAATTAGCGCCCCTCCCCCCTTCTACAAAAGTATTGGAGTTATATAAATGTCACCTTTCAATCATGACCTAACTATTTAACGATGCAGTAAACCTTGCTGTGTGCATGTGTACAAGACAATCCCCCTCAAATATCGGATACGTTTTCCCAAACAGCCAAATTAACCAATATGGAGCCTGATGCCTTCTGATACTTTACAGGAACTTTTGATTGCAACATTGTCTTATGAGAAAAAAAGTTTAAGATTATTATTTATAAATGCTTTTAGCAAGGTTTGCTGTAAAAGGATATAGACAACAGTGTTAACACATAGGATTTGACCATAGCTTCCCTGTAGCCAGCCCCAGATAGATAGAAGTCGGGATTATTTTTATGTGGAAGATCAAAGTCCAGCTCCCCATACAGACCCTTTGTACAGTAGAACACTGTTGGTAAGTGTCTGTAATGTTGAATCCCTAACACACAGAATTATATGTAAATTTTATGGTCAGTGTAACAGACCACTGATGTTTTGACCATTGTGTAGTAGGGTATAAATATAACGGTCACTTCTAAAGTGACCACAGCTTTCCCTGTGTACGCATAAGTTAAGGAGATAGGTGGAGATGTGACCTGCTATAAAAAAACAATTACCAAACAATATGATTCCATGATGGCTGTCTTTACCAGACCAGTCTTTTGTGTACTTACACCATCAAATCATGTGTTACCTCCCCTGGATGGCTAGGTATTACTTCTACCTGCCTGTTTTGGAAGCATCAGCTGACCAATCTAAGGGCATAGGTTTATCATGAGACTTTAAAGGGGGTGAGGGTGGGGGAGGGGAGGGGGTGTATCTCAGTGATTCTGGATATTTTCCCCCATTTGTTTGAATTCAAAAAAAGAAGATAATTATATAGGATTGTGAAATCTAGTTGAACAAATTGTTATGGCTTCATAGCCTTTAACTTCACTACATTTTTTCATTGAAATTAAAGTGGGCATAGCATATAAAAGCTGGCTGACAGTGCTTTGTAAAGGAAACTTAAGTTTAAAAATAAAAGTGTCAAACTCAATTTATGCTGAAAACCTTTAAAATATTTGTGTATTTTTCACCTACTTGAGAACCCATTTGTCAACCTCATTATCAAGACATCTTCATTGCTTCAAATCAGAATCATTATGTTTGCCTTCAGGCAGTGACAGGACTGTTAAAATGTGTTGTATCCCCTAATTTTACACATGGAATCTCCTAAGCTTTGCAATGGGCTAAGTCATTATCCTGGGGAAACTGTAAGGATTTTTTTTGTTAGTGAAATGTTTAAAGCTTCTCTCTACTTTAAAGAAGCATTGTCCTACAGACCTTCAGTTCCTTTTTGTTATGACCTGGTAAGGTGGCCTTTTGTGAAGATTTTGTATCATTAGGGTTCAGGGTGGTAAGCTGTATTACACATAGCTGCTGAAAAAAAAGACTGATTTACTTCTCTTAAACTTTCATTACCTAGAAATGTTACATCCATTTTAGTTTGATTCTTTAAAAGCATAAATTTTGTGAATTTATATTATTTTAATGTCTGAAATGAAATTTTAGAAAGTTTTGAATTTCCTCGGGAAGTGATTTGGACATAAAATATTGTACAAAGAATGTATTTTAAACCTGAGTTGATTACAGGTCAAGAGTAATTCCAGTGATTCATGGTCAGATAAAGGCTTTGATCGGTAGGATGGCTGGACAGTCTATGGGTACCTGGATAATTGCTCAGGGCCATGAAAACTCTTTGCTTTTAAAATTGGTCATCATTTACTTCTAAACAGAGACATGATTGTAAATGAGAGTTGTCTGACCTGCCTAATTGGAGCCGAGCCTGAAGGTGTTGTTCATCAGTTATTAGCCATAAATTAGCAATATGCATGAATGTATTTATCTTCTGTTGAGAAATATACCTTTACTTGGAACTAGATTAGAGCATGTATTCAAAACTACAAAGTAAAAAATCAAAGTGCCTGATGAGGTTTATCAGTACCACAGTCTAGAAGAAAGGACTGTTATGTGGTCCCTCATTTGTTGTCCTCACATCACTCTCTGCTGTTCTGGAGACACAACCATGTACCTATACCAATCTGTTCCTTCAGTTTATACTGGCAATGGGTATGGTGAGGGCTTCTTTTACTATACCAATCTGTTCCTTCAGTTTATACTGGCAATGGGTATGGTGAGGGCTTCTTTTACTATACCTTCTGTTCCTTCAGTTTATACTGGCAATGGGTATGGTGAGGGCTTCTTTTACTATACCTTCTGTTCCTTCAGTTTATACTGGCAATAGGTATGGTGAGGGCTTGTTTTACTATACCTTCTGTTCCTTCAGTTTATACTGGCAATGGGTATGGTGAGGGCTTCTTTTACTATACCTTCTGTTCCTTCAGTTTATACTGGCAATGGGTATGGTGAGGGCTTCTTTTACTATACCTTCTGTTCCTTCAGTTTATACTGGCAATGGGTATGGTGAGGGCTTCTTTTACTATACCTTCTGTTCCTTCAGTTTATACTGGCAATGGGTATGGTGAGGGCTTGTTTTACTATATACCTTCTGTTCCTTCAGTTTATACTGGCTATGGGTATGGTGAGGGCTTCTTTTACTATACCTTCTGTTCCTTCAGTTTATACTGGCAATGGGTATGGTGAGGGCTTCTTTTACTATACCTTCTGTTCCTTCAGTTTATACTGGCTATGGGTATGGTGAGGGCTTGTTTTACTATACCTTCTGTTCCTTCAGTTTATACTGGCAATGGGTATGGTGAGGGCTTCTTTTACTATACCTTCCCTTCCAACTACGGTAGACACGTTGTATTAATAACCTGTTCTTCTGGTTCTTTTGGTTTTTAGCCTATCATCAGATAGTGGGCTGTTTAAATCACCCTGCGTCTGTGGTGACCATCTTCTGCTCTTTGTACATCCGTAGTCTGTACTCAAACAATTAATGTTATATATTAGGGCTCAATCTTCAGAAGCATTGCATGGATCATTCTCAAATTTCATACCATGTATGCTGTTTACCTTGGTCCTGTGCCAGTGTGGTGTTCTAGCTTTGTTGGTTTTTGGACTGATTGGAAAAACAAAATGGCTGACAGATGGACGGCTTGGATTTTGACAATGAAAATTGGTTACTGTTAGGTATTTTTATAAGAAGTAAAATGAAATACATGTTAAAGAAAAAGGAAAGAAGGGAAAAGATCCAACTTTTGAAGAATAAATGAAGATCTTCAAAGGTAGGATCCATTAAGATCCCTGTGGGATGTCTTGTTCTGGTTTTGATTCTTTTAATAATCTACTGTTTAGGTCATAAATACTAAACTAAATAATATAACTGATATTAACTTAAAATCATTGATGAGGTTCTCATACCTTGATTTATTATCTGGTAACCCTGAAGGTGTCAGGAATATGGACATGTCCATAACCCAGTATCTTGACCGCTCCTCTACTTAAAGACATTCCCTAACATAAAACTCTCCGTAGGAAATTATTACAGAAGTTAAGACTCTCCGTAGGAACTTATTACAGAAGTTAAGACTTTCCATAGGAAATTATTACAAAAGTTAAGACTCTCTGTAGGAAATTATTACAGAAGTTAAGACTCTCCATAGGAAATTATTACAGAAGTTAAGACTCTCCGTAGGAAATTATTACAGAAGTTAAGACTCTCTGTAGGAAATTATTACAGGAGTAAAGACTCTCCAGGAAGTTATTACAGAAGTAAAGACTCTCCAGGAAATTATTACAGAAGTAAAGACTCTCCAGGAAGTTATTACAGAAGTAAAGACTCTCCAGGAAATTATTACAGAAGTAAAGACTCTCCAGGAAGTTATTACAGAAGTAAAGACTCCAGGAAATTATTACAGAAGTTAAGACTCTCTGTAGGAAATTATTACAGAAGTTAAGACTCTCCATAGGAAATTATAACAGAAGTTAAGACTCTCCGTAGGAAATTATTACAGAAGTTAAGACTCTCCGTAGGAAATTATAACAGAAGTTAAGACTTGATCTCCGTAGGAAATTATTACAGAAGTTAAGACTCTCCGTAGGAAATTATTACAGAAGTTAAGACTCTCCGTAGGAAATTATTACAGAAGTTAAGACTCTCCGTAGGAAATTATTACAGAAGTAAAGACTCTCCAGGAAGTTATTACAGAAGTTAATTTAAGACTCTCCGTAGGAAAATGTTACAGAAGTTAAGACTCTCCTTAGGAAAATATTACAGAAGTTAAGACTTTCCTTAGAGAATTATTACAGAAGTTAAGAGGAGAATTTTAGTTAGGAACTTCCCTTTACTTTTGTAATGCTTTAATTCCTATGGAGATTTTTAAACTGGGGCCAGGTAAAATAAATACACAATAAAAAATTTGGTAACATATACAAATGCCTGAAACTTTCTTCAAAAAATAGTGGAAATGTATTCAATGTAAAAAAATCCTTAAATTTTCAAAGAATTTATGAATGTTCATTGAGTGCTGTGAACTAGAAGGGGTTTCCAGGTGAACCCTTGTAAAGTTTGATGTGGCATACCCTGTGTGGGCACTTCTAGACTCGACTGCGTAATTAGGGGTCATTAGGTACGCAATGAAAATCAGGGGTAGAGAAAAAAAAAACTGGCTGAAACGTAGCAGCAGCATTAATACTATACCTTTAGTGCATGTAGCAATGTGAAGTTTGTGGGTGGCCATTCTCACACCTGATTAGGTTGGTTGATGCAGTTTATTTCTGATATTGTTCATAGTAGCAATTTTAATGTCAGACTTCTTCAATTCTTCAGTAATTTTTCAATTATTCTAAAAACAACTGACAAATGAAATTTTGTTTAAATCCGAGATTATACACACCTTTCAGAAAATATATATGTGCATTCACTTGTGTTTAAAAAAATTCATAATTAGTTTCATTTTAAAATTTATGAACATGGACTTTTATTATTTTAGAAAATTTGTTTTAAATGAGAATTTTTTTATTTAAGGTAATTATGATTATCTTGGGATTTAATTGGTAATCATTACAAAAATATTAATGCAGGTGTTCCAAAATAAGGTGAAATGTTTATCTAAAATGGATAGAACAGAGATGTTTTCCCCGAATAATGCAGCTTCAAAGTAAAAACTAAAACATACTAGTCTGAAGTGTTGTTGTAGAATATGACTGATTATTTATGACTTGTAAAAGTAACTCAATTTCATTGTATATTAGCAAGAATAAATCTTTTATCAGCGTAGACAGATTCCAATCATTCAGTTTTTGGAGTTAAAAACCGGAGAATTGAGCTACTTACTTTATACAAAGAAACAGAATCTCTATCTCTACAGGGTCACATGTAAGCACAGTAATCAATATGCAGAATCCCTAACTTTGATTAAGGGGCCATTGCATATCTATAATACAGGTTGTAGTACTACCTGGGACTGTGGTGGAGAAGTAGTTAAGGTGTCTGACATTCTGTTACTACTAGCCCTCCACCTCTGGGCCACGGTGGCCTATAGTGGTTAAGTTGTCTGACATTCTGTTACCACTAGCCCTCCACCACTGGGTCATGGTGGTTAAGTGGTTAAGGTGTCTGACATTCTGTTACCACTAGCCCTACACCACTGGGTCGCGGTGGTCAAGTGGTTAAGGTGTCTGACATTCTGTTACCACTAGCCCTCCATCACTGGGTCACTGTAGTTAAGTGGTTAAGGTGTCTGACATTCTGTTACCACTAGCCCTACACCCCTCTGGTTGCATGTTCGAGGCCTATGTGGGCCATTACCCAGGTACTGACCTTAGGTTGGTAGTTTTTCTCCGGGTACTTTTGACTTTTGAGTCCTCATTCACTCGTCTATATTTTAGACTTTTTTGTGTGGTTTTTGTACAGTTTGTGACAGTGAGAGCAATTACTTAGCTACTCATGTGCACGAGGTCAAACATTTGGCCACATAGGTAAGAAATTTGGCATTTACGTAGGGATATTCCCAAGATGTCATAAAGGGGAGACAGACGGACAGACAGATGTCGGTCCTAGTGCCTATCAGCTCTCCAGATGCCTGGACTGTCATCATTATCAGTCCGGTTGCTAGTCAAATGAACATTTTCATTAAGGTGTAAATCTCTAATAAAAATCAACTCCAGCTTATCATGCTAGTGGTAAGAAGGCTGTCCATGTTTACTGGTGATGTATGTCTATAACTAGTGGTAAGAAGGCTGTCCATGTTTACTGGTGATGTATGTCTAACTAGTGGTAAGAAGGCTGTCCATGTTTACTGGTGATGTATGTCTAACTAGTGGTAAGAAGGCTGTCCATGTTTACTGGTGATGTATGTTTAACTAGTGGTAAGAAGGCTGTCCATTTTTACTGGTGATGTATGTCTAACCAGCCAACATGTTCTAATCTCTCAACTCTTCAAAGGCACAATGTTTATCAAGGGGGATTAGTCTAACCTTACTTGAACTCTTTGTTGTGAAGTACTTCAAAAATTGAAAAGATCATGGCCAATATAGCCAAACATTCATCAAAACATTTTGCAATGTTAGCAACAGTTGTAGGAGGTTTTCATCATTATCAAACTGAAGGTTTACTTACCCCCCCTCCACTGAGAATCATTGATATCCTTTATAGCTAGATAAAGGTTTACTGTAAGTCATATACTTTATGATATTGACGGAATGTTTTGTTTCTAGATAAAGGTTTACTGTAAGTTATACTTTGTGATATTGATGGAATGTTTTGTTTCTAGATAAAGGTTTACTGTAAGTCATACTTTGTTATATTGATGGAATGTTTTGAAGCTAGATAAAGGTTTACTGTAAGTCATACTTTGTGATATTGATGGAATGTTTTGTTTCTAGATAAAGGTTTACTGTAAGTTATACTTTGTGATATTGATGGAGTGTTTTGTTTCTAGATAAAGGTTTACTGTGAGTCATACTTTGTGATATTGATGGAATGTTTTGAAGCTAGATAAAGGTTTACTGTAAGTCATACTTTGTTATATTGATGGAGTGTTTTGTTTCTAGATAAAGGTTTACTGTAAGTCATACTTTGTTATATTGATGGAGTGTTTTGTTTCTAGATAAAGGTTTACTGTAAGTCATACTTTGTTATATTGATGGAATGTTTTGAAGCTAGATAAAGGTTTATTGTAAGTTATACTTTGTGATATTGATGGAATGTTTTGTTTCTAGATAAAGGTTTACTGCAAGTCATACTTTGTTATATTGATGGAATGTTTTGAAGCTAGATAAAGGTTTACTGTAAGTCATACTTTGTGATATTGATGGAATGTTTTGTTTCTAGATAAAGGTTTACTGTAAGTCATACTTTGTTATATTGATGGAATGTTTTGAATCTAGATAAAGGTTTACTGTAAGTTATACTTTGTGATATTGATGGAGTGTTTTGTTTCTAGATAAAGGTTTACTGTGAGTCATACTTTGTGATATTGATGGAATGTTTTGAAGCTAGATAAAGGTTTACTGTAAGTCATACTTTGTGATATTGATGGAGTGTTTTGTTTCTAGATAAAGGTTTACTGTAAGTCATACTTTGTGATATTGATGGAGTGTTTTGTTTCTAGATAAAGGTTTACTGTGAGTCATACTTTGTGATATTGATGGAGTGTTTTGTTTCTAGATAAAGGTTTACTGTAAGTCATACTTTGTGATATTGATGGAGTGTTTTGTTTCTAGATAAAGGTTTACTGTAAGTCATACTTTGTTATATTGATGGAATGTTTTGTTTCTAGATAAAGGTTTACTGTAAGTTATACTTCGTGATATTGAGGGAATGTTTTGTTTCTAAATAAAGGTTTACTGTAAGTCATACTTTGTGATATTGATGGAGTGTTTTGTTTCTAGATAAAGGTTTACTGTAAGTCATACTTTGTGATATTAATGGAATGTTTTGAAGCTTGATAAAAGTTTACTGTAAGTTATAATTTGTGACATTTTACAGCCTCTCTTATCTGCTCTGCTGCAATAAGAGACAATAAATTCATTGTCAATACAAGGTACATCTTGCGAAGGCCAGACAAAAATTGAAACTTTGACAGGTTATCCATTGTCACAATAATGTGACTGGGTAGGATGCTGTACTTGGTGCCTTCATTGTCACTATAATGTAACCGGGTTACGATGCTGTACTGGGTGCCTCCATTGTCACTATAATGTGACCGGGTAGGATGCTGTACTGGGTGCCTCCATTGTCACTATAATGTGACCGGGTAGGATGCTGTACTGGGTGCCTCCATTGTCACTATAATGTGACCGGGTTACGATGCTGTACTGGGTGCCTTCATTGTCACTATAATGTGACCGGGTAGGATGCTGTACTGGGTGCCTTCATTGTCACTATAATATGACCGGGTTACGATGCTGTACTGGGTGCCTTCATTGTCACTATAATGTGACCGGGTAGGATGCTGTACTGGGTGCCTTCATTGTCACTATAATGTGACCGGGTAGGATGCTGTACTGGGTGCCTTCATTGTCACTATAATGTGACCGGGTTACGATGCTGTACTGGGTGCCTTCATTGTCACTATAATGTGACCGGGTAGGATGCTGTACTGGGTGCCTTCATTGTCACTATAATGTGACCGGGTAGGATGCTGTACTGGGTGCCTCCATTGTCACTATAATGTGACAGGTTATCCATTGTCACTATAATGTGACCGGGTAGGATGCTGTACTGGGTGCCTTCATTGTCACTATAATGTGACCATGTTACGATGCTGTACTGGGTGCCTTCATTGTCACTATAATGTGACCGTGTTACGATGCTGTACTGGGTGCCTTCATTGTCACTATAATGTGACCGGGTTACGATGCTGTACTGGGTGCCTTCATTGTCACTATAATGTGACTGGGTAGGATGCTGTACTGGGTGCCTCCATTGTCACAATAATGTGACAGGTTATCCATTGTCACTATAATGTGACCGGGTAGGATGCTGTACTGGGTGCCTTCATTGTCACTATAATGTGACCGGGTAGGATGCTGTACTGGGTGCCTTCATTGTCACTATAATGTGACCGGGTTACGATGCTATACTGGGTGCCTTCATTGTCACTATAATGTGACAGGTTATCCATTGTCACTATAATGTGACAGGTTATCCATTGTCACTATAATGTGACCGGGTAGGATGCTGTACTGGGTGCCTTCATTGTCACAATAATGTGACCGGGTAGGATGCTGTACTGGGTGCCTTCATTGTCACAATAATGTGACAGGTTATCCATTGTCACTATAATGTGACAGGTACATCCATTGTCACTATAATGTGACCGGGTAGGATGCTGTACTGGGTGCCTTCATTGTCACAATAATGTGACCGGGTAGGATGCTGTACTGGGTGCCTTCATTGTCACAATAATGTGACAGGTTATCCATTGTCACTATAATGTGACAGGTACATCCATTGTCACTATAATGTGACCGGGTAGGATGCTGTACTGGGTGCCTTCATTGTCACAATAATGTGACCGGGTAGGATGCTGTACTGGGTGCCTTCATTGTCACAATAATGTGACTGGGTAGGATGCTGTACTGGGTGCCTTCATTGTCACAATAATGTGACAGGTTATCCATTGTCACTATAATGTGACCGGGTTACGATGCTGTACTGGGTGCCTTCATTGTCACTATAATGTGACCGGGTAGGATGCTGTACTGGGTGCCTTCATTGTCACTATAATGTGACTGGGTAAGATGCTGTACTGGGTGCCTTCATTGTCACAATAATGTGACAGGTTATCCATTGTCACTATAATGTGACAGGTACATCCATTGTCACTATAATGTGACCGGGTAGGATGCTGTACTGGGTGCCTTCATTGTCACTATAATGTGACCGTGTTACGATGTTGTACTGGGTGCCTTCATTGTCACTATAATGTGACCGTGTTACGATGCTGTACTGGGTGCCTTCATTGTCACTATAATGTGACCGGTTATCCATTGTCACTATAATGTGACAGGTACATCCATTGTCACTATAATGTGACCGGGTAGGATGCTGTACTGGGTGCCTTCATTGTCACTATAATGTGACCGTGTTACGATGTTGTACTGGGTGCCTCCATTGTCACTATAATGTGACCGGGTAGGATTCTGTACTGGGTGCCTTCATTGTCACTATAATGTGACCGGGTAGGATGCTGTACTGGGTGCCTTCATTGTCACTATAATGTAACCGGGTTACGATGCTGTACTGGGTGCCTTCATTGTCACTATAATGTGACCGGGTAGGATGCTGTACTGGGTGCCTCCATTGTCACTATAATGTGACCAGGTAGGATGCTGTACTGGGTGCCTCCATTGTCACTATAATGTGACAGGTTATCCATTGTCACTATAATGTGACCGGGTTACGATGCTGTACTGGGTGCCTTCATTGTCACTATAATGTAACCGGGTTACGATGCTGTACTGGGTGCCTCCATTGTCACTATAATGTGACAGGTTATCCATTGTCACTATAATGTGACAGGTTATCCATTGTCACTATAATGTGACCGGGTAGGATGCTGTACTGGGTGCCTTCATTGTCACTATAATGTGACCGGGTAGGATGCTGTACTGGGTGCCTTCATTGTCACTATAATGTAACCGGGTTACGATGCTGTACTGGGTGCCTCCATTGTCACTATAATGTGACCGGGTAGGATGCTGTACTGGGTGCCTTCATTGTCACTATAATGTGACCGGGTAGGATGCTGTACTGGGTGCCTCCATTGTCACTATAATGTGACAGGTTATCCATTGTCACTATAATGTGACAGGTTATCCATTGTCACTATAATGTGACAGGTTATCCATTGTCACTATAATGTGACCGGGTTACGATGCTGTACTGGGTGCCTTCATTGTCACTATAATGTCACAGGTTATCCATTGTCACTATAATGTGACAGGTTATCCATTGTCACTATAATGTGACCGGGTTACGATGCTGTACTGGGTGCCTCCATTGTCACTATAATGTGACAGGTTATCCATTGTCACTATAATGTGACCGGGTTACGATGCTGTACTGGGCGCCTTCATTGTCACTATAATGTGACCGGGTTACGATGCTGTACTGGGTGCCTCCATTGTCACTATAATGTGACAGGTACATCCATTGTCACTATAATGTGACCGGGTAGGATGCTGTACTGGGTGCCTTCATTGTCACTATAATGTAACCGGGTTACGATGCTGTACTGGGTGCCTCCATTGTCACTATAATGTGACCGGGTAGGATGCTGTACTGGGTGCCTCCATTGTCACTATAATGTTACTGGGTAGGATGCTGTACTGGGTGCCTCCATTGTCACTATAATGTGACCGGGTAGGATGCTGTACTGGGTGCCTTCATTGTCACTATAATGTGACAGGTTATCCATTGTCACTATAATGTGACAGGTTATCCATTGTCACTATAATGTGACCGGGTAGGATGCTGTACTGGGTGCCTTCATTGTCACTATAATGTGACCGGGTTACGATGCTGTACTGGGTGCCTCCATTGTCACTATAATGTGACCGGGTTACGATGCTGTACTGGGTGCCTCCATTGTCACTATAATGTGACTGGGTAGGATGCTGTACTGGGTGCCTCCATTGTCACTATAATGTGACCGTGTTACGATGTTGTACTGGGTGCCTCCATTGTCACTATAATGTGACCAGGTAGGATGCTGTACTGGGTGCCTCCATTGTCACTATAATGTAACCGGGTTACGATGCTGTACTGGGTGCCTCCATTGTCACTATAATGTGACCGGGTAGGATGCTGTACTGGGTGCCTTCATTGTCACTATAATGTGACCGGGTAGGATGCTGTACTGGGTGCCTCCATTGTCACTATAATGTGACCAGGTAGGATGCTGTACTGGGTGCCTCCATTGTCACTATAATGTAACCGGGTTACGATGCTGTACTGGGTGCCTCCATTGTCACTATAATGTGACCGGGTAGGATGCTGTACTGGGTGCCTCCATTGTCACTATAATGTGACCAGGTAGGATGCTGTACTGGGTGCCTCCATTGTCACTATAATGTAACCGGGTTACGATGCTGTACTGGGTGCCTCCATTGTCACTATAATGTGACAGGTTATCCATTGTCACTATAATGTGACAGGTTATCCATTGTCACTATAATGTGACCGGGTAGGATGCTGTACTGGGTGCCTCCATTGTCACTATAATGTGACCGGGTAGGATGCTGTACTGGGTGCCTCCATTGTCACTATAATGTGACCGGGTTACGATGCTGTACTGGGTGCCTTCATTGTCACTATAATGTGACCGGGTAGGATGCTGTACTTGGTGCCTTCATTGTCACTATAATGTGACCGGGTAGGATGCTGTACTTGGTGCCTTCATTGTCACTATAATGTGACCGGGTAGGATGCTGTACTTGGTGCCTTCATTGTCACTATAATGTGACCGGGTAGGATGCTGTACTTGGTGCCTTCATTGTCACTATAATGTGACCGGGTAGGATGCTGTACTTGGTGCCTTCATTGTCACTATAATGTGACCGGGTAGGATGCTGTACTTGGTGCCTTCATTGTCACTATAATGTGACCGGGTAGGATGCTGTACTTGGTGCCTTCATTGTCACTATAATGTGACCGGGTAGGATGCTGTACTTGGTGCCTTCATTGTCACTATAATGTGACCGGGTAGGATGCTGTACTTGGTGCCTTCATTGTCACTATAATGTGACCGGGTAGGATGCTGTACTTGGTGCCTTCATTGTCACTATAATGTGACCGGGTAGGATGCTGTACTTGGTGCCTTCATTGTCACTATAATGTGACCGGGTAGGATGCTGTACTACTACTACTGGGTGCCTTCATTATGGTATTTCAGTGAGGTACTTTCAAATTGGCATCAGATCTGTGCTATCACAAGAAGACAAATACACCAACATACCCTGTATCCAGCACACATACACACACATAACTGTTAATAAGACTTTAACATAATCAAAACCAAGTGGAGTTCTGCTTTATATAAGCTAGCTGCCATATCATTTAATCAGCAGGACAATGGCATAGTTGGACAGAAAGCATATGAAGAATTTAAGAAAGACTTTGTTTTAAAAAAAAGGACCAAAATTTATATTTAAGGAAAGAAATGATTAATTGGTATAACTTTATGTTTTATAATAACATTGTATGTACTATATTTAAACTAAGTTATTTAATAAAGGGTAATTTTCATCAAATTATACAATTTGTTTAAATGTGTATACATACTACTACTACACAATAACGTCACAAATTTAAAAAAAATGGTAGTGATGTAAAGATGACAGTTATTTAGGGATGATAAATGGTGGCGGGGGTGTAGGGGGAGTAGGACACTGGTTCACAGGAGTGTAAACCTGTTTCCATACAGAAGGCAGAGCTTTATGTGTGGGCATATTGTTAGCTTTAGGTGTGACAGAATTACATAATGATCGTAAATGTTGACAAATGAAAGTGTGCTGTTTATGGGTGTAAGGTAAATAATAAGGGTTTACCTGTATAGCAATATTATCTTAACACACCTGTAAATGATCAACAGGTAGCTAATCTTAACACACCTGTTAACGATCAACAGGTAGCTATAGAGTTGATTGATGATGTGGGGATCGGATGTAAAGAGTAAAGGATTTTGAAATCCTGTTTTACAGCTAGAAAGATGGAGTAGATAAATGTTACATACCAAACATATGGTAAGAGTATTATTACATTATGAATACATTAAAATGTCACAAATCTGGTGAGTTGTGTCTAAGCTGCTTTGGAGGTTATGTTTTGGATGACTATCTAGTGTAGATGATTACCCTATAGATAGAAGATTACCCCATAGATAGAAGATTACCCGATAGATAGAAGATGATTACCCTATAGATAGATTACCCTATAGATAGATTACCCTATAGATAGAAGATTACCCTATAGATAGAATATTACCCGATAGATAGAAGATTACCCCATAGATAGAAGATTACCCTATAGATAGAAGATTACCCTATAGATAGAAGATTATCCTATAGATAGAAGATGATTACCCTATAGATAGATTACCCTATAGATAGAATATTACCCTATAGATAGAATATTACCCTATAGATAGATTACCCTATAGATAGAAGATTACCCTATAGATAGAAGATTACCCCATAGATAGAAGATGATTACCCTATAGATAGATTACCCTATAGATAGAATATTACCCTATAGATAGAATATTACCCTATAGATAGAATATTACCCTATAGATAGAAGATTACCTGATAGATAGAAGATTACCCCATAGATAGAAGATTACCCGATAGATAGAAGATGATTACCCTATAGATAGATTACCCTATAGATAGAATATTACCCTATAGATAGAAGATTACCCGATAGATAGAAGATTACCCTATAGATAGAAGATTACCCTATAGTTAGATTACCCTATAAATAGAAGATGATTACCCTATAGATAGAAGATGATTACCCTATAGATAGAAGATGATTACCCTATAGATAGATTACCCTATAGAAAGAGGATTACCCTATAGATAGAGGATTACCCTATAGATAGAGGATTACCCTATAGATAGAAGATGACCCTATAGATAGAAGATTACCCTATAGATAGATTACCCTATAGATAGAATATAACCCCATAGATAGATTACCCTATAGATAGAAGACTACCCTATAGATAGACGATTACCCTATAGATATATTACCCTATGGATAGAAGATTACCCTATAGAATATTACCCTATGGATAGAAGATTCCCCTATAGTTAGATTACCCTATAGATAGAAGATTACCCGATAGATAGAAGATTACCCTATAGTTAGATTACCCTATAGATAGAAGATGACCCTATAGATAGAAGATTACCCTATAGTTAGATTACCCTATAAATAGAAGATTACCCTATAGATAGAAGATGACCCTATAGATAGAAGATTACCCTATAGTTAGATTACCCTATAGATAGAAAATTACCCTATAAATAGAAGATTACCCTATAGATAGACGATTACCTTATAGATAGAAGATTACCCTATAGATAGATGATTACCCTATAGATAGAAGATTACCTTATAGATAGAAGATTACCCTATAGATAGACGATTACCCTATAGATAGAAGATTACCATATAGATAGAAGATGACCCTATAGATAGAAGATTACCCTATAGATAGACGATTACCCTATAGATAGAAGATTACCTTATAGATAGAAGATTACCCTATAGATAGACGATTACCCTATAGATAGAAGATTACCCTATAGATAGAAGATTACCCTATAGATAGAAGATTACCCTATAGATAGAAGATTACCCTATAGATAGACGATTACCCTATAGATAGAAGATTACCCTATAGATAGAAGATTACCCTATAGATAGAAGATTACCTTATAGATAGAAGATTACCCTATAGATAGAAGATTACCCTATAGAATATTACCCTATGGATAGAAGATTACCCTATAGTTAGATTACCCTATAGATAGAAGATTACCCGATAGATAGAAGATTACCTTATAGTTAGATTACCCTATAGATAGAAGATGACCCTATAGATAGAAGATTACCCTATAGTTAGATTACCCTATAAATAGAAGATTACCCTATAGATAGAAGATGACCCTATAGATAGAAGATAACCCTATAGTTAGATTACCCTATAGATAGAAAATTACCCTATAAATAGAAGATTACCCTATAGATAGACGATTACCTTATAGATAGAAGATTACCCTATAGATAGACGATTACCCTATAAATAGAAGACTACCCTATAGATAGAAGATGACCCTATAGATAGAAGATTACCCTATAGTTAGATTACCCTATAGATAGAAGATTACCCTATAGATAGAAGATTACCCTATAGACAGACGATTACCTTATAGATAGAAGATTACCCTATAGATAGACGATTACCCTATAGATAGAAGATTACCCTATAGATAGAAGATTACCCTATAGATAGACGATTACCCTATAGATAGAAGACTACCCTATAGATAGAAGATTACCCTATAGATAGAAGATTACCCTATAGATAGAAGATTAACCCTATAAATAGAAGATTACCATATAGATAGAAGATGACCCTATAGATAGAAGATTACCCTATAGATAGATTACCCTATAGATAGAAGATTAACCCTATAAATAGAAGATTACCCTATAGATAGAAGATTACCCTATAGATAGAAGATTACCCTAAAGATAGAAGATTACCCTATAGATAGAAGAATACCCTATAGATAGACGATTACCTTATAGATAGAAGATTACCCTAAAGATAGAAGATTACCTTATAGATAGAAGATTACCCTATAGATAGACGATTACCTTATAGATAGAAGATTACCCTAAAGATAGAAGATTACCCTATAGATAGACGATTACCTTATAGATAGAAGATTACCCTAAAGATAGAAGATTAACCCTGTAGATAGAAGATTACCCTATAGATAGAAGATTACCCTATAGAGATATTGGGTATATCGGTGGATAACATGCACTGGTCGCGTTCACTGAGGTGGCCAGGGTTCATTTCCTTGATCCTACAATGACCTTATATAGAATTATATGCCCGTAGTGGTTTTCTCAAGGTACTCTGGATTCCTCTAACAATACGAGTGATTAAGATACATTGAAGTAAACTATTTTATATTATTTCTGTGAAATAAATAATGTTTGAATTATATTTGATACAAAATATGTTTTAAGCCAAACACATAGGTATGATTTAAAGGGCCCAATTTACGTAACTTTCGGCAAACATTGAAGTGAAAATCAAGCCTAATAACTTATTATATTCATATATTTAATTAAGATTAGCTGATATCAGTGAAAATCAAGCCTAATAACTTAATATATTTATAGATTTGATTAGGATTAACTGATATCAGCAATATTCAAAATGAATTCTTACATGGTATCGGTACAGCAGCAATTGAAACTCGGTATTTGTAAACATGCATCCAGGTTGAACTGTCTTCTAACTCTGACTTGTTGTTTAGTAAGTCTACACCTAAGTTATTTTGAATTATTTGGATTTTTCTGTTAAGAGTTTCTTGTTAGTTACCGCTCAGGGTTACTTTGTTTTAGCCTTATTTTTGTATGGTTATATCAACTGGATTTTTTTTTTCAGGATCACAAAACATTCCCTGAAGTTATGTATATTGGGCCTTTAAGATCTTAGATATGAGGAATAAGAAATATTATTTCTAATAAGACTCCATTAATCATGGAAACTCTCGACCTCAACAGCACAGAACCTGAACAAGCCCTTTGGGCCTCTTGTTTGACAAAGTGAAGATTTTCTAAGTGCAGACATTTTACCATAAAAAAGGATATAAATTTTTGACTTACCACAAATTAAACATTACAGAAAAAAAAACATTCAGAAGGACTTCAGTTAATTTGAAAGGATTTAAAAGGGCAAGGTATTTCGTTTCTCTAGCCAGATAGAATTACAGAAATGATGTAACAGTTTTAACACAGGTATAACCCCTACCCCTTACGCTATCAGAAAACGCTCTTGACACATTAGATTTCGTGTAGGACAAACATGTCAGATCTTAGACTGTCAACTCCCCCCTCGAACTGTTCTACAGTTTGGTACGATTTACACCAAACCTCCCGGCACACTCTCAATGAGTTGATTGTGGGAGAGTAGATCGTGGTAAATGAGCCTCGCTCAGTAAATCTGTAATATCCAAATATACAACCTACTTGAGATAGACATCAGATATCATATGGCATGTTTGAAAGATTTTTCTTTCCCGATATATTGAAATTAGAAATACCTTAAAGAAGTGGTCAACAGTCTGTTTTGCTGTCTGAACATGAATGGTGGTCTCCATGTCAACCTATCAGATCAAATTACTTACAAACGCCCAGCATGCTCTTTGAATGATTATTCAACTTTATGTATTAACACCTTTTTTATTTCACAGTGGTGATTTTCAAATTTTATTTCAAAGTAACAAGTCTTTTTAATAAAAAGCTGATTATTTAAATTCACATGAACAGAAGGAAACTGTAATTTGGCAACACTGCTGAAATTCAATCCAAAAAGGTCATGGTCATGGTTAGGGTCCATTTGAGTTTGCAAAATTTTCAAGAATGGTTAATTTTTCTGGACTCAGTATTAAACATTTTCAAAACAGGAAACCTTTTTTCATAATATTATAATTAATTGCCCTATCACAATATATGGAGGGAAGCTTAAGAAATGTGAATCATTGATATTTGTATGCTGACTAGGTGTCTCCTTGTATTGAACGTGTTCTGTCATCCTATATAAAACGTCATTAGAATTGTCTTGTGTACCTATAATCCAGCCACCACTAATCTGGCTGTACACATTTCAGTTTTTCTTACCCAGTATGATAATTTGTAACCAGATATTGTTTGTTGTACCTTTTCAATACAGTTTAACGTTACATTGCCTATATTTAGTATATGTACTTGTACAGGTTTCAAAAAAGGAACAAGTTGTTCCATCCAGTTCATTCTAAATTCTGTAATATTAGAGGTCCTGTTCTATTCTTGATAGTAGTGATAATGCTGTAGTTCCATGTCTACAATATAACAGGTCCGTTAAGTTTGCGTGAATTATCAAGACGGTATAAAAAGCTTGCATACCCCAGACAAGACGTACTGTACATATACCACTGAGGCTGTTAGATCGGGGGATTAGCACCTTCCCAGGGGCGGACTTTTATCACGACAGTAAACAACCGGTGTCTCACTCCAATCCAGCAATCACAAGTCAAATATTAGCTTATAAAGGCGGGCAATTGGACGTTAAGTAGGGACTCTTCGTCACAATCATATCAAAATTATAAGTAATATCCAATATCTGTGTTACATTATCTGTGTAAACGTCTCGGAGATAACTGGCTGAGACCTAATGCTGGTCGGAGAGATTTTTCCCTGTGTCACTTACCCTAATTCAGATACCTGCAGTGGTTAGTGCAGACTGTCCACATGTCAGGGATTAAGTTTTATCTTAGACTTCAAACTCTCCGGAAATTTTCTTAATCATCTTGATGTTTGTCATTAGTGGGAAGAGTGGTCAGGTGAAATATGCGATCGGCCGTGACACCATGTCATATGGAATATATTTTCATTTAACAATTACGTAGAGAGCAGACAATGGAATGCTGATGAGGACCAACTAATACTTATATCCGGTACCAGTGTTTGGTAAGTGAGATTTAAGGTTTTCATCTTATTGTAATGGGAAAGAGACCAGCGTGCTTCCCCCACCTTGGGACTGAACCCATGATCCCGGAGGCTCCTAGTTGCACCACTGAGGTAAAGAGAAATTCCCTCTAGCATGTACACAGAAGGCGACCTAGCTACATACAGTGGACAGCTGCCACACTACATATTGCAACAACAAAAAACAATTCAACTTCACATCCAATGTTTATATATAACAGGAGAAAGAGAAAATATAGCGGCCAGACCCGGGTTTGACCCTGGGACCTTCCAAACTCTAGACGAACACTCAACCACTTAGCAACCATGTTGCTGATGATCGATCCAGTCCATGCAGTTTTGCTACATTTAGTCTTTCGGCCTCTTGTTCAAATAGTCTTTGAATATGTGAACTGTTATGTAATCCAACTGCTCCTTGTTGTCTTAAAAAGTAAATTCTAATACTAGAAAAGTATTAAAACTACTCAGCGAAGTCTTCAACACAAGTAAGACTTTTAAGCAATGCATGCCTGTGGTTTAGCATTCCTCTGTGGTACATTGTCAGTCTGCAATTGCCAAATTTCCATGGTAACTGAGGTCCGAAAGAAAATTTTTGGGTGAAAATTTCAATATTTAATAAGCTTACCATAATGCAGCGTTTCATACAGGAAAATATATATCTGTTGAAATAAGATTAATCCAGCATGATGAAATATTTGATAGCTGATAAATTGTGGTTTATTATGTCGGGCATATAAGCCAAACCTATATACACAAAGTGGACACCTACTTTTGAAGATAAGGGATAGCGCAGTGTGTCATAAAAGACTTATGGCATGAACGGTCTGCAGAAAGTTGATGGTGGATCTTAGAAGTGGTCTGCAGAAAGTTGATGGTGGATCTTAGAAGTGGTCTGCAGAAAGATAGATGATGGATCAAATACTTGTGTAGTATATTGTAGGTGGTTTATCAAATACATGTTACACATCTTACAAGAACTGGGAGAGAGGGTTAGATAAGAGTGAACATTATCAGTTTAAACAATATCTGTCAGAAATTTTCCACCTTATGGTATATAAACCTTGTGCGAATATTTTGTGTTACCCTGGTAGATGCTAGCTGCAATATACGCTTCAGAGAGATCGTCTCTTTAGGTCAATAGGTTGAGTGTAAGACTGGTAGCCTGTGGTCCTGTGTTTGACTCCTGGCAGAGGCATTTGAAATAGATATTGACCTCTTACATTTGTGGCCAACATTATGAGGGACCCAGGGGTTACCTGCAAAGGAATTGATATGACCCTGGAAAACCTGAGACACGTTTTCTCCTTCAGGGGCCGTATGTAACCCTGGTATTAATACTAGCTACAATATATCTGCTAGTCAAATAAATGAAAAAAAATAATAATGATAACCTCTGGTATTACCTAATTGTTTTGGATAATTAGCGAGATTAAGGGTGTTATATAGCATGGAGAGATCAT
Source organism: Mimachlamys varia (assembly GCA_947623455.1). NCBI lineage: Eukaryota > Metazoa > Mollusca > Bivalvia > Pectinida > Pectinidae > Mimachlamys > Mimachlamys varia. The sequence continues at coordinate 28,732,798 of OX392543.1, forward strand.
TAACTCTAGAGGTTATGATAACCTGTGAACAAATGTCTTTATATCATTTATCATATATATGACAATGTTTCTGATTGGATTATATTCACCTCATTACAGGGAATTATAAATCATCATATTTCCCTCACATTACAGTTTTTTAAAGACATTTGTTGTAGAGAAATGTTAATATTATGTACAGAAAAGATCAAGTCCTGAGCGACTATCTTGTAGGAAGGTAACCTAATTTTAGAGACTGCCTTCATATTTAAGCATTGCCAGTTTTACACTTGGCATTTATTGGCAATATGAATACCAACTGGACAAATTAAGTCAAATTCAAAGGAACTGTTTTGGCTGTGGTATGGTCACAAGGACCTGTGAGATTATGTAGTTTTGGTATATTTTTGGCTGTGGTATGGTCACAAGGACCTGTGAGATTATGTAGTATTGGTATATTTTTGGCTGTGGTATGGTCACAAGGACCTGTGAGACTATGTAGTATTGGTATCTTTTTGGCTGTGGTATGGTCACAAGGACCTGTGAGATTATGTAGTATTGGTATATTTTTGGCTGTGGTATGGTCACAAGGACCTGTGAGATTATGTAGTTTTGGTATATTTTTGGCTGTGGTATGGTCACAAGGACCTGTGAGACTATGTAGTATTGGTATATTTTTGGCTGTGGTATGGTCACAAGGACCTGTGAGATTATGTAGTATTGGTATATTTTTGGCTGTGGTATGGTCACAAGTACCTGTGGGAGTATGTAGTATTGGTATATTTTTGGCAGTGTTTATAGGCAGTGCCTATTGGATTACGGTAGATTAAGTAATCTGTGACTGAGTTACGCCCCTTGTTTGTCGGGTTAATAGTTTCAGAACACTGGTCAATTAAAGGTCCAGTAGATACACCATAGGTATAATGGTGTTTTTGTTGCCAAAGACTCTCCAGAATGAAGGTATTTATAGTCAGAATTAGTGTCATGTGATGTAACAACACATAATATATATGTAAAAAGATAACAGGCCATCTTGACATGCTGTGTTTTACATCATTGTATCTTTTGTATGGAATGAAGTGCTTAGTAACTTTCTATTCTGGAGAATTGACATTGAAAGCAGTACTTGGATAGTGGAACTCTTTAACACAGGCCTGACCAATGCTAGATATGAATGTTGTTAACTTTAAAAGCTAGGGTTTTGTAGAATTGTTTACTGAATATACATTTTGTCCTTCTTTATTAAAAAATCTGTGCTTTAGAAGAAATCATGTCAGTGAGAAAAGATTATATGCACTTTTTGGTTAAAAATAAAGATTCCATCATGAATATTTTCCCACTCTGAAAAAGCCCAGTAGCCAGAATGCTGTTTTGTGATATATTTTGTCCTGTTGGTGTGGTATAGGGGGTGGCTATATGTTTTACCCAGGTGTAATATTGGATCTGCAGGATTATATAGGTTTTAGGTCAAGTGGAAGCTTATAGGGACGAGACGTTCATTGGTGACACTAAGTTTGACCAAAACATACACTTGGAACCATAACATAGCTATCCTTTCTTATCTAAGTATATATATTCTGGGACTAAGTCAGAAAAAAAAATAAAACTGATCGTGGCTTTTAATGCCACTCTTATAGCCATTTTGTGTTTAATAGTGACTGTATAGTCACAAAGTAAGATGATATTGACGTTGCTGTTTGATATTCTAAAGAGAGATTTTAAATAAAAATCCCAATGTCATACAGAGGTGCCCTTGATGGGTTGTGGTAGGGTGGCTGTTCAGGGCTGTACCTCTAGTCCTTAGTGCTGGCTGGCTATATCTAGAGATTATGGAGGATGTAGAAGTGAATGGAGAAATGTTTGGGTATTCTTGGAGCGATGATGATGGAATTTGGAGGGTAAGTGTTAGCTCTTCATTTACCTGTGTAAACCACACTTCTACACAAGGTACGTCACCTGTCGAAACAAACAGGTGCTGTCTGTTTCATATGTAATAGATTTAAGAAAAGACAACATCTATTAATGGATGTATACATTATGGCAGCCAAAGAAGCTAGCACTCATGGTCTTCATATTCAAACAAATATTATAGCCAATTAAATAAAAGAATATCAAGGCCCTAGTTTACTGTCTTCAACACTTCATTAAGATAAAAGTAAATTATAATTCACTCAATTAAAAAAAAAATAATTAAATCACCCCCACCTAAAATAGGTTTCTTATTTTCGATACCTATCATTATTCAGGATGCCTTCACTTACACTTTTCCCATCCCTGCCCCACCTCCACCCTAACTGTGTTCACCCATGTGAGGAAGGCTATAGGTTCCCCCCTTGGCCAAGACATACCAGAGTCTCTAACAATGTTAGTTATTACTCCCTGCTAAACGCTCAGTATTATGGGAGTGGAACGACTAGTTCACCCGTTGTCAGTATAATGTGACCGGGCGGATTGTTCTTCTGGAGATCTTCGGCAAATACTTTAGTGTGGTAGCACTTTAAATTGGCAAAAGATCTGGACTATCGCAAGAAAGTTTGCATGAACATACCGCAACCTCCTAAATACACGCGCTCTCAACACAACACCCACATCACATACACAGAGAGGCCATCCTTAAATGACTCTTGCTGTTAATAGGACGTAAAAACAACCAACCAACCACCGTAACCCCCGTCTCCTCCCGTGTAATTGCAGACATGAAGTGGGTACCTATGACAGGTGTACGGTTACAGGTAGAATGATAGGTAGTAATATAAGTCCAATGTGATACCTGTAGACGGTAATCACAGGTAAAATCTACCTTGATATCATCCTTGATTACAATCTAAAGTGTGTTACATCTTCTTACATCTCCAAAGATAATGTTTAAGATGTTAGTCGAACCTGTACTTGATTGAAAATCTCTGGTAATATTACCTGGTATAAACCCTCGGGTAGCAGATTACACGATCGGGTAAGATGTTATCGGAGTTATTATGTAGCCGAGTCTTATCATTGGCTGACCCGAAGCCACGTCTGGACAGGTGTAGGGTTGACCGATCAATCCTCACTTCTCTCTGTCTGTGGTCAGCTGAACCATTTGTACAGGTAACGTGGGGTTGTTGATGACCAGTTGGTAATGGGTCAGTCTGGGTCAAGGGGGTTTTAGGTACACATGTTAACATGTAAACACAGACTGACATATGCTCTATGTTGAAACAGAGGCTTGTAATGAAAAGTTCCCCATGGTCATTTGAACATCAAAGAAATTTCAGGTACAAATTTTGGGCGTTGTAATATTTTGTGCAGCTTGCTCTCATTTAGCTGATGAAGGTTAGTTGTTAGCTTACTTACCCTAGCTGATGAAGGTTAGTTGTTAGCTTACTTACCCTAGCTGATGAAGGTTAGTTGTTAGCTTACTTACCCTAGCTGATGAAGGTTAGTTGTTAGCTTACTTACCCTAGCTGATGAAGGTTAGTTGTTAGCTTACTTACCCTAGCTGATGAAGGTTAGTTGTTAGCTTACTTACCCTAGCTGATGAAGGTTAGTTGTTAGCTTACTTACCCTAGCTGATGAAGGTTAGTTGTTAGCTTACTTACCCTAGCTGATGAAGGTTAGTTGTTAGCTTACTTACCCTAGCTGATGAATGTTAGTTGTTAGCTTACTTACCCTAGCTGATGAAGGTTAGTTGTTAGCTTACTTACCCTAGCTGATGAAGGTTAGTTGTTAGCTTACTTACCCTAGCTGATGAAGGTTAGTTGTTAGCTTACTTACCCTAGCTGATGAAGGTTAGTTGTTAGCTTACTTACCCTAGCTGGTGAAGGTTAGTTGTTAGCTTACTTACCCTACTTAAACATGAGTGACTTCTACCGGCTAGGAAGAATTGACATTTTATCCCTACAGCACTACACAAGAAACCAGAGGTCCTCAATGGGATCTCTTGTAAATGAATTGACCAATTACACCTCTTTTGGACATGCATACTATCCAAGTGATAACAGGTTCTTGTCATTGTTTGAACTAATTACGTTGTTTGACCATCAGATAACCAGAGGTTAAGGTTGCTCGACCAGTAGGCACCAAGTTTGCTTGAACATTTGCTTAACCAGAAGGTACCAAGTTTGCTTGAACATTTGCTTAACCAGCAACCACCAAGTTTGCTTGAACATCAACGGCCTTTATTTTCAATGTGAGGTCTGTATAGGTGTCCATTATTTTGTGTCAGTATTTGCCAGGTGACTCTGTTATAGATGTAATTTATTGTTCTGTAACTTGTGTCAGTATTATTCAGGTGACTCTGTTATAGATGTAATTTATTGTTCTGTATCTCGTGTCAGTATTAGCCAGGTGACTCTGTTATAGATGTAATTTATTGTTCTGTATCTCGTGTCAGTATTAGCCAGGTGACTTTGTTATAGATGTAATTTATTGTTCTGTATCTCGTGTCAATATTAGTCAGGTGACTCTGTTATAGATGTAATTTTTTGTTCTGTATCTCGTGTCAGTATTAGCCAGGTGACTCTGTTATAGATGTAATTTATTGTTCTGTATTTCGTGTCAGTATTAGCCAGGTGACTCTGTACTCCTGTAAGTAAGATAAATATTACATGATCGGCCACCACCACAAATAACCTTATTGCTACCATATAGATATAGCATTACCAGAAATAGAAATATCCGACCTGGAATTGAAATGGAGATGGTAAATGTCAGTTCTGATCCCCTAACTAAGTACGAACATCATGCTACAGGTTCTCTGTCCGTCATGCCACCATTTCACCTGACCTCTGAGACCTTTAGTGGAATATTGGGGTGTTAACTTGTCTGTGTGCCCAGTAATTACCTGTCAGGTGTAATAGGCAGGTAACACACCTGTAATTAGGTCTCCACTCCTTACCTGTATCTCGTCTACAGGTAAGCTGTTGTGACAGTTGTGTTACGATTTTATTGGACACTTCAGTCGAGCTAGGTTTTATATTTGGCAATGTTTTTATATTATCAGTCGGGGGAGGGCTATAGAACAGGACTAGTGTAGTTAGGGACTGATATACAGAGGTGACTAGGTAGAGATTTAGGGTCTGTAATTAATGCATTCACTGGATTATTATAATGATATATCCATGGTTCAAACTTGATGTGTATCCAAACATTATGGTGATGGAGCATGATATTTGACATCAAAATTCATTCCGATTAGATTTTATGTGTTTCTATATGACCGCTAAGAATACACTCAAGTAGAATTAATTTTGAAAAAAAAGTTTATAGGAAACTTTGATAGGGGACTTGGACGTTTGATTTCCTGTTTGGAGATAACTGTCTCGCAAGGATAGTACAATTATGACTGAGTGAAAGTCCCAGGGAACTGCCAACTCCTTGATAACAGAGTCATCCGTAGAATTCTCGGTAACAATTACTGGCTTTGTTTTGCCGCTGTCACTAAACTAATTTGAATTAAACTTTATTGATGTCATTACAATAGTGATTTCACAATTTACTTAATTTGTTCCTCTTTAGAAAGAAAATCAAAAAGTCAGAATAAGGTAGTGTATATCCTTAAGCGCCCTAAATCTGCTAGCACATACCTTAATAAGGCTACCGGATTATAAATCTGTCAAATACTAATCTCCAATATGGTAAGACCTTGGTTTAAAAATACCATATATAATTATATAACTAATTATAATAGCCATTTAGCCAATTTGTAATTATGTTCTTGATGATGAAATAAAAATACAAAACATTTAGCTTCTAATACAGTTAGTCAAGATCTGACACCTTTGAAATTAAAGAATAGTTATGTCTGAATTATTTGCCAAAGAGGCCTCAACGAAAAACATTCAAACATGTAATTATACGTGTAATAATAACTTCTGTGTCCGAGGGTGTCCAGATATCTTGGACATTACAATACAATGGTTTTAGAGATATGTCCAGTTGGCCATATCCTCCTCAAAGGCAATTAAGTTATCCTGTCACTGTCCGGACTAGATAAATGATCTCAGAGTTGCTTCCCTTCCTCTGAATGTTAACTCACTCACCCCAGAAATTTGATAATGAAGTATACCAAACATTGAGTTGGAAGAGCTCAAATGTGTCTTCAGGGGTTAATTAGTTAAGAATGAGTTAACAAGCACTGGATTGATTCAGATGGGCTTATTATGGTACACTTCAGGGTTTTTACTCCAATTTTTCAGGTAATCTTCAAATGCACCTGAGTTTTGTAATCGGTTAATGTTTCGTTCTTTGCTGGTTCCTTCTGTGATGCTACAATCACACTGATTACGTCAGGTTGATTGTCACACATCAATATAAAGTGGGCGTACAATTATAAGACCTCGCTAGCAGTCCTATAAAACTCCAGAAATCCGTCCTAAACCTGTGTAGGCGTATTGACTGCTAATGGCTGCTCCTCCCCAATGGCAATAACTTAATCCCTGGATTATATGAGTTGAAACAAAATTTAATCTTTTTCACTAGTTATTGATAATCCAGTAGATTATCACAGATAATAAGGGGTTCAGGTATATCAGTAAGTGCAATTTTAATAACTTGACAATGAATTTCAGTGAATTACTAGACAATGTATATTATGTCTGGAGATGTTTAGGAGAGTGTATTGGAACTTAAACTGTGTAAAGTACATATCTTTTAATACACATTCATATGTAAATTAGCTAAATCTCGACAGATTATTTAATTTGTTGTAAAATCAGACATAGGTGTATTTTGGAAGTCTGTATAACAAGTTTTCACTATATACACTGCCAGTTAAAGTAAATAAATTAGGTTCATGGTTGGGACATTACATGATAGAGTTAGTACAGGAAAGTTTATCATGTAGGTTAGAGTTAGTACAGGAAAGTTTATCATGTAGGTTAGAGTTAGTACAGGAAAGTTTATCATGTAGGTTAGAGTTAGTACAGGAAAGTTTATCATGTAGGTTACTGTATGCACAGCATTGATACTTATTTGTTTAATGAGGTAAGGGGATTATCCCCCTTGGAAAGTAATGATTATCTCCCTTTATGGCAGAATGTAGATAAAGGATGGATTAACTGCCTTATTATGGAGACTTAGTAATGGATTATGACAGTAAATCTAACAGACTTCTGGTAAAGGAAGAAAGTTATAAATGTTTATGTTTACTAGGATTAATGAACAGAAATTTTTCAGATTTGTTATCTTAAACAAAATGTCCTTAATATTGAATCTATGCTGCAACCTTAATCTTATTTATAAACTAATTATTTAATGTATTGTTGGTTGTCTTATCAGGATAAAGTTAATAAATAGCCCCATTCATTTTATGATCCAATATTTGGTTTTCAAAAGCTGTTAAGTTTGCAATCAAGAATAATATATCTAGATGAGAGAAAGTTCTTCGATTTCTCTCAGTAGTAGAATTAGTGCTGGAACAAATATTATACTGTATGTATTGTTAGCTGAATGTGTAAGGTACATATTTGTGTAAGACAGTTTAGCTATAGGTAAGACATAATTGTAGTTAGGTTATTTTCTTATTTATTCATATTTTCTTTCAATACCCATAAAGCCAACAGTACTTAAACTATATCGGAGGTGTGTACTGTAATCTGTAATCTATGTTATATGTTGATACTTGTAAGGAGGTCAAGCCAAGGATTACATAACACATCAGGAGAATTAGCAGGTTAATCTGATCAGTTCACCAAGTGTCGTGTCCTAACTAAGTGAGGTCTGATTATCTTAGGCTGTAGAGATCTGTACATTAGAGGTCTGATTATCTTAGGCTGTAGAGATCTGTACATTAGAGGTCTGATTATCTTACACTGTAGAGATCTGTACATTAGAGGTCTGATTATCGTAGGCTGTAGAGATCTGTACATTAGAGGTCTGATTATCTTAGTCTGTAGAGATCTGTACATTAGAGGTCTGATTATCTTAGGCTGTAGAGATCTGTACATTAGAGGTCTGATTATCTTAGGCTGTAGAGATCTGTACATTAGAGGTCTGATTATCTTAGGCTGTAGAGATCTGTACATTAGAGGTCTGATTATCTTAGGCTGTAGAGATCTGTACATTAGAGGTCTGATTATCTTAGGCTGTAGAGATCTGTACATTAGAGGTCTGATTATCTTACACTGTAGAGATCTGTACATTAGAGGTCTGATTATCTTAGGCTGTAGAGATCTGTACATTAGAGGTCTGATTTTCTTAGTCTGTAGAGATCTGTACATTAGAGGTCTGATTATCGTAGGCTGTAGAGATCTGTACATTAGAGGTCTGATTATCTTAGTCTGTAGAGATCTGTACATTAGAGGTCTGATTATCTTAGGCTGTAGAGATATGTACATTAGAGGTCTGATTTTCTTAGTCTGTAGAGATCTGTACATTAGAGGTCTGATTATCTTAGGCTGTAGAGATCTGTACATTAGAGGTTAATTCATGTTAATTCTTGTACCTTTGAGTCATTGTAATAACTTTAATAATGTAAGTTGTGATCACTAAATTAAAGACATAATTAGGGCCCCGTATCGGAGATACGGGTGCCCTATAGTAATCACTCTGTCTGTCTGTCCGTCCGTCTGTCCGTCCGTCAGTCCGTCTGTCTGTCCGTCCGTCTGTCCACAAATTTTGTTTTTACATAATAACTTTGGTATTCATTGCCAGATTTGCATGAAACTTGGTCAACATGTTCAATAAACAAATATAAAACACAAGGTTGAATGCTAAGGTCACTGGGTCAAAGGTCAAGGTCATATGAGGGTAGAATTCAAGTCATACTGTATCGGCGATATCCGATACGGGTGAATACCAGATTTGCATGAAACTTGGTCAACATGTTCAATAAACAAATATAAAACACAAGGTTGAATGCTAAGGTCACTGGGTCAAAGGTCAAGGTCATATTAGTGTAGAATTCAAGTCATACTGTATCGGATATCATTTTTTTGCGGGTGGGAGTAGGTTGGCGTGTGGGCATGTGGGGGATATCTACAGCCGCAATACGGGGCCCTTCCTGACCTGTCAGTGTTCTAGTTGTACCTGATGTCAATGATCTGGCCAAAACATGAATATTCATAAGACACCAAATTAGGTTATTAGGGCAAATGATGAAACTTCACTTCATTCATTGCAACAAAGCAAAACTTTTCAAGGTATTCACTTTTCAATATGAGGCTTGGAACACTATGGTATTGTGGAAACCAAATGTGTATGATTTGTACCTGAAATGTTTAGAAGTATTTTCTTTTGTTGTAAACCTCTTGGTATAAATATACAGATCAGCAGTGTCAGATAAGAAGTATGTTGACAAGTGTCTGATATAAATAAAGTCTCACAACAACTTATGACAAATGATGCATTTTTTATGTGCCGACCTTCGCTATAAATTAGCTGAGAAGCAGACAATTTATATCATTTTTTCCCAAACGGTGGGCGGGCACAGCTAGTACTCCGTGCTCCATTTAGTCTTTTGTTCACTGGTAACCAATACATAACATTTTTTTTTAACTTTTGAAATATCCTCGTTCACAATTTTCACCAATTTGTTTCCCATAAAGACCCTATCAACTATAATTGAAAGGTTTATCTTTACGATCTGACATTAAGGGGGATAATATTACCGACTTATTTTTGGCTTTAATACTGGAGAGTTCTTCTCCAGTCTAACATGATGACCTGTCTGATTTGAGTTTCTGCAGTGTTGATCACCTGTTGAAGTGTGAAGAACTGCTGACATTAAAATTGAACACAGCTGACATGATACCCAGTCATACATCATTTCAACATAACTTGTCGTTACACTGCATTAAACAGAATTATCCGAGTGTATATTTACTCTTAATAAACAGACACTTGGATGGTGTTGTGAATGGGTTTCTGCACATTGTGTGTAAGGGAAGGAATCCAGTTGTAATTCCCTTCAATTATCTTTACATTGTTCGTGTTGTTTTTTTTTCCGGTTCATTTATTTGAATTGTTTTGTCGACCTGTCTCTACATACTGTGTTCCTATATCTGGTGCCAATGTCGTCTGGTCACTCTGACTTTTCTCTGACCTTTTCTCTTTCCTCATGTCCTGAAGAATCCTATCTCTGCCACTTACTGTAAATCTACATATTTTAGTTGTAGTCACTGCCACTTACTGTAAATCTACATATTTTAGTGGTAGTCACTGTCACTTACTGTAAATCTACATATTTTAGTGGTAATCACTGCCACTTACTGTAAATCTACATATTTTAGTGGTAGTCACTGTCACTTACTGTAAATCTACATATTTTAGTGGTAGTCACTGCCACTTACTGTAAATCTACATATTTTAGTGGTAATCACTGCCACTTACTGTAAATCTACATATTTTATTGGTAGTCACTGCCACTTACTGTAAATCAACATATTTTAGTGGTAGTCGCTGCCACTTACTGTAAATCTACATATTTTAGTGGTAGTCACTGCCACTTACTGTAAATCTACATATTTTAGTGGTAGTCACTGCCACTTACTGTAAATCTACATATTTTAGTGGTAATCACTACCACTTACTGTAAATGGACATATTTTAGTGGTAGTCACTGCCACTTACTGTAAATCTACATATTTTAGTGGTAGTCACTGCCACTTACTGTAAATCTACATATTTTAGTCACTGCCACTTACTGTAAATGGACATATTTAAGTGGTAGTCACTGCCACTTACTGTAAATCTACATATTTTAGTTGTAGTCACTGCCACTTACTGTAAATCTACATATTTTAGTGGTAGTCATTGCCACTTACTGTAAATCTACATATTTTAGTGGTAATCACTGCCACTTACTGTAAATCTACATATTTTAGTTGTAGGCACTGCCACTTACTGTAAATCTACATATTTTAGTGGTAGTCACTGCCACTTACTGTAAATCTACATATTTTAGTTGTAATCACTGCCACTTACTGTAAATGGACATATTTTAGTGGTAGTCACTGCCACTTACTGTAAATCTACATATTTTAGTGGTAGTCACTGCCACTTACTGTTAATCTACATATTTTAGTGGTAATCACTGCCACTTACTGTAAATCTACATGGTTTAGTGGTAGTCACTGCCACTTACTGTAAATGGACATATTTTAGTGTTAATCACTGCCACTTACTGTAAATGGACATATTTTAGTGGTAATTACTGCCACTTACTGTAAATCTACATATTTTAGTGGTAGTCACTGCCACTTACTGTAAATCTACATATTTTAGTTGTAATCACTGCCACTTACTGTAAATCTACATATGTTAGTGTCCCTAACTTTCACAATATCTGGTGGAGATATCTGTCTCTATCTATCACAATATCTGGTGGAGATATCTGTCTCTATCTATCACAATATCTGGTGGAGATATCTGTCCCTAACTATCACAATATCTGGTGGAGATATCTGTCCCTAACTATCACAATATCTGGTGGAGATATCTGTCCCTAACTATCACAATATCTGGTGGAGATATCTGTCCCTCACTATCACAATATATGGTGGAGATATCTGTCCCTCACTATCACAATATCTGGTGGAGATATCTGTCCCTCACTATCACAATATCTGGTGGAGATATCTGTCCCTCACTATCACAATATCAGGTGGAGATATCTGTCCCTATAACTATCACAATATCTGGTGGAGATATCTGTCCCTAACTATCACAATATCTGGTGGAGATATCTGTCCCTAACTATCACAATATCTGGTGGAGATATCTGTCCCTAACTATCACAATATCTTTTTGAGATATCTGTCCCTAACTATCACAATATCTGGTGGAGATATCTGTCCCTCACTATCACAATATCTGGTGGAGATATCTGTCTCTATCTATCACAATATCTGGTGGAGATATCTGTCCCTTACCTCACAATATCTGGTGGAGATATCTGTCCCTAACTATCACAATATCTGGTGGAGATATCTGTCTCTATCTATCACAATATCTGGTGGAGATATCTGTCCCTAACTATCACAATATCTGGTGGAGATATCTGTCCCTTACCTCACAATATCTGGTGGAGATATCTGTCCCTCACTATCACAATATCTGGTGGAGATATCTGTCCCTAACTATCACAATATCTGGTGGAGATATCTGTCCCTCACTATCACAATATCTGGTGGAGATATCTGTCCCTAACTATCACAACATCTGGTGGAGATATCTGTCCCTTACTATCACAATATCTGGTGGAGATATCTGTCCCTCACTATCACAATATCTGGTGGAGATATCTGTCTCTAACTATCACAATATCTGGTGGAGATATCTGTCCCTAACTATCACAATATCTGGTGGAAATATCTGTCCCTAACTATCACAACATCTGGTGGAGATATCTGTCCCTTACCTCACAATATCTGGTGGAGATATCTGTCCCTAACTATCACAACATCTGGTGGAGATATCTGTCCCTTACCTCACAACATCTGGTGGAGATATCTGTCCCTTACCTCACAATATCTGATGGAGATATCTGTCCCTCACTATCACAATATATGGTGGAGATATCTGTCCCTAACTATCACAACATCTGGTGGAGATATCTGTCTCTATCTATCACAATATCTGGTGGAGATATCTGTCCCTAACTATCACAATATCTGGTGGAGATATCTCTCCCTAACTATCACAATATCTGGTGGAGATATCTGTCCCTGACTATCACAATATCTGGTGGAGATATCTGTCTCTAACTATCACAACATCTGGTGGAGATATCTGTCCCTTACCTCACAATATCTGGTGGAGATATCTGTCCCTTACCTCACAATATCTGGTGGAGATATCTGTCCCTAACTATCACAATATCTGGTGGAGATATCTGTCCCTAACTATCACAACATCTGGTGGAGATATCTGTCCCTTACTATCACAATATCTGGTGGAGATATCTGTCCCTCACTATCACAATATCTGGTGGAGATATCTGTCTCTAACTATCACAATATCTGGTGGAGATATCTGTCCCTAACTATCACAATATCTGGTGGAAATATCTGTCCCTAACTATCACAACATCTGGTGGAGATATCTGTCCCTTACCTCACAATATCTGGTGGAGATATCTGTCCCTAACTATCACAACATCTGGTGGAGATATCTGTCCCTTACCTCACAACATCTGGTGGAGATATCTGTCCCTTACCTCACAATATCTGATGGAGATATCTGTCCCTCACTATCACAATATATGGTGGAGATATCTGTCCCTAACTATCACAACATCTGGTGGAGATATCTGTCTCTATCTATCACAATATCTGGTGGAGATATCTGTCCCTAACTATCACAATATCTGGTGGAGATATCTCTCCCTAACTATCACAATATCTGGTGGAGATATCTGTCCCTAACTATCACAATATCTGGTGGAGATATCTGTCCCTAACTATCACAATATCTGGTGGAGATATCTGTCCCTAACTATCACAATATCTGGTGGAGATATCTGTCCCTTACCTCACAATATCTGGTGGAGATATCTGTCCCTAACTATCACAATATCTGGTGGAGATATCTGTCCCTCACTATCACAATATCTGGTGGAGATATCTGTCCCTAACTATCACAACATCTGGTGGAGATATCTGTCCCTAACTATCACAATATCTGGTGGAGATATCTGTCCCTCACTATCACAATATCTGGTGTAGATATCTGTCCCTCATTATCACAATATCTGGTGGAGATATCTGTCCCTAACTATCACAATATCTGGTGGAGATATCTGTCCCTAACTATCACAATATCTGGTGGAGATATCTGTCCCTCACTATCACAATATCTGGTGGAGATATCTGTCCCTCATTATCACAATATCTGGTGGAGATATCTGTCCCTAACTATCACAATATCTGGTGGAGATATCTATCCCTAACTATCACAATATCTGGTGGAGATATCTGTCCCTCACTATCACAATATCTGGTGGAGATATCTGTCCCTAACTATCACAACATCTGGTGGAGATATCTATCCCTAACTATCACAATATCTGGTGGAGATATCTGTCCCTAACTATCACAATATCTGGTTTAGATATCTGTCCCTCACTATCACAATATCTGATGGAGATATCTGTCCCTAACTATCACAATATCTGGTGGAGATATCTGTCCCTAACTATCACAATATCTGGTGGAGATATCTGTCTTTATCTATCACAACATCTGGTGGAGATATCTGTCCCTCACTATCACAATATCTGGTGGAGATATCTGTCCCTAACTATCACAATATCTTGTGGAGATATCTGTCCCTAACTATCACAATATCAGGTGGAGATATCTGTCCCTCACTATCACAATATCAGGTGGAGATATCTGTCCCTTACTATCACAATATCAGGTGGAGATATCTGTCCCTAACTATCACAATATCAGGTGGAGATATCTGTCCCTCACTATCACAATATCAGGTGGAGATATCTGTCCCTTACTATCACAATATCTGGTGGAGATATCTGTCCCTAACTATCACAATATCTGGTGGAGATATCTGTCCCTTACTATCACAATATCTGGTGGAGATATCTGTCCCTCATTATCACAATATCTGGTGGAGATATCTGTCCCTAACTATCACAATATCTGGTGGAGATATCTGTCCCTAACTATCACAATATCTGGTGGAGATATCTGTCCCTAACTATCACAATATCTGGTTTAGATATCTGTCCCTCACTATCACAATATCTGATGGAGATATCTGTCCCTAACTATCACAATATCTGGTGGAGATATCTGTCCCTAACTATCACAATATCTGGTGGAGATATCTGTCTTTATCTATCACAACATCTGGTGGAGATATCTGTCCCTCACTATCACAATATCTGGTGGAGATATCTGTCCCTAACTATCACAATATCTTGTGGAGATATCTGTCCCTAACTATCACAATATCAGGTGGAGATATCTGTCCCTCACTATCACAATATCAGGTGGAGATATCTGTCCCTTACTATCACAATATCTGGTGGAGATATCTGTCCCTAACTATCACAATATCTGGTGGAGATATCTGTCCCTTACTATCACAATATCTGGTGGAGATATCTGTCCCTAACTATCACAATATCTGGTGCAGATATCTGTCCCTTACTATCACAATATCTGGTGGAGATATCTGTCTCTATCTATCACAATATCTGGTGGAGATATCTGTCCCTCACTATCACAATATCTGGTGCAGATATCTGTCCCTAACTATCACAATATCTGGTGGAGATATCTGTCCCTCACTATCACAATATCTGGTGGAGATATCTGTCCCTAACTATCACAATATCTGGTGGAGATATCTGTCCCTCACTATCACAATATCAGGTGGAGATATCTGTCCCTAACTATCACAATATCTGGTGTAGATATCTGTCCCTTACTATCACAATATCTGGTGGAGATATCTGTCTCTATCTATCACAATATCTGGTGGAGATATCTGTCCCTCACTATCACAATATCAGGTGGAGATATCTGTCCCTAACTATCACAATATCTGGTGTAGATATCTGTCCCTTACTATCACAATATCTGGTGGAGATATCTGTCTCTATCTATCACAATATCTGGTGGAGATATCTGTCCCTAACTATCACAATATCTGGTGCAGATATCTGTCCCTAACTATCACAATATCTGGTGCAGATATCTGTCACTAACTATCACAATATCTGGTGGAGATATCTGTCCCTCACTATCACAATATCTGGAGGAGATATCTGTCCCTCACTATCACAATATCTGGTGGAGATATCTGTCCCTAACTATCACAATATCTGGTGGAGATATCTGTCCCTCCTCACTATCACAATATTGGATGGAGATATCTGTCCCTCACTATCACAATATCTGGTGGATATATCTGTCTCTAACTATCACAATATCTGGTGGAGATATCTGTCCCTAACGATCACAATATCAGGTGGAGATATCTGTCCCTATCTATCACAATATCAGGTGGAGATATCTGTCCCTAACTATCACAATATCTGGTGGAGATATCTGTCCCTAACTATCACAATATCTGGTGGAGATATCTGTCCCTCACTATCACAATATCTGGTGGAGATATCTGTCCCTATAACTATCACAATATCTGGTGGAGATATCTGTCCCTAACTATCACAATATCTGGTGGAGATATCTGTCCCTAACTATCACAACATCTGGTGGAGATATCTGTCCCTAACGATCACAATATCTGGTGGAGATATCTGTCACTCACTATCACAATATCTGGTGGAGATATCTGTCTCTATCTATCACAATATCTGGTGGAGATATCTGTCCCTAACTATCACAATATCTGGTGGAGATATCTGTCCCTAACTATCACAATATCTGGTTGAGATATCTGTCTTTATCTATCACAATATCTGGTGGAGATATCTGTCACTAACTATCACAATATCTGGTGGAGATATCTGTCTCTATCTATCACAATATCTGGTGGAGATATCTGTCCCTAACTATCACAATATCTGGTGGAGATATCTGTCCCTAACTATCACAATATCTGGTGGAGATATCTGTCCCTATAACTATCACAATATCTGGTGGAGATATCTGTCCCTAACTATCACAATATCTGGTGTAGATATCTGTCCCTATCTATCACAATATCTGGTGGAGATATCTGTCCCTAACTATCACAATATCTGGTGGAGATATCTGTCTCTAACTATCACAATATCTGGTGGAGATATCTGTCCCTATAACTATCACAATATCTGGTGGAGATATCTGTCCCTAACTATCACAATATCTGGTGGAGATATCTGTCCCTCACTATCACAATATTTGGTGGAGATATCTGTCCCTAACTATCACAATATCTGGTGGAGATATCTGTCCCTAACTATCACAATATCTGGTGGAGATATTTGTCCCTATAACTATCACAATATCTGGTGGAGATATCTGTCCCTATAACTATCACAATATCTGGTGGAGATATCTGTCCCTATAACTATCACAATATCTGGTGGAGATATCTGTCCCTATAACTATCACAATATCTGGTGGAGATATCTGTCTCTATCTATCACAATATCTGGTGGAGATATCTGTCGCTAAGTATCACAATATCTGGTGGAGATATCTGTCCCTAACTATCACAATATCTGGTGGAGATATCTGTCCCTAACTATCACAATATCTGGTGAAGATATCTGTCCCTAACTATCACAATATCTGGTGGAGATATCTGTCCCTAGCTATCACAATATCTGGTGGAGATATCTGTCCCTATCTATCACAATATCTGGTGGAGATATCTGTCCCTATAACTATCACAATATCTGGTGGAGATATCTGTCCCTCACTATCGCAATATCTGGTGGAGATATCTGTCCCTATCTATCACAATATCTGGTGGAGATATCTGTCCCTATCTATCACAATATCTGGTGAAGATATCTGTCCCTAACTATCACAATATCTGGTGGAGATATCTGTCTCTATCTATCACAATATCTGGTGGAGATATCTGTCCCTAACTATCACAATATCTGGTGGAGATATCTGTCCCTATCTATCACAATATATGGTGGAGATATCTGTCCCTAACTATCACAATATCTGGTGGAGATATCTGTCACTAACTATCACAATATCTGGTGGAGATATCGGTCCCTCACTATCACAATATCTGGTGGAGATATCTGTCACTAACTATCACAATATCTGGTGGAGATATCTGTCACTTACTATCACAATATCTGGTGGAGATATCTGTCACTAACTATCACAATATCTGGTGGAGATATCTGTCCCTATCTATCACAATATCCGGTGGAGATATCTGTCCCTAATTATCACAATATCTGGTGGAGATATCTGTCCCTATAACTATCACAATATCTGGTGGAGATATCTGTCCCTAACTATCACAATATCTGGTGGAGATATCTGTCCCTAACTATCACAACATCTGGTGGAGATATCTGTCCCTAACTATCACAATATCTGGTGGAGATATCTGTCCCTCCTCACTATCACAATATCTGGTGGAGATATCTGTCCCTAGCTATCACAATATCTGGTGGAGATATCTGTCCCTAACTATCACAATATCTGGTGGAGATATCTGTCCCTATAACTATCACAATATCTGGTGGAGATATCTGTCCCTAACTATCACAATATCTGGTGGAGATATCTGTCCCTAACTATCACAATATCTGGTGGAGATATCTGTCCCTAACTATCACAATATCTGGTGGAGATATCTGTCCCTCACTATCACAATATCTGGTGGAGATATCTGTCCCTAACTATCACAATATCTGGTGGAGATATCTGTCCCTAACTATCACAATATCTGGTGGAGATATCTGTCCCTAACTATCACAATATCTGGTGGAGATATCTGTCTTTATCTATCACAATATCTGGTGGAGATATCTGTCCCTAACTATCGCAATATCTGGTGGAGATTTCTGTCCCTATAACTATCACAATATCTGGTGGAGATATCTGTCCCTATAACTATCACAATATCTGGTGGAGATATCTGTCCCTAACTATCACAATATCTGGTGGAGATATCTGTCTTTATCTATCACAATATCTGGTGGAGATATCTGTCCCTAACTATCACAATATCTGGTGGAGATATCTGTCCCTATAACTATCACAATATCTGGTGGAGATATCTGTCCCTAACTATCACAATATCTGGTGGAGATATCTGTCCCTATCTATCACAATATCTGGTGGAGATATCTGTCCCTAACGATCACAATATCAGGTGGAGATATCTGTCCCTATCTATCACAATATCTGGTGGAGATATCTGTCCCTAACTATCACAATATCAGGTGGAGATATCTGTCCCTCACTATCACAATATCTGGTGGAGATATCTGTCCCTAACTATCACAATATCTGGTGGAGATATCTGTCCCTAACTATCACAATATCAGGTGGAGATATCTGTCCCTATCTATCACAATATCTTGTGGAGATATCTGTCCCTAACTATCACAATATCAGGTGGAGATATCTGTCCCTCACTATCACAATATCTGGTGGAGATATCTGTCCCTATAACTATCACAATATCTGGTGGAGATATCTGTCCCTAACTATCACAATATCTGGTGGAGATATCTGTCTCTAACTATCACAATATCTGGTGGAGATATCTGTCTTTATCTATCACAATATCTGGTGGAGATATCTGTCTCTAACTATCACAATATCTGGTGGAGATATCTGTCGCTAAGTATCACAATATCTGGTGGAGATATCTGTCTTTATCTATCACAATATCTGGTGGAGATATCTGTCCCTATAACTATCACAATATCTGGTGGAGATATCTGTCCCTAACTATCACAATATCTGGTGGAGATATCTGTCCCAATAACTATCACAATATCTGGTAGAGATATCTGTCCCTAACTATCACAATATCTGGTGGAGATATCTGTCCCTCACTATCACAATATCAGGTGGAGATATCTGTCCCTAACTATCACAATATCTGGTGGAGATATCTGTCCCTAACTATCACAATATCTGGTGGAGATATCTGTCCCTCACTATCACAATATCAGGTGGAGATATCTGTCACTAACTATCACAATATCTGGTGGAGATATCTGTCTTTATCTATCACAATATCTGGTGGAGATATCTGTCCCTAACTATCACAATATCTGGTGGAGATATCTGTCCCTAACTATCACAATATCTGGTGGAGATATCTGTCCCTAACTATCACAATATCTGGTGGAGATATCTGTCCCTCACTATCACAATATCAGGTGGAGATATCTGTCACTAACTATCACAATATCTGGTGGAGATATCTGTCTTTATCTATCACAATATCTGGTGGAGATATCTGTCCCTAACTATCACAATATCTGGTGGAGATATCTGTCCCTCACTATCACAATATCTGGTGGAGATATCTGTCCCTCACTATCACAATATCTGGTGGAGATATCTGTCCCTAACTATCACAATATCTGGTGGAGATATCCTCTCTGTTTATATCAATGGCTTTAGTGTTGCCATCACAGTCCTATTAGGTAGTCAACATGAACTGAACATACATGTTTAAATATTTGTGTAAGTGCTGTGGAACACTTGAGGACTGTTAAAAGTCAATGTCATTACAATGATGGGGGAATGGTCCTTTCAAATTGTTGAGCAGTAATTTGTTTTAAATTCCTTGAGATGAAATGGTTTCAACACATCCTTCCAAAATTTGCAACTATCCATTTCCCCCTGGGAGCCCCAGAATCCAAGTTTATTTGGTGTCAGAAAGTTGTGTTATGACATTTTGAATAAACAGTTTTAAAAATCACTCAGGATTTAAAAGCTGTGCTAAGTTATGTTATGATATATACTCGACTGTAATTATTATAACTTTAGTTGTGATTTTACACAAGTTTCCCAGACAGGTGAAGTACTTGTTATGACCTTGAAGAGTTTATCTGACAACCAGGCCTAAAAGAAAAATGTCATTTTTACTTAAAATATAAAAACCTTACCTCATTCATATGGATATGGTACACATTGTTAAAACGATCATGTTTACATGTTTATATTTCAGTCACAGCGGTAAATAAAATTTTCATTTGAAGAAATTTACTACATTTCTAAAGCCTCTTCTTAAATTACACTGATGAATAGCGGACAATACAATAGAGTCTCCCCATTATGACTCCCTCAATTCACCAGCACTGAGAAGCACCTCGAAGCACCTCAGGGTATGGAGAAGCGACCACCCAATTTGACTCGCTGTCTTCTTTGACCACTTCTGTCGCGCCAGTTAAAGTGATCAATCAACTGCCAAACAATTTCATAAAAAGTGCTGATTTTGGTCAGGATTACATAATTATAAATTACAAATTAATGAGCTTGGCAAGTCACGCAAGATTTTAAAGCTAGATTGTGTTGTAAGGGGAGGTTACTCTGTGACACTTGTAATATCAGTTTGTCTGGGCTATAATACATCAGTTATGGTGTATTTGTGGTCATGTGTCTTACGACTATATACACCTGTTTACACCTGTATACAGGTGATAATGGAACAACATGACAGACAGGGGACAGGTAAGGATTACTAATTAGACAATGATTTGTGGTGTAACACTTGTGAGTTTATGGCCCTAATTCTAATTTAGTGTGTGGAAGTATTTGTATGATATAACTGATACTTTTAGTGATGAGATAAGATTAATATCTATTTAGGTCTATTATGTAGATTAGCTGGTCATACAATGTATACACAGTATAGGTACTTCTATCAGCTAGGTCAACATACATCATTACCTGTCAGTCTAACCTAGTAATAAGTGTCTGCTCTTGTCACTACATCATTACCTGTCAGTCTAACCTAGTAATAAGTGTCTGCTCTTGTCACTACATCATTACCTGTCAGTCTAACCTAGTAATAAGTGTCTGCTCTTGTCACTACATCATAACCTGTCAGTCTAACCTAGTAATAAGTGTCTGCTCTTGTCACTACATCATAACCTGTCAGTCGTACCTAGTAATAAGTGTCTGCTCTTGTCACTACATCATTACCTGTCAGTCGTACCTAGTAGTAAGTGTCTGCTCTTGTCACTACATCATAACCTGTCAGTCTAACCTAGTAATAAGTGTCTGCTCTTGTCGCTACATCATAACCTGTCAGTCGTACCTAGTAATAAGTGTCTGCTCTTGTCACTACATCATAACCTGTCAGTCGTACCTAGTAATAAGTGTCTGCTCTTGTCACTACATCATTACCTGTCAGTCGTACCTAGTAGTAAGTGTCTGCTCTTGTCACTACATCATAACCTGTCAGTCGTACCTAGTAGTAAGTGTCTGCTCTTGTCACTACATCATAACCTGTCAGTCGTACCTAGTAGTAAGTGTCTGCTCTTGTCGCTACATCATAACCTGTCAGTCTAACCTAGTAATAAGTGTCTGCTCTTGTCACTACATCATTACCTGTCAGTCGTACCTAGTAGTAAGTGTCTGCTCTTGTCGCTACATCATAACCTGTCAGTCTAACCTAGTAATAAGTGTCTGCTCTTGTCGCTACATCATAACCTGTCAGTCTAACCTAGTAATAAGTGTCTGCTCTTGTCACTACATCATTACCTGTCAGTCTAACCTAGTAATAAGTGTCTGCTCTTGTCACTACATCATAACCTGTCAGTCGTACCTAGTAATAAGTGTCTGCTCTTGTCACTACATCATAACCTGTCAGTCTAACCTAGTAATAAGTGTCTGCTCTTGTCACTACATCATTACCTGTCAGTCGTACCTAGTAATAAGTGTCTGCTCTTGTCACTACATCATAACCTGTCAGTCTAACCTAGTAATAAGTGTCTGCTCTTGTCACTACATCATTACCTGTCAGTCGTACCTAGTAATAAGTGTCTGCTCTTGTCACTACATCATAACCTGTCAGTCGTACCTAGTAGTAAGTGTCTGCTCTTGTCACTACATCATTACCTGTCAGTCTAACCTAGTAATAAGTGTCTGCTCTTGTCACTACATCATAACCTGTCAGTCTAACCTAGTAATAAGTGTCTGCTCTTGTCACTACATCATTACCTGTCAGTCTAACCTAGTAATAAGTGTCTGCTCTTGTCACTACATCATAACCTGTCAGTCTAACCTAGTAATAAGTGTCTGCTCTTGTCACTACATCATTACCTGTCAGTCTAACCTAGTAATAAGTGTCTGCTCTTGTCACTACATCATTACCTGTCAGTCTAACCTAGTAATAAGTGTCTGCTCTTGTCACTACATCATAACCTGTCAGTCTAACCTAGTAATAAGTGTCTGCTCTTGTCACTACATCATTACCTGTCAGTCTAACCTAGTAATAAGTGTCTGCTCTTGTCACTACATCATAACCTGTCAGTCTAACCTAGTAATAAGTGTCTGCTCTTGTCACTACATCATTACCTGTCAGTCTAACCTAGTAATAAGTGTCTGCTCTTGTCACTACATCATAACCTGTCAGTCGTACCTAGTAGTAAGTGTCTGCTCTTGTCACTACATCATAACCTGTCAGTCGTACCTAGTAATAAGTGTCTGCTCTTGTCACTACATCATTACCTGTCAGTCTAACCTAGTAATAAGTGTCTGCTCTTGTCACTACATCATTACCTGTCAGTCTAACCTAGTAATAAGTGTCTGCTCTTGTCACTACATCATTACCTGTCAGTCGTACCTAGTAATAAGTGTCTGCTCTTGTCACTACATCATTACCTGTCAGTCGTACCTAGTAATAAGTGTCTGCTCTTGTCACTACAGCATTACCTGTCAGTCGTACCTAGTAATAAGTGTCTGCTCTTGTCACTACATCATTACCTGTCAGTCTAACCTAGTAGTAAGTGTCTGCTCTTGTCACTACATCATTACCTGTCAGTCGTACCTAGTAATAAGTGTCTGCTCTTGTCGCTACATCATTACCTGTCAGTCGTACCTA
This sequence comes from Mimachlamys varia, assembly GCA_947623455.1. Taxonomy (NCBI): domain Eukaryota; kingdom Metazoa; phylum Mollusca; class Bivalvia; order Pectinida; family Pectinidae; genus Mimachlamys; species Mimachlamys varia. Next base: position 28,756,219 of record OX392543.1, read on the forward strand.
GTAATAAGTGTCTGCTCTTGTCACTACATCATTACCTGTCAGTCGTACCTAGTAATAAGTGTCTGCTCTTGTCGCTACATCATTACCTGTCAGTCGTACCTAGTAATAAGTGTCTGCTCTTGTCACTACATCATAACCTGTCAGTCGTACCTAGTAGTAAGTGTCTGCTCTTGTCACTACATCATTACCTGTCAGTCTAACCTAGTAATAAGTGTCTGCTCTTGTCACTACATCATAACCTGTCAGTCGTACCTAGTAATAAGTGTCTGCTCTTGTCACTACATCATTACCTGTCAGTCTAACCTAGTAATAAGTGTCTGCTCTTGTCACTACATCATAACCTGTCAGTCTAACCTAGTAATAAGTGTCTGCTCTTGTCACTACATCATTACCTGTCAGTCTAACCTAGTAATAAGTGTCTGCTCTTGTCACTACATCATAACCTGTCAGTCGTACCTAGTAATAAGTGTCTGCTCTTGTCACTACATCATAACCTGTCAGTCTAACCTAGTAATAAGTGTCTGCTCTTGTCACTACATCATTACCTGTCAGTCGTACCTAGTAATAAGTGTCTGCTCTTGTCGCTACATCATAACCTGTCAGTCGTACCTAGTAATAAGTGTCTGCTCTTGTCGCTACATCATTACCTGTCAGTCGTACCTAGTAATAAGTGTCTGCTCTTGTCGCTACATCATTACCTGTCAGTCGTACCTAGTAATAAGTGTCTGCTCTTGTCGCTACATCATTACCTGTCAGTCGTACCTAGTAATAAGTGTCTGCTCTTGTCGCTACATCATTACCTGTCAGTCGTACCTAGTAATAAGTGTCTGCTCTTGTCGCTACATCATTACCTGTCAGTCGTACCTAGTAATAAGTGTCTGCTCTTGTCGCTACATCATTACCTGTCAGTCGTACCTAGTAATAAGTGTCTGCTCTTGTCGCTACATCATTACCTGTCAGTCGTACCTAGTAATAAGTGTCTGCTCTTGTCACTACATCATAACCTGTCAGTCTAACCTAGTAATAAGTGTCTGCTCTTGTCGCTACATCATTACCTGTCAGTCTAACCTAGTAATAAGTGTCTGCTCTTGTCACTACATCATAACCTGTCAGTCTAACCTAGTAATAAGTGTCTGCTCTTGTCACTACATCATTACCTGTCAGTCGTACCTAGTAATAAGTGTCTGCTCTTGTCACTACATCATTACCTGTCAGTCTAACCTAGTAATAAGTGTCTGCTCTTGTCACTACATCATTACCTCTCAGTCTAACCTAGTAATAAGTGTCTGCTCTTGTCACTACATCATAACCTGTCAGTCGTACCTAGTAATAAGTGTCTGCTCTTGTCACTACATCATTACCTGTCAGTCGTACCTAGTAATAAGTGTCTGCTCTTGTCACTACATCATTACCTGTCAGTCGTACCTAGTAATAAGTGTCTGCTCTTGTCACTACATCATAACCTGTCAGTCTAACCTAGTAATAAGTGTCTGCTCTTGTCGCTACATCATAACCTGTCAGTCGTACCTAGTAATAAGTGTCTGCTCTTGTCGCTACATCATTACCTGTCAGTCGTACCTAGTAATAAGTGTCTGCTCTTGTCACTACATCATTACCTGTCAGTCTAACCTAGTAATAAGTGTCTGCTCTTGTCACTACATCATAACCTGTCAGTCGTACCTAGTAATAAGTGTCTGCTCTTGTCACTACATCATAACCTGTCAGTCTAACCTAGTAATAAGTGTCTGCTCTTGTCACTACATCATTACCTGTCAGTCGTACCTAGTAGTAAGTGTCTGCTCTTGTCACTACATCATTACCTGTCAGTCTAACCTAGTAATAAGTGTCTGCTCTTGTCACTACATCATTACCTGTCAGTCGTACCTAGTAATAAGTGTCTGCTCTTGTCACTACATCATTACCTGTCAGTCTAACCTAGTAATAAGTGTCTGCTCTTGTCACTACATCATAACCTGTCAGTCGTACCTAGTAATAAGTGTCTGCTCTTGTCACTACATCATAACCTGTCAGTCTAACCTAGTAATAAGTGTCTGCTCTTGTCACTACATCATTACCTGTCAGTCGTACCTAGTAGTAAGTGTCTGCTCTTGTCACTACATCATAACCTGTCAGTCTAACCTAGTAATAAGTGTCTGCTCTTGTCACTACATCATTACCTGTCAGTCGTACCTAGTAATAAGTGTCTGCTCTTGTCACTACATCATAACCAGCTGTCAGTCTAACCTAGTAATAAGTGTCTGCTCTTGTCACTACATCATTACCTGTCAGTCGTACCTAGTAATAAGTGTCTGCTCTTGTCACTACATCATAACCTGTCAGTCTAACCTAGTAATAAGTGTCTGCTCTTGTCACTACATCATAACCTGTCAGTCGTACCTAGTAATAAGTGTCTGCTCTTGTCACTACATCATTACCTGTCAGTCGTACCTAGTAATAAGTGTCTGCTCTTGTCACTACATCATAACCTGTCAGTCGTACCTAGTAATAAGTGTCTGCTCTTGTCGCTACATCATAACCTGTCAGTCTAACCTAGTAATAAGTGTCTGCTCTTGTCGCTACATCATTACCTGTCAGTCTAACCTAGTAATAAGTGTCTGCTCTTGTCGCTACATCATAACCTGTCAGTCGTACCTAGTAATAAGTGTCTGCTCTTGTCACTACATCATTACCTGTCAGTCTAACCTAGTAATAAGTGTCTGCTCTTGTCGCTACATCATAACCTGTCAGTCGTACCTAGTAATAAGTGTCTGCTCTTGTCGCTACATCATTACCTGTCAGTCGTACCTAGTAATAAGTGTCTGCTCTTGTCGCTACATCATAACCTGTCAGTCTAACCTAGTAATAAGTGTCTGCTCTTGTCGCTACATCATTACCTGTCAGTCTAACCTAGTAATAAGTGTCTGCTCTTGTCGCTACATCATTACCTGTCAGTCGTACCTAGTAATAAGTGTCTGCTCTTGTCGCTACATCATAACCTGTCAGTCGTACCTAGTAATAAGTGTCTGCTCTTGTCGCTACATCATTACCTGTCAGTCGTACCTAGTAATAAGTGTCTGCTCTTGTCGCTACATCATTACCTGTCAGTCGTACCTAGTAATAAGTGTCTGCTCTTGTCGCTACATCATTACCTGTCAGTCGTACCTAGTAATAAGTGTCTGCTGTTGTCGCTACATCATTACCTGTCAGTCGTACCTAGTAATAAGTGTCTGCTCTTGTCGCTACATCATTACCTGTCAGTCTAACCTAGTAATAAGTGTCTGCTCTTGTCGCTACATCATTACCTGTCAGTCGTACCTAGTAATAAGTGTCTGCTCTTGTCGCTACATCATTACCTGTCAGTCGTACCTAGTAATAAGTGTCTGCTCTTGTCGCTACATCATTACCTGTCAGTCTAACCTAGTAATAAGTGTCTGCTCTTGTCACTAAATCATAACCTGTCAGTCTAACCTAGTAATAAGTGTCTGCTCTTGTCACTACATCATAACCTGTCAGTCTAACCTAGTAATAAGTGTCTGCTCTTGTCACTACATCATAACCTGTCAGTCTAACCTAGTAATAAGTGTCTGCTCTTGTCACTACATCATTACCTGTCAGTCTAACCTAGTAATAAGTGTCTGCTCTCGTCACTACATCATAACCTGTCAGTCTAACCTAGTAGTAAGTGTCTGCTCTTGTCACTACATCATAACCTGTCAGTCTAACCTAGTAATAAGTGTCTGCTCTTGTCACTACATCATTACCTGTCAGTCTAACCTAGTAATAAGTGTCTGCTCTTGTCACTACATCATTACCTGTCAGTCGTACCTAGTAATAAGTGTCTGCTCTTGTCACTACATCATTACCTGTCAGTCTAACCTAGTAATAAGTGTCTGCTCTTGTCACTACATCATTACCTGTCAGTCGTACCTAGTAATAAGTGTCTGCTCTTGTCACTACATCATTACCTGTCAGTCTAACCTAGTAATAAGTGTCTGCTCTTGTCACTACATCATTACCTGTCAGTCGTACCTAGTAATAAGTGTCTGCTCTTGTCACTACATCATTACCTGTCAGTCTAACCTAGTAATAAGTGTCTGCTCTTGTCACTACATCATTACCTGTCAGTCGTACCTAGTAATAAGTGTCTGCTCTTGTCACTACATCATTACCTGTCAGTCTAACCTAGTAGTAAGTGTCTGCTCTTGTCACTACATCATTACCTGTCAGTCGTACCTAGTAATAAGTGTCTGCTCTTGTCACTACATCATTACCTGTCAGTCGTACCTAATAGTAAGTGTCTGCTCTTGTCACTACATCATTACCTGTCAGTCGTACCTAGTAATAAGTGTCTGCTCTCGTCACTACATCATTACCTGTCAGTCTAACCTAGTAGTAAGTGTCTGCTCTTGTCACTACATCATTACCTGTCAGTCGTACCTAGTAATAAGTGTCTGCTCTTGTCACTACATCATAACCTGTCAGTCTAACCTAGTAATAAGTGTCTGCTCTTGTCACTACATCATAACCTGTCAGTCTAACCTAGTAATAAGTGTCTGCTCTCGTCACTACATCATAACCTGTCAGTCTAACCTAGTAATAAGTGTCTGCTCTTGTCACTACATCATAACCTGTCAGTCGTACCTAGTAATAAGTGTCTGCTCTCGTCACTACATCATTACCTGTCAGTCTAACCTAGTAATAAGTGTCTGCTCTTGTCGCTACATCATAACCTGTCAGTCTAACCTAGTAGTAAGTGTCTGCTCTTGTCACTACATCATAACCTGTCAGTCTAACCTAGTAATAAGTGTCTGCTCTTGTCACTACATCATTACCTGTCAGTCGTACCTAGTAGTAAGTGTCTGCTCTTGTCACTACATCATAACCTGTCAGTCTAACCTAGTAATAAGTGTCTGCTCTTGTCACTACATCATTACCTGTCAGTCGTACCTAGTAGTAAGTGTCTGCTCTTGTCACTACATCATTACCTCTCAGTCTAACCTAGTAATAAGTGTCTGCTCTTGTCACTACATCATAACCTGTCAGTCGTACCTAGTAGTAAGTGTCTGCTCTTGTCACTACATCATAACCTGTCAGTCTAACCTAGTAGTAAGTGTCTGCTCTTGTCACTACATCATTACCTCTCAGTCTAACCTAGTAATAAGTGTCTGCTCTTGTCACTACATCATTACCTGTCAGTCTAACCTAGTAATAAGTGTCTGCTCTTGTCGCTACATCATTACCTGTCAGTCTAACCTAGTAATAAGTGTCTGCTCTCGTCACTACATCATTACCTGTCAGTCTAACCTAGTAATAAGTGTCTGCTCTTGTCGCTACATCATTACCTGTCAGTCTAACCTAGTAATAAGTGTCTGCTCTTGTCACTACATCATAACCTGTCAGTCGTACCTAGTAGTAAGTGTCTGCTCTTGTCACTACATCATTACCTGTCAGTCTAACCTAGTAATAAGTGTCTGCTCTTGTCACTACAGCATTACCTGTCAGTCTAACCTAGTAATAAGTGTCTGCTCTTGTCACTACATCATTACCTGTCAGTCTAACCTAGTAATAAGTGTCTGCTCTTGTCACTACATCATAACCTGTCAGTCTAACCTAGTAATAAGTGTCTGCTCTTGTCACTACATCATAACCTGTCAGTCTAACCTAGTAATAAGTGTCTGCTCTTGTCACTACATCATTACCTGTCAGTCTAACCTAGTAATAAGTGTCTGCTCTTGTCACTACATCATTACCTGTCAGTCGTACCTAGTAGTAAGTGTCTGCTCTTGTCACTACATCATTACCTGTCAGTCTAACCTAGTAATAAGTGTCTGCTCTTGTCACTACAGCATTACCTGTCAGTCTAACCTAGTAATAAGTGTCTGCTCGTCAGCATCATAACTCTTGACCTAATTACCAGCGCCAAAAGAAAACATTTTATTGAGTTGTCATCATGAGGTGCTTCTCTTGGGTCAGTATTTGCTGTATCAATACAGAAGTAATTTTGTAAGTCCTATGTTTTATATATACACAAACATATTCTCTAAAATTAACCTCGACTGTAATGCTAACAGGTGATTTTGACCAATTACCTGAGTTATAGTCAAAGTGAAGATTTTCAGTTTGAATAAATTTTACATGAATGTTTGCATGGACTTGGTTATAAGAAAATTAGACTATAACAGTATTTACAAATGTGGTTATATAAAAATTTTATCATTCTGATGATATATGCACCAGTTTATATATAACAAGTAAGAAATACTAAATAATATTTGAATAGCTCAAAAATTGATTTATCTGTGGCAACAATATTTATAATAAAGATCGATCTTTGAAAAAATTCAGCACAATTTTCTGTTTATCTATGGTGCCACATGAACAAACTGGAAATGTAACAAAGGGGAGATAATTTGTATGATAAATTTATTGGAAATGTAATAAAAGGGAGATAATCTGCAAGGTGAACACATTGGAAATAGGGGAAATAATTTGTGGGATTAAGTTATTGGAAATGTAACAAAGGAGAGATAACCTGTGATATTAGCATAATGGAGAACAAACATATCTCTTGTTTGGATCTCTTTTTTTATATTAAGTGATTGACTTATTTGACTTTCTGTCCTGGAATTAAATAATGGATGTCTTATGCTCAGTTAGTTGTTATTCTTCATCAAAGAACTGGTTACGGTTAGTTGATCTATGCTGAAATGATTATTCATATTGGAGACATATTTTCAGTTGTTACAGATCAACTTGGGTTGTTGTTGTTGTTATTTTTACATGACCAAACAATTTGTGTTTGGAGCTTCCATTTGTCAATTGTCTTTAAAGACAACATGGCTGACAGCGGGACAATTATGGCTGTCTGGTCGCAATCCTGGTCTGTACTCAATATCCTCTGACAAATAATCTTCTATCAATATGTTAGTTATTATAGCCGACAGTGTGTGATGATCTGTTCAATAGGATAAGATCCTATCCAGTTTCTTTTGAACTTAGGTTAATCTTGACTGACCTTGGGGAATCTCTGAAAAATGCAAGGTCAGACAAGGTCAAATTTCTGGACACAGAATGGGCGTGTTTTCTTTCAAAATGATTGATCAATTAATTATTGTGTTAAAGTAATCATTGTCTTTGTTTTGTTAATGATTGAAATATAAATGGGACATTGTTCTTCTTGTGAGTAATTTGTGTACAACACTGATCACTGTCAGAAGGGCTGAAATTGTTCAGATGGTTTTTGACCTAGTTACCGCATCAGATTCCCAATCAAATTAGACTGTAAGTTCCATTGTTTCTTTAATGCAGTTCAAAGGATGTAGTTTAACCTATTATCCAGCAGAATTCATACCCAGGCTGTGGAGCCTATCAGTTTTACAAACACTTCTCTGCTGGACTTGGACAAGATCATAGAATCATACAAGGCCCGTATTGCTGGTAATTACATATTGAACAACATTTCAGTAAGAATTTGAATATTTTTGAAATCAGACATTCAGTAAGATTTCTTTGATTACAGTGCCAGATATCAAAAAATGTATCTAAAGTTGTCCATTCTGAACAGAAATAATCGACCTAGGGTATTTCTATCTTCACGAGGTGGTTCTATCGGTGGACCTGCTAAGTATTTATGTACCAGACATTTGTGTCTATGGAAGGATCTTTACAAACTGAAATGTTTACTTTTTATTGATGTTCTGAATGAAGTATTTGTCTTTTTGTGTCGCAATATGGTGCAAACATTTCTCAAATTACATTCACTGTTTTAGAGAGTTGAGCAGAGAGAATTAGGCAGACTGTTTGTAAATCACAAAGGTTTTGTTGGAATTACTGAAATATCACACTTTATGCAGCTCTGATAAGTTAAACAATTTCTTTGCCATTGTCTTCCTAGTTCTATACTTTTTTTGCTCTTGAAAATGGGAACAAGAAAACACAGTTTCTTTTCATGGTCAAAATTTTGAAATTATATTGTAAGGCACAGGTACCAGACATAATTTTAATGTTTGGGGTTCGTTAGCGATGTTTTGATTAACACAGCTAGAATATTAATTGTTTAACTGGAATATATAGCATGTTAATCTGGACTTGTGCTCCCTATATATAGCCTTCATAGGCTTCTACAGACTTCTATCTGTAGCGTTTATGTTCGTGCTCAACTTACAGAAAAAAATGCATGTCTTTCAGTCGTTAATTGGCCTTACTACACCTGTACATAATAAGTTCTTCATAGACTGTAGAATAAACCACCAAAAAAACCGCTGGTAGATTGGGACATGTGTACGAAGTCGGTGATTGGTTTGGAATTAAGGATATAATTTACGACGGCAAAGTTACATTGATTATAGATCTGATAGCATTCTACAAAAAGCCGCAGCAATTTACGCGGACCATGTATGTCCAATTGTGAATACAATATGTGTGGCCGTCCTATCAGTTTGGGTGATTTAAACGTTGACATCATGATCTAGGCCTTTCATGTGTGGTGAAGTCTGTAATTGATACAGGTATACTGTTGAGAAGGGTGCATCGTTCACTGACCTCTGACCTTTAGCAGCCGATTACATAATAATCCGAAATAGCATATCAAAACATCAATAAGATACACAACGGTTGAACCAAAAAACCATACAGACTCCAAGTATGATGAGTGTTTAATAAAATACACCAGACATTGAAGTATGACTAGCTGTTTAATAAAAATAAACAAGACATTTAAGTATGATGAGTGTTATATGGCTGATATACCTACCATGTTGTACCTCTAATAAGGCCATGTTCAGTAATAAGACCACCTCTCTATCCTGTTATATAGAGCTCCAAATTTCTCCCTTTCTGGACAATGAACAGAAAAGTATGTTTCATCGGAGAGTACTTTTTGAAAAACATTTTGTTAAAGATTAATCATGATGTAATTAATGATCATGAACAATGTTAATTGGTTCTATATTGTGGCGACTTGGTGGAAAATTGATATGGAGAATGAATGAAAATTTACAAAAACCAACATGATGGAATCAAGTGTTAGTTATTCCTCCAAGGTGATCGATGCATCGTAGGTAATTATCTGAGCAGGTGTGCTTATTAGAGCAAGTACAGTTTGTACAAATCATTTACAGCAACTGTTAATGTTGATTGTAGTTATGCCAGATGAACAAACATAATGGTTGCTAACATGCTTGTTATGAAAATCCTTTAACGAAGGTTTTGAAATGTTAACGACATCCAAACAATTTGCTTTCAAAGAAAAAATCTGGTAAAAAAATATGATACATTAGAGAAGTAATGATATACCATTTCAACCATAATTTAATTTTATTTATTATGTTTTAACAGGACTAAAGTACGTTCTCTCCTCCAGTCACCAGGTGTTTTTGAAACTTGGCGACCTTCAATATTTCATATAACTTGACCTTGAGTTTACGCGTTCCTTGGTGCTCCTGATATGTATCTATAGTAGGTGTGACACGTACTGCTTGCTGCTTGTATAGATATCCTGAAATCGTCATAGCAATTACAACTTCTCTAGATCAACAGATATTTTTGGACTGCTTACAAATTATGACGTAATAATTACGAATTAGATATTTTTGTAATAAACCACAGCTGTATGCACACATTTATACAAATTCTCAAAACAACTATTTTTCGGAAGTTTATTTTCTGATTGTTTTAAATGATTGACATTTTTCTTGCATAATTTGTCCTTGTAAATCCCCTTTAGTTTGATGTACAGGATTTTTTGGAATGTTTTTGATGTGTATGTGTTATACAATTTCTACAACACGTTTGATAATGTCTACTGATGCCTTTCACTGTTGGTAGTGTGGATGTGTACAGATAGTTTATGTACATTAATTAATCTCAATCGTAAAATCACTTTAAAACACTTTGTGATTTAAAATTGATTTGATTTTGATTTTTTTCGAAATTCATGTAATTACAGTATATTAATACTGTAGAATGTGCATCAGTAATTGTATAGGAAATTTTGTTTTGTTACAAAATGAATAAATCTTTAAAATATTTTATTCATAAATAGCACTCTGTAACAAAAACAAGACCACACAGTTATCAGAGGTGAAGAAATACATGACATCATATGTGTCACTAATACACAGTTCTCCTGTTTACAGAGGTGAAGAAATACATGACGTCATATGTGTCACCAATACACAGTTCTCCTGTTTACAGAGGTGATGAAATACATGACTTCATATGTGTCACCAATACACAGTTCTCCTGTTTACAGAGGTGATGAAATACATGACTTCATATGTGTCACCAATACACAGTTCTCCTGTTTACAGAGGTGATGAAATACATGACTTCATATGTGTCACCAATACACAGTTCTCCTGTTTACAGAGGTGATGAAATACATGACTTCATATGTGTCACCAATACACAGTTCTCCTGTTTACAGAGGTGAAGAAATACATGACGTCATATGTGTCACCAATACACAGTTCTCCTGTTTACAGAGGTGATGAAATACATGACAGTATATGTGTCACTAATACACAGTTCCCCTGTTTACAGAGGTGATGAAATACATGACTTCATATGTGTCACCAATACACAGTTCTCCTGTTTACAGAGGTGATGAAATACATGACTTCATATGTGTCACCAATACACAGTTCTCCTGTTTACAGAGGTGAAGAAATACATGACGTCATATGTGTCACTAATACACAGTTCTCCTGTTTACAGAGGTGATGAAATACATGACATCATATGTGTCACAAATACACAGTTCTCCTGTTTACAGAGGTGAAGAAATACATGACTAAATATGTGTCACCAATACACAGTTCTCCTGTGTACAGAGGTGAAGAAATACATGACTAAATATGTGTCACCAATACACAGTTCTCCTGTTTACAGAGGTGATGAAATACATGACGTCATATGTGTCACCAATACACAGTTCCCCTGTTTACAGAGGTGAAGAAATACATGACATCATATGTGTCACCAATACACAGTTCTCCTGTTTACAGAGGTGAAGAAATACATGACTTCATATGTGTCATCAATACACAGTTCTCCTGTTTACAGAGGTGAAGAAATACATGACTTCATATGTGTCACCAATACACAGTTCTCCTGTTTACAGAGGTGATGAAATACATGACAGTATATATGTCACCAATACACAGTTCTCCTGTTTACAGAGGTGATGAAATACATGACATCATATGTGTCACCAATACACAGTTCTCCTGTTTACAGAGGTGATGAAATACATGACATCATATGTGTCATCAAAACACAGATCTCCTGTGTACAGAGGTTGGGATTATTGTACATGGGTATATTTTGCATGAGAAAATATGTCTAGATTGATAAGGATTTACCCTTTGATTTTGTTTAATTGTTCAGTTATACAGGTTTAGCTCATTGAACCCATTTTATTGCTTTAAACAATAGAATGGGACAAAACTTATATCATGCTATAAAAACACTCTCCTCATCTGTGATTAACAGCTCTTGTATTCATTTTTCAATTTCTGAACACGTGTAGCCTTCATTATCTGTACCTGGGATATTAAAATGTAAGATTAGGTTTAGAAGTGAAGTATATGAATTATATACTTGATGAGTGAGAGCTAACTGGGTTGGATACAAATTGGAACCAGCTAGTTATTAATACTAGCTATATGATTCATATTTATTAATTAGTTTATATCAAGGCAAAAAAGCTTTAAACATCGTTCCCAGGGTCTGCAGAAATAAAATGGTATCACAGAGTGTGTTTCCTATTGTGGAATTCCCATAATTAAACACTAAGATAAAAACTTTCAGATATTGCTTCATACTTTTCTGATAAGTTTGGGTCATATAAAGGTATTAGGACCGCAAGTAGTCTGTGTATCGCCGGCGTGTAATTTTGTTTTCCTCGTCGGCTCAATAACATCTTGATGAAATTTAAAGTCAGATGTCTTCTGGGAGCTGTGATAATGTCTGCATACACTTTCTATTAAAAATACATAATATCAATTATAATGCTTTGACTAGCTGTGCTAGCGGTTACATATTTTGCTGGGAACGGAGGCCGTCAGGGGTTAGGTATCGAAGTGTTAAAAGCTGCACTACGTTAGTATTAGTCAGAATGTTAAACTGAAACAATGCTTTTAACAAAAAATATTTCTGGATTAACAAAACAAAAACTGTCTTTTATAAATTATAGTTTTCAAATATAAGTAAAGATTAAAAAGGATTCAAAATAATTTGAATATTGATGTTGGATTTAAAAGATAATTAAAGGAACATGTAGCACTCAGTTGGTGTTTAAAATATTGGTGTTTTGATGACTAAAATATTGGTGTTTTGATGACTAAAAGTTTTAAAATCTTCATTGGAATACTGGGAGATTGTAGCCGAGATGATAGAGTCAAACCTTGAGCTGCTTAAGTATTCACTAATTTTGTACTGGCGTGAACATGTTATAGTATTTACTTATTTTGTACTGGCGTGAACATGTTATAGTATTTACTTATTTTGTACTGGCGTGAACATGTTATAGTATTTAGTCATCCTCATAAAATCTGGCAGTATACAAGAAAAAAATAACATCACTCATTTAGTATTTGCTATATGCTCCAGAGAAAATGATGATATTCAGTATAATTTGTATTCCAGCGATTACCACCCAAACCTGAAGATTGGATAGAATGAAATCTAGTGATTTAGTCAAGGGTAATGATAATCTATACTTAATGTTTTGCTCACAGGGCCAAGACATGTTGATAATACTTTCTCATGGATGTTTTATATTTGATTGACCTTAGAAAAACCTGACATAGAAATATTTGTGGGTTATCATCTACACATGGCTGTTTGGATGTTGCTGGGTCCCTTTAGGGGTGCCCCCTTCCTTCCTTAATGGAGGCTAGCGGGAGACCTGTCATCCTTTTATTTTGGAGCGCATGTATGAGATACGTCGAAGAAGATGTTCTTTGTAATTAATTCATAAGCATATTCTGGAATCCACAGCACAGTTTCATTAAGGTGGAGCGCGCCTGGTGATGGAACTCTCCTGTGTGGAGGATAGAAAACACATGTACTCACAGGGCATGCCTGAAGTTCCGAGGTTATAGATTTTAGTCACTCTCACACCGAGTACACTCCGTCTCACACTGTACTTGGCCTGCTTTTCCCTGAAAATAGGATTAGCTCAGCAACAAATTAAGATCATATTTTTGCCAGGGATATGTTCTCAAAAATGTTAATTTTCACAGCTTGAGAAGTATATACATATAACAATAAAAAAAATATCCAAGCCCTAAGGGTCCTACTTCTGAGAGTAGATGCCTTCACTGACCCGCCAAGCCCTAAGGGTCCTACTGCTGAAGGTAGATGCCTTCACTGACCCGCCAAGCCCTAAGGGTCCTACTGCTGAAGGTAGATGCCTTCACTGACCCGCCAAGCCCTAAGGGTCCTACTGCTGAGGGTAGATGTCTTCACTGACCCGCCAAGCCCTAAGGGTCCTACTGCTGAGGGTAGATGTCTTCACTGACCCGCCAAGCCCTAAGGGTCCTACTGCTGAGGGTAGATGTCTTCACTGACCCCCCAAGCCCTAAGGGTCCTACTGCTGAGGGTAGATGTCTTCACTGACCCGCCAAGCCCTAAGGGTCCTACTGCTGAGGGTAGATGCCTTCACTGACCCACCAAGCCCTAAGGGTCCTACTGCTGAAGGTAGATGCCTTACCTGACCCGCCAAGCCTTAAGGGTCCTACTGCTGAGGGTAGATGTCTTCACTGACCCGCCAAGCCCTAAGGGTCCTACTGCTGAGGGTAGATGTCTTCACTGACCCGCCAAGCCCTAAGGGTCCTACTGCTGAAGGTAGATGTCTTCACTGACCCGCCAAGCCCTAAGGGTCCTACTGCTGAGGGTAGATGTCTTCACTGACCCGCCAAGCCCTAAGGGTCCTACTGCTGAAGGTAGATGTCTTCACTGACCCGCCAAGCCTTAAGGGTCCTACTGCTGAAGGTAGATGCCTTCACTGACCCGCCAAGCCCTAATGGTCCTACTGCTTAAGGTAGATGCCTTCACTGACCCGCTAAGCCCTAAGGGTCCTACTGCTGAGGGTAGATGTCTTCACTGACCCGCCAAGCCCTAATGGTCCTACTGCTGAAGGTAGATGCCTTCACTGACCCGCCAAGCCCTAAGGGTCCTACTGCTGAGGGTAGATGTCTTCACTGACCTGCCAAGCCCTAAGGGTCCTACTGCTGAGGGTAGATGTCTTCACTGACCTGCCAAGCCCTAATGGTCCTACTGCTGAAGGTAGATGTCTTCACTGACCCGCCAAGCCCTAAGGGTCCTACTGCTGAGGGTAGATGTCTTCACTGACCTGCCAAGCCCTAATGGTCCTACTGCTGAAGGTAGATGTCTTCACTGACCCGCCAAGCCCTAAGGGTCCTACTGCTGAGGGTAGATGTCTTCACTGACCCGCCAAGCCCTAAGGGTCCTACTGCTGAGGGTATAGATGCCTTGGAAACGTCTTCAGAGCAGTTCACAAACAAGTTCCAATGGGTGTTTGTTCAGTTGTCTTTGCCCCACAGAATTACTGAAAAGGAAAATGATTTTTAAAAATTTTATTTTTCTGGAACATGAAATTTATTTTTTCAAATGCTTATAGTCTATTGAAAATCTTTGTTGACTGATAAATGTATTTCTTAAATAGTATACTATATCCTTCCTCAACAATGTCAGGAAAGTCATGGCCAAATTGATTTGAAATATTTTATTGCAATAAAAAGTATTTACAAAATAAATGTACACAATGATGATAATCACAGTTCTTTTCATCAAAATACTCAAATGAAAACAGTTTCTCCAAAAGGTAGTCTATTGAAAATCTTTGTTGACTGATAAATGTATTTTTCTTAAATAGTATACTATATCCTTCCTCAACAATGTCAGGAAAGTCATGGCCAAATTGATTTTAAATATTTTATTGCAATAAAAAGTATTTACAAAATAAATGTACACAATGATGATAATCACAGTTCTTTTCATCAAAATACTCAAATGAAAACAGTTTCTCCAAAAGGTAGTTTATGCAATACATAGTCTACATATATAAATTATATTTTTATTTGGAAAGATAAGGCCAAATGGTCAATATAGGGAGTAGAGACAGATTCTAGTTATAAACATGTAGCTGGAACATTACACAGACATCCTGGTCAAGAATTTGGTCCTACAGCTTGACATATGTACTGTAGATTTATCAATACTCACGCAGTGAAGAAATCTTCTGTACAATAATATACCAAGCCAAGATTTAGTGATCAATGGTTAGTGTGGTTTTATGGCTATCCATAATAATTACCAAGTAGTTTCAACATGTCACATCATCATTTTCCTTATCTTCAATTTAATTCAGTGCACATGTTCTTGTAGATAAAAACTGCTGTTCTGATGGTCAGTTTTGACCACTGGAAATATTAATTGGGAACCCTGGTGTGATGGTCAGTTTTGACCACTAGAAATATTAATTGGGAACCCTGGTGTGATGGTCAGTTTTGACCACTGGAAATATTAATTGGGAACCTTGGTGTGATGGTCAGTTTTGACCCCTGGAAATATTAATTGGGAACCCTGGTGTGATGGTCAGTTTTGACCACTGGAAATATTAATTGGGAACCCTGGTGTGATGTAGCTGCATGGATCCTCACGAATCTTATTTACCCCTGCAATTTCATAATGAATTATTCCATCCTTTGAATTGGAAGAGTTGAATGTGTCTTTAAAGGAGGGATTGAGGTAATCTAATAAGGACGTGACCAAGATGGTATTTAAACCCCCTCCAATTCAAATTCAAAAAATAGATCCTAAATCTATTCAGTGTACATCTTAAATATTAGATATTAGCTAAACTTTTGGCATAAGCTTAGGTTTGTCAATGATTTAACAGATTGGACCTTTTGGCAAATATGTGATAGTTTAGATAGTTATTTTAAAATAATCTGAAGATATTTTTACTTTTGTAATTACTGCAAAATGAACATAAATCAAAGGAGCAGGATTATTTTATTATCATCAGATAGAAAAACCACAAACAAACAGTATGGCTGCAAGTATTTGTCCAAATGTTGAAATCAGGATAAGCGAGGTTTCTATGATGAAGGGAGACTACTCCGGTTGTTTGTATAAAGGATAGTCTGTTGATACATGGAGATTATAATTGATAAATTTGTCTTGTGCATAGTTATAAATGGGTTGTAAATATAGTCACATGTCACGGCCTATTGACATAGCACTGACCAGTCCACTACAGTATATCTCTCTAGTTATTTATTATACAAACAAATGGTCAAGGGGGCTTGACCAAGCTCACCGTGACCTCTTAGATGCAATTTGATCTGCATAGTACTGTCAGAATATACTGACTCATATATATGTGACAGAGGTCATTATTCATTCCTTGCCATCGCTAGGAGTTGAACCAAAGACCTCCAGTTTACTGGTCTCATACTCTCCTGAATGACCCTTACCTTACATGGGGTCACCTACATAACAACATGGGTTTTCTCCAGGTTTTCCTGTTTCCTCCAACCAAATATAAGACCACCATCAAGCCAGCAACCATTAGTTATACATAATTGTTATTCAATAAAATTTCTATTTACTGAATGAGCTGTTTTACCTGTGTAACACACACACACACACACAATACATATGTGTCAATCCATCTTATCGTTGAACTTACTCTGCTCCAGTATTATAAATTGATACATTGACAACCATACAGTTACTGCAATTCATACAATGACTTTTCTTTCACAAATGAGAAGACAGGTTCTGATTCTTAAATGACTGGTTTCTGAAAAAGGTTCTATTGGCAGAGTGGGTGGCCCAACAAGGCAGGTAATGTTATATACATGACCTGTATTGAAGGACCACTCCACTGACAGTTAGTCTCTGTAACAGGTTCTGTTGGGAGAGGGAGTGACCTATGAGGCTGTGGAGGCAGGTGATGTTATATACATAACCTGTGTTGAAGGACCTCTCCACTGACAGTTAGTCTCTGTAACAGGTTCTGTTGGGATATATGACCTGTGTTGAAGGACCACTCCACTGACAGTTAGTCTCTGTAACAGGTTCTGTTGGGAGAGGGAGTGACCTATGAGGCTGTGGAGGCAGGTGATGTTATATACATAACCTGTGTTGAAGGACCACTCCACTGACAGTTAGTCTCTGTAACAGGTTCTGTTGGGATATATGACCTGTGTTGAAGGACCACTCGACTGACAGTTAGTCTCTGTAACAGGTTCTGTTGGGAGAGGGAGTGGCCTATGAGGCTGTGGAGGCAGGTGATGTTATATACATGACCTGTGTTGAAGGACCACTCGACTGACAGTTAGTCTCTGTAACAGGTTCTGTACTAGATTGGGGAGGGATGTTCACTGACCCCATCATACTGTGTTCTTTAACCAATTCCAGACTAACTGACCAGTACCTAAATGACCACCATGGACGTTTGACCAATTCCAGACTAATAGGAACTGACCAGTGTGTTCTGTTACAGTGACCAAGGCAGCTTGTTGATGAGTGTATCATAGAGGTTATTGTTGACTTTGGCCCTAGCTTCAGTCACTAAGCTATTTTTCCCTGAGTTATCCCCCCTCCCTGGTGTATCCCCCTCCTCTGTTGTAATGTTCTCTGCCTGTGATAAAGGTGTAGATATTGTAAACAGCATATGTTAACTTTCTTCAATAACCACAAGCTGTGTTATGTTTGGGTGTACATAGATATACCAGCTAATGTGTCTCCCCCTAGGGGTAGGGGCACTCCCCAGGGGGAAGGGGCGATGCCTCTACATTGTTACACAGTACCTAAAATGTGAAAATAAGTGGCAAGGAATCGGTACGACTACGACAAATATTTCTGTATTTTGATTTATACCAAATTTATCCGTCTGCTTCCCATTATACTATGTATACTTATACTCTTTTTAGTTTTGAGAGAGTTTTTAAAATAAAAATTTGGCTTTGTTTAGAATGAAAACAATTTCACACATCATTTGGTTCTCTCTCTATTTATACATCAAGATTTCCTGTAGTATTTGAGGAAGTAGAATTTACCATCAAACAGATAGAGGAAGGGGGTGTTGTCACCTAATGGTTTGTACCTATTAGTATCGGGGCTGCTGGTGTTCAGTTATACAGACATCAATGTAGGGTATGTGGTGGAAACGAGGGGCCATCACAGACCTTTTGTAGATAGATTAGGTGGATGGGGGAGGAAAGGGATCTGGTACATGGAAAATGGTATGAGGGAGTAGAATGTTTTATTCTTAAAAATATTAATAAGTTGATGAAGATAAAGTTTTATTTTGTTGCTTTTAATTGATCTGTGGTGGCAATTATGCTGATAACACCTGCATCATATTTCTATCAAACCACCAATTCTTTGGTCTTGTACTGCATTAGCAACAGCCCATTCTAACTTTATGGGGTCTTGACAGGAAGTTTGGTACATGTGTACTGTGTGGCAGTGACAGCCCCTACCAGGGGACAGTGTAGGAGATTTTACAGTAGTGTTAGTAGAGGGGGAGTGAGTAACACAGTACAGGGGGAGTATATACCAGCCTCGGGGAGGGTACGGGGAGGGTATGTACTGGCTCACTGGAAACACACTCACACCAACAATCTCTCCTACATCCGCTGCTGTGTAGAGAAGCTTTTGTCTCAAATGTTTCGGAGGCTGGGGGAACCATATACTTCATCCTCATAGTGCCACCTGATTATTTTAACTTGGATTTAGAGTTGACAGTTGGACAGCGTTTTCCATGTAGGAACACTTGTATACCTGATGTGAAGATTCGATTAGTTCGTTACACTAAGGTTACCAAGGACACCTTATATTAATAGGTTTTACAGATATTAAGGAGAAAAACGAAAATGTGATATACATATGTTTTGTATGGAACAGGTGTTGAAGATAGGAAAGGGAATATATCTGGATCCAGTCTGATTACGAAGTGACAGCTATATATCTTCTGGGGAAAAAATGCTCATAGTGCATGGTTATCAGAATATTTCTGATTTCTTCAATTTTCTGTGGAATTTACATGGCAGGATGCAGTGAAATTGAACTTAAATTTGGACTTTAAAGCGTTATTCTAGATTTGTGGGAAGAAAATCAAATGCAGAAATTGAAGGGTTGCTAGCTACAAGATAGCATTCTTGTCTTGTAAAGTTTCACTTCCGAAGTGTTTGAACTTTTCTGATTCAAAAAGATAAAGCAAAAAAAATCTGTTTCCTCTTCAAAATGTTTTGGTAATCTTTCATAAAATGAAAGAAGGACAGGATTTAATTTATTGATGTTAAAAAAGTAAAAAAAAAAAAAAAAAAAAAATTGTTTTTCTTAATAATGAATGACAATCCATGTAAAAAAAAGGTGTAGAACTTCTGAGAAATAATCTTTTATCAGCGGAATCTTAAAAGTACACAAAAAGATTTGTATAAATGTATGTAAGAATGTTTCATAAATGACTCACATAAGAAATTCATATCTTGTATGTAAGAAGGATATATCAAGGCTATATCGTGCCAATCTCGCGGCGGAATGACAGAGATGTTCTGTTGTAGGGTTCGGAGTCTGAGTATCTGATGTTTCGTAAGATAATCCAGAGGTTTTATCTTGACCGAAGAGAAAAAATTCAAACAAAAAACGGTTACGTAGGTACTCCTTATAGAAATATAAATCGCCATAGAAACCCAGCATCTCTATCCAGCAGTCAGGAATGAGACAAATGGATGCAGATATATGCATGGCTGGCTTTGATATTTTGAGCCAACTTTTATCACAGACGATATTCATTTGACTCCGTATATGAAAGATGTAATGTAACGCAGACAGTTAGCTAGTGCCTGTACATGCTATTTCGGAAGATGAAAGAAGGGATTGGTATTTGCAGAATTTTTTTTTTAAATCTTTCATTTATGCACAGTGCAAGTGCATAGTCTGTGATAAAGGATCTTTGTGGAAATGAATTCAACACTTGTTTGAGGATTGTAGTTTATAAATCTATCTACACTTACAGAAAACCTTTCACCCTTCAAGTGCTATATCAATTCATTGTGAGTGCTGGTATAGTGTTTAAGTGGCTAGTGAGTGGATGTATTAAAAGTTTTCTGGACTCTTTAATTCTCCGTGGAATAGTATTTATACTGGATCATAAACATGCATCGCTTACCCAGGTTCGGGAAGAAAAAGAAATCTACCCAATGTACAGCCAGTCGAGTGGCTGCTACGTCGGTCACCAAGGCAACGAGCTCGGGTACAAGTAGACAGACCAGGGTGACCTTTGAACTGATGGATTTTGGGACATTTTCTTCCACAGATTCAAGTGATGCAGACTTTGAGGTAGTTATTTATTATGGTTCTGTTGATCATGTTGAAAGAACGTAGTGATCCGTTAGTGCATGCATGTAACCATGGGTATAACCTCAGAACATTTTTTTGGGTGAATTCATTGTTTTAACAATGTGACACAAATTGTTATCTGATAATAACACATTCTAAGTTTTTATGCCCCCGCCATGAAATGGGGGGGGGGGGGGGGTTATATAGTGTTACCCATGTCCGTCACGTTCGGTCCAGTCCCATCCTGTCCTGTTCCGTCCCGTCCCATCCAGTCCCGTCCCGTCCCGTCCAGTCCCGTCCCATGGTAATGTAACCAGCTGGGGGTGGCTGTATTTATGTCTCACCGGACATTTCTTATTTTCATTATTTTTACTTTTTTCACATGCCTCTTTAGGCAGATGGATAGCTTATGTTATGCCTCAATGTTTTGTGTGGTAAATTGAAATTGATTTTTTTCTGACCATAAATGACTCAAATTGTTGATTAGCTGTTTTATGCCACAACAACATCATTCAAACATCCCCCTGTTTCTTGTTTATATAAATCTCAATTAAATGTTTTCTAGTGTGTCTTAATTTCATAACGATTCAGTATTTATTCGGTATCAGATCAATATCAGACAATGAAATCAGGAGAGATCACTTCATGGCACAACTTTTCCGTATAAAATCAAGAAGTGATTAAAATGACAAAATATTGTAAAGGATGATGAGATCACTATGACACTTCTCTGTTGGAGTTTGAAATAAAGGGAGATAACAATGACACTTCTCAGGTTGAGTTAAAATAAACTGAGATAACAATGACACTGCTCTGGTGGAGTTGAAATAAAGGGAGATAACAAGGACACTGCTCTGGTGGAGTTAAAATAAAGGGAGATAACAATTACACTGCTCTAGTGGGGTTAAAATAGAGGGAGATAACAATGACACTTCTTTGTTGGAGTTGAAATAAAGGGAGATAACAAGGATACTGCTTCAGTGGGGTTAAAATAAAGGGAGATAACAAGGACACTGCTCTGGTGGAGTTAAAATAAAGGGAGATAACAAGGACACTGCTCTGGTGGAGTTAAAATAAAGGGAGATAACAAGGATACTGCTTCAGTGGGGTTAAAATAAAGGGAGATAACAAGGACACTGCTCTGGTGGAGTTAAAATAAAGGGAGATAACAAGGACACTGCTCTGGTGGAGTTAAAATAGAGGGAGATAACAATGACACTTCTCTGTTGGAGTTGAAATAAAGGGAGATAACAAGGATACTGCTTCAGTGGGGTTAAAATAAAGGGAGATAACAATGACACTGCTCTGGTGGAGTTAAAATAAAGGGAGATAACAAGGATACTGCTTCAGTGGGGTTAAAATAAAGGGAGATAACAAGGATACTGCTCTGGTGGAGTTAAAATAAAGGGAGATAACAAGGATACTGCTTCAGTGGGGTTAAAATAAAGGGAGATAACAAGGATACTGCTTCACTGGGGTTAAAATAAAGGGAGATAACAAGGACACTGCTCTGGTGGAGTTAAAATAAAGGGAGATAACAAGGATACTGCTTCAGTGGGGTTAAAATAAAGGGAGATAACAAGGACACTGCTCTGGTGGAGTTTAAATAAAGGGAGATAACATGGACACTGCTCTGGTTGAGTTAAAATAAAGGGAGATAACAATGACACTGCTCTGGTGGAGTTTAAATAAAGGGGATAACAATGACACTGCTCTGGTGGAGTTGAAATAAAGGGAGATAACAATTGCATTTATAGACAATAGCATCGAGGGGAGATAAACATATACTAAGATAGTTAAGGGGAAATAACCATGACATAAATTTGAAACTGATAAAAGTTGAAATGATACAATATAAAGGGAGATAACAATTACATAGATTTAACCTTGAAACAACTTCTGAATGTCCAAGAGGTCTAGGGTCTTGATGTTTGACTAGTTAATATGCTGAATGAAGGGCTACCATATTTGTTAAAGTTAACAAACGTGCCAGGTTTCAATGTCGCTGTGGTTAAATAAGGTAAAACCCCTTTATGACTTTATCTTGATAACCAAGGGAGCTAGGCTGATATTTGTCCAGTTTTATGCTGGGATGAAGGGCCACTAAGTTTGGTCAAATAAATGACCTTGAACTATAATCAAGGTTGCTGGGTCAAATATATTATAGTCTTCAATGAACTTCTTAACATCAAAAAGCAAAAGGTCCAGTGTAATGATATTTGGCCAGAACCATGCTGGGGGTGAAAGACAATAAATTATCTTCAACTTGACATCATGGTGTGACTAGTTAAGGTCATAGGGATCATATGTTTGTGATCATTTAATAAATTATTTTTAATCAAACCCTGATATTTTCCCTGTAGCTGTGTTTTAGTTCACTTTTGTTCCAGGTGAGCTATTCAAACCCATTATGCTTCTCGTATCTTTATAATTTTGGAGTGTGTTGTGAATGAACTTTTGATTTAGTATAAACTTTATTTCATTCAATATGCATACTTTACATTCAATACAGCGAACACACTTCGGGATGAATTGGATTCGGAAACAAGTGTTAAACTTTTGATTTAAACACAGTTTTTGAATTCAGACACTTTTACGGAACTTTCTTCTCATTTCCCTAACTGAGAATGATGACCTATATATTAACACCAACAACACATTCTTGTTTGATGCCCCATAACATTAAATTTCATGGCTTCCAGTCATTACTATGATAGGGGACAATTCCGTGCCACACTGTATGGTGTGTATGGTGGTCGGACTGTGTTTACAGCTAAGTCTATGTGACAGTCCGGGACACTTACCTATAGAACTGACATTAATAGTCCCTCATTGTCGCCCTGGATCCCTTGGTCCTGATCAGTCAAACAAGGAAAGGTCTTCCAAGGTGATGTCAGGCCTTCCAACCATCTATTACTCTGTGAATATACAAGGTTGTACTTGTTCAACTTTCAAGCTTCTACAACACATAATGAGAAACACATTTATATGAACGCTTCATAGTGTGATGATGAATTCATATGAACTCATAAAGTTGAGTGGGTTTGTGTTCCTGTCAAAAATGGTTATATGAAATGCATTGTCAAGAAAACTAGTTTTGCTGTGGCTTGGTGAAATCTGTTTTTAATTTCTTCTGCGATGAGTATGTCTGAAAATCTTGTCCCAAATTCTTCAAGGATAGTTGCTGTCAATCTTACTTACATTTCTTAGGAAAAGGTGACCCTCGTAACAAAAATTCACAAAATGTTGTTGCACAATGTACAACAAAAACTATTCCGGGACGTTGGATTTGCTACAAAGAAGAATGGAATGAATCAAACTCATATTTTACAAAACATCTTTTTATTACAATACTGGCATTGCATTATCGTTAATTTATTCACAAAAAGAGGTCTGCAGATCAAAATACTTTTATGTTTTTGAAAACTGAAAACCTGAGAAAGAAATCTGTTCAAAGCACACAACAGCTTACTATATGTCATATGCAACATTCTATAACTATTACAACAGCTTCAAAAATATCAAACTAATTGCTGTGTTAACAGGAAGACCTGCACAGTTCCGATTT
This sequence comes from Mimachlamys varia, assembly GCA_947623455.1. Lineage (NCBI taxonomy): Eukaryota > Metazoa > Mollusca > Bivalvia > Pectinida > Pectinidae > Mimachlamys > Mimachlamys varia. The sequence goes on from OX392543.1 coordinate 28,780,172, forward strand.
CCTAGAGGTCAATCTAGATTTTAATGTAGATAATTGGTATTGTATATTTGGTGTGATCTTGTCAAATTTATCAAACAAGACACCACACATGTTTACCACCAATTAGCTAAGCTGTTAGGGGATACCTTGGACTAGCTCCGGACTAGACACAGACCACAAGATCTATCTGATTTAATAGGTATCTATACCCGATAGAACCAGACCTCTGTTAGACGTGTGAATTGCGTATTTTGTAATTCGTTACTTCGGATCGGCCAGGGTCACACATCTAGATTTAAATCAAGTTTTCGGGACATATGATACTATTGACTTTACACAGTTACATAAAAATCTCTCAGGTTTTTTTTATTACATGGTCTAGATTTTTTTTTCTTACTTAACCCTGTCTACCTAAATGGAATATTCATTGCATTTCAGATTGATTGGTTGGATTAAAAAAGATAGGGGATTTAGTCTGTTTGAAATATGATACTAAATATTACTGGTAACTTAATCGTATCTGCTAGCTGCCCTTTTGTTTGGTCCAGGCCCGCCCAAGAAAATTGACATAGTGCTGCTTCAAAACTTCAAGATCATTTCCTTGATCTACATTTTTGATGAATGGAGGTTTGATTTTGTAGTATTGAAGGGAGAGTTTACGATTTGTTCAGTAAAGTGTGTGTTTTTGTTGGGAATGACAGTTGGTTTTCATCATGAAATACTAGATTTTATTATATACACCGCTGTCAACTGTTTCAGTGCCATTGTTATTAGGATGAATACAACTTCTCTGTTTATTATGGATTCTCAGTCTTTATCAATGGTCCACATTACCAGAGGGAGACGCTAATCTTTTATCTAAGTCATGGCCACGCAAGTCAGGTATTAAAACTTGTAAAATCGAGGATCAAACTTATAGACAAGTATGAAATATAAGAGACAGCAATTTGCATGAGTTTATAATTAATTCAAGCTCATTATTAAACCCACCTTATGTTCCAGATTGAGGAATTTAAGGGTCATTCAGAAAACAAGGGGAGATAATCCTTGCAGTGTTTGATACAATATTTATTTGTGTCCGAGAGGTAGACTAGTTCAATCCTACTATTACAAATATATAATTTGCTTCTCAAACATTTTTCAACAGAGGAGATGCAAAAGTATCAAATTCGTGAACAAGAATTTTCTCTTTGATAATCATAATGAATAAATTTAATTAGATACTCATTTATTCTAGGTGAGGAGAGCTAGAGTATCTTATTGTTGGGATATTGTCACAATTACAGATACCCTCCTTCATGGAGGATAGAAAACTAATATGTGAGGTCTGTCTGGTGGGCATGTTGCTGACATAGAAATTTGCATCTGACTTCATTTTCTGTATCTCTACACCACCTCTATGAGTAACATACATTGGGGGGGGGGGGGGGGGGGGGGACAACTCTGTACCACAGGGTCAGTCAGGTCAGCTAAAGTACTGGAGCTGTGTAAAGATCCAGGGAGCTGTAAGCCCCATTCATCAAATCTATGTTAGGTTCCTGAGTATTAATTTAAGATTCAAAAAATGAAAAACATAACCAAAAATTACGATAAAAAGAAATGGTATGAAATATGTACTGTTGGAATTTATTGATGTTTTTATGTATCTGTTTAACAATTTTTTCAAAGATTTTTTTGAACAAATTCTGGATGAGAATGTTTCATTGGTTTTAAATGAAGCTAACAACACTTGTATTGTTTGTACGTATCACTTTTGTTTCTGTTGTTAATAAGCTACTTACATCTTGTATTGTTTGGTGTCGTAACACTACACGAAACACCATAACATCTTATCTATAGTACACTGTCAACAATTTTTTCTCCCATCTTTATTCCGCAACCGACACCGACTTCGGTTGTGGATGTCAAGTTTATAGGGACGGAAGTAGGTTTAGTGGTGTTTTCTTTTGTTGTTGTAGTGTTTGCCAGACAGAGGGATGTACTCTACTAAACAATGATGGAGTTAACAATCTTTTCTTGGGCTAGTCATGTACTTAAAAACAAATTGGAACATTTATTCTTTAATTAATGAGTCAACTCTTTCTATCAGTTAGCTTTTTTCTGACATAAAAAGATAAGAAAAGGGCCATGTAGCGGGATCTGCCTCACAGTGAACAAATCTTCTAACTATTATAACTCTTTTATAAACATTTGTTTGAAATATTGCAAATGTCTATTCATATACCAGAGTATCTTTGATTATGGCTAGTTTTGTTGATTTTGTTTGCGTGACTTTCCACTTCCATAATTTGGGAGTGTTCCCTTTGACAGGACATCGCTATAATAGTATTCCTGATATATAACTTACATCATCAGGTCAGGGTTAGTTTTACTTTGTGGCCTGTCTCCACTATAATGGTATTCCTGATATATATAACTTACATCATCAGGTCAGGGTTAGTTTTACTTTGTGGCCTGCCTCGTATAATAGTATTCCTGATATATATAACTTACATCATCAGGTCAGGGTTAGTTTTACTTTGTGGCCTGCCTCCACTATAATAGTATTCCTGATATATATAACTTACATCATCAGGTCAGGGTTAGTTTTACTTTGTGGCCTGCCTCGTATAATAGTATTCCTGATATATAACTTACATCATCAGGTCAGGGTTAGTTTTACTTTGTGGCCTGCCTCCACTATAATAGTATTCCTGATATATAACTTACATCATCAGGTCAGGGTTTGTTTTACTTTGTGGCCTGCCTCCACTATAATAGTATTCCTGATATATAACTTACATCATCAGGTCAGGGTTAGTTTTACTTTGTGGCCTGCCTCCACTATAATAGTATTCCTGATATATAACTTACATCATCAGTTCAGGGTTAGTTTTACTTTGTAGCTGCCTCCACTATAATAGTATTCCTGATATATAACTTACATCATCAGGTCAGGGTTAGTTTTACTTTGTGGCCTGTCTCCACTATAATAGTATTCCTGATATATATAACTTACATCATCAGGTCAGGGTTAGTTTTACTTTGTGGCCTGTCTCCACTATAATAGTATTCCTGATATATAACTTACATCATCAGGTCAGGGTTAGTTTTACTTTGTGGCCTGTCTCCACTATAATAGTATTCCTGATATATAACTTACATCATTAGGTCAGGGTTAGTTTTACTTTGTGGCCTGCCTCGTATAATAGTATTCCTGATATATAACTTACATCATCAGGTCAGGATTAGTTTTACTTTGTGGCCTGCCTCCACTATAATAGTATTCCTGATATATATAACTTACATCATCAGGTCAGGGTTAGTTTTACTTTGTGGCCTGCCTCGTATAATAGTATTCCTGATATATAACTTACATCATCAGGTCAGGGTTAGTTTTACTTTGTGGCCTGCCTCCACTATAATAGTATTCCTGATATATATAACTTACATCATCAGGTCAGGGTTAGTTTTACTTTGTGGCCTGCCTCCACTATAATAGTATTCCTGATATATAACTTACATCATCAGGTCAGGGTTAGTTTTACTTTGTGGCCTGTCTCCACTATAATAGTATTCCTGATATATAACTTACATCATCAGGTCAGGGTTAGTTTTACTTTGTGGCCTGCCTCCACTATAATAGTATTCCTGATATATATAACTTACATCATCAGGTCAGGGTTAGTTTTACTTTGTGGCCTGCCTCCACTATAATAGTATTCCTGATATATAACTTACATCATCAGGTCAGGGTTAGTTTTACTTTGTGGCCTGCCTCCACTATAATAGTATTCCTGATATATATAACTTACATCATCAGGTCAGGGTTAGTTTTACTTTGTGGCCTGCCTCCACTATAATAGTATTCCTGATATATATAACTTACATCATCAGGTCAGGGTTAGTTTTACTTTGTGGCCTGCCTCCACTATAATAGTATTCCTGATATATATAACTTACATCATCAGGTCAGGGTTTGTTTTACTTTGTGGCCTGCCTCCACTATAATAGTATTCCTGATATAGATAACTTACATCATCAGGTCAGGGTTAGTTTTACTTTGTGGCCTGCCTCCACTATAATAGTATTCCTGATATATATAACTTACATCATCAGGTCAGGGTTAGTTTTACTTTGTGGCCTGCCTCGTATAATAGTATTCCTGATATATAACTTACATCATCAGGTCAGGGTTAGTTTTACTTTGTGGCCTGTCTCCACTATAATAGTATTCCTGATATATATAACTTACATCATCAGGTCAGGGTTAGTTTTACTTTGTGGCCTGTCTCCACTATAATAGTATTCCTGATATATAACTTACATCATCAGGTCAGGGTTAGTTTTACTTTGTGGCCTGTCTCCACTATAATAGTATTCCTGATATATATAACTTACATCATCAGGTCAGGGTTAGTTTTACTTTGTGGCCTGTCTCCACTATAATAGTATTCCTGATATATAACTTACATCATCAGGTCAGGGTTAGTTTTACTTTGTGGCCTGTCTCCACTATAATAGTATTCCTGATATATATAACTTACATCATCAGGTCAGGGTTAGTTTTACTTTGTGGCCTGCCTCCACTATAATAGTATTCCTGATATATATAACTTACATCATCAGGTCAGGGTTAGTTTTACTTTGTGGTCTGCCTCCACTATAATAGTATTCCTGATATATAACTTACATCATCAGGTCAGGGTTAGTTTTACTTTGTGGCCTGTCTCCACTATAATAGTATTCCTGATATATATAACTTACATCATCAGGTCAGGGTTAGTTTTACTTTGTGGCCTGCCTCCACTATAATAGTATTCCTGATATATATAACTTACATCATCAGGTCAGGGTTAGTTTTACTTTGTGGCCTGTCTCCACTATAATAGTATTCCTGATATATAACTTACATCATCAGGTCAGGGTTAGTTTTACTTTGTGGCCTGTCTCCACTATAATAGTATTCCTGATATATAACTTACATCATCAGGTCAGGGTTAGTTTTACTTTGTGGTCTGCCTCCACTATAATAGTATTCCTGATATATAACTTACATCATCAGGTCAGGGTTAGTTTTACTTTGTGGCCTGCCTCCACTATAATAGTATTCCTGATATATATAACTTACATCATCAGGTCAGGGTTAGTTTTACTTTGTGGCCTGCCTCCACTATAATAGTATTCCTGATATATATAACTTACATCATCAGGTCAGGGTTAGTTTTACTTTGTGGCCTGTCTCCACTATAATAGTATTCCTGATATATAACTTACATCATCAGGTCAGGGTTAGTTTTACTTTGTGGCCTGTCTCCACTATAATAGTATTCCTGATATATAACTTACATCATCAGGTCAGGGTTAGTTTTACTTTGTGGCCTGCCTCCACTATAATAGTATTCCTGATATATAACTTACATCATCAGGTCAGGGTTAGTTTTACTTTGTGGCCTGCCTCCACTATAATAGTATTCCTGATATATATAACTTACATCATCAGGTCAGGGTTAGTTTTACTTTGTGGCCTGCCTCCACTATAATAGTATTCCTGATATATATAACTTACATCATCAGGTCAGGGTTAGTTTTACTTTGTGGCCTGTCTCCACTATAATAGTATTCCTGATATATAACTTACATCATCAGGTCAGGGTTAGTTTTACTTTGTGGCCTGCCTCCACTATAATAGTATTCCTGATATAGATAACTTACATCATCAGGTCAGGGTTAGTTTTACTTTGTGGCCTGTCTCCACTATAATAGTATTCCTGATATATAACTTACATCATCAGGTCAGGGTTAGTTTTACTTTGTGGCCTGCCTCGTATAATAGTATTCCTGATATATAACTTACATCATCAGGTCAGGGTTAGTTTTACTTTGTGGCCTGCCTCCACTATAATAGTATTCCTGATATATATAACTTACATCATCAGGTCAGGGTTAGTTTTACTTTGTGGCCTGCCTCCACTATAATAGTATTCCTGATATATATAACTTACATCATCAGGTCAGGGTTAGTTTTACTTTGTGGCCTGCCTCCACTATAATAGTATTCCTGATATATAACTTACATCATCAGGTCAGGGTTAGTTTTACTTTGTGGCCTGCCTCCACTATAATAGTATTCCTGATATATATAACTTACATCATCAGGTCAGGGTTAGTTTTACTTTGTGGCCTGCCTCCACTATAATAGTATTCCTGATATATATAACTTACATCATCAGGTCAGGGTTAGTTTTACTTTGTGGCCTGCCTCCACTATAATAGTATTCCTGATATATAACTTACATCATCAGGTCAGGGTTAGTTTTACTTTGTGGCCTGCCTCCACTATAATAGTATTCCTGATATATAACTTACATCATCAGGTCAGGGTTAGTTTTACTTTGTGGCCTGCCTCGTATAATAGTATTCCTGATATATATAACTTACATCATCAGGTCAGGGTTAGTTTTACTTTGTGGCCTGCCTCCACTATAATAGTATTACTGATATATAACTTACATCATCAGGTCAGGGTTAGTTTTACTTTGTGGCCTGTCTCCACTATAATAGTATTCCTGATATATAACTTACATCATCAGGTCAGGGTTAGTTTTACTTTGTGGCCTGCCTCCACTATAATAGTATTCCTGATATATATAACTTACATCATCAGGTCAGGATTAGTTTTACTTTGTGGCCTGTCTCCACTATAATAGTATTCCTGATATATATAACTTACATCATCAGGTCAGGGTTAGTTTTACTTTGTGGCCTGTCTCCACTATAATAGTATTCCTGATATATATAACTTACATCATCAGGTCAGGATTAGTTTTACTTTGTGGCCTGCCTCCACTATAATAGTATTCCTGATATATATAACTTACATCATCAGGTCAGGGTTAGTTTTACTTTGTGGCCTGTCTCCACTATAATAGTATTCCTGATATATATAACTTACATCATCAGGTCAGGGTTAGTTTTACTTTGTGGCCTGCCTCCACTATAATAGTATTCCTGATATATATAACTTACATCATCAGGTCAGGGTTAGTTTTACTTTGTGGCCTGTCTCCACTATAATAGTATTCCTGATATATATAACTTACATCATCAGGTCAGGATTAGTTTTACTTTGTGGCCTGCCTCCACTATAATAGTATTCCTGATATATAACTTACATCATCAGGTCAGGGTTAGTTTTACTTTGTGGCCTGCCTCCACTATAATAGTATTCCTGATATATATAACTTACATCATCAGGTCAGGGTTTGTTTTACTTTGTGGCCTGTCTCCACTATAATAGTATTCCTGATATATATAACTTACATCATCAGGTCAGGGTTAGTTTTACTTTGTGGTCTGCCTCCACTATAATAGTATTCCTGATATATAACTTACATCATCAGGTCAGGGTTTGTTTTACTTTGTGGCCTGTCTCCACTATAATAGTATTCCTGATATATATAACTTACATCATCAGGTCAGGGTTAGTTTTACTTTGTGGTCTGCCTCCACTATAATAGTATTCCTGATATATAACTTACATCATCAGGTCAGGGTTAGTTTTACTTTGTGGCCTGCCTCCACTATAATAGTATTCCTGATATATAACTTACATCATCAGGTCAGGGTTAGTTTTACTTTGTGGCCTGTCTCCACTATAATAGTATTCCTGATATATATAACTTACATCATCAGGTCAGGGTTAGTTTTACTTTGTGGCCTGTCTCCACTATAATAGTATTCCTGATATATATAACTTACATCATCAGGTCAGGATTAGTTTTACCTTGTGGCCTGCCTCCACTATAATAGTATTCCTGATATATAACTTACATCATCAGGTCAGGGTTAGTTTTACTTTGTGGCCTGCCTCCACTATAATAGTATTCCTGATATATAACTTACATCATCAGGTCAGGGTTAGTTTTACTTTGTGGCCTGTCTCCACTATAATAGTATTCCTGATATATATAACTTACATCATCAGGTCAGGGTTAGTTTTACTTTGTGGCCTGTCTCCACTATAATAGTATTCCTGATATATAACTTACATCATCAGGTCAGGATTAGTTTTACTTTGTGGCCTGCCTCCACTATAATAGTATTCCTGATATATAACTTACATCATCAGGTCAGGGTTTGTTTTACTTTGTGGCCTGCCTCGTATAATAGTATTCCTGATATATATAACTTACATCATCAGGTCAGGGTTTGTTTTACTTTGTGGCCTGCCTCCACTATAATAGTATTCCTGATATATAACTTACATCATCAGGTCAGGGTTAGTTTTACTTTGTGGTCTGCCTCCACTATAATAGTATTCCTGATATATAACTTACATCATCAGGTCAGGGTTTGTTTTACTTTGTGGCCTGTCTCCACTATAATAGTATTCCTGATATATATAACTTACATCATCAGGTCAGGGTTAGTTTTACTTTGTGGCCTGCCTCCACTATAATAGTATTCCTGATATATAACTTACATCATCAGGTCAGGGTTAGTTTTACTTTGTGGCCTGCCTCCACTATAATAGTATTCCTGATATATATAACTTACATCATCAGGTCAGGGTTAGTTTTACTTTGTGGCCTGCCTCCACTATAATAGTATTCCTGATATATATAACTTACATCATCAGGTCAGTGTTAGTTTTACTTTGTGGCCTGTCTCCACTATAATAGTATTCCTGATATATATAACTTACATCATCAGGTCAGGGTTAGTTTTACTTTGTGGCCTGCCTCCACTATAATAGTATTCCTGATATATATAACTTACATCATCAGGTCAGGATTAGTTTTACTTTGTGGCCTGCCTCCACTATAATAGTATTCCTGATATATATAACTTACATCATCAGGTCAGGGTTAGTTTTACTTTGTGGCCTGCCTCCACTTTAATAGTATTCCTGATATATAACTTACATCATCAGGTCAGGGTTAGTTTTACTTTGTGGCCTGCCTCCACTATAATAGTATTCCTGATATATATAACTTACATCATCAGGTCAGGGTTAGTTTTACTTTGTGGCCTGCCTCCACTATAATAGTATTCCTGATATATAACTTACATCATCAGGTCAGAGTTAGTTTTACTTTGTGGCCTGTCTCCACTATAATAGTATTCCTGATATATATAACTTACATCATCAGGTCAGGGTTAGTTTTACTTTGTGGCCTGCCTCCACTATAATAGTATTCCTGATATATAACTTACATCATCAGGTCAGGGTTAGTTTTACTTTGTGGCCTGTCTCCACTATAATAGTATTCCTGATATATATAACTTACATCATCAGGTCAGGGTTAGTTTTACTTTGTGGCCTGCCTCCACTATAATAGTATTCCTGATATATATAACTTACATCATCAGGTCAGGGTTAGTTTTACTTTGTGGCCTGCCTCGTATAATAGTATTCCTGATATATATAACTTACATCATCAGGTCAGGGTTTGTTTTACTTTGTGGCCTGTCTCCACTATAATAGTATTCCTGATATATAACTTACATCATCAGGTCAGGGTTAGTTTTACTTTGTGGCCTGCCTCCACTATAATAGTATTCCTGATATATATAACTTACATCATCAGGTCAGGGTTAGTTTTACTTTGTGGCCTGTCTCCACTATAATAGTATTCCTGATATATATAACTTACATCATCAGGTCAGGGTTAGTTTTACTTTGTGGCCTGCCTCCACTATAATAGTATTCCTGATATATAACTTACATCATCAGGTCAGGGTTAGTTTTACTTTGTGGCCTGTCTCCACTATAATAGTATTCCTGATATATAACTTACATCATCAGGTCAAGGTTAGTTTTACTTTGTGGCCTGCCTCCACTATAATAGTATTCCTGATATATATAACTTACATCATCAGGTCAGGGTTAGTTTTACTTTGTGGCCTGTCTCCACTATAATAGTATTCCTGATATATAACTTACATCATCAGGTCAGGGTTAGTTTTACTTTGTGGCCTGCCTCCACTATAATAGTATTCCTGATATATAACTTACATCATCAAGTCAGGGTTAGTTTTACTTTGTGGCCTGCCTCCACTATAATAGTATTCCTGATATATATAACTTACATCATCAGGTCAGGGTTAGTTTTACTTTGTGGCCTGCCTCCACTATAATAGTATTCCTGATATATATAACTTACATCATCAGGTCAGGGTTAGTTTTACTTTGTGGCCTGCCTCCACTATAATAGTATTCCTGATATATATAACTTACATCATCAGGTCAGGGTTAGTTTTACTTTGTGGCCTGCCTCGTATAATAGTATTCCTGATATATAACTTACATCATCAGGTCAGGGTTAGTTTTACTTTGTGGCCTGTCTCCACTATAATAGTATTCCTGATATATAACTTACATCATCAGGTCAGTGTTAGTTTTACTTTGTGGCCTGTCTCCACTATAATAGTATTCCTGATATATATAACTTACATCATCAGGTCAGGGTTAGTTTTACTTTGTGGCCTGCCTCCACTATAATAGTATTCCTGATATATATAACTTACATCATCAGGTCAGTGTTAGTTTTACTTTGTGGCCTGTCTCCACTATAATAGTATTCCTGATATATATAACTTACATCATCAGGTCAGGGTTAGTTTTACTTTGTGGCCTGCCTCCACTATAATAGTATTCCTGATATATAACTTACATCATCAGGTCAGGGTTAGTTTTACTTTGTGGCCTGCCTCCACTATAATAGTATTCCTGATATATATAACTTACATCATCAGGTCAGGGTTAGTTTTACTTTGTGGCCTGCCTCGTATAATAGTATTCCTGATATATAACTTACATCATCAGGTCAGGGTTAGTTTTACTTTGTGGCCTGTCTCCACTATAATAGTATTCCTGATATATATAACTTACATCATCAGGTCAGGGTTTGTTTTACTTTGTGGCCTGTCTCCACTATAATAGTATTCCTGATATATAACTTACATCATCAGGTCAGGGTTAGTTTTACTTTGTGGCCTGTCTCCACTATAATAGTATTCCTGATATATAACTTACATCATCAGGTCAGGGTTAGTTTTACTTTGTGGCCTGCCTCCACTATAATAGTATTCCTGATATATATAACTTACATCATCAGGTCAGGGTTAGTTTTACTTTGTGGTCTGTCTCCACTATAATAGTATTCCTGATATATAACTTACATCATCAGGTCAGGGTTAGTTTTACTTTGTGGCCTGCCTCGTATAATAGTATTCCTGATATATATAACTTACATCATCAGGTCAGGGTTAGTTTTACTTTGTGGCCTGCCTCCACTATAATAGTATTCCTGATATATAACTTACATCATCAAGTCAGGGTTAGTTTTACTTTGTGGCCTGCCTCCACTATAATAGTATTCCTGATATATATAACTTACATCATCAGGTCAGGGTTAGTTTTACTTTGTGGCCTGCCTCCACTATAATAGTATTCCTGATATATATAACTTACATCATCAGGTCAGGGTTAGTTTTTCTTTGTGGCCTGCCTCCACTATAATAGTTTTCCTGATATATATAACTTACATCATCAGGTCAGGGTTAGTTTTACTTTGTGGCCTGCCTCCACTATAATAGTATTCCTGATATATAACTTACATCATCAGGTCAGGGTTAGTTTTACTTTGTGGCCTGTCTCCACTATAATAGTATTCCTGATATATATAACTTACATCATCAGGTCAGGGTTAGTTTTACTTTGTGGCCTGCCTCCACTATAATAGTATTCCTGATATATAACTTACATCATCAGGTCAGGGTTAGTTTTACTTTGTGGCCTGTCTCCACTATAATAGTATTCCTGATATATATAACTTACATCATCAGGTCAGGGTTAGTTTTACTTTGTGGCCTGCCTCCACTATAATAGTATTCCTGATATATATAACTTACATCATCAGGTCAGTGTTAGTTTTACTTTGTGGCCTGTCTCCACTATAATAGTATTCCTGATATATATAACTTACATCATCAGGTCAGGGTTAGTTTTACTTTGTGGCCTGCCTCCACTATAATAGTATTCCTGATATATAACTTACATCATCAGGTCAGGGTTAGTTTTACTTTGTGGCCTGCCTCCACTATAATAGTATTCCTGATATATATAACTTACATCATCAGGTCAGGGTTAGTTTTACTTTGTGGCCTGCCTCCACTATAATAGTATTCCTGATATATAACTTACATCATCAGGTCAGGGTTAGTTTTACTTTGTGGCCTGCCTCCACTATAATAGTATTCCTGATATATATAACTTACATCATCAGGTCAGGGTTAGTTTTACTTTGTGGCCTGCCTCCACTATAATAGTATTCCTGATATATAACTTACATCATCAGGTCAGAGTTAGTTTTACTTTGTGGCCTGTCTCCACTATAATAGTATTCCTGATATATATAACTTACATCATCAGGTCAGGGTTAGTTTTACTTTGTGGCCTGCCTCCACTATAATAGTATTCCTGATATATAACTTACATCATCAGGTCAGGGTTAGTTTTACTTTGTGGCCTGTCTCCACTATAATAGTATTCCTGATATATATAACTTACATCATCAGGTCAGGGTTAGTTTTACTTTGTGGCCTGCCTCCACTATAATAGTATTCCTGATATATAACTTACATCATCAGGTCAGGGTTAGTTTTACTTTGTGGCCTGCCTCCACTATAATAGTATTCCTGATATATAACTTACATCATCAGGTCAGGGTTAGTTTTACTTTGTGGCCTGCCTCCACTATAATAGTATTCCTGATATATAACTTACATCATCAGGTCAGGGTTAGTTTTACTTTGTGGCCTGTCTCCACTATAATAGTATTCCTGATATATAACTTACATCATCAGGTCAGGGTTAGTTTTACTTTGTGGCCTGTCTCCACTATAATAGTATTCCTGATATATAACTTACATCATCAGGTCAGGGTTAGTTTTACTTTGTGGCCTGCCTCCACTATAATAGTATTCCTGATATATATAACTTACATCATCAGGTCAGGGTTAGTTTTACTTTGTGGCCTGCCTCCACTATAATAGTATTCCTGATATATAACTTACATCATCAGGTCAGGGTTAGTTTTACTTTGTGGCCTGCCTCCACTATAATAGTATTCCTGATATATATAACTTACATCATCAGGTCAGGGTTAGTTTTACTTTGTGGCCTGCCTCCACTATAATAGTATTCCTGATATATATAACTTACATCATCAGGTCAGGGTTAGTTTTACTTTGTGGCCTGCCTCCACTATAATAGTATTCCTGATATATAACTTACATCATCAGGTCAGGGTTAGTTTTACTTTGTGGCCTGCCTCCACTATAATAGTATTCCTGATATAGATAACTTACATCATCAGGTCAGGGTTAGTTTTACTTTGTGGCCTGCCTCCACTATAATAGTATTCCTGATATATAACTTACATCATCAGGTCAGTGTTAGTTTTACTTTGTGGCCTGTCTCCACTATAATAGTATTCCTGATATATATAACTTACATCATCAGGTCAGGGTTAGTTTTACTTTGTGGCCTGCCTCCACTATAATAGTATTCCTGATATATATAACTTACATCATCAGGTCAGGGTTAGTTTTACTTTGTGGCCTGCCTCCACTATAATAGTATTCCTGATATATAACTTACATCATCAGGTCAGGGTTAGTTTTACTTTGTGGCCTGCCTCCACTATAATAGTATTCCTGATATATATAACTTACATCATCAGGTCAGGGTTAGTTTTACTTTGTGGCCTGCCTCCACTATAATAGTATTCCTGATATATAACTTACATCATCAGGTCAGAGTTAGTTTTACTTTGTGGCCTGTCTCCACTATAATAGTATTCCTGATATATATAACTTACATCATCAGGTCAGGGTTAGTTTTACTTTGTGGCCTGCCTCCACTATAATAGTATTCCTGATATATATAACTTACATCATCAGGTCAGGGTTAGTTTTACTTTGTGGCCTGCCTCGTATAATAGTATTCCTGATATATAACTTACATCATCAGGTCAGGGTTAGTTTTACTTTGTGGCCTGCCTCCACTATAATAGTATTCCTGATATATAACTTACATCATCAGGTCAGGGTTAGTTTTACTTTGTGGCCTGTCTCCACTATAATAGTATTCCTGATATATATAACTTACATCATCAGGTCAGGGTTAGTTTTACTTTGTGGCCTGCCTCCACTATAATAGTATTCCTGATATATATAACTTACATCATCAGGTCAGGGTTAGTTTTACTTTGTGGCCTGTCTCCACTATAATAGTATTCCTGATATATAACTTACATCATCAGGTCAGGGTTAGTTTTACTTTGTGGCCTGCCTCCACTATAATAGTATTCCTGATATATATAACTTACATCATCAGGTCAGGGTTAGTTTTACTTTGTGGCCTGCCTCCACTATAATAGTATTCCTGATATATAACTTACATCATCAGGTCAGGGTTAGTTTTACTTTGTGGCCTGCCTCCACTATAATAGTATTCCTGATATATATAACTTACATCATCAGGTCAGGGTTAGTTTTACTTTGTGGCCTGCCTCGTATAATAGTATTCCTGATATATAACTTACATCATCAGGTCAGGGTTAGTTTTACTTTGTGGCCTGCCTCCACTATAATAGTATTCCTGATATATATAACTTACATCATCAGGTCAGGGTTAGTTTTACTTTGTGGTCTGTCTCCACTATAATAGTATTCCTGATATATAACTTACATCATCAGGTCAGGGTTAGTTTTACTTTGTGGCCTGCCTCCACTATAATAGTATTCCTGATATATATAACTTACATCATCAGGTCAGGGTTAGTTTTACTTTGTGGCCTGTCTCCACTATAATAGTATTCCTGATATATAACTTACATCATCAGGTCAGGGTTAGTTTTACTTTGTGGTCTGTCTCCACTATAATAGTATTCCTGATATATAACTTACATCATCAGGTCAGGGTTAGTTTTACTTTGTGGCCTGTCTCCACTATAATAGTATTCCTGATATATAACTTACATCATCAGGTCAGGGTTAGTTTTACTTTGTGGCTGTCTCCACTATAATAGTATTCCTGATATATAACTTACATCATCAGGTCAGGGTTAGTTTTACTTTGTGGCCTGTCTCCACTATAATAGTATTCCTGATATATATAACTTACATCATCAGGTCAGGGTTAGTTTTACTTTGTGGCCTGCCTCCACTATAATAGTATTCCTGATATATATAACTTACATCATCAGGTCAGGGTTAGTTTTACTTTGTGGCCTGCCTCCACTATAATAGTATTCCTGATATATATAACTTACATCATCAGGTCAGGGTTAGTTTTACTTTGTGGCCTGCCTCGTATAATAGTATTCCTGATATATATAACTTACATCATCAGGTCAGGGTTAGTTTTACTTTGTGGCCTGCCTCCACTATAATAGTATTCCTGATATATAACTTACATCATCAGGTCAGGGTTAGTTTTACTTTGTGGCCTGCCTCGTATAATAGTATTCCTGATATATATAACTTACATCATCAGGTCAGGGTTAGTTTTACTTTGTGGCCTGCCTCCACTATAATAGTATTCCTGATATATATAACTTACATCATCAGGTCAGGGTTAGTTTTACTTTGTGGCCTGCCTCCACTATAATAGTATTCCTGATATATATAACTTACATCATCAGGTCAGGGTTAGTTTTACTTTGTGGCCTGCCTCCACTATAATAGTATTCCTGATATATAACTTACATCATCAGGTCAGGGTTAGTTTTACTTTGTGGCCTGCCTCCACTATAATAGTATTCCTGATATATAACTTACATCATCAGGTCAGGGTTAGTTTTACTTTGTGGCCTGCCTCCACTATAATAGTATTCCTGATATATAACTTACATCATCAGGTCAGGGTTAGTTTTACTTTGTGGCCTGCCTCCACTATAATAGTATTCCTGATATATAACTTACATCATCAGGTCAGGGTTAGTTTTACTTTGTGGCCTGTCTCCACTATAATAGTATTCCTGATATATATAACTTACATCATCAGGTCAGGGTTAGTTTTACTTTGTGGCCTGCCTCCACTATAATAGTATTCCTGATATATAACTTACATCATCAGTCTGGGTTAGGTTTTACTTTGTGGCCTGCCTCCACTATAATAGTATTCCTGATATATATACTTACATCATCAGGTCAGGGTTAGTTTTACTTTGTGGCCTGCCTCCACTATAATAGTATTCCTGATATATAACTTACATCATCAGGTCAGGGTTAGTTTTACTTTGTGGCCTGCCTCCACTATAATAGTATTCCTGATATATATAACTTACATCATCAGGTCAGGGTTAGTTTTACTTTGTGGCCTGCCTCCACTATAATAGTATTCCTGATATATATAACTTACATCATCAGGTCAGGGTTAGTTTTACTTTGTGGCCTGCCTCCACTATAATAGTATTCCTGATATATATAACTTACATCATCAGGTCAGGGTTAGTTTTACTTTGTGGCCTGCCTCCACTATAATAGTATTCCTGATATATATAACTTACATCATCAGGTCAGGGTTAGTTTTACTTTGTGGCCTGTCTCCACTATAATAGTATTCCTGATATATAACTTACATCATCAGGTCAGGGTTAGTTTTACTTTGTGGCCTGCCTCCACTATAATAGTATTCCTGATATATATAACTTACATCATCAGGTGAGGGTTAGTTTTACTTTGTGGCCTGCCTCGTATAATAGTATTCCTGATATATATAACTTACATCATCAGGTCAGGGTTAGTTTTACTTTGTGGCCTGCCTCCACTATAATAGTATTCCTGATATATAACTTACATCATCAGGTCAGGGTTAGTTTTACTTTGTGGCCTGTCTCCACTATAATAGTATTCCTGATATATAACTTACATCATCAGGTCAGGGTTAGTTTTACTTTGTGGCCTGCCTCCACTATAATAGTATTCCTGATATATATAACTTACATCATCAGGTCAGGGTTAGTTTTACTTTGTGGCCTGCCTCCACTATAATAGTATTCCTGATATATAACTTACATCATCAGGTCAGGGTTAGTTTTACTTTGTGGCCTGTCTCCACTATAATAGTATTCCTGATATATATAACTTACATCATCAGGTCAGGGTTAGTTTTACTTTGTGGCCTGCCTCCACTATAATAGTATTCCTGATATATAACTTACATCATCAGGTCAGGGTTAGTTTTACTTTGTGGCCTGCCTCGTATAATAGTATTCCTGATATATAACTTACATCATCAGGTCAGGGTTAGTTTTACTTTGTGGCCTGTCTCCACTATAATAGTATTCCTGATATATATAACTTACATCATCAGGTCAGGGTTAGTTTTACTTTGTGGCCTGTCTCCACTATAATAGTATTCCTGATATATAACTTACATCATCAGGTCAGGGTTAGTTTTACTTTGTGGCCTGTCTCCACTATAATAGTATTCCTGATATATAACTTACATCATCAGGTCAGGGTTAGTTTTACTTTGTGGCCTGTCTCCACTATAATAGTATTCCTGATATAGATAACTTACATCATCAGGTCAGGGTTAGTTTTACTTTGTGGCCTGCCTCCACTATAATAGTATTCCTGATATAGATATCTTACATCATCAGGTCAGGGTTAGTTTTACTTTGTGGCCTGCCTCCACTATAATAGTATTCCTGATATATAACTTACATCATCAGGTCAGGGTTAGTTTTACTTTGTGGCCTGCCTCCACTATAATAGTATTCCTGATATATAACTTACATCATCAGGTCAGGGTTAGTTTTACTTTGTGGCCTGCCTCCACTATAATAGTATTCCTGATATATATAACTTACATCATCAGGTCAGGGTTAGTTTTACTTTGTGGCCTGCCTCCACTATAATAGTATTCCTGATATATAACTTACATCATCAGGTCAGGGTTAGTTTTACTTTGTGGCCTGCCTCCACTATAATAGTATTCCTGATATATATAACTTACATCATCAGGTCAGGGTTAGTTTTACTTTGTGGCCTGCCTCCACTATAATAGTATTCCTGATATATAACTTACATCATCAGGTCAGGGTTAGTTTTACTTTGTGGCCTGTCTCCACTATAATAGTATTCCTGATATATAACTTACATCATCAGGTCAGGGTTAGTTTTACTTTGTGGCCTGTCTCCACTATAATAGTATTCCTGATATATAACTTACATCATCAGGTCAGGGTTAGTTTTACTTTGTGGCCTGCCTCCACTATAATAGTATTCCTGATATATAACTTACATCATCAGGTCAGGGTTAGTTTTACTTTGTGGCCTGCCTCCACTATAATAGTATTCCTGATATATAACTTACATCATCAGGTCAGGGTTAGTTTTACTTTGTGGCCTGCCTCCACTATAATAGTATTCCTGATATATATAACTTACATCATCAGGTCAGGGTTAGTTTTACTTTGTGGCCTGCCTCCACTATAATAGTATTCCTGATATATAACTTACATCATCAGGTCAGGGTTAGTTTTACTTTGTGGCCTGCCTCCACTATAATAGTATTCCTGATATATAACTTACATCATCAGGTCAGGGTTAGTTTTACTTTGTGGCCTGCCTCCACTATAATAGTATTCCTGATATATAACTTACATCATCAGGTCAGGGTTAGTTTTACTTTGTGGCCTGCCTCGTATAATAGTATTCCTGATATATATAACTTACATCATCAGGTCAGGGTTAGTTTTACTTTGTGGCCTGCCTCCACTATAATAGTATTCCTGATATATAACTTACATCATCAGGTCAGGGTTAGTTTTACTTTGTGGCCTGCCTCGTATAATAGTATTCCTGATATATATAACTTACATCATCAGGTCAGGGTTAGTTTTACTTTGTGGCCTGCCTCCACTATAATAGTATTCCTGATATATATAACTTACATCATCAGGTCAGGGTTAGTTTTACTTTGTGGCCTGCCTCCACTATAATAGTATTCCTGATATATATAACTTACATCATCAGGTCAGGGTTAGTTTTACTTTGTGGCCTGCCTCCACTATAATAGTATTCCTGATATATAACTTACATCATCAGGTCAGGGTTAGTTTTACTTTGTGGCCTGCCTCCACTATAATAGTATTCCTGATATATAACTTACATCATCAGGTCAGGGTTAGTTTTACTTTGTGGCCTGCCTCCACTATAATAGTATTCCTGATATATAACTTACATCATCAGGTCAGGGTTAGTTTTACTTTGTGGCCTGTCTCCACTATAATAGTATTCCTGATATATATAACTTACATCATCAGGTCAGGGTTAGTTTTACTTTGTGGCCTGCCTCCACTATAATAGTATTCCTGATATATAACTTACATCATCAGGTCAGGGTTAGTTTTACTTTGTGGCCTGCCTCCACTATAATAGTATTCCTGATATATATAACTTACATCATCAGGTCAGGGTTAGTTTTACTTTGTGGCCTGCCTCCACTATAATAGTATTCCTGATATATATAACTTACATCATCAGGTCAGGGTTAGTTTTACTTTGTGGCCTGTCTCCACTATAATAGTATTCCTGATATATAACTTACATCATCAGGTCAGGGTTAGTTTTACTTTGTGGCCTGCCTCCACTATAATAGTATTCCTGATATATATAACTTACATCATCAGGTGAGGGTTAGTTTTACTTTGTGGCCTGCCTCGTATAATAGTATTCCTGATATATATAACTTACATCATCAGGTCAGGGTTAGTTTTACTTTGTGGCCTGCCTCCACTATAATAGTATTCCTGATATATAACTTACATCATCAGGTCAGGGTTAGTTTTACTTTGTGGCCTGTCTCCACTATAATAGTATTCCTGATATATAACTTACATCATCAGGTCAGGGTTAGTTTTACTTTGTGGCCTGCCTCCACTATAATAGTATTCCTGATATATATAACTTACATCATCAGGTCAGGGTTAGTTTTACTTTGTGGCCTGCCTCCACTATAATAGTATTCCTGATATATAACTTACATCATCAGGTCAGGGTTAGTTTTACTTTGTGGCCTGTCTCCACTATAATAGTATTCCTGATATATATAACTTACATCATCAGGTCAGGGTTAGTTTTACTTTGTGGCCTGCCTCCACTATAATAGTATTCCTGATATATAACTTACATCATCAGGTCAGGGTTAGTTTTACTTTGTGGCCTGCCTCGTATAATAGTATTCCTGATATATAACTTACATCATCAGGTCAGGGTTAGTTTTACTTTGTGGCCTGTCTCCACTATAATAGTATTCCTGATATATATAACTTACATCATCAGGTCAGGGTTAGTTTTACTTTGTGGCCTGTCTCCACTATAATAGTATTCCTGATATATAACTTACATCATCAGGTCAGGGTTAGTTTTACTTTGTGGCCTGTCTCCACTATAATAGTATTCCTGATATATAACTTACATCATCAGGTCAGGGTTAGTTTTACTTTGTGGCCTGCCTCGTATAATAGTATTCCTGATATATAACTTACATCATCAGGTCAGGGTTAGTTTTACTTTGTGGCCTGTCTCCACTATAATAGTATTCCTGATATATAACTTACATCATCAGGTCAGGGTTAGTTTTACTTTGTGGCCTGCCTCCACTATAATAGTATTCCTGATATAGATAACTTACATCATCAGGTCAGGGTTAGTTTTACTTTGTGGCCTGCCTCCACTATAATAGTATTCCTGATATAGATATCTTACATCATCAGGTCAGGGTTAGTTTTACTTTGTGGCCTGCCTCCACTATAATAGTATTCCTGATATATAACTTACATCATCAGGTCAGGGTTAGTTTTACTTTGTGGCCTGCCTCCACTATAATAGTATTCCTGATATATATAACTTACATCATCAGGTCAGGGTTAGTTTTACTTTGTGGCCTGTCTCCACTATAATAGTATTCCTGATATATAACTTACATCATCAGGTCAGGGTTTGTTTTACTTTGTGGCCTGCCTCCACTATAATAGTATTCCTGATATATAACTTACATCATCAGGTCAGGGTTAGTTTTACTTTGTGGCCTGCCTCCACTATAATAGTATTCCTGATATATAACTTACATCATCAGGTCAGGGTTAGTTTTACTTTGTGGCCTGCCTCCACTATAATAGTATTCCTGATATATATAACTTACATCATCAGGTCAGGGTTAGTTTTACTTTGTGGCCTGCCTCCACTATAATAGTATTCCTGATATATAACTTACATCATCAGGTCAGGGTTAGTTTTACTTTGTGGCCTGCCTCCACTATAATAGTATTCCTGATATATATAACTTACATCATCAGGTCAGGGTTAGTTTTACTTTGTGGCCTGCCTCCACTATAATAGTATTCCTGATATATAACTTACATCATCAGGTCAGGGTTAGTTTTACTTTGTGGCCTGTCTCCACTATAATAGTATTCCTGATATATAACTTACATCATCAGGTCAGGGTTAGTTTTACTTTGTGGCCTGTCTCCACTATAATAGTATTCCTGATATATAACTTACATCATCAGGTCAGGGTTAGTTTTACTTTGTGGCCTGCCTCCACTATAATAGTATTCCTGATATATAACTTACATCATCAGGTCAGGGTTAGTTTTACTTTGTGGCCTGCCTCCACTATAATAGTATTCCTGATATATATAACTTACATCATCAGGTCAGGGTTAGTTTTACTTTGTGGCCTGCGTCCACTATAATAGTATTCCTGATATATAACTTACATCATCAGGTCAGGGTTAGTTTTACTTTGTGGCCTGTCTCCACTATAATAGTATTCCTGATATATAACTTACATCATCAGGTCAGGGTTAGTTTTACTTTGTGGCCTGCCTCCACTATAATAGTATTCCTGATATATATAACTTACATCATCAGGTCAGGGTTAGTTTTACTTTGTGGCCTGTCTCCACTATAATAGTATTCCTGATATATATAACTTACATCATCAGGTCAGGGTTAGTTTTACTTTGTGGCCTGCCTCCACTATAATAGTATTCCTGATATATATAACTTACATCATCAGGTCAGGGTTAGTTTTACTTTGTGGCCTGCCTCCACTATAATAGTATTCCTGATATATATAACTTACATCATCAGGTCAGGGTTTGTTTTACTTTGTGGCCTGCCTCCACTATAATAGTATTCCTGATATAGATAACTTACATCATCAGGTCAGGGTTAGTTTTACTTTGTGGCCTGCCTCCACTATAATAGTATTCCTGATATATATAACTTACATCATCAGGTCAGGGTTAGTTTTACTTTGTGGCCTGCCTCGTATAATAGTATTCCTGATATATAACTTACATCATCAGGTCAGGGTTAGTTTTACTTTGTGGCCTGTCTCCACTATAATAATATTCCTGATATATATAACTTACATCATCAGGTCAGGGTTAGTTTTACTTTGTGGCCTGCCTCCACTATAATAGTATTCCTGATATATATAACTTACATCATCAGGTCAGGGTTAGTTTTACTTTGTGGCCTGCCTCATATAATAGTATTCCTGATATATATAACTTACATCATCAGGTCAGGGTTAGTTTTACTTTGTGGCCTGCCTCCACTATAATAGTATTCCTGATATATATAACTTACATCATCAGGTCAGGGTTAGTTTTACTTTGTGGCCTGCCTCCACTATAATAGTATTCCTGATATATAACTTACATCATCAGGTCAGGGTTAGTTTTACTTTGTTGCCTGCCTCGTATAATAGTATTCCTGATAGATAACTTACATCATCAGGTCAGGGTTAGTTTTACTTTGTGGCCTGCCTCGTATAATAGTATTCCTGATATATATAACTTACATCATCAGGTCAGGGTTAGTTTTACTTTGTGGCCTGCCTCGTATAATAGTATTCCTGATATATATAACTTACATCATCAGGTCAGGGTTAGTTTTACTTTGTGGCCTGCCTCGTATAATAGTATTCCTGATATATAACTTACATCATCAGGTCAGGGTTAGTTTTACTTTGTGGCCTGTCTCCACTATAATGGTATTCCTGATATATATAACTTACATCATCAGGTCAGGGTTAGTTTTACTTTGTGGCCTGTCTCCACTATAATAGTATTCCTGATATATAACTTACATCATCAGGTCAGGGTTAGTTTTACTTTGTGGCCTGTCTCCACTATAATAGTATTCCTGATATATATAACTTACATCATCAGGTCAGGGTTAGTTTTACTTTGTGGCCTGCCTCCACTATAATAGTATTCCTGATATATAACTTACATCATCAGGTCAGGGTTAGTTTTACTTTGTGGCCTGCCTCCACTATAATAGTATTCCTGATATATATAACTTACATCATCAGGTCAGGGTTAGTTTTACTTTGTGGCCTGCCTCCACTATAATAGTATTCCTGATATATAACTTACATCATCAGGTCAGGGTTAGTTTTACTTTGTGGCCTGCCTCCACTATAATAGTATTCCTGATATATAACTTACATCATCAAGTCAGGGTTAGTTTTACTTTGTGGCCTGTCTCCACTATAATAGTATTCCTGATATATAACTTACATCATCAGGTCAGGGTTAGTTTTACTTTGTGGCCTGTCTCCACTATAATAGTATTCCTGATATATATAACTTACATCATCAGGTCAGGGTTAGTTTTACTTTGTGGCCTGCCTCGTATAATAGTATTCCTGATATAGATAACTTACATCATCAGGTCAGGGTTAGTTTTACTTTGTGGCCTGCCTCCACTATAATAGTATTCCTGATATATAACTTACATCATCAGGTCAGGGTTAGTTTTACTTTGTGGCCTGTCTCCACTATAATAGTATTCCTGATATATAACTTACATCATCAGGTCAGGGTTAGTTTTACTTTGTGGCCTGCCTCCACTATAATAGTATTCCTGATATATATAACTTACATCATCAGGTCAGGGTTAGTTTTACTTTGTGGTCTGCCTCCACTATAATAGTATTCCTGATATATATAACTTACATCATCAGGTCAGGGTTAGTTTTACTTTGTGGCCTGCCTCCACTATAATAGTATTCCTGATATATAACTTACATCATCAGGTCAGGGTTAGTTTTACTTTGTGGCCTGTCTCCACTATAATAGTATTCCTGATATATATAACTTACATCATCAGGTCAGGGTTAGTTTTACTTTGTGGCCTGCCTCCACTATAATAGTATTCCTGATATATAACTTACATCATCAGGTCAGGGTTAGTTTTACTTTGTGGCCTGCCTCCACTATAATAGTATTCCTGATATATAACTTACATCATCAGGTCAGGGTTAGTTTTACTTTGTGGCCTGCCTCCACTATAATAGTATTCCTGATATATATAACTTACATCATCAGGTCAGGGTTAGTTTTACTTTGTGGCCTGCCTCCACTATAATAGTATTCCTGATATATATAACTTACATCATCAGGTCAGGGTTAGTTTTACTTTGTGGCCTGCCTCCACTATAATAGTATTCCTGATATATATAACTTACATCATCAGGTCAGGGTTAGTTTTACTTTGTGGCCTGCCTCCACTATAATAGTATTCCTGATATATATAACTTACATCATCAGGTCAGGGTTTGTTTTACTTTGTGGCCTGTCTCCACTATAATAGTATTCCTGATATAGATAACTTACATCATCAGGTCAGGGTTAGTTTTACTTTGTGGCCTGCCTCGTATAATAGTATTCCTGATATATAACTTACATCATCAGGTCAGGGTTAGTTTTACTTTGTGGCCTGTCTCCACTATAATAGTATTCCTGATATATATAACTTACATCATCAGGTCAGGGTTAGTTTTACTTTGTGGCCTGCCTCGTATAATAGTATTCCTGATATATAACTTACATCATCAGGTCAGGGTTAGTTTTACTTTGTGGCCTGCCTCCACTATAATAGTATTCCTGATATATATAACTTACATCATCAGGTCAGGGTTAGTTTTACTTTGTGGCCTGTCTCCACTATAATAGTATTCCTGATATATAACTTACATCATCAGGTCAGGGTTAGTTTTACTTTGTGGCCTGCCTCCACTATAATAGTATTCCTGATATATATAACTTACATCATCAGGTCAGGGTTAGTTTTACTTTGTGGTCTGCCTCCACTATAATAGTATTCCTGATATATAACTTACATCATCAGGTCAGGGTTAGTTTTACTTTGTGGCCTGCCTCGTATAATAGTATTCCTGATATATATAACTTACATCATCAGGTCAGGGTTAGTTTTACTTTGTGGCCTGCCTCCACTATAATAGTATTCCTGATATATATAACTTACATCATCAGGTCAGGGTTAGTTTTACTTTGTGGCCTGCCTCGTATAATAGTATTCCTGATATATAACTTACATCATCAGGTCAGGGTTAGTTTTACTTTGTGGCCTGCCTCCACTATAATAGTATTCCTGATATATAACTTACATCATCAGGTCAGGGTTAGTTTTACTTTGTGGCCTGCCTCGTATAATAGTATTCCTGATATATATAACTTACATCATCAGGTCAGGGTTAGTTTTACTTTGTGGCCTGTCTCCACTATAATAGTATTCCTGATATATATAACTTACATCATCAGGTCAGGGTTAGTTTTACTTTGTGGCCTGTCTCCACTATAATAGTATTCCTGATATATAACTTACATCATCAGGTCAGGGTTAGTTTTACTTTGTGGCCTGCCTCCACTATAATAGTATTCCTGATATATAACTTACATCATCAGGTCAGGGTTAGTTTTACTTTGTGGCCTGTCTCCACTATAATAGTATTCCTGATAGATAACTTACATCATCAGGTCAGGGTTAGTTTTACTTTGTGGCCTGTCTCCACTATAATAGTATTCCTGATATATAACTTACATCATCAGGTCAGGGTTAGTTTTACTTTGTGGCCTGCCTCCACTATAATAGTATTCCTGATATATAACTTACATCATCAGGTCAGGGTTAGTTTTACTTTGTGGCCTGTCTCCACTATAATAGTATTCCTGATATATAACTTACATCATCAGGTCAGGGTTAGTTTTACTTTGTGGCCTGTCTCCACTATAATAGTATTCCTGATATATATAACTTACATCATCAGGTCAGGGTTAGTTTTACTTTGTGGCCTGCCTCGTATAATAGTATTCCTGATATATATAACTTACATCATCAGGTCAGGGTTAGTTTTACTTTGTGGCCTGCCTCCACTATAATAGTATTCCTGATATATAACTTACATCATCAGGTCAGGGTTAGTTTTACTTTGTGGCCTGTCTCCACTATAATAGTATTCCTGATATATAACTTACATCATCAGGTCAGGGTTAGTTTTACTTTGTGGCCTGCCTCCACTATAATAGTATTCCTGATATATAACTTACATCATCAGGTCAGGGTTAGTTTTACTTTGTGGCCTGCCTCCACTATAATAGTATTCCTGATATATATAACTTACATCATCAGGTCAGGGTTAGTTTTACTTTGTGGCCTGTCTCCACTATAATAGTATTCCTGATATATAACTTACATCATCAGGTCAGGGTTAGTTTTACTTTGTGGCCTGTCTCCACTATAATAGTATTCCTGATATATATAACTTACATCATCAGGTCAGGGTTAGTTTTACTTTGTGGCCTGCCTCGTATAATAGTATTCCTGATATATAACTTACATCATCAGGTCAGGGTTAGTTTTACTTTGTGGCCTGCCTCCACTATAATAGTATTCCTGATATATATAACTTACATCATCAGGTCAGGGTTAGTTTTACTTTGTGGCCTGCCTCCACTATAATAGTATTCCTGATATATAACTTACATCATCAGGTCAGGGTTAGTTTTACTTTGTGGCCTGTCTCCACTATAATAGTATTCCTGATATATAACTTACATCATCAGGTCAGGGTTAGTTTTACTTTGTGGCCTGTCTCCACTATAATAGTATTCCTGATATATAACTTACATCATCAGGTCAGGGTTAGTTTTACTTTGTGGCCTGCCTCCACTATAATAGTATTCCTGATAGATAACTTACATCATCAGGTCAGGGTTAGTTTTACTTTGTGGCCTGCCTCGTATAATAGTATTCCTGATATATAACTTACATCATCAGGTCAGGGTTAGTTTTACTTTGTGGCCTGCCTCGTATAATAGTATTCCTGATATATATAACTTACATCATCAGGTCAGGGTTAGTTTTACTTTGTGGCCTGCCTCGTATAATAGTATTCCTGATATATAACTTACATCATCAGGTCAGGGTTAGTTTTACTTTGTGGCCTGCCTCGTATAATAGTATTCCTGATATATAACTTACATCATCAGGTCAGGGTTAGTTTTACTTTGTGGCCTGTCTCCACTATAATAGTATTCCTGATATATAACTTACATCATCAGGTCAGGGTTAGTTTTACTTTGTGGCCTGTCTCCACTATAATAGTATTCCTGATATATAACTTACATCATCAGGTCAGGGTTTGTTTTACTTTGTGGCCTGCCTCCACTATAATAGTATTCCTGATATATAACTTACATCATCAGGTCAGGGTTAGTTTTACTTTGTGGCCTGCCTCCACTATAATAGTATTCCTGATATATATAACTTACATCATCAGGTCAGGGTTAGTTTTACTTTGTGGTCTGCCTCCACTATAATAGTATTCCTGATATATATAACTTACATCATCAGGTCAGGGTTAGTTTTACTTTGTGGCCTGCCTCCACTATAATAGTATTCCTGATATATATAACTTACATCATCAGGTCAGGGTTAGTTTTACTTTGTGGCCTGCCTCCACTATAATAGTATTCCTGATATATAACTTACATCATCAGGTCAGGGTTAGTTTTACTTTGTGGCCTGTCTCCACTATAATAGTATTCCTGATATATAACTTACATCATCAGGTCAGGGTTAGTTTTACTTTGTGGCCTGCCTCCACTATAATAGTATTCCTGATATATAACTTACATCATCAGGTCAGGGTTAGTTTTACTTTGTGGCCTGCCTCCACTATAATAGTATTCCTGATATATAACTTACATCATCAGGTCAGGGTTAGTTTTACTTTGTGGCCTGCCTCCACTATAATAGTATTCCTGATATATAACTTACATCATCAGGTCAGGGTTAGTTTTACTTTGTGGCCTGCCTCCACTATAATAGTATTCCTGATATATAACTTACATCATCAGGTCAGGGTTAGTTTTACTTTGTGGCCTGTCTCCACTATAATAGTATTCCTGATATATAACTTACATCATCAGGTCAGGGTTAGTTTTACTTTGTGGCCTGCCTCCACTATAATAGTATTCCTGATATATAACTTACATCATCAGGTCAGGGTTAGTTTTACTTTGTGGCCTGCCTCCACTATAATAGTATTCCTGATATATAACTTACATCATCAGGTCAGGGTTAGTTTTACTTTGTGGCCTGTCTCCACTATAATAGTATTCCTGATATATAACTTACATCATCAGGTCAGGGTTAGTTTTACTTTGTGGCCTGTCTCCACTATAATAGTATTCCTGATATATAACTTACATCATCAGGTCAGGGTTTGTTTTACTTTGTGGCCTGTCTCCACTATAATAGTATTCCTGATATATAACTTACATCATCAGGTCAGGGTTAGTTTTACTTTGTGGCCTGCCTCCACTATAATAGTATTCCTGATATATAACTTACATCATCAGGTCAGGGTTAGTTTTACTTTGTGGCCTGCCTCCACTATAATAGTATTCCTGATATATATAACTTACATCATCAGGTCAGGGTTAGTTTTACTTTGTGGCCTGCCTCCACTATAATAGTATTCCTGATATATAACTTACATCATCAGGTCAGGGTTAGTTTTACTTTGTGGCCTGTCTCCACTATAATAGTATTCCTGATATATAACTTACATCATCAGGTCAGGGTTAGTTTTACTTTGTGGCCTGCCTCCACTATAATAGTATTCCTGATATATAACTTACATCATCAGGTCAGGGTTAGTTTTACTTTGTGGCCTGCCTCCACTATAATAGTATTCCTGATAGATAACTTACATCATCAGGTCAGGGTTAGTTTTACTTTGTGGCCTGCCTCGTATAATAGTATTCCTGATATATAACTTACATCATCAGGTCAGGGTTAGTTTTACTTTGTGGCCTGCCTCGTATAATAGTATTCCTGATATATATAACTTACATCATCAGGTCAGGGTTAGTTTTACTTTGTGGCCTGCCTCGTATAATAGTATTCCTGATATATAACTTACATCATCAGGTCAGGGTTAGTTTTACTTTGTGGCCTGCCTCGTATAATAGTATTCCTGATATATAACTTACATCATCAGGTCAGGGTTAGTTTTACTTTGTGGCCTGCCTCCACTATAATAGTATTCCTGATATATAACTTACATCATCAGGTCAGGGTTAGTTTTACTTTGTGGCCTGCCTCCACTATAATAGTATTCCTGATATATAACTTACATCATCAGGTCAGGGTTTGTTTTACTTTGTGGCCTGCCTCCACTATAATAGTATTCCTGATATATATAACTTACATCATCAGGTCAGGGTTAGTTTTACTTTGTGGCCTGCCTCCACTATAATAGTATTCCTGATATATATAACTTACATCATCAGGTCAGGGTTAGTTTTACTTTGTGGCCTGCCTCCACTATAATAGTATTCCTGATATATATAACTTACATCATCAGGTCAGGGTTAGTTTTACTTTGTGGCCTGCCTCTGGGTGTATTATTGTGATTGTTGAGTGTGAACAGCAGAACACCCCACCCGGTTACATTATACGTACATGTAACTATCTTTTTTGAGACTTGGAAGTGGTGTGTCTTAGCTAGGGGACAGAACACCAAAACCTTTTACAGACAGGCCAAATTTCAACACCAGGCCAAAAGCCAAGCAGTGTCAAGGGAGACATCAGGGAGAAAAACTTTGATAGAAAAAGATGAAATCTAAAACTTATTCACTTTACAAATCATGCAATGGAGGGACAGCAGGTACAATTCTTACGCCCTACCGGTAGGGTCGTCACGTCCGGGAAACATTGTGTTGTTTTACTGACAAGAGCCTTGTAATATCAAGGTTGCTGTGTGTATGAGTATAGTAGATATATTTTCTCACTGATTGTAGAGGTTTATGGCTTATGAGTGCAATAACACAGCTATTTTTACCAGTAGATCAATGGAGATACTTTAATGGCTGGACATGTGCAGAAAATGCACCGGTGATGGAGGGTCTACTTCAGGGTCACGCTTGCAAGGCAACCTCATCAATGCACATCTTTTAGTCATCAGGCAAAGCTATCATTGGTGAAGCCTTGTTTGATGTCAGTTATAACGACATGATTGACACTTCATTTAAATATGCTATCAGATTTAATTGTCTTTGTCAATATCTTGTTTCGGTATGAGGTTTAGATGTATTTGTTGAAACATTACCGTACTTGAAGTTTTCGCTGAATTTAGATATTGAGTGCACATTTCCTTGCCAAATCTCATTTTGATGTTGATTGAACATATCGTTTACTGTAAGGTTAGAAATTGTAGAGATGTAGCATAGAAGATGGTGGTATTTAACTCGTGAAGATGTGATGACAGATGAAGGATGTAAGAGGTTGATGTAAGGGGTAGGAGTAGGTTGATGTAAGGGGTAGGAGTAGGTTGATGTAAGGGGTAGGAGTAGGTTGATGTAAGGGGTAGGAGTAGGTTGATGTAAGGGGTAGGAGTAGGTTGATGTAAGGGGTAGGAATAGGTTGATGTAAGGGGTAGGAGTAGGTTGATGTAAGGGGTAGGAGTAGGTTGATGTAAGGGGTAGGAGTAGGTTTGTGTAAGGGGTAGGAGTAGGTTGATGTAAGGGGTAGGAGTAGGTTGATGTAAGGGGTAGGAGTAGGTTGATGTAAGGGGTAGGAGTAGGTTGATGTAAGGGGTAGGAGTAGGTTTGTGTAAGGGGTAGGAGTAGGTTGATGTAAGGGGTAGGAGTAGGTTGATGTAAGGGGTAGGAGTAGGTTGATGTAAGGGGTAGGAGTAGGTTGATGTAAGGGGTAGGAGTAGGTTTGTGTAAGGGGTAGGAGTAGGTTGATGTAAGGGGTAGGAGTAGGTTGATGTAAGGGGTAGGAGTAGGTTGATGTAAGGGGTAGGAGTCTGTAAGGGATGTGACACCAGTGAACCAGAAATATCTTAATGGTGTTATACCATACTATCTTGTTGTCATCTTTTCCCAGGAGTTTACAAGCGTTTTTATTTGTGCTCCATTTGTATACCTTTCTGTTGACATCTTCACACCTGAGTACAGTACTTGTTCGTTAGATATGTGTCTGATATTTTAACACCTGTAATTTTAGCGGCGAGCTTCAACATTTCACACCAAGGTGAGAACTGTAGTTTTGCTCTACTTCCAAATGATATTTCTGACATCAAGTTTTTGTTATGAAAATACCCTTTGTAGAACAACTTATAGACCATACTGTTGAGATGATTTACTTACTAGGCTCTAAATACTCTTTAAAGAAATATAGAAATATTTCTTTCCTTTAGGACAGGGGTCAAAGTTTTAGTATTGCTGAGTATGAATTTCTTCATGGTTACGTTCTGTAACTTTCAGATCTTATCATTAAATATCAAGATTTTGTACAAGATAAAGGCCACCTTCCATATTTGAAAAATAATCATTTTTTAAAAAATGACAGAAAAAACTAATGCAGGGTATTTATTTTTTGTACTATTCTCATCTTTATGACAGATTTCTCAGTTCTTCATTATGATTAGGCTGGACCTCAGCTAAAAAATAATTAATTAATGAAACAAATGGGACTCAATAATTTCGATAGCCATACACTTTCAAGATTGTGATTCTAAAAATTATGAGTTAAACCTGAGTTATTCGTGTAAGAGACAGAATGTTTGGTAAGAATTAAGTAAGACCAGGACTGACAAAATACAGATCATAAGGTTGAATACAATGTCATACATAGATCATAAAGTTGAATACTTTGTCACACACAGATCATAAGGTTTGTAAACAAGGACAGAAAGCGTGACACAAATTGAAGAATTCTCTTGTCGGGTTTTAACACAGTAGACAGTGGCATTTGTTGAAAAGAAGGGGAAATAAACATTGGACACTTTTCCTGTCCTTTTCCATTCTGAGAATGTGGGGTTTGTTTTTTTACATTCCGACTTATCAAAGGTTTATATCAAAAAGAAGAAAGCTGATCCCTCTTAATCAGGCGGCAGATGTTGTGACTCTGAAGGGAAGAATACATCCTAAAATTAGATCTCCCTGTCCGAGTTGGATCAATAGGCCAACAAGCTGTCCTGGACTAGACTCCCTCTCTGGTGCAGAAATTATGTCTGTATAATATACCAAAACCATTGATAAAATATAAATATTTTCTTATGGATTAGGCCTCTGTGATTATTTCCAGAAGTAAGCTAACAATGCTTTGGACAGTAGTAAGATCTGTTAGCTGTAGACCTTCCTTGTATAATATCACAGAAGTAAGCTAACAATGCTTGGACAGTAGTAAGTTCTGTTAGCTGTAGACCTCCCCTGTATAACATCACAGAAGAAAGCTAACAATGCTTTGGAGAGTTGTAACTGTGAGCTGTAGACCTCCTCTGTATAACATTACAGAAGTAAGCTAACAATGCTTAGAGAATTGTAACTGAGCTGTAGACCTCCCCTGTTTAACATTACAGAAGTAAGCTAACAATGCTTAGAGAGTTGTAACTGAGCTGTAGACCTCCCCTGTTTAACATTACAGAAGTAAGCTAACAATGCTTAGAGAGTTGTAACTGAGCTGTAGACCTCCCCTGTTTAACATTACAGAAGTAAGCTAACAATGCTTAGAGAGTTGAACTGAGCTGTAGACCCCTCCCATGTACAACATTACGGAAGTATGCTAACAATGCTTAGAGAGTTGAACTGAGCTGTAGACCCCTCCCATGTACAACATTATGGAAGTATGCTAACAATGCTTTGGAGCTGTATAAAGCCAATACTACAACTCCAGAAGCTGTTTTGGCCACTTTGAAGAGATAATCACCGTCTCCACAGGTGGCCACTTTCCTGCTGTGGCTGTCTCAGATGTGGCTATGTTTTAGTAGAATCGTTGCTTGATTCTTTGGTCCTGCAGTCTGCTTAAATTTCCTATTTTGTGGAGGAACAAGATTGATGTGGTTCTGCTAAACGCTGGGAATGACTATGTATATCTACTCCTATCTTCTAATTACAATCACAGCAAGCGATAGTTATTCTGATGAGGACCAAACAGGAGTTTGAACCAAGTTTGTTAATGTTCATGCCAATACAAAAGTTATCTAGAGTTGATTACAAAAAATCCATGTCCTTGAACCGAGGCCAATCTACATTTCATTGAAATCTACAAACTCGCAAAATGATGGTTAGATATGTTTCTGTCGTTAATCTAGAATAACTTTCTGTTTTTTATTGGAAGTCAGTGTTACTCAAGGTGATGTATGTGTAGATAAAAAGTTTGAAAAGGTCAAACTGGAATCTGTAAAGCCGATGATTTAATGTTTACTTCAAGGTGAAATATTGAGGCCAAGATCGAGTAAATATAAAATGTTAACACTGAGAGATATATCAATATATTATATCTATATTCGTTGAGGTGACTCACTATTGCTCATAAAGACATTACTATGATGTACATGGAGTCGAGAAAATATAAAATGTTAAATGCTGCAGAGTAAATTGGCAGGTCCTATTGTGTGGCACTACTGTATAAGAAAGGCTGTGTCAGTATAAGAGAGGCTGTGTCAGTATAAGAGAGGCTGTGTCAGTATAAGAGAAGCTGTGTCAGTATAAGAGAGGCTGTCTCAGTATAAGAGAGGCTGTGTTAGTATAAGAAAGGCTGTGTCAGTATAAGAGAGGCTGTGTCAGTATAAGAGAGGCTGTGTCAGTATAAGAGAAGCTGTGTCAGTATAAGAAAGGCTGTGTCAGTATAAGAGAAGCTGTGTCAGTATAAGAGAGGCTGTGTTAGTATAAGAGAGGCTGTGTCAGTATAAGAGAGGCTGTGTCAGTATAAGAGAGGCTGTGTCAGTATAAGAAAGGCTGTGTCAGTATAAGAGAAGCTGTGTCAGTATAAGAGAAGCTGTGTCAGTATAAGAGAGGCTGTCTCAGTATAAGAGAGGCTGTGTCAGTATAAGAGAGGCTGTGTCAGTATAAGAGAGGCTGTGTCAGTATAAGAAAGGCTGTGTCAGTATAAGAGAAGCTGTGTCAGTATAAGAGAGGCTGTGTTAGTATAAGAGAGGCTGTGTCAGTATAAGAGAGGCTGTGTCAGTATAAGAGAGGCTGTGTCAGTATAAGAGAGGCTGTGTCAGTATAAGAGAGGCTGTGTCAGTATAAGAGAGGTTGTGTCAGTATAAGAGAGGCTGTGTCAGTATAAGAGAGGCTGTGTCAGTATAAGAGAGGCTGTGTCAGTATAAGAGAGGCTGTGTCAGTATAAGAAAGGCTGTGTCAGTATAAGAGAAGCTGTGTCAGTATAAGAGAGGCTGTGTCAGTATAAGAGAGGCTGTGTCAGTATAAGAAAGGCTGTGTCAGTATAAGAGAGGCTGTGTCAGTATAAGAGAGGGTGTGTCAGTATAAGAGAGGCTGTGTCAGTATAAGAGAGGTTGTGTTAGTATAAGAGAGGCTGTGTCAGTATGTGTTTTGTGTGATTCTAATGAGAGAAGGTTTAGTGTCGTTGTTACGCGTCACTGGGGAGGGTTTTTGGTGTTTAACTTCTCACTTCTATTGTGTACTTTAGGTTTATTGGTGATTAAACAGTTTAAAAGCTGAATCACAATGCTAGAGTAGTGTCCCTTTGATTACAAAATATTGTGCCAAAAACTTGTTTGAAAACATTGCTCTTTTTTAAATACTTTTATTGTGAAATACATAAATAACAACATAACATTACTAAGATGCTGAAATTTAGAAGTGATGATTTACAACAAATAAATAAAACAGTTAAGATTTTTTACTCGTTCACACCTGAAATTACATAACCTTTGATTTGGAAAAGTTCAAATGTATCTTTAGGTATGAAGGAGTTAGTGTTTATGGAGAGTTTGGTTCCCAGTATGAATAGCTTCCTAGATCTTAGCTCAATATTAATGTATTTTGTGAAAACAAGTACACCCTTTGCTTTTACAATTGACTTTAAGTAAAAATATTGGCTCCAGGGATATAGATAGTTTCTAGTTCCCTGAGACCAAGTCTATTACCTGCTGACATTGACTCATTAGCACTCTGACCAATATAAGTCATGTGTGAATCTTGGACTTTGATTTTGAGGAAACATTCAATTTTCAAACAAAGCAGTCCTTTGTTAACAGAAAAGTTGAATCTGTGCATTGAGTTTAATTTAAATATCGTAAGTTATCAGTACCTACGAAGCAATATCATGTGACCATGGGAAATCTATCTAAAATTATTTTTATGTGAAAAAATTGTTCAAATATGCATAGTTTCCATATGATGTTTAATGGGTAAAATCAAAACTTAATGAAAAGTGTGATAAACAGAGTTTTTGTGCAAGATAACTATATCATTTTAATGTCTATTTTATTTCCTCTACTATAAAATTCCACCAACCATCTACTCTGTAGGAATTTCATCTTATCGGATAACAATAGCAATCATCATAAACAGTTGTTAGTTTATAAGAACTTCCAGAGTGACCTAACAAATGGCCAAGTAGAATTACAAAGCCTTGACCAAGGAGAGGTTTGACCTGTGAGAAATTTGAACTATGAGTAAGAGCTCTATGAGACATTTAAGCCATGAGAAGTTTGATTTGTGGGAAGTGTGAACTATGAGTATGAAAAGTGTTAAATATGAAAAGTGTTTAATATGAAAAGTGTCAAATATGAAAAGTGTGAGCTTTGATAAGTGTGACCTATGATAAGTGTGACCTATGATAAGTGTGACCTATGTATTGTCTCAGGCTGACCCATGTGAACTAAGAAGTATGACTTTTATGAGAAGTTTGACCTGACAAGAGACATGAGTTTATGAGAAGTTTGACCTGACAAGAGACATGAGTTTATGAGAAGTTTGACCTGACAAGAGACATGAGTTTATGAGAAGTTTGACCTGACAAGAGACATGAGTTTATGAGAAGTTTGACCTGACAAGAGACATGAGTTTATGAGAAGTTTGACCTGACAAGAGACATGATTTTATGAGAAGTTTGACCTGACAAGAGACATGAGTTTATGAGAAGTTTGACCTGACAAGAGACATGAGTTTATGAGAAGTTTGACCTGACAAGAGACATGATTTTATGAGAAGTTTGACCTGACAAGAGACATGAGTTTATGAGAAGTTTGACCTGACAAGAGACATGATTTTATGAGAAGTTTGACCTGACAAGAGACATGATTTTATGAGAAGTTTGACCTGACAAGAGACATGAGTTTATGAGAAGTTTGACCTGACAAGAGACATGAGTTTATGAGAAGTTTGACCTGACAAGAGACATGATTTTATGAGAAGTTTGACCTGACAAGAGACATGAGTTTATGAGAAGTTTGACCTGACAAGAGACATGAGTTTATGAGAAGTTTGACCTGACAAGAGACATGATTTTATGAGAAGTTTGACCTGACAAGAGACATGAGTTTATGAGAAGTTTGACCTGACAAGAGACATGATTTTATGAGAAGTTTGACCTGACAAGAGACATGATTCACTGTAAATTACCACACCCTAGCTACCATCATCAGACAGATACACATTCTGTACAGGGATGTGTATAACCTCCTGTAGGGAAAGATTTTTTCAGGACAGAAGCTTAGTTGTAAGATAAGTAATGTCTGTGACAATAAACTATCTACACAAGCTACACTGGCTGGCACTTTAAGAAACTGATGATTGTGTGTTTGGAATTTGTCTAACAAGCAATGAAGGATACCAGAGATACATTTTGTTGTATCACCATCAAATTTAGATCGTTTTGTTGGCTTTAAATAAACCCTTACAAATAGTGGCTTCTGCTTTTGGAAAGTATTAGAAATTGCAGTTTTGTGATAATGAACACTTTATTATAATGAAACATTTTTTTCACGAGACCCTGGATAACTGAGGAACTTGTTGAAAGGAGGAACAGCTTTCGTAATGTGACAGTCTTGAATACTGTTGGTGTTTGGTAAGGCTGTAGGAGTTGTCTCCCTTCAATAGTTATTGTGATGGAAGTCTAAAACAAAGTTGTGATCTTGGTTACCTGTTTATTTGTTGTTAGCCAGACATGTAATATATGCATGCTTCACTCACAAAATTTCTCCAATTATATTGGATTAGGCACCACTCTATGAAGGTCCAAATAAAGTTCTATAGAGAATAGAAGAATCAGTACCCCCTTTGGTACCCCATCTCTCCCCTCCCTCCATCCCATCAGTACCCTTCTAGTATCCCATCAGTACCCCCTTTGGTACCTCATCTCTCCCCTCCCTCCATCCCATCAGTACCCCCTTTGGTACCCCATCTCTCCCCTCCCTCCATCCCATCAGTACCCTTCTAGTATCCCATCAGTACCCCCTTTGGTACCTCAACTCTCCCCTCCCTCCATCCCATCAGTACCCCCTTTGGTACCTCATCTCTCCCCCTCCCTCCTTCCCATCAGTACCCTTCTCTAGCACCCCATCAGCACCCCCTACCCAAACACACCTTACCACACACACACAGGGGAGATAATAGGTCCGCTGGTGATGGATTGATTTGGCTCCTGGTGCTAAGAATTCTTGTATTATCTAAAAAATGCAAAAAAAATTTCCCATGAGAAAGCGTAAAGATTGACCTGTTTCTGTGTAAGAAAGAATCTGTTTGATGTGTATATGATAATTACCTATGAAGAAAAGTCACTTAGGGACCTTTACCTTGTAAATCAGGTAAATCGAAGGAAAACATACTGTTTCTGTACGGAGAAACCACTGGTCTTGTACAGTCAGCAAGGTATCAACTGTTTAGTATGAATACTACACTGTCTCTAGTAAACCATATTGAATGTCTTGGAAAAGTCTTGACAGAACATTTATGGAGACAATCACATGTACTTAACAGGGGATGCTTTATGTCACATCACTTCTGATGTCAGAACCTGTTTAAAACAGAACCTGTTAAGTTTGTTACCTACTCTAAAACCTATGACATAACTTGCTACTAGAGAACCTGTTTATGACATATAACCTTGACAGAACCTGTTTACAACAGAACCTTTCTTGTACAGAATTTGAACCTGTCTACTACAAAACCTGTTTATGACAGAACCTGCCGAGTACAGAACCTGTCTAGTTCAGAACCTGTCTAGTTCAGAACCTGTCGAGTACAGAACATGTCGAGTACAGAACCTGTCTAGTACAGAACCTGTCTAGTACAGAACCTGTCGAGTACAGAACCTGTCTAGTAAAGAACCTGTCTAGTACAGAACCTGTCGAGTACAGAACCTGTCTAGTACAGAACCTGTCGAGTACAGAACCTGTCTAGTACAGAACCTGTCGAGTACAGAACCTGTCGAGTACAGAACCTGTCTAGAACAGAACATGTCAAGTACAAAACCTGTCGAGTACAGAACCTGTCTAGAACAGAACATGTCAAGTACAGAACCTGTCTAGTTTAGAACCTGTCTAGTTCAGAACATGTCGAGTACAGAACCTGTCTAGTTCAGAACCTGTCTAGTACAGAACCTGTCTAGTACAGAACATGTCGAGTACAGAACCTGTCTAGTTTAGAACCTGTCTAGTTCAGAACATGTCGAGTACAGAACATGTCGAGTACAGAACCTGTCGAGTACAGAACCTGTCGAGTACAGAACCTGTCTAGTACAGAACCTGTCGAGTACAGAACCTGTCTAGTACAGAACCTGTCTAGTACAGAACCTGTCGAGTACAGAACCTGTCTAGTACAGAACCTGTCGAGTACAGAACCTGTCTAGTACAGAACCTGTCGAGTACAGAACCTGTCGAGTACAGAACCTGTCGAGTACAAAACCTGTCGAGTACAGAACCTGTCTAGAACAGAACATGTCAAGTACAGAACCTGTCTAGTTTAGAACCTGTCTAGTTCAGAACATGTCGAGTACAGAACCTGTCTAGTTCAGAACCTGTCTAGTTCAGAACCTGTCTAGTACAGAACCTGTCTAGTACAGAACATGTCGAGTACAGAACCTGTCTAGTTTAGAACCTGTCTAGTTCAGAACATGTCGAGTACAGAACATGTCGAGTACAGAACCTGTCGAGTACAGAACCTGTCGAGTACAGAACCTGTCGAGTACAGAACCTGTCGAGTACAGAACCTGTCGAGTACAGAACCTGTCGAGTACAGAACCTGTCTAGAACAGAACATGTCAAGTACAGAACCTGTCTAGTTTAGAACCTGTCTAGTTCAGAACATGTCGAGTACAGAACCTGTCTAGTTCAGAACCTGTCTAGTTCAGAACCTGTCTAGTACAGAACATGTCTAGTACAGAACATGTCGAGTACAGAACCTGTCTAGTTTAGAACCTGTCTAGTTCAGAACATGTCGAGTACAGAACATGTCGAGTACAGAACCTGTCGAGTACAGAACCTGTCGAGTACAGAACCTGTCGAGTACAGAACCTGTCTAGTACAGAACCTGTCGAGTACAGAACCTGTCTAGTACAGAACCTGTCTAGTACAGAACATGTCAAGTACAGAACCTGTCTAGTACAGAACCTGTCGAGTACAGAACCTGTCTAGTACAGAACCTGTCGAGTACAGAACTTGTCGAGTACAGAACCTGTCTAGTACAGAACCTGTCGAGTACAGAACCTGTCTAGTACAGAACCTGTCGAGTACAGAACCTGTCTAGTACAGAACCTGTCTAGTACAGAACCTGTCGAGTACAGAACCTGTCTAGTACAGAACCTGTCTAGAACAGAACATGTCAAGTACAGAACATGTCTAGTACAGAACCTGTCTAGTTCAGAACATGTCTAGTACAGAACCTGTCTAGTACAGAACCTGTCTAGTACAGTAGACAGAACCTGTCTAGTACAGAACCTGTCTAGTACAGAACCTGTCTAGTACAGAACCTGTCTAGTACAGAACCTGTCTAGTACAGAACCTGTCTAGTACAGAACCTGTCTAGTACAGAACCTGTCGAGTACAGAACCTGTCGAGTACAGAACCTGTCGAGTACAGAACCTGTCTACTTTGTTAGCTAATCTAGAACCTTTGACAGAACTTGTCTACGTAAGAACCTGCATGTTTAGCACAGAACATATGTCTACTTCATTATCTTTACTAGAACCTTTCTACTACAGAACCTTTCTACTACAGAACCTTTCTACTACAGAGCCTTTCTACTACAGAGCTTTTCTACTACAGAGCTTTTCTACTACAGAACCTTTCTACTACAGAACCTTTCTACTACAGAACCTTTCTACTACAGAACCTTTCTACTACAGAACCTTTCTACTACAGAACCTTTCTACTACAGAGCTTTTCTACTACAGAACCTTTCTACTACAGAACCTTTCTACTACAGAACCTTTCTACAGAACCTTTCTACTACAGAACCTTTCTACTACAGAGCCTTTCTACTACAGAACCTTTCTATTACAAAACCTTTCTACTACAGAACCTTTCTACTACAGAGCCGTTCTACTACAGAACCTTTCTACTACAGAAACTTTCTACTACAGAACCTTTCTATAAAATGACCTGTCTGATGTGAAACCTGACTGTAAACTGTAGAAACTTGTCCCCTGTGTTGTATTAACATTTGTATCTAGTTATTTATCAGATTTTCTGTATTATATAGGATGTACTGGAGAGGAAGATTGAGGACCTCAGTCGCAAACTTAGTGAGGAGAGGCACAACGCCAGAAAAGAGAAGCAACAAGTTGCTAAGTTACAGCGAGACATTGCTCGGCACAAAGGGGAGAGAACTGGGGTAAGTATCTGTAACAAGTGAAGTAGACCTCCTCTACTACTTAAGTAACCCCATATCTGTATATATAAAAGTATTCCAAAGAAATATTCAGATGAACCAATGAACAGGTTCAAACAAAAATTAGGTACAAATTATTGATCGATTTGTGCTTCATGGAATTACAAACATGGGGGAAAATCCAGGAATACAAGAACATCAACAAGACCATAATAAGAACTCAAAATGGATTGAACTAGGGGCAAAATAGGAACAAAGGAATGGTTGACATGGAGACCCTCGTAAAAGTACAAGAGAATAAGACCAGGTGTTCCGGAAGAGTAAGTGTCTTCTGCTTCATCGACTACACCTGCCATGCAAAGTTATGAGCTGGCTGGATATTGGTACAAATTGTCTCCTGAATCACTGGTCAAACTGATATAGTGGCACTTGGGGTAACACGTATTTGCTCAACTGTATGTTGATACCGTTTCTTGGTTTTGGTTGAATTAGAATCTCAGCCAAAGAAATTATGAAATTTATTTTAGTGATCTATTAATTACCATAAACTGCCACACATCATAGCGCAGTATAGAAGATCAGATATTATAAATGGCACGCTGTTGGGTAATATATGTTATTGATATATATATTGCTGAGAAAGGTCAGTTATATCTGACTGGTTAATCCTGGACTTTCTGTTGTATTGGGAATCCCAATTTAAATCAAGATTCCAAGCTAACCATTTATTGAAATTAGCTAATGATTTTATGTGAAATAAATTGATGGAAATTAACAGGGTGATCAACTTCAGTGAATACACAACATTGTACTTTATTGGCCCTGATTGTGTCAAACATCAAAATGATCAAGATTATTTTTGTCAGAATTAATAAATCCCACCATTTACACAATACTCTATATTTAACAGGCAAAATTGTGAATTAGCAAATAATCAGGCAGAAAAAGTGTTCAATTACACAATGGAAAAATCAGCACAGAAGGATGTCATTTTCATGCAAATTAGATAGCATCGGTATCCTAGAGATGTTTGAGGATTTCAGCCAAGTCCATTTGATGTTTAGTCCAATCGGAATTCGATCAGAGGAAACCGAAGCTGTCGTAATCTTGCTGATGTTGCACGTGTCAATATGGCATAAATTAAGATTTAATTCTACATAAAACCACATCTGTTGAGGTTTTTTGGTGAGTTTAATTTCCCTCCCTTCCATTGTGTATTGGACTGGGTATTTCATTGATTAGGATAAATCTATTATCGATTGCAGGGGAGTCGGAATCAATGCATTAGTGTAATGAATCAGAATTGTCACACAATATGGTGTTAAGAAATCTCTGTAATGCATTTCAAATAAAAAGGAAATAAATCCTTTAAAAAATCATACAGTATCTTAAAGAGAATTAAAATTCTATAACGGTAATGTTATGGTGGTTTAAGTATTTTATGTGAAACATTTTGTAGTTAAACTAAAGGAAAATAGGCACAATCTTTTGTCTCCATGTTACAGAACCCAAAATCAGATCCAAATTGTGAAAGTGTAATTCTAAATTTTGATGGAGTATATATATTCAGATTATAAAACATGAGACTATAAGTGAGCCGCTACATGACTTTGGTTGTCAAAATTTTGTGTTCGAATTAACTGCCTTAAAAACCCCTGATACATAATCAGTACAATAGCTTCGCCCTCCCAGTACTTCATAGGCAATGAGCCACTTACTTGTTTAAAGGGAAGTAACTCCTTGATTATTTGGTAAGGCATGAGCACCCTTAAGTGTTTCATATAGAACTTCCTTAATATTTGAATCGTGATAATTGTACATACTTGGTCACACTTCT
The DNA here is from genome assembly GCA_947623455.1 of Mimachlamys varia. Classification (NCBI taxonomy): domain Eukaryota; kingdom Metazoa; phylum Mollusca; class Bivalvia; order Pectinida; family Pectinidae; genus Mimachlamys; species Mimachlamys varia. Next base: position 28,822,973 of record OX392543.1, read on the forward strand.
TGTATTCAGTTACAGAGTAAGAACTTAATTAACTGAAGTCAGGAAACATCTGCATTTCACTATAAGCTACCTGTGGGATCATTACTGATCAAGCATTATAATATTTCTCTGTTTCAAGATGTCGTTCTATTGGATTATAATTCCTCCAATAAGGCATATATATAAGTGCTACAAAAGCTTTCTTATTATTACTTTTAGATAACACATATAGTATATATTACGGTCATTTTTTTTTTATTTCCAAGAGGGGCCACGGTGGACGAGTGGTTAAAGTGTGCCGATATTCTACCACTAGCATATGGGGCAGTTGTCAGGTACTTACCATAGGTCTGTGATTTTTTCTCTGGGTTTTCCGGCTTTCCTCCACTTCCAAAACCTGGCACGCCCTTAAATTACTCTGGCTGTCAATAGAACTTTTAAACAAAATAAACCAAACCAAATATTTCCAAGAAGCTATATAATTTTATATGAGATGACAATTTGTTTTTGGATTTTACAGTTATTGGATTTAAACCTTCTGAGCCTTTTAAAAATGTTTAAATTCTTCAGTAGCCAAGGTCCCATATATTTTTCTTTTGGATGTTTTTCATTTTATGAAAAAAATAAATATTTAGAGACTATATTGTTTTGTAATATTTCATGGGAAGCCGGTTAATTTGAGGAACTAGTAGTATAGGTCTATTTACAGAGCTGGTACACTGCTGATGTCATAAGTCCCATTGTTAACTGAGGAACAAGTAGTATAGGTCTATTTACAGAGCTGGTACACTGCTGATGTCAGAAGTCCCATTGTTAACTGAGGAACTAGTAGTATAGGTCTATTTACAGAACTGGTACACTGCTGATGTCATAAGTCCCATTGTTAACTGAGGAACTAGTAGTATAGGTCTATTTACAGAACTGGTACACTGCTGATGTCATAAGTCCCATTGTTAACTGAGGGACTAGTAGTATAGGTCTATTTACAGAACTGGTACACTGCTGATGTCATAGGTCCCATTGTTAACTGAGGGACTAGTAGTATAGGTCTATTTACAGAACTGGTACACTGCTGATGTCATAGGTCCCATTGTTAACCGAGGAACTAGTAGTATAGGTCTACATGTATTTACAGAACTGGTACACTGCTGATGTCAGAAGTCCCATTGTTAACTGAGGAACAAGTAGTATAGGTCTATTTACAGAGCTGGTACACTGCTGATGTCAGAAGTCCCATTGTTAACTGAGGGACTAGTAGTATAGGTCTATTTACAGAACTGGTACACTGCTGATGTCAGAAGTCCCATTGTTAACTGAGGGACTAGTAGTATAGGTCTATTTACAGAACTGGTACACTGCTGATGTCATAGGTCCCATTGTTAACTGAGGGACTAGTAGTATAGGTCTACATGTATTTACAGAACTGGTACACTGCTGATGTCAGAAGTCCCATTGTTAACTGAAGAACAAGTAGTATAGGTCTATTTACAGAGCTGGTACACTGCTGATGTCAGAAGTCCCATTGTTAACTGAGGGACTAGTAGTATAGGTCTATTTACAGAACTGATACACTGCTGATGTCAGAAGCCCCATTGTTAACTGAGGGACCAGCTGTATAGGACTATTTACAGAACTGGTACACTGCTGATGTCATAAGTCCCATTGTTAACTGAGGAACTAGTTGTATAGGACTATTTACAGAACTGGTACACTGCTGATGTCATAAGTCCCATTGTTAACTGAGGGACTAGTAGTATAGGTCTATTTACAGAACTGGTACACTGCTGATGTCATAAGTCCCATTGTTAACTGAGGGACTAGTAGTATAGGTCTATTTACAGAACTGGTACACTGCTGATGTCATAAGTCCCATTGTTAACTGAGGGACTAGTAGTATAGGTCTATTTACAGAACTGGTACACTGCTGATGTCATAAGTCCCATTGTTAACTGAGGGACTAGTAGTATAGGTCTATTTACAGAACTGGTACACTGCTGATGTCAGAAGTCCCATTGTTAACTGAGGGACTAGTAGTATAGGTCTATTTACAGAACTGGTACACTGCTGATGTCATAAGTCCCATTGTTAACTGAGGGACTAGTAGTATAGGTCTATTTACAGAACTGGTACACTGCTGATGTCATAGGTCCCATTGTTAACTGAGGGACTAGTAGTATAGGTCTATTTACAGAGCTGGTACACTGCTGATGTCATAATTCCCATTGTTAACTGAGGGACTAGTAGTATAGGTCTATTTACAGAACTGGTACACTGCTGATGTCATAAGTCCCATTAGTGACAAATTTGATTTCAATGGTAATTTTATATTTTCTCTGGAGACCGATACAATTTATATCTCATTAAAACCAGCTCCAATAGATGAGAGCCTGAACCCTTACAGGTTGGTTCAGTTTGATTCTATCTCTAGAATCTGTTTGACTTTCCACAAATCTATTTATTTGATTTGAGGAAGCGTTCTCTGAGGGATTTGTAGATAAGTCCTGACTAGTGGTTATAGGGTTGTCAATCAGAATAAAACAAGCCGGAGAAGTCTGTCATTAAAATTCACATGCATCACGGCCAATCAATGTCTTACTTGTGTTAGGTCACTGTGTGTGCATGCTATAATGTAAACTGGGGATAAGTAGATACGATGTATTGATACACATGTACATGTCTATGTGTCAGCAGACTTTCTGGTCTGGTTCCTGCTCCTGAGGTTCCATTGATATTAAACTTAGCTGTCAATTCTATACTTGAAGGAAAAGACAAACACGTTTTTCAAATAACAATGAAGTAAATCAAAATTCTGCTTATTGAACCCAGTTTACTCGAATACCCCGTATTCGTCAAACAATTTGTTTGGTCCTGACCGAGTTCGTACATATTCAACCAACCTCCAAACCCACATGTATACAGCTGAGTAGACTAGAACACCCAGTGTGAGGTGTCTTGTTCAAGGACCTTTACTGTCTTCATGGTGATTTGAACCTGACCGCGCCCCCCTCCCACCCCCCACCCCCCACCCCCAGCCCACCACCCCCCACCCTGTCTCCACCCCAATTAGTAAGTAGATCTGTTCAACTTTGATACGGTGCAAGCTTTGATATATGCAATAATTAAAACTGTTGTAAGCAGTTCATTTTTCATGATCAATATATTGTAGTTTGTTGCTACCAAGTATAACTTGTGTATAAATTGTTTCCTTTCTCTTAACAGTTTTAGGACCAAAAACAACCCTGCTCAGTGGTACTAGGTTTTATATATGCAAGATCAATTCTTGAGTTGATAAAAGAAATTAAGGTTGATTTTGTTTTAATGAAGTATCTTAAAGCCAATTATGTTTTCAAAGCATATCTTGCTTTGCCAACAAGAAAAAAAATATATGTAAGGATAAAAGATTTTCCAAATTCTTGTCTTATCTATGAAATACTCAGTACATACCCTGTGTTAGAGTGGAGGCGATGGGGAACATTCTCCGGTAATAATGGCTAGATTATCTAAACTCCAGGTTGTATTGAGATGGGGCAGTGTGAATAATGGCTGTCTTTGATGTCAGATAAGACTTGTGAAAAGCAGTTTCCCCTGGTGGCAAAGTCGTTTGTGTCACTCAGACAGAACAAAAAATACTTGTTAGTCAGCCTCTCAAATTGTTTAATTGTTGTTTGAGGCAGTTTTATTTATGTTTAAAGCTTCTGGATTTTAGAATTGTCCATTTCCATTATTCAAATTGAGAGTTTTTCATCATGGTGTTTGGGAGAGTGAAGAGCTTTACATGTCAGAAACTGTGCATATCCTTGTACAGCAGGCTTACAGATAGAAGAAAATAAAGGAAATTGTTGTTAAGTAAAAGTTGTTTATGAACAACTTTCCTTATCTTCGAGGTCTCACCTGGGGTTCCTGTGCCTGACGACTCTGCCAACACACGCTGATAGTCATGCATGTATTAGATAGTGTACATTGCCTACTCACACCGCTACATGGTGGGGTAAATAATATACGATTAATACAGGCTTTTTCTGTTTGATGATCTATTTTTATCCGGTTTCCCTCGGTGATGATCTGAGCCTCTGTTCTAAGTTTGTCAGTTTTTGTAGAGACCAGTGTCAGATTCAGAAATCTCAGAGAAAATGGATGGATATATAATAGGTGAACAAAGTTGAAAACAAAGTTTTGCATCAAAACACAAATTTGTTTGAAGGTATTAAGCTCTCTCCTCAACCCTTCATCTGTCTGTAGATAAATGTATTTAACTTCAAGCTTCAAATTCAGGGGACATAAGTATAATTTTTCATATAAGTATCTGTTTTCATAAGTTATGATTGAAACTAGCTATCACAGAAAGGGAGAAAGTGTGTCAAATGTCAGTTTGTCTTTCTCTTATCAAAATAACTTCACAAAGTATTCATTTGATCCAGATACACCTATTATGGTCATTACACATATCCCGATTAACTAGGATTTCATTTGACCATAAGATGCAGATTTTGAGTTATTGTGGGTTTGGACTTACATGAGGGAGATGTCGAGGGAGACTGGTAAATTTTGGTCAAAATGAGGGAGTCTCCCTCCTAATGAGGGAGATGTCGAGGGAGACTGGTAAATTTTGGTCAAAATGAGGGAGTCTCCCTCCTAATGAGGGAGGGTTGACAGGTATGATTCAAACATCCACGTCTTTGAGAGGATTTTGTCCTTTTTGAGCAGTCTGTGTTCGTTTACAAACGTCTCTCCCTGTTTACAGATTGTTAAACACAACATTTTTAATAAATTGCCTCATGTAGAACGAGCTCAAAGATTCAAGTGTGCTTGTGTGAGTACCTTATGCCTACTTAATGACTTATGAAGAACAAGCTCCAATGATTCATTGTCTGTTTGAGTAAAACTTTGTGGAATTATTGACTCCAATCTGACAATCTCTATTGTCATTAATGCAAGTAGCTTGCTGTACATCGATGGCTGTTTAGCTGTTTAGGGCCCTGGACGTAAGCATACGTCCCTGATAACACTGCCTGCCTACCATGGTAAGCCTTGTTAAACAAGGCTAGTTGTTTATTTATGATGTTCATCTCAAAGATTTCTGCTGGTGCCATTATGCTGCGGTAATTGCCGATAATTGATCAATCAAAACACTTGTTGCAGCACCTTGCCGGGGCAATCATACCCATCTGTTGATTGGCTAAAGCTGCTAAAAGCTCCAAATTACACCATTTGGTCGGTACTACTCCATGTCAACATGTATAACTATCTCCGGGACGTATAGTTTTATTGGAAAGCCATTAAGCTGGCTCCCTAAAGGGAGCTGGGGGAGTCCTGTAATTAGAATGGTACACTTGACCAAATGGACTTTGATAGATTGGACTAATGTTAAACAGCCATTACAGTCGTGACTTGTTGCAATGATGGACAGGCCGGGCTCCGTTTATTTGTAAAGTTGTTGTACATAACATTGCAATAGGCTCCATCGATGTGGCACTGATATTATTTATATTTAATTTTAAAATAGAATTGAATTTTTTTTATCCAAAATGTCAGATAAAGAAAAATGATTTTTACAATGGGCCTATAGTCATGCCATTCCATATCTGGTTGTCCTTTTGCTTATTTTTACATGCAAAGGATAAGAAGACTATTATTTTCTTTTCTTAGGTGCACAAAGTAAAAGAACTTCTGATGATAAAGCTGCCTATAAAAAATATATTTATATCAGCAGTATTCTTTATGTCTCCACAACAATTAGAGGGAGCATTCAGCATACCTTATATCTTATTAACTGTCACTGCTCCGTCGGGCGGTCAGTATTTTTTGTCAGAACTTTTGTTTTGCTGTATTTCTTTATCATTAGGAGCTAGACCAAACTTCATATCTGGAGAAACTCTTCACCATTATAACAAAATATACGGCAATGTGACCTTATTATCAAAATATAGGTCACAGTGACCTTTATATCAAAATATGTGACTGTGACCTTTATTAAACATTTTCTTCCTAATTGACTTTGGTTGGACATTGCTAATAGCCTTATTGCTGAAGTTGGAATTTTCAGCTCCCTTCTTATATGCTTAATTGTCACAGAAGTTTCTTTTACGGGGTGAAATATCATTTAATTTTAACGAGAAAGGCTGTGTTACTTGTCATCTTATTGAAATCTTTGTCAGAGTGACATGTTTGGTGATTTGTATGATACGTGAGAGTTAAAAGAAAGATATATCTTATTTGAGTATTTTAATTTACGAAGGCAGAGATTTGTGTAACCTTAACTGTATGAATTATACACTCCTCAATTAAACTTGTGATACATCCAGTTGGTTGATTGACATACGAGGATATCAATTTCATATAACTGTCAGCGATGATATAATTTGAAACTTCACCTATTTAGGCAACCTTTTCAGCTGAAGTTTGATATTGGCAGAATATCCCAATTGACCTACATACATGAAGGCTACTGTAAGGGATATCAGATTTAAACAACAAATTATGATTTATACTTTACTGATGTAGTTAGGATTTGACTTTCTGTTATTCTTTGGTATACATATTACGGTATAGTGGAAATGCCAGCAAAACTTGACTGCATAATTCCAAAACTTGTAAACTTTGAAATAACCTTGATCACTATCTATATATATATATATTTCATTGTGTATTGATAAAAACTACATATACTAGAAGTAAGATTGTATATATTAACAAAAACAATATCCCTGTGCATATAAACAGGTTTTAAACTGTAATTCTTGCACATTATGATCTTGAATTAAAAGTATGGAAATAGAACCAATTTGAGACCACACCATTGGTGACTAATTAAACATACAAACAAAGAATTTTCTAGAATACTGAAACTGTTTTCCTCTTTAATTGTTTCAAGTTCCTGATAAAACATGTTTCAGATATTGAATTCGTTTTGATTGTCTAATCCAGGTTAGACACATCTGTCCTCCAGTTTTGTATGGTGTTTCAGGCGACTTGTCTGAGTGCAATATCATATTACAAGCTCAACTGGCTGCTGACAGTAAACAAAAGTTATACCATTGTATAGTGATTACAAAACTTGGAGTAAAAGTCTCTTTGAAATTATCCTAATTACAGGGAAATCATCCAATAAAGGGAGATTACTCATAGTCAACACAATGCTACAATTATGTGTCTGAGTATTGCCTATAGTGCACATTTTGTTATTCATTGGAGCTAATCATTGAAGCCATCAAAGCTTCAAATCGCTTCATTTCATCAAATGATCAAAGAGCTCTTGATAAAAAATGGAAAATAATCAATAAGTTTCTTTTATTTAAAGTTAAATACGATTCTCAATTTCTGTCGAGTGTCAAATATTACATAACACCGTATGCCAGTGTTTGATTCTTGGGTATCGTGTTACAATCTAACTTATAACCGATTAGAAACCTGTGTGATATCACTGATGATAAGTTTGATTTGTAAACTTTGGAATCCAATCTAACAAAATGTAGATAGGAAACTACTAGATGTAGTTACACGGGCTGAACTAACAGTTACAGGGACGTGATTTTCCTCAATAGTCGGCTTATGGTTCAGCATGCTTCAGTCTCTAAAGAGATTTATTGTGTGGTAATCGGAGGCTGGATTGTTCGATTATAAATCTCAAATCTGTCCGGTGTTTCTACCCTCCTGCCTTTGTTGGTTTTTCATTTCCTGTTCCACAATCAATCGGGTCGTGGACATAGTTGTTTTATGTTTTTTAATATTCTGGGTATGATTTTATGAGATAAAGTACCCTTTGTAACAGAAGTTGTCCTCATGAGTGATTTTTTTTAACGTATTGTTCATTCTTGATCAAATGTATACAATTCAATTATGTGATATAATAGAGTGACTTAATATTAGCCTCTATGTATACATGCTCGCTTGTGTGCAGATGGCTGAATGAATTCTCCATAGAAATACTTTTTATGTAATACAGTCTTGTCCTAAGCTTATTTTCTCATTTTGAATAATTCAAATCTTTTAAAAATCTGACAATTGATTGATTACATTTTAGAATTAAAAAAGAAAATCTGTACTTTTTCTTGTGTATTTAGTTTTGGGGCACCTGAGCACTGGATGGTAGTTTGAAGTTTTTACCATTTTATCAAACTTTTATGTCAGGATTTTGAGATCGATATGTTAAAGTTATGGATGGTTCTTTGTTGACGTTTTGTGTTGTTAATCTTCCATCTGTTCCAGACGAGAAATGGAAACATATGTTACCAGAACAGGCTGGTAAAATTAGGGGAGATAAATGTGTCAGTTTACCTTGGGTCAGGTGGATACTAAAGATAGACCTTGGGTCAGGTGGATTCTAAAGATAGAACCAGTACATTACCTTGGGTCAGGTGGATACTAAAGATAGAACCAGTACATTACCTTGGGTCAGGTGGATACTAAAGATAGAACCAGTACATTACCTTGGGTCAGGTGGATACTAAAGATAGAACCAGTACATTACCTTGGGTCAGGTGGATACTAAAGATAGAACCAGTACATTACCTTGGGTCAGGTGGATACTAAAGATAGAACCAGTACATTACCTCGGGTCAGGTGGATACTAAAGATAGAACCAGTACATTACCTCGGGTCAGGTGGATTCTAAAGATAGAACCAGTACATTACCTTGGGTCAGGTGGATACTAAAGATAGAACCAGTACATTACCTCGGGTCAGGTGGATACTAAAGATAGACCTTGGGTCAGGTGGATACTAAAGATAGAACCAGTACATTACCTTGGGTCAGGTGGATACTAAAGATAGAACCAGTACATTACTTTGGGTCAGGTGGATACTAAAGATAGAACCAGTACATCACCTTGGGTCAGGTGGATACTAAAGATAGAACCAGTACATTACCTTGGGTCAGGTGGATACTAAAGATAGAACCAGTACATTACCTTGGGTCAGGTGGATACTAAAGATAGACCTTGGGTCAGGTGGATACTAAAGATAGACCTTGGGTCAGGTGGATACTAAAGATAGACCTTGGGTCAGGTGGATACTAAAGATAGAACCAGTACATTACTTTGGGTCAGGTGGATACTAAAGATAGAACCAGTACATTACCTCGGGTCAGGTGGATTCTAAAGATAGAACCAGTACATTACCTTGGGTCAGGTGGATACTAAAGATAGAACCAGTACATTACCTTGGGTCAGGTGGATACTAAAGATAGACCTTGGGTCAGGTGGATACTAAAGATAGAACCAGTACATTACTTTGGGTCAGGTGGATACTAAAGATAGAACCAGTACATCACCTTGGGTCAGGTGGATACTAAAGATAGAACCAGTACATTACCTCGGGTCAGGTGGATACTAAAGATAGAACCAGTACATTACTTTGAGTCAGGTGGATACTAAAGATAGACCTTGGGTCAGGTGGATACTAAAGATAGAACCAGTACATTACTTTGAGTCAGGTGGATACTAAAGATAGACCTTGGGTCAGGTGGATACTAAAGATAGAACCAGTACATTACCTCGGGTCAGGTGGATACTAAAGATAGAACCAGTACATTACCTGGAGTCAGGTGGATACTAAAGATAGAACCAGTACATTACCTTGAGTCAGGTGGATACTAAAGATAGAACCAGTACATTACCTCGGGTCAGGTGGATTCTAAAGATAGAACCAGTACATTACCTTGGGTCAGGTGGATACTAAAGATAGAACCAGTACATTACCTTGGGTCAGGTGGATTCTAAAGATAGAACCAGTACATTACCTTGGGTCAGGTGGATACTAAAGATAGAACCAGTACATCACCTTGGGTCAGGTGGATACTGAAGATAGACCTTGGGTCAGGTGGATACCAAAGATAGAACCAGTACATTACCTTGAGTCAGGTGGATACTAAAGATAGAACCAGTACATTACTTTGAGTCAGGTGGATACTAAAGATAGACCTTGGGTCAGGTGGATACCAAAGATAGAACCAGTACATTACCTTGGGTCAGGTGGATACTAAAGATAGAACCAGTACATTACCTTGGGTCAGGTGGATACTGAAGATAGAACCAGTACATTACCTTGGGTCAGGTGGATACTAAAGATAGAACCAGTACATTACCTTGGGTCAGGTGGATACTGAAGATAGAACCAGTACATTACTTTGGGTCAGGTGGATTCTAAAGATAGAACCAGTACATCACCTTGGGTCAGGTGGATACTAAAGATAGAACCAGTACATTACCTCGGGTCAGGTGGATACTAAAGATAGACCTTGGGTCAGGTGGATACTAAAGATAGACCTTGGGTCAGGTGGATACTAAAGATAGACCTTGGGTCAGGTGGATACTGAAGATAGAACCAGTACATTACCTTGGGTCAGGTGGATACTAAAGATAGAACCAGTACATCACCTTGGGTCAGGTGGATACTAAAGATAGAACCAGTACATCACCTTGGGTCAGGTGGATACTGAAGATAGAACCAGTACATTACCTTGGGTCAGGTGGATTCTAAAGATAGACCTTGGGTCAGGTGGATACTAAAGATAGAACCAGTACATTACCTTGGGTCAGGTGGATACTAAAGATAGAACCAGTACATTACCTGGAGTCAGGTGGATACTAAAGATAGAACCAGTACATTACCTTGGGTCAGGTGGATACTAAAAATAGAACCAGTACATTACCTGGAGTCAGGTGGATACTAAAGATAGAACCAGTACATTACCTTGGGTCAGGTGGATACTAAAAATAGAACCAGTACATCACCTTGGGTCAGGTGGATACTGAAGATAGAACCAGTACATTACCTCGGGTCAGGTGGATACTGAAGATAGAACCAGTACATTACCTTGGGTCAGGTGGATACTAAAGATAGAACCAGTACATTACCTTGAGTCAGGTGGATACTAAAGATAGAACCAGTACATTACCTTGAGTCAGGTGGATACTAAAGATAGACCTTGGGTCAGGTGGATACTAAAGATAGACCTTGGGTCAGGTGGATACTAAAGATAGACCTTGGGTCAGGTGGATACTAAAGATAGACCTTGGGTCAGGTGGATACTAAAGATAGAACCAGTACATTACCTTGAGTCAGGTGGATACTAAAGATAGACCTTGGGTCAGGTGGATACTAAAAATAGAACCAGTACATTACCTTGGGTCAGGTGGATACTGAAGATAGAACCAGTACATTACCTGGAGTCAGGTGGATACTAAAGATAGAACCAGTACATTACCTTGGGTCAGGTGGATACTAAAGATAGACCTTGGGTCAGGTGGATACTGAAGATAGAACCAGTACATTACCTTGGGTTAGGTGGATACTAAAGATAGACCTTGGGTCAGGTGGATACTAAAGATAGAACCAGTACATAACCTGTATAAACGAGTTGTATTGAGGTACCCCAACATGTACATGGGTATCGTGGGGGAATAAGATAGACAAGGGGGAGAGAAAGATGATTGTAGAAGAAAACAATTACCTGGTGGAATTCAGTACTAAAAGGTTATTTGGACAGATACAGTATTTTACTAAATTTTCTTTGATAAAATGTTTGCTTTGTCTCTGTCTTCAAGGTTTATTTATGTTTATTTCTCTGGGTTTCTAGGTGTATTTGATTAATTTCAAAAACAACAAAAGACAAAGAAATAACTTTGTAATAAATTAATTTTATTGAGGGCTCAATTAGGATAACTGGTTGGTCATTAGCAATAGAAAATTCATTTCAACCAAAATGTAATTTTTGGTTCGTCTTAATTCCTAGAAAACCGTGCACTATTTTTCAAATAGAATATCATGATAAGCTTTGAACAACAATTTACCTAAATTTCATCTGTTTATACTTTCAATATTTCTAAAATTTGTTTGTTAGTTTTCCTTTTATTCCAGAGTTGATAAGGATATGATATAAATGTAAGAAGCTGGAAATTGAATGATTCCCCACAGCTTAGAAGAAAGTGAATATTTGAATTTTTCGCAAGCTGACTAGCCATTTCTGAACTGTCCGCGGTACATTTGGGAGGAGGTTTTCCGTAGGTTTGAGGGGAGTTGCACTCTGTGTTTTAACAATGATCCTCATATGTCAGATCAGCTGCAGCTGACCGACAAGCATCTTCATCAGGCACTGTGTCATTTCATCCCCTAATCTCTAACCGTGTCACTCGGAGACCTAAACAGACACCCCCTACTGGTTATTAAGTAACGCACCATTGACATGCCTGTAATTATTTGCTAGGCCTCTCACAGGACTACATGTAGCTAACCAATTCCTTGTTGGACATGATGCTGTGGTGGTGCTAAAATTTGAAAGTCAAATAATGATCTCTCCCCCGGGAGTTGAAGGGTGATAATATATGGGCGACATGTTTAAAGATGTTAATTGAAAAAATCCAGAACAACATGTGTTAGGGGGACAAAGGACCGTTTGGACATTTGCGTGTGTCCAGTTGAAATAGGACATTAGCTGTCACCATTCTCTTGACCATGGACAAAAGATTTTATATCCTCCAGAACAAAAGAGTTACACATTAAGCATGTTCCCATGGCGATGACTTTCACAATTCAATGGAAATGTCCAGCGTTTAGTCAAAGAAATCTTGTTATTAATCCTCTATGAATTTGTAATTAGATGGACCAAAGCTTGAATTTGTACACATGTTCTAATAATAGCAGCAGGGGATATTCTCCAATACAAGAGCCATAAAATAATAAAAACAAACTGCAGGCCTATTGTTTGTAAAATTGTCCATACTCCATTATCTTGCAATTTTATAGGCAATAACAAGTTGTTTAAAAGCACTCAGGATCAGGCATACCCCAGCGGTATTCCAAAACAATCATATTTGTTTTGTTCAAAAACAGCTTTCCTAAAAGGAAAAAATGTTTTGAAAGCACATTACAGTTGAGGAGCAACAATTTAGCAATGAAATAAATTTTGAGGACGGTAAATAAGTGTTTTGGATCCGTTTAGACCATGGTTCATTAGCCTAACAACCCATAATTGGCTATTAATGTTTCTAAAACAATAAAAATTTTAAGGTACACACTGTATTTTTTCATATCTTTTTGTAATGATGACACTTTTTAATTCCATATTAACTGAAAATGAATTTAGAAGTTCTAAAATACGGTAGTAATTTGAAATGAGATTTCAATTCAAATGGGGATAAAATTAGATATTACATGTAAAATATAATTATAACAAGTTTTTATCAACATGTTTCAAAGATGATTTGGCGTGCTGTAAAATCTTGATCTTAACATGGTGAAGATTGGAACTGACGACCGAATTACTCGATTCTAAAGTGGAAAACTTTTGGTATGAGACACTTTGACTTGGTGATGTATAGATTAGAGGTAAGAAATGGTACAGATTTTCCCAGAAAGGTAGCCTTGTAATGAGGCTAAATATAGCGGTGATATCAATGGAGAGTTTGGTGGTATAAATCAGGACTAAATATAGCTGTAACTTGTGAAACCCTGTAATATTTGTGATCTGACTAATTTGGCCCGTGACATATGATAATATCATTGAGCCGTATGATGCCCTGTGACACATGCTAACAGTTACGAGGGTACCCCTATTTACACACCATATGTTGATTTCATCGCTCCAAGATACCCCGAAATTACTAATTGTTTCTCTATAGTTTCATTAGTCATTCTTTATCGTCCTTGCCACAGCTAAGTGGGGAGAACAAAAGATATGAGGACTGTTCTAATTTCTGATTCAGTCTCGCTACGTGTTTGTAATTTGACCTTTTCTTTGTCAATATTTATACATGTTATTGTCTGCTCAATGGGTATTTTCTGGCCTTTCTTAAGATTTTTAAAAATATTCTATTTTTCTTTTCAGAGAATTAACCTCTTAGAACTTATAATGTAACCAATGAAAATAACAGATATTGGCCTCCATTGGTATAATTGTTCTTTTTTAAAAATAAAATGGCTGTCAGTTTTCCGACAAGGTAAAGAGGATAATGGTTGTTTGAATTGTCTGGTGCTAATAAATGTAGTTCGAGGGGGAGGGGGGTAGCAATGTGACTCGAGGGGGAGGGGGTAAGGGTATGACTCGAGGGGGAGGGGGTAGGGATGTGACTCGAGGGGGAGGGGGGTAGGGGTGTGACTCGAGGGGGAGGGGGTAGGGGTATGACTCGAGGGGGAGGGGGGGTAGCAATGCGACTCGAGGGGGAGGGGGTAGGGGTATGACTCGAGGGGGAGGGGGTAGGGATGTGACTCGAGGGGGAGGGGGTAGGGGTATGACTCGAGGGGGAGGGGGGTAGGGATGTGACTCGAGGGGGAGGGGGTAGGGGTATGACTCGAGGGGGTAGGGGTATGACTCGAGAAGGAGGGGGTAGGGGTATGACTCGAGGGGGGGGTAGGGATGTGACTCGAGGGGAGGGTAGGGATGTGACTCGAGGGGGAGGGGGGTAGGGATGTGACTCGAGGGGGAGGGGGTAGGGGTATGACTCGAGGGGGAGGGGGTAGGGGTATGACTCGAGAGGGAGGGGGTAGGGGTATGACTCGAGGGGGGGGTAGGGATGTGACTGGAGGGGGCAGGGGTATGACTCAAGCGGGGGGGGTAGGGATGTGACTCGAGGGGGGGGAGGGGGTAGGGGTATGACTCGGGGGGGGGGGGGAGGGGGTAGGGATGTGACTCGAGGGGGAGGGGGTAGGGGTATGACTCGAGGGGGAGGGGGTAGGGATGTGACTCGGGGGAGGGGGTATGAATGTGACTCGAGGGGGAGGGGGTAGGGGTATGACTCGAGGGGGAGGGGGTAGAGGTGATATGACTCAAGGGAAGGGATCAAGTGATGACCAGACAGTCTACTAACTCAAATTATAAACTAATCAGACATGACCTAATTTCAAATTGAAATTAAAACAAAAAAAATTGTTTAAAAGTAATTTGATTATGTTGATTGTTTCACTTAACCATAGCTCTGAATAAAAAGGATACCATGGATGTGGATGGCCATTATTTAAACGTTAAATGTTATATTACATGTAGTTACATAAATACAAATTTGCTTTGTCGATTGTATGTATGAACAAGGATCAATAAGAGTCATTATCAGGCTTGTGACCTATATAATCTTGAACTTGTCAGAAATATATTAAATTAAAAAAAAAAAATCTGAAATGTATAATGTTGACTTAACTTGAGATTGTAAGTAAAATCCAGTTCCATTTGGTGTGGTTTGATTTCTAACTTAATTCTCAGATTGTAATAAGATTGGTGACTTCACTCTCAGACCATGCAGGAGTGACAAAAACATAGCATCGACTTATTGAGTTTAATGGACCAGAAAAACGAGCAATGGTTGACGTGACCTTGGTGAGAATTGGTTCTAGTACCTTTCATCAGTGGCCTCTGATAGGGGCTTGTGTATGGAGAGGAACTTTAGGGGACCTGTGGACCCTTAAATTGATCAGAAACTGTACAAGGGGCAGACAGTAACACTAAATTGAACAGAACTGGACAAGGATTGTGACATTTATTGGTATAATGTAAAGTGTAGCAATCAATATATCAGTTAGATAATGGACAACACAAATGGGGGATCTTTCTCCTTGAGAACAAGTAACATCTCAATGACCCAGCCAGACAAGACATTTTGTGACTTGGTCATTTATTCTTCTGGTAGGTACTACATATATGGCAACTTGTTGTCACAAGCCTTAGTTGAATTTGGGGCAATTCATCATTTCGAATCAATGGTTTTGATGTAAAGATGCTAAAGAGACAGTTGCAGTAAAATTTGATTCAGCGTGGATAATTATACACAATACCATCTTTTTGTAAGAAAATAATTAAACATTAGATAGTTTTTGATTGAAAATTGATCTGTGATGTGACAATGGCTAAATTGTCAGTAATAAATGGTAAACAGAATATTGCATTTTTGAACCTATTTATTATATAGATATTTCTGATAATCGTAATCTTGTACATGTGTTTTGTTCACAACTGTTTGTGCGGAGATCACTTTTCCGTAATTTTTCAGTTATTAATTTTTTTCCAGTCCATAAGAATCTTTATTATGCAATGATATTCAACTGATTTTTTGTGAAACAAACACTTAATTAAGGTTGTATTTATGATAAGGAATGTCAGAGGTATATGATAAACAGAATATTATACACTATCAGATTCCTGTATAGTATGTAAAGTTGATCATGTAATGACTTGATTAGCCCTGTTTTAGGAGATACACTATAGGATGCTGTACTTAATACACCTGCACCTTCAGTGGTCTATGGTACCAATAGTCAGCCGATTGTACCTTTTTACACGCAGCAGTGAAAATCACCTATTATTAACTAACGGGAGATTCTACCTTCATATTAACTAGATATGTGTGTGTTTGTTAGAGTTTATACCGACAGAAATTGTGCTCTGATGAGTTCATCAAAAGCATAGGTCTCACTCCCTTATAACCACTAATACATGTGGTTTTCTGTACAGACTAGTGTTTTATCATTTGTCTGATTAGATGGTGATGATAATCCTACTATTGGACCTAATGGAAACTTATGAACTTGGCATGGATGTCTGCCTATTTTGTTTTCCCACAATCCTGTTAATTGTTAGCTGTATATATCATAGTTTTATGAAGGCATCAGGTGCAGAACTATTTGGGATGATATAATTATTAGAATCAGGGGAGATAACTGAGAATCAAACATTTTTTTCCATAATGACAGACAGACTATCTGTGTGAAATATAAAGGGAGGTAATTATAGGATTGGAAAGGGAATGAGGGAAGAGCAGAAATGGTGATCTGAAGGAAGGAAAGTATGATTGGAGATATAGAGATGATTAAGTGTAATTAGAATAGGAGGAAAGTGATAGATTTTCATGATATATGTCAACTCCTGACGAACAAACTTACGGCACAGCGGTTCGATAGATGTAGGTTGATGGAGACTAAGGTCACCATCTTGGTCTCAATGAAAAATATTCTGTATCTTTGTGTGATAGGAAGTTGGATGTTGGAGTATGCTTGTTAGTGTGCTTATTTGTAGTGTTTGACAGTGATGACGCGGTTCTCACTTTGAGGACTTGATGTTTACTTGGATGTGATTTTACAGTGCAATTATAATTAATTAAGCTTCAATTTCACTATGACTCCTATAGACTTATATTTGATTAAGCTTCAATTTCACTACTCCTATAGACTTATATTTGATTAAGCTTCAATTTCACTACTTCTATAGACTTATAATTAATTAAGCTTCAATTCCACTACTCCTATAGACTTATAATTGATTAAGCTTCAATTTCACTACTTCTATTGACTTATAATTAATTAAGCTTCAATTTCACTACTTCTATTGACTTATAATTGATTAAGCTTCAATTTCACTACTCCTATAGACTTATAATTGATTAAGCTTCAATTTCACTATGACTCCTATAGACTTATATTTGATTAAGCTTCAATTTCACTACTCCTATAGACTTATATTTGATTAAGCTTCAATTTCACTACTTCTATAGACTTATAATTAATTAAGCTTCAATTTCACTACTCCTATAGACTTATAATTGATTAAGCTTCAATTTCACTACTTCTATTGACTTATAATTAATTAAGCTTCAATTTCACTACTCCTATAGACTTACAATTGATTAAGCTTCAATTTCACTACTCCTATAGACTTATAATTAATTAAGCTTCAATTTCACTACTTCTATAGACTTATAATTGATTAAGCTTTCACTTACTTAATTGCTGTAAAGGAAATTAACCTGGATTACATAATTCCTCCCAATTATATGGGGTTTTGACATAAAAAGTTGTATTTTGAATGTAAGAGTTCAATTTTAATGGATTTCCTGTTCTTTAATCATGGTAATTGTTACAACAATTATATAAACATTAAAGGAAGAAAGAACAGTTTGCCTGGACTGGTCCTAAACCAACAACGCTAATGTACAGCTGTAATGTCTTACGATCTCATCCTATAAAACGATATCAATGGCCAAGTGTTGATAAAAACAATGTTTGTTTGAGCTTCAGTGTGTTAGCAGGCTTAAAGTGGCCGGTTATTTCTGTAATCAAATGGTGCTTGATTGTTATGGAGTTGAACCGGCTATATGAAATAACAGCCGTTTCGGATGCACTCTCCAGTGTGGTATTGGTCATTGGTGAATGTGCCTTTTGGACAGAACTGTTTTATTGACGGCACCATGAGGTGCTAACCTCTAAGGATGCAAACGAGGCTGCGGAGATCCTGCGATAACAGATAAGGACGAGAGAGTGCGATATCGCTGTACAGATCAGGTGAATCGTAGTCGTACCGAATTCCCGTAATGATACAGTCATAGCAGCAGTTAGAATTGGCTAATACCATTACATCGCCTAATGTAACCGACTCCATCCGTGGCTACATCCTCGGTAACTTTACAATACAGGGAGCATATGATTCAGGCCGACCAGGGACCTGTGGGAAACATAAAAAATAGAAATAACGGGAAACCGAAAAAAAGTATAACAGGGGACATAAAAATCGCAAATAAATTTATTCAATTTGAAATATCTAGATTTGTTTTATTATTTAATGGTTTTAATCTCCGTTTGGGTTTGGAATCATGGCTGCAGAATATCAATATTTATGGGAGATGAAATGAATTCTTTTAATGAGTGTATTTGAAAAATGACAATTTTGTGCACTATCAAATATTTCATATTCTTTTTCAAGGAATTAAATACATATTCAGTCATTTGTTATTTTCCACATTTGGGTATTGTAAGAAACTTTTAAAAAGGAAATAATGCTACTTTAAATGTTTCACAATTTACTAAATGTTACCATGTATTAAAATACAGTAATAAAACTGAATTTCAATAATACTTCTATAAATTAACTTTCATAATATATGCATCACATTTTAATTAAGTCATCTTTGTCTTATTTTCTGTTGCGGCATTTTTCTATCATGAATTTATTTTGCTAAAATCGTGGAATTTAAAAGCACATGAAGAAACTCCATTTACAGTAACAAAAATGGAAAAATATATCGGGACGGAGATTGGGATTCAAAAAACAGGTTTAGGGGAGATGTAACCATTTTATTTGTCCTTATTACCCATGTAATCATGATATTTAATGCCTCTTTTGGTCCAAGAGCATTTCCTGTTTCCTGTGATCCTTTTAAACTATTCGCCCTCCATAAAATCTATCAATTTATTAGTTATCATTGACCTTGACCTGTTTACATGTAGGTCAAGTTTATGGACAGAAGAATTAATATTTTGACATGGATAACGATCAACAAGTGACAAGAAATGTTGTGATTCATTTGAGGACGATTCATAAACAAATATGTCCGTGTGATTGTACATCGGCACAGCGTGAATCATTACCCTAACAGTAGTCACGGCAACTACGCTGGGATAACAGGACATGTCCGATAAATAGCATCCTACATCCTGATATTGACAAGATCCTGTCAGAACCACATCTATATCTCGTCAGAGCATTACATGGTCAACACACACCCTCTGTGGGGGAAAGTGACCTCTGGAGGGGAAAGTGACCTCTGGAGGGGAAAGTGACCTCTGGAGGGGGAAAGTGACCTCTGTGGGGGAAAGTGACCTCTGTGGGGGAAAGTGACCTCTGTTGGGGAAAGTGACCGCCGTGGGGGAAAGTGACCTCTGTGGGGGAAAGTGACCGCCGTGGGGGAAAGTGACCGCCGTGGGGGAAAGTGACCTCTGTGGGGGAAAGTGACCGCCGTGGGGGAAAGTGACCTCTGTGGGGGAAAGTGACCTCTGTGAGGGAAAGTGACCTCTGTGGGGGAAAGTGACCTCTGTGGGGGAAAGTGACCGCCGTGGGGGAAAGTGACCGCCGTGGGGGAAAGTGACCTCTGTGAGGGAAAGTGACCTCTGTGGGGGAAAGTAACCTCTGTGGGGGTGGGGGGGAAAGTGACCGCCGTGGGGGAAAGTAACCTCTGTGGGGGGGGGGGAAAGTGACCTCTGTGGGATAAAGTGACTGCCGTGGGAGAACTACTAGTGACCGTCTTGGGGTTAAGTGACCTTTGTGGGAGAAAGTGACCTCTTGTGGTAATTAATTCCACCTTTCAATATTAGTAGTTTGAATCGGGCACAAGATTTGATCTACCTGTTTTAGAATGGTCACCCACTGGTTTTAGAATTATCTCCAAATTTTTTTTTTTTAAATTTTGGTTATTTTTCTGTATCTTATAAAATGTTAAGATCTGGTATGGAACGAGTGCATGACATGACTGCCAATAAATGTGAGCATTTCACTTTTTATGTCTTGAGCAATCACTCTTGGGTGGAATTAATCATATAAGTGGTACAGTGCTAAACATTCTATTATGTACATATTTGTGACTTCCACTGTGTTAGCCAGTTCAAGGAAACTGCATGTTTTTCTGTTGTCAAACATGTACCTCTCAACTCTGAATTTGTAATATATTTTCAGGAAAACATTAATGCTGCACTTTAAAAAATAGATTTGTAACATAATCACTAGAACAATTTATTCTTCTGAGTCTTTGGAAGAGAAAAGTGATGGGGTTTAGTCGAAGTTTGGGTTAGATGAACATGAGCAGAGGTGAGTCACAGACCCTACAGTACATTGGTGCTGTACCACTGAGTATGGAATGAGCCTCTGATCATCCATCAGTCATGACCTGGTTATAGGTACAAATCTACAGTTCAATGAACATTTGGAAACAAAATCTGATCATCCATGACAATAAGTTGATTTCTGTACTTTTAGAATGAATGTTATGATGGATTGGCAAAAACATTTTTTTTTCAAATTTTGGAGAGAAAAAAACAGATCAATTATATATGAAAATGCAGAAATGTGAGAAATCCCCATAGCTAGTTCAGTCACTTGGTGGATTCTGATATATTTGTATCAGCTTTGGAACATTCCTCATCGAACTCCCCCATCACTCAGTGCTTTTATCTGAATCATATCAGTTTGCACTCCTCGGCAACCAAGCGTGTCCTTGGTTACCACTTCTCCATCTGAATCATGTTAGCTCTTTCATCAAGTACAAATCTATAGGTGGTGTTTGTTTTCTCAGCTTCCACCCTGATGTAAATATTTACACTTGCAAATTAAGTATAAGTTAGGAGAAGATGGTTACCTAGCAAGTCAGTAATCACTTAGTAGCCAGGATCTTGGGGAAACAAGAAAACAGAAGTAATGGAATAACTCTATCAAAAGTACAGATTTTCTATCTGGCAGTGACTGATACAGCCGTGTACAGCCAGTATAAAAATATACCCACTGCCATTTAAATGTGATTATGCTGTTGTGATTCGTTTTCCATCCATTCTTATTGTATCAGTAAGGTTGGAGCTAAGTAAGCTAGGAATTAAGGAGGGGGGTGGGGGGTGGGGTGGGTTTCAGAGCTGGGGTATAATGTGATCTGTTTGGCAAGGAATTGGGTGATTTTATAGTTGAATTTAGATTGGAAAGCCGTGATGTGTGTTCTTCAGGAATAACAGACTAACTCTACCAGTGAGAATTATTTCACATTAAAACATACATATTTTGTGCTGGCGTAATTATAATGATTTAATGTTTTACCATGGTAACACTTAATGTCATTTACTACAGCGACTTAGACTTTCACAGAGAGTCCACTATTGATTCTAATAGAAGAACTCTTGGTACAAACTTAATTGAAAGCTTTGAACCAAAAATGTATTCATAAATCAATATAATTATAAGTTAGCTCCCTTGCAGAGGTAAAAGGTCAATGTCATTGAGTGTACAGTTGGTTTGACAGGAAATGAAATGGCGAAAAAAATCAATAATTCTATCAGTTATCTCCCTTAAGTCAGACATTGAATGGTTTATGAGGAAATTAAATGGCCTAAAATCTATAACTTTTGCATTTCTTCCCTGAGTATTCCACATCAAGTTATGGGTAGGTCATTTAGTGCACTGTAAGTAAAGATGAAAACAAGGCAATCAATAAGTTGATGAGTTGTCCCCCTTTATTAGGTCAGAGGTTACGGTCATCTGGTGCCGCAGTAGTGATGTGTATGAGTGATAGTAAGGTTGATTGATCAGTGAGAACCTATTTGTACAATCTTTCTCCTTTGTTTTTCCCAGGGGTCTCCATTCTTTGTGTATTGGTTGTAAAGATGAGTAATATTCTAATTTAGCAGTCCTGTACTTGTGGCCATAATCTAATCAGTTGAGCAGTGTGTATAAATGCATCTTGATATATTGTTAACAGTTTCTTTCTGTTAAAAGGAATTATTTAAAGAAATTGACAAATATACCAAAGCAAATAGTTCAATTTTCCACTTTTATTATGTTGCCATGGTAACCAGGTCACAATATATACACTATAATATAAGCATTTATTGCAAAGGGTGGGGGGTCAGTTAGCCATTATTTTAAAACAATTTGGGGAGTTTTCTTGAAAAAGTATATAAATGGCCATAATTCAGTCCAAGATATTCTTTAGTTTAGCTGACTTAATTAACACTTTAATTATGTAACCAAGGTGATTACAATACTGCAAATCATGTTTGCTAAAATGTTTGATTTATCTCAGTCATGATCTATGAAATGTTTGTGTTATCCTTGTTACCAGTCTGGCAGTAAATGTCCTGCTCAATTTGTTGATAGGTTTATCAGTTTCTGTTAGTATGGAGTAGAGAAATGGTAAATATTTGTCAAAATGGTGGAATGGTATCTCCTTTCCCCTTTGATCCTTGAATGGTTTAATACCACTACTGGAGTACAGCTAGTCCATTTGTGATGAGAGGGAGGGCAGCTTGAGGTATCACCTTTCTACCATTTTGTGGCCTACGTAAGGGTAAAGGTGAACGGGAGATTTTTGACAGTTGTGTGGATTCCTGGGAATGTTTCTCATTTGTTACTGGGGATTACATTGTGTTGGAAGGATATGTTGCAAATTTGTGCTAATGAAAACAAAGCCCATCCACACACCCCTACAAAAATGACAGAATCTTTCCCATTATATTTGTATTTTTGGTTTAGAACAGTTATTAGATTTTCATTTTGTTATATAATTTACATGGACATTGTTTATTGTTGTATATATAGCATGTATATAGTGAAATGTGAACATTGTAGTCAGCATAAAAACAAATAAAACGCATAAAGATTTACTTGATAGAATTGTGAAAGTAAAATATCAACAAAATCTTATATAATCTACAAATGTGAAGTATTTATCAAAGTTGAATGTCATGCAGTAGAATCAATAACAAATGTAAGATTATATCTATATACGCTTTCTATATTTTACGTAATATCAGACAACCCGAACATTTTCAGCACCCGCGGAAACTGTTACAGTACTTTATTTGCACAAGTTTTCCATTACACGTCCCTCTTAAGCTTCGAATAAAATCCCATTATTTTATATTTGAATTTGATAGAAAAATCAATGAAATTGTAAAGCTGATTTTAATCCTATAATGGTTTACGGTAACAGGGCTCCTTAGAAACCTCAATGGAGGTTTTCTCATTACTGTTAGCTTGTTTAATCACATCCACAAAATTCATGCATAAAAAACGAAAGAAAATCAAATATTTTT
This sequence comes from Mimachlamys varia, assembly GCA_947623455.1. NCBI lineage: Eukaryota > Metazoa > Mollusca > Bivalvia > Pectinida > Pectinidae > Mimachlamys > Mimachlamys varia. The sequence goes on from OX392543.1 coordinate 28,846,493, forward strand.
TTAAAAATGTATGAAAACCGGTTTGGAAATTTTTGTTAACAAACAACTAAGGCAAAATTAAGGCAAAATTCCTTATTTACCATAATTGATTGAAGATAAGACTTTATCATAATTATATTGTCAAAAGTGGTCATGCATCCCTATGATAATATTGATATTGCCCAATTTACTACAGAATGAACCAGTCTAAAATTCATTTTTAGGGAGAGAAGGAGGTGTATTCAACATTCTTTGACAACTATCGTGAAGCATTAATGATGAGGTAAATTTTCACAGTTGACCGAACAGCAGTTTCTATCGAACAGTACGGATTCGTTAAGTATCCGGCTTTGCTCATTGAGTTTTTCTGATCAACCATGGATGACATTTTACCACACTCTGAGATGACCGCGACGAGTCATGTTGCAGGAAGTTTGTTTTCTCGCATGAAATAAAAATCACCAGCAGGTGGTAGAATATGGAAACAAGATGAAAGTAGCTGTTGGAATTAGCGGGAATCCAAATTACAACTCTAATATGTACAGAAGTATAGTCAGCAACTACTGTTGACATCTCTCGCTGTTTCTTCATCAGCAGAAAATTGAAAGCTAATTTCAAATCCATTGTACCACGAAAAAGTCTCTTGTGTTCCAATCGTTTCAAAATTATCATTTTTTATAATCAGTTGAAAATAAAAATAAAAAATAAATTTTACAAATGTCCAAATTAACAAGTGTTGTAAAGGGCCTGTTACTTGGTGCTATAAAACGGGGCCTACAAGTTTGGTATTTAGTCAAGCAATGATCGTCTGTCAATTACAGAGAGAATGCAACATTTTCTAATCAAGTGTGCACGTGTACCTTATAATTATGGAAAGTCGAAACGATCAGCTGATCAAATCTAGCGTCCCAAACACTCGACGGATCAATAACAGTTACAAATAAAGTGGAGTACCATGGAGTATGATGGGAAGGCAATGTAGACAGGGAGGCTGCTGTGACAGTCATTGCTTAGGGGCCCTGCCACTGTAATTGTTGTAAGGGGCCCTGTCACTATTATTGTTGTAAGGGGCCCTGTCACCCTAATTGTTATAAGGGGCCTTTCCACTTTAATTGTTGTAAGGGGCCCTGCCACTATAATTGTTATAAGGGGCTTTTACTCACTTATTGTATTGTTTGTCATTGTTGTAAGGGGCCTCACAAGAGGAACACATTATATAAAACAGATTTTTAATTATCAGACACAGAAGGTGTAGGATGTAGACCGATCGTCATCGACCCGATAGCTCAATTGGTTGAGCACCTGTCTAGAATTGGTTCCGGGTTTGAACCCCGGTCTGACCATGCATTTTCCCTCTCCTGTTACAGGCTGATTTCTTGTAACTGTTGAGATCTGAAGAGTCGGCCATTGTTATAGAGGCTCCACAGGAGTGGTACTGATATTGTTTTGTTACACCATATTTGTTCGAGTTGTCTCCCTTAGAAATATTTAAGTAAGCCGTTTACACAAATTTAGCATTTTACTAAAAAAAAGTTAAAAATGAAATATTCTTCTGTGGAATTCCATAAAATACCTTCCCAACTCATCCTATTGAGCTATCTTGTTGCAGACAATTGTGCTACACACTGTTTGAGGAGTGAAGTCTCCTGATCATGAAGAGCCAGAAGGGGTGAATGCCTGGACATACTTACGTATAGCCTTTAATTTGTTGTACTTTTCATTATTTCAATCCTTTTGCTAGGACTTTTTGATTTTTTTTCTTTTTTTAATATATAGTTTCCATTGACACCCGGTGTATGTTGATGAAATGTTAAAGGCCTAGTATATGTAACTTTCGGCAAAATTTGAAGTGAAAATCAAGCCTAATAACTTATTATATTTATAGATTTAATCAAATTCCCTGGTATAGGGCGAGAGAACCAACATTCTGGTTATAGATTTATAGATTTAGTTAAAACTTACTGATATCAGCAACATTGGCAAGATGAATTCTTATGCGGTTACCAGTACAGCAGCAGTTGAAACTTGGTAATTGTATAAACACGCGTCCATTTTGAACCGCCTTCTAACTTCCACTTGTTGTTGAAGTGGGCCCCACCTGAATTATTTCCAATTCTTTTGGATTTTTCTGTCAAGAGTTTCTTGTTAGTTACTGCTCAGGTTTACTGCGTTTTAGGTTTATTTTTGCATGGTTATCAACTGGATTTTTTTTCAGAATTTTTCAGAACCACAAAAAATGTCCTGAAGTTACGTATATTGGGCCTTTAATACAATGCGTAAAGCTTCTATAATTGTCTCCTAATTCTTATTTAAACCCTTAGTCCTTGGTCATGTGATTTTAAGACAAGCATACATAGGGCATCATGTTGGTTGGTTATCTCATGCTTGAATAGTGACATCTGTTGGCTGAATGAAAAAAAACAATGATGTATCATTTGAATTTTAATATTTGGTGTTGAAATCAGCTCGTCCATCAGGTCGGGCGTCTGATGGGTCTCTAGGTATCGTTGGGGAAGTATGCTGTCACTCAGGAGAGCAGGCAAGTACAGATACTCTCCCTTAGCTGTTCGCTAGCACATCGTACATTTTATGATGCACATGCATTACATGACAAGATAGTTGCTTTTTGTTGTAGCGTTCCCACGGAGATTCGGCAAAGCCAGCTGTCTAGCTTGGCAGGCGATCTCTACAGTGTGTTTTCTGTCCGACACCATCACACAGGGCATACCAAGCCAGCTTTTTTCAACTCCTTTTTATCTTGAAAAGATCGCAGAAATATTTTTCAATCATGTTGCACTCATAATTGGATATGAGGTAGCTGGCACCACATCTTCACAGAGAACGGCCCATGATGGAATCTAGCTACAGACTTCCAATAGCGTAGTGAAACCTTGTTTTAGGCTAAAAACTGTCCCCAGAGAATCTCCAGCGAGCAAGTGTATTATATTACCATTCTGGAATGCATAAAAAAATATCTAAATCATTTTTGTGTGTTCCATTTGAGGCTGCGACTCACAGTTTTTATGTAGTGATGAACAAATAGATACACAGCACTTTCTTGTATTATAAGTTTCCAATGTCTGATTCATCCAGGTGTTTGACAAGTAGAAATCAGAAAAATTGTTTTAATAATCTATGTCTCGCAAAATTTCACTTCTTACAATTTTGGATTTTTCATTTAATTGTCAAAAATCAAATGATTATATTATCATTTAAATCATAATTATTTTGTTGTAAAATAAATATTGTAGATGAATAAGAATCAGCTTGTTTCATTTAATCACTTCACACAGTTAATCATAATGTCATTAGGAGACGTGTGTTAAAAATAAATTACATTCTCCCTTATTTTTGTAATGAATTGAATGAAATAACGTGTGGCTAGTTTAATTAGTGAATTACGATCCGTACCCTGCAGTGTGTACTGTATTGATTGGTGGTAACAGTTTCCAGATTCATTAACTTTTATTATGTATTGCGATCATAAAATAACAAATTGACAAAATCATCAGAGTCAGTCAAGCGTGATGCCTGGACTCGCTGGAGTGTGTCGACAGAGTGTGAAAAATTAGCAAATTTGCTGTCTGAAGTTGACATGTGTTGGGTATTGATTTACATGTGCATTTCATGTGCGGTACGGGACAGGGAGTATGATACCTCTGTATAGCCTAGTCTGCCGGTGTTATGACACATATCCCGATATCCGTTGGTATTGTTTCGATGGTTTGACTTTATGTTGGTATAGTGTGGTACGATGCTCCCCCTCTAGACCATTGTATCTCTGTCAGTCTTAGGGGGGATGTGATTCATACGGGAGGATCGGGCTGTACACGCGGTGGTAGACTATAGTGGGGGGCTCTCTACAGATAGAGGTAATAACACTCATCGCGTGCTCTCCTACATCTACACGCACATGCAGGGCCAATGAAAAATGCGTCCAAGTGCACATGCTTGAGGTAATTAATGTGCATGCAGTTTTCTACAACTCTACTACTACTACAGTGAGAGAGTTTTTTCTTGCAGCAGGGATGTATGTTTTTCTTGAACCAATTATTATGGATTAGGATAAGAGGATATTGTGTGATACTGAACACGAGGATTGTAATGGATAGTGTCGCCAGAATAGCAGTGTTATGAGCATTCAACAGGATGAATGGAAGCCCCTAATACGTGTTATTGGTGACATCAATATCGGTTTGGAATTTTTTATCTTATAAGGGGAAAAAAACAACTTCAAAGACATATTTGAGAAAAAAAGAAATATTTACTTTTGATTTGATCTGCTGTGAATACATATAGGTGTGATGTACAGAAGTTTGACGACAGATGTATGTGTTAATCTGCAGGCTGGTGTGTGTATGCAGACCACATACAGAGGTTTTCAAAAACAGATAAAGCTGTTTAAGATGTTTAATGTTAGTAATAGGCATTGTGAGAGTTCAGTTCACTGTGATTAATCTTTTGTGCAAATGTAAACAGTATTTTTTTTCATCTTTTCTGAGTGTTATGGTTGTAAATACAACAAGGAATTGGTGAAGTATAAGACAAACAGGACATTCCTGAAATACCATTCCTGAGGAACGACCCCCAAAGCTACCAGCTGTATACTAAATACATCTGTCACACAAAGCTCATTATTGTACAACTGAAACATTTCAAACCACATCAGAAACTTTTGGAACTTTTACACAACATCAAAGGACTTATGGATAAAGTCACTCATGAATTAAACTTTTGACACACTTTTAAAATCAGTTTAAGCTGATGATGTGAGCTGAAGAATAGGGATACTTTTAAAGGAATGAAATGAAAAAGAAGAAAAAAACCTGGATGCATTGACACTTGGGGACCATGCAGGGGTATTGACAAGAAGTGACCAATGGATTTTATCACAAAAGTTTGACCTCAGGATTAACAAGGTCATTGTCAAATCAGATTTATTGTGAGGCCATTAGTGTCCGGTCTGTATGGACCAGACTGACCGATTGTACTGGTCAGGGAGTATTTGTTTAGGACGTTTGTGATATGTGTTTTAGTTAAGGCCTAATGACCAGGGATACTACACAGACTGACCAGGGTCGGTCAGCTCATCATGGACCAAGGTCACAGAGGTCATATGTCATGTAGACTGACCATTATGACCAAAACAGAGATCATGGGCCTGGTGGTCAGTATGGACTGTTTGGCTACTGGTTGGCAGAGTGATGGTCAAGAGTGACTTTATAAATGTGAGGTAGGCTAATAGACATTGTCTACTGCTGGCCATAATACTGCAATCGATTGGTCAGTTCAAGGTCACCCAAAGGTCACACCATGGACAAGGAAAGTAAAATACAGGTAATACACTTTTTATAATACATTGTGATACAGGTAATACACTTTCTATAATACATAATTGTGATACAGAATACCTTGTTATATAGAATACCTGTATATACAGAATACCTGTGTATAAAGAATACCTGTGTATACAGATACCTGTATATACAGAATACCTGGCTATACAGAATACCTATGTATAAAGAATACCTGTATATACAGAATACCTGGCTATACAGAATACCTGTGTATACAGAATACGTGTATATACAAAATACCTGTGTATACAGAATACCTGGCTATACAAAAATACATGTGTATACAGAATACCTGTGTATACAAAATACCTGGCTATACAGAAAACCTGTGTGTACAGAATACCTGGCTATACAGAATACCGGGTTACACAGAATACCTGGTTATAAAGAATACCTTTTTATACAGAATACCTGTGTATACAGAATACCTGTATATACAAAATACCTAGCTATACAAAAATACATGTGTATACAGAATACCTGACTATACAGAATATCTGTGTATACAGAATACCTGGCTATACAGAATACCGGGTTACACAGAATACCTGGTTATAAAGCATACCTTTTTATACAGAATACCTGGCTATGCATAATACCTGTATATACAGAATACCTGTGTATACAGAATACCTGGCTATACATAATACCTGTATATACAGAATACCTGTGTATACAGAATACCTGGTTATACAGAATACCTGTGTATACAGAATACCTGGTTATACAGAATACCTGGTTATACAGAATACCTGTGTATACAGAATACCTGGTTATACAGAATACCTGTGTATACAGAATACCTGGTTATACAGAATACCTGGCTATACATAATACCTGTATATACAGAATACCTGGTTATACAGAATACCTGTGGATACAGAATACCTGGTTATAAAGAATACCTGGCTATACAAAATACCTGGTTATACAGAATACCTGGCTATACAGAATACCTGGTTATACAGAATACCTGGTTATACAGAATACCTGGCTATACAGAATACCTGGTTATACAGAATACCTGGCTATACAGAATACCTGGTTATACAGAATACCTGGTTATACAGAATACCTGGCTATACAGAATACCTGGTTTAAAGAATACCTGGCTATACAGAATACCTGGTTATACAGAATACCTGGCTATACAGAATACCTGGTTATACAGAATACCTGGCTATACCGAATACCTGGTTATACAGAATACCTGGCTATACAGAATACCTGGTTATACAGAATACCTGGTTATACAGAATACCTGGCTATACAGAATACCTGGCTATACAGAATACCTGGTTATACAGAATACCTGATACCTACAACAGTATTGTTGGTCCCAGCCCTGGGGGATACACACTGATACAGCTGAACACTTTAACATATGACAAAAGTAATATTTCTGCTCCATTTCGCCCGAGGATTAGTGTGTACAGGGGAAGACACAGTTATGTAATGATAGAGTAGAAGATTCGCCAGATGATCTTTCTCATTTGCCGTTTTTTGTAAACTCAGTTGACAGGGCTGTGTTATGTGGGTAACCGAAGAATGTTGCCGCGGTAACCAGATGTGCCGCGAGTGGCTGTGGTGCCACATCATACCACGTGCAACATGCTGTGCATCTGCAGTGTGCACTGCGCGAAGTATTAGATATAACAATAGACTTATATATGTACTCTGTTTCCCCATATTCTGGTAGTGTATGTGTAAGGTTGTGACAGTGTATAAATATGTACACTGTTTCCCCACATTCTGGTAGTGTATGTGTAAGGTTGTGACAGTGTATATATGTACACTGTTTCCCCATATTCTGGTAGTGTATGTGTAAGGTTGTGACAGTGTATATATATGTACACTGTTTCCCCACATTCTGGTAGTAAAACAAGGCTATAGTCCCCTAAAACAAGGAAATAGTCCCCTAAAACAAGGCAATAGTCCCCCAAAATAAGGCTATAGTCCCCTAAAACAAGGCTATAGTCCCCTAAAACAAGGCTATAGTCCCCTAAAACAAGGCTAGAGTCCCCTAAAACAATTAGGCTATAGTCCCCTAAAACAAGGCAATAGTCCCCTAAAACAAGGCTATAGTCCCCTAAAACAAGGCTATAGTCCCCTAAAACAAGGCAATAGTCCCCTAAAACAAGGCAATAGTCCCCTAAAACAAGGCTATAGTCCCCTAAAACAAGGCTATAGTCCCCTAAAACAAGGCTATAGTCCCCTAAAACAAGGCAACTGTCCCTCATTGATGCTTCCCCTGTATATAGGAGGTCATCAAATTACGGGATATTTTTAGCTTGAGAAAGTCAGTGCTAGTTTTAGTCCCTTAATTGTGACATTTTCCAATTCAAATTAAAATGATATGAAATGATTCCAGGTATGCTAACATGTATTTATGTGTCATCTACAAGATTTTAAGTATCTTAATCCCCTGGAAGTGATAATAAAACCGTAACCTGAAGCAGACTTATTTTTATCGACCTCTAGTATATTGTTTTAATACAAATCAGAACACATAGGTTAGTCATGATATGACTAAAGCCATTGTCCTTTGGTTTTCAATATTAAAGACAAAAAAATTAACATGTGATGAAATGTATGAATTTATAACCCTTATATTAATCATCAAATGTGTACTGTGTTCAGGGTGTAAATTATTCCAGTATTCCGTGGTAGCTAACACTTGACCCAAGGTTCATTAGCATATTAATGTCCAGTGTCCACCTGTTTCTGTAAAAACACAATGGACTGACTTGTTCGATATGGAGGCAGGACAAACAGGGCCCTTTGATAATGATGCGTAACCTCATCAGTAATTCTCCCTTTTTTGGTCACCATGGTTACCAGCAGATGCCAGTCTCCTCAGCCCTGCAGCAGAATTGCACCTCCATAAAAGGGTGAGTCACAGGTCCTTTTTACCTGTGCTGACGACCTGTTTGATTGATGCGTTAGAGTCTTCACTCGTTGGTATCTGTATGTCAGGTGATTTTTCCAGGTGAGCAGTATTGATACTGAATCTAAATGTCCTTGGTCTTAACACTAAAATCTTATATGGGGGATACATCACCGAGAGAATTTTCTTAAGAGTTTCATGTCAGTAATTCGAAGGAAATATTTTGTAAATAGTTATATAGTCAAACCTATATGTGATACATCATTGACGGACCGCGTTTCAACCAGATAACTGTGTCAATGCGTGTACATAACGACCCTTATAAATAAAGAAATAAGTTTGAAGCGCTAGTAATATTATTCAATACCACATTAAAAAGATGCTGTTATGAAGAAAACTGGTGTCAGTCACTGTGTATTTTCTAAACTTACCTATATATTGGTGAAGATTCAGTGGGGCTATATTATCTAAGCAACCACTGCCATCGCAGTTACCATTGTAGAAATTTAACCCGCTTCGAATGTGTTTTTCCTTCGTATAGCACTTTAAAACTAATAATGATGTAAATATAAGGATTGCACCTCATTTTGACTGCGTATACGGTAGTATGTCCGCAGTTGGCATACTACCGTATACGCAGTCAAAATGAGGTACAATCCTTATATGTCAGGGTTTCAAATATTAGATTTTTGTCATTTTTTAAAATTACAATTCGATAGGTAAAGAAATTACAATTACAAAAGGCTAAATATAAGAACTCAAACATTTGTATTGAAATATTGGAACCTCAAACTCAGAATCTAGAGTTGTGAGAATCCTGTCACCTCAAACTCAGAATCTATAGTTGTGAGAATCTTGTCACCTCAATCTCAGAATCTATAGTTGTGAGAATCCTATCACCTCAAACTCAGAATCTATAGTTGTGAGAATCCTGTTACCTCAAACTCAGAATCTATAGTTGTGAGAATCTTGTCACCTCAATCTCAGAATCTATAGTTGTGAGAATCCTATCACCTCAAACTCAGAATCTATAGTTGTGAGAATCCTGTTACCTCAAACTCAGAATCTATCCGATGATGAGTATCCCAGACTGTGACATCAGCTGTCGATTCTTTGACAATAAAAACACCTCAGGTTGCTTGCACTAACTTGTGTAGATTCATGGTGCCCTTGATTAGAAGAGTACATGTGCTCACCTGTATGTGTTTTACCTGTGCTCATTCGCATACTAATGACCTAAAGCAGATAGATTAAACTACCTGTGTTTGAATGCTTTAACGAGACACAAAGCTCTGGTCTTTAACATTCTTAAATCTTCTCAGTATATATAAAGTACACCTGTTAACGAGTTGTTCTTTACCTGTAATGATAATTACATTTAACAGTGTATAATTATCATAATTGGTCAAAATTGTCCCCCATCTCACCTGTAATTGTATGATGGCTATGAGGTAAAAACGCCTGGAGACAAAAGTCTAGTTTACCTAACAAAGATATAGCCTCTGATTGGCTGTAAAAATGAACTTTTCACCTACCTGTAATTATTAATGAGATAAAAATCCAATTCACCTTTTAAGATCATTATTTTTTGGATACAGATCATTGAACTAATCCTTAGGTCATGATTATCAAATCCGACCAAATCATCTAAATTGTTAAAAGTAACATAAATATGATAGAGTTGTCCTATAATAAGCCCGGGGTTCTAAGTCTGGACAAGTACTGTTTATAAACATGCTGTCTGTCAGCTGATGGTTCAGCTACAGGTGATCTGGCTTGTACCAACACAAAACACAGGTAAGATGCTGGAGATGGATTCCATGATGGGGTTCACATTTTATTCCTAGTGTCAACAGTGTTGTCTTTAGCCAACCTCCAACTGACCTTATCCGTCCCGATCCATCAGTTTCAGATGCTGAGTGTCAACTCCTGGGGGTAATTATAGCACTACAGGGCTAATTATAGCCCCTAACCCCTACATGCTGGCCATGTATACTCTTTAGCAAAAAATATGTTAGGCTGTATCTGATTGGCTAATCCCTGATTGGATTAAATTTAATACCCAATCAATTGTAGGTACTCCATCAATCAGTCTTTGTAATGGAAATGGTCGTGTAGAGCTGCAGATTGATTTCTATTGGTCAGGAGCTGTGATAGATGTATGGTCAGGTGTACATGATGGCCCCCAATCAGATCTTAAATCTCATGTATCAATATATAACTGATAACAACCGAAGTCTATGTTTAATAATAAGCCCACCCCAATACAACACAAATTTACATAATTATGATGGTCATATCTAAAATTGAAATATCAACCATATATAATTATAGTATGTTAGTTATGATATTAAACCCCCATCTCTTATACTGATTCCAAATGCCCTTTCTTTGATCTTTGTCCATATACACTTTATTTACTTAGTTTAAATATAGATGCTGATAAAGCATTTTCTGAGAATGTAAATTATGTTCATATGGTATTAAAATTCAATTTTCCAAAAGTGATTAATATACAGTGCACTTATTAAGTCCAATTAGGAAAACCTTTTCTGTCTAAAATCCGGGTGTCCTGATCTTATCAACAAAAAACATGGCACTCTTTCAAACATAAAGCTAATGCTTTATTTTCAATGTGAAATCATTCCGTAGAATACAGGACAGCTAACACAGAAATCTGGTATTCGTGAGTGAATTCCTAATTGTGCAAAGTAAAATTTCCGCTTGCGCTAAATTTTAATTCAAATCAACTTTTATTGTCTCCTTATCGATTCGAATAAATCAAAAAAAAAATCCATGCCACAGAAGTTTTATCCTTGTCTCATCTGAGATTACAGATAATATTTCTGTAATAGTTTTGTGATCTGAAATGAAATTACTTTACGTAATGGCTTCTGTTATTTCCATAATCTTAAATCTTAAAGAGTTTCTCTATTTAGGATAAAAGACATAAATATCTGATCTACCCCTTCGTAAGTGCATTTGGCTCGGATGTGACTTGATCTCATCCAACCTGGGACAGGTGTTTCTCTGTCGTTAAATTAATTGTTTATGACATTCCAGCTGTTTGTTTGTCGTAGATAACAGTGAAATTTATGATGAGGTTGTTCCAGTATCTTGTTGACATCTAGAAATAATACAAATTTTATCCTTACAATTAAATGTTTTTGTCCGATATCATTGACTGGTTGATTTACGGATTGTGATAGATGGGACACCAACACGAGTCAGAATCGTCGTGTATATATAACTTGGATGTTTTCTTGTTCGATGGGATTTACGTGTGTCAGAATCATTGTATAATATTATTAGCTCACCTGGTTCAAAGGACCAAGGTGAGCTTATGCCATACTGTGGCCTCCGATGTCCGTCAACCATCCGTCCATCCGTCAACAATCAACTTCTTCTTCTTAACCACTGATCGGAATTTAATCAAATTTGGTAGGAAGCATCCCTTGGTGGCTGGGACTCGAAAGGGGTCAGTTTAGATATATTCATATTAACGACTCTTCTCTTGATCTAAGCAATGTAAAACATTCATATTTTAGTAGTAGCATTCCTAGGTGGCTGGGATTCAAATTTATACAAATGATGGGGCTGACCCCCCAGGGGTCTGAGGGTCAGGGCCAAAAGTAGTCCATTTGGCTATATTCATATTAACGACTTCTTCTCTGGATGTAAGCAATGTGAAACATTCATATTTTAGTGGTAGCATCCTTTAATGGCTGGGATTCAAATTTATAAAAATGATGGGCTGGTCGACCCCTCTGGGGCCTGAGGGGCGGGGCCAAAAGGGGACCATTATGGCAATATTGATATTACTTTTAAACACCCCAAAACTACATATACTATTGTTTAGCATAAAGAAAACATCACAAATATGATTTTAGATTTGACCCAAGAGTCTGCCACGCCCTTACAGTTATCCCAGCCAAAAACTATACAGAAACAAACACAATCATGATATTATCATTGATGTAAGGGTCTAGCCCAGCCCTATAGGGATCTTGGTTCTCAGTTGAGCTTGAAAACAGTGAGTGAGATACACACCCATTAACCTATCTTTACAGATATACTTCAAGGATAATTCTTTGGGTCTGTCCCTGCCCATAGCATCTTTTTTAGAAATATTTTACCATGATTACCTTGATACCAATTTATCCAGGTGAGCGATACAGCTAGGCCCTCTGAGCCTCTTGTATATAACTCGGATGTTTTCTTGTTCTATGGGATTCCAATGTATCAGAATCATTGTGTAATATATAACTAGGATGTTTTCTTGTTACATGGGATTCCCTTGTGCCGAGCCATCACTTCACCTCTACAGGTAAATAGTGTCGCGTATATGAATCATCGCCGCTCTCATCACTCGTGTTCAACAAGCGACTCGCACCACTGTGATATCTGAGAGACCAAAATCAGCTGTTACGTCAGAGTATCTATCCTGTTTCCAAAGTAGAATTTTCAATTCAATAGAACAGGATTGATTTTTACAACAAGATAGGACATGCATTGTAAAATCAGTCTCATTACGATACAACACCACAAGTGAACACGGTTCTGCATCTAGTTTACTAAATACTTGAATTATTAATTTTATTGATATTTGAAGGGAAGTGTCTAGTGTTTTTGTACCAATAAATGTGGGTTCTGATACATCATCATGCAAAAGTTTTCCAAAATACCAGCTCATATATAATTCAATACCCTGCTTCAGTAGTCGATCCACGTTTGAAATATCTTAAAAATTGATCTGGATGGAAAAAGATAGAAATGAGGTCCTGATTCAGTTATGTAATGCACATGGGTTCAATATCGTTGTAGATAATTATTATGTGTTCTAATTCCAAGTACCAGTGACATTTTTATTCACATTCTGCAATGGAAGTTCAACTTGTATTTGTCAACAAAAATTGATAATATGATTTTATTATTTTCATGACAAAAGATTTTAAAAAATCATTCACTTCAAGGGTTAATGCACATTGGTCAGGAAACCTGTAATTTGTTCAAGAGTTAAATTATCCCCTTCAGTAAGATCTCCCTTATTATAAGGAAATGTATACACATGATACAAAGTTTGTATGTCCTGTCAAGGAAAGATGTTTACCATTGTCTGACTATGGAACTCTTTGGAAAAGAGATACAAATCTCAGGAAGGTCACATGTAACCTTAAGTTCATTTCTAAATGTCTGCCAAACCTTTTATGAAGTTAGTTTTGCAGTGTTTGTTCAAGTTCAAACATTTCTGACTTTATGAAAAATTACACAGATTTGTAGATAAATCAGTAGAACTATATTGTAAGGGAAACCTCTACAGAAGTGATATTCACAAGGGATGGAACTTTTAGTACCCAATTACCACAGAGGGTTCTCTCAGGGCATTCCAAAGGCCCGAGCTCTTAATTAAGGAAGCTGAACTATTTTGTGATTGCGTCTAATTGAGTAAGCACTGTTTAAGTGAATCTGGGATACCGTTGACTATACTCGGTGGGTGGTTTTCCTGTTCTGTAAAAAAAGTCTTCAATTCAAATCCTTCTCAATTTTCCGATGAAATGAAGTTTCAATTCCCCATCTTGACATCTTAAATCCTCTAAAAAATTCTGATGCATATATTGGAATGTAAGATTTATGAAACCTTGGAAAAGAGTTTCATCCTTAACATGAGTTAACTCAACTCTTCCAGATCAAAGGTTTGAAAAGTTCAGGATGAAATTTCAGGGGTGAAGAAGATAGTTTGTTTTAAGAAGGAGGGGGGATATAACTCGAGCTGGAATCCCTGGCGTAAGCGTTGGTCTTATTTTCCTGTCCAACACATTTTATTTCATATCTCGTGACCTTTTTTAATCATTTAGATTTAAGGTGGAGGTTCTTTAACGCTATAATTGCATGTGTTAAGCTTGGTTCTCTAGGAAATGATTCCAGTGGGTAGATATACTTACCAGAACGTAAGGAATCTCCGTAAAATAACCTTGCTAACGAGTTTTTCTGCCGACAAAAAATCTTATAAAAGCTTTGTGTGGCCTTTTATAGTAATGAAAGTTTTGTACAAAAAAGATATAATCTGAACAAACCTGAAAACTGTGTTTAGATACCAGGTATACTGAGAACTGGATATCATGGTCATGATACTTGTGTCTAGGTTGGCTTGTTTATTGAGAAACATTATAGTTCTCATACTGAAACATGTTCCATACCTTACTCACACACAGGAAGTGTTCTACACAAGGGCAGTAGCCTGGAGAGAAACCTGAAGCTTACGGAAAACTCACTTTAATTATACTACCATACCTGTCAACCCTCCCTCATTAGGAAGGAGACTCCCTCATTTTGACCAAAATTTACCAGTCTCCCTCGACATCTCCCTCATTAGGAGGGAGACTCCCTCATTTTGACCAAAATTTACCAATCTCCCTCGACATCTCCCTCATTTAAGTCCAAACCCACAATAACTCAAAATCTGCATCTTGTGGTCAAATGAGATCCTTATTACTGCAGGATGTGTGTAATGACCATAATAGGTGTATCTGGATCAAATAAATACTTTGTGAAGTTATTTTCATACATAATAATTTAAGGGAAAGACAAATTGAGCAATGCAGTTTCAGTCGCATTTCACACACTTTCTCCCTCATTGAAGGTTTCTGAGTTTGAGACCTATGTACTCCTGAGGCATCTAGTATGGGAAACTTTTCCAAAACCATAACATTCAGATCATTTTTTTCAAAATTGTATGGATTGTAATCCAATATCCCAATCCCACTTACAGCCCGTCTTATCAACCACTGAACATGTTCCACATTGTCCTCCCTGGCTGAATTTCAGATCTTAACTATATATTATATTTGCTTGTGTACAATACCCTAAAACCCTATTGTAAAGAAATATATTCTCTGTGAAATAAGGAGACCAAAGTGTTCGAGTTTAGGCCCAATTATGTGCAGATTCTGTAGGGTCAATTGAGCAACGGGATCGGATAAAGATGTCAACAAGATCGGTAATCCACGGTAATCCACAGTAATCCACGATCGAGACAGGAATAATGAGCAGTATAGATCTAGAGATGACTGTCCTAGCTGATCAGCTCCTGGGGCACGGAGGTTAGGAGAGCTCCGAATCGGGTCCTGAAGGCACGGCAATGACGAGGTTAATGATGACAACGATAAAGACAATATAATTATTACAGTGACATTATAATTATGTACTTTACTCGGGACATTGATTGATAGAAATGTATCTCCATCGTGTTGTCTTAATATATATTACACTGCTATATATCTACAACTACTGGGCGTCAATTCTTTTGATTCTGGGTTTGTTTAATTGTTAATAGATTTTAATACTAAAACTTGTATTCTTGAATCCTGAAAGAGTTTCCCCTGCCTTTTAATAGTTCTAATGAGATTAAGATGTGTATTCTTCCCAAATGTCCAGAAAAGTCAGAGAATCAAAACAGCAGCCAGGATTTCATTTTCTCTTTTGATTTAAGGGCGAACTGCAACACCCCCCCCCCCCCCCCCCCATCCCCTTATATGCCCTTCTATTAAATGAAGCCAACAAGAATGATTAATATAAGTTCACATACTGATTTTGTAATTGTTTCGAAATCAATAGAGTTTACATTTTAATGTTAAGTGGTATAAATTTGTCGGATGCTTTGTTTGATAAGATTGAAAATGACTAACAACAAACTGATTTGACCTTCAAACAAGAAGATTTGATTGGTCAACTGTAACACGATTAGGTAATGAAATAATGTCTTAATGGAAAGACGATTTGTGTCCATTTTAGTTAAGCTTGACTTATTATCAAATAAATTGTCCATGTTCAGCTGATTATGTCATTAAATATGAGAGATTAATCTGGAATTAAAGAAACGTGATTACAAATGGAACACAGAGGTAGTTGAAAAGATATAATCCTAATTAAAACCAAGACAGCTGTGAAAATCATGTCATCATACCCCTGGCACATCAACATGTAGTATCTATAATATTCCATGAAAGTAGAGCTACAAATGTCATATTGCTGAAGAGGGAGATGGATTAGGGTTATTGGGTTGTGGGTGTATCTTGTTTAGGTATAATTGTTTAGATAAATCTATAGACAGTTTAATGTACATGTATCAAGCTTATAACAGTCAGCTTTATATTACAGCGACAATGAAAACATGTTGTGACATTTAAAAATCCTGAAGGTTCTTAAAGCTTTATATTTTGCCAATCAATATTTTGTGAGGGAAAAAACGTAAATTTAAGATAATTACTGTCATTATGACTTTGAGGTGGTGTTAGAGTTTTTTCTACGGAACGAAACAACATGCAAACACCTCTTCTCGCTCAGCTAAGTAACTTTAATCCTCCCAATCAATCTGTGAGTCATCTCTTGTTTGCCAAGCTACTAGGATCAGACCATCTTTCACAGGTCGACAAGTGTCGTGGTGCTGTACTGTCTCGACCAGTGTCGTGGTGCTGTACTGTCTCGACCAGTGTCGTGGCATTTACTGTCTCGACTAGTGTCGTGGTATTTGCTGTCTCGACCAGTGTCGTGGTGCTGCGCTGTCTCGACCAGTGTCGTGGTGCTGTACTGTCTCGACCAGTGTCGTGGTGCTGTACTGTCTCGACCAGTGTCGTGGTGCTACACTGTCTCGACTAGTGTCGTGGTGCTACACTGTCTCGACCAGTGTCGTGGTGCTGTGCTGTCTCGACCAGTGTCGTGGTGCTGCTCTGTCTTGACCTGTGTCGTGGTGCTGTACTGTCTCATCCAGTGTCGTGGTCTCTGTGAGAGATTGGTCTTTCAATGTTACCCCAGAAATTCTTTGTTTTGATATATTGGAAATGCCACCGAAATTGTTTAGTTAAGATTTAGTTAAACAATGTTTAGATCATGCATACATTATCTTTACAATAGAAATTTTCATAGTGATCTCATTTAGAACTCTGCAAAGAAATTTACCTTTCTCTAACTCAAATTAAATATCTATCAACATTTAAAGGATTTTGTGTAAATGATGGGACGAAAATTTCAGATTGACAAAATTCTAGGGTTAATTCTAATTATTTGTATGTTGACAAATTCCCAGGGTTGATTCTAATTATTTGTATGTTGACAAATTCCCAGGGTTAATTCTAATTATTTGTATGTTGACAAATTCCCAGGGTTGATTCTAATTATTTGTATGTGGACAATTATTTGTGTGTGGATGATTTTTCCTGACTATAGGTATAAACAGACTTTTTATCTCTGACCACATTGTTGATACCTGTTTTCAATATTCTTTTTTCGCTGCCATGTAATTTTATATGATACCTGAGGGGTACTCACTGTGACCTCTTGGCCGAACTTTTATACCGCATTATGACTGATCAACTAAAATGGCTGTAAGGTACGAACACTCAATCAATGTATTAGAGATGGAAATGTCCACATGTAATTATCTCCCCTTGTCCCCTAATTACCTCCCCTATAACACTTCATCATAGATGATACATTTCTACTGTAGGAACATGAGAACCCTCAAGTCATAACAGGGTACTATCATCAACAGTATGTTGTGTTAAATCAACTCATTCACCACCTGAAATTTCATAATCAACTATATTCCCACCATTGAATTGGAAGAGTTCAAATGTAAGTTGGGTGTGAGTAAGTGAAAGGTATCTGTGGCTTTCATTTGAGTGTTATTCAAATTGTTTAAAGCCTAAAATTGTTACGAATGCATGTTTCGTGGTTTAAGTCAATAAAATGATTTGGCTTTGGTGTGGGTGGTAATGAGGTAAAAATCATTGGCTGTGTTATCAGAAGGTATTGGTTAAAAGCCTAACTGACTGCAGTGTCACAGGTGAAATATATCGGTCATGTTGTGGTCAAGGCATGAAATAAACATGAATGACTTAGTGTCATTTAAACACCTAATCCCACATCAACATAATTGGTGTGGAAAATTAACATTTTTGGCTGCTGGTCAGTTTAAGTAGAGACCAGTCAGTCAAGACAAAGAGAGGTAGTCTTGTATAGGACAGTTAGTAGAGTTAAATGGCCAACCAAAGTCGTAACAAAAATAATGATCAAGATTTTAAATAGCGTGAACCAACACCAGGATGTTTGTTTGAGTGGTTATATGGATGAACTGAGCAGTTATTCAATCACACCTCAATTAAGCCTGATATACACATTGTGGTAAAATTTGAACTGAAATATTGGTATTCAAACTATCCTGGGATTCAAATTGTTGATGACTAAGAAAAAACACTTGCTGGACTTAATATTTCTGAAATTGGGTTTGAAAAAATTGAATTTTACAAATTCGATTTAATGTTTTTTTTGTGGTAATGGGGCTCTATAGACGGGTGATTTACATCCTAGTGTATTGATAGGTGACAGTGGGGAATTATTGACTTTAATTAT
Source organism: Mimachlamys varia (assembly GCA_947623455.1). Lineage (NCBI taxonomy): Eukaryota > Metazoa > Mollusca > Bivalvia > Pectinida > Pectinidae > Mimachlamys > Mimachlamys varia. The sequence goes on from OX392543.1 coordinate 28,865,123, forward strand.
TACTGATACTCCAGACCTTTAGATGAGGGTGAGTCATGGCTAATTAAACACGGACAGAAGGAGGAGGGCATTCCAGGGGAGGGGGATCAAAGAGAATAAAAACAAGGAGGGATATCACAGTGAATCAAGGGAGGGGGAGGAACACGAACAATGAGGGACAGGTGAAAAACAGAAGGAGAGAAGATGGAGGGAAACAAAGCTCATCAATTATCAATAGGGAACAATTATAAGGCGAGCCAATACATTATAGAATAGACAGATAGAATGGAGGGAGATAAACGGAAGACGGAGGAGTTGATGCAGGGTATGAGTGAGGTCTATGGAAGTTAGTGATGTATATGTGGTCGAGAGCATAAAATATAGATAGCAAGGGGTGGTCAGTTGGCACAGTGGATAGCGCACTTGCCTTTCACTAAGGCAGCCGGGGTCCAATTCCAAGACCGGACGAGAAAAGGTATCTGGTCACCTGCCAGACCATGTGGGTTTTCTCTGGGTGCTCTGGTTTCCTCCCACAATAAGACCCCTCGCACGCTAATGTCTGGGCCAACAAGAGTGTTTAATATAAGTTGGAAAACTTGTTTCACAATTCTTGTAAAATAAATAAAGTTTATAGCAAATTTAGTTGAAGTGGTTATAAGGGGAGATAATCATAAACAGTAAAACTGCTGGAAGCATTTAATATAAAGAGGTCACAGAGAAAGATAAAAAGGATCTGAAAATGGAAATATTCTATCTTTGAAACTACACTTAGCAAAACTTTTAAGGTATATTTTATTTAGGAAAAATATGACCTTGACAGTTGACCTTAGGTGACATGTGGCCTGTTGTCATTTACATATTATAGCCCCCAGCAACAATTGCTTCTCAGGCTGAAAAGCACAAATATCATATATATCGTAAAAAGAATACCAGACTTACAGTAAGTATCCAGAAATGATTGAATAAAACACACACACACACACAAAAACTTTGACCTTTATGATTTAGCAGAAAATAAATTGAGCCAAAGAACCAAGTAAACTGCAGAATCAGTGTTTCCTTGTAACTTTAAAACAGACTTTTGAATGCATGTCCATACCATGCCTTTTTGGGTTTTATTTTCCTTCTCTAAATTCTTTTATTGATTCTTGTTCAGAGATCATAATACACATGCTTCCAATTCAAAGCAAATGGCAAAACATAACTTGATGCAAATCTTGTTTTAAATAAAGAAAAAAAATAATTTCCTAGAAATTTCTTATTTTGTTGTTTTCGTTAACGTTGATCACCACTTCGTTTATATCCATTTCCTTATCAAAACCTTGGGGAACTTCTCGTACAGAAAATTAAAAATTCAGCGGTATTACTACTACATGTAAAGTGGTCTGATGTACCAGCTTTTATTTGGCCACTCGCAATCATAATTTGCATATCTCTCACACACATTCGTTAATTAATGAAACTGTTGCACAAAAGATAAAACGGATTCGCGTGAGAAGACGATATAAACACTGACAGGGGTAATTTCCTGGCACTGGTGTCAGGTTTGATTGCTGTGCAGTGTTGTTCATTTTGAAAACAACAATTTCAATATCTTTTAAAAAAATAAGAACAACTATAAATACAGCAGAGGCTAGATACAGCTCTGATAGAATTGCATCACTTAATTGAGGAATGTTAGAAATCTAGAAATTATAATATTGAGTTTTTTCAAAGATATTTTTCAACCTTTCAAATATAAGAACATTCAAACTCAATTGACTCAAGGTACCCCCACCCCCTTAATTTACTCAAGGTACCCCCATCCACTTCACTTAACTGAAGAAACCCCCTACCCCCTCAATTAACTAAAGAAACCCCCTACCCCCTCAAATTACTCAAGGTAGCCCCATCCCCCTCAATTTACTCAAGGTACCCCCACTCCCTCAATTTAATGAAAACAAAACTACCCCCTCAATTGACTCAAGGTACCCCCACCCCCTCAATTAACTCAAGGTACCCCCATCCCCCTCAATTGACTAAAGGTACCCCCACTCCCACAATTTAATAAAAAAAGCCTACCCCCTCAATTGACTCAAGGTACCCCCACCCCCTCAATTTACTCAAGGTACCCCCCCCCCTCAATTGACTCAAGGTACCCTCAATTAACTCAAGGTACCCACCACCCCCTCAATTAACTCAAGGTACCCCCACCCCCCTCAATTAACTCAAGGTACCCCCACACCCCTCAATTGATTCCAGGTACCCCCACCCCCACATTTCTAGTTAAGGAGGTTTGGTGGCATGTATGTAGTTATATTCAGTCACAGGGCCAGGAAAACTGTCAGTGATATTGACAACTATCAGTGCTGGTGAAATTCTACAGGCTATTGGAATGTATTTTTGATGCTATTAATAAACACGACTTTTGCCCTGACATCAGCTGTAGAAACCAGCTGGCCTCCCCTGGACACTAAGGGCTACTTCTGTAGCTCCAGACCATCCTAACGGGCTTCCTTATTTACCAATTAGGTAGCTAACGAGATTCAGCCACAGGTAGCTGTCAGGTGAAAGGTACAGACCACTAGATTGTCCTGCATTCCTTACATGTACCACAGACAGCACTGGGCCCATGGCTTGATTACCGTTTGGTGGCTAGACCCCTGTACTCTGAAACATTCATCATCCATGTGTATTTCAGTACCAATGTGTAGCTGGCTTGAGTGCCATTAGCTGGCCAGACCTGTTTCCATACTGCATCACATTCCTGGCTCTTTTGTATATATATCACAACTACTGGGCACCACATTATTCAAAAGTATGGTCAGTTTGTTGTATTCTATCCCTACATTAAGTGTATTTCACTGTCAGTTGGTTCTGTATCGTTTTAGAGTATTGTCAGCTTGCAGTGTCAAACAAACGCTTCTTTACTGTAATTTAAAAATGAACAGGCACATGACATCAGTAATTTCTGGGTTTACAATAGTATTCTGTTAGTCAATCGATCAACACACTGTGTATAATTTACCTTCTGGTTCCTGGTAGATAAAGATAAAACCAATTCAGATAGATGGAAGCTAACAATGCTCCAAGTGAGATGCAGTACTGGTGCCATTCAGCCACCAGACCACATGGTAAATGAGCACCTGTTTCTTGGCTGTATCAGGGCTATAGGTTTCTGTCTATAGACCAGCACAGTGCCAGGAAACCTTGTGACAGACCTAGAGAACCTGATAAGGAGGTATGTCTGGGTACTCTATAGTTTAGCATTCAAAGTATAAGGCACTGTCATGGAGGCCATGTTGTTAGGCCTATATTATGATATGACAGTTGAACTAAATTCAAATGTGTGATATTTGTAAACATTTTCTTCAGGTAAATATGTGATGTTCTTTATTTATGCTACAAAGTTAATGCGCGATAATGTGGGATTATTTTTGCATTCATCGTTGTTTTTTGTGATAAATCAGAATTCGCATATTGTGATCAGAAATAAGTACTATGAAAATCCACTTCCACAAACTTCAAAGTGTGATGTCAGTTTGGCTGTATTAATTTGAAAGGTGTGATGATAAACAGATAGTTAGAGGGGTTCTCTGTAGAACACCAGTGCTGGAGCGAAAATGTACTGTTTCCTACCTACAACTATTGTGATATTCTAAGAAAAAAGTGGAGATTTGTATGAGTGGAGTTTGATCACCAGACACTGCCCGAGATGTCAACATTTAGACAACCTAACAACAGGTTGTCAGTATTTATACCGTTTACACAACCTAACAACAGGTAGTCAGTATTTATACCGTTTAGACAACCTAAACAACAGGTAGTCAGTATTTATACCGTTTAGACAGCCTAACAACAGGTAGTCAGTATCTATACCGTTTAGACAATCTAACAACAGGTAGTCAGTATTTATACTGTTTAGACAGCCTAACAACAGGTAGTCAGTATTTATACCGTTTAGACAATCTAACAACAGGTAGTCAGTATTTATACCGTTTAGACAACCTAATAACAGGTAGTCAGTATTTATACCGTTTATAGACAACCTAACAACAGGTAGTCAGTATTTATACCGTTTAGACAACCTAAATAACAGGTAGTCAGTATTTATACCGTTTAGACCACCTAACAACAGGTAGTCAGTATTTATACCGTTTAGACAACCTAACAACAGGTAGTCAATATTTATACCGTTTAGACAACCTAATTAACAGGTAGTCAGTATTTATACCGTTTAGACAATCTAACAACAGGTAGTCAGTATTTATACCGTTTAGACAACCTAACAACAGGTAGTCAGTATTTATACCATTTAGACAACCTAAATAACAGGTAGTCAGTATTTATACCGTTTAGACAGCCTAACAACAGGTAGTCAGTATTTATACCGTTTAGACAACCTAATTAACAGGTAGTCAGTATTTATACTGTTTAGACCACCTAACAACAGGTAGTCAGTATTTATACCGTTTAGACAACCTAACAACAGGTAGTCAGTATTTATACCATTTAGACAACCTAACAACAGGTAGTCAGTATTTATACCGTTTACACAACCTAACAACAAGTAATCAGTATTTATACCGTTTAGACAACCTAAATAACAGGTAGTCAGTATTTATACTGTTTAGACAACCTAACAACAGGTAGTCAGTATTTATACCATTTAGACAACCTAACAACAGGTAGTCAGTATTTATACCATTTAGACAACCTAACAACAGGTAGTCAGTATTTATACCGTTTAGACAACCTAAATAACAGGTAGTCAGTATTTATACCGTTTAGACAACCTAAACAACAGGTAGTCAGTATTTATACCGTTTAGACCACCTAACAACAGGTAGTCAGTATTTATACCGTTTAGACCACCTAACAACAGGTAGTCAGTATTTATACCATTTAGACAACCTAACAACAGGTAGTCAGTATTTATACCGTTTACACAACCTAACAACAAGTAATCAGTATTTATACCGTTTAGACAACCTAACAACAGGTAGTCAGTATTTATACCGTTTAGACAATCTAACAACAGGTAGTCAGTATTTATACCGTTTAGACCACCTAACAACAGGTAGTCAGTATTTATACCGTTTAGACCACCTAACAACAGGTAGTCAGTATTTATACCGTTTAGACAACCTAAATAACAGGTAGTCAGTATTTATACCGTTTAGACAACCTAAATAACAGGTAGTCAGTATTTATACCGTTTAGAATACCTAACAACAGGTAGTCAGTATTTATACCGTTTACACAACCTAACAACAAGTAATCAGTATTTATACCGTTTAGACAACCTAATAACAGGTAGTCAGTATTTATACCGTTTAGACAACCTAATAACAGGTAGTCAGTATTTATACCGTTTAGACAACCTAACAACAGGCAGTCAGTATTTATACTGTTTAGACAACCTAAACAACAGGTAGTCAGTATTTATACCGTTTAGACAATCTAACAACAGGTAGTCAGTATTTATACCGTTTAGACAACCTAAATAACAGGTAGTCAGTATTTATACCGTCTAGACAACCTAAATAACAGGTAGTCAGTATTTATACCGTTTAGACAACCTAAATAACAGGTAGTCAGCATTTATACCGTTTAGACAACCTAATAACAGGTAGTCAGTATTTATACCGTTTAGACAACCTAACAACAGGTAGTCAGTATTTATACCGTTTAGACAACCTAAATAACAGGTAGTCAGTATTTATACCGTTTAGACAACCTAAATAACAGGTAGTCAGTATTTATACCGTTTAGACAACCTAACAACAGGTAGTCAGTATTTATACCGTTTAGACAACCTAACAACAGGTAGTCAGTATTTATACCGTTTACACAACCTAACAACAAGTAATCAGTATTTATACCGTTTAGACAACCTAACAACAGGTAGTCAGTATTTATACCGTTTAGACAATCTAACAACAGGTAGTCAGTATTTATACCGTTTAGACCACCTAACAACAGGTAGTCAATATTTATACCGTTTAGACAACCTAACAACAGGTAGTCAGTATTTATACCGTTTAGACAATCTAACAACAGGTAGTCAGTATTTATACCGTTTAGACAATCTAACAACAGGTAGTCAGTATTTATACCGTTTAGACAACCTAACAACAGGTAGTCAGTATTTATACCGTTTAGACAGCCTAACAACAGGAAGTCAGTATCTATACCGTTTAGACAACCTAACAACAGGTAGTCAGTATTTATACCGTTTAGACAACCTAAATAACAGGTAGTCAGTATGTATACCGTTTAGACAACCTAAATAACAGGTAGTCAGTATTTATACCATTTAGACAACCTAACAACAGGTAGTCAGTATTTACACCGTTTAGACAACCTAAATTACAGGTAGTCAGTATTTATACCGTTTAGACCACCTAACAACAGGTAGTCAGTATTTATACCGTTTAGACAACCTAACAACAGGTAGTCAGTTTTTATACCGTTTAGACAATCTAAAAATAGGTAGTCAGTATTTATACCGTTTAGACAACCTAATTAACAGGGAGTCAGTATTTATACCGTTTAGACAACCTAACAACAGGTAGTCAATATTTATACCGTTTAGACAACCTAATTAACAGGTAGTCAGTATTTATACCGTTTAGACAATCTAACAACAGGTAGTCAGTATTTATACCGTTTAGACAACCTAACAACAGGTAGTCAGTATTTATACCATTTAGACAACCTAAATAACAGGTAGTCAGTATTTATACCGTTTAGACAGCCTAACAACAGGTAGTCAGTATTTATACCGTTTAGACAACCTAATTAACAGGTAGTCAGTATTTATACTGTTTAGACCACCTAACAACAGGTAGTCAGTATTTATACCGTTTAGACAACCTAACAACAGGTAGTCAGTATTTATACCATTTAGACAACCTAACAACAGGTAGTCAGTATTTATACCGTTTACACAACCTAACAACAAGTAATCAGTATTTATACCGTTTAGACAACCTAAATAACAGGTAGTCAGTATTTATACTGTTTAGACAACCTAACAACAGGTAGTCAGTATTTATACCATTTAGACAACCTAACAACAGGTAGTCAGTATTTATACCATTTAGACAACCTAACAACAGGTAGTCAGTATTTATACCGTTTAGACAACCTAAATAACAGGTAGTCAGTATTTATACCGTTTAGACAACCTAAACAACAGGTAGTCAGTATTTATACCGTTTAGACCACCTAACAACAGGTAGTCAGTATTTATACCGTTTAGACCACCTAACAACAGGTAGTCAGTATTTATACCATTTAGACAACCTAACAACAGGTAGTCAGTATTTATACCGTTTACACAACCTAACAACAAGTAATCAGTATTTATACCGTTTAGACAACCTAACAACAGGTAGTCAGTATTTATACCGTTTAGACAATCTAACAACAGGTAGTCAGTATTTATACCGTTTAGACCACCTAACAACAGGTAGTCAGTATTTATACCGTTTAGACCACCTAACAACAGGTAGTCAGTATTTATACCGTTTAGACAACCTAAATAACAGGTAGTCAGTATTTATACCGTTTAGACAACCTAACAACAGGTAGTCAGTATTTATACCGTTTACACAACCTAACAACAAGTAATCAGTATTTATACCGTTTAGACAACCTAATAACAGGTAGTCAGTATTTATACCGTTTAGACAACCTAATAACAGGTAGTCAGTATTTATACCGTTTAGACAACCTAACAACAGGCAGTCAGTATTTATACTGTTTAGACAACCTAAACAACAGGTAGTCAGTATTTATACCGTTTAGACAATCTAACAACAGGTAGTCAGTATTTATACCGTTTAGACAACCTAAATAACAGGTAGTCAGTATTTATACCGTCTAGACAACCTAAATAACAGGTAGTCAGTATTTATACCGTTTAGACAACCTAAATAACAGGTAGTCAGCATTTATACCGTTTAGACAACCTAATAACAGGTAGTCAGTATTTATACCGTTTAGACAACCTAACAACAGGTAGTCAGTATTTATACCGTTTAGACAACCTAAATAACAGGTAGTCAGTATTTATACCGTTTAGACAACCTAAATAACAGGTAGTCAGTATTTATACCGTTTAGACAACCTAACAACAGGTAGTCAGTATTTATACCGTTTAGACAACCTAACAACAGGTAGTCAGTATTTATACCGTTTACACAACCTAACAACAAGTAATCAGTATTTATACCGTTTAGACAACCTAACAACAGGTAGTCAGTATTTATACCGTTTAGACAATCTAACAACAGGTAGTCAGTATTTATACCGTTTAGACCACCTAACAACAGGTAGTCAATATTTATACCGTTTAGACAACCTAACAACAGGTAGTCAGTATTTATACCGTTTAGACAATCTAACAACAGGTAGTCAGTATTTATACCGTTTAGACAATCTAACAACAGGTAGTCAGTATTTATACCGTTTAGACAACCTAACAACAGGTAGTCAGTATTTATACCGTTTAGACAGCCTAACAACAAGAAGTCAGTATCTATACCGTTTAGACAACCTAACAACAGGTAGTCAGTATTTATACCGTTTAGACAACCTAAACAACAGGTAGTCAGTATTTACACCGTTTAGACAACCTAAATAACAGGTAGTCAGTATTTATACCATTTAGACAACCTAACAACAGGTAGTCAGTATTTATACTGTTTAGACAACCTAAATAACAGGTAGTCAGTATTTATACCGTTTAGACAACCTAACAACAGGTAGTCAGTATTTATACCGTTTAGACCACCTAACAACAGGTAGTCAGTATTTATACCGTTTAGACAACCTAACAACAGGTAGTCAGTATTTATACCGTTTAGACCACCTAACAACAGGTAGTCAGTATTTATACCGTTTAGTCAATCTAACAATAGGTAGTCAGTATTTATACCGTTTAGACAACCTAAATAACAGGTAGTCAGTATTTATACCGTTTAGACAACCTAACAACAGGTAGTCAGTATTTATACCGTTTAGACAACCTAACAACAGGTAGTCAGTATTTATACCGTTTAGACAACCTAAATAACAGGTAGTCAGTATTTATACCGTTTAGAATACCTAACAACAGGTAGTCAGTATTTATACCGTTTAGACAACCTAACAACAGGTAGTCAGTATTTATACCGTTTAGACCACCTAACAACAGGTAGTCAGTATTTATACTGTTTAGACAACCTAAACAACAGGTAGTCAGTATTTATACCGTTTAGACAACCTAACAACAGGTAGTCAGTATTTATACCGTTTAGACAACCTAAATAACAGGTAGTCAGTATTTATACTGTTTAGACAACCTAACAACAGGTAGTCAGTATTTATACCGTTTAGACCACCTAACAACAGGTAGTCAGTATTTATACCGTTTAGACAGCCTAACAACAAGTAGTCAGTATTTATACCGTTTAGACAACCTAAATGCACAGTACTAAGGTTTAATGATGAATTGACTCGATCTCTCACATCACTTTTCAACAATTGCTGTAGAAAGCAATTCAAGTTCTTCTTTTTTTTTTACTTCATTTTCTATTGATCTCAGGTCTATTGTACTCCTAACAGCTAAACATGTTCCATCAGTATTAGTTTGTCCAAACGGATGTTCAGTTCACAAGGGCTTTTCTCGTTTCTATCCATAATTGTTGGTAATGATTAAGCGGCTGGTGAATTGTTGTAAAACAAAAGCTATTCTCCACGTCTCTTGTTAACATGATATCCTGCACTTCTGTCTATGCGTTAACCACGTTTCAGTGTATTGGATGCACTCTTTGACGTACCGTCAGCGTTTCCCAGACGTCGAACATCTTCGTTCTGTGATGGATACACAGTGCATTTCATTGATAATTAATTTTAAAGTTTCACTGAATATGAGCCTCTATTGATTTTGGAGATAGGAGTTGTAATATTTCTGGCAGAATGAATATGTTTTTGTGCCGTTTTTACCGAAGCGTTTTATAATTGATTGTAAAGATACAGGTAGTTTTTGACAGAATAACACCTCTTGTGCAATTTAACTCAACGGTTTTATAATTGATTTTAAAGATAGCAAGTTTTTATTTATTTGATACAGGGTGTTTCCGTTTAAATACAGTTTTGCTTTAGATTGATCAAATAAAATTCCCATGAATTGAGAAGTCTTACATAAAGTGAAAACATCTGTTGGTATATAGCTAGACTGGTGAAATTACACCTGTGTTTTACTGGGTCTTGTCAATACAACATGTCCGTATCTCTACAGTTTTCACCCGCTACTCAGTTGAACTGACTGCTATAGCTGATTGTGTGAGGATAGAAATTGTTTGTTTTGTTTGATTGTTTAGATTCCTAGTTCTATACATACAACAAGGATTTTACAGCTTCAGTTATACAATTGTCAAAACAGGTTTTATTTTCAGTAGACAAAATCTTTAGACTTTCACATTACATTGTTCTTTAGGTGGTATTTAAGGGACACCTGTCCCAAAAAACTTCAATGGCGATACTAGCTTTGCCTAAAGGAACGTACTGTCACATAACAACTGAGCAACAATTGCCTTTGTTGTAAATCTTTAAGAAAAAAAATTACTTTCGTCAGTTTGAACTTGGTAAGTCAGGGGAGTGTTCTCTACATAAACTAGCTGCACAAAATAGTCTGGTAAAATACTTTATTATAATAGTCTGGTAAAATACTTAATTATAATAGTCTGGTAAAATACTTTATTCTGATAGTCTGGTAAAATACTTTATTCTGATAGTCTGGTAAAATACTTTATTCTGATAGTCTGGTAAAATACTTTATTCTGATAGTCTGGTAAAATACTTTATTATAATAGTCTGGTGTACCCTCAATACAATTCCTTCTTCACCTTATACAATCTTTCCAATTCACAAATAATATAAAGAAATTGCAGCGCAGAAATTCCGGGAAGATTGTCTGGATGAAACATCCTAATTGTAAGACTTTATCTCTGTCCTTGAGCTCTCTGTATATAAACAGCAGAAGTGTAAGGTCCCCCACTTAGCTGGTATATTTATGAAGACACTGTGGGTGTCAGATATAACTTATTTTACCATTAACATTAGGGATCGGCTGACATTGTCATTTTTTATGTGTACGCTGTGACCGCCCATATATATATATATATACTAACAAGAACTTAGGTATTTTGACCACACAATAACGGACACCGAGTTTGCATGTCTGTGTAGAATTCTGAATACTGATTGACAACACTGACCAAACACTACTTCCTGATGACCATGTGTCTTACATGAAATTTGATCTGGTATGTAGAACGGTTTTGGTCAGATTTTGGTCAAGAATGACCCTATTTAATGGTCAGTGATGTTGACCTGGAGGGAGATTATTTGTCAAAGTGGTTTGTACCTGACAAGACGTGGGCAGCCTTGCCCAGTGGGTATGGGTGATGGACGGCTAGCATCACAGAACATTAGTACGCCATTTGTACCAGTTGATTCTCATCACATCTGAAGGATCTAATTGAATTATGTATTTGTTATATTTAAGATTGATTTCCTGTTAATGTTTGTTATGATATATATACATTTGATGATATTTGATACAGCTGACACTAAATTAAGCCATTAATGTGGACATTAGGGAATTAATTGGAGGAATAAGGATTCAAAGTGCTCCAGTGTACTAAAGGCAAGATCCATTTCTACACAATCAACATCAAGAAAGGATCGTGAAGCTTATACAAAAAAAGAAAGAACAAGAAAATGGTTTTCAAGTTCAAAATTTACTTTCATGAAAAGAGTAAAGCTCAAACCAGTGGTTGAAGGTAATATAATCGTATAGGTAAGAGAGGTATATACACATACCAAGGTTTTGGGAGGTAAGGATACTTGACCCCCAGGCTGGGGTAGCTGTATAATGCTTGTTAACATTCCAACTGGACATAAACTGACCACTAGATGGCTTCTTTATGTGGTTTATGGCCGACACTGGTCACTCTACAGTCCTCAGGCAGAGCCGCAGCATTTCTGGACTGATGGAGAATCTGGGAGATGGGAATTGCTACATGGGGTAAAAATGTTGTACTAAATTGTGGAATGTGCATACCATACATTACAGTGTTGGTAGAGCAAAAATGTCCCACCAGAACAGAAATAAGCCGGTGGTCTTTGGTGGAAACTGTCAATGATGGAATAGTGTAAGCACTTTGTAAACGTACACTGCATTAGTACTGGTATAGAAACTTTAAATTGCACTTTGACACTCCATCCAGCTTACCACAAGTTTGATAGTCTACGGAAACTTACTTTAAAAAAATATTTAAAGAAAATTTTTGGAATTAATTATCAGTATAATTAATCAGTTTGTGGCAGTAAAGGGAGGTAATCTAGTAAACTGTCTTCAATTTAAAAACAAAAGTTCAAAATACACGACTTTTGAATTGAACTTGGTATGATCTGACACTTAGCATTGATTGACGTAGGTTCTGGTTAAAGCTGTGCTTGGTTCATGTAGAATCTCCACAAATAGTCTGAGTCATGTAGGTGTTTGGCAGTATATATGTTTTAGTCACTCGTGCGTTTGACAGTTACTTATCTGATAGGAGATATCCTTCAAGACTTCAAACAACCTGCACTTGCTCCAATGTTTTCGATGTTTTCAGGATAAATAACTTTTGGTTTTGATATATATTAGATGAAGTCACTTCTTTTACATAAATTTAGTACGACCATGTTTATTGTGAAATCCTGTTTACAACAAAGTCATATATTTATATATACTTTTCATCTTTTTTTAAAAGCAACATTTATTTAATATAATAACGTGTACTTTGTAAAGGTCATTGCTGAATTGTAAAAAAGTTGAAAAGAAGAAAGACAAAGTTCAGTTGGTCTTGTCCAGAAACTCTAGTTGTCTGATTCCTTATCATAAAAAAAATTAAATTCCTTAAGTTGAATACAAAGGTACTCATTAGCAATAAAGTCTTCAGTGATTTGATCTTGAAGTTTCAAAATACATTGAGGAATCCAGACTGTTTATAAGAGGGACCCCATCTTATCTGAGATGAGGAATCCAGACCGTTTATAAGAGGGACCCCATCTTATCTGAGATGCAACAGGATTTGTATGACCACTGAGCATGAGTTGACCTCTGGTCTGTATAAATCTGGGTTCATATATGGATTGAATTCTAGTCTGGCCATCCTGTTTCCATCTTATATATATATATATCCGAACAGTTGGCCACATGGCAAATATCTGTAATTGACTTAAAAAGAAGGATTAGAAGGAAACTATCGGTGATCTGATTAAATGAATATTCCAAACATCAGTTACGTTATGTACCCAAAGCAACTTTGTGGCATTCACATCATTAATTTAGATTTTAAATGACTCTATAAAGTTTTGGATTTGTGACAAGTTTTCGTTGGTGGGATTTCAAAATAAATGATTCAGACCAGTTTGGCAGTAACTCAAGCTTATCACTGCCGGGATTCTGGTCAAGTTCTAACCTTCGAAATATTCATCAAGATTTTCCTGTTAAAGTTAGCATGTTAGGCAGAGTTTCAAGGACATTGAACAAAAATTAAGTATTTTCATGTTATCTCTGATGAAAATTCCAGCTTTAGGGAATTACACTGTATAATTACACTGTATAATTACAAGGTTTGGTTAGTAGAAGTTGTTGTTAACATGTCAAAGGCACTAATAAGGATGATTCTATAATTAGAATTCTGCTATTTTACTTTCCTAATCAATGCAATTTAAGTGACCTAATTAATGAATATTTATTTTGGAATCTTTATTAATATTAAAATTGAAATTCGCTAAGCAAGGTATACAATTTTTTCTATTTTTCATAATTTGATTCACGAATATTGTCTGTTGTGTTATTCTTGTTGCATCAATCACTTGAAATCAAGTTTTTTTTCTTTGTTTCTTATATTTAAAATTGTTTCTTTTTAGTTAACAATTTGTTCCTACTGAACATACTGAAAATAAACAAAATCCTCACAAAACACACAGAGCTATACATGTAGATATAATAGATATTAACATGTGTGACCTATTTGCAGGATTAGAACTAGTGTGAATAACAAGGAACGTCTGTGATATTTATCACATCTTCCTAATTCTGTGAGGGTAGACATGCTAACTACCTTTAAAGTCAGACATAGAAATGATGAATGATTGACGATTGTCTGTCGAAGGGCTGGGGACTAATGACAGGAGAATGTACTGTAATCAAGTGTGTATGGTCATACGTCATCATTTGTGGCTACTGATCGAGATATGTCTGATGAGTGACCAACAGGGACACCACAGGGACATGGTCAGTATTATAGGGACACCACAGGGACATGGTCAGTATTATAGGGACACGATAGGGACACGGCCATTTTAGGGCCACAACAGGGACACGGCACGGCAGGGACACGGCAAGTATAGGGACACCACAGGGACCAACACTGACACAGTGTCACATTGTTCTGGAGTCGGCTGATATAATCTTCCAGTTTACTTTAGTTACTGTGATTCACCTCAATTTTGTGGGAAAATATTTCAGCATTCTTTCATGAAGAGAGTAAAATTATGAATTGAAGTATCTTTTGAATATTTTTCAAATAATTAAATAAAGCCTTGTCAGTGTGTGGCTTAATTGTGTCCTGCCATAAAAATAATAAGTACCTTAATTACTTTTCAAGTGAAACAAGGTATAGTAAAACATATGGTCTGTACATGTCATATCATAATGATAACACATAGATTTATCTGCCGTTGAAACTTTGTGATTTTCAGATCATATATTTGTTAATTGATAATCTAATAAGCCAAGGGGTTCAACAACAACTCTGACTCGACATAGGGGGTGGGCCTATTGCTGGACAATGAAATGGCATTTGTGAGTATTTATCAGTCCCAAATGAGCGCTTACACTTTATACAGTGTAGCTCTGACTCAATAGAACACTGACTTGAATGACATTGCCGTATGTGACACTACAAGGTAAGTATCAAGTTGACAATAATTTACAAATTACCATTAAGGAGGTTTGTAACCTGTGGAACTCTTCTGCACAGGAGGTAAAGATTATTGTTCATACAAACGAAGGTCGCCTGACAGTGGGGATTATACAGAGCATGATGATCTCTGTGTAACAGGTATTGACTGTAATAACTGTGTTTGCCAATATGCCAATAACCACTGACAACTTGCCTTGATCATCAGCATCTTTATATAATCTGCATCATTGTTATTGTCAAACTGCATACTTCAGAATTTATTACTTGATAACTGAACTAAAAAGAAATGTTCAGTTTCTCACTATCCTGCTGACTTCCACTCAAATTTGACCCTAACAATATTATATAATGTGGCTGTTTACCATCAGTATTTGTATTGTTCCTCCTCAACATCACTATATCTACTGTACTGCTAATCAATGCAGTATGTAGTTTTATGATTCAAGCATGACAGGTAACATGGGCCTATGGAAAGCCTTAATGTCAGAGCTCACCAGAAATCTAACAGATTATCATAGGTCTACCCTTATATCTCAATTTCAGTCATGTTGTTTAGAACATGGTGAAAGGAATCAATTTAACTTAACTTTCATTTGACCACTAGTTTAAAACTGGACTATACCTGAAGAAAACACACTGACCAGTGGCCAGTGACTCAGCTCTACTTACTTGAACACATGACTATAGGTCAGGGGCTAGTGATTGTGGATGGTCAGATATCTCAACAACAGGAACAGCCCTGGTGACCAGACCAAGGAAGAGTAGATTAGAGGGAAGACTTTATATTATTAGATGAGGTGTAATGATGTGTCTCGTCTTCAACGAGTACATAATAGCTGGGTTAATGGGGAGTTATATACATACACTCCCAGAATCAATATGGCTACCTGTAGTCTATAGCATTCATGTATGGTCAGTAGTGATTGATTCAATAAGGAATCAAACAAGAAATGAAATACCTTGACAGCTCAACTATAGTGATCGAGGCACATCGAAACTCACTTAAAGCTCTCGAACAACATTTAAAGTGAAGCAGAGGTCTAATTGATGTTAGAGAATTCAGGGAACTCTTCTTTCTGTGGAGGTCAATACAGCGTGGTGCTGATTGCTACCTTAATTAATGGTCCAGTGACCTTTAGAAGGAAGGCAGCAGTTAATTGACCGATAGGTAAAGCTCGTTAGTGTTCATTAACAGGTAAATTTGCTTAATTGATGTAAAAGGTACTTCAAAAGTTATGAGGTGATTCAAAGGCTTAGCTTTAATTTTACTTAAGATGTAATTTATCTAAACTGTCTGTTAATCCAGAACTCTGTCAATGAAAGGTCAGACATTTCAATGTTCTGTGAGATATCAAATCAATTTGATCTCCCATTGAATCCCCTTTGTTTCAGCAGCAGAGCTAAGTGAAATTCAACTTTGCTATTTCTAGAGAAAACTGATTGAATTCTAAGTAAATATAAGTTCTAAAATTAACTGATTTCACATTGAATCCCTTTTTAATAGCAACTTAGGTAAAATTTTACTTTGCTATTTTCAGGAAGAATTGAATTGAAGTTAATACAATTAAGTTCTCATTATATATATGTACAGTATTGGCTGATAATATCAACCCAAAAGTCATATTGGACCATTTGATGTCCTGTGCTTGACCATTAAAGTCAATCAAATTCAGCCAATGGGCATCCAGTATTCAAGGGCATTTGGTCATCAGATAATCTCTAAGATCAACGATATGTGAGTTTGCCTGTTATAGGACAGTAAATCACCGACAATAAGATGGAATGGACCGATATCACGACTCCTTATAATTGTCAGTTCGCACAATGAGAACACCATTTCCTAATAATATCCCAACAGTCAGACTGTCTCACTTTCACGACATTAGTAATTGATATTATTAAAAGGTATATTTCTGCCACAAAGTAATGGAATCAAGCATTTCTGATGAGTTTGCATCCTTCAAAAATGAAACAGAATTTGCAGAAAAGCTCTTGATCAGTTAATGGTCAGTTTGGACAGAATCAATTTATTCATACTTGACCCCAGTGCGCTATTTCTTAACCCCAATCAAACATTTGGATGAAGTGGAACCGACTAGTTATTTGTGTCGGAACGTTAGCCAACAATGTGTCGGACAGGTCAGTCTTAGATAGATCTCCGAGACGAGACATTTTGGCGTCTGAAAGCTCGTATTAATTGGCACTACATTTTTCTCACTGTTAATCTGTCAAGAGGCTACAATGATAGAATCCACTGCCTGTCCGAGGGGAGACGTCCGCATCCAAACACTGTACCGGCATGTCCAATAGGGAAACATATCCCGCCAGTCTGACTTCAGTAATTGACGTTTATTGGACCTGACTGCAGTCGAAATTAATAGAGATGAAAAATATGTATTTCTTGTTCCATAAGGCACAAATATTTTCCAAGAAGAAAGAAATGTCCATCGTCCTGATCCAAGAGAGTCCCTAGGGGCCTGTCCCTCTCTGGGAATCAATATACAAAACAGGCCAGGATAATGGGGGATAAATTAAAGCTGAGGACAGTTTGTCATTTCACACATACGAAAATATATATCAGTGGTACTATTGCTGACTGTTCACTCTGCTGATGTCTCAGGTTGTCTTAGTTCCTCCATATCATGTTCCGATTTAAAAAATACAAGGTATGTATATTTCTATGTTCTGATGAAGGTTATTCATATTTTCAGTTTTTGCTATAATCACTTTGAGTTTTATTGTATCGGCCAACGTTTTCAATTTTTGTATGTATTGTAATTTTTTTGCAAAATCTCCACATGTGATACAATAGCTGTGAAAAGGGAACACAACACAAACACTTTGATTTGACATATAGGCAATATTAGTATGGAAAATAATGTTTTTCTTTACATGGTATAAGTCGTGTTTCTGCTTATCATTTGGTGCCTGTTTCCTTTATGAAATACAAAATAATTTCCAGTAAACTATTCTTCTTTCTGTATAAAATATATATAATGTTTTATCTTGAGCTGTAAGATATTCCAGGTATTGCATTGTCTTTAAGGCATACATCTTCAGTATTTTGGAAAATGAAATGTAATTTACTACAGTTTATATTCGGAACGAAAGTCAAAAGCAATCTCATTCCTAAACTGTTATTTCTTGAAGAACATCTGCAAGTACGCTGAGACGACCCAATATTTAGAATTTATTCTGTAGCTGTGGCAGAAAAAGGTTGCCGTATTCTCTGATAAATCTAAGATTGATCAGTTTTTGTAGTATTGTGGATCAAGGATGCTAAAATTAATGGATTTTGTTGAAATATGCCATTTTTCAAAATCTGTTTATGTCATATGAAGGTCGTAAACATTGTCTATCTGACACAGTATTGTCATCGATAAGAAAAATGATCCTGGAGAGAGAGTCCATCACTGTCCTATCTGAGCGTTGATACCTAGTCAATCTGGGATCCCAGCATCTGTCTCATTTCTGATAAATCCTGAATTCTTAAGCAGAAAATATCAAAATATTGTTCTGATGCTATCATATGGGTTTATTATAATAGAAAACGGTGAATCAAGTGGGCTGTCATCCATATTTTGATCCGAAACTTCACCTTGTATAAATATGCTTGGATGAGTTTTAAAGATATCAATTTGAATAGAACTCAGTTCTAAACTATGTGATAGCTTTACTAGAAATGGTGATTATAAACAATTTTGTTGTAAAATTTTTAGATGCTCATGACTGAATGAATATGATTGATGTATTTTGCCTTTGTATTAAGGATATCACAGACTTGTACTGGTAGGCTTCTGATCTCTTCTCATCCTTGTCTCTGTTTGAAATCAAATGTTGGTAAAACAAAAGTACATTTTTTGTAAGTTAAAAAAATATTTCTGAAAAAAAAAAAAAATAGAAAAATATTTTTGAATGTTCCACAGAAGTAACAATAAGGAAAGTGCTTATTCAATTCAAATGTAATCAAATTTTCTTATTCAAATATTAAAAAAAATCATATTAAGGTTCAAATTGTTCTCAGAAAACGTTGATATAGGGTTGACTTCAGGTCATGTGATATAAGCGGTTCGGAGGCCCGAGGGTAGACACTGGTATTTGACAGGAGTGATCGTAAGTATTACTGTCAGTAGTGTCCCCTCAGTCGCCTGCCTGTAAACCTCTACACTACGTAATGGATTATACTGGGAGCTTTGTGTCGCTGAGAAATAATTTTTTACCCATAAATGACACAACGTTAATAGAATGATTACACAATGTAAAAGCTTTAACGACACAGATTTAAGAGGGAAATGGCGAAAACAATCAAGGCATCAAACATCTGCCTAGTCAAGATAACAAGATGAAAGCAAACATGTTTCCGTATAATGGAGTTTTTTCAGCCTAGGTAAATTTTCGCAACATGTTGTTGTGGAGAAATTAACAGACAAACAATAATTGATTGGTTTAAGGCTTGTTAACTTAATCTTGTAATATGTTGATCAGTCGTATCACCAGTGGCTACCATTGGGGGAGGTAGAAAGGAACTTAGATCAGGGTGGAAGAAATGGTTGTTATGTACCTATCACCATCAGTGATATGTGTTATAAGGACATCATCACCATGGCAACTACATCAGATCATTACTATAGCAACAACAGAGGACTTCCCACAATGTCAACGATAGCTGGGAACATAATCACCATGGTGACAACAGGAAAAATGACAGAGAAAAGCTTCACTATACTTACACTGCAGTTGACATTATAACCATGGTAAAAACAGAGGTCACCATCACCATGGCGATGACAGAGGTCATTATAATCATGGCAATGCCAGTCGACATCACAATAAGGACTAAATCATTGTTATAGCAAAGATAGAGGATATTGTAGTGAAATGATTACATTTAGATACTTGTGTTACTAATGATTGGGGTTGGCTTGGTCACGTATATATATCTCGTCTTTATATCTTCCTTTTTACAAACAGATTTTTTCGTTAAGTGTGGTGGTTAATTAATACATGTCACCAGGAGAGGAAGTGCCCTTGTTTAACCAGGTTGTATTCCTTGTTTGATATAAAGTTTAATCCTATATTATTTGTGGTACATGCTCCTTATTGGTGCACTGTTAAGTATGTAGCCAGTATGTTCAAAAGAGAAAAAAGCTTTTAGGTTGACTGGATGAAAAAAAGCTACAAATAGGATATTGAACTTTTTTATTTAAAAGATTTAAAGTGATGCATTTACTGAGAGTTGTGACCTTTTCTTCCCGAACACAGAATTACAGCTCTTGACTGGAGCTGTCCATTCTAAGTGATATCTACAGTTTGAAAGGTCACCATTAAAATGAGATTTGGCTTTAAAATGTGGTAATTTTCTGTTAAGTGTTTTCTGTAAAATATAAGCAAAGCAAAGCAGGCAAGTGTTGTCCTTCTTGCCCATAAACCACTTGCCAAGTGACAGAGAAATTGTGGTAATTCGACCAAGGTCATGTGACCTAGGTTCCTCCCAACACAACAGTCGTGTTAGATGTCCATTTGACAATTATCTGGAGTTAAATTTTATTTCGACTTTCCCATTACAATCATTGTCCTGTCAGGTTAATCAGAGTTTAGTACCGGACTTCTCTTTAGTGACAGCCAGAGTTCCTAAATTGCTAAAGATTAAACAAATATCCACGTATATTTTACTGGAATCGGAATCGTAGGTTAATGTACCACCTAATGTTAATTAAAGTTCCCACTCGGGATGTGTCACAGCGCTGACGGTATGTAAAGGAATGATGGCCAATGAATGGTGCCGATTTGTTGTGTAATACATTTAACGGCCAGATTCAAAGACATTAAAGGAGAAGCTCAGGGTAATTCCAACTTACGACTCGACTCTTAATTCACAGCCAAGGTTGCGCTTCAACTGTTGAAGGACACAAAATTGATTTATATAGGGAAATCAGGAATATTTCTTTTTTTTTTTCCTTTATTCAGTTTATGAAATTGATCAATGTTTAGTGATGTATAGGGTATAGACATACACAGGATCAGTAAACCTTACCGAAGAGGCATCATATTTCCGTATTCTGTAAAATTTGAAAACTTTCTTTGTAACTTATAAGACGTAGTTGGTTTCTTATAACATAAACATATAAAAAATTATTCCAACATATTTTTCTCTGCAATTAATGAAATATGTACGATATGTTATATTGAATTCAGCTACCAAATTGTATCAAGAAATTCTGGGAGTATAATGACGGAAACGAGTTATGTGGAAACAAATTCACCAAAACTTGTTACAGTTATAACGTACAGATAAATTATCACAAGATAAGGAATTGTATGTATAATGTACATGCTATCAGAAATATGACATACATCAATTAGGACAAATGAAGTCTTGTTCCTGTGTGACGCCAATAAGTGCAGATGCTTTTATTTGGATGCTCCGAGATGTGAAATTGGTTGGTTATGTGTCATCGTTTTGTGTAATTATGGTATATAATATTTCAGAGGTAAAAAGGGAATTAACATCATCTCTGGGACAGATGCCATGCTAGCTAGTATTATGCTGAAGTATTTGAGAGCATTTCTTGCACTTGGGCCTTATCAATGAAATCTGGAAAAATGCACATGTATGCTATAAATTACTGTGTATGTAGGTATAGCAGGTGTGTAGATGTTATAGGTAAACATGTTTAGATTTCCTACCTCAAAACATTTAATTAGAACAATTTAAATCAAAACACATTTGTGTCATTAAAGTGTTTAAATTTACAAATTCATACCGTATCACAGGCAGAACATTCCTGTCATAAAGAAGGGTCTTCTATATTTGCAAGAATGTTAAACAGTTGATATTTGTGTGCAAGTTAAGCAAACAGTTGACTTTTAAAAGGCAAACATCGCAAATGATATATTCACATGTCTGACTGTTGTGCTAATAATCTGCGGAACAAGGCCATATATACAAGATAGTGTTATTGATAATGTGACAGATCACCAGGAATTTGTCGCATTTCAATAATAAAACCGTTGTTCTCTGATTGCTCTGTGATTGGTCTTATGCAATACATGTGAGACCAAAGAATTTGGACGGTACCTTAACTAGTGGTAATATGGTCCATAGTTCCATTTAATGGCGTATACAGATTGCCAGTGACAATTAACAGTCCTGTTCCAAGATGTAAGCTATATTACATGTGTCATTTATAATATTTAGTGATGTATCCCTCCGATAAGCCCGGGGGCATAATCTGCAAAATAGAGGTAAAATAGAATACAGTAAACTCCACTTAATGTCACGTCGGTTAATATCACTTTTCGGTTATTATCACGTTTTCTTCATGCACCGTTTTTCCTGCTATATAATCTATGTAATGCCATTCTTTTAATATCACTTGTTTCCAGGTGGATTTCGGTTAATATCACTTTTTTTGGCCACTGTCACACAAAAATTACAGGTAAATGTTAGAAATAATTTCATATAAATGCCCCGGGGACCCGAGTTTCACACCTGAAATCGCTATGTAAACAACGCCGTGGTCAGCTGCGTCTTTTTCACACCTACCTGGTCACTGCCGTACTAGTCGAACAATAGATTGACTTGGCATACCGGAGCAAAGATTACACCTTTGGGTGAGGGAACCCATACTTTTGTAATCTTATATAACGCCATGTGTGATTTAATGAGTTCCTAACACGAGTTCCATTTTTCATTTCAGCTCGTCTTAATAGTAGATTGAATTCACGTTGTCGTGAAGAAGGCTTACAAGTGGATGGTCTTCCGTAAACATGACGAATTATTTATTGAAATTAAAATAAAAGTGTCTTTTAAACAATAAGTGTCCAATTAATTAATTTAAGCTAGCCTAATGTTCACGTAAAATGCAGAGATATCGTTTTTGTTTTGATTTTTAAATAGCCAAAGTACGACGCCGACATGCCGTGATTCTAGGCCGGCTGGTGAATAAATATAAGTGCCGAGACTAAATCTTATCGCGTGGTTGTTTTATTTGCATAGAGGTCATCCAATGAAACGTCACGTTTCAAAGGTAAAAGTTCATTTCGCGGTAGCGCTATACAACCGACAAACTCTGTGAACACGATGTCGCACTTGCAGCGAATATCTAAAGAAATTAAACAAACAACAGATTTCACAAGCGAAAAACCAGTATACATATCAAGATAACGGTAAATATTTACGGAGTGTCATGATTTCAAAACACGAATTTGATGCAGAATACCAGCCACTTGTATGCCTAACGTTACATCATTACAGTAGGCCTACTGCAGTAAACAATCGTAGTACGTTTCGTCCCTGGTTTCGTGTGAAGTAGCCTACTGATAATATTACGTACGAACAATATATATGAAAATAAGTGCATTCCAGAATAAAACCAAAGATTATACTGTCGCTGGAGTGAAAAAAACATTGTTAGTGATAAAATATCTTTATTAAACAATCTTCTCTGTTGAGTCACAGCACTACGACATTTAACCAAGTCCACTTCCGGTTTTGAGGGCTGAAAAATGTCAGAAAATACGTTTTCTTTTAATATCATGTTCCGGTTAATATCATGTTTTCCCCGGACAAATGAGAAGTGATATTAAGCGGAGTCTACTGTATCAATAAAACTTCAGTTTTACCAACTTCTACGCTATAAGAAGAGTTATTTTGACATTATAAACACACATCAGTTTATCTTTGATAAGCCCATGCTCAAACATAAGCCCACCTCTTCTGGAAGGGATTATATATATGAGATTCATCTTTGTGAAAAAGATCTTCTTGAGAAAAGCTTGAAATTGATCAGACCAAAATGTCCCTGCTACAAGACCCCTTACAAATGGGTATGGTTGGCTTAACCGTGGGATAATAGTACGGTAATTAAAAATGTATTTATTCATTATACATAATTACCTAATCAACACACCTGCCCCATCAGTGCATCCTTTCATTACTGAATACAATTTCAGTTTTTACCAGATAGAAAAAAAAACAAGATATCCCACCCAGATTTCAAATGGAAACCTTTTCCTGTATGGTCTGTAAAGCACACCCCTTTTGTGCTTTCGTAGACACACAGTGTGCTTTTTTACATGGAACATACAGTATGTTACTGTGCCTTTAAGACCAAGCAGACTTATATACATGTTTAATCTACAAACTTGTCATATAAGCTGTAGAAATGTACATCAAAATAATCAAAATCTTGGCATAGTTTGGTAATTAATTGACCATGTTTACGTTCAAATGCTGGTAAAAGAATGTTTATTCAATGTATAAAATTGTCAAGTACGTGCCTTTGTTGAAATGGTACTCCATGCTTCGTTAATGTTTATATATCGAGCTGTAATATTATTTACTTTATTGTGATGTAGCTATGTGTACATAGTGAGATACGATAAAGGCTGGAAATGTTATAGAAGTTTAATATCTATCTGGCAGGTTTATTAGAGACTGACAATCAGAACAACAATCTTAGAGATAAATATTACGGTTGAGTCCACATAATCTTTGTTTAATTATGTGACAAGGTGAAGGAATTATCGACAGATGTGAATGAATGCCAATTGAAACTATTCAAACATTACGCTGTCAATTATTCAAATTTCGCAACACAAAAAAGGAAATATTGAAAAAGATAATAATCAGCATTATGCTTTGTACAGCCCCGTACTGGTGTAATTACAAGAAAAAATGTTTTAATTTTTTGTGATAATGTCAACTAATGTCGTGATTGAATTAGCGACATATTCGCACGGTGACCTTGTGACTGCCAGGTCGGCTTCTGAAACAGACGCCTTTGAGAACTAATTGTGGGGAGGAAATTACCCCAATGTCACTTGGTTCATTGAAATAACCCCATGAAGTTCCATGTCATAGTTCACCTTCATTAAAACAGCAGTGTTTGTTGGGTATGAATTAAGCATTAGATGAAAGACCTTTCGTCTTAATAGCTTTTGGCATACAGCAGATTAAGGTTGCAAGTTGGTATCATTTTGCTTAAAAAGTTTCATGTTTGATAATAACTAGAAGTGTTTACATATGGGTTTTTTGAAGATACAGAAGCAGAATTTTTGCTAGAAATGGTTCCACACTGTAAACTTCCCATAGATTAAATTCTAGAAAACCAGGAACAAAAAGATCAGTTCTGAATAAATCTGGACAGAGTTGTTGAAAATAATGTAGATTTACAGAAAGCAATGCTTGTTTTACATATGCAATCAAGCCTTATTATCTCCAAGTCAGTGAGACTGGGTGACAACTTCAAGGTATCCGAGTAAATTCAGTCTTCGAGTTATAATTATACGAGCTCAAGATGACAAGTGGCTAGAAGTTTCTTGGAAATAACTTTAAACTCAAAATTTTCCTGATGCCGGCAGACAGAGATATGTATGACCAAGGTAGTTAAATGTATATATTGACCCAGTTGACAGAAAAAAAGTTCATTTCTGTGAGAAAATAAGTATTATGATAATATAAATAACAATGTGTTTCTTTGATGTTTTCCAGAAGGACACCCTGATGAAGGACCTAGAGCGGGAGAGGCTGGTCCGGGCGGAGACGGAACAGAAACTCCGTTCAATGACTGAGGAAAACAGCAACTGCAGGTCACGTCTTCATTCCCTCCAGGACGAGTTCAAAAGGTCAGTGTATATATATCAAGTTAAAAACCTACTTCTCCAGGTCAAAGGTCATGGACTCTAGCTCACACATTGAAAAACGAGTGGGAAATAGCTGTCGCCATGCAGAGTTACCACACTGTATTAATTGGTACAGCTGGTGTTATTATTTGTCCAAGTTTAATGGTCTCGTTTGGTTTGTTGGTGTTTTAATACGTCCTATTAACAACTAATCAACAGCTAGGGTCATTTAAGGATGTGCCAGGTTTGGTGATGGAGGAAAACTATAGAGTTCCCGGAGAAAAACCAAAAACCATTGACCAGTAGGAACCCACAACCCAGTGGTGGAGGGCTCTTAAGTGGTAGCTAAATGTCAGACATCTTAAACACTTAGTCTCCTTAGCCTGAAAAATATATAGACAGGAGATACTTGTAATTTATATAATACATCCTGATGTCTCCTGGGACAGATGTAGCTTCTATAGACAGGGGATATTTGTATTTTATACAATACATCCTATTTCTCCTGGGTCAGATGTAGCTTCTATAGACAGGGGATATTTGTATTTTATACAATACATCCTATTTCTCCTGGGTCAGATGTAGCTTCTATAGACAGGGGATATTTGTATTTTATACAATACATCCTATTTCTCCTGGGTCAGATGTAGCTTCTATAGACAGGGGATATTTGTATTTTATACAATACATCCTATTTCTCCTGGGTCAGATGTAGCTTCTATAGACAGGGGATATTTGTATTTTATACAATACATCCTATTTCTCCTGGGTCAGATGTAGCTTCTATAGACAGGAGATATTTGTATTTTATACAATACATCCTATTTCTCCTGGGTCAGATGTAGCTTCTATAGACAGGAGATATTTGTATTTTATACAATACATCCTATTTCTCCTGGGTCAGATGTAGCTTCTATAGACAGGAGATATTTGTATTTTATAGAATACATCCTGATGTCTCCTGGGACAGATGTAGCTTAATCTATTTGTATTTTATATAATACATCTTGATGTCTCCTGGGACAGATGTAGCTTCTATAGACAGGAGATATTTGTATTTTATAGAATACATCCTGATGTCTCCTGGGACAGATGTAGCTTCTATAGACAGGAGATATTTGTATTTTATAGAATACATCCTGATGTCTCCTGGGACAGATGTAGCTTCTATTTGTATTTTATATAATACATCTTGATGTCTCCTTGGACAGATGTAGCTTCTATAGACAGGAGATATTTGTATTTTATAGAATACATCCTGATGTCTCCTGGGACAGATGTAGCTTCTATAGACAGGAGATATTTGTATTTTATAGAATACATCCTGATGTCTCCTGGGACAGATGTAGCTTCTTTAGACAGGAGATATTTGTATTTTATATAATACATCTTGATGTCTCCTGAAGCTGTGAGCTATATCCCATTCCTTGACACTACTGAATTTGTTTGTTTTATAGTGAAAAAATGGAGAGAGAATATGAAATGGTTTAAAGAATATCTTCTCCAATTGTAAAATGGTATAACACATTCAGTGGTTATGAAATGTTGACACATTAGTCTCTAACGAAGAGATACCGTAGCACATAATCTCTACTTTAGATACAGTGGCTGGAACATCGAGATACTGTAGCACATACATCTCTACTTTAGATACAGTGGCTGGAACATCGAGATAGCGTAGCACATAATCTCTACTTTAGATACAGTGGCTGGAACATCGAGATACTGTAGCACATACATCTCTACTTTAGATACAGTGGCTGGAACATCAAGATACCGTGGCACATACATCTCTACTTTAGATACAGTGGCTGGAACATCGAGATACTGTAGCACATACATCTCTACTTTAGATACAGTGGCTGGAACATCAAGATACCGTAGCACATACATCTCTACTTTAGATACAGTGGCTGGAGCATCAAGATACCGTAGCACATACATCTCTACTTTTGATTCAGTGGCTGGAACATCGAGATACTGTAGCACATACATCTCTACTTGAGATACAGTGGCTGGAACATCGAGAAACCGTAGCACATACATCTCTACTTTAGATACAGTGGCTGGAACATCGAGATACCGTAGCACATACATCTCTACTTTAGATACAGTGGCTGGAACATCGAGCAGAATTGTACACTTGTTGAAAGTTAAAAAATTGGTAGCTTTGCTGACATTTATGAAATATTAAGATGTGGAAGCCAATTCTTGGTTGAGTGAAGTTGTTTGTTATTAACTACAGTCTGACATCAAATGTTGATAATTGTCTCTTGTTATCGGGAATCAAGTTGCATCCCGACAGTTCATACATATTTAAACTAAACTTGTTGCTACCCTACTATGCATGGTGAGTTTTGGTAATAAAACCTGTCCGTAAAATCTTCTTGTAGTCATAACTGCTCTCTATCAAAGGTGGAAGAAACCAATCAAATACACGATGAGAACAATACATATGTCTGTCTATCAAAATATCCCGCTCAGTAAATATAACAATGACCATGGTACTTCCATAGGAATTCAGTATTAGACAAAATATTGCAATATCTATAATACTGCTGAATTATTATAACACAGAAAAGATGGAGAATGATAATTTTACAAAAAAGTGAAATGCCTGAAATTTGCTGAGAGCTGTGACGAGGAGGGGGGGGGGATGAAATTTGCTGAGAGATGTAACGAGGAGGGGGGGGATGAAATTTGCTGAGAGCTGTGACGAGGAGGGGAGGATGAAATTTGCTGAGAGATGTAACGAGGAGTGGGGATGAAATTTGCTGAGAGATGTAACGAGGAGGAGGTGGGGGGGGGGAGAATGAAATTTGCTAAGAGATGTAACGAGGAGTGGGGATGAAATTTGCTGAGAGATGTAACGAGGAGTGGGGATGAAATTTTGCTGAGAGATGTAACGAGGAGGAGGTGGGGGGGGGGGGGAATGAAATTTGCTGAGAGATGTAACGAGGAGTGGGATGAAATTTGCTGAGAGATGTAACGAGGAGGAGGAGGGGGGGGGATGAAATTTGCTGAGAGATGTAACGAGGAGTGGGGATGAAATTTGCTGAGAGTGTAACGAGGAGGAGGTGGGGGGGAATGAAATTTGCTGAGAGATGTAACGAGGAGGAGGTGGGGGGGGGAATGAAATTTGCTGAGAGCTGTGAGGAGGGGGGGGGGCGAGGAGTTTGTGTTGCCAGCTGCTAAAATTGTAACATGAATGGGGACAAATTAGGGTCTTAATCTAATATTATGTTTTCCTGGACGTAACTTTTAAACTTGTCTTGATGACACTTGAACTGTACCTTCATCATCCTTTTACAGTATGCTGCACCATCAGTAGGTAGTTATGACCTTGAACTAAAGGTCAAAGACTAAATATTAGTGCAAACTGTTCGGGGACATATTATTGAAACTGTAACATTTAACTGTAAAAGAGCATTTAGATTGTGCTGGACAAATACTTGTATCCTCTATACATGATGAGCAGGGTATTGTCTTTAGGCAATATATTGTTTGTGACGTTGACCTCAAGGTCAATGGTCAAATATTTGCAAACTTTTCAGGAATATATTTTCTGGCTAGCTGTTACTTTTAAACAGTTAAAGGGAATATTTGACATATTTGTTAATTTTTAGTCAGAAATTTGTTTCACAAGCATTAAACTAGCTTTAGAATTAATTTGTGAAAAAGAAGAAATACCTTGCAGAACCAAAATAATAATAATCATCAACAGTCAAAATCCAAGAGTGAAAAGGTAGAAAAATAAATTGAGGCTACTTTCTGTTTGAAACTCTTCAATGGAATATCATTTGCCAGTGTTATATTTAGGACAAGGACCCTTTTTAATGAACAGAAGGTGCGGTATTGATGTGTTTGAACAGTCGTTTGACTTTGGAAGAGTCCAAACAGCTAGATGTTATTGTTCAGGTCTGTTTACAGCTTTCAGCAATAAAAGTTCAAACAGAAGCCAAAAACTTTTTTTCTATTTTAACAACTTTACATGCAGTCATCTTTATTAATATTCAAGTGTGTTGACCAGATAGTCCTGAGCTTGTTTACAAGTTTATCAACATGTCTGTAATCCTGTGATTAAACAACCACTGAACCAGAGGACTCCACAGACCATGGTGTTAATTGACGTTTGAGGTACGTAGATGGAGGGCCGGACCACCTGCGAATTTGGCCCCACAGCCACCTCATCATCGGAATCTTCAGCTCACAGCAGCGATCAGCATCAAAATCCATGGCGGTGTCAATTCAATATTTTATTTGTACTTTTATAGCCAGTTGTGTCAGTCAAGCCGTATAGCAGATCAGATTGGTTATCTCCCCTTGACAGTGGTATATGTGAGGTAAATTGCCAACAGATATCAGTAGATTTGTTTTTACTTTTTTATGTGTTGGGCTGGAAGGTTTTGCTGTGTAGCTTCACCAGAGCAGAGCAGAAGAGCTCTGTGGATTACAGGAGATAAAAAATCATATCTGTTTCGCTTCTTGAGGGGTCTACTGACTGTAAACAAAATTAGCGGAAACTTGATCGGCACTTTGCATGATTCGGAAGACTCCCAGAACTGCTGGATATGTGAGGAATTTGGTTGTTACGTTTAACTCTGATAGATACTCTACTGTTTACTATGGTGTTGAATAATAGTTTAAGTAATCTGTGCCAAGAATTACATGTGGACTTTGAGAAAGGCTGGTGGTTCATGGCCAAAACCATATCAGCTTAACAGAGTTTGAAATGATCTTTTAAATTGATATTATTGTTAATTTGTTTTTATAAAATGTGATATTTTTTTTTCATATTGTCTTGATGTCATCTTTTGTATTCCCATTTTCAGCTGGGATATTCTATGAAAGTATCTCTAAACATCTTTTGTATTTACTTGTAAAGCTAACAAGATATTTATCTTGTGATGTTAACTTTTGCAAGATTTTTGGAATAATTGGTTATTGATGATAGAGAATTTTTTTATCTAAAACTCAAAACACCAGTACTGTTTGGTGTCAGTTTTATAAAATAACTATAATGATTGATAATTATCAATATTGATCTCGATAATCTGGGGAAGTTGAAATATTGGATCTTGAATCTCTCAGCTTCCCTCTAAAGAATTGTGTGTAATACTCATGGTTCAGAGAATAGTAATATGTATGGTTTTATCTTGTGATAAGGTAATAACTATTATAAAGGTTTTATCTTGTGATAAGGTAATAACTATTATAAAGGTTTTATCTTGTGATAAGGTAATAACTAAAGGCAGCGTCATACATAAAGTTTTAAATCTGATCACACATATCTATATTAATCTGTGAAATGAGCACAGCAAAGGAAAAATAAATTTTCTAATAAATATAACAATGAATCTAGACAACCACTGATAGTAAATAATTATTGACATTTCATGTAAATATTCATCATAAAGAGCTCTCTTATCTTAAATATCATTTAAGCTCAAGTTATAATGACTGTTACATTTGAGCTTATATCGTAAACGTAATCGAGACTTTATGTAATACTTGTAGTAAGCATGTATAAGTTATTGTAGATCTTAACAGGCTGTCACCAATGCCTATTATGTAGAGCAGTGATCGACAGAGGCGGTCTGATAAGCAGTACCCCCGGGCACACATATATATTGGTGTTTGATTTAATCAACTGGTAAATTCTTCAAGGAATTCACAATAAAAAAATGGCAGAAGTGGATGGGAGGTTTCGGATGAAGTAAGTTATGGCTAACTAGGTGATGAGACTGTCAATGAGACTGCTGGGGAAACAGTCTGGTTCCGATACATCACTGCAGCCAAGTGCCTGCACGACTCGGAATGGCGACACAGACGCAATCGCTTCCTGTTGAGAGAAATCTCACTAGTGCTCTTTATTGATCTTTAGTGATCCAACCAAACATCCCATCTGACAAAGCATCTCGTTGTAACGACGGCACGGCCATAAATTTGGACAAACTTGTATCATAAGGAATTAGTTTAACGTGTCGTCTTTTCCTCTCCGTTCCCTATTGCGACTCGCTGGAGCCAGCGAAGGTTCCGGGGGCACGGTGTCATAAGGCTCGCCTAAACACTCAGGAACTACGGCACAGACCACGGCAGGACCGATTACTTGTCGTTGATTATCAATGAGGATGGAACCCTAGAGGAAAAATCGTCAGATAAAAGTGAATTTAATTTTTTTTTACAGAGCTGTTTGGCTTGGTTTAATTGTCAAACATTTTAAAAAGATTTGGAACATTTGTTTTAAAATTGTGATAAAAAGGACGGTAATTTGTTCACATTACATTAAAACATCCCTCAGACTTAAACCATGGGAAAAATCGTCTTGTATTCTGACATATTTCCTCTGCAGTGTCTGACCTTGGGAATGGTCTGTTTGTCTAATTTCTCAAATCAATTTTATGTCTGCAAGATAACTCAAGATCTTGGGCAATCAGGCAATTAAAAAAACATAACTTTTAATATTGATTGTTTGTAATAAAATATGCTTGAAATAATTTTAGATATGGAAGATATTGAAAGAGGCCAAATTATAGATATAGAAAATACTGTGATTATAGACTTGTCAATTTCAACTATGCATATAAGCCTGCAATATGAATGTTATTGTTTTGTTCAAATTTTCTGAACAGATGTAATATAGTGATATTTTATAAAGGTAAGTCTTTTGATACCAGAAAACAGTTCTATAAATACTGGTAGTGTTTGTTTCTAAACTACATGTACCAGTGAAAGTGCTAGCCGGATTCTTGGGAATTGATGAACACGTTCCTATTTTTCTTGTTTTGGCATGTAAACCAATTTTAGTGTGTAAACAGGGTCAACATGACATTAGCATATTAATTGTGATTGAAGTGTGCTTGTGTCTTCTGCTATTTAAACAACTTTTTAACTTTACGTACTCACCTTGAATGTCAGTTTGTATTGACTGTGGCGCGAACACTCCGAGCAGACGACACTTAGAATGTTTCCCTATTGTTTTCTTATTGAAAAGCTGAAATACTTACCTGCGTCATCTCCTATACAGGAGCTATATATATATAGGAGGACCGTTGATGTTATCTCGGCAGCTATTTGTAACTTCCTTTACATACATTTAACCCCAACTTACAAAGAAATATCGATATTTTTGTACACGTCCGGAGCCAAGAATCTTCCACGTCTGCTCAAAAGGTTGACCCAGAATTGGTGTATGCACAGGAGTTGTCTAATTTTAATCTCTGTTCAAATCTAGAAGTATGAATGTTGGTAGTTCACACCAAACACGAAACGTCAGACAATACTCTGATAATCTACACCTAGATCAGATTTATTGTTAGGAACACTGTTCTGTAGAGAAGACTTACCTTACGACAAGATTTTGTTTAGTTAGACAAAACGTTGATAATCGTGCCTTATCTATAAATATAATTTGCCTGCTACGATGACTTGAACGAAAGGTCCTGAATCACATTTACGTATGTTCCTATTAACATTAGAGTTGTTGGATTGTGGTCTATAGAATCGTTATCAAATAGTCACAGTTGTCAATTTCTGGTTCCTGTTAGGTTGACAAGGTGGTAATCTCCCAGCCGTGAGTCTGTAGAGGTCATATAGACAAACATATTTACACTGGTGATTAACCGGCTATATAAGTGACATGTAATCTCATGATCATTGTGGGTAAGAAAGTAACTGATTTGTGTCAATGCTTTCTTTATTACTCGCTGATGTTACGGTTGTTATACACAGGCCGAACTTATCGTAACTTCTACTCCCTAAATTCTTTCGATTATATGCGATCAACAGGAATTCTTTGCAGGTGTGTACATGGTTACGCCTGAGTGACTCCAGGTCTATGTATACATGGGTCGCGCTACACTTCCCTAGTGTTACAGTGATTTGCCCTCGGGAAAACAGCATGTCCTGCCGATTCCCTCTGTTTTTCAAAAGGATAAGATGTGTTGGGAGTTTCCTACAGTTCCTTGTATAATGGAATTGTACTGTTTTGCCCGAGCGGACAACATGTAATATTGGAGTTAACACTGTTTTATTGGCCGGATGTGAAACATTTATGTATTGTTTAGAGACCTAAATCTCCTACTGACAATTGTCCTGAGGTAAGTACATAGACCTTAAATCACAACTACTTATATTTTTGTACTTCCAATCGTCGGTAAAGTGGCAGATTCAGCAGTTTTTGCTCCTCTATCAGATTGACAAACACATCGGATGTAGATTTTTTAGGGGATATGAAGGAAATGATGTATATTTAATGGAAACACAGCCACAGGGTAGGTATGTGGTATTACAGACAACACTTCCACTTAGGTATATGACCTGGACGAACATATATATGTGGCAGTATCGCTACATTAGGTTGACTAGTAATATATAACTCTCCTTACTATAAGTACCCCAGCGCTGACATTTAGTGCGGGCTAAGATAGAAAACACTGTGCTTTGTTCCATGGTGTGAAATTGACGGATTACAAATTCATTTCAACGCACCAATGGGCAAACTCTGTTTACGTGGGTAATCACAAAAGGTTAGTTCACCTTTTACAAAATATATTTTTGTTGTAAAATCTAAAAGATTACAGATCTGTTAACATACGCTGGAAAAATAAGCAGACTTAGTTTTATTTCTCCTAACATGTACAATGAACAAAAAGAAATTTCAATTTAAGAAAATAATATTTATTTAAAATTTAACCAGTATAAATCTCCTTGAGATTACAGAATGCCACCTGTGTGGGGTAAGGTTTAATGTTGTTATGACATTTATGACAGGTCTCAGGTCTTTGAGGCAGATTATAGATTCAGCTGACAAATCAATGGACAGGATCTGTAAGGAGAAGGAATTACAAACTATGACGATTAGGATGATTAGTTGTTACAGAATTTTATACTGAAGAATTTTAATTCGGGGGTGGTCAATCTATGGGAGATTGTGCTGGACAGCTTCGAAACCACCTAAAGTTGTAGAAATTGGCCAGATTTTGACACAATCTTAATGAACTGTTCACTGACTCACTCTATACCAAGGTGGGCTGTTTTTTCCCTGCGAAAAAAACTTTTCATTCACAAAACTGCTCCGAGGTGATTTACATACAGTATATATATTTTAACTTAATCAAAGATAAAAGTTGATCCATTATGCATGAGACTTGTAAGCATGTTCTGACTAAGTGCCGCCGTGGCCTTGGTGCTACGTCTGCTCTTAGTGTGAGATTGATCGGTGGCTGATTGGGGAGTGAGTGATCAGGTGACAGTCGACATGGAAAGAGAACGCAGACAGAACGGTGTAGTATTCGTTCAGTTTGGGATCTATATATATATCTGATGATGGAGAATTAATCCTAGGTATACCTTGATTAGTCCAACTGTAAAGTGCATTCAACAGGTAACTTTAAATCAATAGATCAAGTTAAAATCAAATTATTGATGTTTTCTGAATTATTCATGCAGGAATTAAAACTGTTTGTCTTTTAGCTTATTTAATTGGATATATGAGCTGGTTCAGCAGAAACAACTGTATTTAACAGTTATCCTATTGTATTGAGCTCTGACATTAATTCTAATGCTTTGATATCACATTAATTTTGGTATTTAAAATTCATAGGATATTCTTACTGTATAAACCTTCATTTTTAATGTATGTAGCCATCATATTATGTTTTGTAGTTTGTTTTCTGTATTTTAAAGTTGAAATGTGTTTATTCACAAAAACTTTTCTATGGTGTTCTGTTTATTATTAATATTGAACGATATAAATATATCATATTTCAAATTTTCTAAGTGTCCATATTTTTTTTTTTTCAAGAATGTTGAAGTGGGAAAGGAGGAGGTGGGGGGGGGGGGGGGGGGATATCCTAGCTGTTGGACAGCCTGATTTAATGTAAATACAATGATGTTATCATTCAGACAGTTTTTGCTAGCAGGGAAACAAAATGGTTCTGACAATCACAGTTGGAATCATTAACTGCCTGGAATAATTGCCTTGTATTAATGTACTATGTACAAGTTCAGGTTTGGTTTAAGCTTGTAATTGTACCAATGGATTTGATATCCACAGCTCTTTGTATATTAGTAATTGTTCAATATACCGATAGGTCTGTAATAACAGCAATTTAAGAGGCTCAAATTCATGAAATTGAACTTGTACACTGAAGACAAAATCTTGATTACTTTACATACATTATTTTGAACATGTGCTTTGATGTCAGTCAAGAGTCAAAACGAAACTGAGACTATTCTGTTTAACACCTACATAAAAGAACCACTAAAAAGAAAATGATTTACACCTGAAAAACATGTCTATATTGAACTTTTTTTGTTCTCCTCGTCAACAGGTAAGACATCAGCGATAGATTTATGATTATCAGTACAAGCCCCTGGGGCAATTGTGAGAATTGACAGCCCATCAATTATATACATTTAATGTAGAATCGAAAAAAAAATCATTATAAATGAATGTAAGGAGGTAATAAAACACCGGGTATTGTTGACAGGTGTGCCAGTTCGTTAACTTTACCTTTGTGGGATATTTCAGAAAGTTCATATACCTATTAAACATCTTTTGGTCACATTTAAAAGAGAAAAAAACTAATGTGCAAATAAACTTTAAGTGAGGTAATTTATCTTTCATAGTGGCATCATACAAAGTGGTTAAAGGTTTTTCTTGTAATTATTTTGAAAAAATAATTTTTTGAAATTAATACATCAAATTGTTGGGCCTCAAAAGGTGTTCTTGTGATTGTTGATACCAGAAGTGTTATAGGGTTACACTCTATGTTTCTGGATACCAGAAAGTGTTATAGGGTTACACTCTATGTTTCTGGATACCAGAAGTGTTATAGGGTTACACTCTATGTTTCTGGATACCAGAAAGTGTTATAGGGTTACACTCTATGTTTCTGCATGGATACCAGAAAGTGTTATAGGGTTACACTCTATGTTTCTGGATACCAGAAAGTGTTATAGGGTTACACTTTATGTTTCTGGATACCAGAAAGTGTTATAGGGTTACACTTTATGTTTCTGGACACCAGAAAGTGTTATATATAGGGTTACACTCTATGTTTCTAGATACCAGAAAGTGTTATAGGGTTACACTTTTTGTTTATACCAGTAAGTGTTATAGGGTTACACTTTATGTTTCTGGATACCAGAAAGTGTTATAGGGTTACACTCTATGTTTCTGGATACCAGAAAGTGTTATAGGGTTACACTTTTTGTTTATACCAGTAAGTGTTATAGGGTTACACTCTATGTTTCTGGATACCAGAAGTGTTATAGGGTTACACTCTATGTTTCTGGATACCAGAAAGTGTTATAGGGTTACACTCTATGTTTCTGGATACCAGAAAGTGTTATAGGGTTACACTTTATGTTTCTGGATACCAGAAAGTGTTATAGGGTTACACTCTATGTTTCTGGATACCAGAAAGTGTTATATATAGGGTTACACTCTATGTTTCTGGATACCAGAGGTGTTATAGGGTTACACTCTATGTTTCTGGATACCAGAAAGTGTTATAGGGTTACACTTTTTGTTTATACCAGTAAGTGTTATAGGGTTACACTCTATGTTGATACCAGAAAGTGTTATAGGGTTACACTCTATGTTGATACCAGAAAGTGTTATAGGTTTACACTTTATGTTGATACCAGAAGTGTTATAGGGTTACACTCTATGTTGATACCAGAAAGTGTTATAGGTTTACACTTTATGTTGATACCAGAAGTGTTATAGGGTTACACTCTATGTTTCTGGATACCAGAGGTGTTATAGGGTTACACTCTATGTTTCTGGATACCAGAAAGTGTTATAGGGTTACACTCTATGTTTCTGGATACCAGAAAGTGTTATAGGGTTACACTCTATGTTTCTGGATACCAGAAAGTGTTATAGGGTTACACTCTATGTTTCTGGATACCAGAAAGTGTTATAGGGTTACACTCTATGTTTCTGGATACCAGAAAGTGTTATAGGGTTACACTCTATGTTTCTGGATACCATAAAGTGTTATAGGGTTACACTCTATGTTTCTGGATACCAGAAAGTGTTATAGGGTTACACTTTATGTTTCTGGATACCAGAAGTGTTATAGGGTTACACTCTATGTTGATAACAGAAAGTGTTATAGGGTTACACTCTATGTTGATAACAGAAAGTGTTATAGGGTTACACTCTATGTTTCTGGATACCAGAGGTGTTATAGGGTTACACTTTATGTTTCTGGATACCAGAAGTGTTATAGGGTTACACTCTATGTTTCTGGATACCAGAAAGTGTTATAGGGTTACACTTTATGTTTCTGGATACCAGAAAGTGTTATAGGGTTACACTCTATGTTTCTGGATACCAGAAAGTGTTATAGGGTTACACTCTATGTTTCTGGATACCAGAAAGTGTTATAGGGTTACACTTTATGTTTCTGGATACCAGAAAGTGTTATAGGGTTACACTCTATGTTTCTGGATACCAGAAAGTGTTATAGGGTTACACTCTATGTTGATAACAGAAAGTGTTATAGGGTTACACTCTATGTTGATAACAGAAAGTGTTATAGGGTTACACTCTATGTTGATACCAGAAAGTGTTATGGGTTTACACTTTATGTTGATACCAGAAGTGTTATAGGGTTACACTTTATGTTTCTGGATACCAGAAAGTGTTATAGGGTTACACTCTATGTTTCTGGATACCAGAAAGTGTTATATATAGGGTTACACTCTATGTTTCTGGATACCAGAGGTGTTATAGGGTTACACTCTATGTTTCTGGATACCAGAAAGTGTTATAGGGTTACACTTTATGTTTCTGGATACCAGAGGTGTTATAGGGTTACACTCTATGTTTCTGGATACCAGAAAGTGTTATAGGGTTACACTCTATGTTTCTAGATACCAGAAAGTGTTATAGGGTTACACTCCATGTTTATACCAGTAAGTGTTATATATAGGGTTACACTCTATGTTTCTGGATACCAGAAAGTGTTATAGGGTTACACTCTATGTTTCTGGATACCAGAAAGTGTGATAGGGTTACACTCTATGTTTCTGAACATTGAGTCTGTCTGTCTGTCCAACAATTGACTGTGCACATTGAGTCTGTCTGTCTGTCCAACAGTTGACTGTGCACATTGAGTCTGTCCGTCTGTCCAACAGTTGACTGTGCACATTGAGTCTGTCTGTCTGTCCAACAATTGACTGTAAACATTGAGGTCTGTCTGTCCAACAGTTGTCTGTCCTTGTGTCATTTTGATAAAACTCAGTCATACTCTGTTGGTCAAGTTGATCCAGTGCAAGTATATGTACCTCTGTGATAGCTAAGGTTTGCCGACGGTTCTGAAATAAAGTCCCATGCCCCAATATCTAGAGTTGTGGCCCTTTGTTGACTACTTTGTCACTGTGGGGCCTATTTCTTACCCTCCGACACTTACCATTGTCAATTTTTGTTTTAAAAGTGCCTCGAGGAGTGTTGGATTGTCACATTCTTAAATTGGGTTTCAAACAAAGAAGCATTTTGTAAATGTTTTTTTATCAAAGTTTGTCCAGAAGGAAGGAAATATATTGTTATGTTTGATTGCTTTGCTAATTACAGTGGACTGGCTAGCAGCAGTCCAATTATGCCTTAATGTAGCCAGTAAACCTATTGGACAAGATAGTAACCCCGGGACAACTGAATATATACAAGATAGTTACCCCTGGACTAATGAATATATATTCAAGATAGTATTGTCACCCCAGGAAATTGGAATACCCAGATATATACAAGATGTAGTTAAACATGATATTGTCATGGATAAGCCTTGGAGGCAAGCTTAATTTTGCCGAACTGATCACTTGATTGACCCTATTTAGGGCCTTGGCACAGCTTCCTGAGTATTCATACCATTGTACAGACCCTGGAGACCTGTCAGGTTGGCTTTATTTCTTTATACTGTTGTATAGTTTGGCAATATCTGTTGATATTTCTATCACAGACTTGCCCACCTCTATCTAACATCAGCCCTATTGATAGATCTGTGTACATGATAGGTGCTTCCTATGTTATTGGTGGTGTGGATTAGAGATTTGGTCTGTCTGGTGTCCCCAGGCGCACTGACCAGGACAGACTGCTGACCAGACTACTGGTTCTACCCTTAGAGCAGACTGACCGCTGACTAAATACCCTTGGAACACACTTGACATCTGAGGATCCCTCAACAAGGAGGGTGATCCTAACTAGAGGGGTCATTATAGAGACTCATTATACAGGGTCATTATAGAGTAGGTCCTTATAGAAGGTCATTATAGAGAGGGTCTTTACAAGAGAGGGTCCTTATAGAGAGTCATTATAGAAGGTCATTATAGAGAGGGTCTTTACTAAAGAGGGTCCTTATAGAGAGTCATTATAGAGAGGGTCCTTATAGAGAGGGTATCTATATTCTATTGTTATAATTAGTACAATAGGCTTTTTCATTGGGGTCAGATCTATAGGAAAAAATAATGTATTTGTTACTTCTGCATGTGATGTACAAATCAAGTGGACAATTTATATTGCAACCATAAATCTTGAACTGAATTACACTGTATAATAGGAGAATTTATCTGTTATACAGAAGTAAAATGTGTATCTTTAGTATACTAGCATATGCATCCTTGAAATTGAATAAAAAAATTCAGATAAGGTCACACGCATGACTGATAAATGATTGGTCATACTTGGGTGTTGTCTGGCAACTTTGGACTAGTGATTCCAATAATGTAAAAGGAATTGTCAGAATTAACCTTCAAATGACCTTGAAACATCCTGACACCCTATGGAACAGATTACAGATGGTACAGTCTTAACTGGAGGTTTTGAAGGGTAGAGTTCATTCTACAGATGTGGGGTCAAAGGTGTGCTACATCTGACATTAATTGAGAGTATAGTAAATCCTTGTTTTGATAATTGTCTGATAAGATTTTTTTATCCTATCTGTCTGCAAGACAATCTGTCTGCTTTCAGCTTACTGGGCTGTTCCCTTCCCACGAAGTCCTCACATATGGTGTTTTTAAAGACGAAAAAGATTAAATATATATATCTCAAAATGACTTTATCCCAGAGACTTTTACATTAAGACTTTGATTTAATAATAATTCCTTACAAATCAATCTGTCATGAGTTTATTCAGATATTTGTTGTACCGTAATTAAATTAAGCCTCAGATGTTAAGAGGCCAATGGTGTATACAAAAAGCTTTTAAAACTCATTTCAATTAATAAAGTTAAGATTAAAAGATCTTTGGATTATAATTTTGAAATATATTTCAAATGATTCTGATAATTCTTTCAAATGAGATTGAAAGTTATCAAAATTTAGTGGTGCTGGGTTTATTTCAATACAAAATGTATTTCTGTGTATAAGATTTTGGTCTGTGGCGAGACATAGACTGTATTTATACACAGCTATAACTGCCGTCAGTAGGAGCTTGTTGTACTCAAGTGGAACGGAAATATTACAAGTTAACACTCAATACATACTCAGGTAACATATTACATCATATCATATTACCTCAGATATCACTGCCATACTTACTCCTCTATAGTAAGGCCGTGCCCATTGTTAAGCCCACCCCCTTCATACAACAGATTTGGTTCATTATACGTACCTGTACTTTAGAATTACCCTTTATTCCTGCGTATAGGATTAAAGTTCCCTAGAACCTGTAATTCAACGAAGTTTGTTTAGGGTAATATAGGAAATGACGGTCAACAATTTGATATAAAAAGACATCAAGGATCTCCGAGTACCACTGTAAGAACTGTAGCTAAGTGTTTAGTAAGACTGTTATCCTTAAGTTAAGGGAAGATTACTGCATGTAGGAAAACCTTAGTGAAGTTAGGATCCAGCATTGTTTCCCACTATCAAGCAAGCCTACAGGAATCGGCTGTCGATCACTCTCAACACATGCTCCGTCATATACAAATAATTTTCGTGAAAAATAATTACAGTAGATATCAACATTGTTTTGTTCAATAAATCTCTTAACTTGATTAATACATAGAATCCTGTGTGAAATAGATGCCTGCAAAAGTTTGTATCTAGACAGGTAAAAAGACAGGTGAGAATGGTTTAATTAAGGACAGGTAAGGTGATAGTTTTATTGTGAGATGAGACTATTATTGTCGGCCGAATTTACCGTCACCACTTCAAGCTTTTCATTGCGTTTTTACATGTCGCGGAATGATGGACAGGAAATTAGTGTAACACACATGTATATGTTAGACTCTGACAGGTAAAACACTGGTTCTCGTCTTATTGACGACACACCTTCACTCAATCCACAGGGAACCTGAGTGAGTGTGACCTGTGTTGGCTGAAATTCTGGTTTCATTTATAACCTTTTTCTAGTTTGAATCAAAAGTTCAAAGAATGGAAATAATTTCGATCCAACCCTTCCATCCTAGGCCCAAGAAAACATGAATCTTTATGTTTATCAAGGTGGGAAAAAAGTCATGAACAATAATACTATTTATTTGCAAAAATGGAAATTGACCAATAATTGACATGAGGGTAGTTTTTGTGAGATTTGATGTGATGAATCAATTACTACCTATGCCTAAGGACAAAGAATGCCAATCCTGACCGATCATGTAGAATAGAACACAAAAACTCATGACTTTCAATTTAATTTGGTCCATAATTAATTAGAACAGCAAACTAACAGATCTTGTGTGATTTCAGTGTATTAATTAATTCCAGACAGAAGACGGGTGTGGATGGTTTTGGAATGTGCATTCTTGGGGAGTCTTTCTTTCCATTGTGATGTATCAGAATTGTTTTAATGTGTTCTAGTAATCAGATTAGGATGAGATTACTAAACCTCCAACCACCCCCCCCCCCCCAACCACCCCCCCCCCCAACCCCCCAACCCCCCAACCCCCCAACCCCCTAGACCCCCACCCCCCCAATGATGATGATTGTAAATATTTGCAGCATGCAAGTTGAAGGCAGTTAAGGCTGTGTCTAGCTGGAGGGTACTCCAGAATGTAGGCAAAGTATAACATGAAATTTGCATTAAAAGATTGTATCAAAAGAAAAGTTAAACTAAATGGAAAGGTTAGGTGGTTTGGTAGATAGTTGAAGAAAATTACTTCATAAGTAGAGTTTTAAATGAATTTCAATATATACAGTTTTAAAGGGATGGGCCAATGTAAAAATTCATTCTCGTAACTTACCACATCCATAGATATATCTATGTGATCTTAATGCGGGTGGCACCGTACAAATGCACTCAGTGCAAGAGACCTATTTTAGTAAACAGCTTTTCCGTTGGACGATTCTCAGAACACCTATAAGTTTTTATCAGCTTGTTAGAATGACTATATGGTTTCAATAGAAATTCACAGTACAAGTATTTATGTTTATTTATTTATTTTGATAAACTTACCCTTGAAAAGTAATTAAATTTAAAAGCTAGCTTATAAAGAGTTGATTGAGAGTTTAAATGTGTGTCGTT
Source organism: Mimachlamys varia (assembly GCA_947623455.1). Lineage (NCBI taxonomy): Eukaryota > Metazoa > Mollusca > Bivalvia > Pectinida > Pectinidae > Mimachlamys > Mimachlamys varia. The sequence continues at coordinate 28,908,216 of OX392543.1, forward strand.
ATTTGTAAACCGTAAGATATAATGTGAGGTTTCCATGTTAGAGATGCTTGTGCTGTGTATGTTCAAACTGTGTACTGTTCAAATGTTTTCATATTTCTCCGGTTTCAAACGGCTATGTATCATTCTTACCTTTCAGTTTTCATGATAGATTTCAAGAACTTTAAAAAAAAAATTGATTTAAAATTTTGTGTCCTTTGTGTCAAGCTGACAATACTTGACAAATAACAGCAGCCATTGCTAAGTGTAATTTCCCAAAAAGTTTTCTTTTATGATTTGTCAACTTGAAATATGTGACATATTTCAATTGGAATTTTGAGAGTTTTTAAGATTTCGGTCTTACGATTTGCAAAGTAGTGGAAGTCTGTAACACCTTATGTTAGAGGAGGGTTGTTACACAGACTTTAATGGAATTCCATTCTGATTTCTTCAATATTTAATTGAGATTTTTATAATAGAATGTAAACAGGCTTTGATTCATATGTATCACCTCCCACAATTATTTGACATATAGGAATTATAGAATATATCCTTTGTTTCAGTTTAGATCTTATGCAAAATGAAAAAAAAATGTTTTAATTAAACAATAAAGATATGATAACCAAGATTAACAAGTATGTAAGAAAAAATAATTATAATTTATAGAATAGCTGGCTTGAGGAATGTAAGGGTAACGATGCACCTGACTTACACAAGAAAACTTGGCCGACTTTGTTGATTGTACTGGAGATATACTGTGGTTCTGTTTACTTTTTTCTTTATCTGTACACCTGGCTGTGTATCGCAGATCTCCAGGAAAGGGGTGCCACACAATCCCTGGGAAAGGAGCGTGAAACTAGAATTAAGGAAATTAAGTTGTTGTGAAACAGAGTATCTGTTTAAAGTTAGTCATCCATCTTGTTTTCATGATGGAGAAAAAATCAGCTTACAAACAGAAGCAGGTATAATGTGCTGACAGATGTTATCAACTACAGAGGAAACAGATCAGATGTAGGCCCAGTCTGACTCCTGTGTTAGGGTTGGGAGGGGGAGTTAGGCCCAGTCTGACTCCCGTGTTAGGTTGGGGAGGGGGAGTTAGGGTGGGGAGGGGGAGCTAGGCCCAGTCTGACTCCTGTGTTAGGGTGGGGAGGGGGAGTTAGGCCCAGTCTGACTCCTGTGTTAGGTCGGGGAGGGGGAGCTAGGCCCAGTCTGACTCCTGTGTTAGGGTGGGGAGGGGGAGTTAGGCCCAGTCTGACTCCTGTGTAAGGGTGGGGAGGGGGAGTTAGGCCCAGTCTGACTCCCGTGTTAGGGTGGGGAGGGGGAGTTAGGGTGGGGAGGGGCAGCTAGGCCCAGTCTGACTCCTGTGTTAGGTCGGGGAGGGGGAGCTAGGCCCAGTCTGACTCCTGTGTTAGGGTGGGGAGGGGGAGTTAGGCCCAGTCTGACTCCCGTGTTAGGGTGGGGAGGGGCAGCTAGGCCCAGTCTGACTCCTGTGTTAGGGTGGGGAGGGGGAGTTAGGCCCAGTCTGACTCCTGTGTTAGGTCGTGGAGGGGGAGCTAGGCCCAGTCTGACTCTTGTGTTAGGGTGGGGAGGGGGAGTTAGGCCCAGTCTGACTCCTGTGTTAGGTCGGGGAGGGGGAGCTAGGCCCAGTCTGACTCCTGTGTTAGGGTGGGGAGGGGGAGTTAGGGTGGGGAGGGGGAACTAGGCCCAGTCTGACTCCTGTGTTAGGGTGGGGAGGGGGAGTTAGGCCCAGTCTGACTCCTGTGTTAGGTTGGGGAGGGGGAGCTAGGCCCAGTCTGACTCCTGTGTTAGGGTGGGGAGGGGGAGTTAGGCCCAGTCTGACTCCTGTGTAAGGGTGGGGAGGGGGAGGGGGAGTTAGGCCCAGTCTGACTCCCGTGTTAGGGTGGGGAGGGGGAGTTAGGGTGGGGAGGGGGAGCTAGGCCCAATCTGACTCCTGTGTTAGGTCGGGGAGGGGGAGTTAGGCCCAGTCTGACTCCTGTGTTAGGGTGGGGAGGGGGAGCTAGGCCCAGTCTGACTCCTGTGTTAGGGTGGGGAGGGGGAGTTAGGCCTAGTCTGACTCCTGTGTTAGGTCGGGGAGGGGGAGCTAGGCCCAGTCTGACTCTTGTGTTAGGGTGGGGAGGGTGAGTTAGGCCCAGTCTGACTCCTGTGTTAGGTCAGGGAGGGGGTGTTAGGCCCAGTCTGACTCCAGTGCTAGTGTGGGGAGGGGGAGTTAGGCTCAGTCTGACTCCTGTGTTAAGATGGGGAGGGGGAGTTAGGGTGGGGAGGGGGAGCTAGGCCCAGTCTGACTCCTGTGTTAGGGTGGGGAGGGGGAGTTAGGCTCAGTCTGACTCCTGTGTTAGGATGGGGAGGGGGAGTTAGGGTGGGGAGGGGGAGCTAGGCCCAGTCTGACTCCTGTGTTAGGTCGGGGAGGGGGAGCTAGGCCCAGTCTGACTCTTGTGTTAGGGTGGGGAGGGTGAGTTAGGCCCAGTCTGACTCCTGTGTTAGGTCGGGGAGGGGGTGCTAGGCCCAGTCTGACTCCTGTGCTAGTGTGGGGAGGGGGAGTTAGGCTTAGTCTGACTCCTGTGTTAGGATTGGGAGGGGGAGTTAGGGTGGGGAGGGGGAGTTAGGCTCAGTCTGACTCCTGTGTTAGGATGGGGAGGGGGAGTTAGGGTGGGGAGGGGGAGTTAGGCCCAGTCTGATTCCTGTGTTAGGGTGGGGAGGGGGAGTTAGGGTGGGGAGGGGGAGTTAGGCTCAGTCTGACTCCTGTGTTAGGATGGGGAGGGGGAGTTAGGGTGGGGAGGGAGAGTTAGGCCCAGTCTGATTCCTGTGTTAGGGTGGGGAGGGGGAGTTAGGGTGGGGAGGGGGAGTTAGGCCCAGTCTGATTCCTGTGTTAGGGTGGGGATGGGGAGTTAGGGTGGGGAGGGGAGGGGGAGTTAGGCTCAGTCTGACTCCTGTGTTAGGATGGGGAGGGGGAGTTAGGCCCAGTCTGACTCCTGTATTAGGGTGGGGAGGGGGAGTTAGGCCCAGTCTGACTCCGATGTTAGGGTGGCTGAGATTGAAATGGGTTAGGCTCTGACGGGGTGTAGTGTATGTTAGGTATAGGGACTGAAGAAAAGCAGAGTTGAAATAGGGATATGGAAGGAGGGGGTGAAGTAATTGCTCAACAAGCTAATATGCTAAGGATCTTGACCTCCCTGAATTTTTTAAATTGTGGACTGGATCTGAAAAAAGGAAGGTTGTATTTAGTTTAAAAAAGAAATTGTGACAAAGATCAAAGGCTGCTGTAGAGTTGCCAGAATTATTAAATGTCACGTACACCAGTGGAATACTTTATTAACTGTATATGGCTCGCTCCTGTTAGTCAGCCTTCAATGTTTTTTGTCAGATTATTTGAATTTAAAAATGTTTAGCTGTTTTTGTGGAAGTTAACATTTTACTGGTGTCATTATGACATCCCTGTGTTTTCACAGGTAAATAGTTCACACCGGCCCAGTCAATGAGTTACTAAGTCAGATTAATAAATTTCCAAAAACCCTGTTGCATGCTAGCCCTACATATCTCCAATAACTTCCATTTATCAGACCTTACCGAGACTTCTCAAATTGTGTATCCCTGATGGGCTTGGAGACTTCTCAAATTGTGTATCCCTGATGGGCTGGGAGACTTCTCAAATTGTGTATCCCTGATGGGCTGAGGCTCTGTGCCATGTTTACTGGCCTACCCACAGCAGTAGCAGCTGTGGGAGGGAGCCTGAGAACTTACTGGGGAGAGTGCCTAGTCATGGTGGGGAGGGGGAGCATCAGGGAGAGACAAAATGTCCATATAGCTGTAATACTGGAGGAGACAGGGCGTGTCTGCCTGTAGTCAGAGGGGAGTTACAGATAATTACAGACTGGGAGAGGAGTTACAGCTAGTAACAGGCTGTAAGAGTGTGTAACTCTCCTGTAAGATCGGAGTGTAACATGTAGGATCGGTAAACAGAAGTGGGACGGGGACCCCGGAGGCAGGAAGCTCCAACACATGTGTTAGGGGTGTTTTCACACCTCAAAGTTGATAAGAAAAGACAGGATATGGTACCCAGGATATTATCTGTGCGTTTTTGGACTTGGTTTGTTGTTGTTACGTGAGATAAATTTGACATACATATCTGTACATCATTACCTATAAGACGGGACTGTCATGGTACACAACAAGGTAATTATATATAGTTACTGAAATTTTTCAATATTTAAAAAAAAAAGATTCTGTCTTTCTTATCATAGTGAAAGGATTTCCATATGCCTCTTGTTTTCCTGTTAACTATGATGTAACATGCATGCATATGTGTACATATATTACACAAAGGTTTGTACATTTGTTGATAAATTCAGATCAGACAAGTTTTACTAGTTACTATTCAAAATTATTTGTTTGTATCTTAAAGAAACAAAGTTATACTTGTCTTAATATGACATCAAGACATTATGTCTTGTGACACAAAGTAATGCTGCAGTGTCTTTTAAATAAAGGCATTTTAACTTTTCTTAAAACACAACGAAATATGGCTTCATTTTACACCGAAAAAGGACAAGCAATTGTTCATGTACGTAATTTAAAAATCATTGATGGTCTTTCACATGGAGGAACAATGCATGACAAAAATGACCTGGAGCTTCGATTGTTGTCAGAAACAGGATGAAATTCCCTGTTGTTAACTATCTGCTAGATGTGCATTTCAATTCACTCATGAATTAATGAGAAACTATATTATGTCAGTTGAAGGAGCTGTGATTGGCAGTGAAATATACATCTCACGTTTTCCATTTGAAAGCTGGATCATATAGACAACCTACAGGTGATATTACATTGTTGTCAACATACATGTCAGTGTGTATTATATGGACCGAAAAACTGCTGTACCGACATCCAAACTGTGTACATGGCTGTTAGGGTTATAATTCTGTCTGCCAGGGAGCTATATGTTCCCACCACTTCTCCATGGCCTGTTTTACTGCCTTTTGATGCATCTGTACAGAGACTGATGGCCAGTTTTATCATTGAAATCGAGCAAGTTCTGAATAAAATGTGTCACTTGAAATGTTCCAGTTTTGATAAAAGTAAGTCACAATTTGTCAATAAAGATATCACCTTCAGGGGCGTAGACTTAAAATTCATGGGATGGGAAAAATTTAATGATAACTTTGGGAAAATATACATGCATTGTAGTTATTTGTGAGAGTTCACGGATGGTTGAGAAGGACAGGGGTTCATGTGCGTGTAAGGTAAGGGAATTTGTATTGGTAGGCAAGTTCATGGTAAGGAAGAACGCTCAGGTTTACCTTCACAATGACCTTCACAATGACCTCTAGCTTGCATTTAATTGCATCAAATTGTACATTATCATGGGCTGAATTCTAGATTATAAGGCCCTTATGAGGTATGTGTAATAATTTGCAGTGTCAATTTGTTTCGGTGTAATGTTTAATTAGTTGTATGTTAACATTTCTATAGAATTAACAAAAGTAATAATCATATGGCTGATCAAAGTGTGGGAAAATCTACTGAAAAACAAATTTATGCACATATTAATTGTCAAATTATGGCATTTATATGTATTTATAACGCCACTGAACAGAATACAAAATCTGATACCATTTTTATTGCACCTAAATAATGTTTTTTTGCAAAAAGTTTGCATACTTTAAATTCAAATAGCTTGCTGATCTTAAAATACCCGAGATATTTTTTTTCTCATCTGTTGTAAAGACTTCTAGACCTAAATAGCAGTTTCCATTCAAAAACACTTGGGATATGTTATGTTGGACAGATTTTAAATCACTGCTTTAATGAATACATCAACCAAACACATATTTTATAAGTAGACAGTAACTTTAATGTATGTAAAATGTACATTTTAAAAGCAGCAGGCAATGACAGGTGAAATATAAGGGCCAGGATTGTAATCCCTCCCCTTCCCCATGTGATAAAACTTTGTTATTCTGTGAACGTCTGGAGCAGAAGATGTTCAGCATTTATACACAGTCAAACCTGCATTATACAACCACCTCTATTAGATGCCACCTGTGTAAAGGGACCACGTTTTTACTTGCCTGGGGAGTGATAGTACATCTCTCACAAGCTTATATAACAGACTATATACAGTAGATATATATGCTGTATTCCTTTATTGGTATCAGATAAACGTGTAAAATATACTGAAGGTTTTGTATTACTGACTTCTTATCTCTTTTAGCTCTAGACTAAGGACTGGAATTTCATAACAGGCAATATTTAGAACCTGGAGAACTGAGTTATTCTAAGATGTCTGATTAGAGGTAACTATCACAGAATGGCCTATTTAGATATTTGTAAACTGGTTTCAGTGAATCAAACTATCTAAATAGCCACCTAGCCAGACTAATTGATCTTTTGACATAACCCTAAACTGCCGATTTTCCCCCTTGAGCATTTGGCTATGTTATACAGGTGTATCGGCTTGCTGTACGGTCTGGTGTATTAATGTGGTCACATTCCGTAATATTGTACTGATTTACAGGAATCAGTATCTTTTTAAAGGATCAGTATTTGATATATTACCCTGAGGTACCCTGAGTGTATAGCGACAGGTTTATAACGTACCTAATAACTTAATGTAATGCCTTGCCACCTCATACCTGTATTGTTTATCGGTAGAAAGTAAACACCGCACATTTAGACAGGTGGTAAATGATGTACAGGTAAAACCTGTGTTAATCAGGTGTACCTGTCTAGTACCTGTTTAGTACTACATGGCTGTCAGAGCTGGTGTTCTGATGAGGGGTAAGTTTAAATATCAAACGTAGCTATGACCAGCAGGTAAATGATGTATATGGTTATTCGTTCAAGTCTGTCAAGCTAGCAAGTCTAAAAGTAGCTTAACCCCCAGACAGGACGTGTATAAAACATGGACTTGGTAGATGTGGTCTGGCCGTGTTGTCTTTAGTGTCTACTGTGGTCTGGCCGTGGTGTCTTCAGCTTGACTTCTGAAGGTGCTGTGTCCACTCTATTTATCAGGCTCCTATGTCTTTACCACACTTGACCCCTCCTGATTTTATTGTTTACTGAGGCTCTTTACAGTTTTAAGTGCAACAGTTCACTAGTGATACTTCACATGTAGCCCCTGGTGATAGGTCTGCTTTCCTTTCTAAACCTGCCATGTTAACTACTGTCACCCAGGTATCGGAGGTCTGCTTCTCAGCAGGTTACAATACAAGAAGGGGCAGTGAGGGGTTCTTTGTGGGAAATATAGGAAGGAAAAGGGGCAGTGAGGGGGTCATTGGGGGAAATACAGGAAGGAAAAGGGCAGTGAGGGGGTCATTGGGGGCAATACAGGAAGGAAAAGGGCAGTGAGGGGGTCATTGGGGGCAATACAGGAAGGGAAAGGGCAGTGAGGGGGTCATTGGGGGCAATACAGGAAGGAAAAGGGCAGTGAGGGGGTCATTGGGGGCAATACAGGAAGGGAAGGGGTAGTGAGGGGGTCATTGGGGGCAATACAGGAAGGAAAAGGGCAGTGAGGGGGTCATTGGGGGCAATACAGGAAGGGAAGGGGTAGTGAGGGGGTCATTGGGGGCAATACAGGAAAGAAAAGGGCAGTGAGGGGGTCATTGGGGGCAATACAGGAAGGGAAGGGGCAGTGAGGGGGTCATTGGGGGCAATACAGGAAGGGAAGGGGTAGTGAGGGGGTCATTGGGGGCAATACAGGAAGGAAAAGGGCAGTGAGGGGGTCATTGGGGGCAATACAGGAAGGAAAAGGGCAGTGAGGGAGTCATTGGGGGCAATACAGGAAGGGAAGGGGTAGTGAGGGGGTCATTGGGGACAATACAGGAAGGGAAGGGGCAGTGAGGGGGTCATTGGGGGCAATACAGGAAGGGAAGGGGTAGTGAGGGGGTCATTGGGGGAAATACAGGAAGGGAAGGGGTAGTGAGGGGGTCATTGAGGGAAAGGAGTATAAACCTGAGTTTACACACTATGATATACCTTTTGTGTCAGATAGGAGTATAATCCTGGGTTTACACACTATGATATACCTTTTGTGTCAGAAAGGAGTATAATCCTGGGTTTACACACCATGATATACCTTTTGTGTCAGATAGGAGTATAATCCTGGGTTTACACACTATGATATACCTTTTGTGTCAGATAGGAGTATAATCCTGGGTTTACACACCATGATATACCTTTTGTGCCAGATAGGAGTATAATCCTGGGTTTACACACCATGATATACCTTTTGTGTCAGATAGGAGTATAATCCTGGGTTTACACACTATGATTTACCTTTTGTGTCAGATAGGAGTATAATCCTGGGTTTACACACCATGATATACCTTTTGTACCAGATAGGAGTATAATCCTGGGTTTACACACTATGATGTACCTTTTGTACCAGATAGGAGTATAATCCTGGGTTTACACACTATGATTACCTTTTGTACCAGATAGGAGTATAATCCTGGGTTTACACACTATGATTTACCTTTTGTACCAGATAGGAGTATAATCCTGGGTTTACACACTATGATGTACCTTTTGTACCAGATAGGAGTATAATCCTGGGTTTACACACTATGATTTACCTTTTGTGCCAGATAGGAGTATAATCCTGGGTTTACACACCATGATATACCTTTTGTGTCAGATAGGAGTATAATCGTGGGTTTACACACTATGATTTACCTTTTGTGTCAGATAGGAGTATAATCCTGGGTTTACACACTATGATTTACCTTTTGTGTCAGATAGGAGTATAATCCTGGGTTTACACACTATGATTACCTTTTGTGTCAGATAGGAGTATAATCCTGGATTTACACACCATGATATACCTTTTGTGTCAGATAGGAGTATAATCCTGGGTTTACACACTATGATTTACCTTTTGTGTCAGATAGGAGTATAATCCTGGGTTTACACACTATGATTACCTTTTGTGTCAGATAGGAGTATAATCCTGGGTTTACACACCATGACATACCTTTTGTGTCAGATAGGAGTATAATCCTGGGTTTACACACCATGATGTACCTTTTGTACCAGATAGGAGTATAATGCTGGGTTTACACACCATGATATACCTTTTGTGTCAGATAGGAGTATAATCCTGGGTTTACACACTATGATTTACCTTTTGTGTCAGATAGGAGTATAATCCTGGGTTTACACACTATGATTTACCTTTTGTACCAGATAGAAGTATAATCCTGGGTTTACACACTATGATATACCTTTTGTGTCAGATAGGAGTATAATCCTGGGTTTACACACCATGATATACCTTTTGTGCCAGATAGGAGTATAATCCTGGGTTTACACACTATGATTTACCTTTTGTGTCAGATAGGAGTATAATCCTGGGTTTACACACTATGATTACCTTTTGTGTCAGATAGGAGTATAATCCTGGGTTTACATACCATGATATACCTTTTGTGTCAGATAGGAGTATAATCCTGGGTTTACACACTATGATTTATCTTTTGTGCCAGATAGGAGTGTAATCCTGGGTTTACACACCATGATATACCTTTTGTGTCAGATAGGAGTATAATCCTGGGTTTACACACTATGATGTACCTTTTGTGTCAGATAGGAGTATAATCCTGGGTTTACACACCATGATTTACCTTTTGTACCAGATAGAAGTATAATCCTGGGTTTACACACTATGATATACCTTTTGTGTCAGATAGGAGTATAATCCTGGGTTTACACACCATGATTTACCTTTTGTGTCAGATAGGAGTATAATCCTGGGTTTACACACTATGATTTACCTTTTGTGCCAGATAGGAGTATAATCCTGGGTTTACACACCATGATATACCTTTTGTACCAGATAGGAGTATAATCCTGGGTTTACACACTATGATTTACCTTTTGTGTCAGATAGGAGTATAATCCTGGGTTTACACACTATGATTACCTTTTGTGTCAGATAGGAGTATAATCCTGGGTTTACACACCATGATATACCTTTTGTGTCAGATAGGAGTATAATCCTGGGTTTACACACCATGATGTACCTTTTGTGCCAGATAGGAGTATAATCCTGGGTTTACACACCATGACATACCTTTTGTGTCAGATAGGAGTATAATCCTGGGTTTACACACCATGATGTACCTTTTGTACCAGATAGGAGTATAATGCTGGGTTTACACACCATGATATACCTTTGTGTCAGATAGGAGTATAATCCTGGGTTTACACACTATGATTTACCTTTTGTGTCAGATAGGAGTATAATCCTGGGTTTACATACTATGATTTACCTTTTGTACCAGATAGAAGTATAATCCTGGGTTTACACACTATGATATACCTTTTGTGTCAGATAGGAGTATAATCCTGGGTTTACACACCATGATATACCTTTTGTGCCAGATAGGAGTATAATCCTGGGTTTACACACTATGATTTACCTTTTGTGTCAGATAGGAGTATAATCCTGGGTTTACACACTATGATTACCTTTTGTGTCAGATAGGAGTATAATCCTGGGTTTACACACCATGATATACCTTTTGTGTCAGATAGGAGTATAATCCTGGGTTTACACACTATGATTTATCTTTTGTGCCAGATAGGAGTGTAATCCTGGGTTTACACACCATGATATAACTTTTGTGTCAGATAGGAGTATAATCCTGGGTTTACACACCATGATATACCTTTTGTGTCAGATAGGAGTATAATCCTGGGTTTACACACTATGATGTACCTTTTGTGTCAGATAGACAGACAAGTCCGGTGCTGTATAAGTTAATTGCTTTTGCCAGTATATCGCAGATAAAAATCTGTATGTTTGCTAATCAAGTCTGGTTTGTTTTTCTGTTACATGTAAGTTGATAATCACTTCTTATATTTCTATAGAAGAACAAGTTACTAATAATTTCTCGTATTGGTGCAAAAAAAACAAATTATCATTTCTTTCTCATATTTCTGTAGAAGAAGAATATTTCACAAGTTTAAAAGTACAAAGAAGTTAAATGTTAATTTAATTAACCTTATATATACATGACTGATCTTTAAAATTAATTGACTAAAACATTTTTATCTGTGGCTTAAGAGTCTACAGTTCAAGAGGTTAGACTTGCAGTTAATTTCCCCCTACCCCCCACAAAAAATCAGAAGTTCCGACTGAAAGTTTTAAACCTCCTAAAGTTTAACTGCCTGGGTACCGTCCCTAACGATACCGACTCCACATGTTACTGTACTGACTCCACAGGGTACGACATTTTATTTTGATGATCAAAGAAATAATGCGAAATTCTTGCATCATAATAACTGTTTATAAAGAATTTTAGCGTTCTCTTACTCTGAGCAAAGTGAGTTGATAACATCTCAAATGAAAGGAATTCACTCCCAGAATAACAAGTAAGGGAGCTAATTTAATACTCAGTAGTTTTTGAATCAACACATCAAAGAGTTGCTTGAACAAGTTATAAATTCTTTGAATAATTGATAGAGGTTTAATTGAAACTTTGAGATTTCATCAGAGCATAAAGCACATTAGAGTTTTTTCCATGAGAATGTTTCACCACAGTTTATCCACGGCTGTTTTACAATGGGATTTAGAAGGTTCTTTGGGGAGTAGTGTTGGGGGGGGGGGGGTGACTTCATTACAGGAGGAAACAAAACCAAAATTCACAACTATAGGTTAAAAATACAATCTGACCTAATTCATATGAGTCATTGTTAATTTCACAAATGTTTTAGCCGAAATGAATGGTTAGGGTCTATTGTAAAAACGTTCTGACAACTAAGATCAATCGTTGTCCTGTGGGAGCTTAGGTCATGCCTATCAGATTCTGTCACCATGGTTACTTCATTGTCAAAAGTAAGACTAGTCAGACAGTGTTTCATTGATATTTAATTCTTAATCTAAATTATTTTTACGATTTGATATTTTTTTATTCAAATAATATTTTATCATATTAATTTCTTTTCAATCTTTCTAAAGTACAATTTATTCTTATTCTTGAAGAATATTATAATCTTTGCTGACAAGTCAAACATTAATTGAGAAAACATTTACTGTAATCCGTTTAAAGTACAAATTAAACGTGACTTTTGTGACATGAAGAAATTGGTGTTACCCGGTAATAGTTTAGCTGTTGTATAATTGCACACTGATCTCAAGCTTTCATGGCGATGCTGACTCCAAGCGTTTTTTCACTCATCGTAACACAGTCATTGTGTTTTAAGTTGTCTGCTTGTTTTAATGGGTCAGGTGACACTCTGATGGATCAGCCAATCACTAGAGTATCGTGATGAGATTTCAGCCAATCAATATAGAGTTATATTGAATTTTTGTGTCACCCCTCGGAAGGTTATAAAGCAAGATGGAAGACGTGCAAAGTACATGCTTGAATTAAATTTGGAATAATTAAGTGCTGCGGAATGTTTTATTTCACTAGTATGCTATGAATCCTATAAGACATGTGTAAATGAAGTGGAATGGTTGAGTTTTCTATGTCCTGTGACCTCTCCAATCTTAATTACATTCCAGGAATTCCATTTTGGCCTATGCCAAAAAAAATCCAATTAAGATGCTTAATGAAAAAAAAGGCTTTTGTTTTTGAAACATTCAAGCTTTATATAATTATTATATTACATTGGTCAAAACATTGCATGACATCAGCTGAAATAGATACATGCTCATCACATCACATTGGAAAAATCACATGCTTGGTCACATGACATTAGAAAAATCACACGCAAGTCACATGACATTTGCAAAACCACATGCAGGGATCCCATGACATTGGAAAATCTCATTTAAAGTCACATGACACTGGAAAACTACATAGTTAAAATTGTGCCAAAATAAGGTTGGATCAAGTTGTGTTAAAATTAAAGCTGTTTTGTATAAATAGGCCAAACTATAAATGATTTACATTAACCTTGCAATGCACATGTAATGATAACCAGAGATTAGACTAGACCCCGCAGCAAAATCTACCCGTGTGCTAATCCAATAAACACTTAATTGCTGTGGCTCGACTTTAATTCATTTCTTTCAGCGTGTTTTCACTGAGATTTTGTCGGCAGTCTTCGTTTAATTTCACCGTTATGATCTAATTTGTACTCCTTCATTTAACACTGATTATGGGATTAGATCTGGCAGTTAAATTCTGAAGTAAAATCCACTATCTATGGGATCCTGTTCGACCATAAAGGTTGAAAATAAACATCAGATTTGCCGAGTATGTTTTTTAGGAGAGCTAGCTGCCTGTATTGGTTTAATTAAAGTTATGCAGGTAATTGAAAATGTACACCAGTTTTATATTTTAAGATCTGGTAAATGTCAAACAATTTCTTAGCATTTCATCTGCACTTGGTTTTGTTTTCAGCAAAACACTACTAAATTTGCAAATTATTAAATTTACACCATGCAAAAAATTTGGTATGAAAGACAGACAGTTTTTTTTCTTTGTGGGGTTTTTAATCAAGGACTTTATAGGGTGTACAACAATGGAACATACGGGCGATGTAATATTGGAGCTCCATATTAAGTAACACATGTGGGACTGTTGGTATTAAGTAACACGTGGGACTGCTGGTATTAAGTAACACATGTGGGACTGTTGGTATTAAGTAACACATGTGGGACTGTTGGTATTAAGTAACACACGTGGGACAGTTGGTATTAAGTAACACATGTGGGACTGTTGGTATTAAGTAACATGTGGGACTGTTGGTATTAAGTAACATGTGGGACTGTTGGTATTAAGTAACACATGTGAGACTGTTGGTATTAAGTAACACACGTGGGACTGTTGGTATTAAGTAACACACGTGGGACTGTTGGTATTAAGTAACACATGTGGGACTGTTGGTATTAAGTAACATGTGGGACTGTTGGTATTAAGTAACACATGTGGGACTGTTGGTATTAAGTAACACACGTGGGACTGTTGGTATTAAGTAACACACGTGGGACTGTTGGTATTAAGTAACACATGTGGGACTGTTGGTATTAAGTAACACATGTGAGACTGTTGGTATTAAGTAACACACGTGGGACTGTTGGTATTAAGTAACACATGTGGGACTGTTGGTATTAAGTAACACATGTGGGACTGTTGGTATTTAGTAACACATGTGGGACTGTTGGTATTAAGTAACATGTGGGACTGTTGGTATTAAGTAACACATGTGGGACTGTTGGTATTAAGTAACATGTGGGACTGTTGGTATTAAGTAACACACGTGGGACTGTTGGTATTAAGTAACATGTGGGACTGTTGGTATTAAGTAACACATGTGGGACTGTTGGTATTAAGTAACACATGTGGGACTGTTGGTATTTAGTAACACATGTGGGACTGTTGGTATTAAGTAACACACGTGGGACTGTTGGTATTAAGTAACATGTGGGACTGTTGGTTATTTGGAGTGTAGTATAGGTCATTACATAAAATCTCACATGCTTGTCGGGAAAAGTGTTTATAAAAGTAAAATCTGAAACAATGATGTGCAGTGGAGAAAACAAGGTATTTAAGATCTGTATTTTTGACTTAGATGATAAATAGCTGTGGAGGTGAAGTGAGATATGTGAAGATATGCCCAGTGATAGCTGTGGAGGTGAAGTCAGATATGTGAAGATGTGCCCAGTGATAGCTGTGGAGTTGAAGTCAAATATGTGAAGATGTGCCCAGTGATAGCTGTGGAGGTGAAGTCAGATATGTGAAGATATGCCCAGTGATAGCTGTGGAGGTGAAGTGAGATATGTGTAGATATGCCCAGTGATAGCTGTGTTGGTGAAGTGACATATATGAAGATATGCCCAGTGATAGCTGTGGAGGTGAAGTGACATTTGGGAAGATATGCCCAGTGATAGCTGTGGAGGTGAAGTGAGATATGTGTAGATATGCCCAGTGATAGCTGTGTTGGTGAAGTGACATATATGAAGATATGCCCAGTGATAGCTGTGGAGGTGAAGTGAGATATGTGAAGATATGCCCAGTGATAGCTGTGGAGGTGAAGTGAGATATGTGAAGATATGCCCAGTGATAGCTGTGGAGGTAAAGTAAGATATGTGAAGATATGCCCAGTGATAGCTGTGGAGGTGAAGTGAGATATGTGAAGATATGCCCAGTGATAGCTGTGGAGGTAAAGTAAGATATGTGAAGATATGCCCA
The DNA here is from genome assembly GCA_947623455.1 of Mimachlamys varia. Classification (NCBI taxonomy): domain Eukaryota; kingdom Metazoa; phylum Mollusca; class Bivalvia; order Pectinida; family Pectinidae; genus Mimachlamys; species Mimachlamys varia. The sequence goes on from OX392543.1 coordinate 28,923,353, forward strand.
GTGATAGCTGTGGAGGTAAAGTAAGATATGTGAAGATATGCCCAGTGATAGCTGTGGAGGTAAAGTAAGATATGTGAAGATATGCCCAGTGATAGCTGTGGAGGTGAAGTGAGATATGTGAAGATATGCCCAGTGATAGCTGTGGAGGTGAAGTGAGATATGTGAAGATATGCCCAGTGATAGCTGTGGAGGTAAAGTAAGATATGTGAAGATATGCCCAGTGATAGCTGTGGTGGTGAAGTGAGATATGTGAAGATATGCCCAGTGATAGCTGTGGAGGTGAAGTCAGATATGTGAAGATATGCCCAGTGATAGCTGTGGAGGTGAAGTCAGATATGTGAAGATATGCCCAGTGATAGCTGTGGAGGTGAAGTCAGATATGTGAAGATATGCCCAGTGATAGCTGTGGAGGTGAAGTGACATATGGGAAGATATGCCCAGTGATAGCTGTGGAGGTAAAGTAAGATATGTGAAGATATGCCCAGTGATAGCTGTGGTGGTGAAGTGAGATATGAGTAGATATGCCCAGTGATAGCTGTGGAGGTGAAGTCAGATATGTGAAGATATGCCCAGTGATAGCTGTGGAGGTGAAGTGAGATATGTGAAGATATGCCCAGTGATAGCTGTGTTGGTGAAGTCAGATATGTGAAGATATGCCCAGTGATAGCTGTGGAGGTGAAGTGAGATATGTGAAGATATGCCCAGTGATAGCTGTGGAGGTGAAGTGAGATATGTGAAGATATGCCCAGTGATAGCTGTGGAGGTGAAGTGAGATATGTGAAGATATGCCCAGTGATAGCTGTGGAGGTGAAGTGAGATATGTGAAGATATGCCCAGTGATAGCTGTGGAGGTGAAGTCAGATATGTGAAGATATGCCCAGTGATAGCTGTGGTGGTGAAGTGAGATATGTGTAGATATGCCCAGTGATAGCTGTGGTGGTGAAGTGAGATATGTGTAGATATGCCCAGTGATAGCTGTGGAGGTGAAGTCAGATATGTGAAGATAGCTGTGGAGGTGAAGTGAGATATGTGAAGATATGCCCAGTGATAGCTGTGGAGGTGAAGTGAGATATGTGAAGATATGCCCAGTGATAGCTGTGGAGGTGAAGTCAGATATGTGAAGATATGCCCAGTGATAGCTGTGGAGGTGAAGTGACATATGGGAAGATATGCCCAGTGATAGCTGTGGAGGTGAAGTGAGATATGTGAAGATATGCCCAGTGATAGCTGTGGAGGTGAAGTGACATATGGGAAGATATGCCCAGTGATAGCTGTGGAGGTGAAGTGACATATGGGAAGATATGCCCAGTGATAGCTGTGGAGGTAAAGTAAGATATGTGAAGATATGCCCAGTGATAGCTGTGGTGGTGAAGTGAGATATGTGTAGATATGCCCAGTGATAGCTGTGGAGGTGAAGTCAGATATGTGAAGATATGCCCAGTGATAGCTGTGGAGGTGAAGTGAGATATGTGAAGATATGCCCAGTGATAGCTGTGGAGGTGAAGTGAGATATGTGAAGATATGCCCAGTGATAGCTGTGGAGGTGAAGTGAGATATGTGAAGATATGCCCAGTGATAGCTGTGGAGGTGAAGTCAGATATGTGAAGATATGCCCAGTGATAGCTGTGGAGGTGAAGTGAGATATGTGAAGATATGCCCAGTGATAGCTGTGGAGGTGAAGTGAGATATGTGTAGATATGCCCAGTGATAGCTGTGGTGAAGTGACATATGGGAAGATATGCCCAGTGATAGCTGTGGAGGTGAAGTGAGATATGAGTAGATATGCCCAGTGATAGCTGTGGTGAAGTGAGATATGTGAAGATATGCCCAGTGATAGCTGTGGAGGTGAAGTGAGATATGTGAAGATATGCCCAGTGATAGCTGTGGAGGTGAAGTGAGATATGAGTAGATATGCCCAGTGATAGCTGTGGTGAAGTGAGATATGTGAAGATATGCCCAGTGATAGCTGTGTTGGTGAAGTGAGATATGTGAAGATATGCCCAGTGATAGCTGTGGAGGTAAAGTGAGATATGAGTAGATATGCCCAGTGATAGCTGTGGTGGTGAAGTGAGATATGAGTAGATGTGCCCAGTGATAGCTGTGTGAGTGTGGTGACACATCAGAAACTGTAGCACTGTACCATCCGTTACAAACACATTTTTAAGCCCTTTTAAGTTGTGGTGATTAGATTTGTTCTCATATTTTCTGGCACAGCGTAAGGTATGTACTTTACCCACTGGATGATCACTGGTATTTATGATATGCTTGTATGACTCTTACGATCATATGCATTCAACTCAATGGAAAATATGCCAAGCAGTATTTAGGAAATACTGGTATAATTCATGTGCACATATATGCCAAGTACCGTCTCATTGCAGAAAGAATAAAGCGGAATATCTGGATTTATAAATAATTTGCATTAGAGTAGAAGGTGAAATTCCATAGAAATTGGAGTTTTACTTTGTTCATATTTCATATCAGTTTGGTTATTTCAGCTTAGCTGTTTTATTTTCCATCATAAGTTTTTGTACTTTCACTTTACCTATATATTGTATTATTGCAAAACAAAAATTAGTGTTGTCTGCTACTTTCAACTTCCCAGTGTTTTATGTGGAGTTTTCCTTTTGTCTTTGACAGGATGGAGGAGACGGTGAGAAATATGATGCAGTATAAGTCAAAGATTGACCAGCTGAAGCAGGAGAAGTCGAGCCTGTCCATAACGTACGAGGTAAGAAGCCATAAATCTCAGTCATTTAAGTGAAAGTCTTTCGAGAAAAACCAGTTAATTGGGGAAAAAATATTTCCAAAAATAGTAAGTTCTGCTTTGGTTTTAATTTCAATTTATTTGTTGGAATATAGCAAAACCTATTTAATTTCAATTGAAATTTTCCCCACAGAACAATATGCATAAGTACCGCAACCATATAAGCACACTGGAGAGGGAGAACATTTTGCTTCTGAACGATGTCAAGCGCTTTGAGTCCCAGGTAAGTTCTAGTCGTACAAAGAGATTGCTTACTAAATATTTTGGTCTATTTTGAAGTAAAATATGTTTGCTAGCCACCTACCTGTGCTTGGTCAATTGTCCGCCATTCCATGGTCAGCCTTTAATATTGACAAACATGTAACTGAAGGTTTGGTCCATTGGAAATAGCCAACTTGAAGATATACTTATAACAGTTAAACCATTGGTACATTGAGGCATTGAAGCTTGTTTAATGTGGGTCCGAGCTGAAGAACTATTCTGATGAGAAATAAAAAACAGAGACTTTAGGTTGCTCAATCTGAAGATAGCATGTCTGAAATTTCGTTCTTTTATCAACAAGATTATTTATTTTTTGACACCAACAAATAAGCAAATGTATATTGCTAACATATATTGTATATTAAACATATTTCATGTTTTAATTATAACTATGGAAGTTGCATGGAATCAATAGACGTTTTACTGTTAAGTTGAATTGTTCAACAGTGTATGAATTTTAAAGTTCTCACTATTAATATTTCAGTTCAGGGTCAATTAATTTGAGTGTATTCATGACTTGCTTACAGCCAATCAGTGGAAAGACAGATGATCGTACAAAACTGCTGCTCGGTCGACTCAAAATGCTTGAATCGGAAAACTCTGCGTTGGTGATGGAGAATGAACAACAGCGACAGCAGTACGAGAAATGTCTGGACGAGATAGCCAATCAAGTGGTTCAGGCCTTACTGGCTCAGAAGGTCAGAGTGGCAACCAATCAGATTCTCTCTTAGTTCTTAGATAAGAATCTTCATTGTTCTCACTTGTGTGACGTTGTGGTAGTTAACTCAGAAGGACATACCAGGACCTGTATGGATGAAAGGTCTGTTCTCAGGCTCAAGCAGAGATTTTGTGCTCAAACCTAATTTCTTGTTTCGTTTATAAAATAATGATACAATATATTATTATCTTTAATTTGGAAACAAATTCGAGAAACTAAAACCAAACAATGTTTAAGATGGTTACATTTTACTTTTCAATTGTCTTACATGACTTTCAAGTGAATTAGAAGAAAACTGCTTTGAACACAAAATCTATGATTGAGCATGAGAACGGTTTCATCAATACTGGTTCTGATTCAGTTTGTCCTGAGCATTTATATATACTTCTATACTACTGTTTTACCTTACCGGCATTAACCATTTTAGTACGCATGTACATATTGGGATGACAGAGTACAAGAATGAGGTCGCTCTGACCTACATGTAGGCTAAGATCATAAAGATGTCATTATCAAAGGGGGACCATAAATGGATTGAATGTTGTTTCCTTGAAAGAGGAGGTTGTTGGAGGGATACGTTTCCTTACTCTTGCTTAGGTGTAACATCATTGGTCATCATTGTTAGGGATTACTTCTATGGTGTTCTGTACTCCACACAGCTGAGCAAGGAGGGCTCCTCATTGGGCAGACGTGATGGACAAAAGTGAAAATATTCATTTCATACTTTATTTCTGTCATATTCAATTATGTATCAGATTGTGTCAATAAAAAATAATAGATTTTGGTCGAAGAATTGGTTACTGGTTGTATAGATGTGCATTTTGATTAAATCAATAGGGTTATATTCTACATATTCAAACTGGGTGAGAAAATTGTGAGATGACAATTTTTGACCAATCAAATTATTCTATTCATCACATATTGATTTGCTGTAATCAGGAGAGATTGTCATTTGACCAATCAGATTCCAGCATTGTTATTCAATTTATTTATTTTTGGCATCTTTTTGGACTGGAAATTATCAGATATAATCTAACTAATCAAATATTCTGTTTCAAATAAACGATGACTATCATCCCATTATGTTAGCTTCCTGCTGATTGGACATTTGATATCTCTCCGTTTTGCAGAGTAGCGAACTGTTGAATTGCCAACTGTTGATGGCTGAAGATATTTGTGGGATGTTTGTCTACCTAGGGAATTACATGAATTGTTATAGGCCATTTCCGATCAGTCAAGTATCCTTTTAGGAAATAAAAGTGGTTTGTGGAGAGGAAAAATATTTATTTTGTAATTTAATCATTTTTTTAGTAGGATAGGATCAACACTTTGATTTTTTAATGAAAGATAGTAATAACATGCTGAAGTATAATTACATGTATAAGATATCTAGTAATTTTCAGCAGTTTCTGATTAATTCAAAACTTAGTAGCTGCTTATCCAACATCTTAACATAGTTTAAACTTCTGTTAAAATGTTGGATCAGTGCAACTTTGTTAAACCATTTGTTTCAAGGGTTGACCAGATTATGATTTTTCTGGATTTTGTACACAATGAAGTGTTTTCATTTATCTATATATATGTTTGTTTGATTTAATGAGTTTGTCAGATTAAGATCATTTTCTTTTATCAAGTCTTAACAGTTTACAAATTATTGGTTTCAAGAGTTCACTCCATGGCCCAGATCATGATTTTCCTGACAGGGGACATGTGGGGTATTTTTGTCCATTTCTTTTTACACTGTTCTTTTCTCTTGTGGTAAATTTCGTTGAAATCAAATCTTGAATCTCTTGTGTTTACAGACTCTGCGAGAAGAATGCATGAAGCTGCAAGGCCGAGTACAAGATCTTGAGTTTCAAAATCATGAACTCAACAGCATGTTCCAGCAGAAGATCAAATATGACCCTAATAACCAGGATACCATCCTCACAAGTGTATCCAAGGTAACGGTGTGCGAGGGAACCAGTTCGGCCAGTCTGACCACTCCGGAACAAATGTCCAACGCAGCCATGGCTTTTACTCAGACCATGGTAAGTCCTTCCAAATTATTTCCCTGATAGCTTCATAGTTCCTTTCATTTATTAAAATATTATTCTTCTGTAATTCAATTATTGAGCGTTCGCCCCTGTAAAGAAGGCTACGGGTTCTGTCCCCAGGCTGAGACATACCAGAGTCTCTAACAATGGTATTTACTACTCCCTGCTTGACGTTCAGCATTATGGGAGTGAAACAACTGGTTCAACCGTTGTCAGTATAATGTGATCGGGTTGGGTGTTCTGCTAGGGGCCTTCGGCAGTATACTTCAGTGTGGTAGCACTTTAAATTGGCAAAATATCTAGACTATCGCAAGAAGGCTTACACGAACATACCGCAACCTCCCAAATACACACCTTCTCTACACACTCGCCCACATCACATACACCGGGAGGCCGTCCTTAAATTACCCTGGCTGTTAATAGGGCGTAAAAACAATCAACCAACCAATTAACAAATGTAATTCAATTCATAAAATTATGAAAATGTAATTCAAAGTTGATTTGCTTACAAACAAAAAGAATTTCTTTCTCTTCTTTTTCTGCTACATGTTTTTAAAGGGAGGTAATACGTTTTGAATTTGAATTTTCCTATTCTTTTTGAAATGTGTCTACCACATTCAAAAGATTGCATGATTCAATTATGAAACTATAAGGAACTGATAGTGATAGTGTAATTGCATTTCTATATGTCACTCTATGTCCTACAGCTAGTTGTTTGACACTTCCAAATAATCTATGAATGTTTAGTAGATTTATTTTCTTTACTTTTTGCAATTTCTGAAGATTTTGCATGAAACTTTTTAGAATTAGATTTTCAGTATTTCTGCCTGTTTTCCAGCACCTGTCACCAATGTCCCAGTACGTCCTGCAGACCAAGGTGGCCCAGAAGTGCCTAGGCCAGTACTTGCCAGGGGAGAGCACTGACTCCCTTCACAGTATATGTAGTGATTATGTACGTGTTTTTTCGCCATTTTGTCATTGTTTATCAACTCTTGCACTTTGTTTTGTTCACTTGAACTAGAAGTTTGTTTCTGTAATTTTTGGGACTGTCTACATATAAAGTCATATTTTTTCTACAATTGCACAGCCTCGATTATTTCATGTTTTTTTCCCATATTTATATTTCTTAATTATTTCTGAAGAAAATTCTTTATTTCTTCAATTCTCAATTATTTAGGCTTGCTGTTGCTTAGTTGGTCAAACTTTAATTCTGCTTTCATCAGACACCATTGAAACATCTAAAACGTAATCTTAACATAGATTTGTTAAGTTCACTTCTAGATATGATATATTCTACAATGTTGAAAATATAAAAGAATTAAATTCAGGGGAGTTGTTCAGGAATTGTTTGGTGTAAGTATACTGTTAAATATTAAGTCTATATAACATGCTTTGCATAGCTGATAAAAGTAGTAATATAATCAAAATAGATTTCTGAGAAATAATTGTTTTGTTTCCATTGTTGCAGACCTGTGATGAAAGCATAGGAAAACCACAGATGAGTCTGCCTGTGTGGTCCACAGAACGCAACGGTAATCCAAAGAAACTTCCTGGGTCTGAAGCCCCAGTAGGCCCAACCAATGTGCCTCCTAGGGGCGAACAAAACAACGAATTCAACTGTAGGACAAAAATAGAGACTGAGTTCCCTGCCAACAATTCAAGTCCGAAAATGAAACATGTCAACATTATGGAGAGAGCCAATCAAAAGCGACAGCGGAGCTCATCAACATCCTCCCTACAATCAAACTCAAAGTCAGCAAAAACCAGGTCAACAGCTTCACTCAATAAGACCAGAATGGGTGTAACAGTGTCAAACGGGTCAAAGACCTCGCTGTCGGGGAGTCAACGTGATCTCTGTTTACAGAATGAGGCAATGTCCGGAAAACGTAGCATATCTCACCCGGACCATATAGACAAAGGTGTTCATTCTCACACTCCAAAATCTGTCCGAAATCCACAAATTGGATCATCAGGGAAAGTTAACCAATACCAACAACGAGAACGCTCTTCCTCTGCTTCGTCAATACCTATCAAAAGGGGAAGCAACTCAGGGTGTGGGAAAATGCAAAAGTCCATTCCTCAAGTATCTTCTCACTCCAAGCTGCCCTTAAAGTCTCAGGAACCAAATGATCATTTGTTCAGAAACAGAAAATTCTCAGACAATGTGAAGTCTAATAGTTGTGGCAAAGTTCAAGGTCACAGGATTAGAAAGGAAATGGATATGAAGGTCATGAGCTCAAGTACTGGGACTGAAGTGAAAGACAGAATGGCAGCATTACGTCAAACTTTTGGGAGCCCTCCCAGAGTTCCTCTGCTGCCGAATGGTCAGTATTTCTATGACTACAGTGATGAGGATAGTGATATAAATCGTCCAGTGTCCGCGGACTTCAGTAATACCTCCACAATATCTTTAAACGAAATCTTAGACAATAGTGATGACACTGATACTCTTCTGGAGGAAGATTTTACGACAGAAAACTTCGCTTTCTTTGAGTCACCTTCTTTTGTGAAAAAATACCATCGGCAGTGCGATCGACAAAAGCTAAGGGCCGATTCAAAAAATGTAGAAATTCGTGAGAAGGGATTCCCAAGTGCTAGACTTCATGGTAAACCCGATATTATACAAGATACAGAAAACAGTGAACTTCAGAACCAGGGGAAAGCCCCCAGAAGTCCTTACATTCCAAAGAAACGTAATTCCTTACAGCATAGTCACAGTAAACGGAAACAAAACACTCAGCGCCCTAGCTCACTTATTCTAGCTCCTCGCGAAAAACAGTTTATGCATCAACGATACAGTTCTTCCTCCTCCAGTTTAGAAAGCTCCGACAGTGATGAAAGTTGGTCGCCAAGGTTCACAAGAAAGTATCATCATATAAAACAGGGTAGAGGTAAATCAAGGCCTCAAGTGCAATCAACCAATCAGACGTCACCAGAAAGTACGTCATCGCCTTCTACATGTTCCTCCAAAGGTGTGCATTCAGGGGAGACAACTCCAATGGAAAATGTTAAAAGTGTTAATCGTGATTATATATCTCCTGAGAATCCTCCGAGTGTTATGACAAGCTCAACTGAATCTAATCCAAATCTAAACAATTCTCTCACAAAGAGGAAGGGGCCCCCTCCCCCAGTACCCAACAAACCAGCCTCGGGCAGGAGGTCCCCGGGAATTCGTATGGGGCTGCAATCACCTGGATTCAGGCACAATAAAAAGGAAACAACTGTTGTGCAAGATTTGAAAGATGTGTCTCCAAAATGTCAGGAGATTAAAACAAGTGCATACCACCATCAACAACACGTGGATTACGCTTCTAGTGTTATAGAACCCCAGATAGAGGTTCAGATGAACCAGAAAATCATGGTGTCGGCCGAGCTGAGCTTTGACAAGGCTGAAAAGGTGGAAAGATCGGGAAGTAAAGATGATGGCTATTCTACGATGTCAAGTGACATTCAACCAGAAGCCATGGAGAAGTTTAGCGACACTTCCGTTCAGAATAAAGAATCTAGTGTGAAAAAAGAAGCCACAGCTAAGATCGAGGAACCACATCGGGTTCCTGTGACAGTGGTCAAAGTTAGTAAGTCTGATTTGACCTCTGACCCTGATTCCGCCATGGATAGTTCGACTCACAGCACAGAAATGAGAAATTCCACCCACAGTCTTTCATCCCAGAACTCCAATTCTAGTGAGGATCGTGCAGCAGTGTGTGGCTCTCTGGGGAGAGTCAAAGCCATGAAAATCCTTTTTGAGGCTGAAAACCAAAAACAAAATGAGAACAAATTCATTAAGTTTCCTTTAAGGAAATCTCCGTCCATGGACAGTAAGCTTAGTACATGTAGCAAGGACATTCATGAACGGAGAAACCTTAATCGAAGGTCTCTCGGTGATGACTTCAAAATGTTTGTCCCAGAAATACATCACAATAACTGGAGTTCAGAGGTGAACACTGTCAGTTCTGAAGAGACACAGGAACGGTGTGAACAACCATCACCTATTCATGGTCTGAATATTCCAGGATTAGAGGTGGAAGAAGAGGAAATTGATGAAAGGAGTTCTCTCCCTTCACTTCCAGTTTTCCATCATGTTCAAACACTTAACATCAGCGAGGAGAATTTTCTTTCGGATATTCCTGAGGAAAAGGATGAGTGGGAGGCCTCGACGAACTCGTGTGACCGACTTCTGGAGGACTCTCTCCGTAACCTCCAGTCGTCAACCAAGTACTATGCTCATCTTCAGCTCCTCCAGACTTTTAGTGTAAAACGTTACTGGTGCTCAACCGAAGGTCTCGCCAGGGTTCTGTCCGACAGCGACCTTTCTTCACTGTCAAAGGTCAAGGACATGAACATATTGGACGACCTCATGGTTGAAAGCAAGGTGACTAAGCCACTGGAAAGGTCGGTGTCATTGTCAGATGTGAACATGAAAAGGACAGAAATAGTCTCCAAGATGAAAGTTCTTCCGAAGTTGCGAAGGAAGTCACTGAAGAGTGAGGGACAGGAGAAAGATGTCACAAAACGGCAGATTCTAAAACAGGTAAGAACGATGTCACAAAACGGCAGATTCTACAACAGGTAAAAAAGATGTCACAAAACGGCAGATTCTACAACAGGTAAGAATGATGTCACAAAACAGCAGATTCTACAACAGGTAAGAACGATGTCACAAAACAACAGATTCTACAACAGGTAAGACATATGCCACAAAACAACAGATTCTACAACAGGTAAGACATATGTCACAAAACGGCAGATTCTACAACAGGTAAGACATATGTCACAAAACGGCAGATTCTACAACAGGTAAGACATATGTCACAAAACGGCAGATTCTACAACAGGTAATGTCTCATGTACTAACCACATATATACGACATGTTTCATAATTTTAACAGAGAATGTACCAAAAGTACAGTTTAAGACATTTTATATATAATTATCGTTACCATTCTGCAGATAAGCTTTTGATGCATTATTTTTTTATTTCTGTTTTTCTTTTACAATTTTATCAATAATTCTGCATTATTTACTGGTTGCATTGATAAGAATTATTGGAAAAAATTCTTTTTAAATAAAAAGTGTTTAACCTGTTTATTCCATCACAGCTGGCCCGTGAGGTTGAGAGTGAGTCTGATGAGGACAACAATATGAATGGGTTTCACTCACTGCTTATACAGAACCACATGAGGGGGACACAACAGGTAGGGACAAACAGGATAAACATTAAGGAGGTATATATATGCTGTCTTAATATTATTTAAACCTCTACTCCAAAAGAGTTCCACTAGAAAATTCTTACAATATCTTTTATAAAGTTTTAAGCTAGTTGTTTCATGAGATGAGATAATGCAGTTAAAGAAAGATAATTCTAGTATTAAAGTTGTCAATATGTTGTATAAGGCAAAATAGATCAAAGGGCTTAAAACAGATAAGCAATGGCTCCCATTTACACTATTTTTTCGCAAACATGTGAATAAATAATTCAACAATTGCTTTAAAAAAAAATAAAATTGCATGACTTTCTAGGTAAATGTTTACAAGATAAATTTTCTACTCACTGACATTATTTATGAATGATTAAGAATTGCCTGTTTTCTCCAGGTGTCTTGTAAGACTGTGTCCTCTGCAGAACATTCCATCTCTACACATTTCTCTGATCCCCTTGACAACGGTTCTCATCCTGACCATCTGTCTACGACACCAGAAGTGATGGAGGTATCAGGAGTTGTGTCCTTGGAAACATTAGTGCTGCCATCTGGTGAAGGGACAATTGATGAGCAAGGGAGACAATTCAGTAGCAAAGAGGCGAGTCCAGCCCCTGATATTGAACAGCAGGGCAAATTTCGAAGTGACTACTACAGTCTGTGTAACGTTGGCTCAAATCGTAGTTTGTTATCAAGTGGGAATGAAGGTGACACGGATATACCGCCCAGCCGCGAGCCTCTCCCTCACACCTGCCAAAATGGTGACACTGCAAATTGTGAACAGTGTTGTATCCATGGTAACAATCAAGAATTTGATGAGATTTCGCGACAGTTAGAAAGTTTGTCAAAGACTGTCAATGCATTACATCAGAGTTTAACCAGTCTGAATAGCTGTGATACAGACAACGACTCAAACGAGGATCATTCTGAGCTCTTCTCTCCCCCCGCGGAGAATTACAAGGACACGGAGGGCTACCAGTGGGTGGAGGATGAGTTTTACCTGACTCCGTGTGGGGGAGAATTAATCATGGGAAATTCTCCGTTCTCCGAGACGGGGGCGTGCTGTGATTGGGTGAATGAGTATGCAGATGATACCTCTTGTAATGATGAATTCGAGTTTTACGGGAATTTTTCGCCCGCTGATGTAGGTGGATTCAGCGATGTCAAGTCTGCTTGTCATACAATTACAGAGGAGAAGGATGTAGATACGTCAGCACCATCTACTGGGGCCAGGGTAGACAACTCTCCGAAGGTCAAAAGGCCAACCAAGCCTGGTCGCCCTCCATTGGAACGAACACACTCTGAAAATTATGGTGTGCTTGACCCACAGGTAATGATATTTAATTACACTGTATCACTGAAATAGAAGAATGTTTCAGTGATCAAGATAATATCTATTAAGAATGTCAAAGTAAACAGTCTTTTTTTTTTTACTTTTTACTGTTTCTTGTTTTATCAATGAAATACTAAGATAATTATCCAAAATAGTATGGATTGATTCTACTGTGGTGATCTGTATAAAAGTCTCTACAGATAAGCATAATAATCTTAACTGAAGTCCAAAAGTCTTACATCAATTTGTTTCTTTCACCTTGTTGTTAACATTAATCCCTTTACGTTAATAACTACAAGCACAAAACGTATCTGCAAGGTTAAAAAACATTTCTTCAGAAGCCATGAGATGTGTTAATATTTTTAAACGTATATACTTGAGCTGAGCATGTGGAGGCAGGAGAATTTATGTATAATTGTCCGATAATCTTTTATCCACTGTTGCTGTGTAGACGCGGGCAGCCATGTTGGATTCTATGATTCAGCTGAGTGGAGGTAGTATGGACAGTTTGGATGACAACATCGGAGTGGACCATGTCATGTGCTCACGTCTCATTGGCAGGGGAGGTAATTACGTCGTATTTTGTATACAGCTTTGCCTATGGTCGTCATTCTGTGTTCCATCACAATTTCGTTGACTCGTTCATCGATAGAGATACTGAACTGCAGTGATCATAGATAAAGTATTATCAAAAGTGATAACAGAGCCTGTTGTTTTGTATGTATTTTGTATGACAATCTTAGGTCTTGTCTGTTTTGATAAACTTAAGACCCCAGCCCTAGTCAACCAATACATAACAAGAGTGTGAAAAGTTATGAGTAGACCTTGTCCCTATCAATACATCCATAAATTTCAAAAATAATGTATTTTGGTTTCAGACAAAATGGAAGCCCTGAGGTCTCCAACCAAGGTGAGTCGCCCCGTCATGGACCTGTCCAAGTTCTTCCTCCGGTTTGGTGACAAGGAGATGGAGGCTATGGCAGCTTTTGATTTTCTGAATGACATGACACCCTCGCCTAACCCTCTTTGTCCTCCTCCGAAAAATCAGTCGCTGGCCAGCTCTGAGGAGAGGCAGCCTTTGGTCGCGCCCACACACCATCCTGCCGAGCTTTCACCAGAGCCTGTGGTAACACCCCAGCCAGTCGCTTCTCAATCAAATCAGCAGAAAGTCACCACATCTTCTGTGAAGTCAAAACCTCAGGTACCACCTCCAGGTACTCACAAACAAGCCCAGGGGTCTACTGGGAAGATAACTCCTGCACTCAAACAAGCTCAGAGGTTCGCTGCTGGGTCACCAACAGCTATTGGCATGCACTCTCATAAAACAGACCCTAAAGGTGCTCACAGACAGGAACATGGACCCGCTGAGAAATGTTCTGTAAAACAAGGCCAAGGATTGGCTGCAGGGTCAGGTGGTGCTCAGAAACATTCAATGGGATTGGTTGTTCACAAACCTGTGCCTTCATCCCAGCAGCAGCATCAGGAAACTTCTACCAAAGTGCCTACTGCATCAGAGATAAAGAACAGCCACCAAGCTGATGCTTCAAAGTCACATGGTTCAGAAAAGAACCAGGCAGGGACCAATGGGAGTGTTTCTTCTCCTAAGCCCTCTCGAATGGGTTTCTTTCGACGAAAAAACACAAGTTCAGAGAAAAAGACAGTTGTTGAAGAAAAACCTTCAAAATTGCCGAAGAAATTTTCTCAGAATTCAAAAGAAAAGGAGAAAGAAAAGGACAAATCCAAAATTCCTAAAGCTGTAAAACAGGAACAACCAACAAGTAAGCCTACCCGTAGATTCTTACGGTCTAGTGGGAAATCTTCATCTGTTACAAACGTATCTTCCTCCTCCAGTCACAAGTGACAGGTCACTCAAGGGAGTGAACTCAAGGGTCCAAGGGAGATAACTACATAGGGCAGGGATTAAAAAAGAATCAGGAACATTTTCGTGCAAAAGATTTGCTTATAAACTATTTCATTAGCTTCATGTGGAATTTATAAATACTCATGTTACAAAGAATGAAATTAGCTGGTTTAAGGGCTGTTTTGTATGAAAGAAATTTTGTTGAAAAATCTACAACTTTGAAATGTTATTTTACCTTGCTTCATCTTTGAAACTTTTCGAGTTCTTCCATTTTTGTTTAGTTTTTTTTCGTTTTGATACATTTTGTATGACCTTATAACTTACTTATGACAAATAGTTTGCAAACAATTTATTTATTTTGCTGATATTTTGTTATTTTTGTGAAAAGAGAGGAAGAATTGTTCCGAGGTGGAGCATCAGGTACTTTTAACATCTTCTGAAGTACGTAAGGTTTTCTTTCTTTGACAGAAGATATTTTCAAATGTGGTTATGTCTGATAACATTACATTTGTAAAACTATCTTTATTTGAAACTGGACGTCATCTTCAGCATTTGAAACAAAGTCAGTATTTATTTAAATAAATATCCCAAGATCTTTACATATGCCTGAAAGAGTGGGCATATATTTGTTTGAATACTGGATCAAAATACCAGTTCTTATCAGGTGATGAAGGTGACTCTGGAGAACAAGAAACCTTTAATGTTTGGTCATAGTTAATGATATCCTTATTAAAAAAAAAAATCCCAATTATTGAAATCAAAGTTCAGTTGATATTTAAAATAATTTATAATTTAAGCTTAATATTTCTGGTTTCTGAATTACCCCTAGGTACATAATTATTATAGACATATTTTGAGGAAATGTCTTGAACAAAATAAAGGTTGCATAGGGTTTGTAAGGTTACTAAGAATATATATGGTGCTTCTGTCAGATGTAGGGTGATTTCAATATTTATGATACCTACATTGTAACAAGGTATTTCATGGTGAGAGTGACCTACCTACATTGTAACAAGGTATTTCATGGTGATAGTGACTTACCTACATTGTAACAAGGTATTTCATGGTGAGAGTGACCTACCTACATTGTAACAAGGTATTTCATGGTGATAGTGACTTACCTACATTGTAACAAGGTATTTCATGGTGAGAGTGACCTACCTACATTGTAACAAGGTATTTCATTGTGATAGTGACCTACCTACATTGTAACAAGGTATTTCATGGTGATAGTGACTTACCTACATTGTAACAAGGTATTTCATGGTGATAGTGACTTACCTACATTGTAACAAGGTATTTCATGGTGAGAGTGACTTACCTACATTGTAACAAGGTATTTCATCGTGATAGTGACTTACCTACATTGTAACAAGGTATTTCATCGTGATAGTGACCTACCTACATTGTAACAAGGTATTTCATGGTGATAGTGACTTACCTACATTGTAACAAGGTATTTCATCGTGATAGTGACTTACCTACATTGTAACAAGGTATTTCATTGTGATAGTGACTTACCTACATTGTAACAAGGTATTTCATGGTGATAGTGACTTACCGACATTGTAACAAGGTATTTCATGGTGAGAGTGACCTACCTACATTGTAACAAGGTATTTCATGGTGATAGTGACTTACCTACATTGTAACAAGGTATTTCATGGTGAGAGTGACCTACCTACATTGTAACAAGGTATTTCATGGTGAGAGTGACCTACCTACATTGTAACAAGGTATTTCATGGTGATAGTGACTTACCTACATTGTAACAAGGTATTTCATTGTGATAGTGACTTACCTACATTGTAACAAGGTATTTCATGGTGATAGTGACTTACCTACATTGTAACAAGGTATTTCATGGTGAGAGTGACCTACCTACATTGTAACAAGGTATTTCATGGTGATAGTGACTTACCGACATTGTAACAAGGTATTTCATGGTGAGAGTGACCTACCTACATTGTAACAAGGTATTTCATGGTGAGAGTGACTTACCTACATTGTAACAAGGTATTTCATCGTGATAGTGACTTACCTACATTGTAACAAGGTATTTCATCGTGATAGTTACCTATCTACATTGTAACAAGGTATTTCATGGTGACTATCCACAGTGTCAGTTAATTTCCACCCAAATAAAGCATGTTTTGTCAAGTAACATGTATAAGCTGGGTAATCAACATGATATATATCGGATTATGGATATTTACATTAGACATTATTTAGATCAAACTGAAATCATTCAAGCTACCACATTCAAGTCAAACTTAGAATTTATTTTATGTTTATTTTGTGACAAAATAAATTATGGGTCATTTAACAAACAAAAAATGTTTAAGAAAATGTTTCTTGACCGAGAATGGTATAACATGTATTTGAATATGAAAACATTTCATTCATTATGTGGGACCGCTAGTATTTTATAAAAGCATTGTTCATCATGTGCCATAACATGGACTGCGTATTAATTTTGTACAACATCATTTTGGAGAATCATTTTTTATACCTTACATATACACCATACATACATACTGATTTTTAACATTTTTGAAACATTTTATTGCAATCTATGCAAATGATCATTTTTTCAGAAATCATTTTTTTAACAATTTGTCCATATTTCCACCATTCCTTTGCCAAGCAATATCAGTTGGACCTTTCCAAGAACAATGCAACAGTTGAGTTCTGCAAGGATAAAGGGAGGTAAATGCTGCAATCAATTTTCATTTAGACTATAAGGGGAGGTAACTTATGCAATATCCTTTGAAAAGCTGGATCTGTTGTAATTCAGTAAATATATATCTAAATCATTAAAGATGGTAATGACATTTGTGTTGATTGATTGCAGTATTGTGATTCTAGTGTTTTATCTTCGTAGTGACAGGAGATTCGGGGCTAGGATATATGTGTTTATATATTTATATCTCGGTGTTGTGGTGGTGATCACTGTTTTTGATAGCGGGTACATTTCATTGAGTGCATGAGAACTTATCACATAACTTATTGTATGTTATCCGTAACCTTAGCAACCCCTGACAACTGTACCTCTCATTTCTCCCATATGTTTACCTGCCTTATTGATATCAACATCAAGTAAACATAAACAGAAGAAACTTTCAGCTGTACTCACAAAATGAAGTAAAATTATTAGATATATGTTTAAAGCACATGGCAGGCACTTATGCAGGTTATGAAAATAAACAGTGAAAAATTTATTAGTTCTTTTGGTGCTTTGTAATTGATATGAATTGTAATCAAACTCTTGCAGTCTTTTTTTGAAATTCTTAAGTGATTGGAAGTTCATTTCAAAATTGAAAAAAACAACAACACTTATTTGTGTTTTCATCTTCATATTCCCCTGGAGAGTTAAACTGGATGCTAAAGTTTGATGGACAGATTACTGTCTTTGAGTATCATATTTGAACAAAATTCTTAAGCAGTATGATTTTGAACTTTGACATGAATTGGATCGACTTCGTGAATTCATTGCAATGGTGGAAATCATCTTGATGTAAGTGATGCTAGAAGTCTTACTGAATTTTATTAAAATTAAACTTGTATCATTTTAAAATACAAAAATGTTTTGATGTTTTTAAACTTGTTGGATATCTCAAAATCATAAGTGTGGATATAAACTGGTACAGATGAGGCTTTCAAGATGGATTTTAATAAATGTTACCTTTTATGAAGAAATATTTACTTTTCTTTAATTTTTTTTTTGGGGGGAAGATTGCTTAGATTTATTTTCTATTCTGTAGAAAACAATTTTGTTGGATAGCAACCTATCTTCAAGGGAAAAATTCCTGGTAATGTATTTTCTTTGAAGAGAGATAACTCCCCTACCCTAGACAATTTAACTCAATTTCAATTGATGAACTAGATCTTGAAGCAGGAATGGAGATTGAAATACATTTTTACCACTTGCAGGTATATGTTGGTAGAGTTTGTATAATAGTAAGTTATATATGTAATATTGACGGAGGATTGTACTGAGTAGTTGTGATGATATTCTATGGTCTGTCTCTGTTTTTTAACCATTGTGTAATTGTAACGGAGGTTTATGTTAAACAGTGGACGGGGCAGTACACTTTATTATTTACACTTACAGGGTCATAGATACCAGACATATTTATTATTGTATCTTGTTTTAAATGTAGTGTACATTATTGTATGTTTCCATTAAAAATAAATAAAGAGATTTATTTGATTTAAAAGGAGAATAACTGTTTCTGACTTAATTGAATTTAAATATTAGATCATTGTTTAAGTATAAATAAGATGTGAGTTGATGATGAGAGTATGCAATACTAAAGATATGTTGCTGAGGAATGTTCTATTGCATCAGTAATATTGACAGTTGATATTATCTACTAGCTAGTACAACATCTTAACCAGTAACACAAACAAGTTGTATAAGTAAAACAGAAGATATGGAACATGAAATTAGAAAGCACATACTACATACTATCACTGGATCAGCATTGGCAATATACATTTTCTCAAATATTTATGTATTTATAGACATATTATTTATATTGGTGTGTATAGAACAATTGATTTTTACATATCAAAAATGTAGGAAATTGTATTGTATATGGCACAGGGACAGGACATATGCTAATGTACTGTAATTTTAAATCTGTCAGAGTGGAAATTACATGTATAGAAATTTCAAAAAAGTAATTGTGCTCCTTGTAAAATAAATGATGGCAATATTTCCAGCCCCTGTGCTGTGCTAAGATTTAAAATGAAGGTCAGTTATAAATACCAAGTAGAATTATTATCTAAATATCTATTTAGGCTGTTGTTAAATATCTTAATTTGTGTGATAGTTGTTTCTTCACCATGTCATGATGGGTATATGTGTGTGCATGTATATGTAGCTATATTTATAATGTTGCTATGACAACCTTTTGTAAGCTCCCGGAACGGATACCCGACTATTATAAAATCGAATAAACAACCCAATATATAGATTTGATGAATTTGTTATGTATTAGCTCACCTGTCCAAAGGACTTCTTCTTAAAAACCAAAAGACTAAAAGTACTGATATTGGAGCAATAATATGCTGATACGAAGGGCTACCAAGTATGGCTAAATGAATTACCTATACTCACCTTCAAGGTCAAAGGGGTAAAACGTGTCCAATCTTCAAAGAAGGTTCCTCTCAATAGCCCTATGTACGGGTATTTGGCCTGTATCATACTGGGGTAGAGGGCTATCAAGTTAGTTAAAATCAATGACATCGACCAGCTTTTAAGGCCACAAGGGTCAAATATATTTTAAAAATTTCTCAACTATCATAAGGCATTGGGTGCTGACGTTGAGTCTGTAGCATGCTAGGACGCATGTTTAATAAATGCCTTTTTTAAGACCAAAAGTATGAGAATTATAGCAAGTGAGCCATTCTGGCCCAATGGGCCATTTGTTGTGAGGTACCTAACTGAATGAATGAAACCTGCCATAAAAATCCACCTTGCAGACTCCCTCTATTAGATGATGACCTTCCACAGAATCGGCGGCCGAATGTTGCTAGGGTCTGATAGAGATAATGGATTGGCAGCAATACCTTTAAGACATGACTCATATTGAGAATATTTCCTTGAGCTTGAAACGTCAAAATGTGCCAACTAATCTTAAGAACGTACAGTGTTGATTTGTTGGTAAAATGTTTTGTAGTTTTGCCTTTGACTGTCATGATTTAATTTTCACTAACATTCTTGGGAGAAGGGGCACATGTTTTGCATAAACGGTGACTACCCTCAACGGGCCTTATAGGGGAAATAGAGGTAATTTTTTAAATCGCTACTAGTCTTAAAGTAATCAATGGATTTTGACCTGATATATATAACAAACTGTATTTTTTGTAATTTTAGTCGTATAATAATAAGAAGATGCAAGTAAAGTTCTAATTTGGTAAAGGTCAACCTATATTTGATGGTAACGGGGATATTTAACTTTGAGAATTTTAAGACGTTTTCGCAAAAAAATGGTCTGACTGACACTGGAAATCTGATCTAACTCCAGTGCAGCTCTGACGTCAAAGAGGATTCCTGGTGATGGAAAAAATAGCACGCATGCTTGATTAAATCATACTAATGCTTACATAGATATACTATAAGTAAAGATATCGAATCATCGCTTGACGTTACAAATGCTTATTAAAGATATCTTGCTTCACAATTGTAGCGTTGCGAGTCGACATGACCTAGACATTAAATGTACTTTGTCCTATCACACCATGTTGGATAGAGTTTGTCCCATGTAAGAAAGATATATATATAGCCAATCACGAGACCTGTTATTATTGTTCCAATTATGGCTTTCTGTTCGAATACAGAATTGTTCAAAGAAAAAAAATATTGAGCATACACCTTTCTATGTGTTAACCTCATTCAAGAATATGGAAGTGCCAACAAAATCATATTCCTTAAAATCGATTAAAAAGATATTCAATATGAACAAAGGAAAGATTTACAAGAGACCATTGAAAAATAAATAAAATATTTTTAACAATTTCTCTCCACCTTTATTTTTGAAAGAAGAAGACGAATTTAAAAACATAAAAACTAATTCCACCTTAAGGGACTTTGAACTTTAATTGTCCATAAAAGGATGTTTCTCCAAATGTGAAGCAGGACTTCCAACATGACTGCTCAATTACAGATGAGATGAAGAAACTGGTTTTTGTGTAGGTTTATCTCATGAATATCATTTATTTTCGAGCAATCACTGCAAGGTAAATGAGAAACAAAATTGAAAAGGGCAAACTACTTTACCTGTGTCCTACAAAACAAATTACCTGTATCCTACACAAACTACTTTACCTGTGTCGTACACAAACTAATTACCTGTATCCTACACAAACTACTTTACCTGTTTCCTACACAAACTACTTTACCTGTGTCCTACACAAACTACTTTACCTGTGTCCTACACAAACTACTTTACCTGTGTCCTACACAAACTACTTTACCTGTGTCCTACACAAACTACTTTACCTGTATCCTACACAACCTAATTACCTCTATCCTACACAAATTACTTTACCTCTATCCTACACAAACTACTTTACCTGTGTCCTACACAAACTACTTTACCTGTGTCCTACACAAACTACTTTACCTGTGTCCTTCACAAACTACTTTACCTGTATCCTACACAAACTACTTTACCTGTGTCCTACACAAACTACTTTACCTGTGTCCTACACAAACTACTTTACCTGTGTCCTACACAAACTACTTTACCTGTATCCTACATAAAACTAATTACCACTATCCTACACAAATTACTGTACTTGTGTCCTACACAAACTACTTTACCTGTGTCCTACACAAACTAATTACCTGTATCCTACACAAATTAATTACCTGTATCCTACACAAGCTAATTACCTGTATCCTACACAAACTACTTTACCTGTGTCCTACACAAACTATTTTACCTGTTTCCTACACAAACTACTTTACCTGTGTCCTACACAAACTACTTAACCTGTATCCTACACAAACTACTTTACCTGTATCCTACACAAACTACTTTACCTGTGTTCTACACAAACTACTTTACTTGTGTCCTACACCAACTAATTACCTGTATCCTACACAAGCTAATTACCTGTGTCCTACACAAACTACTTTACCTGTGTCCTACACAAACTACTTTACCTGTGTCCTGCACAAACTACTTTACCTGTGTCTTACACAAACTACTTTACCTGTGTCCTTCACAAACTACTTTACCTGTGTCCTACACAAACTACTTTACCTGTATCCTACACAAACTAATTTACCTGTGTCCTACACAAACTACTTTACCTGTGTCCTACACAAACTACTTTACCTGTATCCTACACAAACTACTTTACCTGTGTCCTACACAAACAACTTTACCTGTGTCCTACACAAACTACTTTACCTGTTTCCTACACAAACTAATTACCTGAAACCTACACAAACTACTTTACCTGTGTCCTACACAAACTACTTTACCTGTTTCCTACACAAACTACTTTACCTGTGTCCTACACAAACTACTTTACCTGTGTCCTACAGAAACTACTTTACCTGTATCCTACACAAACTACTTTACCTGTGTCCTACACAAACTACTTTACCTGTGTCCTACACAAACTACTTTACCTGTGTCCAACACATACTACTTTACCTGTATCCAACACAAACTACTTTACCTGTATCCTACACAAACTACTTTACCTGTATCCTACACAAACTACTTTACTTGTATCCTACACAAACTAATTACCTCTATCCTACACAAACTGCTATACCTGTATCCAACACAAACTACTTTACCTGTATCCTACACAAACTACTTTACCTGTATCTTACACAAACTACTTTACCTGTGTCCTACACAAACTACTTAACCTGTGTCCTACACAAACTAATTACCTGTATCCTACAAACTCTAATTACCTGTATCCTACACAAACTAATAACTTGTATCCTACACAAACTAATTACCTGTATCCTACACAAACTAATTACATGTATCCTACACAAACTAATTACCGGTGTCCTACTCGAACTGCTGTAATTGTGTCCTACACAAACTACTTTACCTGTGTCCTACACAAACTAATTACCTTTATCCTACACAACCTAATTACCTGTATCCTACACAAACTAATTACCGGTGTCCTACTCGAACTGCTGTACTTGTCAGCCCTAGTCAACCAATACATAACAAGAGTGTGAAAAGTTATGAGTAGACCTTGTCCCTATCAATACATCCATAAATTTCAAAAATAATGTATTTTGGTTTCAGACAAAATGGAAGCCCTGAGGTCTCCAACCAAGGTGAGTCGCCCCGTCATGGACCTGTCAAAGTTCTTCCTCCGGTTTGGTGACAAGGAGATGGAGGCTATGGCAGCTTTTGATTTTCTGAATGACATGACACCCTCGCCTAACCCTCTTTGTCCTCCCCCGAAAAATCAGTCGCTGGCCAGCTCTGAGGAGAGGCAGCCTTTGGTCGTGCCCACACACCATCCTGCCGAGCTTTCACCAGAGCCTGTGGTAACACCCCAGCCAGTCGCTTCTCAATCAAATCAGCAGAAAGTCACCACATCTTCTGTGAAGTCAAAACCTCAGGTACCACCTCCAGGTACTCACAAACAAGCCCAGGGGTCTACTGGGAAGATAACTCCTGCACTCAAACAAGCTCAGAGGTTCGCTGCTGGGTCACCAACAGCTATTGGCATGCACTCTCATAAAACAGACCCTAAAAGTGCTCACAGACAGGAACATGGACCCGCTGAGAAATGTTCTGTAAAACAAGGCCAAGGATTGGCTGCAGGGTCAGGTGGTGCTCAGAAACATTCAATGGGATTGGTTGTTCACAAACCTGTGCCTTCATCCCAGCAGCAGCATCAGGAAACTTCTACCAAAGTGCCTACTGCATCAGAGATAAAGAACAGCCACCAAGCTGATGCTTCAAAGTCACATGGTTCAGAAAAGAACCAGGCAGGGACCAATGGGAGTGTTTCTTCTCCTAAGCCCTCTCGAATGGGTTTCTTTCGACGAAAAAACACAAGTTCAGAGAAAAAGACAGTTGTTGAAGAAAAACCTTCAAAATTGCCGAAGAAATTTTCTCAGAATTCAAAAGAAAAGGAGAAAGAAAAGGACAAATCCAAAATTCCTAAAGCTGTAAAACAGGAACAACCAACAAGTAAGCCTACCCGTAGATTCTTACGGTCTAGTGGGAAATCTTCATCTGTTACAAACGTATCTTCCTCCTCCAGTCACAAGTGACAGGTCACTCAAGGGAGTGAACTCAAGGGTCCAAGGGAGATAACTACATAGGGCAGGGATTAAAAAAGAATCAGGAACATTTTCGTGCAAAAGATTTGCTTATAAACTATTTCATTAGCTTCATGTGGAATTTATAAATACTCATGTTACAAAGAATGAAATTAGCTGGTTTAAGGGCTGTTTTGTATGAAAGAAATTTTGTTGAAAAATCTACAACTTTGAAATGTTATTTTACCTTGCTTCATCTTTGAAACTTTTCGAGTTCTTCCATTTTTGTTTAGTTTTTTTTCGTTTTGATACATTTTGTATGACCTTATAACTTACTTATGACAAATAGTTTGCAAACAATTTATTTATTTTGCCGATATTTTGTTATTTTTGTGAAAAGAGAGGAAGAATTGTTCCGAGGTGGAGCATCAGGTACTTTTAACATCTTCTGAAGTACGTAAGGTTTTCTTTCTTTGACAGAAGATATTTTCAAATGTGGTTATGTCTGATAACATTACATTTGTAAAACTATCTTTATTTGAAACTGGACGTCATCTTCAGCATTTGAAACAAAGTCAGTATTTATTTAAATAAATATCCCAAGATCTTTACATATGCCTGAAAGAGTGGGCATATATTTGTTTGAATTACTGGATCAAAATACCAGTTCTTATCAGGTGATGAAGGTGACTCTGGAGAACAAGAAACCTTTAATGTTTGGTCATAGTTAATGATATCCTTATTAAAAAAAAAAAATCCCAATTATTGAAATCAAAGTTCAGTTGATATTTAAAATAATTTATAATTTAAGCTTAATATTTCTGGTTTCTGAATTACCCCTAGGTACATAATTATTATAGACATATTTTGAGGAAATGTCTTGAACAAAATAAAGGTTGCATAGGGTTTGTAAGGTTACTAAGAATATATATGGTGCTTCTGTCAGATGTAGGGTGATTTCAAAATTTATGATACCTACATTGTAACAAGGTATTTCATTGTGATAGTGACCTACCTACATTGTAACAAGATATTTCATGGTGAGAGTGACCTACCTACATTGTAATAAGGTATTTCATTGTGATAGTGACCTACCTACATTGTAACAAGGTATTTCATGGTGAGAGTGACCTACCTACATTGTAACAAGGTATTTCATTGTGATAGTGACCTACCTACATTGTAACAAGGTATTTCATTGTGATAGTGACTTACCTACATTGTAACAAGGTATTTCATTGTGATAGTGACTTACCTACATTGTAACAAGGTATTTCATGGTGATAGTGACTTACCTACATTGTCACAAGATATTTCATGGTGATAGTGACTTACCTACATTGTAACAAGGTATTTCATGGTGATAGTGACTTACCTACATTGTAACAAGGTATTTCATGGTGAGAGTGACCTACCTACATTGTAACAAGGTATTTCATCGTGATAGTGACCTACCTACATTGTAACAAGGTATTTCATGGTGATAGTGACTTACCTACATTGTAACAAGGTATTTCATCGTGATAGTTACCTATCTACATTGTAACAAGGTATTTCATGGTGACTATCCACAGTGTCAGTTAATTTCCACCCAAATAAAGCATGTTTTGTCAAGTAACATGTATAAGCTGGGTAATCAACATGATATATATCGGATTATGGATATTTACATTAGACATTATTTAGATCAAACTGAAATCATTCAAGCTACCACATTCAAGTCAAACTTAGAATTTATTTCATGTTTATTTTGTGACAAAATAAATTATGGGTCATTTAACAAACAAAAAATGTTTAAGAAAATGTTTCTTGACCGAGAATGGTATAACATGTACTTGAATATGAAAACATTTCATTCATTATGTGGGACCGCTAGTATTTTATAAAAACATTGTTCATCATGTGCCATAACATGGACTGCGTATAAATTTTGTACAACATCATTTTGGAGAATCATTTTTTATACCTTACATATACACCATACATACATACTGTTTTTTAACATTTTTGAAACATTTTATTGCAATCTATGCAAATGATCATTTTTTCAGAAATCATTTTTTTTAACAATTTGTCCATATTTCCACCATTCCTTTGCCAAGCAATATCAGTTGGACCTTTCCAAGAACAATGCAACAGTTGAGTTCTGCAAGGATAAAGGGAGGTAAATGCTGCAATCAATTTTCATTTAGACTATAAGGGGAGGTAACTTATGCAATATCCTTTGAAAAGCTGGATCTGTTGTAATTCAGTAAATATATATCTAAATCATTAAAGATGGTAATGACATTTGTGTTGATTGATTGCAGTATTGTGATTCTAGTGTTTTATCTTCGTAGTGACAGGAGATTCGGGGCTAGGATATATGTGTTTATATATTTATATCTCGGTGTTGTGGTGGTGATCACTGTTTTTGATAGCGGGTACATTTCATTGAGTGCATGAGAACTTATCACATAACTTATTGTATGTTATCCGTAACCTTAGCAACCCCTGACAACAGTACCTCTCATTTCTCCCATATGTTTACCTGCCTTATTGATATCAACATCAAGTAAACACAAACAGAAGAAACTTTCAGCTGTACTCACAAAATGAAGTAAAATTATTCGATATATGTTTAAAGCACATGGCAGGCACTTATGCAGCTTATAAAAATAAACAGTGAAAAATTTATTAGTTCTTTTGGTGCTTTGTAATTGATATGAATTGTAATCAAACTCTTGCAGTCTTTTTTTGAAATTCTTAAGTGATTGGAAGTTCATTTCAAAATTGAAAAAAACAACAACACTTATTTGTGTTTTCATCTTCATATTCCCCTGGAGAGTTAAACTGGATGCTAAAGTTTGATGGACAGATTACTGTCTTTGAGTATCATATTTGAACAAAATTCTTAAGCAGTATGATTTTGAACTTTGACATGAATTGGATCGACTTTGTGAATTCATTGCAATGGTGGAAATCATCTTGATGTAAGTGATGCTAGAAGTCTTACTGAATTTTATTAAAATTAAACTTGTATCATTTTAAAATACAAAAATGTTTTGATGTTTTTAAACTTGTTGGATATCTCAAAATCATAAGTGTGGATATAAACTGGTACAGATGAGGCTTTCAAGATGGATTTTAATAAATGTTACCTTTTATGAAGAAATATTTACTTTTCTTTAATTATTTTTTTTGGGGGAAGATTGCTTAGATTTATTTTCTATTCTGTAGAAAACAATTTTGTTGGATAGCAACCTATCTTCAAGGGAAAAATTCCTGGTAATGTATTTTCTTTGAAGAGAGATAACTCCCCTACCCTAGACAATTTAACTCAATTTCAATTGATGAACTAGATCTTGAAGCAGGAATGGAGATTGAAATACATTTTTACCACTTGCAGGTATATGTTGGTAGAGTTTGTATAATAGTAAGTTATATATGTAATATTGACGGAGGATTGTATTAAGTAGCTGTGATGATATTCTATGGTCTGTCTCTGTTTTTTAACCATTGTGTAATTGTAACGGAGGTTGATGTTAAACAGTGGACGGGGCAGTACACTTTATTATTTACACTTACAGGGTCATAGATACCAGACATATTTATTATTGTATCTTGTTTTAAATGTAGTGTACATTATTGTATGTTTCCATTAAAAATAAATAAAGAGATTTATTTGATTTAAAAGGAGAATAACTGTTTCTGACTTAATTGAATTTAAATATTAGATCATTGTTTAAGTAAATAAGATGTGAGTTGATGATGAGAGTATGCAATACTAAAGATATGTTGCTGAGGAATGTTCTATTGCTTCAGTAATATTGACAGTTGATATTATCTACTAGCTAGTACAACATCTTAACCAGTAACACAAACAAGTTGTATAAGTAAAACAGAAGATATGGAACATGAAATTAGAAAGCACATACTACATACTATCACTGGATCAGCATTGGCAATATACATTTTCTCAAATATTTATGTATTTATAGACATATTATTTATATTGGTGTGTATAGAACAATTGATTTTTACATATCAAAAATGTAGGAAATTGTATTGTATATGGCACAGGGACAGGACATATGCTAATGTACTGTAATTTTAAATCTGTCAGAGTGGAAATTACATGTATAGAAATTTCAAAAAAGTAATTGTGCTCCTTGTAAAATAAATGATGGCAGTATTTCCAGCCCCTGTGCTGTGCTAAGATTTAAAATGAAGGTCAGTTATAAATACCAAGTAGAATTATTATCTAAATATCTATTTAGGCTGTTGTTAAATATCTTAATTTGTGTGATAGTTGTTTCTTCACCATGTCATGATGGGTATATGTGTGTGCATGTATATGTAGCTATATTTATAATGTTGCTATGACAACCTTTTGTAAGCTCCCGGAACGGATACCCGACTATTATAAAATCGAATAAACAACCCAATATATAGATTTGATGAATTTGTTATGTATTAGCTCACCTGTCCAAAGGACTTCTTCTTAAAAACCAAAAGACTAAAAGTACTGATATTGGAGCAATAATATGCTGATACGAAGGGCTACCAAGTATGGCTAAATGAATTACCTATACTCACCTTCAAGGTCAAAGGGGTAAAACGTGTCCAATCTTCAAAGAAGGTTCCTCTCAATAGCCCTATGTACGGGTATTTGGCCTGTATCATACTGGGGTAGAGGTCTACCAAGTTAGTTAAAATCAATGACATCGACTCACTTTTAAGGCCACAAGGGTCAAATATATTTTAAAAATTTCTCAACTATCATAAGGCATTGGGTGCTGACGTTGATTCTGTAGCATGCTAGGACGCATGTTTAATAAATGCCTTTTTTAAGACCAAAAGTATGAGAATTATAGCAAGTGAGCCATTCTGGCCCAATGGGCCATTTGTTGTGAGGTACCTAACTGAATGAATGAAAGCTGCCATAAAAATCCACCTTGCAGACTCCCTCTATTAGATGATGACCTTCCACAGAATCGGCGGCCGAATGTTGCTAGGGTCTGATAGAGATAATGGATTGGCAGCAATACCTTTAAGACATGACTCATATTGAGAATATTTCCTTGAGCTTGAAACGTCAAAATGTGCCAACTAATCTTAAGAACGTACAGTGTTGATTTGTTGGTAAAATGTTTTGTAGTTTTGCCTTTGACTGTCATGATTTAGTTTCCACTAACATTCTTGGGAGAAGGGGCACATATTTTGCATAAACGGTGACTACCCTCAAGGGGCCTTATAGGGGAAATAGAGGTAATTTTTTAAATCGCTACTAGTCTTAAAGTAATCAATGGATTTTGACCTGATAGATATAACAAACTGTATTTTTTGTAATTTTAGTCGTATAATAATAAGAAGATGCAAGTAAAGTTCTAATTTGGTAAAGGTCAACCTATACTTGATGGTAACGGGGATATTTAACTTTGAGAATTTTAAGACGTTTTCGCAAAAAAATGGTCTGACTGACACTGGAAATCTTATCTAACTCCAGTGCAGCTCTGACGTCAAAGAGGATTCCTGGTGATGGAAAAAATAGCACGCATGCTTGATTAAATCATACTAATGCTTACATAGATATACTACAAGTAAAGATATTGAATCATCGCTTGACGTTACAAATGCTTATTAAAGATATCTTGCTTCACAATTGTAGCGTTGCGAGTCGACATGACCTAGACATTAAATGTACTTTGTCCTATCACACCATGTTGGATAGAGTTTGTCCCATGTAAGAAAGATATATATATAGCCAATCACGAGACGTGTTATTATTGTTCCAATTATGGCTTTCTGTTCGAATACAGAATTGTTCAAAGAAAAAAAATATTGAGCATACACCTTTCTATGTGTTAACCTTATTCGAGAATATGGCAGTGCCAACAAAATCATATTCCTTAAAATCGATTAAAAAGATATTCAATATGAACAAAGGAAAGATTTACAAGAGACCATTGAAAAATAAATAAAATATTTTCAACAATTTTTCTCCACCTTTATTTTTGAAAGAAGAAGACGAATTTAAAAACATAAAAACTAATTCCACCTTAAGGGACTTTGAACTTTAATTGTCCATCAAAGGATGTTTCTCCAAATGTGAAGCAGGACTTCCAACATGACTGCTCAATTACAGATGAGATGAAGAAGCTGGTTTTTGTGTAGGTTTATCTCATGAATATCATTTATTTTCGAGCAATCACTGCAAGGTAAATGAGGAACAAAATTGAAAAGGGCAAACTACTTTACCTGTGTCCTACACAAACTACTTAACCTGTGTCCTACACAAACTACTTTACCTGTGTCCTACACAAACTACTTTACCTGTGTCCTACACAAACTACTTTACTTGTATCCTACACAAACTAATTACCTGTATCCTACACAAATTACTTTACCTGTATCCAACACAAACTACTTTACCTGTATCCTACACAAACTACTTTACCTGTATCCTACACAAATTACTTTACCTGTATCCTACACAAACTAATTACCTGTATCCTACACAAACTAATTACCTGTATCCTACACAAACTACTTTACCTGTGTCCTACACAAACTAATTACCTGTATCCTACACAAGCTAATTACCTGTATCCTACACAAACTACTTTACCTGTATCCTACACAAACTAATTACCTGTATCCTACACAAACTACTTTACCTGTATCCTACACAATTAATTACCTGTATCCTACACAAGCTAATTACCTGTATCCTACACAAACTACTTTACCTGTATCCTACACAAACTAATTACCTGTATCCTACACAAACTACTTTACCTGTATCCTACACAATTAATTACCTGTATCCTACACAAGCTAATTACCTGTATCCTACACAAACTACTTTACCTGTATCCTACACAAACTTATTACCTGTATCCTACACAAACTACTTTACCTGTATCCTACACAAACTACTTTACCTGTGTCCTACAAAACTAATTACCTGTGTCCTACACAAACTAATTACCTGTATCCTACACAAACTACTTTACCTGTGTCCTACACAAACTATTTTACCTGTGTCCTACACAAACTACTTAACCTGTGTCCTACACAAACTACTTTACCTGTGTCCTACACAAACTACTTTACCTGTATCCTACACAAACTACTTTACCTGTGTCCTACAAAACTAATTACCTGTGTCCTACACAAACTACTTTACCTAAGTCCTACACAAACTACTTTACCTGTGTCCTACACAAACTACTTTACCTGTGTCCTACACAAACTAATTACCTGTATCCTACACAAACTAATTACCTGTATCCTACACAAACTAATTACCTGTATCCTACACAAACTAATTACCTGTATCCTACACAAACTAATTACCTGTATCCTACACAAACTAATTACCTGTATCCTACACAAGCTAATTACCTGTATCCTACACAAACTACTTTACCTGTATCCTACACAAACTACTTTACCTGTATCCTACACAAACTAATTACCTGTATCCTACACAAACTACTTTACCTGTATCCTACACAAACTACTTTACCTGTGTCCTACACAAACTACTTTACCTGTATCCTACACAAACTACTTTACCTGTATCCTACACAAACTACTTTACCTGTATCCTACACAAACTACTTTACCTGTATCCTACACAAACTACTTTACCTGTGTCCTACAAAACTAATTACCTGTGTCCTACACAAACTACTTTACCTGTATCCTACACAAACTAATTACCTGTATCCTACACAAACTACTTTACCTGTGTCCTACACAAACTACTTTACCTGTGTCCTACAGAAACTACTTTACCTGTGTCCTACACAAACTAATTACCTGTATCCTACACAAACTAATTACCTGTATCCTACACAAACTAATTACCTGTATCCTACACAAACTAATTACCTGTGTCCTACACAAACTACTTTACCTGTGTCCTACACAAACTACTTTACCTGTATCCTACACAAACTACTTTACTTGTATCCTACACAAACTAATTACCTGTATCCTACACAAATTACTTTACCTGTATCCAACACAAACTACTTTACCTGTATCCTACACAAACTACTTTACCTGTATCCTACACAAACTAATTACCTCTATCCTACACAGATTACTTTACCTGTATCCTACACAAACTACTTTATCTGTATCTTACACAAACTACTTTACCTGTGTCCTACACAAACTAATTACCTGTATCCTACACAAACTACTTTACCTGTATCCTACAAAAACTACTTACCTGTATCCTACACAAACTACATAACCTGTGTCCTACACAAACTAATTACCTGTATCCTACAAAAACTAATTACCTGTATCCTACACAAACTACTTTACCTGTATCCTACACAAACTACTTTACCTGTGTCCTACACAAACTACTTAACCTGTGTCCTACACAACTACTTTACATGTGTCCTTCACAAACTACTTTACCTGTGTCCTACACAAACTACTTTACCTGTATCCTACACAAACTACTTTACCTGTATCCTACACAAACTACTTTACCTGTATCCTACACAAACTAATTACCTGTATCCTTTACAAATATTTTTGAAACAGACAATCCCATACTTCCCCAGTCATTTTAAGAAATTGTACAATCATCAAGTTCCTGAAAGTAAATGAAATATGATTTAAGTTCATTTTACAACAATTAAGTGGAAAACAAGAGAATATTCAAGCGTTAACAAAACCCAAACTCCAAATCAATTTAATGAATGGCAAAATATGAACACCTGAGCTATTATCACGGATACTCTTGAAAAAGTAGAAAAGAACAAGACCAGGTGTTCCAAAAGAGTTAGCATCAAAAACTAATTACTTGTATCCTACACTAACTACTTTACCTGTATCCTACACAAACTAATTACTTGTATCCTACACAAACTAATTACCTGTATCCTACACAGACTAATTACTTGTATCCTACACAAGCTAATTACCTGTATCCTACACAAACTACTTTACCTGTATCCTACACAAACTAATTACTTGTATCCTACACAAACTAATTACCTGTATCGTATCCTACACAAACTAATTACCTGTATCCTACACAAACTACTTTACCTGTGTCCTACACAAACTACTTTACCTGTATCCTACACAAACTACTTTACCTGTATCCTACACAAACTAATTACATGTATCCTACACAAACTAATTACCTGTATCCTACACAAACTAATTACCTGTATCCTACACAAA
The DNA here is from genome assembly GCA_947623455.1 of Mimachlamys varia. Classification (NCBI taxonomy): domain Eukaryota; kingdom Metazoa; phylum Mollusca; class Bivalvia; order Pectinida; family Pectinidae; genus Mimachlamys; species Mimachlamys varia. The sequence continues at coordinate 28,956,500 of OX392543.1, forward strand.
CTACTTTTCCTGTATCCTACACAAACTAATTACCTGTATCCTACACAAACTACTTTACCTGTATCCTACACAAACTAATTACATGTATCCTACACAAACTAATTACCTGTATCCTACACAAACTAATTACCTGTATCCTACACAAACTACTTTTCCTGTATCCTACACAAACTAATTACCTGTATCCTACACAAACTAATTACCTGTATCCTACACAAACTAATTACCTGTATCCTACACAAACTACTTTACCTGTGTCCTACACAAACTACTTTACCTGTATCCTACACAAACTACTTTACCTGTATCCTACACAAACTAATTACATGTATCCTACACAAACTAATTACCTGTATCCTACACAAACTAATTACCTGTATCCTACACAAACTACTTTACCTGTGTCCTACACAAACTACTTTTCCTGAGTCCTACACAAACTAATTACTTGTATCCTACACAAACTAATTACCTGTATCCTACACAAACTACTTTACCTGTATCCTACACAAACTACTTTACCTGTGTCGTACAGAAACTACTTTACCTGTGTCGTACACAAACTACTTTACCTGTGTCCTACGCAAACTACTTTACCTGTTTCCTACACAAACTAATTACTTGTATCCTACACAAACTAATTACCTGTATCGTATCCTACACAAACTAATTACCTGTATCCTACACAAACTACTTTACCTGTGTCCTACACAAACTACTTTACCTGTATCCTACACAAACTACTTTACCTGTATCCTACACAAACTAATTACATGTATCCTACACAAACTAATTACCTGTATCCTACACAAACTAATTACCTGTATCCTACACAAACTACTTTTCCTGTATCCTACACAAACTAATTACCTGTATCCTACACAAACTACTTTACCTGTATCCTACACAAACTAATTACATGTATCCTACACAAACTAATTACCTGTATCCTACACAAACTAATTACCTGTATCCTACACAAACTACTTTTCCTGTATCCTACACAAACTAATTACCTGTATCCTACACAAACTAATTACCTGTATCCTACACAAACTAATTACCTGTATCCTACACAAACTACTTTACCTGTGTCCTACACAAACTACTTTACCTGTATCCTACACAAACTACTTTACCTGTATCCTACACAAACTAATTACATGTATCCTACACAAACTAATTACCTGTATCCTACACAAACTAATTACCTGTATCCTACACAAACTACTTTACCTGTGTCCTACACAAACTACTTTTCCTGAGTCCTACACAAACTAATTACTTGTATCCTACACAAACTAATTACCTGTATCCTACACAAACTACTTTACCTGTATCCTACACAAACTACTTTACCTGTGTCGTACAGAAACTACTTTACCTGTGTCGTACACAAACTACTTTACCTGTGTCCTACGCAAACTACTTTACCTGTTTCCTACACAAACTAATTACTTGTATCCTACACAAGCTAATTACCTGTATCCTACACAAACTACTATACCTGTATCCTACACAAACTACTTTACCTGTTTCCTACGCGAACTACTTTACCTGTTTCCTACACAAACTACTTTACCTGTATCCTACACAAACTACTTTACCTGTTCCCTACACAAACTACTTTACCTGTATCCTACACAAGCTAATTACCTGTATCCTACACCAGCTAATTACCTGTATCCTACACAAACTACTATACCTGTATCCTACACAAACTACTTTACCTGTTTCCTTTACAAATATTTTTAAAACAGACAATCCCATCCTTCCCCAGTCATTTTAAGAAGTTGTACAATCATCAAGTTCCTGAAAGTAAATGAAATATGATTTAAGTTCATTTTACAACAATTAGGTGGAAAACAAGAGAATATTCAAGCGTTAACAAAACCCAAACTCCAAATCAATTAAATGAACGGCAAAATATGAACACCTGAGCTATTATCACGGATACTCTTGAAAAAGTAGAAAAGAACAAGACCAGGTGTTCCAGAAGAGTTAGCGTCTTCTGCTTCCTCGACGACACCCGCTATATGAATCTAGGTGATGTTAACTAAAAGTATCGTCCTCAAGTGATAACTATGGCATCATTGTCGATCGCATCAAGCAGGCTTAATAATGAGCACATTCCAAAACTTGCTCAATGTCTTCATCAACATGCATCTCTCAACTCCCTGTGCCGTTCGTTTGTAACAGCAGCTGACATTTATAATGAGAATCTCGCAAATCCTAGAATAACCCTAGCTGTGACATGTGATTATTATCACCATCGGTTGAAGAAGTAAGGGTGTTACTATCAAGTTACTATAGTGATATTAGTACGTGCTGTACAAAGACAATTTCTTTGATTATTTAATAATTATAAAAACAATAAAATAAGAAACTTGGCATGAGTGATATGGCATTATACAGCAAGGTGAATAAAAGTGAATATTGAAAAAAGTTATAAGTATTGCTTAAAACAACGCTAAATTGAATAAAATAGCATACCTAAGACCATTCCAAATACTGCTGAATATAAACTGAAGATAGCAAATCTACGACAGTATTGCACGGAACATGTGACAACTCTTCCAATGACGAGCATCTGTATCATCTACAAGGACTCTGCAGAAAATTGTCTGGCGGTAGAGAGTTCCGGATCGGTATAGTGTTTGGGAAGAAGCTTTATATGAAGTAGTCTTTGGAGGGTGAGAAATGTTGGTACTGACAGGGGTGCAAGGGCGAACGGGTAGATGTAGCTTATGGATTTAATGTAGGACGATGCAGCTATTCCAACGAGTGTATTGTGTATTGTATAAAACATTGCAAGTTTGATGTTTCTGTATGTTTCCAGTGTGTCTAGGTTAAGGTGCTCTAACATCGAAGACACACTGGATGTGTTATGATGTCGGTCTGTAATACATCGAGCAGATCTTTGAACTCTTTCAAATTCGCTATTTCAGACTTCGTTGTTTCGGTAAGAAAATCGGGACTAAAACTTTACTTAGTTGTTGCCGGAATTTCGTTGCTCACGACATCGTTATTTCCGAAGCTAACTGTATTATGTTTATATATTTGGTGACCATACTGATGCACAATACTCTAGATTAGATCTCACAAAGGTCTTGTATGCAGAGCATGATACTGTTGAAGTACTGCATCGTCCTACATTAAATCCACAAGCTACATCTACCCGTTCGCCCTTGCACCCCTGTCAGTACCAACATTTCTCACCCTCCAAAGACTACTTCATATAACTGTCGACGCAGAGAAAGTCGATGATGAAACCAAACACACTATTTGATGCGGTGTGAGATTCATCTGATAGATATGAGCAGAGTATCCTCGTTAGACGTCAGGTGAAGGTCCCTCGCCAGTGCAGGTAAGAAATTTAATGGAATATAAAGACCTGAAACACAGAACAATCTGGGATAATTCTATAACGATGTTTTGGTATGAATTCCTAAGGAAAACTTTCGGACGGTCATTTTGACGTACAATTTGTATTACATTTTCCCCCCAAGGTTGAAATATAAATATTTATTTCAAATTCAAACACAGGTGTAACTAAACTGTTAAATATAGTACTTACCTGCCGACATTAGACAGAGAGACCCACATGAGGCGATCCCAGTAGTAAGGGTTTGGTGCTTGTCGAAGTAGTAACTCACTATGACTATGGTGGGAGTATACACGAGTCCGAATCCAGCGTCTGTAACATGATTTACTCAAGTCAGTATTGTTTATTTCAGTGCTGTTTATAATACCTCTAATGATACATACGTAAAATGGAATTTTTATTTGAACATGACGACTGTAACCCCTTTACGCTCAATATTGCTAACTTCATGTATGGTGAGCGGGTCCCAATATATTTGCCAGTAAGGTAGCATTACCCCTTCTTATGCCTTAGCTGAACATTACACAACTTCCGCCTTCAAAAAGTATCGTCCTTTCTCTGTGTATCTGAATGCCCAAACCACCGAAAAGTGGCCTGACATAACCTATCGTACCATACAAATATGCTACTGACCATGCTTGACTTTGTCTAACAATAGTGGGCGTGTTCCAGGGTTATACCGCACCAATGGAAAAGCTAGGATGACAGCCCGCACGTAATACTATATAGCAACGAAGTATAAAAAGACAATACAATATGTAATTACAAAGCAGTTTTCTTATGTAATACATTTCTTCTACATCTTATGCATTTTTGCTTGTCGAATTTGTTATTTGTTTTATCAGTTTGTGATTTGAAATTCATAAATGTAAATTTTGTTACTGAAATCAAATGATGTGAGCGCAAACTATATACCTCCACGGAAAAATAATTAAATTGTTTCGAAAAAAAAGATCATAGAATACCAAAGCGTCAATAAAACCATAATCCGAACTCAAAATCGATTAAACTAGAGGCAAAATAGGAACAAAGTAAAAATTTACATGGAGACTCTCGTAAAAGTACAAGAGAATAAGACCAGGTGTTCCGGAAGAGTAAGCGTCCTCTGATTCATCGACGACACCCGCCATGTAAATCTTGGTCAGATCCAAGTATAAGCACCAATCCTCAAAATGAGAACCGAGTCATCATTGTCATCACAACAAGTAAGCACACTAATAAGCAAACTCAATAACGTCCATCTTCATATCACACAAAGATACAGAATGTTTCTCGATGATATCAAGATGGCGACCATAAAACTTTCCCGTAGTCTTTATCAACCTGCATCTCTCGAATCCCTGTGCCGTAAGTTTGTTCGTCAGCAGTTGACATATGTCACGGAAATCTCGATATTCAGAGCAAGCCATAGAATAACGAATCAACTGAGACATGTAAACACCATAGGATGGAAAAGCAAAAATATGAATAAACTCGTTAAATGAGTAAAAAGTCAAATTATCAGAATTCTTAACGAGGTCATTCAATGTATATACACCTGCATTGAATCAGGATGGATAGAAGGCAACATTATAACCTATTTGTTTATTGTACCACAGAGGAGTTTTTATAGATTCACTCTTATAAGTACTTTGCCTCATATGATTAGAGTAATTAATCTATCACAACCTTTAAAAACATCTTTCCAAAACATGTTGTTACAGTTTTATCTATATAAGCGAATATATTCTATTCCACAATTACACATCGTTTTTCGTCTTCTGACAAATTCAAAGCAATTTCCATTTACCAGATGAATAAAGAGTCATTTTTACCCACCCTAGTTGAGGGAATTTATAATGGCACCTACATCAATAATTTTTAATCCACCATCTATATTGTTTTGAATAGCTACATCTTTCTTAATCCTATGAAGCTTACCATTCTAAAGGAAGTCAAATATGACCGAATTTAATTTTGAAATAAATCTTTCTGACTAGTTTGGTAAAGTGATTAATATATAATTAAATTGGGACATTAACAAAGTAAATTATATTCTACATTTGTACCTATTGGAGTTAAATCACGCCTATTCCACATACTAATAAGTGCTTTTGATTTAACAACTTTCGTATCAAAATTCATTCTAGGAATCTCAATTAAATTGGCAGCAGAAAAATCTGTTCCCAAAAAAGTAAACTTATCCCTATCCAAAAGAAGATTTAATTCTGAAAGGAAAGTTTCCTCAATATATTTTTTGCTCCCTATCTATATGACATGTGTTTTACTGGTATTAATATTTAACCTTGATATTTTAGCAAAGTTATTTAGCTCACAAACTGATTCCTTTAGTGACTTTTCTGGACCATTCAATATCAAACCGGTGTCATCAGCATATTGTAAGTTCAGAACATCTACATGTTCAATTTATATCCCTTGAAATGTTAGTATTGTTTCTTATTCTTGCTGCTAATATTCCAACACAGAGTGTACGGGGCGACCGGATCTCCTTGACGACAGTCACTTCAAACATCAACACCTGCATGTGTCAAGAAATAAGGAGAGGGAATCAAATTTGATAAAGGAAAATGGGGAAAAATATTTAAAAACTCCATTTACTGTCACTAAAAATTCGGTGAATCCAAGAATAACACACCACTCTATGCTATGACTAGGGATGTTAGATACGGACATTTCACTCTAGGGATTTTCAAATTTGGTAAAAACCCGATGCTTTGCAGAGGGTTTTGCTAAATTTGAAAAATCCCAAAGGAAAATATTTACTTATCCCCTGAGCTTTTTTGACAAAAAAGAATCAGTCAGCGCGATTAAGCATTCCTTTATCACATATTTGCAAACTTTCTAATGTGTATGGCTTAATGATGTGAACAATTTAATCCCATCATGTCGACCCTTTCACTTTTCGGCATCGAGGTTTTCCGAATTCTTGAATTTACGTCATTGTTGAGCCATTGTCACGCGACTTCTGGTCATATGCTTACATAGCTTTTTTACATGGGCAAACTCTATCCAACATGGCGAGATATGAGAGAACTGTATGTTAGTCACTTATCATTAGGTAGCATTTAGATTTGAGAGGCAAAAGAGCACGAGTAACACAAGCATTTGTAGGTTGTTAAAATTACGTTTGTGTCACTTTAGGGTCTAACAAATAATCACTGTCAAATATCCATTTTATCACCAGTTCTATTTTTCTGAGGTGAAGTTTACATGTCAAAGAAACTATTATTCACAGTTTTTGTTTTGATTTATATGTGAACAAAACTATGTTTTTTATGCATGCTCCTTCAAGCAAATGCCAATCAGACTACAACTAATATCTAAACTCAGCTATATCATCCTATACCTAGTCATTGTAGTCATAGTGTAACGCAGTACGTCATAACACATCATCGAAACACACTACACACATACATCGGCATACATTTCACATATTTTTTCACTGAAAAAATGACCCCCTTTATTCGATATATAATTATGGTTTGGTATTTGCAAATTGTGCTGGTGGCAGCTTCGTATTGAAAAAAAATCTGCGTATTTATGTCCGATTCAGACCCTGAGTGATTACAGCTATTTACCGTTAAGTGTTGATTAGTTCCATTTTGAAAAAAATTACCTGAATACAGAAACAAAACTATCAACTATGATGTTGTAATAAAACACACGACTCCCATTATTTATGTTTAAATCTGATCAATTGAAAGGGACGAGGCGTCATTTGCATTCTGAAAAAACCCAAATGTGATCATGGTATGCAAACATTTCTTGACATCTCACCTTAAATATCCGGATACATACAATTGAAGATGTGTCATAATGAAGGACACGGAGAAGAGGATCTCCTTACATACCCTTGACGTAATTTGTTGTAAATCCCCGAGAATTACTTAATATTACGTACCAACATGTCTACAATGTCATAAACAAAACTTTTAGGTCACATGTTCCGGTCGGTGGTTATATGATATAACGTGAAACGATTACGTAAACCCACAATGTCTGAGGTCAGCGACTGTAGGTATTTAACGTGCTGGATGAGCTAGCTCGCCAGTTAGGCAGTATTTCCACCTCATATACCTAGCTGAACATTACATTATCAAGAAACACATTAATCATGTGCAAGTTGAAAACATGTATTTCAATACAAACTCAACAAAGTGATAAAATAAAGGGACTTTAAAGAAATGATTACCGAAAGATCCATCGGCCTCACGTCAAACGTCGTCACTTCCTCAGATTAGAAATGATACAGATTTCAATGTTTTACATTGACGATAGACATTTCCTGTTACGAACATTAACCATTCCAAAATACTACACCTTGATGTGGTGTGGTTTGGCATTTATAGTGGGGTACTTTTTGTGATGTAAATACGTAGTAGACAATGTGTCAAAAACGTAGCGCGACATTTCGTCCAAATGTACTCTAGTACTACAGGTAGACAGAGGGACGGGTAAGATGTTTACCCATTTACATCAGAAAAACAATATAACAAATCAGCTATCACAGACCATGCCAACATACACAACCATATCATTGACTGGAACAACTCCAAAGTGTTGGAAAGGGAGGAAAACTGGAGAATGAGGAAAATTAAAGAATCCATATGGATTAGGAAGGAAGGGGAATCAATGAACAGAGATGAGGGGGGACACCAGTTGAGTCATCTTTATGACCTTATTTTAACATCCAATAAGGGGCGGAATGGATAAACATCTTACCCGTCCCTCTGTCTACCTGTAGTACTAGAGTACATTTGGACGAAAGGTCGCGCTACGTTTTTGACAGCTGACTTCTCCAACTCGCCCTACATGTATTTTGGGTAGTGAGCTGATTTCAGCAATCAGAACACCGACACTCGGCTATTGTACTCTTTGCTTTTCGAAAGCTCGCAAATTAAGTTTTCAATTCCTGTTTGTGTACAAAAAAACAATCTCAGTATATATAATTCATCTTCCAATATTAAACTTAAACAAACTTTTGGAATCATCAGTACTATCCACAGAGAACATACTAGAACTGAATACCTGTCACCGGGTCTGGGAGGGTGAGGAGCCGCGCTGTATAACACATTACAATGATAACATTTTAACATATTAAATACCATGCTGGCCATGTTATCGGATTAAATATGAGAAACGCTATATAAGTTAATGTCATGTTGTGTGTGTCGTGGGGAATATTCATCAAGAAAAAATGGAGACAAAGATCAAATTTACTACAAATATCTCAGTCACCAAAGCTGTTTCCCCTGAAAACATATTGATAAATACATACTTTCCCATTTATTCCATATTTCTACAGTATTTGTATGGTGCCTATGTTATTTCGTATTGATGGTGTATAATCTACCAGTAAACTACAGTGTACACGAACCTACAAGTTTGTATCTGACGATGGGGTCATAACACAACCTATTTAATGAAAACGGGATCTCGTTAATTATTCCGAGCAGAATCTTTGGCTTTGTTACGTAACCCATTTGTTGGTTGACTGGTTTAACAGTATCCTATTAATATCTTAGGTAATTTAGGGACGTTTACCTGTTTGTAGTGAGTGTCCTTGCTTGAGTGTATGTGTCCTGGTGTGGTGTGACGTGTGTCAGTGTCCTAGCCTGGATTTGGGCCGACTTTAATTTATAGCGCTACCTACGTGAATCAAAGTACTGAAAGACCTGTAGGAGGCGTTGCTCCGATATTTAGAAATGCGAAAGGGTATGTTTTACAATGCCAATATAGATGCCAACGCACAACTTATAATGTACATGGTCAGTCCAATCATAAACCATAGTTACCCAAACACTGAAGATAATGTTCACCTTAAACATCAAAACACTGATGACACCCAGCTCTCCAATCAAAACACTGATGACACCAGCTCTCCAATCAAAACACTGATGACACCAGCTCTCCAATCAAAACACTGATTACACCAGCTCTCCAATCAAAACACTGATGACACCCAGTCTCCAATCAAAACACTGATTACACCCAGCTCTCCAATCAAAACACTGATTACATCCAGCTCTCCAATCAAAACACTGATTACACCCAGCTCTCCAATCAAAACACTGATTACACCCAGCTCTCCTATCAAAACACTGATTACACCCAGCTCTCCAATCAAAACACTGAATACACCCAGCTCTCCTATCAAAACACTGATTACACCCAGCTCTCCAATCAAAACACTGATTACACCCAGCTCTCCAATCAAAACACTGATTACACCCAGCTCTCCAATCAAAACACTGATTACATCCAGCTCTCCAATCAAAACACTGATTACACCCAGCTCTCCAATCAAAACACTGATTACACCCAGCTCTCCAATCAAAACACTGATTACGTCCAGTCAGTGTCAGAACACTGATGACACCCAGTCTCCAATCAGAACACTGATTACGTCCAGTCTTCAATCAGAACACTGATGACACCCAGTCTCCAATCAGAACACTGATTACGTCCAGTCTTCAATCAGAACACTGATGACACCCAGCTCTTCAATCAAAAAACTGATTCTGTCCAGTCTTCAATCAGAACACTGATGACACTCAGTCTCCAATCAGAACACTGATAATGTCCAGTCTTCAATCAGAACACTGATTACATCCAGCTCTCAAATCAGAACACTGATTACGTCCAGTCTTCAATCAAAACACTGATTACACCCAGCTCTCCAATCAGAACACTGATTACACCCAGCTCTCCAATCAAAAAACTGATTACACCCAGCTCTCCAATCAGAACTCTGATTTCACCCAGCTCTCCAATCAAAACACTGATTACACCCAGCTCTCCAATCAAAACACTGATTACACCCAGCTCTTCAATCAGAACTCTGATTTCACCCAGCTCTCCAATCAAAACACTGATTACACCTAGCTATCCAATCAAAACACTAATTACACCCAGCTCTCCATTCAAAACACTGATTACACTCAGCTCTCCAATCAAAACACTGATTACACCCAGCTTTCCAATCAAAACACTGATTACATCCAGCTCTCCAATCAAAACACTGATTACGTCCAGTCAGTGTCAGAACACTGATGACACCCAGTCTCCAATCAGAACACTGATTACATCCAGTCTTCAATCAGAACACTGATGACACCCAGTCTCCAAACAGAACACTGATTACGTCCAGTCTTCAATCAGAACACTGATTACGTCCAGTCTTCAATCAGAACACTGATGACACCCAGTCTCCAATCAGAACACTGATTACGTCCAGTCTTCAATCAAAACACTGATTACACCCAGCTCTCCAATCAGAACACTGATTACACCAGATCTCCAATCAAAACACTGATTACACCCAGCTCTTCAATCAGAACTCTGATTACACCCAGCTCTCCAATCAGAACTCTGATTTCATCCAGCTCTCCAATCAAAACACTGATTACACCCAGCTCTCCAATCAAAACACTGATTACACCCAGCTCTTCAATCAGAACTCTGATTTCACCCAGCTCTTCAATCAGAACACTGATTACACCCAGCTCTCCAATCAAAACACTGATTACACCCAGCTCTCCAATCAAAACACTGATTACACCCAGCTCTCCAATCAAAACACTGATTACACCCAGCTCTCCAATCAAAACACTGATTACACCCAGCTCTCCAATCAAAACACTGATGACACCCAGCTCTCCAATCAAAACACTGATTACACCCAGCTCTCCAATCAAAACACTGATTACACCCAGCTCTCCAATCAAAACACTGATTACACCCAGCTCTCAATTCAAAACACTGATTACATCCAGCTCTCCAATCAAAACACTGATTACACCCAGCTCTCCAATCAAAACACTGATTACACCCAGCTCTCCAATCAAAACACTGATTACACCCAGCTCTCCAACCAAAACACTGATTACGTCCAGTCAGTGTCAGAACACTGATGACACCCAGTCTCCAATCAGAACACTGATTACGTCCAGTCTTCAATCAGAACACTGATGACACCCAGTCTCCAATCAGAACACTGATTACGTCCAGTCTTCAATCAGAACACTGATGACACCCAGCTCTCCAATCAAAAAACTGATTCTGTCCAGTCTTCAATCAGAACACTGATGACACTCAGTCTCCAATCAGAACACTGATAATGTCCAGTCTTCAATCAGAACACTGATTACATCCAGCTCTCAAATCAGAACACTGATTACACCCAGCTCTCCAATCAAAACACTGATTACACCCAGCTCTTCAATCAGAACTCTGATTTCACCCAGCTCTCCAATCAAAACACTGATTACACCTAGCTATCCAATCAAAACACTAATTACACCCAGCTCTCCATTCAAAACACTGATTACACTCAGCTCTCCAATCAAAACACTGATTACACCCAGCTTTCCAATCAAAACACTGATTACATCCAGCTCTCCAATCAAAACACTGATTACGTCCAGTCAGTGTCAGAACACTGATGACACCCAGTCTCCAATCAGAACACTGATTACATCCAGTCTTCAATCAAAACACTGATTACACCCAGTCTCCAAACAGAACACTGATTACGTCCAGTCTTCAATCAGAACACTGATGACACCCAGCTCTCCAATCAGAACACTGATTACGTCCAGTCTTCAATCAGAACACTGATGACACCCAGTCTCCAATCAGAACACTGATTACGTCCAGTCTTCAATCAAAACACTGATTACACCCAGTCTCCAAACAGAACACTGATTACGTCCAGTCTTTAATCAGAACACTGATGACACCCAGCTCTCCAATCAGAACACTGATTACGTCCAGTCTTCAATCAGAACACTGATGACACCCAGCTCTCCAATCAGAACACTGATTACGTCCAGTCTTCAATCAGAACACTGATGACACCCAGTCTCCAATCAGAACACTGATTACGTCCAGTCTTCAATCAAAACACTGATTACACCCAGCTCTCTAATCAGAACACTGATTACACCAGCTCTCCAATCAAAACACTGATTACACCCAGCTCTTCAATCAGAACTCTGATTACACCCAGCTCTCCAATCAGAACTCTGATTTCATCCAGCTCTACAATCAAAACACTGATTACACCCAGCTCTCCAATCAAAACACTGATTACACCCAGCTCTTCAATCAGAACTCTGATTTCACCCAGCTCTTCAATCAGAACACTGATTACACCCAGCTCTCCAATCAAAACACTGATTACACCCAGCTCTCCAATCAAAACACTGATTACACCCAGCTCTCCAATCAAAACACTGATTACACCCAGCTCTCCAATCAAAACACTGATTACACCCAGCTCTCCAATCAAAACACTGATGACACCCAGCTCTCCAATCAAAACACTGATTACACCCAGCTCTCCAATCAAAACACTGATCAAATTTAGTTTCTACTCTGCTCCAAACAATTCTTAATGAATATAAATTACGTAAATTTGTAATAGTTTATAATTAGGATACATCATTTTTCATGTGGTAGTCTGACCTACTTTGTAGTTGTTTAGGATACTCCGAGTATTAGAGATGGTAGCACTATTCTCATCTTCGTTATGACCTTAGCTTTAGCTTCCTTTAGATTTCTGAATCCTCCATGTCTCTAATCCCTTGTCTGCCAAGTGGCTTGTTACTTTTTCCTGTACTGGTTGACAATATTTTATCTTCTGCTTTTGTCGTCTTAAAGCTAAGAGCCTTGTTGTGACTAAGTCTGGGTAAGAACGGGCACGGACTAGGTCATACCTATATTTTCAAACAGTAAGCTGGAATTAATCATATATCTTTGTCTTTGCTTTCATCCATTTCTTGTAGTTTATCATTTAACAATGAAGAATTAACCAAACGCATGTATACACAACGGCAACACATGAAATTTCCCATGCATCTTTTACATTTTCACAGAACCTTAGACTTACATTTTACTCCATAATCCTTTAGTGTCCTATTCTTTTTACGTCGACTAGGCAGCACCTCACAACAATGCTATTATATATTCAGAATTGTATATAGTTGCGTAGTTAAAAAGTAGAAGTATAGTAGAAATCGCTATGCAGACAGTGAATATGTAGTATAGTAGAAATCGCTGTACAGACAGTGAGTATGTAGTATAGTAGACATCGCTGTACAGACAGTGAGTATGTAGTATAGTAGAAATCGCTGTACAGACAGTGAGTATGTTGTATAGTAGAAATCGCTATACAGACAGTGAGTATGTAGTATAGTAGAAATCGCTGTATAGACAGTGAGTATGTAGTATAGAAGAAATCGCTGTACAGACAGTGAGTATGTAGTATAGTAGAAATCGCTGTACAGACAGTGAGTATGTAGTATAGTAGAAATCGCTGTACAGACAGTGAGTATGTAGTATAGTAGAAATCGCTGTACAGACAGTGAGTATGTAGTATAGAAGAAATCGCTGTACAGACAGTGAGTATGTAGTATAGTAGAAATCGCTGTACAGACAGTGAGTATGTAGTAAAGTAGAAATCGCTGTACAGACAGTGAGTATGTAGTATAGAAGAAATCGCTGTACAGACAGTGAGTATGTAGTATAGTAGAAATCGCTGTACAGACAGTGAATATGTAGTATAGTAGAAATCGCTGTACAGACAGTGAGTATCTAGTATAGTAGAAATCGCTATGCAGACAGTGAGTATGTAGTATAGTAGAAATCGCTGTACAGACAGTGAGTATGTAGTATAGTAGAAATCGCTATGCAGACAGTGAGTATGTAGTATAGTAGAAATCGCTATACAGACAGTGAGTATGTAGTATAGTAGAAATCGCTATACAGACAGTGAGTATGTAGTATAGTAGAAATCGCTATACAGACAGTGAGTATGTAGTATAGTAGAAATCGCTGTACAGACAGTGAGTATGTAGTATAGTAGAAATCGCTGTACAGACAGTGAGTATGTTGTATAGTAGAAATCGCTATACAGACAGTGAGTATGTAGTATAGTAGAAATCGCTGTATAGACAGTGAGTATGTAGTATAGTAGAAATCGCTGTACAGACAGTGAGTATGTAGTATAGAAGAAATCGCTGTACAGACAGTGAGTATGTTGTATAGAAGAAATCGCTGTACAGACAGTGAGTATGTAGTATAGAAGAAATCGCTGTACAGACAGTGAGTATGTAGAATAGAAGAAATCGCTGTACAGACAGTGAGTATGTAGTATAGAAGAAATCGCTATACAGACAGTGAGTATGTAGTATAGTGGAAATCGCTGTACAGACAGTGAGTATGTAGTATAGTAGAAATCGCTGTACAAACAGTGAGTATGTAGTATGGTAGAAATCGCTGTGCAAACAGTGAGTATGTAGTATAGTAGAAATCGCTGTACAGACAGTGAGTATGTGGTATAGTAGAAATCGCTGTACAGACAGTGAGTATGTAGTATAGAAGAAATCGCTGTACAGACAGTGAGTATGTAGTATAGTAGAAATCGCTGTACAGACAGTGAGTATGTAGTATAGTAGAAATCGCTGTGCAAACAGTGAATATGTAGTATAGTAGAAATCGCTGTGCAAACAGTGAATATGTAGTATAGTAGAAATCGCTGTGCAAACAGTGAGTATGTAGTATAGGAGAAATCGCTATACAGACAGTGAGTATGTAGTAAAGTAGAAATCGCTGTACAGACAGTGAGTATGTAGTATAGAAGACATCGCTGTACAGACAGTGAGTATATAGTATAGAAGAAATCGCTGTACAGACAGTGAGTATGTAATTTAGTAGAAATCGCTATACAGACAGTGAGTATGTAGTATAGTGGAAATCGCTGTACAGACAGTGAGTATGTAGTATAGTAGAAATCGCTGTACAGACAGTGAGTATGTAGTATAGTAGAAATCGCTGTACAGACAGTGAGTATGTAGTATAGTAGAAATCGCTGTACAGACAGTGAGTATGTAGTATAGTGGAAATCGCTGTACAGACAGTGAGTATGTAGTATAGTGGAAATCGCTGTACAGACAGTGAGTATGTAGTATAGTAGAAATCGCTGTACAGACAGTGAGTATGTAGTATAGTAGAAATCGCTGTACAGACAGTGAGTATGTAGTATAGTGGAAATCACTGTACAGACAGTGAGTATGTAGTATAGTGGAAATCGCTGTGCAAACAGTGAGTATGTAGTAAAGTAGAAATCACGGTACAGACAGTGAATATGTAGTATAGTAGAAATCGCTGTACAGACAGTGAGTATGTAGTATAGTAGAAATCGCTGTACAGACAGTGAGTATGTAGTATAGTAGAAATCGCTGTACAGACAGTGAGTATGTAGTATAGTAGAAATCGCTGTACAGACAGTGAGTATGTAGTATAGTAGAAATCACTGTACAGACAGTGAATATGTAGTAAAGTAGAAATCGCTGTGCAAACAGTGAGTATGTAGTATAGTAGAAATCGCTGTACAGACAGTGAATATGTAGTATAGTAGAAATCGCTGTACAGACAGTGAGTATGTAGTATAGTAGAAATCGCTGTACAGACAGTGAGTATGTAGTATAGTAGAAATCACTGTACAGACAGTGAGTATGTAGTATAGTAGAAAAACGCTGTACAGACAGTGAGTATGTAGTATAGTAGAAATCGCTATACAGACAGTGAGTATGTAGTATAGTAGAAATCGCTGTGCAAACAGTGAATATGTAGTATAGTAGAAATCGCTGTACAGACAGTGAGTATGTAGTATAGTAGAAATCGCTGTGCAAACAGTGAATATGTAGTATAGTAGAAATCGCTGTGCAAACAGTGAATATGTAGTATAGTAGAAATCGCTGTGCAAACAGTGAGTATGTAGTATAGGAGAAATCGCTATACAGACAGTGAGTATGTAGTATAGTAGAAATCGCTGTGCAAACAGTGAGTATGTAGTATAGTAGAAATCGCTGTACAGACAGTGAGTATGTAGTATAGTAGAAATCGCTATGCAGACAGTGAATATGTAGTATAGTAGAAATCGCTGTACAGACAGTAAGTATGTAGTAAAGTAGAAATCGCTGTACAGACAGTGAGTATGTAGTATAGTAGAAATCGCTGTACAGACAGTGAGTATGTAGTATAGTGGAAATCGCTGTACAGACAGTGAGTATGTAGTATAGTAGAAATCACTGTACAGACAGTGAGTATGTAGTATAGTAGAAATCGCTGTACAGACAGTGAGTATGTAGTATAGTAGAAATCGCTGTACAGACAGTGAGTATGTAGTAAAGTAGAAATCGCTGTACAGACAGTGAGTATGTAGTATAGTAGAAATCGCTGTACAGACAGTGAGTATGTAGTATAGTAGAAATCGCTGTGCAAACAGTGAGTATGTAGTATAGTAGAAATCGCTGTACAGACAGTGAGTATGTGGTATAGTAGAAATCGCTGTACAGACAGTGAGTATGTAGTATAGAAGAAATCGCTGTACAGACAGTGAGTATGTAGTATAGTAGAAATCGCTGTACAGACAGTGAGTATGTAGTAAAGTAGAAATCGCTGTACAGACAGTGAGTATGTAGTATAGTAGACATCGCTGTACAGACAGTGAGTATGTAGTATAGTAGAAATCGCTGTACAGACAGTGAGTATGTAGTATAGTAGAAATCGCTGTACAGACAGTGAGTATGTAGTATAGTAGAAATCGCTGTACAGACAGTGAGTATGTAGTATAGTAGAAATCGCTGTACAGACAGTGAGTATGTAGTAAAGTAGAAATCGCTGTACAGACAGTGAGTATGTAGTATAGTAGAAATCGCTGTACAGACAGTGAGTATGTGGTATAGTAGAAATCGCTGTACAGACAGTGAATATGTAGTATAGTAGAAATCGCTGTACAGACAGTGAGTATGTAGTATAGTAGACATCGCTGTACAGACAGTGAATATGTAGTATAGTAGAAATCGCTGTACAGACAGTGAATATGTAGTATAGTGGAAATCGCTGTACAAACAGTGAATATGTAGTATAGTGGAAATCGCTGTACAGACAGTGAGTATGTAGTATAGTAGAAATCGCTGTAGAGACAGTGAGTATGTAGTATAGTGGAAATCGCTGTACAGACAGTGAGTATGTAGTATAGTAGAAATCGCTGTACAGACAGTGAGTATGTAGTATAGTAGAAATCGCTGTACAGACAGTGAGTATGTGGTATAGTAGAAATCGCTGTACAGACAGTGAATATGTAGTATAGTGGAAATCGCTGTACAGACAGTGAGTATGTAGTATAGTAGAAATCGCTGTACAGACAGTGAGTATGTAGTATAGTGGAAATCGCTGTACAGACAGTGAGTATGTAGTATAGTGGAAATCGCTGTACAGACAGTGAGTATGTAGTATAGTGGAAATCGCTGTACAGACAGTGAGTATGTAGTAAAGTAGAAATCGCTGTACAGACAGTGAGTATGTAGTATAGTAGAAATCGCTGTACAGACAGTGAGTATGTAGTATAGTAGAAATCGCTATACAGACAGTGAGTATGTAGTATTGTAGAAATCGCTGTACAGACAGGGAGTATGTAGTATAGTAGAAATCGCTATACAGACAGTGAGTATGTAGTATAGTAGAAATCGCTGTACAGACAGTGAGTATGTAGTATAGTAGACATCGCTGTACAGATAGTGAGTATGTAGTATAGTAGACATCGCTGTACAGACAGTGAGTATGTAGTATAGAAGAAATCGCTATACAGACAGTGAGTATGTAGTAAAGTAGAAATCGCTGTACAGACAGTGAGTATGTAGTATAGTAGAAATCGCTGTACAGACAGTGAGTATGTAGTATAGTAGAAATCGCTATGCAGACAGTGAGTATGTAGTATAGTAGAAATCGCTATGCAGACAGTGAATATGTAGTATAGTGGAAATCGCTGTACAGACAGTGAGTATGTAGTAAAGTAGAAATCGCTGTACAGACAGTGAGTATGTAGTATAGTGGAAATCGCTGTACAGACAGTGAGTATGTAGTATAGTGGAAATCGCTGTACAGACAGTGAGTATGTAGTAAAGTAGAAATCGCTATACAGACAGTGAGTATGTAGTATAGTAGAAATCGCTGTACAGACAGTGAGTATGTAGTATAGTAGAAATCGCTATACAGACAGTGAGTATGTAGTATAGTAGAAATCGCTGTACAGACAGTGAGTATGTAGTATAGTAGAAATCGCTGTACAGACAGTGAGTATGTAGTATAGTGGAAATCGCTGTACAGACAGTGAGTATGTAGTATAGTGGAAATCGCTGTACAGACAGTGAGTATGTAGTATAGTGGAAATCGCTGTACAGACAGTGAGTATGTAGTAAAGTAGAAATCGCTGTACAGACAGTGAGTATGTAGTATAGTAGAAATCGCTGTACAGACAGTGAGTATGTAGTATAGTAGAAATCGCTATACAGACAGTGAGTATGTAGTATTGTAGAAATCGCTGTACAGACAGTGAGTACATTTTTGTATGTAGTATAGTAGAAATCGCTATACAGACAGTGAGTATGTAGTATAGTAGACATCGCTGTACAGACAGTGAGTATGTAGTATAGTAGACATCGCTGTACAGATAGTGAGTATGTAGTATAGTAGACATCGCTGTACAGACAGTGAGTATGTAGTATAGAAGAAATCGCTATACAGACAGTGAGTATGTAGTAAAGTAGAAATCGCTGTACAGACAGTGAGTATGTAGTATAGTAGAAATCGCTGTACAGACAGTGAGTATGTAGTATAGTAGAAATCGCTATGCAGACAGTGAGTATGTAGTATAGTAGAAATCGCTATGCAGACAGTGAATATGTAGTATAGTGGAAATCGCTGTACAGACAGTGAGTATGTAGTATAGTGGAAATCGCTGTACAGACAGTGAGTATGTAGTATAATGGAAATCGCTGTACAGACAGTGAGTATGTAGTAAAGTAGAAATCGCTGTACAGACAGTGAGTATGTAGTATAGTAGAAATCGCTGTACAGACAGTGAGTATGTAGTATAGTAGAAATCGCTGTACAGACAGTGAGTATGTAGTATTGTAGAAATCGCTGTACAGACAGTGAGTATGTAGTATAGTAGAAATCGCTATACAGACAGTGAGTATGTAGTATAGTAGAAATCGCTGTACAGACAGTGAGTATGTAGTATAGTAGACATCGCTGTACAGATAGTGAGTATGTAGTATAGTAGACATCGCTGTACAGACAGTGAGTATGTAGTATAGAAGAAATCGCTATACAGACAGTGAGTATGTAGTAAAGTAGAAATCGCTGTACAGACAGTGAGTATGTAGTATAGTAGAAATCGCTGTACAGACAGTGAGTATGTAGTATAGTAGAAATCGCTATGCAGACAGTGAGTATGTAGTATAGTAGAAATCGCTATGCAGACAGTGAATATGTAGTATAGTGGAAATCGCTGTACAGACAGTGAGTATGTAGTATAGTAGAAATCGCTGTACAGACATTGAGTATGTAGTAAAGTAGAAATCGCTGTACAGACAGTGAGTATGTAGTATAGTAGAAATCGCTGTACAGACAGTGAGTATGTAGTATAGTAGAAATCGCTATGCAGACAGTGAGTATGTAGTATAGTAGAATTCGCTGTACAGACAGTGAGTATGTAGTATAGTAGAAATCGCTGTACAGACAGTGAGTATGTAGTATAGTAGAAATCGCTGTGCAGACAGTGAGTATGTAGTATAGTAGAAATCACTGTACAGACAGTGAGTATATAGTATAGTAGAAATCGCTGTACAGACAGTGAGTATGTAGTATAGAAGAAATCGCTGTACAGACAGTGAGTATGTAGTATAGTAGAAATCGCTGTACAGACAGTGAGTATGTAGTATAGTAGAAATCGCTGTACAGACAGTGAGTATGTAGTATAGTAGAAATCGCTGTACAGACAGTGAGTATGTAGTATAGTAGACATCGCTGTACAGACAGTGAATATGTAGTAAAGTAGAAATCGCTGTACAGACAGTGAGTATGTAGTATAGAAGACATCGCTGTACAGACAGTGAGTATATAGTATAGAAGAAATCGCTGTACAGACAGTGAGTATGTAGTATAGTAGAAATCGCTGTACAGACAGTGAGTATGTAGTATAGTGGAAATCGCTGTACAGACAGTGAGTATGTAGTATAGTAGAAATCGCTGTACAGACAGTGAGTATGTAGTATAGTAGAAATCGCTGTACAGACAGTGAGTATGTAGTATAGTAGAAATCGCTGTACAGACAGTGAGTATGTAGTATAGTGGAAATCGCTGTACAGACAGTGAGTATGTAGTATAGTGGAAATCGCTGTACAGACAGTGAGTATGTAGTATAGTAGAAATCGCTGTACAGACAGTGAGTATGTAGTATAGTAGACATCGCTGTACAGACAGTGAGTATGTAGTATAGTGGAAATCGCTGTACAGACAGTGAATATGTAGTATAGTGGAAATCGCTGTACAGACAGTGAGTATGTAGTATAGTAGAAATCGCTGTACAGACAGTGAGTATGTAGTATAGTGGAAATCGCTGTACAGACAGTGAGTATGTAGTATAGTAGAAATCGCTGTACAGACAGTGAGTATGTGGTATAGTAGAAATCGCTGTACAGACAGTGAATATGTAGTATAGTGGAAATCGCTGTACAGACAGTGAGTATGTAGTATAGTAGAAATCGCTGTACAGACAGTGAGTATGTAGTATAGTAGAAATCGCTGTACAGACAGTGAGTATGTAGTATAGTGGAAATCGCTGTACAGACAGTGAGTATGTAGTATAGTAGACATCGCTGTACAGACAGTGAGTATATAGTATAGTAGAAATCGCTGTACAGACAGTGAGTATGTAGTATAGTAGAAATCGCTGTACAGACAGTGAGTATGTAGTATAGTAGAAATCGCTGTACAGACAGTGAGTATGTAGTATAGTAGAAATCGCTGTACAGACAGTGAGTATGTAGTAAAGTAGAAATCGCTGTACAGACAGTGAGTATGTAGTATAGTAGAAATCGCTGTACAGACAGTGAGTATGTGGTATAGTAGAAATCGCTGTACAGACAGTGAATATGTAGTATAGTAGAAATCGCTGTACAGACAGTGAGTATGTAGTATAGTAGACATCGCTGTACAGACAGTGAATATGTAGTATAGTAGAAATCGCTGTACAGACAGTGAATATGTAGTATAGTGGAAATCGCTGTACAGACAGTGAATATGTAGTATAGTGGAAATCGCTGTACAGACAGTGAGTATGTAGTATAGTAGAAATCGCTGTAGAGACAGTGAGTATGTAGTATAGTGGAAATCGCTGTACAGACAGTGAGTATGTAGTATAGTAGAAATCGCTGTACAGACAGTGAGTATGTGGTATAGTAGAAATCGCTGTACAGACAGTGAATATGTAGTATAGTGGAAATCGCTGTACAGACAGTGAGTATGTAGTATAGTAGAAATCGCTGTACAGACAGTGATTATGTAGTATAGTGGAAATCGCTGTACAGACAGTGAGTATGTAGTATAGTGGAAATCGCTGTACAGACAGTGAGTATGTAGTATAGTGGAAATCGCTGTACAGACAGTGAGTATGTAGTAAAGTAGAAATCGCTGTACAGACAGTGAGTATGTAGTATAGTAGAAATCGCTGTACAGACAGTGAGTATGTAGTATAGTAGAAATCGCTATACAGACAGTGAGTATGTAGTATTGTAGAAATCGCTGTACAGACAGTGAGTATGTAGTATAGTAGAAATCGCTATACAGACAGTGAGTATGTAGTATAGTAGAAATCGCTGTACAGACAGTGAGTATGTAGTATAGTAGACATCGCTGTACAGATAGTGAGTATGTAGTATAGTAGACATCGCTGTACAGACAGTGAGTATGTAGTATAGAAGAAATCGCTATACAGACAGTGAGTATGTAGTAAAGTAGAAATCGCTGTACAGACAGTGAGTATGTAGTATAGTAGAAATCGCTGTACAGACAGTGAGTATGTAGTATAGTAGAAATCGCTATGCAGACAGTGAGTATGTAGTATAGTAGAAATCGCTATGCAGACAGTGAATATGTAGTATAGTAGAAATCGCTGTACAGACAGTGAGTATGTAGTATAGTAGAAATCGCTGTACAGACAGTGAGTATGTAGTATAGTAGAAATCGCTGTACAGACAGTGAGTATGTAGTATAGTAGACATCGCTGTACAGACAGTGAGTATGTTGTAAAGTAGAAATCGCTGTACAGACAGTGAGTATGTAGTATAGAAGACATCGCTGTACAGACAGTGAGTATATAGTATAGAAGAAATCGCTGTACAGACAGTGAGTATGTAGTATAGTAGAAATCGCTGTACAGACAGTGAGTATGTAGTATAGTGGAAATCGCTGTACAGACAGTGAGTATGTAGTATAGTAGAAATCGCTGTACAGACAGTGAGTATGTAGTATAGTAGAAATCGCTGTACAGACAGTGAGTATGTAGTATAGTAGAAATCGCTGTACAGACAGTGAGTATGTAGTATAGTGGAAATCGCTGTACAGACAGTGAGTATGTAGTATAGTGGAAATCGCTGTACAGACAGTGAGTATGTAGTATAGTAGAAATCGCTGTACAGACAGTGAGTATGTAGTATAGTAGAAATCGCTGTACAGACAGTGAGTATGTAGTATAGTAGAAATCGCTGTACAGACAGTGAGTATTTAGTATAGTAGAAATCGCTATGCAGACAGTGAGTATGTAGTATAGTAGAAATCGCTGTACAGACAGTGAGTATTTAGTATAGTAGAAATCGCTGTACAGACAGTGAGTATGTAGTATAGTAGAAATCGCTGTACAGACAGTGAGTATGTAGTATAGTAGAAATCGCTGTATAGACAGTGAGTATGTAGTATAGTAGAAATCGCTGTACAGACAGTGAGTATGTAGTATAGAAGAAATCGCTGTACAGACAGTGAGTATGTTGTATAGAAGAAATCGCTGTACAGACAGTGAGTATGTAGTATAGAAGAAATCGCTGTACAGACAGTGAGTATGTAGTATAGAAGAAATCGCTGTACAGACAGTGAGTATGTAGTATAGAAGAAATCGCTATACAGACAGTGAGTATGTAGTATAGTGGAAATCGCTGTACAGACAGTGAGTATGTAGTATAGTAGAAATCGCTGTACAGACAGTGAGTATGTAGTATAGTAGAAATCGCTGTGCAAACAGTGAGTATGTAGTATAGTAGAAATCGCTGTACAGACAGTGAGTATGTGGTATAGAAGAAATCGCTGTACAGACAGTGTGTATGTAGTATAGAAGAAATCGCTGTACAGACAGTGAGTATGTAGTATAGTAGACATCGCTGTACAGACAGTGAGTGTGTAGTATAGTAGAAATCGCTGTGCAAACAGTGAATATGTAGTATAGTAGAAATCGCTGTGCAAACAGTGAATATGTAGTATAGTAGAAATCGCTGTGCAAACAGTGAGTATGTAGTATAAGAGAAATCGCTATACAGACAGTGAGTATGTAGTAAAGTAGAAATCGCTGTACAGACAGTGAGTATGTAGTATAGAAGACATCGCTGTACAGACAGTGAGTATATAGTATAGAAGAAATCGCTGTACAGACAGTGAGTATGTAGTATAGTAGAAATCGCTGTACAGACAGTGAGTATGTAGTATAGTGGAAATCGCTGTACAGACAGTGAGTATGTAGTATAGTAGAAATCGCTGTACAGACAGTGAGTATGTAGTATAGTAGAAATCGCTGTACAGACAGTGAGTATGTAGTATAGTAGAAATCGCTGTACAGACAGTGAGTATGTAGTATAGTGGAAATCGCTGTACAGACAGTGAGTATGTAGTATAGTGGAAATCGCTGTACAGACAGTGAGTATGTAGTATAGTAGACATCGCTGTACAGACAGTGAGTATGTAGTATAGTAGAAATCGCTGTACAGACAGTGAGTATGTAGTATAGTGGAAATCACTGTACAGACAGTGAGTATGTAGTATAGTGGAAATCGCTGTGCAAACAGTGAGTATGTAGTATAGTAGAAATCACTGTACAGACAGTGAGTATGTAGTATAGTAGAAATCACTGTACAGACAGTGAATATGTAGTATAGTAGAAATCGCTGTACAGACAGTGAGTATGTAGTATAGTAGAAATCGCTGTACAGACAGTGAGTATGTAGTATAGTAGAAATCACTGTACAGACAGTGAATATGTAGTAAAGTAGAAATCGCTGTGCAAACAGTGAGTATGTAGTATAGTAGAAATCGCTGTACAGACAGTGAATATGTAGTATAGTAGAAATCGCTGTACAGACAGTGAGTATGTAGTATAGTAGAAATCACTGTACAGACAGTGAGTATGTAGTATAGTAGAAATCGCTGTGAAAACAGTGAATATGTAGTATAGTAGAAATCGCTGTACAGACAGTGAGTATGTAGTATAGTAGAAATCGCTGTGCAAACAGTGAATATGTAGTATAGTAGAAATCGCTGTGCAAACAGTGAATATGTAGTATAGTAGAAATCGCTGTGCAAACAGTGAGTATGTAGTATAGGAGAAATCACTATACAGACAGTGAGTATGTAGTATAGTAGAAATCGCTGTGCAAACAGTGAGTATGTAGTATAGTAGAAATCGCTGTACAAACAGTGAATATGTAGTAAAGTAGAAATCGCTGTACAGACAGTGAATATGTAGTATAGTAGAAATCGCTATGCAGACAGTGAGTATGTAGTATAGTAGAAATCGCTATGCAGACAGTGAATATGTAGTATAGTAGAAATCGCTGTACAGACAGTGAGTATGTAGTAAAGTAGAAATCGCTGTACAGACAGTGAGTATGTAGTATAGTAGAAATCGCTGTACAGACAGTGAGTATGTAGTATAGTGGAAATCGCTGTACAGACAGTGAGTATGTGGTATAGTAGAAATCGCTGTACAGACAGTGAGTATGTAGTATAGTGGAAATCGCTGTACAGACAGTGAGTATGCAGTAAAGTAGAAATCGCTGTACAGACAGTGAGTATGTAGTATAGTGGAAATCGCTATGCAGACAGTGAGTATGTAGTATAGTAGAAATCGCTGTACAGACAGTGAGTATGTAGTAAAGTAGAAATCGCTGTACAGACAGTGAGTATGTAGTATAGTAGAAATCGCTGTACAGACAGTGAGTATGTAGTAAAGTAGAAATCGCTGTACAGACAGTGAGTATGTAGTATAGTAGAAATCGCTGTACAGACAGTGAGTATGTAGTATAGTAGACATCGCTGTACAGACAGTGAGTATATAGTATAGTAGAAATCGCTGTACAGACAGTGAGTATGTAGTATAGTAGAAATCGCTGTACAGACAGTGAATATGTAGTATAGTAGAAATCGCTGTACAGACAGTGAATATGTAGTATAGTGGAAATCGCTGTACAGACAGTGAGTATGTAGTATAGTGGAAATCGCTGTACAGACAGTGAGTATGTAGTAAAGTAGAAATCGCTGTACAGACAGTGAGTATGTAGTATAGTAGAAATCGCTGTACAGACAGTGAGTATGTAGTATAGTAGAAATCGCTATACAGACAGTGAGTATGTAGTATTGTAGAAATCGCTGTACAGACAGTGAGTATGTAGTATAGTAGAAATCGCTATACAGACAGTGAGTATGTAGTATAGTAGAAATCGCTGTACAGACAGTGAGTATGTAGTATAGTAGACATCGCTGTACAGATAGTGAGTATGTAGTATAGTAGAAATCGCTGTACAGACAGTGAGTATGTAGTATAGAAGAAATCGCTATACAGACAGTGAGTATGTAGTAAAGTAGAAATCGCTATACAGACAGTGAGTATGTAGTATAGTAGAAATCGCTGTACAGACAGTGAGTATGTAGTATAGTAGACATCGCTGTACAGACAGTGAGTATGTAGTATAGTAGAAATCGCTGTACAGACAGTGAGTATGTAGTATAGTAGAAATCGCTATGCAGACAGTGAGTATGTAGTATAGTAGAAATCGCTATGCAGACAGTGAATATGTAGTATAGTGGAAATCGCTGTACAAACAGTGAGTATGTAGTATAGTAGAAATCGCTGTACAGACAGTGAGTATGTAGTAAAGTAGAAATCGCTGTACAGACAGTGAATATGTAGTATAGTAGAAATCGCTGTACAGACAGTGAGTATGTAGTATAGTAGAAATCGCTGTACAGACAGTGAATATGTAGTATTGTAGAAATCGCTGTACAGACAGTGAGTATGTAGTATAGTAGAAATCGCTGTATAGACAGTGAGTATGTAGTATAGTAGAAATCGCTGTACAGACAGTGAGTATGTAGTAAAGTAGAAATCGCTATGCAGACAGTGAGTATGTAGTATAGTAGAAATCGCTGTACAGACAGTGAGTATGTAGTATAGTAGAAATCGCTGTACAGACAGTGAGTATGTAGTATAGAAGAAATCGCTGTGCAAACAGTGAGTATGTAGTATAGTAGAAATCACTGTACAGACAGTGAGTATATAGTAAAGTAGAAATCGCTGTACAGACAGTGAGTATGTAGTATAGAAGAAATCGCTGTACAGACAGTGAGTATGTAGTATAGTAGAAATCGCTGTACAGACAGTGAGTATGTAGTATAGTAGAAATCGCTGTACAGACAGTGAGAATGTAGTATAGTAGAAATCGCTGTACAGACAGTGAGTATGTAGTATAGTAGAAATCGCTGTACAGACAGTGAGTATATAGTATAGTAGAAATCGCTGTACAGACAGTGAGTATGTAGTATAGTAGAAATCGCTGTACAGACAGTGAGTATGTACTAAAGTAGAAATCGCTGTACAGACAGTGAGTATGTAGTATAGTAGAAATCGCTGTACAGACAGTGAGTATGTAGTATAGTAGACATCGCTGTACAGACAGTGAGTATGTAGTATAGTAGAAATCGCTGTACAGACAGTGAGTATGTAGTATAGTAGAAATCGCTATGCAGACAGTGAGTATGTAGTATAGTAGAAATCGCTATGCAGACAGTGAATATGTAGTATAGTGGAAATCGCTGTACAAACAGTGAGTATGTAGTATAGTAGAAATCGCTGTACAGACAGTGAGTATGTAGTAAAGTAGAAATCGCTGTACAGACAGTGAGTATGTAGTATAGTAGAAATCGCTGTACAGACAGTGAGTATGTAGTAAAGTAGAAATCGCTATGCAGACAGTGAGTATGTAGTATAGTAGAAATCGCTGTACAGACAGTGAGTATGTAGTATAGTAGAAATCGCTGTACAGACAGTGAGTATGTAGTATAGAAGAAATCGCTGTGCAAACAGTGAGTATGTAGTATAGTAGAAATCACTGTACAGACAGTGAGTATATAGTAAAGTAGAAATCGCTGTACAGACAGTGAGTATGTAGTATAGAAGAAATCGCTGTACAGACAGTGAGTATGTAGTATAGTAGAAATCGCTGTACAGACAGTGAGTATGTAGTATAGTAGAAATCGCTGTACAGACAGTGAGTATGTAGTATAGTAGAAATCGCTGTACAGACAGTGAGTATGTAGTATAGTAGAAATCGCTGTACAGACAGTGAGTATATAGTATAGTAGAAATCGCTGTACAGACAGTGAGTATGTAGTATAGTAGAAATCGCTGTACAGACAGTGAGTATGTACTAAAGTAGAAATCGCTGTACAGACAGTGAGTATGTAGTATAGAAGACATCGCTGTACAGACAGTGAGTATATAGTATAGTAGACATCGCTGTACAGATAGTGAGTATGTAGTATAGTAGAAATCGCTGTACAGACAGTGAGTATGTAGTATAGAAGAAATCGCTATACAGACAGTGAGTATGAAGTAAAGTAGAAATCGCTATACAGACAGTGAGTATGTAGTATAGTAGAAATCGCTGTACAGACAGTGAGTATGTAGTATAGTAGACATCGCTGTACAGACAGTGAGTATGTAGTATAGTAGAAATCGCTGTACAGACAGTGAGTATGTAGTATAGTAGAAATCGCTATGCAGACAGTGAGTATGTAGTATAGTAGAAATCGCTATGCAGACAGTGAATATGTAGTATAGTGGAAATCGCTGTACAAACAGTGAGTATGTAGTATAGTAGAAATCGCTGTACAGACAGTGAGTATGTAGTAAAGTAGAAATCGCTGTACAGACAGTGAGTATGTAGTATAGTAGAAATCGCTGTACAGACAGTGAGTATGTAGTAAAGTAGAAATCGCTATGCAGACAGTGAGTATGTAGTATAGTAGAAATCGCTGTACAGACAGTGAGTATGTAGTATAGTAGAAATCGCTGTACAGACAGTGAGTATGTAGTATAGTAGAAATCGCTGTGCAAACAGTGAGTATGTAGTATAGTAGAAATCACTGTACAGACAGTGAGTATATAGTAAAGTAGAAATCGCTGTACAGACAGTGAGTATGTAGTATAGAAGAAATCACTGTACAGACAGTGAGTATGTAGTATAGTAGAAATCGCTGTGCAAACAGTGAATATGTAGTATAGTAGAAATCGCTGTACAGACAGTGAGTATGTAGTATAGTAGAAATCGCTGTGCAAACAGTGAATATGTAGTATAGTAGAAATCGCTGTGCAAACAGTGAATATGTAGTATAGTAGAAATCGCTGTGCAAACAGTGAGTATGTAGTATAGGAGAAATCACTATACAGACAGTGAGTATGTAGTATAGTAGAAATCGCTGTGCAAACAGTGAGTATGTAGTATAGTAGAAATCGCTGTACAAACAGTGAATATGTAGTAAAGTAGAAATCGCTGTACAGACAGTGAATATGTAGTATAGTAGAAATCGCTATGCAGACAGTGAGTATGTAGTATAGTAGAAATCGCTATGCAGACAGTGAATATGTAGTATAGTAGAAATCGCTGTACAGACAGTGAGTATGTAGTAAAGTAGAAATCGCTGTACAGACAGTGAGTATGTAGTATAGTAGAAATCGCTGTACAGACAGTGAGTATGTAGTATAGTGGAAATCGCTGTACAGACAGTGAGTATGTGGTATAGTAGAAATCGCTGTACAGACAGTGAGTATGTAGTATAGTGGAAATCGCTGTACAGACAGTGAGTATGCAGTAAAGTAGAAATCGCTGTACAGACAGTGAGTATGTAGTATAGTGGAAATCGCTATGCAGACAGTGAGTATGTAGTATAGTAGAAATCGCTGTACAGACAGTGAGTATGTAGTAAAGTAGAAATCGCTGTACAGACAGTGAGTATGTAGTATAGTAGAAATCGCTGTACAGACAGTGAGTATGTAGTAAAGTAGAAATCGCTGTACAGACAGTGAGTATGTAGTATAGTAGAAATCGCTGTACAGACAGTGAGTATGTAGTATAGTAGACATCGCTGTACAGACAGTGAGTATATAGTATAGTAGAAATCGCTGTACAGACAGTGAGTATGTAGTATAGTAGAAATCGCTGTACAGACAGTGAATATGTAGTATAGTAGAAATCGCTGTACAGACAGTGAATATGTAGTATAGTGGAAATCGCTGTACAGACAGTGAGTATGTAGTATAGTGGAAATCGCTGTACAGACAGTGAGTATGTAGTAAAGTAGAAATCGCTGTACAGACAGTGAGTATGTAGTATAGTAGAAATCGCTGTACAGACAGTGAGTATGTAGTATAGTAGAAATCGCTATACAGACAGTGAGTATGTAGTATTGTAGAAATCGCTGTACAGACAGTGAGTATGTAGTATAGTAGAAATCGCTATACAGACAGTGAGTATGTAGTATAGTAGAAATCGCTGTACAGACAGTGAGTATGTAGTATAGTAGACATCGCTGTACAGATAGTGAGTATGTAGTATAGTAGAAATCGCTGTACAGACAGTGAGTATGTAGTATAGAAGAAATCGCTATACAGACAGTGAGTATGTAGTAAAGTAGAAATCGCTATACAGACAGTGAGTATGTAGTATAGTAGAAATCGCTGTACAGACAGTGAGTATGTAGTATAGTAGACATCGCTGTACAGACAGTGAGTATGTAGTATAGTAGAAATCGCTGTACAGACAGTGAGTATGTAGTATAGTAGAAATCGCTATGCAGACAGTGAGTATGTAGTATAGTAGAAATCGCTATGCAGACAGTGAATATGTAGTATAGTGGAAATCGCTGTACAAACAGTGAGTATGTAGTATAGTAGAAATCGCTGTACAGACAGTGAGTATGTAGTAAAGTAGAAATCGCTGTACAGACAGTGAATATGTAGTATAGTAGAAATCGCTGTACAGACAGTGAGTATGTAGTATAGTAGAAATCGCTGTACAGACAGTGAATATGTAGTATTGTAGAAATCGCTGTACAGACAGTGAGTATGTAGTATAGTAGAAATCGCTGTATAGACAGTGAGTATGTAGTATAGTAGAAATCGCTGTACAGACAGTGAGTATGTAGTAAAGTAGAAATCGCTATGCAGACAGTGAGTATGTAGTATAGTAGAAATCGCTGTACAGACAGTGAGTATGTAGTATAGTAGAAATCGCTGTACAGACAGTGAGTATGTAGTATAGAAGAAATCGCTGTGCAAACAGTGAGTATGTAGTATAGTAGAAATCACTGTACAGACAGTGAGTATATAGTAAAGTAGAAATCGCTGTACAGACAGTGAGTATGTAGTATAGAAGAAATCGCTGTACAGACAGTGAGTATGTAGTATAGTAGAAATCGCTGTACAGACAGTGAGTATGTAGTATAGTAGAAATCGCTGTACAGACAGTGAGAATGTAGTATAGTAGAAATCGCTGTACAGACAGTGAGTATGTAGTATAGTAGAAATCGCTGTACAGACAGTGAGTATATAGTATAGTAGAAATCGCTGTACAGACAGTGAGTATGTAGTATAGTAGAAATCGCTGTACAGACAGTGAGTATGTACTAAAGTAGAAATCGCTGTACAGACAGTGAGTATGTAGTATAGTAGAAATCGCTGTACAGACAGTGAGTATGTAGTATAGTAGACATCGCTGTACAGACAGTGAGTATGTAGTATAGTAGAAATCGCTGTACAGACAGTGAGTATGTAGTATAGTAGAAATCGCTATGCAGACAGTGAGTATGTAGTATAGTAGAAATCGCTATGCAGACAGTGAATATGTAGTATAGTGGAAATCGCTGTACAAACAGTGAGTATGTAGTATAGTAGAAATCGCTGTACAGACAGTGAGTATGTAGTAAAGTAGAAATCGCTGTACAGACAGTGAATATGTAGTATAGTAGAAATCGCTGTACAGACAGTGAGTATGTAGTAAAGTAGAAATCGCTATGCAGACAGTGAGTATGTAGTATAGTAGAAATCGCTGTACAGACAGTGAGTATGTAGTATAGTAGAAATCGCTGTACAGACAGTGAGTATGTAGTATAGAAGAAATCGCTGTGCAAACAGTGAGTATGTAGTATAGTAGAAATCACTGTACAGACAGTGAGTATATAGTAAAGTAGAAATCGCTGTACAGACAGTGAGTATGTAGTATAGAAGAAATCGCTGTACAGACAGTGAGTATGTAGTATAGTAGAAATCGCTGTACAGACAGTGAGTATGTAGTATAGTAGAAATCGCTGTACAGACAGTGAGTATGTAGTATAGTAGAAATCGCTGTACAGACAGTGAGTATGTAGTATAGTAGAAATCGCTGTACAGACAGTGAGTATATAGTATAGTAGAAATCGCTGTACAGACAGTGAGTATGTAGTATAGTAGAAATCGCTGTACAGACAGTGAGTATGTACTAAAGTAGAAATCGCTGTACAGACAGTGAGTATGTAGTATAGAAGACATCGCTGTACAGACAGTGAGTATATAGTATAGTAGACATCGCTGTACAGATAGTGAGTATGTAGTATAGTAGAAATCGCTGTACAGACAGTGAGTATGTAGTATAGAAGAAATCGCTATACAGACAGTGAGTATGAAGTAAAGTAGAAATCGCTATACAGACAGTGAGTATGTAGTATAGTAGAAATCGCTGTACAGACAGTGAGTATGTAGTATAGTAGACATCGCTGTACAGACAGTGAGTATGTAGTATAGTAGAAATCGCTGTACAGACAGTGAGTATGTAGTATAGTAGAAATCGCTATGCAGACAGTGAGTATGTAGTATAGTAGAAATCGCTATGCAGACAGTGAATATGTAATATAGTGGAAATCGCTGTACAAACAGTGAGTATGTAGTATAGTAGAAATCGCTGTACAGACAGTGAGTATGTAGTAAAGTAGAAATCGCTGTACAGACAGTGAGTATGTAGTATAGTAGAAATCGCTGTACAGACAGTGAGTATGTAGTAAAGTAGAAATCGCTATGCAGACAGTGAGTATGTAGTATAGTAGAAATCGCTGTACAGACAGTGAGTATGTAGTATAGTAGAAATCGCTGTACAGACAGTGAGTATGTAGTATAGTAGAAATCGCTGTGCAAACAGTGAGTATGTAGTATAGTAGAAATCACTGTACAGACAGTGAGTATATAGTAAAGTAGAAATCGCTGTACAGACAGTGAGTATGTAGTATAAAAGAAATCGCTGTACAGACAGTGAGTATGTAGTATAGTAGAAATCGCTGTACAGACAGTGAGTATGTAGTATAGTAGAAATCGCTGTACAGACAGTGAGTATGTAGTATAGTAGAAATCGCTGTACAGACAGTGAGTATGTAGTATAGTAGAAATCGCTGTACAGACAGTGAGTATGTAGTATAGTAGAAATCGCTGTACAGACAGTGAGTATGTGGTATAGTAGAAATCGCTGTACAGACAGTGAGTATGTAGTATAGTAGAAATCGCTGTACAGACAGTGAGTATGTAGTATAGTAGAAATCGCTGTACAGACAGTGAGTATGTAGTATAGTAGAAATCGCTGTACAGACAGTGAGTATGTAGTAAAGTAGAAATCGCTGTACAGACAGTGAGTATGTAGTATAGAAGACATCGCTGTACAGACAGTGAGTATATAGTATAGAAGAAATCGCTGTACAGACAGTGAGTATGTAGTATAGTGGAAATCGCTGTACAGACAGTGAGTATGTAGTATAGTGGAAATCGCTGTACAGACAGTGAGTATGTAGTATAGTAGAAATCGCTGTACAGACAGTGAGTATGTAGTATAGTAGAAATCGCTGTACAGACAGTGAGTATGTAGTATAGTAGAAATCGCTGTACAGACAGTGAGTATGTAGTATAGTGGAAATCGCTGTACAGACAGTGAGTATGTAGTATAGTGGAAATCGCTGTACAGACAGTGAGTATGTAGTATAGTAGAAATCGCTGTACAGACAGTGAGTATGTAGTATAGTAGAAATCGCTGTACAGACAGTGAGTATGTAGTATAGTGGAAATCACTGTACAGACAGTGAGTATGTAGTATAGTGGAAATCGCTGTGCAAACAGTGAGTATGTAGTATAGTAGAAATCACTGTACAGACAGTGAATATGTAGTATAGTAGAAATCGCTGTACAGACAGTGAGTATGTAGTATAGTAGAAATCGCTGTACAGACAGTGAGTATGTAGTATAGTAGAAATCACTGTACAGACAGTGAATATGTAGTAAAGTAGAAATCGCTGTGCAAACAGTGAGTATGTAGTATAGTAGAAATCGCTGTACAGACAGTGAATATGTAGTATAGTAGAAATCGCTGTACAGACAGTGAGTATGTAGTATAGTAGAAATCACTGTACAGACAGTGAGTATGTAGTATAGTAGAAATCGCTGTGCAAACAGTGAATATGTAGTATAGTAGAAATCGCTGTACAGACAGTGAGTATATAGTATAGTAGAAATCGCTGTGCAAACAGTGAATATGTAGTATAGTAGAAATCGCTGTGCAAACAGTGAATATGTAGTATAGTAGAAATCGCTGTGCAAACAGTGAATATGTAGTATAGTAGAAATCGCTGTACAGACAGTGAGTATGTAGTATAGTAGAAATCGCTTTGCAAACAGTGAATATGTAGTATAGTGGAAATCGCTGTGCAAACAGTGAGTATGTAGTATAGTAGAAATCGCTGTACAAACAGTGAGTATGTAGTATAGTAGAAATCACTGTACAGACAGTGAGTATGTAGTATAGTGGAAATCGCTGTACAAACAGTGAGTATGTAGTATAGTAGAAATCACTGTACAGACAGTGAGTATGTAGTATAGTAAAAATCGCTGTGCAAACAGTGAATATGTAGTATAGTAGAAATCGCTGTGCAAACAGTGAATATGTAGTATAGTAGAAATCGCTGTACAGACAGTGAGTATGTAGTATAGTAGAAATCGCTGTACAGACAGTGAGTATGTAGTATAGTAGAAATCGCTGTACAGACAGTGAGTATGTAGTATAATAGAAATCGCTGTACAGACAGTGAGTATGTAGTATAGTAGAAATCGCTGTGCAAACAGTGAATATGTAGTATAATAGAAATCGCTATACAGACAGTGAGTATGTAGTATAATAGAAATCGCTGTACAGACAGTGAGTATGTAGTATAGTAGAAATCGCTGTGCAAACAGTGAGTATGTAGTATAGGAGAAATCGCTATACAGACAGTGAGTATGTAGTATAGTAGAAACGCTGTACAGACAGTGAGTATGTAGTATAGTAGAAATCGCTGTACAGACAGTGAGTATGTAGTAAAGTAGAAATCGCTGTACAGACAGTGAGTATGTAGTATAGTAGAAATCGCTGTACAGACAGTGAGTATGTAGTATAATAGAAATCGCTGTACAGACAGTGAGTATGTAGTATAGTAGAAATCGCTGTACAGACAGTGAGTATGTAGTATAGTAGAAATCGCTGTGCAAACAGTGAGTATGTAGTATAGGAGAAATCGCTATACAGACAGTGAGTATGTAGTATAGTAGAAATCGCTGTGCAAACAGTGAGTATGTAGTATAGTAGAAATCGCTGTGCAAACAGTGAGTATGTAGTATAGTAGAAATCGCTGTACAGACAGTGAGTATGTGGTATAGTAGAAATCGCTGTTCAGACAGTGTGTATGTAGTATAGAAGAAATCGCTGTACAGACAGTGAGTATGTAGTATAGTAGACATCGCTGTACAGACAGTGAGTGTGTAGTATAGTAGAAATCGCTGTGCAAACAGTGAATATGTAGTATAGTAGAAATCGCTGTGCAAACAGTGAATATGTAGTATAGTAGAAATCGCTGTGCAAACAGTGAGTATGTAGTATAGGAGAAATCGCTATACAGACAGTGAGTATGTAGTAAAGTAGAAATCGCTGTACAGACAGTGAGTATGTAGTATAGAAGACATCGCTGTACAGACAGTGAGTATATAGTATAGAAGAAATCGCTGTACAGACAGTGAGTATGTAGTATAGTAGAAATCGCTGTACAGACAGTGAGTATGTAGTATAGTGGAAATCGCTGTACAGACAGTGAGTATGTAGTATAGTAGAAATCGCTGTACAGACAGTGAGTATGTAGTATAGTAGAAATCGCTGTACAGACAGTGAGTATGTAGTATAGTAGAA
Source organism: Mimachlamys varia (assembly GCA_947623455.1). Lineage (NCBI taxonomy): Eukaryota > Metazoa > Mollusca > Bivalvia > Pectinida > Pectinidae > Mimachlamys > Mimachlamys varia. Next base: position 28,992,335 of record OX392543.1, read on the forward strand.
ATCGCTGTACAGACAGTGAGTATGTAGTATAGTAGAAATCGCTGTACAGACAGTGAGTATGTAGTATAGTGGAAATCGCTGTACAGACAGTGAGTATGTAGTATAGTGGAAATCGCTGTACAGACAGTGAGTATGTAGTATAGTAGAAATCGCTGTACAGACAGTGAGTATGTAGTATAGTAGAAATCGCTGTACAGACAGTGAGTATGTAGTATAGTGGAAATCACTGTACAGACAGTGAGTATGTAGTATAGTGGAAATCGCTGTGCAAACAGTGAGTATGTAGTATAGTAGAAATCACTGTACAGACAGTGAATATGTAGTATAGTAGAAATCGCTGTACAGACAGTGAGTATGTAGTATAGTAGAAATCGCTGTACAGACAGTGAGTATGTAGTATAGTAGAAATCACTGTACAGACAGTGAATATGTAGTAAAGTAGAAATCGCTGTGCAAACAGTGAGTATGTAGTAAAGTAGAAATCACTGTACAGACAGTGAATATGTAGTAAAGTAGAAATCGCTGTACAGACAGTGAATATGTAGTATAGTAGAAATCGCTGTACAGACAGTGAGTATGTAGTATAGTAGAAATCACTGTACAGACAGTGAGTATGTAGTATAGTAGAAATCGCTGTGCAAACAGTGAATATGTAGTATAGTAGAAATCGCTGTACAGACAGTGAATATGTAGTATAGTAGAAATCGCTGTGCAAACAGTGAGTATGTAGTATAGGAGAAATCACTATAAAGACAGTGAGTATGTAGTATAGTAGAAATCGCTGTGCAAACAGTGAGTATGTAGTATAGTAGAAATCGCTGTACAAACAGTGAATATGTAGTAAAGTAGAAATCGCTGTACAGACAGTGAATATGTAGTATAGTAGAAATCGCTATGCAGACAATGAGTATGTAGTATAGTAGAAATCGCTATGCAGACAGTGAATATGTAGTATAGTAGAAATCGCTGTACAGACAGTGAGTATGTAGTAAAGTAGAAATCGCTGTACAGACAGTGAGTATGTAGTATAGTAGAAATCGCTGTACAGACAGTGAGTATGTAGTATAGTGGAAATCGCTGTACAGACAGTGAGTATGTGGTATAGTAGAAATCGCTGTACAGACAGTGAGTATGTAGTATAGTGGAAATCGCTGTACAGACAGTGAGTATGCAGTAAAGTAGAAATCGCTGTACAGACAGTGAGTATGTAGTATAGTGGAAATCGCTATGCAGACAGTGAGTATGTAGTATAGTAGAAATCGCTGTACAGACAGTGAGTATGTAGTAAAGTAGAAATCGCTGTACAGACAGTGAGTATGTAGTATAGTAGAAATCGCTGTACAGACAGTGAGTATGTAGTAAAGTAGAAATCGCTGTACAGACAGTGAGTATGTAGTATAGTAGAAATCGCTGTACAGACAGTGAGAATGTAGTATAGTAGACATCGCTGTACAGACAGTGAGTATATAGTATAGTAGAAATCGCTGTACAGACAGTGAGTATGTAGTATAGTAGAAATCGCTGTACAGACAGTGAATATGTAGTATAGTAGAAATCGCTGTACAGACAGTGAATATGTAGTATAGTGGAAATCGCTGTACAGACAGTGAGTATGTAGTATAGTGGAAATCGCTGTACAGACAGTGAGTATGTAGTAAAGTAGAAATCGCTGTACAGACAGTGAGTATGTAGTATAGTAGAAATCGCTGTACAGACAGTGAGTATGTAGTATAGTAGAAATCGCTATACAGACAGTGAGTATGTAGTATTGTAGAAATCGCTGTACAGACAGTGAGTATGTAGTATAGTAGAAATCGCTATACAGACAGTGAGTATGTAGTATAGTAGAAATCGCTGTACAGACAGTGAGTATGTAGTATAGTAGACATCGCTGTACAGATAGTGAGTATGTAGTATAGTAGAAATCGCTGTACAGACAGTGAGTATGTAGTATAGAAGAAATCGCTATACAGACAGTGAGTATGTAGTAAAGTAGAAATCGCTATACAGACAGTGAGTATGTAGTATAGTAGAAATCGCTGTACAGACAGTGAGTATGTAGTATAGTAGACATCGCTGTACAGACAGTGAGTATGTAGTATAGTAGAAATCGCTGTACAGACAGTGAGTATGTAGTATAGTAGAAATCGCTATGCAGACAGTGAGTATGTAGTATAGTAGAAATCGCTATGCAGACAGTGAATATGTAGTACAGTGGAAATCGCTGTACAAACAGTGAGTATGTAGTATAGTAGAAATCGCTGTACAGACAGTGAGTATGTAGTATAGTGGAAATCGCTGTACAGACAGTGAGTATGTAGTATAGTAGAAATCGCTGTACAGACAGTGAGTATGTAGTATAGTAGAAATCGCTGTACAGACAGTGAGTATGTAGTATAGTGGAAATCGCTGTACAGACAGTGAGTATGTAGTATAGTAGAAATCGCTGTACAGACAGTGAGTATGTAGTATAGTAGAAATCGCTGTACAGACAGTGAATATGTAGTATAGTAGAAATCGCTGTACAGACAGTGAGTATGTAGTATAGTAGAAATCGCTGTACAGACAGTGAATATGTAGTATAGTAGAAATCGCTGTACAAACAGTGAGTATGTAGTATAGTAGAAATCGCTGTATAGACAGTGAGTATGTAGTATAGTAGAAATCGCTGTACAAACAGTGAGTATGTAGTATAGTAGAAATCGCTGTATAGACAGTGAGTATGTAGTATAGTAGAAATCGCTGTACAGACAGTGAGTATGTAGTAAAGTAGAAATCGCTATGCAGACAGTGAATATGTAGTATTGTAGAAATCGCTGTACAGACAGTGAGTATGTAGTATAGTAGAAATCGCTGTATAGACAGTGAGTATGTAGTATAGTAGAAATCGCTGTACAGACAGTGAGTATGTAGTAAAGTAGAAATCGCTATGCAGACAGTGAGTATGTAGTATAGTAGAAATCGCTGTACAGACAGTGAGTATGTAGTATAGTAGAAATCGCTGTACAGACAGTGAGTATGTAGTATAGAAGAAATCGCTGTGCAAACAGTGAGTATGTAGTATAGTAGAAATCACTGTACAGACAGTGAGTATATAGTAAAGTAGAAATCGCTGTACAGACAGTGAGTATGTAGTATAGAAGAAATCGCTGTACAGACAGTGAGTATGTAGTATAGTAGAAATCGCTGTACAGACAGTGAGTATGTAGTATAGTAGAAATCGCTGTACAGACAGTGAGAATGTAGTATAGTAGAAATCGCTGTACAGACAGTGAGTATGTAGTATAGTAGAAATCGCTGTACAGACAGTGAGTATATAGTATAGTAGAAATCGCTGTACAGACAGTGAGTATGTAGTATAGTAGAAATCGCTGTACAGACAGTGAGTATGTACTAAAGTAGAAATCGCTGTACAGACAGTGAGTATGTAGTATAGTAGAAATCGCTGTACAGACAGTGAGTATGTAGTATAGTAGACATCGCTGTACAGACAGTGAGTATGTAGTATAGTAGAAATCGCTGTACAGACAGTGAGTATGTAGTATAGTAGAAATCGCTATGCAGACAGTGAGTATGTAGTATAGTAGAAATCGCTATGCAGACAGTGAATATGTAGTATAGTGGAAATCGCTGTACAAACAGTGAGTATGTAGTATAGTAGAAATCGCTGTACAGACAGTGAGTATGTAGTAAAGTAGAAATCGCTGTACAGACAGTGAGTATGTAGTATAGTAGAAATCGCTGTACAGACAGTGAGTATGTAGTAAAGTAGAAATCGCTATGCAGACAGTGAGTATGTAGTATAGTAGAAATCGCTGTACAGACAGTGAGTATGTAGTATAGTAGAAATCGCTGTACAGACAGTGAGTATGTAGTATAGAAGAAATCGCTGTGCAAACAGTGAGTATGTAGTATAGTAGAAATCACTGTACAGACAGTGAGTATATAGTAAAGTAGAAATCGCTGTACAGACAGTGAGTATGTAGTATAGAAGAAATCGCTGTACAGACAGTGAGTATGTAGTATAGTAGAAATCGCTGTACAGACAGTGAGTATGTAGTATAGTAGAAATCGCTGTACAGACAGTGAGTATGTAGTATAGTAGAAATCGCTGTACAGACAGTGAGTATGTAGTATAGTAGAAATCGCTGTACAGACAGTGAGTATATAGTATAGTAGAAATCGCTGTACAGACAGTGAGTATGTAGTATAGTAGAAATCGCTGTACAGACAGTGAGTATGTACTAAAGTAGAAATCGCTGTACAGACAGTGAGTATGTAGTATAGAAGACATCGCTGTACAGACAGTGAGTATATAGTATAGTAGACATCGCTGTACAGATAGTGAGTATGTAGTATAGTAGAAATCGCTGTACAGACAGTGAGTATGTAGTATAGAAGAAATCGCTATACAGACAGTGAGTATGTAGTAAAGTAGAAATCGCTATACAGACAGTGAGTATGTAGTATAGTAGAAATCGCTGTACAGACAGTGAGTATGTAGTATAGTAGACATCGCTGTACAGACAGTGAGTATGTAGTATAGTAGAAATCGCTGTACAGACAGTGAGTATGTAGTATAGTAGAAATCGCTATGCAGACAGCGAGTATGTAGTATAGTAGAAATCGCTATGCAGACAGTGAATATGTAGTATAGTGGAAATCGCTGTACAAACAGTGAGTATGTAGTATAGTAGAAATCGCTGTACAGACAGTGAGTATGTAGTAAAGTAGAAATCGCTGTACAGACAGTGAGTATGTAGTATAGTAGAAATCGCTGTACAGACAGTGAGTATGTAGTAAAGTAGAAATCGCTATGCAGACAGTGAGTATGTAGTATAGTAGAAATCGCTGTACAGACAGTGAGTATGTAGTATAGTAGAAATCGCTGTACAGACAGTGAGTATGTAGTATAGTAGAAATCGCTGTGCAAACAGTGAGTATGTAGTATAGTAGAAATCACTGTACAGACAGTGAGTATATAGTAAAGTAGAAATCGCTGTACAGACAGTGAGTATGTAGTATAGAAGAAATCGCTGTACAGACAGTGAGTATGTAGTATAGTAGAAATCGCTGTACAGACAGTGAGTATGTAGTATAGTAGAAATCGCTGTACAGACAGTGAGTATGTAGTATAGTAGAAATCGCTGTACAGACAGTGAGTATGTAGTATAGTAGAAATCGCTGTACAGACAGTGAGTATATAGTATAGTAGAAATCGCTGTACAGACAGTGAGTATGTAGTATAGTAGAAATCGCTGTACAGACAGTGAGTATGTAGTAAAGTAGAAATCGCTGTACAGACAGTGAGTATGTAGTATAGAAGACATCGCTGTACAGACAGTGAGTATATAGTATAGAAGAAATCGCTGTACAGACAGTGAGTATGTAGTATAGTGGAAATCGCTGTACAGACAGTGAGTATGTAGTATAGTGGAAATCGCTGTACAGACAGTGAGTATGTAGTATAGTAGAAATCGCTGTACAGACAGTGAGTATGTAGTATAGTAGAAATCGCTGTACAGACAGTGAGTATGTAGTATAGTAGAAATCGCTGTACAGACAGTGAGTATGTAGTATAGTAGAAATCGCTGTACAGACAGTGAGTATGTAGTATAGTAGAAATCGCTGTACAGACAGTGAGTATGTAGTATAGTAGAAATCACTGTACAGACAGTGAATATGTAGTAAAGTAGAAATCGCTGTGCAAACAGTGAGTATGTAGTATAGTAGAAATCGCTGTACAGACAGTGAATATGTAGTATAGTAGAAATCGCTGTACAGACAGTGAGTATGTAGTATAGTAGAAATCACTGTACAGACAGTGAGTATGTAGTATAGTAGAAATCGCTGTGCAAACAGTGAATATGTAGTATAGTAGAAATCGCTGTACAGACAGTGAGTATGTAGTATAGTGGAAATCGCTGTACAGACAGTGAGTATGTAGTATAGTAGAAATCGCTGTACAGACAGTGAGTATGTAGTATAGTAGAAATCGCTGTGCAAACAGTGAATATGTAGTATAGTAGAAATCGCTGTACAGACAGTGAGTATGTAGTATAGTGGAAATCGCTGTACAGACAGTGAGTATGTAGTATAGTAGAAATCGCTGTACAGACAGTGAGTATGTAGTATAGTAGAAATCGCTGTGCAAACAGTGAATATGTAGTATAGTAGAAATCGCTGTACAGACAGTGAGTATGTAGTATAGTGGAAATCGCTGTACAGACAGTGAGTATGTAGTATAGTAGAAATCGCTGTACAGACAGTGAGTATGTAGTATAGTAGAAATCGCTGTGCAAACAGTGAATATGTAGTATAGTAGAAATCGCTGTACAGACAGTGAGTATATAGTATAGTAGAAATCGCTGTGCAAACAGTGAATATGTAGTATAGTAGAAATCGCTGTGCAAACAGTGAATATGTAGTATAGTAGAAATCGCTGTACAGACAGTGAGTATGTAGTATAGTAGAAATCGCTTTGCAAACAGTGAATATGTAGTATAGTGGAAATCGCTGTGCAAACAGTGAGTATGTAGTATAGTAGAAATCACTGTACAGACAGTGAGTATGTAGTATAGTAGAAATCGCTGTGCAAACAGTGAATATGTAGTATAGTAGAAATCGCTGTGCAAACAGTGAATATGTAGTATAGTAGAAATCGCTGTACAGACAGTGAGTATGTAGTATAGTAGAAATCGCTGTACAGACAGTGAGTATGTAGTATAGTAGAAATCGCTGTACAGACAGTGAGTATGTAGTATAATAGAAATCGCTGTACAGACAGTGAGTATGTAGTATAGTAGAAATCGCTGTGCAAACAGTGAATATGTAGTATAATAGAAATCGCTATACAGACAGTGAGTATGTAGTATAATAGAAATCGCTGTACAGACAGTGAGTATGTAGTATAGTAGAAATCGCTGTGCAAACAGTGAGTATGTAGTATAGGAGAAATCGCTATACAGACAGTGAGTATGTAGTAAAGTAGAAATCGCTGTACAGACAGTGAGTATGTAGTATAGTAGAAATCGCTGTACAGACAGTGAGTATGTAGTAAAGTAGAAATCGCTGTACAGACAGTGAGTATGTAGTATAGTAGAAATCGCTGTACAGACAGTGAGTATGTAGTATAATAGAAATCGCTGTACAGACAGTGAGTATGTAGTATAGTAGAAATCGCTGTACAGACAGTGAGTATGTAGTATAGTAGAAATCGCTGTGCAAACAGTGAGTATGTAGTATAGTAGAAATCACTGTACAGACAGTGAATATGTAGTATAGTAGAAATCGCTGTACAGACAGTGAGTATGTAGTATAGTAGAAATCGCTGTACAGACAGTGAGTATGTAGTATAGTAGAAATCACTGTACAGACAGTGAATATGTAGTAAAGTAGAAATCGCTGTGCAAACAGTGAGTATGTAGTATAGTAGAAATCGCTGTACAGACAGTGAATATGTAGTATAGTAGAAATCGCTGTACAGACAGTGAGTATGTAGTATAGTAGAAATCACTGTACAGACAGTGAGTATGTAGTATAGTAGAAATCGCTGTGCAAACAGTGAATATGTAGTATAGTAGAAATCGCTGTACAGACAGTGAGTATGTAGTATAGTAGAAATCGCTGTGCAAACAGTGAATATGTAGTATAGTAGAAATCGCTGTGCAAACAGTGAATATGTAGTATAGTAGAAATCGCTGTGCAAACAGTGAATATGTAGTATAGTAGAAATCGCTGTACAGACAGTGAGTATGTAGTATAGTAGAAATCGCTTTGCAAACAGTGAATATGTAGTATAGTGGAAATCGCTGTGCAAACAGTGAGTATGTAGTATAGTAGAAATCACTGTACAGACAGTGAGTATGTAGTATAGTAGAAATCGCTGTGCAAACAGTGAATATGTAGTATAGTAGAAATCGCTGTGCAAACAGTGAATATGTAGTATAGTAGAAATCGCTGTACAGACAGTGAGTATGTAGTATAGTAGAAATCGCTGTACAGACAGTGAGTATGTAGTATAGTAGAAATCGCTGTACAGACAGTGAGTATGTAGTATAATAGAAATCGCTGTACAGACAGTGAGTATGTAGTATAGTAGAAATCGCTGTGCAAACAGTGAATATGTAGTATAATAGAAATCGCTATACAGACAGTGAGTATGTAGTATAATAGAAATCGCTGTACAGACAGTGAGTATGTAGTATAGTAGAAATCGCTGTGCAAACAGTGAGTATGTAGTATAGGAGAAATCGCTATACAGACAGTGAGTATGTAGTATAGTAGAAATCGCTGTACAGACAGTGAGTATGTAGTATAGTAGAAATCGCTGTACAGACAGTGAGTATGTAGTAAAGTAGAAATCGCTGTACAGACAGTGAGTATGTAGTATAGTAGACATCGCTGTACAGACAGTGAATATGTAGTATAGTAGAAATCGCTGTACAGACAGTGAGTATGTACTAAAGTAGAAATCGCTGTACAGACAGTGAGTATGTAGTATAGAAGACATCGCTGTACAGACAGTGAGTATATAGTATAGTAGACATCGCTGTACAGATAGTGAGTATGTAGTATAGTAGAAATCGCTGTACAGACAGTGAGTATGTAGTATAGAAGAAATCGCTATACAGACAGTGAGTATGTAGTAAAGTAGAAATCGCTATACAGACAGTGAGTATGTAGTATAGTAGAAATCGCTGTACAGACAGTGAGTATGTACTAAAGTAGAAATCGCTGTACAGACAGTGAGTATGTAGTATAGAAGACATCGCTGTACAGACAGTGAGTATATAGTATAGTAGACATCGCTGTACAGATAGTGAGTATGTAGTATAGTAGAAATCGCTGTACAGACAGTGAGTATGTAGTATAGGAGAAATCGCTATACAGACAGTGAGTATGTAGTATAGTAGAAATCGCTGTACAGACAGTGAGTATGTAGTATAGAAGAAATCGCTGTGCAAACAGTGAGTATGTAGTATAGTAGAAATCACTGTACAGACAGTGAGTATATAGTAAAGTAGAAATCGCTGTACAGACAGTGAGTATGTAGTATAGAAGAAATCGCTGTACAGACAGTGAGTATGTAGTATAGTAGAAATCGCTGTACAGACAGTGAGTATGTAGTATAGTAGAAATCGCTGTACAGACAGTGAGTATGTAGTATAGTAGAAATCGCTGTACAGACAGTGAGTATGTAGTATAGTAGAAATCGCTGTACAGACAGTGAGTATATAGTATAGTAGAAATCGCTGTACAGACAGTGAGTATGTAGTATAGTAGAAATCGCTGTACAGACAGTGAGTATGTACTAAAGTAGAAATCGCTGTACAGACAGTGAGTATGTAGTATAGAAGACATCGCTGTACAGACAGTGAGTATATAGTATAGTAGACATCGCTGTACAGATAGTGAGTATGTAGTATAGTAGAAATCGCTGTACAGACAGTGAGTATGTAGTATAGAAGAAATCGCTATACAGACAGTGAGTATGTAGTAAAGTAGAAATCGCTATACAGACAGTGAGTATGTAGTATAGTAGAAATCGCTGTACAGACAGTGAGTATGTAGTATAGTAGACATCGCTGTACAGACAGTGAGTATGTAGTATAGTAGAAATCGCTGTACAGACAGTGAGTATGTAGTATAGTAGAAATCGCTATGCAGACAGCGAGTATGTAGTATAGTAGAAATCGCTATGCAGACAGTGAATATGTAGTATAGTGGAAATCGCTGTACAAACAGTGAGTATGTAGTATAGTAGAAATCGCTGTACAGACAGTGAGTATGTAGTAAAGTAGAAATCGCTGTACAGACAGTGAGTATGTAGTATAGTAGAAATCGCTGTACAGACAGTGAGTATGTAGTAAAGTAGAAATCGCTATGCAGACAGTGAGTATGTAGTATAGTAGAAATCGCTGTACAGACAGTGAGTATGTAGTATAGTAGAAATCGCTGTACAGACAGTGAGTATGTAGTATAGTAGAAATCGCTGTGCAAACAGTGAGTATGTAGTATAGTAGAAATCACTGTACAGACAGTGAGTATATAGTAAAGTAGAAATCGCTGTACAGACAGTGAGTATGTAGTATAGAAGAAATCGCTGTACAGACAGTGAGTATGTAGTATAGTAGAAATCGCTGTACAGACAGTGAGTATGTAGTATAGTAGAAATCGCTGTACAGACAGTGAGTATGTAGTATAGTAGAAATCGCTGTACAGACAGTGAGTATGTAGTATAGTAGAAATCGCTGTACAGACAGTGAGTATATAGTATAGTAGAAATCGCTGTACAGACAGTGAGTATGTAGTATAGTAGAAATCGCTGTACAGACAGTGAGTATGTAGTAAAGTAGAAATCGCTGTACAGACAGTGAGTATGTAGTATAGAAGACATCGCTGTACAGACAGTGAGTATATAGTATAGAAGAAATCGCTGTACAGACAGTGAGTATGTAGTATAGTGGAAATCGCTGTACAGACAGTGAGTATGTAGTATAGTGGAAATCGCTGTACAGACAGTGAGTATGTAGTATAGTAGAAATCGCTGTACAGACAGTGAGTATGTAGTATAGTAGAAATCGCTGTACAGACAGTGAGTATGTAGTATAGTAGAAATCGCTGTACAGACAGTGAGTATGTAGTATAGTAGAAATCGCTGTACAGACAGTGAGTATGTAGTATAGTAGAAATCGCTGTACAGACAGTGAGTATGTAGTATAGTAGAAATCACTGTACAGACAGTGAATATGTAGTAAAGTAGAAATCGCTGTGCAAACAGTGAGTATGTAGTATAGTAGAAATCGCTGTACAGACAGTGAATATGTAGTATAGTAGAAATCGCTGTACAGACAGTGAGTATGTAGTATAGTAGAAATCACTGTACAGACAGTGAGTATGTAGTATAGTAGAAATCGCTGTGCAAACAGTGAATATGTAGTATAGTAGAAATCGCTGTACAGACAGTGAGTATGTAGTATAGTGGAAATCGCTGTACAGACAGTGAGTATGTAGTATAGTAGAAATCGCTGTACAGACAGTGAGTATGTAGTATAGTAGAAATCGCTGTGCAAACAGTGAATATGTAGTATAGTAGAAATCGCTGTACAGACAGTGAGTATGTAGTATAGTGGAAATCGCTGTACAGACAGTGAGTATGTAGTATAGTAGAAATCGCTGTACAGACAGTGAGTATGTAGTATAGTAGAAATCGCTGTGCAAACAGTGAATATGTAGTATAGTAGAAATCGCTGTACAGACAGTGAGTATGTAGTATAGTGGAAATCGCTGTACAGACAGTGAGTATGTAGTATAGTAGAAATCGCTGTACAGACAGTGAGTATGTAGTATAGTAGAAATCGCTGTGCAAACAGTGAATATGTAGTATAGTAGAAATCGCTGTACAGACAGTGAGTATATAGTATAGTAGAAATCGCTGTGCAAACAGTGAATATGTAGTATAGTAGAAATCGCTGTGCAAACAGTGAATATGTAGTATAGTAGAAATCGCTGTACAGACAGTGAGTATGTAGTATAGTAGAAATCGCTTTGCAAACAGTGAATATGTAGTATAGTGGAAATCGCTGTGCAAACAGTGAGTATGTAGTATAGTAGAAATCACTGTACAGACAGTGAGTATGTAGTATAGTAGAAATCGCTGTGCAAACAGTGAATATGTAGTATAGTAGAAATCGCTGTGCAAACAGTGAATATGTAGTATAGTAGAAATCGCTGTACAGACAGTGAGTATGTAGTATAGTAGAAATCGCTGTACAGACAGTGAGTATGTAGTATAGTAGAAATCGCTGTACAGACAGTGAGTATGTAGTATAATAGAAATCGCTGTACAGACAGTGAGTATGTAGTATAGTAGAAATCGCTGTGCAAACAGTGAATATGTAGTATAATAGAAATCGCTATACAGACAGTGAGTATGTAGTATAATAGAAATCGCTGTACAGACAGTGAGTATGTAGTATAGTAGAAATCGCTGTGCAAACAGTGAGTATGTAGTATAGGAGAAATCGCTATACAGACAGTGAGTATGTAGTAAAGTAGAAATCGCTGTACAGACAGTGAGTATGTAGTATAGTAGAAATCGCTGTACAGACAGTGAGTATGTAGTAAAGTAGAAATCGCTGTACAGACAGTGAGTATGTAGTATAGTAGAAATCGCTGTACAGACAGTGAGTATGTAGTATAATAGAAATCGCTGTACAGACAGTGAGTATGTAGTATAGTAGAAATCGCTGTACAGACAGTGAGTATGTAGTATAGTAGAAATCGCTGTGCAAACAGTGAGTATGTAGTATAGTAGAAATCACTGTACAGACAGTGAATATGTAGTATAGTAGAAATCGCTGTACAGACAGTGAGTATGTAGTATAGTAGAAATCGCTGTACAGACAGTGAGTATGTAGTATAGTAGAAATCACTGTACAGACAGTGAATATGTAGTAAAGTAGAAATCGCTGTGCAAACAGTGAGTATGTAGTATAGTAGAAATCGCTGTACAGACAGTGAATATGTAGTATAGTAGAAATCGCTGTACAGACAGTGAGTATGTAGTATAGTAGAAATCACTGTACAGACAGTGAGTATGTAGTATAGTAGAAATCGCTGTGCAAACAGTGAATATGTAGTATAGTAGAAATCGCTGTACAGACAGTGAGTATGTAGTATAGTAGAAATCGCTGTGCAAACAGTGAATATGTAGTATAGTAGAAATCGCTGTGCAAACAGTGAATATGTAGTATAGTAGAAATCGCTGTGCAAACAGTGAATATGTAGTATAGTAGAAATCGCTGTACAGACAGTGAGTATGTAGTATAGTAGAAATCGCTTTGCAAACAGTGAATATGTAGTATAGTGGAAATCGCTGTGCAAACAGTGAGTATGTAGTATAGTAGAAATCACTGTACAGACAGTGAGTATGTAGTATAGTAGAAATCGCTGTGCAAACAGTGAATATGTAGTATAGTAGAAATCGCTGTGCAAACAGTGAATATGTAGTATAGTAGAAATCGCTGTACAGACAGTGAGTATGTAGTATAGTAGAAATCGCTGTACAGACAGTGAGTATGTAGTATAGTAGAAATCGCTGTACAGACAGTGAGTATGTAGTATAATAGAAATCGCTGTACAGACAGTGAGTATGTAGTATAGTAGAAATCGCTGTGCAAACAGTGAATATGTAGTATAATAGAAATCGCTATACAGACAGTGAGTATGTAGTATAATAGAAATCGCTGTACAGACAGTGAGTATGTAGTATAGTAGAAATCGCTGTGCAAACAGTGAGTATGTAGTATAGGAGAAATCGCTATACAGACAGTGAGTATGTAGTATAGTAGAAATCGCTGTACAGACAGTGAGTATGTAGTATAGTAGAAATCGCTGTACAGACAGTGAGTATGTAGTAAAGTAGAAATCGCTGTACAGACAGTGAGTATGTAGTATAGTAGACATCGCTGTACAGACAGTGAATATGTAGTATAGTAGAAATCGCTGTACAGACAGTGAGTATGTACTAAAGTAGAAATCGCTGTACAGACAGTGAGTATGTAGTATAGAAGACATCGCTGTACAGACAGTGAGTATATAGTATAGTAGACATCGCTGTACAGATAGTGAGTATGTAGTATAGTAGAAATCGCTGTACAGACAGTGAGTATGTAGTATAGAAGAAATCGCTATACAGACAGTGAGTATGTAGTAAAGTAGAAATCGCTATACAGACAGTGAGTATGTAGTATAGTAGAAATCGCTGTACAGACAGTGAGTATGTACTAAAGTAGAAATCGCTGTACAGACAGTGAGTATGTAGTATAGAAGACATCGCTGTACAGACAGTGAGTATATAGTATAGTAGACATCGCTGTACAGATAGTGAGTATGTAGTATAGTAGAAATCGCTGTACAGACAGTGAGTATGTAGTATAGAAGAAATCGCTATACAGACAGTGAGTATGTAGTAAAGTAGAAATCGCTATACAGACAGTGAGTATGTAGTATAGTAGAAATCGCTGTACAGACAGTGAGTATGTAGTATAGTAGACATCGCTGTACAGACAGTGAGTATGTAGTATAGTAGAAATCGCTGTACAGACAGTGAGTATGTAGTATAGTAGAAATCGCTATGCAGACAGCGAGTATGTAGTATAGTAGAAATCGCTATGCAGACAGTGAATATGTAGTATAGTGGAAATCGCTGTACAAACAGTGAGTATGTAGTATAGTAGAAATCGCTGTACAGACAGTGAGTATGTAGTAAAGTAGAAATCGCTGTACAGACAGTGAGTATGTAGTATAGTAGAAATCGCTGTACAGACAGTGAGTATGTAGTAAAGTAGAAATCGCTATGCAGACAGTGAGTATGTAGTATAGTAGAAATCGCTGTACAGACAGTGAGTATGTAGTATAGTAGAAATCGCTGTACAGACAGTGAGTATGTAGTATAGTAGAAATCGCTGTGCAAACAGTGAGTATGTAGTATAGTAGAAATCACTGTACAGACAGTGAGTATATAGTAAAGTAGAAATCGCTGTACAGACAGTGAGTATGTAGTATAGAAGAAATCGCTGTACAGACAGTGAGTATGTAGTATAGTAGAAATCGCTGTACAGACAGTGAGTATGTAGTATAGTAGAAATCGCTGTACAGACAGTGAGTATGTAGTATAGTAGAAATCGCTGTACAGACAGTGAGTATGTAGTATAGTAGAAATCGCTGTACAGACAGTGAGTATATAGTATAGTAGAAATCGCTGTACAGACAGTGAGTATGTAGTATAGTAGAAATCGCTGTACAGACAGTGAGTATGTAGTAAAGTAGAAATCGCTGTACAGACAGTGAGTATGTAGTATAGAAGACATCGCTGTACAGACAGTGAGTATATAGTATAGAAGAAATCGCTGTACAGACAGTGAGTATGTAGTATAGTGGAAATCGCTGTACAGACAGTGAGTATGTAGTATAGTGGAAATCGCTGTACAGACAGTGAGTATGTAGTATAGTAGAAATCGCTGTACAGACAGTGAGTATGTAGTATAGTAGAAATCGCTGTACAGACAGTGAGTATGTAGTATAGTAGAAATCGCTGTACAGACAGTGAGTATGTAGTATAGTAGAAATCGCTGTACAGACAGTGAGTATGTAGTATAGTAGAAATCGCTGTACAGACAGTGAGTATGTAGTATAGTAGAAATCACTGTACAGACAGTGAATATGTAGTAAAGTAGAAATCGCTGTGCAAACAGTGAGTATGTAGTATAGTAGAAATCGCTGTACAGACAGTGAATATGTAGTATAGTAGAAATCGCTGTACAGACAGTGAGTATGTAGTATAGTAGAAATCACTGTACAGACAGTGAGTATGTAGTATAGTAGAAATCGCTGTGCAAACAGTGAATATGTAGTATAGTAGAAATCGCTGTACAGACAGTGAGTATGTAGTATAGTGGAAATCGCTGTACAGACAGTGAGTATGTAGTATAGTAGAAATCGCTGTACAGACAGTGAGTATGTAGTATAGTAGAAATCGCTGTGCAAACAGTGAATATGTAGTATAGTAGAAATCGCTGTACAGACAGTGAGTATGTAGTATAGTGGAAATCGCTGTACAGACAGTGAGTATGTAGTATAGTAGAAATCGCTGTACAGACAGTGAGTATGTAGTATAGTAGAAATCGCTGTGCAAACAGTGAATATGTAGTATAGTAGAAATCGCTGTACAGACAGTGAGTATGTAGTATAGTGGAAATCGCTGTACAGACAGTGAGTATGTAGTATAGTAGAAATCGCTGTACAGACAGTGAGTATGTAGTATAGTAGAAATCGCTGTGCAAACAGTGAATATGTAGTATAGTAGAAATCGCTGTACAGACAGTGAGTATATAGTATAGTAGAAATCGCTGTGCAAACAGTGAATATGTAGTATAGTAGAAATCGCTGTGCAAACAGTGAATATGTAGTATAGTAGAAATCGCTGTACAGACAGTGAGTATGTAGTATAGTAGAAATCGCTTTGCAAACAGTGAATATGTAGTATAGTGGAAATCGCTGTACAGACAGTGAGTATGTAGTATAGTGGAAATCGCTGTACAGACAGTGAGTATGTAGTATAGTAGAAATCGCTGTACAGACAGTGAGTATGTAGTATAGTAGAAATCGCTGTACAGACAGTGAGTATGTAGTATAGTAGAAATCGCTGTACAGACAGTGAGTATGTAGTATAGTAGAAATCGCTGTACAGACAGTGAGTATGTAGTATAGTAGAAATCGCTGTACAGACAGTGAGTATGTAGTATAGTAGAAATCACTGTACAGACAGTGAATATGTAGTAAAGTAGAAATCGCTGTGCAAACAGTGAGTATGTAGTATAGTAGAAATCGCTGTACAGACAGTGAATATGTAGTATAGTAGAAATCGCTGTACAGACAGTGAGTATGTAGTATAGTAGAAATCACTGTACAGACAGTGAGTATGTAGTATAGTAGAAATCGCTGTGCAAACAGTGAATATGTAGTATAGTAGAAATCGCTGTACAGACAGTGAGTATGTAGTATAGTGGAAATCGCTGTACAGACAGTGAGTATGTAGTATAGTAGAAATCGCTGTACAGACAGTGAGTATGTAGTATAGTAGAAATCGCTGTGCAAACAGTGAATATGTAGTATAGTAGAAATCGCTGTACAGACAGTGAGTATGTAGTATAGTGGAAATCGCTGTACAGACAGTGAGTATGTAGTATAGTAGAAATCGCTGTACAGACAGTGAGTATGTAGTATAGTAGAAATCGCTGTGCAAACAGTGAATATGTAGTATAGTAGAAATCGCTGTACAGACAGTGAGTATGTAGTATAGTGGAAATCGCTGTACAGACAGTGAGTATGTAGTATAGTAGAAATCGCTGTACAGACAGTGAGTATGTAGTATAGTAGAAATCGCTGTGCAAACAGTGAATATGTAGTATAGTAGAAATCGCTGTACAGACAGTGAGTATATAGTATAGTAGAAATCGCTGTGCAAACAGTGAATATGTAGTATAGTAGAAATCGCTGTGCAAACAGTGAATATGTAGTATAGTAGAAATCGCTGTACAGACAGTGAGTATGTAGTATAGTAGAAATCGCTTTGCAAACAGTGAATATGTAGTATAGTGGAAATCGCTGTGCAAACAGTGAGTATGTAGTATAGTAGAAATCACTGTACAGACAGTGAGTATGTAGTATAGTAGAAATCGCTGTGCAAACAGTGAATATGTAGTATAGTAGAAATCGCTGTGCAAACAGTGAATATGTAGTATAGTAGAAATCGCTGTACAGACAGTGAGTATGTAGTATAGTAGAAATCGCTGTACAGACAGTGAGTATGTAGTATAGTAGAAATCGCTGTACAGACAGTGAGTATGTAGTATAATAGAAATCGCTGTACAGACAGTGAGTATGTAGTATAGTAGAAATCGCTGTGCAAACAGTGAATATGTAGTATAATAGAAATCGCTATACAGACAGTGAGTATGTAGTATAATAGAAATCGCTGTACAGACAGTGAGTATGTAGTATAGTAGAAATCGCTGTGCAAACAGTGAGTATGTAGTATAGGAGAAATCGCTATACAGACAGTGAGTATGTAGTAAAGTAGAAATCGCTGTACAGACAGTGAGTATGTAGTATAGTAGAAATCGCTGTACAGACAGTGAGTATGTAGTAAAGTAGAAATCGCTGTACAGACAGTGAGTATGTAGTATAGTAGAAATCGCTGTACAGACAGTGAGTATGTAGTATAATAGAAATCGCTGTACAGACAGTGAGTATGTAGTATAGTAGAAATCGCTGTACAGACAGTGAGTATGTAGTATAGTAGAAATCGCTGTGCAAACAGTGAGTATGTAGTATAGTAGAAATCACTGTACAGACAGTGAATATGTAGTATAGTAGAAATCGCTGTACAGACAGTGAGTATGTAGTATAGTAGAAATCGCTGTACAGACAGTGAGTATGTAGTATAGTAGAAATCACTGTACAGACAGTGAATATGTAGTAAAGTAGAAATCGCTGTGCAAACAGTGAGTATGTAGTATAGTAGAAATCGCTGTACAGACAGTGAATATGTAGTATAGTAGAAATCGCTGTACAGACAGTGAGTATGTAGTATAGTAGAAATCACTGTACAGACAGTGAGTATGTAGTATAGTAGAAATCGCTGTGCAAACAGTGAATATGTAGTATAGTAGAAATCGCTGTACAGACAGTGAGTATGTAGTATAGTAGAAATCGCTGTGCAAACAGTGAATATGTAGTATAGTAGAAATCGCTGTGCAAACAGTGAATATGTAGTATAGTAGAAATCGCTGTGCAAACAGTGAATATGTAGTATAGTAGAAATCGCTGTACAGACAGTGAGTATGTAGTATAGTAGAAATCGCTTTGCAAACAGTGAATATGTAGTATAGTGGAAATCGCTGTGCAAACAGTGAGTATGTAGTATAGTAGAAATCACTGTACAGACAGTGAGTATGTAGTATAGTAGAAATCGCTGTGCAAACAGTGAATATGTAGTATAGTAGAAATCGCTGTGCAAACAGTGAATATGTAGTATAGTAGAAATCGCTGTACAGACAGTGAGTATGTAGTATAGTAGAAATCGCTGTACAGACAGTGAGTATGTAGTATAGTAGAAATCGCTGTACAGACAGTGAGTATGTAGTATAATAGAAATCGCTGTACAGACAGTGAGTATGTAGTATAGTAGAAATCGCTGTGCAAACAGTGAATATGTAGTATAATAGAAATCGCTATACAGACAGTGAGTATGTAGTATAATAGAAATCGCTGTACAGACAGTGAGTATGTAGTATAGTAGAAATCGCTGTGCAAACAGTGAGTATGTAGTATAGGAGAAATCGCTATACAGACAGTGAGTATGTAGTATAGTAGAAATCGCTGTACAGACAGTGAGTATGTAGTATAGTAGAAATCGCTGTACAGACAGTGAGTATGTAGTAAAGTAGAAATCGCTGTACAGACAGTGAGTATGTAGTATAGTAGAAATCGCTGTACAGACAGTGAGTATGTAGTATAATAGAAATCGCTGTACAGACAGTGAGTATGTAGTATAGTAGAAATCGCTGTACAGACAGTGAGTATGTAGTATAGTAGAAATCGCTGTGCAAACAGTGAGTATGTAGTATAGGAGAAATCGCTATACAGACAGTGAGTATGTAGTATAGTAGAAATCGCTGTGCAAACAGTGAGTATGTAGTATAGTAGAAATCGCTGTACAGACAGTGAGTATGTAGTATAGTAGAAATCGCTATGCAGACAGTGAATATGTAGTATAGTAGAAATCGCTGTACAGACAGTGAGTATGTAGTAAAGTAGAAATCGCTGTACAGACAGTGAGTATGTAGTATAGTAGAAATCGCTGTACAGACAGTGAGTATGTAGTATAGTGGAAATCGCTGTACAGACAGTGAGTATGTAGTATAGTGGAAATCGCTATGCAGACAGTGAGTATGTAGTATAGTAGAAATCGCTGTACAGACAGTGAGTATGTAGTAAAGTAGAAATCGCTGTACAGACAGTGAGTATGTAGTAAAGTAGAAATCGCTGTACAGACAGTGAGTATGTAGTATAGTAGAAATCGCTGTACAGACAGTGAGTATGTAGTATAGTAGAAATCGCTGTACAGACAGTGAGTATGTAGTATAGTAGAAATCGCTGTACAGACAGTGAGTATATAGTATAGTAGAAATCGCTGTACAGACAGTGAGTATGTAGTATAGTAGAAATCGCTGTACAGACAGTGAGTATGTAGTATAGTAGACATCGCTGTACAGACAGTGAATATGTAGTATAGTGGAAATCGCTGTACAGACAGTGAGTATGTAGTATAGTAGAAATCGCTGTACAGACAGTGAGTATGTAGTATAGTAGAAATCGCTGTACAGACAGTGAGTATGTAGTATAGTAGAAATCGCTGTACAGACAGTGAGTATGTAGTATAGTAGAAATCGCTGTACAGACAGTGAATATGTAGTATAGTGGAAATCGCTGTACAGACAGTGAGTATGTAGTGTAGTAGAAATCGCTGTACAGACAGTGAGTATGTAGTATAGTAGAAATCGCTATGCAGACAGTGAATATGTAGTATAGTAGAAATCGCTGTACAGACAGTGAGTATGTAGTATAGTAGAAATCGCTGTACAGACAGTGAGTATGTAGTATAGTAGAAATCGCTGTACAGACAGTGAGTATGTAGTATAGTAGAAATCGCTGTACAGACAGTGAGTATGTGGTATAGTAGAAATCGCTATACAGACAGTGAGTATGTAGTATAGTAGAAATCGCTATGCAGACAGTGAGTATGTAGTATAGTAGAAATCGCTATACAGACAGTGAGTATGTAGTATAGTAGAAATCGCTGTGCAAACAGTGAGTATGTAGTATAGTAGAAATCGCTGTACAGACAGTGAGTATGTAGTATAGTAGAAATCGCTGTACAGACAGTGAGTATGTAGTATAGTAGAAATCGCTGTACAGACAGTGAGTATGTAGTATAGTGGAAATCGCTGTACAGACAGTGAGTATGTAGTATAGTGGAAATCGCTATGCAGACAGTGAGTATGTAGTATAGTAGAAATCGCTGTACAGACAGTGAGTATGTAGTAAAGTAGAAATCGCTGTACAGACAGTGAGTATGTAGTATAGTAGAAATCGCTGTACAGACAGTGAGTATGTAGTAAAGTAGAAATCGCTGTACAGACAGTGAGTATGTAGTATAGTAGAAATCGCTGTACAGACAGTGAGTATGTGGTATAGTAGAAATCGCTGTACAGACAGTGAGTATGTAGTAAAGTAGAAATCGCTGTACAGACAGTGAGTATGTAGTATAGTAGAAATCGCTGTACAAACAGTGAGTATGTAGTATAGTGGAAATCGCTGTACAGACAGTGAGTGTGTAGTATAGTGGAAATCGCTGTACAGACAGTGAGTATGTAGTATAGTGGAAATCGCTGTACAAACAGTGAGTATGTAGTATAGTAGAAATCGCTGTACAGACAGTGAGTGTGTAGTATAGTAGAAATCGCTGTACAGACAGTGAGTATGTAGTAAAGTAGAAATCGCTGTACAGACAGTGAGTATGTAGTATAGTGGAAATCGCTGTACAAACAGTGAGTATGTAGTATAGTAGAAATCGCTGTACAGACAGTGAGTATGTAGTATAGTAGAAATCGCTGTACAGACAGTGAGTATGTAGTATAGTAGAAATCGCTGTACAGACAGTGAGTATGTAGTATAGTAGAAATCGCTGTACAGACAGTGAGTATGTAGTATAGTAGAAATCGCTGTACAGACAGTGAGTATGTAGTATAGTAGAAATCGCTGTACAGACAGTGAGTATGTTGTATAGTAGAAATCGCTGTACAGACAGTGAGTATGTAGTATAGTAGAAATCGCTGTACAGACAGTGAGTATGTAGTATAGTAGATATCGCTGTACAGACAGTGAGTATGTAGTATAGTTACCACTTAGTTAACATGAATCTGAATCTCTAAATGCAGTGTATATAACAAAATGTTTTGATTGGTTAAAACCAAAGATAACATTAATCTCGAGCAACAGACGTTTTTGATATATGATATATCGTGAAAGCTGATGGAATGCAACATTAAAAAGTCAAGACCAATTTATCCGCCATTTTTGTAAACCCTGTAGCAGACGAATGTGGTGTGCGAGTAAAGACGTTACAGTTGTTTACAACTCATTAAAACTTTATATAAAATAACAAATCTAAATCAAGCTCTGAGAATCACTCTTATTGTCACGGATGTACGCGCGCTGAGGGCCCTAATGCGGACAGACACTGTCCGAACAGGCTGCCCCATACAGTACTTTGTCACGTCCATTCGAAAACATCCTGGTGACATTTACAACCTGAACACTCCTCATTATTCATAATCAAACTTTAACTATAACCCCTATGTTATATTGAACATAATTTGTTAGAATTTTTAAATAAATCAAGTAGGGCGGGGTTGTGGGTGAAATGCAAAACATATAATGTAAATGACCCTTAATATCTATGAAAATAAAATGCACGTTTGGAAATAGCAGCTTAATGGAAAAGCTGTAAAAAAAATAGAAAATTCATCAGAATGTGACTATATCTGATTAAAAACCAATATGTGTATCAACATTTTCGTCATTATCGTTATATGTTCCAGTATGAAGTTCGATGTTTTGATCATACTCGTGTGGATCTTGTGGCTTTGGTGACACTACGACAGTTGTTGACACGAGGACGTGATCATCGTCGGAAACCTACGGTACACTTCTCTGACGTTTGCATCCCGTGGGCAAGAATCGGTGTAAACCTTCGTTTCCCCGAATAGAAGTTTATTCGGAGATTCCGACCAATCAGAATGGTCGTTTCTTGGGACACTTTGTTAGATCATTTTACCGTGACCACGACCAGTATATTTCTGTAGGTATGACGCCGATGTCAATCGCCGTATAGCAGGACCTTATATTTTAATCACAATCGACACAATTATAACACAATCGACAGGTTTTGTTGACAGGCGGTGCTTCAAATGAAACGGGATACTCCGGCTTGATGTCCCGGCTGTATGTTGTCACGGATGAAACTATCGATATGATTGGCTACTATTTTAGTACGAAAACGAGAGTTTCTTTGCATTTTAGCCCACGGGATGCAAACGTCAGAGAAGCGTACCGTGGGTTTCCGACGATGGGACGTAATATGCTCTGGTATGAACTAGATTTACATGGCGGATGTCGCCGAATGAACTGGGTCCTGTTGTCCTTTTCATGGATCTACTAAAAACACAATGTCCTTGGTCATAGTTTCCCCCTAATCTCTTTTGATTTCAAGTTATGGATTTGGTGCCATTTCTGTGTTCTATTGTAGATGGGATAACTATATTTCAGGCGTAAAACTATGTTTCACATAAGTGCCAATTCACATTTTAAACATATATTTTCTGTATCATTTTAACATATATAGTTCACAGTTGTCATTTTGCCGTACATCAAGTATCCACTGCAGCTACCGACTCCTTCAATTTTCTCTTTTTTGAATGTCGTTTACTTTCCCACGTCACGATTCTCCGAAGTGGAAAACAAATAACACCAGCCACAGTAATAACAGCTCCAGCAAAATAGAAAGCTACATCATAGTCCCCAGTAACATCAGACAAGGACCCTGTAATTAAATCAGGAATTAGAAGTTTATACGTTATATGGACACAAGTCATTAAATAAAAGAAAATCAAATGGTGTATCTTTGTAAGTGCTTTTGCATATGAGTTAAACGCGGGCAAAAATAACGATTCATTATGCTATTTTACACCCCATATAGGTTGGACGATTGATCAGTCGTTATTTATGCTAAAACTCATAACATTTCAGTAACATTATGCTATCTTTGATATCATTTACTGGCGCTGTTTGGACTGTTTAGGGAGCTGGAAAATATTAATGAGTAAAAGAAAATTTGAACCTAAGGATGTAAGTATCGTACCCAAGGATTGTGATTCTCCATCTCAACTCAAGGGATTAAGACATTCTGATGACAATGTTGTATGAAATACGCACAGTTGCTGGTTTCTTGCATTAGTTACGTGATCTTACAAATATACAACTTACAAAAGGGTCAATACAGGTGACGTCTCTTGTGACATAACAGTTGTATGACGTGACGAGATGTCCATTTGCATCACGTCAGTAATACAATGTAGCAGGTAACGTAACATAACTCATATTAATGCCCAGGAAAAAATATAATCAACTACAATCAAGTATAAAAGAAACTTAGATACTTAATAATTGGTTAATATGTCGGCTGTCTTCGTTTGTCGAAATTAAGATAGTGTTGCACCTGATAGTTTTGATGTTGATTGATAGTGTTCTACAAATATTTCATTTATCAAACAAAATGATGAGAACAAGGAATTGATTTAAATATTTCTAGATTGTTAAAGCAAAATAGACAATAACATGATGAAGTGGTGTATTTCTATAGTTACGTATACCATATATATACAAGCTGGTCGGGTCTGATCCCTATTTACCAAGTCAAGGGTTTTACAGATGTCAAATGTTACCTGGAATAGGACTGCCATATATAAAACATCAAAAAGAAATAACAATTTAAATCAAAAACTCAAATCTCATCCGGAGAACGATTTAAAATGTACGTCATGACAGAAAATACATTAATATCAAATTAAAAGTTATTACACAAGTACGAAAATTATTTGAAACAGTTCCATTTCCTTTGTGATAATAATGATTGAATTCAGTGAAGTAAGTACTTTTTCGCGAGATTTTAACTTCATTTACAAAATCTGTATCCACGAATGATAGTTTGGAACCGAAAAAAATGTTATCCGACTTGACAATAGTTTGTGTCTCAGTAGCATTATTTCTGGACTGAAGGTTTCGTACGTCCCACCATCATCAATGGTTTCGTGATACCACTCTAACGTTATCACCTAAAACAGCATATCAAAGGAAAATCGAAAGGCACCAATGTCCCCGGAATAAATAGTAGTTGGGAAAACATGAAACAATACCTGCTGAGGATATAAGTAACTAACACACGTATGTTACCTACCTGCTATAGGTGAGCCGACGATGCTGGCAAAGCCAATGAACATGTTTAACAGTCCGAACCCGTTAGACAGCCTTTCGATACCCTTCAGCTCCACCATGATGATTGAATTTAATAACTCGAAAGCCCCTGTCAAATAAACCATATTTAACATATGTAAATTTTACTCGCAACGATACATATGCATACAATAATTAAATCCTGCTATACTCAAAGAAATATATTTAAAATATATTTAAAGGGATTTGAAACAACATGAAATATCTTGCTAGTTACCATGGAGGCGAAAAATACAAATGATGCTATCTCAAAGTATTATTATAAAATCTGTTTTATCAAGAATTTTATAATATTAACCCATGTACGTTTATAGGCAAATCCCAGGCAACAGTAGAACAACGGACTAGGAGACGAGATTCATTTTATTTTCATTGTAATTACAACAACGCTAACCTAAGAAAACCTTTTTTTAGAACAAATATAAAATAGATACTAGTTTATTTTCCGATTTGCAAAACTTACAGATGCTATTATCAACTAATGAACCGTTGGAAACTGTTTCGCGATACTGGCCTCTTCATTAAAACGTTTTTTGAACTGAGGAAGGTAGGCTTGCAAGGTGCTTAAATTTGTTCAATACTATATATGTATATGTCTTTTATATGTTTGTTTGAATGATTTGTTATCTTATTTGCAGCTAGACCCACACAGTCAATGTTGTTTGGATGATAAATGCAACAAAATGGAATTGAATATGATGTTGCACTTCCTGAACGCCTGATCTTATTCTCTTGTACTTTTACAAGGGTCTCCATGTAGGTCTTTCCCATCCACATTTCCTCTACACGGTCTGCTGTATGAATGAACAAATCAGAAAATAATGAAGACATACTGGTCAGCAGCTTACCTATCATGACACCAAACACTACGGAGTAAACAGCTAGAACTCCAAATACACGGTAATACGGTACCAGAACCGTGGCCACTCCTCCGGCCACCAGGACGATACTGTTAGCCAGGATGTTGTCGACACGGGGAAGGTCGATTATGAAACCAAACACGACATTTGACACAGTATTACAGATCCCTATGATAGATATAAGGAGGGCACCCTGTGTGGACGATATACCAAGGTCACTGGCCAGAGCTGGCAGACAGTTAAACGGAACAAAAAAACCTACAACAGAGAAAACAATAGGAGTCTAATCGACATCTTAATGATTGAACCTACTTCACGAAGGAGACTTAATGTTAAGCTGCTTGATCTTGGTTATGTGATTAAAAATGAATCAATTTACATAAACATGAGTAAACTGTCCGCTTGGAACAAAGAGGACTACTGGATTACACAGTCTCAAGCATGTAATGCACAAATACTCAATTTTGCTTCATCTCCCATTCCATAAATAATACATACTATAGCTTACATGTGGTAACAAAATACAAGATAATTGTAATGATAATGTAAACACACAACACAGTATAGATAGTTGTATGATGACATGAACGGAAGAACATTGTATCAATACATGTAATGAGGTCGTTCAAAAATATAACATCGTGGACACTAAAAGTACAGACCACAACATGACAGTTTGGAAACACGTAATGACGATGTTACATATTGAAAACGCGTGATAATGAAGTAAAGAGAAACGTCACATATTGGATGATGATGACGTAAACACGACGACACAGGGAGGATACTTGTACATAAACCATCACAGCGAAAACAAAAGCATGATATAAACAAACATTACGTTAATAAAACAACACCGTGTGGGTCCTTGTGATGCTGGCGTAAACAAAGCATCACAGTAAGGATACTGGTAATTATGTAGGGAGAAGCAATGCTGATTTTACCCACAGATACCAGGAAACAGGACAAGGAATACACTACAAAAGAGGGACTCGTCAGCATCGAACAGTCGAAAGTCTTGCCTACAGACGAACACAAGGCTTTCATAGTCAATTCCTCGTTAGCTTTGGTTTTGTTGTCATCTTTTACATTAAGTGGATAATCTGATCTGTAGAATGAGGCAAAGACAATTCCGTTCAGTACGATGCCTGTGGTGATCCATAGAGATCCACGCCAGCCGTACGTCTGTAGAAGCAGCACAGACAGTGGAGCAAACATGAAGCCCCCAATCCCTGATCCACAGGTGGCGATCCCGGTAGCAAGGGCGCGGCGTTTCTCAAAGTAGTAACTCACAATGATAATGGTGGGCGTATACACGAGACCAAATCCGATACCTGTAACATACAGGTACATTTATAATTCAAATGTTCCCCGCACCGTAATGAGCTACAGTTCTTATCAAGAGGATTTGCTCGCGCTATGTTGGATTTATCTGCCCAATATAAGGATCAAGTCTTTCGGAATATATAACTAATCTTTAATCAATGCAAGTTTGTTTTAGTTGTAAAAACAATACTGTGAAATTATGGAGAAGAACATATCAGAAGATGGGCAGCTGAAGTAAACGGGACTGTACTGCAACCTACCTTAATAGTCAGATTGGTATCTGGAAGAAAGTGTGTCGATGGTAGTTAAAAACGACGATATCAGAATTCATATGAAAAATAAATATCCAAAAACAACAAAAAAAACCATCACATGTCATCGCGAAGAGAAATGAAAAACGACAGACGTTTACAGCATACGAAACACCACTCCAAACAAATTTACCCTTTATGATGTCTTTGATCAAAGCCAGGAATATACGCTATGTTTTCCATGTTTCTTTTGCTTAATATGAAAAAATGGTTTTGTTAACGCTTCAACAACAAACCATAATTCGAAATCAAAACTGGTTATACTAAGTGCAATATATGAACAAAAGGAAATATTAAGAGAGAAAGTACAAGAGAATAAGATGTTCCGAAAGAACAAGCGTCTTTTGCTTCATCGACGGTATATACCACGTAAATCTAGATCACATCCACGTAAATGTCACGTCCTCAAAGTGAGAACTTAAGTGCCATTCTCAATCACAACAATAGGAATATACTGACATATGTCGCACAAAATCGAACCAGACACAGCACATACCTGGAATTGAGAAAGCGAGTAAGAAGTAGCAGTAAGAAAAAAGTACCTCCCACGACACCGTACGACAGGATAGATGAGGGAGCAATACCAGTAAGTATAAAGTACCTCCCACGACACCATACGACAGGATAGAGGAGGGAGCAATAACAGTAAGAATAAAGTACCTCTCACGACACTGTACGACAGGATAGAGAAGGGAGCAATAACAGTAAGAATGAAGTACCTCCCACGACACCGTACAACAGGATAGAGGAGGGAGCAATAACAGTAAGAATAAAGTACCTCCCACGACACCGTACGACAGGATAGAGGAGGGAGCAATAACAGTAAGAATAAAGTACCTCCCACGACACCGTACGACAGGATAGAGGAGGGAGCAATAACAGTAAGAATAAAGTACCTCCCACGACACCGTACGACAGGATAGAGGAGGGAGCAATAACAGTAAGAATAAAGTACCTCCCACGACACCGTACGACAGGATAGAGGAGGGAGCAATACCAGTAAGAATAAAGTACCTCCCACGACACCATACGACAGAATAGAGGAGGGAGCAATAACAGTAAGAATAAAGTACTCCCCACGACACCGTACGACAGGATAGAGGAGGGAGCAATAACAGTAAGTATAAAGTACCTCCCACGACACCATACGACAGGATAGAGGAGGGAGCAATAACAGTAAGAATAAAGTACTCCCCACGACACCGTACGACAGGATAGAGGAGGGAGCAATACCAGTAAGAATAAAGTACCTCCCACGACACCGTACGACAGAATAGAGGAGGGAGCAATAACAGTAAGAATGAAGTACCTCCCACGACACCGTACGACAGGATAGAGGAGGGAGCAATAACAGTTAGTATAAAGTACCCCCACGACACCGTACGACAGGATAGAGGAGGGAGCAATAACAGTAAGAATAAAGTACCTCCCACGACACCGTACGACAGGATAGAGGAGGGAGCAATAACAGTAAGTATAAAGTACCCCAACGACACCGTACGACAGGATAGAGGAGGGAGCAATAACAGTAAGAATAAAGTACCTCCCACGACACCGTACGACAGGATAGAAGAGGGAGCAATAACAGTAAGAATAAAGTACCTCCCACGACACCGTACGACAGGATAGAAGAGGAAGCAATAACAGTAAGTATAAAGTACCTCCCACGACACCGTACGACAGGAAAGAGGAGGGAGCAATTACAGTAAGAATAAAGTACCTCCCACGACACCGTACGACAGGATAGAAGAGGGAGCAATAACAGTAAGAATAAAGTACCTCCCACGACACCGTACGACAGGATAGAGGAGGGAGCAATAACAGTAAGAATAAAGTACCTCCCACGACACCGTACGACAGGATAGAGGAGGGAGCAATAACAGTAAGAATAAAGTACCTCCCACGACACCGTACGAGAGGATAGAGGAGGGAGCAATAACAGTAAGAATAAAGTACCTCCCACGACACCGTACGACATGATAGAAGAGGGAGTTATAACAGTAAGAATAAAGTACCTCCCACGACACCATACGACAGGATAGAATAGGGAGCAATAACAGTAAGAATAAAGTACCTCCCACGACACCGTATGACAGGATAGAGGAGGGAGCAATTACAGTAAGAATAAAGTACCTCCCACGACACCGTACGACAGGATAGAGGAGGAAGCAATAACAGTAAGTATAAAGTACCCCCACGACACCGTACGACAGGATAGAGGAGGGAGCAATAACAGTAAGAATAAAGTACCTCCCACGACACCGTACGACAGGATAGAAGAGGGAGCAATAACAGTAAGAATAAAGTACCTCCCACGACACCGTACGACAGGATAGAGGAGGGAGCAATTACAGTAAGAATAAAGTACCTCCCACGACACCATACGACAGGATAGAGGAGGGAGCAATAACAGTAAGAATAAAGTACCTCCCACGACACCATACGACAGGATAGAAAAGGGAGCAATAACAGTAAGAATAAAGTACCTCCCACGACACCGTACGACAGGATAGAGGAGGGAGCAATTACAGTAAGAATAAAGTACCTCCCACGACACCGTACGACAGGATAGAGGAGGGAGCAATAACAGTAAGAATAAAGTACCTCCCACGAAACCATACGACAGGATAGAAGAGGGAGCAATAACAGTAAGAATAAAGTACCTCCCACGACACCGTACGAAAGGATAGAAGAGGGAGCAATAACAGTAAGAATAAAGTACCTCCCACGACACCATACGACAGGATAGAAGAGGGAGCAATAACAGTAAGAATAAAGTACCTCCCACGACACCATACGACAGGATAGAAGAGGGAGCAATAACAGTAAGAATAAAGTACCTCCCACGACACCATACGACAGGATAGAAGAGGGAGCAATAACAGTAAGAATAAAGTACCTCCCACGACACCGTACGACAGGATAGAAGAGGGAGCAATAACAGTGAGAATAAAGTACCTCCCACGACACCATACGACAGGATAGAGGAGGGAGCAATAACAGTAAGAATAAAGTACTTCCCACGACACCATACGACATGATAGAAGAGGAAGCAATAACATTAAGAATAAAGTACCTCCCAAGACACCATACGACAGGATAGAGGAGGGAGCAATAACAGTAAGAATACAGTACCTCCCACGACACCGTACGACATGATAGAAGAGGGAGCAATAACAGTGAGAATAAAGTACCTCCTACGACACCGTACGACAGGATAGAGGAGGGAGCAATAACAGTAAGAATAAAGTACCTCCCACGACACCGTACGACAGGATAGAGGAGGGAGCAATAACAGTAAGAATAAAGTACCTCCCACGACACCGTACGACAGGATAGAAGAGGGAGCAATAACAGTGAGAATAAAGTACCTCCCACGACACCGTACGACAGGATAGAGAAGGGAGCAATAACAGTAAGAATGAAGTACCTCCCACGACACCGTACGACAGGATAGAGGAGGGAGCAATAACAGTTAGTATAAAGTACACCCACGACACCGTACGACAGGATAGAGGAGGGAGCAATAACAGTAAGAATAAAGTACCTCCCACGACACCGTACGACAGAATAGAGGAGGGAGCAATTACAGTAAGAATAAAGTACCTCCCACGACACCGTACGACAGGATAGAGGAGGGAGCAATAACAGTAAGAATAAAGTACTTCCCACGACACCGTGCGACATGATAGAAGAGGAAGCAATAACAGTAAGAATGAAGTACCTCCCACGACACCATACGACAGGATAGAGAAGGGAGCAATAACAGTAAGAATAAAGTACCTCCCACGACACCGTGCGACATGATAGAAGAGGAAGCAATAACAGTAAGAATGAAGTACCTCCCACGACACCATACGACAGGATAGAGGAGGGAGCAATAACAGTAAGAATAAAGTACCTCCCACGACACCGTGCGACATGATAGAAGAGGAAGCAATAACAGTAAGAATGAAGTACCTCCCACGACACCATACGACAGGATAGAAGAGGGAGCAATAACAGTAAGAATAAAGTACCTCCCACGACACCATACGACATGATAGAGGAGGGAGCAATAACAGTAAGAATAAAGTACCTCCCACGACACCGTACGACAGAATAGAGGAGGGAGCAATAACAGTAAGAATGAAGAACCTCCCACGACACCGTACGACAGGATAGAGGAGGGAGCAATAACAGTAAGAATGAAGTACCTCCCACGACACCGTACGACAGGATAGAGGAGGGAGCAATACCAGTAAGAATAAAGTACCTCCCACGACACCGTACGACAGGATAGAGGAGGGAGCAATAACAGTAAGAATAAAGTACCTCCCACGACACCATACGACAGGATAGAAGAGGGAGCAATAACATTAAGAATAAAGTACCTCCCACGACACCGTACGACAGAATAGAGGAGGGAGCAATAACAGTAAGAATGAAGTACCTCCCACGACACCGTACGACAGGATAGAGGAGGGAGCAATAACAGTAAGAATAAAGTACCTCCCACGACACCGTACGACAGGATAGAGGAGGGAGCAATAACAGTAAGTATAAAGTACCTCCCACGACACCGTACGACAGGATAGAGGAGGGAGCAATAACAGTAAGAATAAAGTGCCTCCCACGACACCGTACGACAGGATAGAGGAGGGAGCAATAACATTAAGAATAAAGTACCTCCTACGACACCATACGACAGGATAGAGGAGGGAGCAATAACAGTAAGAATAAAGTACCTCCCACGACACCGTACGACAGGATAGAGGAGGGAGCGATAACAGTAAGAATAAAGAACCTCCTACGACACCGTACGACAGGATAGAGGAGGGAGCGATAACAGTAAGATTGAAGTACCTCCCACGACACCGTACGACAGGATAGAGGAGGGAGCAATACCAGTAAGTATAAAGTACCTCCCACGACACCATACGACAGGATAGAGGAGGGAGCAATAACAGTTAGAATAAAGTACTTCCCACGACACCGTACAACAGGATAGAAGAGGGAGCAATAACAGTAAGAATAAAGTACTTCCCACGACACCGTACGACAGGATAGAGGAGGGAGCAATTACAGTAAGAATAAAGTACCTCCCACGACACCGTACGACAGGATAGAGGAGGGAGTAATAACAGTAAGAATAAAGTATCTCCCACGACACCATACGACAGGATATAGTAGGGAGCAATAACAGTAAGAATAAAGTACTTCCCACGACACCGTACGACATGATAGAAGAGGAAGCAATAACATTAAGAATGAAGTACCTCCCACGACACCGTACGACAGGATAGAGGAGGGAGCAATAACAGTAAGAATAAAGTACCTCCCACGACACCGTGCGACAGGATAGAGGAGGGAGCAATAACAGTAAGAATAAAGTACCTCCCACGACACCATACGACAGGATAGAGAAGGGAGTAATAACAGTAAGAATAAAGTACCTCCCACGACACCATACGACAGGATAGAAGAGGAAGCAATAACAGTAAGAATGAAGTACCTCCCACGACACCATACGACAGGATAGAGGAGGGAGCAATAACAGTAAGAATAAAGTACTTCCCACGACACCGTACGACAGGATAAAGGAGGGAGCAATAACAGTAAGAATAAAGTACCTCCCACGACACCGTACGACAGAATAGAGGAGGGAGCAATAACAGTAAGAATAAAGTACCTCCCACGACACCGTACGACAGAATAGAGGAGGGAGCAATAACAGTAAGAATAAAGTACCTCCCACGACACCGTACGACAGAATAGAGGAGGGAGCAATAACAGTAAGAATAAAGTACCTCCCACGACACCGTACGACAGGATAGAGGAGGGAGCAATAACAGTAAGAATAAAGTACCTCCCACGACACCATACGACAGGATAGAGGAGGGAGCAATAACATTAAGAATAAAGTACCTCCCACGACACCATACGACAGGATAGAGGATTGAGCAATAACAGTAAGTATAAAGTACCCCCACGACACCGTACGACAGGATAGAGGAGGGGGCAATAACAGTAAGAATAAAGTACCTCCCACGACACCGTACGACAGGATAGAGGAGGGGGCAATAACAGTAAGAATAAAGTACCTCCCACGACACCGTATAACAGGATCATGACGTCAAGGTTCGGGGAAAATGTGGACAGGAACAGACCAGCACTCGCTATGATGATCCCTACGATTGTCACTTTCCTACAGCCAAAGCGGTTTACAGACGCTCCGGCCACGGGCCCTAGATTAGATAATATATCACATTTCAAAATCATGAAGATTACGTTATAATAATAATAATATACAGCATTTTTACAGCGCTCAATCAAATTTGTAAAATTACTCTAAAGCGCTTCACAACATGTTGATAATTTTATTTGTAATACATAAATAAAGTCTTACAATCACCATCATTCATTAAACTATAATTTTATAATGTTAAAGTCTTATAGATACTTAAAATAAATAAACAAATGTCAGTATATACATGTCGCCTATGTCGAGAGCCTAAATCCAAACGTCAAAATGTGCGTCTTAAAATGTTTCTTGAATATTTCACAATGTATGCCAAAACACCGATTGGTAATCTATACTAGATAATTCAGTTGGGGCTTTAGTGTAGGAATCACCTTGGGTATGCTTTTGATAAAACATGTGTCATAACTTCAATTATAATTCAAGAAATGTTCGAAACAGGACAAAGATAAAGGAATCCTTACCAAACAGGAACGATAATCCGTTGATGACGGAACTCAATAGCATAGTCTTCGCCTTACTGCCACCGAAATGTGTGAGGAACACTGGGAAGAAGACGCCGATTGTATAACACACACCGTCCACCAGAAAGTTGAGCATGAAGGAGGAAAATGTGACAACCCATCCCCATTTTCCGTCTAAAGAAACCGACATCTTATTATCAACACCAGAGGGATCTGCCTTTTCTGGATCAGTTTGTACAATCAGATAATCCTAAAAACCAAAACAAGATTAAATATAAGCAATGCTTGCTGTCGTTCTGTATATCTAATAGAAATCATATTTGTTTGTTTTATTTGAATTTGATTGTAGTATAATATTTTATCCTTAACATCCCAATATTCGAAAAACACAAGCATGCACAGTGAAACCTCTCTATGAAGACCACCTTAGGGATCGCACCTAAGTAGTCTTAATAGCGTGGTGGCCTTAATACCGAGGGCGACTATGCAGACACATTTCTCTGGAATCCTCTTGTTGACATGTTTTCATGGTCCATTAACTAATAGGCTTTTAAATCCTATAGCATACAGTAATTGACACCAAAACACAGCTTAATGATCTGACACTTTCAAGGTGAACACAGTGGAATACACACCAGGTGCCTCTGTCTTTGGTCGGTGGTCTGAATAGTGATGTGAAACTTAGTGCAAAAGTGGTATTTGGGAATTTCAAAACTGGTCTTAATAGTGAGGTCCTCTTAATAGTGAAATTTGAAATACAAAGATATATAGAAGATTATTTCGGAACTGAAATGAAATGGTCTTAATAGCGAGGTGGTCTTAGGTTTGAGGTGGTCTTTAAGCGAGGTTTCACTGTAATTGTTTCTGAAGACAAAGCAACAAGACGTTTTCTGACCACATCGATTGTATACACCTTTCTGAACTTGAAATAAAGGACGCAATATACTCTTCTACATCAGCTGCTTACCTTGATCTCTACTCTAACTATGACCAACATGGAAAGCTTACTACTACGCTATATACTATTCCAGTATCGAGATTTTCGTGATCGATGTCGACTGCTGACAAACAAACTTACAACACTGGAATTCGATAGATGCAGGTTGATCAGAACTATGGGCAAGTTTTATAGGCGCCATTTTCGTCTCATTGAGAAATATTTTGTATCTTTGTGTGATATGAAGATGGACGTTTTTGAGTATGCTTATTAGTGTGCTTACGTTTTAGAAGATGAAGGGTAAAAATTATAAACAATTGTAGTCATCATGACCTCATGGCACGGCAGGTGTGCCTTCCTAGACATATTTTTATTTTTAAGTCTTCACGTATTAACTTTTCCAGGTCATATTCTGCCGTTTACTCTGATCTGGTCACATTGTCTGTAATATACCAAACCTTTCCAAAACATATACTGTTGGACGTGAAGCCAACAGGACAGAAACATCAGTATTAGTGCTATGAACATATCCCTATGGCTATCACCCTGGAGTTCTACACCGGCTGTGGACAGCTGTGATGCCACGAGTATTAAATAACACGTAAAAACAGATTACATAACAGTCAGACAGGACAATAAGTGTCAAGAATGGCTTTTAAAACATGGTAATGATGGCATCAAATATCAATGGCAACAGAAGGCAGGGCAGAATATTTTGCAGAGACAGGCAGTTTTTTAGTGATATGAAATCGAATATTTGATAACAAACACTGAAAACGTTTGTTTCAAATTAAGTTAAGATGACAGGAATAGTTTCGTTGACAGTAAACTGTAATAATTTTGCCTCAGACGCTGTGTATAAATAAATCTACATACATGTCCTTGTTTTGTTACATATTCTATTTACTTAAAATACCAGCAGAACACATGACCCAGATGTTGTCCGGTAGCTTATGCGAGTCAGAATATAAAGGAATAAAACGTAATAACAAACTTTACACATATATGAAATAATGTTTTTAAACAAAAATGAAATGTACCAGAATAGTTGTTTTTAAGCGACAATGACAAGTGGATTATGTTAAACATTTGTGAAATAAATTATAGATACTCGTGGTTAACCGTGTGAGTATTAGAATCACGCTTTCAATGATGAATAATACGTCATTGTATCGCATACTATACAGCTATGTTGTTCATGAAAATATTTAGACAGACCTATCGTTCTATTTATCAAATTTGGAGGAAAGAAAAGAAAAAAAAAATTATAAAGTATAATATCATTACTCTTACCTCGAGCTATCGTACACATCCGGGAGCTTGACCCAAAAAGCTAGAACTGAAGTATTCTTACGTGAAACTGTATCCTATTACCGCATACTCGACATAAATTAAATGTATTTCTATTTTATAAAGAATGAAAACAAAAAAGAATTTCATGTACTTCTAATGTAAACAAAGAAGATGATGTAACACAAACATAGATACAGTATGCGGAAAAAAAAATAATTAAACTGCACCATACAGCTGTTTTGTCCTTCTAGGACTCTTCAGTGATGCTTAGGGCCAAAAGGTGGGAATCCAAAATCCCTCAACTAATGTAGAAGCAGAAGAGTCAGGTGCGTAAAACCCCTTAATTGTATGAATTTAGAAGTAAAATTGAACTAGTTCTGTATAATTTCAAATCGTGTACTACGAAAATGTGTATATTATGTACCGTACCACTACTAAAATCATATTATCTGTGGCTATTGAGGCTCTAGCAAACCTCGGGGACGAAACAATCCACCAGCATAGTCTGCTACCCCCTATCAAGTCAGGAGAAACCGACTTTTCCATACGACATGCAAAACAAACCCAGATCTTATGTCTAAACTCCAGATTATAAAGCATCACAAGTACTTTTATTTACTTTTTTTGTTGTGACAATTTTAGTAAAGCCTGATATCCTGTTAGATACCCTTGTGTTTATGTTTATATAGACATTCGTGGCCCTGTTGTTGTTGATTTTTTGGCCCTACGCTAAGAGTATGTTTTGACGTCGCTCACAACACACACTGATCAATTTCAGTCTATCATGGTTAGCATTCTAGGAAATGGGTTATGATATAAACAATACAAATGTCAGCGCTGCATGATTTTCATGTTATCTTACAATTTCAGGAAAACGTATGACCAATAAGTAAATTAACAGAGGCTTAACAACTAACAACAACAGGAAAAGTAAATAAACATAGGTAAAATAGCGCATGGTACACATCAGCTGGTTATAGAGTGTGAGGAAGCTATTTTCAAAGTAGATAGTAATATGTAAAATAATGATAGTCGTTATTGTGACTTGATCCCTGGGGTACACCGAGTGTGATGAGTTGAGGATCACATAAGACATGTTCAAGTTAACAGTCTTATATCAGCTTGTGATTGGTTAGAAATGTTAAAATGCAAGTGTTTTTCAAAACATTCAGTTGAAATTGGTAAAACATATATCGGTCTGTAGTAACTGACTTCTGTTTTCCCTTTATCAAACAGAGGAGTAAATTTGGCAGGGAAAAAGTCAGTATCAATGCTGAATTTCATTATTTTACAGACTTTAGGTACAATTACATTAGCAAAATAATTTGCATCAATCTTGTAACATCATTTTGCTTTAATCGAATCCTCTTCAATTTTTGGTATAAATGTTTTTGCCTTGAGTTTTTTTTTCATTTTTATTTTCGAGAATTGACATAGTTGTGGAGGAACATATTTCCTCTGCATCGTAAGCATACATAATGAAAACTGTTTAAATATTACTTATCCCATTAGAGTCGGTAATGTCGTTACCCTAATGGTGAATGAATATTATTTTAGTTCTAGGACACAACCTTTTAAAATGTTTCCAATAATCTTGATTAAAAATGTTACATTGGTTTAACACTTCAGAAAAACAGTGCTTTTCTGCATTATTTCTTAATATATGTACTTTTCTTTCAACATTTCCGCTTTACCGTCTTTGTTATACGAATTGGTTACATTAAATTGTTATCATTGCTTCACCATTCTGAAACTGTTTTGTGTCTCATACAAGCAAATTACAATTGAAGGCCTTCATGCCATTTATATAGTTGGACTTATCAAACATTAAAACTCCTGTATTTGTTTGTGTTTTGTTCGTTTGTCGATTTGTTTGTGTTTTGTTCAATCGTCGATTTCTTTCTACGTGTGCTTACCATGCATTGTTTCTGGATTCAAAAATTAATACTTGTGATAACATTTGGTGTAATTGTGATAATCATGATAAAGAACATTGGCCTTTAAATGACCTAAACTTCTTTAGATATTAGTGAAATCTTTCACCACTATTAACAAAAAACGGATGAAATAACGAAAGAAGCAACGCATCAGTATTTTAGGGCCAAATTGTGTCCTTGGGTCGTATTGTCATGTATTTATTCGTCATGCATTCGGATGACTTGAAGGAGCCAGGTGAAGGGTATATATGTTTAATAAAAATTTCTTGTTGTATTTCTAAAACATTGAAAATAATTTTATTGGTGAGGTTCCCTGGAAGAGATCGTTGATCACTTCCTAGAGGTAATTTGCTACCTTTATTATATCTATAGTGAAATTTGTTTTCAGCAAACTGTTTGGTATGAATTATGTCTCGCTTAATTTTCTATCCAACGTTCGTAGCAAAATAAGTGTCTTATACAGAAACGAGAATTTAACAATATGTCGTAATGGAGTGTCATTGTCCGGAATTTCTCGGACGTAGGAATCGTAGACTTGTTAAAAGTACGCGTGGTACTGTCACCATCATGTCTTACCTCCAGAGCGCGGGAAATGGCGACCTAGAAATTGTGGGTCTATCGATGTGTCTAATGCCTGTACTATGGAGTGGAAAGTTTTGGACACACTTTTGACTTGGATATTCCAAAAGGAGAAGAACACTGACTCCAGGAAATGTCGGTTTTCAGTTTTACCCAGAACAGTAATAGAGCATCGTGTGTAGTCCTGCTATATATACCAGATGAAAGATATGGGGAACAGTGCGAGTGGATTTCGAGGAACTGATCTTTGGACCAACCTGTCCAGGCTATGCCTGCCGAGTCATCAAGAGAAGAAAAGCTTATTGCAAACGCAGACTGGTTCTGTGAAAGGACGTGCGACACTTCTAGGAGGTCATTAATGATTCCGGACGATTTTGATGGTAACTGAGATTCCAAGAAACCTCTACCATCAAGGACTACCTCTGTAGACGGATCTAAGTCGTTACCAATAAGGTGAATGGAGCAGACGCGGGATGAGGTGGGACATCACAGATTGTGTGAATAGATCAGGTGATAGTCTTTGATTTTGTTCCATTTATTGCAAAGGTAACAAGACAGAGACAGCATTTTTTGTGTGAAGATGATCCATTCAAAAGGGTCAGCAACGGCAGGATATGGGACGGGGAGTCGTCTTCTTCCTCTATTTCCTGGTTCTCCTCGGTTTCAGGTTCAGGCTGATTTTTGTTCCGAAGATACTTCATGTAGCACTTCTGGCAAATGAGTGCTTGTTCCTTTGCTGACATCAATCCTTGTTGCACCAGCGTATCTAGGAGCCATTTATATTGTGGACTATTTACATTTCGTGCACTTCTGTTCTTATTGCCACTACGTTTCTTGAAGTATAGTTGACAGCCTTCTCCAACACATTTACCCTCCATCTTGAAACAATAACGACTGGTTTATGAAGCGTCGATAAAGTAACAAAATAGCAAGCCAACGATGATTGCTGTAAACAGCTAATACTTAGTAGTGTGGAACAATTATGCGAAAATGTGTGATAATAACGAATTGATTGATTACTTAGAACAAAATAACGTATTTCATATGGATAATCTATCTAATTGATGTGACGTGGTCGGCAGGCACAAAGAAAGTGAAACAAGTCAGGGTCCCAACCCTAACAGAGCCACAACGCTTTGGAGATGGGACAATAAAACAAGGAAAGTGAGACAAGAATAGCTAGCGTCGAGTCAATGATTCCGTAAACGTATAGACAAAGACAAGAAGATACGGATACATGTTTAAGGTCACACGATCAGAAAATTCAGAAGTGGACAACTTGATATAGAAAAGTTTTTATGTATCAGGGTGTCCTCAGTGTAAATCTTTATATCGATACTGTTTATTTAGTCGTTAGATATCATAAAACTGTCATGAAAATATTCGCTCTGATATTCAATATAAAATTTTGTATATAATAAGCTATATAATAGGGTTTCAGACAAGGTTGTTACTCATTTCCCCTTTTCTTTCAATTTACAACCACATTCAGGCGGCGATATGAGAACGTTCCACCACGTTGAATTAGCTGATTTTTGGTACACATATGAAACAAGTTAAGCTCTATCCGATTTTGTGATGGAAATTTGCATCCAAAACTATATAACAGGAGAAAATTGCAATTTTATGGTTTTTTCCCCCTTATTGTGTCTCTGCAAGTGCATTTTCATCCGAGAATTTTTTTTTTTTATGTTTTATGAATAAACACGATGTTTTGCAAATATTTATCAAAAAAAAATTATACTATGTTGCTAATTACAATTTCGAGATAACCTTCTTTTATTTACGACCTTATGTCTTTAAAGCTCAAAATGACAACTTTATAAAAATACATTTTCACTGAATTTATGAAATCTGGGTGTCGGAAAGTTGTAAAATTATTCTTCGGAAAAGAAAAAAACTGTAGTTGAGCTAGATAAGAAATTATACGGGGGCATATATAATAGGAGCCCTATGGAGAATTAACATTACTGGAAACAGGCCCTTTCCGAAAAATGTGTGGATGAAAATGTTTTTTTTTTAAATCGTATTTTGAATAAACATTTCTTATTTAAAAGTTGAACCAAAAAATATTATTTCACTTAGAATTGGGGAAAATAATCAGACTTTTGTTTTTTTTTTTTTTTTATTTCAGTTGCCTCCCCTTTTACTGCAACTGGGCTTATTTTTATGAAGT
Organism: Mimachlamys varia; assembly: GCA_947623455.1. Classification (NCBI taxonomy): domain Eukaryota; kingdom Metazoa; phylum Mollusca; class Bivalvia; order Pectinida; family Pectinidae; genus Mimachlamys; species Mimachlamys varia. The sequence continues at coordinate 29,033,161 of OX392543.1, forward strand.
ATAGATTTTCTCGTATCACATAAATATCTAAATATAGATTGATAGAACCACGTGTATTGAAAATACATAAAAGGAAGATTTGAGTTAACCCTAATTTAAACAACCCCGATACTTTACAAAAAGAAATGTATATAAAACAGATTTTCAAGTCCATACCGATTGAAAGTCAAAACGACAGACCAACATCAACAGCTGTCACAACACTTCAAGTTCACAATACGTCTATCCGACACTTACTGTGGTACTTTCGGTTCGTCTGATTCTCCTCCGTTGTGTATAACATTCTCTGGGGCATCCTGCAAACGGACTGTCATCTCCTCCTCCTCTCCCTCCTGAGGCGCTGGGGCATCTTGGTCATCGTTTTCCGTTAGCACCACCTCCTCCTCCTCTTCATCCCAGCGTAATGAAGTATCACCCAGACTGCCCCTCATTCGCAACAGCCAGACAGGCAATTCCCGGTCGCTGCATATCTTTAACCGATCGTGATGCATAACTTGAACTGACTTCCGGTAGCGAAGGCGATATAGAGCCGGGGACAAACACTGTACCACCAGATAGGGTCCCACCCATGGTGCTTTGAGTTTTGGGCTTTGCCCCTCTTTTCTGGAGGTATCCAATTTCAAGACAGCATCTCCAACCTGGTATCGACGCGAATTGAGGTTCGAATCATATACTCTCTTTTGCCTCACCTGTGCTTCCCCGATGTTCTCCCTCGCCAGAGAATGAGCCTCTGCAAGCTTCTCTACAAGATCTTGAGCATATCCCGTCTCCCCTTTGTCCTCTCTGGCCACTGTCCCAAACATAATGTCCACTGGCTGCGTGACTTCCCTACCTAACATTAGGAGATTTGGGGTAAAGCCAGTTTGCTGGTGGCGGGTTGCTCGGATAGCCGAAGCACAATGTCCGAGATGCTCATCCCAAGTATTCTGTTTGTTACCAGTATAACACCTCAACATCTGCAGAATCAGCCGATTATATCGCTCCACCTGCCCATTGGAACAGGGCCTGTATGGAGTGGTCCTCGTTTTGGCAATTTGCAGCGCCTCACACAAGCTTCGGATAACGTTTCCATCCACATTTCTCCCCTGATCTGTGTGCAGCTCCAAGGGACAGCCAAACCTCAGAATGAACTCCTCGGCTAACTTCCTAGCCACAGAATCTGCTTCCTGGTTGGAGAGAGCGTAACATTCTATCCACTTGGTGAATTGGTCTATGATCACCAGTATGTATTTATTCCCATGCCCTGTCATTGGCAATGGTCCTACAATGTCCATGTGCAATCTTTCCATTGGAAATCCTGCATGATAAGCCCCTAGAGCAGCTCTTGGCCTTGTGCTTGGCTTCTTGGCTCGATTGCACACTCCACACATTTGTACATACCGCCTGCAATCCTCTGTCATCCCATACCATATGACTGAATTCTTCAGTCTCTCCAGTGTCTTGGTACGACCTAAATGCCCCGCTAACTCCACATCGTGACACTGTTGAAATTCTCGATCCCTCATTGCGGATGGCACCATGAATAGTAATTTTGTGTCTAGAGGATCCTCCCAACGGTAGGACATTACCCCTTTCCTTAACTCCAATTGGGATCTGCAAGACCACCAATGACGAACGGCTGGTCCGGAAAGTCGAAGCTCCTGTTTAGTGGGCACTACACCAGACTCCATCCAACTCACCAGCTTGGAAATAGTAGGGTCTCCCTTTTGCTTAATCCTCAATTCCTGAGGTGTGTCATTGCTCAACCTATTTCCATCACACTCCTGACCGCTAACCCTCGAGATTTCAACCCGCCTCACAGTTAATGGCACGACATAATCGATGTCTTCTTCAAAAACCTGCCATTGCTTGCGAGCTCTGGAGCAATACGGACAACCTCCACAGGGCAGTGCGCTCAAAGGGACTACCGGGGAGTAATGATCACAAGATGGTAAATCATCAGGGATACGGGATAACCCATCAGCATTCCCGTGCGTTCTCCCAGGCCGATGTTGAATGGTCATGTTGTACTGCGACAATTCTTCTAGCCAACGCGAGAGCTGCCCTTCAATATGTTTGAAGTTAAGTAGCCAGGTCAAGCTGTTGTTATCGGTTCTAACAATGAAAGGCCGCCCAAGGAGATAATGCCGGAATTGTCTAGTGAAAGTTACAATAGCCAGCAGCTCCTTCCTAGTGGTACAGTACTTCCTTTGGGGAGGCGTTAGTGTCTTACTGGCAAAACATACTAGCCTCTCCTGTCCATCCTGTATCTGACTTAACTCAGCACCTAAAGATCTATCCGACGCATCCGTGTCGAGTATGAATACTCCGTCCAGTTGTGGGAAGGCTAGAACCACCGTGTTGCAAAGAGCACTCTTGAGTTCATCAAAAACCTGTTGATGTTCGTCAGTCCAGATCCATTCCCTCTTCTTAGTGGTCAGCTGATGAAGGGGCCATGCCAACTCTGCCAGATGTTTTAAATGATCCCGATGGTAGTTGATGAAGCCTAAAAGGACTCCAGCTGCTTCTTGGTCTTGGGAGGCGGCCACTCTTTCACAGCCTCTATTTGTTCGGGATTTACCGCCACACCTTCCGCCGAAACGACCTTGCCCAGAAACTTCACTTCCCGCTGGAATAGATGACACTTGGAAGGCTTGATTTTCAGGTTATATAGTCTGAACCTTTGGAAGATCTTTACCAAATTTGACAGATGATCATCAAAATCTGAACCAAGTACCATTATATCATCTAGATAAGATAAACACTCCTTCCAAGACAGGCCAGACAACATGAGTTGAACTACTCTACTGAAGGTGGCAGGACTGTTACAGAGGCCGAACGGAAGCCGCTTATGTTCAAACAACCCATATTTAGTTATGAACGCTGTCTTGTGGCGATCCTCCACTTCGATTTCCACCTGCCAGTATCCTGAGGCCATATCCAAGGTGCTCATGAAGACTGTCCCCCGGAGTGTGTCAATGCAATCTGAGATATTAGGAAGGGGGAAGGCATCCTTTACCGTAACATTGTTCAGAGCTCGAAAATCCACACAGTAGCGAAGCCCTCCATCCTTCTTCCTGACCAATACGGGAGCAGAAGCCCAGTCAGAGGCGGAAGGCTGGATTACATCTCTATCCAACATTTGCTTAATGTGGTTTTCCTCCTCTTTCTCAAAACCAAGAGGTGTCCTCCTCAAAGGCTGACGTATGGGCTTGGCATCTCCAGTATCAATCCTATGCCTGATATTTCCAGTGAACCTTCCGAGATCAAGATCATCCTTCGCAAAAATGTCCTCGAATTCACTCAACAAGCATTTCAGTTTTTCAGCTTCCCCTTGAGAAAGTTCATTTACCGACCGATCATACAACGCCTGAAGGTGGTTTGGCAATTCTGACTGTCCCTGCAGAGTTGACAACCTGCGGACATCCCTCTCCGGCACAGAATCCCTTACTATATCTGCTAGCTCCACACCACTTCCCAGATATGCTCCTTTATTAACCGTAACAAAATTAGGGGAGGGATTACGCTCCAACACCAACATTGTTCCTCCTGGGTCCAGTAATTGGTTAGGGGATATTAGGGAGGTGTCCCTAACTTTTGGCTGAAACACGATGTCTGCACCCGCCTTGTCACCTGAAAACTGCACTTCCAGGAATTTCCCAGAGAAGGGGGGAATTACATTCTTTTGTGCTGATCCAAGCCTGTAAATTCCCTAAGAGGAACAGATGACCTCCCATCCCCGAAGGATAACGGTAATGACTGCGAACTGAGGGTCAACACCATAGCTGATAAATCAATAACAGCCTTACCATGTTCCAGTAGGTCAATACCAACAAGAACCTGATCGCTAATGTCCGCCACCACAAAATCCCACAGCATGTTCTTTAGTCCGAATTTAATTGGCACCTTCCGAGCCCAGTAAGCAACCAGTCTTGACTCCTTTCCTACTCCCTGAAGTACAATTTTCTCCGTAAGGGAATGTCCAATCCCTAACTGTTGGCTGGTTGCCAAATTCATCACGGAAACCTGTGCTGCCGTATCCACCACTGCCGGGACTTCAACGTTACCTTGATCGCCCAGAATAACTGAAGCGTATACTGTTGGCCTCATATTCCTGTCGGATTCCTCATATAGGACAACCTCAGACAATTTACATTCTGGAGGGGGTCGGCCAGTATCTTCTTCCTGGGGCAAAGGTTGGCCTACTGCCTTACCCCGGTGGTGTTTAAAGACCCCTCTCGTACTGGCGATGGTGACCGTGCACGGTCTCGCTGTGGGGATCTGGCCAAACAATCTCTAGCAAAATGACCCTCTTTACCACACTGGAAACACTTAGTGCTCCTATTAGGGCTAATGGGCCTTTGCGGAGAGGAATACCTGCCTGAAGATGACCTTCGTTCTTTAAGGATGCCCAAAATCTGCTCAATAGATGCCTTAGTCTCCTCTACAGCCTTCTCTGTCCTGCTAAGCCTCATTTCATATTTAGCCATAGAAGAATCAGCCAATGTCGTGGCTCGTTCTTGGCAGTCTTCACCCTCAAAGGTCACCCTTCTTACCTCTGACTTCTTGGACCCGAGAATGAGACGCTGATTGGTTAAAGCCAACTTTACCATCTTGACAGCTTGGTCTAGATTCTCAGGATCTTTGTCCATCGCGGAAAGAGCTGCTCGCTTATCTGTACAACCCCTCAAGAATGCGTCTACCCCAAGGAGTTGAACAAAGTCTTCTGGCGCTGTAGGATAGCCATCAAGGACTAACTCCTGTATTCTCTCAGCAAACTCTTGTAAGTTCTCTTCCCCTTCTTGCTTCACATCCTGTATTTGTCTTCTTACCAAGTTTGGTGGATACCTGGTACTAAACCGGTCTTCCATTTTTTTTGCACACCAGTTTATAATCCAGCTGAGTAGGGCGCGGTCGAGTGGTAAAGAAATTTAGTGCACTCCCTCTCAAGCATTCTATGAGCTTGTCCAGTCGCTGTACTGTTGACCAGTTATACCGATCCGCGATATGGGAAAACTGGAGGAAATATGGTCGCCAATCACACTTCCCATCATAAAGTGCCATTTTAGGTGGTGGGGGACCTTCCCATTTCCCAGTTACTCTGGTCGACTCATTTTGAGATTCTCTCGTCCTCACAGCGTTTCTGGGAATGGCTCCCTCATTTGGTTGCCGGCCCCTCCTATAGAATTCTCCAGGAGCTTTTTTCTCCACCATGTCCCCAATACTCACCGCCCCCTCTCCTGTTGGGGGTTTGATGTCAGCACCCACCTCTTCCTTTGGTAACGCAGCTACTTCCTCCAGATGCATAGCCTGCTGCTTCCTTATCTTCTCCTCAAATTCATGCCTCGATTTGTCCATCTGCAGTCGATGACGATGTTCTCGTTCTTTCATCTCGTTCTCCAGTCTAGCAAGTGTCGCCTCATACCTTGCAGTAACTGCCTCTGCATCCTGTTCTTCTGGATTCGATGTATCGTCAATATTTGAATCTGGCTCATCGAATACCACAACTCCTTGTTTGACAAGAGGGTCCCAAATATTACTAGGTACGTTGGTAATCTGCTTAAGGTCTTCCAACGTCAGCCGTCCCAGTTCTTTCCTTTTCTGTACAATGGAAGTAGCACGAGCTTCTTGTATCTTGGGAATTCCTTTCAATTCCTCTATGGTGGTCGTGTTCATATTTATGGCAGCCGCCATAGCACCCGGTGTCGTCATTTTAACTTAATTATAACTGCTGATGAGTAACCTCACCTAGCAAATCTTACAAACCCCTGTTACAGGGAGGGCTAACAACTTTATTGGAGGGTATTGATTAATACAATATATTTACTCAGTAGAGTATAATATAAGCAGCTATGTCAATGACTGATGAAACACCTCACCTAATCACCAACTATATGTGTGCTTACCTGCATTACAGCAGCTCCAACAACTCTTGTCTGTTCACTGTTATGTCCAGTATGTCCTCCTCGTTGTTGTTGATCTCTGCAGGAATCTTGTTTATGTCCTCAAGCAGACACTTTATCCATGCCAAACATAGATATTGTCCCGGATGTACACCATCAGATAATAATGACAGTTTATGGGAATACCTGGCCGTTGCTTTAGTACGAGATTTCCTGTTCCTAATTAAGAAACTACCGAATCTCAATGTGTCATGTCCAAGCTGAGAATTTATCTTCCTCACCTCTCTGTTCAGCAAATCAACTTGGCCAGTTATACATTGATCATCATTATGGAACACTTCTGGATTTTTATGACCCTTAATCTTGTTCCAGTTAGCCGTTGAAATACTAGGTAATTCAATAAATTTAATTGTTGCTATACCAATATATTTCCCTACAATGTCCACAGCTCTTTTAAATTCCGAAACAATATTTGTCACTGTCCTGTTCTCAGTTGAGTCCCTAATATTTATAAACTTGCCATTCTTCTGTGTAATGTCACATGTGCCTGCCCAAAATAAATTGTTATCTGTTTGTGACGCCTCAATGCCTTCTCTATCCTTGTATGAATCAGGTCGACGAGATCTGAGCTACCTGCTCCAGAGATACACCATAATTCCAACGGAAAACGTTCACTTTTGATATCTGGGTAGTGTCTTCTAAGTGAAAACCCCTTGCTATCCGATACCAGGATTGGCACACTCGATGGAGAAAAACTATTTCGTTCCCGACGAATAAACTCACGAATTTGTTGTAAAGATTTCATAGAAAGATCAAATATGAGCAGCAGTCTTTATCACAAACATACACTCGTCGCACGATAGTTGATGAGATAAACCCCACCTAACTATATGCCCGACGAAACAAAAAAACAATTTCAAATATGGCGCCGACTGTGAGTAGATCTCAACTACAGTTCTCTATATAAACAACCGGCAATATAGAAAAATAGTACCAATAAATACACTTCTGACACCAAATGTTGTGGGTTAGATTACCTGTATGTCAGGTCTGTCCTGCTTAGGCCGAGACGGCCCTGTGAAGTTGTTGTCGCACCTCTGGATGGGGAAACACGTCCGTCCGTCCCGTGCGACAACAACTTCACAGGGCCGTCTCGGCCTAAGCAGGACAGACCTGACATACTGGTAATCTAACCCACAACAATATATTAGGTTTATCGAATGTTTTAGCCTGATATGTATGTATAAACTCGCCTGGCGTCAGATCACACAAAAATAGTTAAAACTAGCATTTACCGCGTTTATTGAAAGTGATATCATTAGAACATGTTGCATTTGATATCGAATTAATATAAAACAATGTGTTTGTTAAATGATGCAGTTGTAAAGAACTGAAGCGGACACATAGGTCGTCCGGGTGTCTACGTTCACATTAGATCAGGTTGATACAGTCGATAAGTTCTCAACCAACTTAACCTTCTAGCTTTTACATATATTTTATCAGACACTTGTACATTTGCCGGATTGCAAACTGCATGATCATCGGCATATGCACGGTGAATTTCTTACCCACGATAAATATCAAATTTTATATCCGTCAAAGCGGCCATGGTTTTTCCAAGAACGATAATCAACGGACCGAGAGACCTTAAAGTGTCACACATAAACGGAACAAATTATAATGTTTATTTTGTTTTCTTTCATCGCCACCATACTATAAGACAATTCAATGATGTGGAAGAAGGCAATGTATCAGCTCAGCCTCACTTGATCCTGTCTACCAGGCACTCCCTCTTCCTCCTTTTACACTTTACACAAAGAATACATTTTTACATAATTTTAAATTCAAGGTTTTATAGAGCACTATTTTCACTTTACTTACAAAGTTGAAGATATACACACAATGTAGGAATTTACAGACGCAAGACGAGACAGATGTAATGTGTTCCGAGAAATTGTAATTGAGGGCAGTTAGTTTCTGGTTTTTAATGCCATGAAATCTCATTATTGTACATAGGATATATGTTATAGTTACAATTAATATTTCAGCTATGTAAGCTTTTCGCAGATAATTTAAATAACATTATACAGAAAGTGATATAAGATATCTGATATGATATATCACAGATATATATCAAATACTAAATATATGAAAGATATCTATTTATCGCATAATTGAGCTGTTATCCGGTGAATTTGACCGTGTAATATATTTTGCATATGTAACTAGTTACATATACCCTAGCGCAAATTTGATTGGTCAGCCTTATCACATTTTCCCACGGTTATTGATATTACTACGCGTCGTAGTACTACTCTACGCTTCGTAGTAAATATGGACGACGCGATATTGTGTACAGTGGGCACATCCGTCAAAGTCGATGGCAAATGCGAAGGAAAGGTGATTAAGGTAATGCAGTCAACTACGGGTCCTCTTTATAGAGTTTTGTTTAATGAAACTGACTTTGAGGTTGATCTGAGTGGAGATAGATTAGGCCTGAACGAAACTAAAAACGCCCCGTCGGCGTCGGAGCAGACAACAGAGTCAACGTCGACCGGGGAAACCAGACAAACTCATGGTAAAGAAAACGATAACCATTCTCGATTTGCTAATGTTCCAAATATCTCCATTCAAGATTTTGTCGATGCACAGGCAAATAGGAACACTTTGAGCAAGACATTTTATGACTTAAAAATTTTGAAAATGTTCATGGCGAACGAAAACGAGAATAGGCCTATTCACCATATCCCACCATCAGAGCTATGCCCACTGCTGTGCAAATTTTTCATCACCGTCAGGAAATCCAATGGTTCTAATTATGAACCAAGTTCACTCAGGGGTTTCATGGGCAGTTATGACCGACAGTTACGCAGATTCAGATACGGGTACAGTCTTGCTACCAGTAGGGAGTGTTCACAGCTTCATGACGTTTTAAAATCAAAACAACGTGAACTCAAACGTAACGGGTTTGGAAATCGCCCCCAAAAAGCTGACTCGATAACTGGACAGGAAATAGAAACACTCTGGAGTACAAAACAACTACGACAACACAATCCGGAAACTAATATAAACACTTTGTGGTTGTACAATACTATTCATTTTGGTCTGAGGGGTTCACATGAACATCGATCTATGACATGGGGGGACGTTTCGCTGTGTACAGTTTCCGATGGACAGGAATATTTAGAATTCATCGAGCATCAAACAAAAACTCGACAAGGAGACAATCCTCGTGACATTCGACAAGTTACTCCGAAAATGTGGACGAATCTCGAGAAACCTGAACAATGTCCACTCAATGTGTACAAAATTTATGCTGAAAAACGTCCGTCAGATTATCGTAAAGCAGATGATCCTTTCTACATCGCGACACATACCAATGTTACTACAATGTACTATGCGTGAGACAGACCAATGGTTTAAGAGACAGGCTATAGGTACAAACAAACTTACCTCATGGATGAGGAAAATGTCAACCGCAGCTGGACTATCCGGGGACAAACGTCTCACAAATCACAGTGCACGAAAACACCTTGTACAAACACTTGTAAACAAAGGAGTTTCGCCAAATACCATCGTCCAATTTACGGGGCATCGTAATTTACAATCGGTTAATAATTATAGCCACATCAATGAGGAAACTCACAAGAACATCTCCAGATTGTTATCCAATCCCAATTCTGCTAGTACTCCTGTGACAAATGTGCAGAACAACGTTTCAATGAACACCTCGGCCGTGACAAGTGTGCAGAACGTTGACAATACAAACTCGACCAACACGTGTGTCACAGGACCGAAATCGGCCAGTACATCTACTGTTCATGGAAATGTGCATACACTGTTTGGTGGTAACGTGTACGGTGGACACTTCAACATCAATATCTATAATAAATCTGATAACTCTCCTCCAAGACCGCAAAAACGTCGTCGGATAATTGTGTCAGATTCGAATTCTGACAGCGAGTAACTTTCGCACAGCTGTATATACACTTGACGGGTCATGGTCACATTGTGGAATGTCGCGCGCTATATATATGACGTCATTAACTAGGTCATACATTTGATCGAAGTTCAGAGACAATTAATTTCTCTTAAATACTTTAAATGTGTTGACAGTAATATGCAATTTATTAAATTCATTAAAGTCAATATCGTGTATAATTGTGTGTTTTTTTTTGTTATTTTTACTGCGGACCAGGTACTATTTTTTATGGCGAAGGTATAATTTCTCATGGAAAATGTTGATGTGGTGAGTGTCGACCGTTTCAAGTTTATAGACCTGCTTTGCTTATGTTTTAATTATGTGATAAAAAGTATCTTAAATTCGTTTTCATTTCATATGAGATTTTATGAAACTCGTCTCGAAGTTTTTATTTTTGCTCCGAAAGGCTCGCAAAAATAAAAACTTCTAGACTCGTTTCATAAAATCTCATATGAAATGAAAACTCATTAAAGATCCTTTATATCTAAAACAACATATAGGATGATGCTCGATGAAATACAAAATCGAATATGCTTCTTGAATAAATGTAAAGTTGGTTTGCTATATAATCCATTTATCTCTTTTAAGAAAGCACTGATTGAAGTTTTTTTTGTCATTCCAGTGACGAATCCCTGATACAGATTTTGCTGAGGTACTAGTAAGAATTTCGCTCTTTGTAAAATAATTGTCTGCAACATTTTTGTTGCGTGCAAAGATGATCGGCGTAAATACACAATCAGTACATTTTACTAGTATGATATGCTGATACATTTGGTTTGGTTTGGTTTGGTTTATTTAAATCGTTTAAGAACGTGCCAGGTTTTTGTTGATACAGCAATGTACATTTGTCTAATATCAACAGCGAGGCAGATGAACCTAGCATACGCAATTTAATATAGTTATTTAATATATACAGTATGCGAGAAAATTAATTGCACTGCATCATGCATGCAACTGTTTCGTCCTCCTAGAACTCGTCAGTGATCCTAAAGGTTCGAATGGACATTTTCGAAGCTATATAGAAGCATTTACCGAGACGTTGGTGTAATACAGCTTTGATCGGGCATATTTATAGTAACATATCACCATGCTTGAGTGCACATGCTAGCTAGAGTTAACCCCTGTGTATATATAACCTTGTGTAACAGTATCGTGTATACACATGTTTATATGCACACCAATAACACGATAGTATACCACACACACAAACATAGGAGGAGGACAATATAGCGAAAATGACACACGCTTCTTACTGTACCTGCTTCGATTCCATCTTTACGATTTAACAGAAAAGCACGAGTTCAAAGGATTCCAGTGTTGTGAACCACCTTGCAGAAGCTCATATCCAAGGTTCCCGTTCTATGCTACGGCACTCGAGTACGTAGAGTCACCGGAAGGTGATTTTTATTACGGATCGGAGTGTGAAGTCAACCATAGGCTTGGCATGCCTGGAACCATGCACAAACCTTTCAGTTGGTGAACAATGTATGGTCGGTCAGGGCTGAATCTACCGGTGTTTTAAAGAGTTATGGGCAACATTATGTCGAATTTATTCAATACATGTACAATATTTCAACAACTAAATTTACAAAGTGATATGTCTTTGAAGTGAAATTTCAAGACTAGAAACATAATATGACTTACATCCATTTTCTTGCAAAAACAGTGAAATACCGAAGCGTCTACAACACCATAATCGGATTCTAAAATGTATTTGATGTAACAGTATGTATTTTTCAGTGAAGGGGAAATATTGCCAATTTATCGTCTGCAAGGTCCTGTGAGCCATGATAATATCTACATATATGTATTTATAAACAATGGATGTTTACTTAAACACCTCCCGTCCAGTCAAATATGAGAGAAAGAATGCATGGATGTATATGATTACCATATGGAGACATGTCATATAGATTCCAAACAAGCCTATGATTCATTTTTTCGGCATACTGTTTCTATTACTACATTTAAAAATGCCAGCATGTGTGTGTGTTACGTCATATTCCTATGACATATACGGCATGCCATTATCTAGAATTTAATAAAAACAAATAAAACAGTTGCTGAACTTAAGCCTAAATAAGGGTTGTCAAACTCCCTTGAATATAATCACTTTATAAATGTGGTGACATTTATTATATGTTCAAAACAAATACAACTATTACAAGCCTATGACACCAAACAAAGTTGCTTACATTGCAGGTTTTCCAACGACATCATTACAACGGCAGTTTTAACACATATGCATATGAACAATAGACAGTGAGATAGACCAATACACATCAAGTATCCTAGATATCCAGTGGTTACGCTCACCTTCGCTCTCTAGGTGAAGACTTTCGGGTGTGAGGCAGTGAATCTTCTTCACATCATACTTTTGTGTCTAGTGTTTTGATTGGGGTGTGGCATTCTTATAATATGATGTGTTCATGCACTTATCAACTGAGACTGGGTTGATCAGTACAGGACATTTGGGGTCCATACACAGACTTCACAATGAGTATTGTAAGACCACAAATGAAAGATATATTTTGTCGTTGCTCAAAGGTTCCTTCATTGCATTGTACATTTTTTGAGATTTCTGGTGCAGTGGTGTGGGTCTGCATTTTTGGGTTTTGTGTCGGCTTCAGCTGATTTGTTTTTGCACGGACTGTGCCTGGGATTGGGCGGCGGGCTGTTTATGTACATATTGTTTTATTTCAGTGTCGCACATGTGTGGCACGTCATTGTTGAGATACACTGATGTGTCCAGTCTAGGCGGACTTGCGGGACACTATAAACAATTATGTTTTCATTTTTGGAGAAGATTGGTTGGGTGAAATATTTATGGAAATTGTGACTGATAAAGCACTGTGTTGCTTAGTTTTCTAACCATAGTCTACAGAGTTATATCGGGTTTTACAAGAAATGATCCATTACCTCCGTATCTAAACATTGGGGCTGGTTTGCATGTCGTCTGATGAGTTGTGTTAAACTGGATAGTTGAGCAAAGGAGCGAAGCATAGCACACTAGTAGCTACTTAGATGACTGTTTTGTTTATTATTTGAGACAGGTTCGGGAACTTGCGGTTCGCTGCTTGATAAAACGTGATAGTTGGTCACTATCGGACATGTTTCTGAAATCAGTGTTGGGGCCATGTGTTTGCTCGGGTGCAGTCGCTGTACAGTGGATGGCCGTACGGTGGACGTGGGGTTAGCACATGGGCGTCAGCGCGGGTGGACTTGCCTGTGCTCAGTTGATGTTGCACTGGTGCGTTGGCTGGGCCGGCTGGTCCCTCTTTATGCCAGGTCGATCACTATATATACTATAGAGATGCAGCGCGGGTGGGGTTGTGGTGGGAGTGGTGGGAGTGTCTGATTTCCTGGTGCATGTCTGGTTTCCTGGTGCATATCTGGTTTCCTGGTGCATATCTGGTAAAGGGGGCATATCTAATAAATAAACGCCACATCTGGTAACCTGGTGTACTTCTAGTTAATGTAACCTACACTGGGGTGTTGGACATTTAAGGGTTACCAGTGATATAGCTTTATCATCCCATGGGTTACTTCCCTTCTGTCTTCCATCTGATATTCTTTCTTTATTTTTGTACAGTACTAGAAATACTGTCCATTATTCTCTTCATCCTGAGACTTCGTAGTTCTCATTTTTTATAACTGTACTTTTAAAGCATCGGTCTCTTTCTCCCTCTCTCTCTTCCTCCTTCCCTTTCTCCTCTTGTGTGTTTTTGTATGTGTTTTAATGCTTGTCTTCATGTTGTTAATGTGCATGAGTTTTCAGGTGTGCAAGAGTGTGTTTCTTATGTACATACGATAGTGTACCAATGTCATGATGACAATGATGATATATTGATATGACAGGCGTTATGTGATGATGATTATGAATGAAGCATGTGTTGATAATAGCAAAAAGAGTGATGTACTGATGTCAACATGATGTGACTGATATAAAGTGATCTTGTTTTGATATACATAGAGAACGCACCTGTTCAGTGATGACACACTCAATTTGCATATTGACTACGGGGCGGGGCTTATGTGAAAGCTTCACGTTGGCATGTCATATCCCTATTTTCCGGTGAGAAATGAATTCTACGGAAGCCCAAGGGTTGCAGTGCAAGTGTACTTTTGTATAATACAATAACATGTACATACAGTCGTGACGTGTTTCTAGATATTGATGTGTATGATGGCATGGTGATGTTATGGCAAGGTGATGATGATGACGTCAGAATACTGTTTTGGGGAAGTTGTGTTACAATGTAATGTCTTGGTGATACTATGATGAGGACGACGGTAATGATAATATTGATGATGATGACGATGATGATGATGATGATGATGATGATGATGATGATGATGATGATGATGATGATGAGACGATGAGAGTGTGGACGATGAGAACGAGTGTGAGTAAGGATGGCTGTATACATGTAAATGTGCTGTGTTAAATGTAAATATACAATATGTAAAATCTTGAAAAATAAAACAAAAACAAAAAAATAATCTGATCAGCCTTGAATAGGCTTTAATTCCTTAGAGAAACAGCAATCGTTGGTATTGAATTTATACAGAGATGAGAAGTTTAAAACTATAAATGTACGATGCAATGGCAAAGCTGCATAGAAAACCACAACTCTGGGTAGCAGAAAGAAGCCCTATTCCGCTATCTTGCATATTCGGAGATATTCACGCAACAAAATGTCAATCTCCTGAAATAATACGTGATGTGAATTAAACATAAAATTGAAAATGTTGTTCTCACAATGAAGACTAATCCGACAAAAGGAATCTACGCTAATGAACAGTAATATCTAAAACTGTGGTGTTGTGGGTAACAGCGAGACGTGCTCATCAACACGTGTCGATGTATTTGTCGTCGATGGATCTTACCATGCTGCGTCTTTATTTCAGCTTATGGAAAATATTTCTGAATGTTAAACTATATCATCATCCAACTTACAATGCCACGTTAAAACTTTAAATCAAAGAAAAAAGAAGATAACAAAATCGTTGTAGCCAGTAAAATTATGTTTTTGCTTCCGAGTTCATCCAACCAATAGTAAACAAAAATATTGGTATGGAAGAGGTTGTGAGAATGTTTATCATTTCTCTTTGAATGTGAAAATTATGTCAACTGTAAAATCATTAATATATAAGTTACAAAACTTAAATATTGATACCTATTTGAATGTATTATTATTTGAGGATTGAATCTTGCTTATGTCGATTTCATGGGGTGATGAATTGAGTTGGTCTTCAAACAAGTTTAATGAACTGCAAGTCTACGTATTGACGTAATGTAAAACATATAGTCCGTCATTGCAAGACAATGAAACAAAATAATGACGTACATTGATAGTTCAATACAGCCAGATTTTAAAGAAACAAGGCATGAAACTGGGTTTAAAATGCCATATCTAATTTTGTTGATTCATTCATAAGATATCAAATTTTCTGACGCGTCATCGCTAAAGAATGACAGTTAGACGTTGTGTGCAGGCTCAGCTGCGGTCCAGTCGACGGTAGCCATTGTTTTACCTGCTCGAAGTGGAGAGCCGCTTAATCTCAAGTTTCTACATATTCTGGAATGTGAAATTGATTTAATTGAATGTCGAATAAGACGAAAAACCAGATGTTACGATGTAACTATTCCATATGGCATTTGATTAATTCGAATCACGTTCACACAGGACATGACAAGTCGGATCTTCTTGCCGCCGACAAAAGAGGCGGGCTGGGTAGGTCCAAGCTGAAGTAGTGAAGGGCAATTTCTAGGACAGTACGATTGGCCTACTCGTCACTCCTGCTTGTAACCATGAACTGTTCACATTTTACTGATTGATCGATTTTTTAATTTTATTTATTTTGTAGCTTCAATAAAAAATGTAAAATCCCAAGCGGTGTGTTTTTTGTTTGGACGTGTCTTTCTAGGTCTGCAAAATCATACGCGCATGCAATGTTAATTCTGGTCAAATTCATAGGCGAATGAAACGGTTAACATTTGGTAGTTTCATCGAGTCCAACTTGAGTAAGGATTAAAATATGTGGTAATGAATTATATCCTAATGATATGAATTTAAGTATTTTCAGACTAGTGAATTTTAACTTTGAATTCAAACTTTTATAGATAATTGTTAAGTTTTATGTTATGCTGTATTTACAATATTGTATTTCGGGATGTTTCGGTTTAAATGACGTTTACTTGGTGCTCTTGTCGTTTGTATGACAACAAAATATGTTTAAAGTACCAAAATCGTCTGTACAACGTATTCCACACCATAAGATCTAAAACGTCGAATAAATGGAGCTTATCCTTATATCATTCCATGAAAACTATTGACAATGATATAAGGTTGAAGTGACACTTAGTCTTGCTAATAATCTGCGATATGTTTTTAATCTTTAAAACTGTAAATTTACACATTTAACTTTTTTCCCTAAATGCGGGCAATAAGTATAAGCAATTATCAAGTGACGGTAGGAAGGAAAGACACTTATAAGTGTATAGTTTAATGTACAAAAAGTACAACCAACTAACTTTTTCAAGAAAATGTCACTTTTAAATGTAGATTTTAAAATACATGTATGAAAAAGCTCATTTTCAGCACATTGTTCATTTTCAAAAAAAAATGGAAAAAACACAAACCTTTTTAATAGCGAACCACCAATATAACCTCAGTCTTTGTTAGAGATTGTTTTAAACATTTCATAATTTACCAAATATATTCTTATTGTCTTTATGCTTTTCCTATTTTCAAAATATTATCATCTTCACTCGGCTTACTGGTAAAAAATGTGTAAATGTTATTATGTATTTGATGGTAAGAATTTAATGTAACATAAATTGTATAATTGTTTTGGATCCTTGCTTAAAACAATCAGAGAATACCAAAGCGTCAACAAAACCATAATCCGAACTCAATATCGATCAAACTAGAGGCAAATTAGGAACAAAAGAAAGATGTACATGGAAACTCTCATAAAAACACAAGAGAATAAGACCAGGTGTTCAGCAGAAGAATGATATAATAATGTCATGAAGGAGAAAGAAGACACTGGGAATGTGACGCCGGCGGTCTGTATATAATATGTATATGATTACAATAGTACAGTGAGTAGGTGATGCAGAAACAGCGAGGTGTTCATACCTTGGTCTGACCTGAACAGAAGCTGCTAGTAAGTAAGAAGGTAAACAGCGTTTTATTTAATTATGTTTACAAGAAATCAGGCCTAAATTATAACGCTTTATGTAAGAAATAGAGGTTACACAACGAGTGGTTGTTGGATATGGAATTTATTTCACTCGAGTTAATTATTTTTTAAAAGTTACAAAAGACACGAGCTTTAGCGAGTGTCTTTTGTAACTTTTGAAAAATTATTAACGAGAGTGAAATACATTCTATATCCAATAACCACGAGTCGTGTGACCTGTTTCTACTACAATATTAAATCGGCAGTGTCAGTGTTGATTTTTGGAGTGAACCGCGGACTATTTGCGCAAAAACGCATCATCTCGCATATATTCCTGCCAAGTTGTGACGTCGTCAACAATCGATGACGACGTCAACAATCGTGATTCAACTTCTCAACCAATCAAAAGTCCGGAAGGTCATATTCCACTAGTGGTATATAACATATATTTATCCAACCGTAAGCACGTTTATACAATGGTCTGAGAGTGGAATTACACGGGGTATTGTGGTAGAAACATATTTTCTTTATGCGTCTTAATAATGTGGAACTCGCCGGAAAGCGAAATTACTTCTTCAGTGTACTAAACATTAGAAATGACAGTTTAACATGCTTAAGATTTCATGACATACTATTTACCATTGCATGGCATTGCCACTATACAAAATGTATCACCCTACCAATTTCAGATCAGATGGCATTCATAAGGACATGACTGATTGGCTGATCGACTGATTGTTGACGTCATCATTATTGTGACGTCTTAATTGTTACGTTGGGTGCCTTTGACCGTCCGCGGCGATGGCTGGTCTTTTCAATGAACAAACATACACAATAAATGTTTTAGCGAAATGATGATAAATAAAAAAGACAATTGGATTGTTCCACGAGATGAACAAAATGTTAAAATAGTAAATATAAGTATTGAACTGCTTCTAGTTTGCATTCATAGGCAATATGAATTCCAACTGGACATAGGTAATTCAACATGAAGGACTAGCGCGCTTCATTGAATTGGCCCCTGTCCAGTTGGTATTCATATTGCCTATGAATGCCAACTGAAAGCAGTTTAATGCTTAAATAAAATGTGTTTTCATATACTATGGATAAAAACATGAGGATGATTAAGACGCTCAAATTGATATGGAAGTGTAAAAGGCTCCTTTCTCACTGGCGAAATTTTGTTTTAAGTATTGAAGAACTTATTAGGATCAGGATTTGTAAGAAGATGTATTGACAAAGTACTGCCTTTAAATACCACAAAATATATCGAAATCTCGGACATAGCTGACTCTTTTGACACTGTCATATATTGTCCATTATGAGATCGGTGGTTTCTATTGTGTTCATTAGTTTCGTTGTCACCAACCTGGTGTTTCATGTGAGGACAATCACCAAATTAGATTGGACCTAGAGGTAGATGTATTTCATCGACTAATACCTCGAATTGCAATTCTTAGTTACTCTTTAGTGTTATCTTGTCCTCTAAACATAAATACTTCCAAAATAAAACCGCATTACTTCCGATGGACTCCAATGGTGAAGTCAAAGCTCCAAATAGTGGATGAGGATTGGTGGTGACTTTCCCATCATTCATGCACAACCTCCTGTTGGACGGTGTTGTATATACATTTGGAATATTCTTTAATGACTTTCTGGAGCACTTTGTTGGCAATGAAGGCAAAACACAAATACTTGGCTCAATCATCGGCGGATTACTCACATTGATTGGTATGCAGTACTATCATACTTCCTTTGAGAACTGAATTCATCTCATAAAGAAGCGCATATTTTCTAGTCTGTGTCTTTTATCTTATATCAGTTTCGAACTTACGTTTAAGTTGTAAAAGGTATAATGAATGCTTTATTACAGGTTCCTTGGTTGGAGTGATAGAACGACGAGACGATTACAGTGTCGGAGGGTGGGTATCGTGGGAGCTGTAGTAGCCAGTCTGGGCCTGTTCCTCTCCACGTTCTCTCCAAATCTCGATGTCATGATTGTACTGTACGGCGTTGTCGCGGGTAACCACTCTTACTTAGTTATATTGACTTTGTTACAGACCACAGACTAGTGAGCTTTAAACGATACCAAAATTAAAGCGATTTTTTAAATGAAGTGTTAACGAGTATAATATTACAACGAACGGAAGCTATCCCACCTTGTATGAAAATTCCTGTCGTCTTCTTACATTTTGCAGTTTAACTATTAAGGCATGTCTTTTGAACAAGCTAACAGAAAATGGAGGTAAGTCTCTTGTTTATCGTACCGGTGTCACACTGACTGCAGGCTTTGACCTATTGCGGAGAAGTACGTCTGTAAATAATGTATCTGTGTCTTTGTTTTACAGCAAATCACAACCATCACAATCATTGCGGTGTAAATAAGTATTTTGTGTATCGAATCAAATGAGAAAAAAAGATATATAACACACTAAAAAGATGTTCACACATACTTGTGTTTTATTTGCAAACAGTAGCTATTCTTAATTTTCCTCTCAGGAACAGGCTTTGGACTTGTGTATCAACCTTCGATAGTTATAGTGAGTTACTACTTCACCAGCCGTCGATCCCTTGCCACTGGGATAGCAGTGTGGGGGACCGGTATTGGAGGGTTTGTCTTTGCACCACTAAGTGTCCTATTGCTGGATGTCTACGGCTGGAAAGGCGCGATGTGGATCATATCCGCTATAGTGTTAAACGGTGTGGTGTTTGGTGCTGTTTATAGACCAATTCAAGTGCAACAGCGGAAACAGAGTCATTTAACCGGAAAGGATGAAAATGCCTGCAACGCCAAATCTGTATGTATTCTGCTGAGGAAGATACTTGGAATATCGATGTTATGGAGCCCTCCCTTGGTAGTCTACATGGTGTCTTGTTCGCTTGTGGTTACTGGTATGTCATCTATTATTTATAGTAGCCTTTCTTAAAATTTGTTGAAGGATATAAATAGGGGGCGAACAACACTTTTTTTTTGTTTTTTTGCTGTTTTTTTTTTTTTTTTGCAAAATTGATTACTTACAAATATTCTACATCATATAATCAAAAAAAATGATATTCAAAATGATATTCATAAATGTGTCTTTTACTGTGAATAAACATTGAACGCAACATACAGGTCAGCGCGTGGTACTGACCCGGTTACTGACCCTAACCAGACCCCCATACAGTGACGTGGTCAGTTATATAGTCATTAGTACTGTGCTACATAGTCTTCGAAGTTGTGGTCAGCCTTTGCTGTAATATTTATGGCCCTGTATCCCTACTACTACAGGAACCATAGCTAATGACCCTATTATTACATGGGATCGAGGGGCTTATCGTGTCGCCTGTTTGACACTTCGCGGGAAAGGGGCATTTCAATGAGAATTTTTTTAATATTTATTAATTTCTCAGGTATTTGAACCAATAGATGCTCAGTTTTTTCGGAGGACAGCTTGATGGATACATGTCTAGTCATGATTAATGGTTTGGTAGACAGAATCGGTCAGATTAGTGTTAAAACCCCAGAAGTATCCTATTTCAAAGAGAGCACTTACTAAATTCAACAAGTTGTCCACTTCAAATGGCCATAACTTCGGCATCTATGAAATGATTTGTTCCAAATGTTGCAGGATTGTTGGGAAATACCCTGTCTACAATAACCTGCCTCAGTGTCTGCGGAATTTAGCTACAACACGTTTTGTAACCAATTTAGTGAATTTGGGCATGAAAATCCCACCCAGAGAGCATAAAATCGAAATTACTTCAATTCCAGAACATATAAGGGAAAATCTGAGGTACACATTTGTAGATGACCTTTCTGTCCGTCAATAGGAAAAGTATTGTTAGTATTTGTAAGAAAATGTGAAAGAAAATCCAAATTCAAAATTGTCTGCCATTCTTTATACTATAATGTAATTGTGAATTACTTTAACAATATAATTATACGTTCATTTATTAGTTTGGTTCATTTCGTTTTACGTGCTATTAACAGCCAGGATTATTTAAGGCCGTGCCAGGTTTTGGAGGTGGAGGAAAGACCCGGAGTACCCGGTGAAAAACCACCGACCTACGGTCAGTACCTGGCAACTGCCCTACGTGGGATTCGAACTCGCAACCAAGAGGTGGAGGGCTAGTGGTTGAATGTCTGAACACCTTAACCACTCGGCCACCGCAGTCCTTATTTTATAGAAAATTAAATAACCTTTCCAATGAAATATGAAACATGTATGTTATTAAATGTATATCCAAATTATTAAACAAAATATCTGAAGACAGTGTGCTCCCTATCTATATCCTTAAGTGTCCATATTATACAGTTCGTTCGGATGTAGAATTTGTAAATCTTGAGTAAACATTATCCTTACAAACAAAATAATGTTACCTACATATTCAGTTTTTTTGGTTACAGGGTGCTACATTCCGTTCAATTTCCTACCCTTGTTTGCCAAAGAGATGAAGTTATCAGCGTCTGAGGGGGGCTTCCTTGTATCGATTATCGGGATTTTCAACACACTTCTCAGGCTTGTGACGGGCGTTGTGACACATCGACCCTGGGCGGACTGTATCATGATCAACAGTGTAACCCTTGTCTTAGGAGGCGTGGCTACATTCTTTATACCGTATTACACTTCCTTTTGGGTATTGGCTGTCTATTCGGCAGTCTTTGGATCAATGATAGGTTAGTGTATGCTTACAGTTTTCATCCAATTATACAGACGAGCTTTATCAAAAAGAAAAAAAAACATGATTACAACATCTTTATGACAGAAAATGAAGACAGCTTTCACTTGGAACGAAATATTACTGATCACATTTAAAATAAAAATGATAACCGCATTCGACATCAAAAGCGTATATTGCCTTATATGTGCGTAAGGGTTGCGCCAGCTAAACATTTTGAAAAATGTCTTTTACCTCACTGATCAGCAGTTTCAATCTTTACACCTTCCACGACCCCTCCCAGCCCGATGACATGGGAAATTTCCCCCTATACACGGTTTTATTTGTGATTTCGTACATGGAGCTTATTTGTATTCTGTATAACAACACATAACATTGTTAATGAAATGTCGTGGGGATGTTATAACTTGTATTTGTGTCATTTATTTTTAAAGGGATTTTCATTTCATTATGGCCAATAATATTGATAGAGCTGAAAGGAATCCAGAAACTGTCGAAAACATTCGGTCTACTTGGTTTCTTTACCGGAGTTTCAGCAATGATTGGAACACCAATAGCAGGTAAATATTGCGTATAAGACGGCATATTCAAACTGCACACACAAACAAATATATATTTCGACAGCTATTGAAGTGTTTTTGTTGTAGAATCTGGGGTGTGGTGTTCGGGGGTGAATACATTTAAAAAGGGGGGAGGAGTAGTGTGGAAGATTTTAATGTACATATGATTTAGGTCTCTTTCTAGCTACGAACTTAAGGGAATTTCCCTTTAGCTGTGTGGTAGAGCGTCCGACTAGAAACTTGAAGATCGAGGGTTCGATTCCCGGTGGAAGTACACTATTTTCTTTCCTGTTACAAATGAAAACGGATGTAATGTAGCAATTTAAACTTTTCGTTTCATTTCATTCTATACTGATTTCAATCTTTCTATGTCAAAGTCCTACATGGCTGTTTTTCAGCCATTTTGTTTTTCTGATCAGTTACAAAATCAAAAGGGCACGACAGTAGGGACCAAGGATTCTACATATGAAATATGAGAAAGATCCCTCTAGTAGTTGTCAATTACTTAACAATCTTTCAATGCCCAAATCAAAGATGGCCGCCTTTCCGCCATTTGATTTTTACTCATCAGTATGAAATCAAACGGGCATAACAAAGCACAATGTGAAACCTAAATATGCAATGTGAAAAACTGACTGAAAAAGTTTTTAACGCAATAAAACAAAACTTTTCATGTTAACATTATCGTTCGGAGGAAGGTGAATGAATCATTGAAATATACGCTGCTGGTAGTTAGCACAATGGATATTAGATAAAAAATAAAAGGATTCGCAAACATATCTCTCGTTACAAATGATAGTTCGAACTACAAATTGTATCTAATTTGTCATAAAATGTCACAATAAACAGTCAAATTGTTGTTCCAAAAGAACGACGGCCTATTACGATATCTTTGCCAAGGTGGAGCAAAATATTGGTATGCAAATATGTCATATTCACTTACATCTCTAGGCCTATTTATCAATTATCAAGTTCATTTACAAAGCAGGGAAAATTACATGTATTTTGGCTGTTGCCTATGTATAAAGGGCCACACATAATTACGGGAATGTACACCATAAAGGTTTGTGCACACCATAGAAAAAATATAAGTGTTATTTCTACTAAATAACTTATATTGTGTCAATTGCTATGTACACTATACAGGTTATGGTAAAGTTTCGTTAAAACAAAAATGTGAACCTACAGTCAGGAACGTATATGTCCCTGCTACAGTGTATATTGATATGTGAAGCACAACGAACATAATTATAAAACCACGAACTTTTGCTCGCCTTAGAAAAGTATAAGTGTAATTTTCAATAAATCAAGTGTTTTGCCAATTAATATGTTCATTATTCAGGTTCTGATAATGTCTCATTAAAAATTGTATACTCAGTACAATATTAAGCAAGAAAATCGATCAAGTTTGTGCATTCAGTATGTATATATCACAACGTTAGTGACAATCAGGGGAAGTAACTCGTAAATAACATTATCATATCCAAGGGGCGGATTTTCACTGTAATTACGAATTAATACTTCCGACCGACAAATTGGTCGAGTATTTTGGTTTACGCACATGTATAAGGTAATATAACATTGAAATCAAAATCAGTGTATTTGGCTATGCGCGATTATATAATCAAAGTTTAACAGCAAAGTACACCATGCCAGGAATTCCGCGAGCCGTATCATGCGTATACCAGTGTCAAGCACAGAGAGTATATATATATAGCATGGCTGTATGTGTATACACGAGAGGTCAGCCACCAACAGAGACGTAATATTTAAATGAGCCGTGGGAGTGAAAAACTGATTTCTTTGTTACAAACCGCATATAGATTATTAAAGTCATCATAATTATTAACAATACCATGGGAACATCATTTCCTGTTAGGTTAAGGCTTTCAAATTGTTCAGATATCATGAGATTGGTAGCAATTCAAGCTTTTCCGGAGCGGGAGGGGAAAAAATGACATGGGTCAAAGGTCACAGAATAGTGGCAGCAATAGACGCCAAAACTACTCGTTAGCGCTAAAAACCGCACACACAAACCACACCCACAAATCACACACACACAAACCACACACACATAAACCGCACACACATAAACCGCACACACAAACCACACCCACATAAACCGCACACACAAACCACACCCACATAAACCGCACACACAAAAAAAATAAGAGAAATACCAAAGCGTCAACAAAACCATAATCCGAACTCAGAATCAATTAAACTTGGGGCAAAATAGGAACAAAGGAAAGATGTACATGGAGACTCTCGTAAAAGCACAAGAGAATAAGACCTGGTGTTCCGGAAGAGTAAGCGTCTTTTGCTTCATCGACGACACCCGCCATGTAAATCTTGGTCACATCCGAGTAAGAATCAATCCTCAAAATGAGAACCGAGGCATCATTGTCATCACAACAAGGAAACACACTAACAAGCAAACTCAAAAACGTCTATCTTCATATCACACAAAGATACAGAATATTTCTCGATGATATCAAGATGGCGACCATAAAACTTGCCCATTGTCTTCATCAACCTGCACCTCTCGAATCCCTGTGCCGTAAGTTTGTTCGTCAGCAGTCGACATCTATCACGAAAATTGCGATATTCAGAGCAAGCCCTAGAATAACAAATCAACTGCGACATGTAAACACCATAGCATGGAGAAGCAGGGATGTTACTATCAAGAAAGGGAAAGTTCACAATCGGAAAATCGAAATCGTCACGTTTATCATACAGCTTAGTAGTAAGTTGCCCGTTTTGGTCATAGTTTAAGTAAAGATCGAGGTAAGAAGCTGATGTAGGAGAGTCTGTTGTGTCTTTAATCTCAAGTTCAGTAGGGTGTATACGATCGACTAGGTCAGCAAACTTCTTGTTGTTTATAGACAACACATTGTCGATATACCTGAAGTGAAATTGAAAGATTTGGCAAAGATTTTGTTACCCGTCCTGATAAGCCCCTCGACTAATTCAGCCTCGTATGAAAACAAAACCAAGTCAGCCAAAAGTGGTGCACAGTTAGTGCCCATTGGAATGCCAACAGTCTGTTGGAAAATCTTTCCTCCGAACACAACAAAGATTCACACCCACAAACCACACACAAACCACACCCACAAACCACACCACACAAACCACACCCACACAAACCGCACACACAAACCACACCCACAAAAAACCGCACACACATTAACCACACACACACAAACCACACCCACTCAAACCACACACACACAAACCACATCCACATACTACACACACACAAATCACACACACAAACCACACACACACAAACCACACCCACATAAACTGCACACACAAACCACATCCACAAACCACACCCACATAAACTGCACACACAAACCACATCCACAAACCACACCCACACAAACCACATCCACATTAACCGCACCCACACAAACAACACTCACACAAATCACACACACAAACCACACACACAAACAACACCCACACAAACCACACCCACAAATCACACCCACATAAACTGCACACACAAACCACATCCACAAACCACACCCACACAAACCAAATCCACATTAACCGCACCCACACAAACAACACCCGCACAAATCACACACACAAACCACACACACAATGGTAATGACCTGCGATTATTTGTCCTTTCAGGGGTTTTGTCCGACATGACAGAGGATTTAAGTATTGTGTTTTACCTGGCTGGTGTCACTATAACGCTCGGTGGTAGCTTATGTTTGTGTCTCCGGAGAGTCGTTCGATGGGAGCAAAACATCCAAGCTTAGCACCGTCTTGTACGCGATTTACCTGCCAAACGAAATCAAAACCATGGATCAACTGCCAAACACAATTAAATAAAAGACTAAACTGTCACAGAAAATCTCAAACGCTAGCCCACCTGTCAAACATAATCTCAACTGTCACACACTGTAGAAAGACTGTGCTGAATCTTTATGTACAAAAACAACACAGTCTCACACATTTTACAATTTCATTTCATAAACATATTATGAAAACAGGGACCAAATATTTCATTAAACAATGCTTCAAGACCTTCCATGAGGTGATAGACTACATTTGAGGTCTAAAGCGTCGGTTCTGTTAAGATTATAGTCGACATAAAAGGAGAATTGTTGTATTAATGCTAGTAATCTACATATAATGGTTATTTTATCTGCATTTATGATTATGTATTGCATGAATCATATTATGTAAAAAAAAGTTTACTGATTATCAATTAAAACTGCAAGCATATTTATTTATGATTATCAATGAAAATGTAAATAAAGAACAATACCTGCATAAATTGACATACAGCATGTAGGTATAAATATATTTTTCCAGGAAAAAATCTTTTGTGAAGCCAACTTGCATTGTTTCAGCTGGGATCATTATATCTTATTATACCTATTATTTTTGCTATATCATCAATCGGTTTGCTTTTGTGAAAGTAATGTTTGCTAATCACTCGAAACAGCTGCATAGATTAATGGAATACCATGTATTCCTCGAACTATTAATTAGGTCCCATGAGTTCGAGAAAGTTGGGTTTCTCTGTATGTCATGAGCCAAAAATATAACTGCCATAAAGTATAATAATAAAAGTTTCAGAGCGAGTGGACAGTT
Organism: Mimachlamys varia; assembly: GCA_947623455.1. Classification (NCBI taxonomy): domain Eukaryota; kingdom Metazoa; phylum Mollusca; class Bivalvia; order Pectinida; family Pectinidae; genus Mimachlamys; species Mimachlamys varia. The sequence goes on from OX392543.1 coordinate 29,060,055, forward strand.
TGGTGTCAGTTGTTTACCACAATGTGTTGATTGATATTGCTGAATCCGCATTGATCAGTGGAACGAATTCCACAAAAACAGTGATAGTTTGCACGTTTGAAATAGGATAATATCGACCTGTTAATGCATTGTTCAAGACAATGGTCAACTGATTATTTAAGCTGCTTAGTCGGCCAGTTTCGGAGTATTCTACAGTTAGCGATTCAAAAGTGTAGAGAGCTGAAATCACGAGTATTATTTGCATTTCCAAAATCTCTATAAACTTCGCTACAGATTCGCTGATTTTTGGAATTACAAGTAATTACTATTATGTACATGCTGTAAAGCGTTTTAGAGTAATATTACAAAATCATAAATAGCGATGTATAAAGGTTGCTTATTATCATTATTATCGCATTCAAACAATAGAACGCTTCAATGATAAATAAACAATTAAGTTTGTAATACAGGAGAAGGTTCAGCAATCTACCCCTTCCCAGATGAAGGAAGTCTTATGATGCCACATAGATATTATATAAATATTGTTTATAATTTTGCGATGGAGTGTGAAATATAATTATGTTAACTGTATATTTGTATACATAAGACAAGGCAGGAGTTGAATGTGATGAATGCAATGGGTTATAGTTATAGTCCATTACAGACACCAGGAGCAACAACTCTGGTATTTCAACGCGTCAAATGGAACACAAGGTTGCACAATCTCATTTGTTTGGTGACAATAAACATGAGCACATTGAATTTAGTAAATACATTTGAAACCAGGGCAAGCGTTAGCTTAAAATTTGAGGAAGAAGGATGTGGAACGATTATCTGAAGTTGTAAATGAACAACGAATAAAAAAAACGCAACTATAATATAGCTTTTGGAGCATCATTGCATTTTAAAGGGGGTTGGGAGGCTATGTTGTATCTTTGTCAATGTCTAGATACGAAGATCAACTTTCTGTTGAGGTTATCAAGGAAACTTAATTCAAAACACTTATAAGCACAAACTTACGGTGACTGGGAACGGACATCTTAAGAAAAAGACATATTGCGTTCGAACGCGATGTTATTTCGTGGGTACGAACTAGTATTACGACGCAGCAATATTATAGTATTATTGATTGGTTATTTCTGTACTGGCCTTGTTATTGGTCCAAAGCCTGCTACGACTGATCAGAAAATCCTTTGAGTTATTCAAAATATACATCTCATTAATGCCATTTCTGTAGTATACAGTGTCACAATAAGACTGAAGCCACGATTTAGCGGTACAAAGAATGGTAGTAAGAAGTTTTGATAATGGCTTGGTTGAGCAATGAGACGAGCCAGCGATAATCGTTGCTTATAAGGATCCTTGTGTAGTTTAGGTATCCAATATAGTCGAGGTAAATCAGCGTTTTTGTCATTAACGGGTATTTCGAATGATTGTAATACTGATATATGGTTGGAAAGTATTTCATCTTTCGAAAACCAGTCAATGCGCAAGTAGGGTTACCTTGGGTATCCAGCTGCAAAAATGAATTTCATAGTGTTTGCAAACCAGGATTAGGTTATTAGATGCTTTGTCTGCAGATACAACTACATACTTGTCATTTAGATCGTTGAGTGTTGTTCGAACATCGGGGTCAAGAAATATCGACTTGTGTTTAGTTTTTATTTTGTATCGCAAACTGATAATTCTTTTCTGAATAGAAGACCTGATAAATTTAACCCACTCTGAATGTGAATCCAACTCAGCATGTTCACGTTTAGCCCATTGTCTTGCGTAATCTTCCACAGAGTCCATAAGAATCTAAAAAATCACATTGCATTTGATGGAAGGAGTCTCCCGATACTTAGGACCTTTCATGAAAAGCTCCCGTAACTTTATGTTCGAGATGATAATCAGATTGCCGGTTACTGTGTGTCCAGCTGGACCATAGCAATATGGGGATGAAGAACATGAACATGCTGAAGGAGGGTCATTCTTAGTTCATCTATGTTCAATTATTGCAGTGTTTGCTTGTAATTGAGAAAGCTTACAAATAAACACACTAATGACCATACTCAAAAATGTCAACCTTCATATCAGTTAAAGATACAGAATATTTCTCAATTAGACAAAGACGGCGACCATACAACTTGCCCATAGTTCTGATAAACCTGCATCTCTCGAATCCTTGTGTTGCTAGTTTGTTTGTCAGCAGTCGACATCGATCACGAAAATCACCATACCTAGAGCAAGCCCTAGAATATCGAATCAACTGCGACATGTAAACACCATAGGTTGGAGAAGCAAATAAAGTTGTTGGAAATCGAATTTCGGTTAGGCTTAAGCATATTGAAAACGTCTCATTAACAGTGGAATTAGGCATAGCTTATTGACGAAAGTATGAAGAATGAGATCGGTGACATTTAATCAACTGGATTAGTGATTTGACGTTTTTTAATTTGGCATTAACCAAAAGCTTTTAAGGAAGGCACACACGAGACCCCGGCACACGGTACAGTTATCTATTGACAAGATCACATGTGCCTGAGAACTCGTTACATCTACTAAGGTTTTTAGAGTAAGTTTACACTTTTGGAGGTTTAGATCAATTTCCGATACAAATGCCACATTAATCTGAACAACTCGGAAGTATAAACTTATTCTAGATACCGTGGTATAGGACCAAAAACGACGCTGTAATGCACAGTAAATGTAACAAATTATCGGGGCCCCTGTGAGCAAGCTAGATTAAGTCCCACAGTAGTCTGGTTAGCTTATCGTGAACAGGTTACATCTGTCGAATAATAGAATCTAACACGTGTAACTCCTTCAAAGAGAACGGATTTCAGTGACCAATCTCAAATGTTTTATTTTAGTAGACATGAAATAAAATCGCGAAATCTGACTGACGGGCAGATTTTCACACGATCATCGATGTCAGTTTTGTCAGATCAAGTATTATTACAGCTATCAGCGATATGATACTGGCATAACTCATTGGCATGTAAAACAGCTGTTTAGCGTGTGTAGTACACAAGTACATTACCTTATTGAACATCGTTAACGATACACTATTGTGAACAAATGTAATACTTCGCCAGGAACGAAAAAGTGCGTGCCCCACTTACTTCATCGGGAAATGAAGCAACCAGAGTTTACTAGTTTCACTAAGGCGGAGCGAAGTGAAAAAGTAAATATTTGTTTGTAACGATTCGTGTGCTTTATTTGAGTATACCCTATACAACTCTAAGCTGTTTGGATTCATGACGCGGCTATAAAACCGTTATATAGTGAAGTGTATCTAAACGTGTGATGATCTATGTCACTGCCTATGTTTTATCTACATAGATATGTGACAGCCTTAACGTATGTTTATGTGAAGAACGACGATTGATTAATGATGCAGTTTTATTTCATTTTTCGGATTACTGTATCTATTACTAAATTTAACAGGTGCAGCATATGTGTACGTTACGTCATCTTTATAGTACTAATGAGATTATCAGTTTCTCATTTACTTTTCTTTTCTTTCATGTAACTTTTTAAATAATAACTGAACGATTGATGATCTTTTATTTTTGTCTGTATCGTATTCAAACTTTCTTAGTTTTCTTTACAATGCGAAAGACAGTATTTAATCATAACTTAATTAGATAGCACGTAACGTTTTAAGAACCCTAAGGCTTGTTGTTCTAACATCAATAAATGTTCATTGAACGAAAAAAAGGTTTCTGTTCATATTCCACTTGTGATATTAAATTGAAATATATATATCTATATATCATACAGCACACATGTATTGAACCATGAAACACTTCATTAAAGTTTTACCGTGGTAAGAATTGAAGTCTGTGGAGTGGTGACATGAAATAAAACCAAATGCTGAACAAATTCTTGTATCAACACACAGGTAGATAGTCTCTCTTTGTCGTTATATACGATATTGTTTGAGATGCAACATTTGAAGATTATGCGAATTATATTTTCTTGTGTTTCCGTTCAACTCTACTAAGAGTTACTTCCCTTCTCATGTGAATTGGTAAATGAGACGTTATAGAATATAAATACCATGTAGTCTTGTTCCAGAAGTTAGTGAATAGTTTAGTATATAGTGGGCTGTATTATAGTTGATATAAACAATTATCAAAATACCAGCATTTGGCAATAACTATGATCTATAACTGACCCCGGTCACATTAATTAATATTGAGAGAGGATTATAGTTGTTCTGTTCAACAACTCTTTGTCTTCAATACTGAATGCTGCAGGCCAAACACAAACCACATCATCGTTAGATCCACGGCTACTGTACATGTATCAGGTGGCGTAATGAAAACCCAAATCAACTTATTTAAATATGTATTGATTTTAATACATAATTGGTATCTTATACATACGCGAAAGTCCATAATGAAATATGAATTTCATAGCTATAACTGTAAAATACAGGTAAACATGCATATAAATTATTGTTATACCTCCGATATCACCAGAAGCTCACGGCCATACGAAGTACCCTCCGCTGTTGTTTGGAGACATAAGCGGACACCGTGGTCTACATGGATGAACATTTGACACATACAATACAATGCAGGTTAATTTGGCACGACCAGAACCTTCAGAAGAGATTCATATAAACTTCCAGTAAGATCACGAATCAAACATCCGTCGAAAAATAGTTCCTCAACAAGGACATGATGGTTCAGGTAAGTTACAAAGATCCACACCATCATTTCATGGTTTAAAGATATTTTCATTGCAAACGAAAAATAGTACTGTTTAAACAAGCATACATGTATACACGAAGACTATGGGGCTTGTTTGGATATACCATAAATCAGTAAGTCCAGCTGCACGCAAAATATCAAATGCAACATTATAGTTAAAAAAGCAAAATATAAGAAAACTTACTCTCCAAGCAGTTTAAGATTTACAAAATCTAAACACTGCCAAACATGTTATCCAAATACTGAATAAACTAGGTTTGCTGGTATTATAAATCTATTGCACTTCGTTACATATTGCACATGGATTCTCAACTTCAATCACGTCTCAAACACACATCGTTTGTCTTAAAATGTCTGTACAAAATTATAAATACTATTTACATAGATAAGCCATAAAATATACAGCTCTTTATACATAAAACAAAATTGGATAAATAAAGAATCTACAAACAATAAAATATATCAGGCCTGTCGTTTCTCCTTCAAGGGACCAATCAAATGACAGTTACCAAATAATGTATTAGAAATGAACAATAGTGAGCTTATAAGAGAGGGAAATGCTTTGATCTTATTGAACTCCTCATCCCTATGTAACAGCAATAAGCGCTGCCGCACATAGATCTGGATGACCATAGTGGTGAAAGGTTGTAAAACTCTATAAGACCCATCTCCTACGCTGTATCATGCTAGAGTTAAAACTCACAACATATACATAAAGTACCCTACAACATATACTGTCAAATAGAGCAATTCTTCTAACTATAACGGAAACAGAAATGGAACAGAACGGATCAGTCGCGTAGAAAGAAAGATTCGAGTACCTCGAGCAAAAATGAAACCTCCACTTCCACAGAAACGTGTCTAAAATAAACGTTGCACATATAAACCTGAAGGAAAACTTTACTTTTGGCCCCGAATTAACGTTGATTTATACCTCCCTTCCTTTGTATGTACAAGTTAAATACCAGAAGGACGTTTGATGGGTTTTGTGTAATATAAGCGAACCTTTTAAGTTAAATACATGTAGTCATATTATAAAATGAACCTTTTTTTTCAAATGAAAAAAGTATTTATTTTATTTATATCAAGCAATACATATTTTAAAGCACTGGGATGAAATACCGTTAAACATAAGCCTAGGCATGCATTAATGCTGATACACAAAATGAAATATTTAGCACGAGTTTGTAGAAACAACATGACACCTATGTAACACATGTTTGTTCTTAAACCATTTCGACCAGCAAGACGGTTTTATATGTATATTTGGCACAATTTCGAATTATCGGAAATAAAATCCTATTTGACAAGGGATTTTTGTCAGTTTGTTGACAAAATACTATCCCAGTTTCTTCGGTGTGAAGAGAATGTAACGTTAAGGAAAGAAAATGTAACGTTACACCGTCAACAATTATAAGGCGAGTAAGCGTCGGCACATTCTTTCCTTCTTAAAATATCGACTTGTACAATGTAATTGTCCTATGGTAGAACTGGATTGACACTTTCTTATGTCAAAACATATGCATATTTTCTCTTTTTTTTGACAAACATTCCTATTTTTTATCTGATGCCTTAAAAATCATTTTTATTTACCGATAACTGAGCCAAGTTACTGAGATGCTGAATACCTGCTGTAAATTAAGTATTAACTGCACACGGTCTTACTACGACACATTACACCATGATATATTATATTTAGACCCAGATAGAAGTGCTGACCACAGGAAGCCTTAATATGCCTTACGTTCATAAATGCCCGTAAATCTTTATCAATTGGTAGGGAAATTTTCGATACTTGAATTATTATTGTTCACAACATTTTTTTTGATAATTGATTGCCAAAAAGATCAAATTAAAACAAGAAAAGTATGCTCTTGTTACAAAACAAATCATATTTTATCATTCTGTTCACAATTTAGCCGTCCCCTGAATGTTTCTGATTATTTTGTATATATGAAAGGTGAACCAAGCTACGTTATACTTGACTATTAGACAAAGATTATTATCTGAATTTTCATGATTTAACTTGGATTTCAAGAAACAGTTTAGCACTTTGGAAGTCAGCAGATGTACTGTCTCTGAGATCTGGTTCCGAGTGATAAGACTTCCTCATTACTGTTTCCATGTAAACCATATCGGCGGACGCACATCTCCGCAGCGAGTTCGTCAACCTCCTTAACCGATCTGGGTTTGTTTCAAACATAGCAACAAGTTCATGAAAGCTATGCGGTCGTTCTTGTTCGTCTTGTGAATTTGTAGAGCTCGTTCGTCTTTTCTTCTTACGAAGAACGACCTCTGACCTTAAACTATCACCATCATTAGATGACCCTTTCCGGCTTTCGGATTTCCCATCCAAAATTGAACGATCCGGACTTGTTGATTTTTGTTTTCGTTTTGGATGCAGTGGAGGTTTCGAGCCCTGCGATATTTGGGACCCGTCGTCTGACGTAGCTGAAGTCCATGCAAAATCATCGCCCCTTTCCTCCATACTTGTTTCTCGATTGTAAACCTGCGCAGCCTTCTTTTTCGCTCTAGCCTCGTAACGTTGTTTTACCATTTTTGGAGTCTGAATTTTCCCTGGCATGTTAGCACTATTTTGTCGCGAAAATACACGGTCTCCTTCAAATAATTCCCGCAAGTCCGGGGCACTGTGAGAATGAGTCAACGTTCTTCGACGTTCATCCTCACTCGAACTGAAAATTTCCATCATCATGGCAATATTCCTTGCAATCTTTTTCCTCTGAGGTCCCTTTGCGTCTATGGAGCTCTCACTAGAAAGCGAGTCCTCGCGCATGAGTTCAAGCTTTCTTAATTTGATTTTTTCCTTCTTTGGTTCTATGATAGCGGTGTCCGTCTGTGTCTCGATAGTCTTGGTTTCGATACTCCTCTTTAACATTTCAGCTGGCATAGATTTCCTGTGTGTCGTATGGCGCTTTCCTCGTCTCGCTAACATTTTGATGTCAACACTTTGTTCGCTCGAGTCGTCCGACATCTCCTCCAATGCGGCCTTAAACACCTCGTCCAATTTCACGTCAGGCTCCTCCGTGATTTCAACACTGTGGCCTTGCTCTTCTGTGTTTGTTTGTGCCGACACTGTGTGCATGGGGTTGTTATGCCATGCGGGTTGTGGGGGACTACTTCTAACAAGGGCTGTTGATGGAGACGGGGGTTTGGGCTTCGCTTTCGTGCTACTTTTGCCATTTTTCTTTCCCTGTCCATTGATACCAACGAGAACCGAAAAAGGACCAGAGGAAGTAGTGAATACCTCTGATTTTTGAATGTCCCTACATTTGTTTGGAATACCGACCTCTTTAGAAGCCAGCCCTTCAATAGCTCTATTAAAACTTGCACTTTCTCCTCCAGAGCCTTTTCCCGAATCACGATATTCCTGAAGGAAAGATTCAATCGTGGCCTCTATTTCCTGCGCATGTGTCTGTGGATCTTTTAGGATAGGGGTTGAAGGTTCAGTCAATTCATTGTCAGTTTCTCGATCCACCTCGGCAAGTAAATTTTGAAAAGCCTGTGTAATGTCCTCAAACTCCCTTTGAGTTTCCCTTTCTACCTCAGCTATAGATTCCGCCGAGTAATTTGTCGTGAAATCCGAATCAGATTTGTTCCTCTTTTTGATCTGTGGCCGATACTCAACATGTGTACTTGACTGACGTGGTATTGTGTTACCCTTTGTCTCCGTGGTGACCGTAGTAGTAACAGATCTAGGCTGTTCAATGGCATTTAAATTCTTGTAGATTTTGTCAAGTTCTGATAGCGCCTCCTGAAGTTTTGTTTTCCTGGAGTGATATTCACTTGTTAGTTGAACTGTTGGTTGGTGTACCACTGTAGGTTCAACAGTAGGAGCAAAGTTTCTCAGGGCACTCAATATAGAGTCTAATCTGTTCTCATCGCTACACTCAATCCTGTTCCGTATCTGACTTAATCTGTGCTCCACATCTCTTGCCAAGTTCTTCAAATCCTCCACGGTCTGTAATACTTGTTTTTCCGCCTCACCGCTTGGCCGTGTTTGCGTTATGACGGTTGTAGGCGTTAAAGATCCTCTACCACTTCCTTTTCCCTTAAAAGAACCTCCACTGTCAGAAAGTTCCGCTAACCCAGTATCCAGTAGCTTCTCCTTCAAAATCATTGGGTCCAGCTGGTAGTTGCCATTGACGATATAGGGATCCGCTGAATACTCTGGAATGAAGTGCATTGCTTGTGCAGCCGGCGGCTGTTGCTGTTGTTGTTGCAACATTACCGTAGCTGCTTGGGCTGTTTGTTTAGCAATACCAAACTGATTTTGAAGCTCAGCCATCCGCTGCGACTGGTAGGTAGGTACACTATGAGCGATGCTCTGAACACCAGCTGTCATTGGCTGTTGTGATTGAATCACTGTTCGTGCTATACTGGTCATGGTTACTGGTTGATATCCGGGTATATTTGCCACGGGGATTTGCTGAACTGGTTGCAATACTGGTGATCGCAAGGGAGAAAAAAACGGTGACTCCTTCTCTACAGGGGCGGATCTTGTCATGCCATACGTCGGGGCAGGTTTGCGTTTAAGAGATGTTCGTATGTCCTCGAGAACTTCGTCTAAAGCTGCGACACTGCTCTTAATGACAGGAGCAGCTCCAAGCTTTAGAGGCTGAATCTCCGGTGTACTGAATGACTTTGCCCGTGTGGTTGGAACGGGTAAACTGTTGGAATTCGGAGCCTGGCTATAGACGGCTGTGCTGGCCGTTCTTACCACTTGTGAATATGATGTGCATAACATCTCCTCATCCGGGTTCTGTTTGATATAAGCTATAGATTCTACTGGTCGGGACACTTCAGCAACATCCATTACCTCCCCAGATTTCATCAGTTTGTCAAAGCTGGTCATTTCTTCGATCTGTTTCCAGAATGGGTCCTCCGAGAAAGGGATTGTCTGGAGTGTCCTTGCTTTGACACGCTCTATGCTAACAAGACCCTTAGAACTCTCAAGATGCGGTGACCAGACTTCTTTCTCTTTAACATCATCGGACAACTTTGGACTTATATTCTGTAAATCACTTGGCCGTTTGGGTTCTTGACGATCAACCTTAGAGACGATTTTTTCTTCAAGCATTTGTTTATCAGGCTCAATCTTTTCAACTTGGCGTATGAATTGTTTCCTCTGAACCACTGGTGTACGGGCGGCTGAATGGGCTTCCTCGTACGTGTCTGTGCCCTCGTTTCCGCTTGCATCAGAATCAAACCGCTTTCGAAGATCCTTCACACTGTCTTGTTTTAACTCTTGAAGTTCTGTCAACTCCTCCTCATACTTTGACAGTCGTGCCTGTTTCTGTTCCTCAGAGAAGGATTTATTCCTGCGAGGTGGCCACGCTACGTTTAAAGTCACATTCGTGTCAGATTTGTCTTTTTCAAGCTGTTCCTCAGATACGGCTCGTCGTGCTTTCCTTGTCTCGTCCCTTTGGGAACTGGATTTAGGTGGAGCGTACGTCTTACTTTTGAAAGAGTTAGGATTCTGGGCGTACGTGACAGTGTTTTCACTGGAACGGGTTATTGTTGAGTTTCCTGGATCCTTTACCAAACGAAACACTCGATGAGAATTAGTTTCTGCAGACATAACTTTCGGGTCATCTAAATCTGGAGCAGGAACATATCCTTGTTGCTTGAACTGGTATTGCTGTTGGTTTTGTTGTTGCTGCTGCTGCTGCAATTGTTGCTGTTGTCTTAGTTGTTCATACTGTTGTTGTTGTTGCTGTTGAATTTGAAGTTGTTTTTGTTGTTCATACTGCTGCTGTTGGAGCTTTTGTTGCTGTTGAATTTGTAGTTGTTTTTGTTGCTCGTACTGCATTTGCTGCTGTTGTTTCTGCTGTGTATGCCGTTGCTGCTGTTTCTGCTGCAGAAACTGCGGTTTCGGGTTAGGAGCTGGAGCTATATGAGACGTCGACTTCGTCACTGTAACAGTGACAGAAGAAACGGCTCTACTTGGAGGAGGCTGAATCTTCTGGGGCAATGATGCAGACCTATCTTGAAGGTGATCTATTTCTTGCATCATCATGGCCTCCTGTAACCATGCGTCTGGAATACCTCCCTCAGACTCTAATATCGTTGTCAGAGACAATGGCGCTTTGGAATCATCAGAAGGCTTCTTTTTCATGTATTTTTCCCATTTTTTAACTCTCTCTGAAACTTCAATGTCGTATTCTACATCTGAGAACATGCCTTGTTCTATAGTCGGCACCGAGATACTTTTAAGTATATCTTGATTTTCCTCACAATTGTCATACTGTGTCAGAGCCGATGAAGAATTTGCATGGCCTATACTTGCTTGCTGTGAACCCATATACTGTGGAGCATAACCTGATGGGAACTCTGCTGAATTTAACTGACTGTCCGACTTTGACAAATCCTCCATGCCCGTGAGATCCGTTGGTCTCCTCTGCAGATATGGACTGTGTGCAGCAGACTGATGGCGGCGTTCAATCTTAGGAACCGTGTTCTGGAATACATGTGTATAGACGCTACGTGAAGGTGACGGGGAGGTTGATCCAGAAGGCGTATTTGACAAAGCATCATATTGACTCAGACTGGAACAACTTCCGCTGCCATCACTGGCAACAGGAGGCTTTACAGATCGTATCACAGGTCGAGGGGAACTATTCGCGGACGGAATTTGAAGTCTTAATTTCACTTCATTTTGGAAGGATGAACTTAAAACCGTAGGACGTGACACATTTTCTAAAGATGAAGCTTTTTTGTTGGATTCTGCGGCGCCCATTATCTTTGTTGCTTCCTTGAAAGTTTGTTGGTTTTGTACAGAAGACGACGGTGGCATCTGTAAACGTCCACTCTCAATCTCACTCTCCAAATACTGAATGTTTGACTCAATAAGTTCGTCCAAAGAATCGTCATCACTGTTGGACTTCCTCTTATTATCCACCCTATCAATGGCTTTCTTCAAAACCATCGGTCGATTTGAATTAAGATCCATGAAACTCATTTCAGTGTCGCTTCCACCTCCATCCTTTTTACTTGGCCATTCTGATTTTGGTGGCGTATTTGAACTGAACTGATTGATTGTCGTTGAGTAGCGAGTTACTCCCCCTTGTGGGAGCTCTCTATATCGTTTACCACCAGTGTCACCTGATCCATAAGACTCACTTCGTTGCAGAGAAACCTTTGGAAATTCCTCCGTTTTATGAATTATATTTCCACCCATGAAATCACAATCTTGTTTCGGGATTTTCTTGTATCCCTGCCCCTGAACCACACGTCCGTGACCTTGAATCGGAATTTGACCTTCACGACCTGGATGAACGTATCCATGGTAACTTTCCTTCAAATTGATATTACTGCTATTTCTAGATCCATCAAAACGAGTGTTGGCTCGATTGTTTTCTATTTCCATCTGACGGTAACTGTCATAATTCAAATTCGTCTGTCCTGGTCCGATTGGCCTAAGTGTGATTTGCTCTGATGATGACGATCCATTTTCTGCTGGGTCCTGTTGTAGTCTCTGGGTATTTGTGACTGGGGTCATTATTTTGGTCATCTGCAATTACATAAATACATGTGTGATTTAGGACTGTTATGAGACAGCATATGCATTATATACATAGTTCATTGAAGTGTTATTTGATATGATAAATTCCAGAAAAGGAAAATAACCTAAAATTATCTGGTCACATATTTTTTATGACAACCAAACATTTGTTTGTTGAAACTGTGTTTTTAGACAGATGAAGTAAAGTTGTAGACGCATGTCTATACTGTCAATCGCTGCATCGCTCACCTGCTAGTAATCTTACACTTTCAATCTGGAAATTTAACTACAATTAAGATGCAGACAAAATACTTGTGTCTGAAATCAAAAGAACCCATCGAAAATTTTAACATATCACAACTCTGACTTAGAAAGTGTGTCAAGGTCATTCATTTGAACAAATTTGGTAGCCCTTCATTCAAGCATGCTACAGGCCAAATATCATTACCCCAGGCCTTTCGATTATGGAGAAGAAATTTCTTTAAGATTTTAATATATTTGACCCCTGTGACCTTGAAAGTAGGTCAAGGTAATTAATTTCAACTTCAACGAACTTGGTAGCCCTTCATCCTAGCATACTAACAGCCAATAATAAGTACCCTGTGTGTTTAAGTTACTGAGAAGAAGTTGTTTGAAAGATTTTTAAGACATTTGACCCCTGTGATCTTGAAAGTGGGTCAAGGTGTTACCCTTTGTCTCTGTGGTGACCATAGTAGTAACGGATCTAGGCTGTTCAATGGCCTTCAATTTCTTGTAGATTTTGTCAAGTTCTGATAGCGCCTCCTGAAGTTTTGTTTTCTAAGGGGGTGGGGATGTGTATTAAAGACTTTGGAAGCATGACATTCACTCTTTTACTAAAGCCATTATCTATATGAAGAGTATTTGATTCAAGCATATCTTGGTCTAAAGAAGATTTTTGAAATTTTAGCCAATTTGACCCCTTAATATTAGCCCCGCCCCTAGGGATTAGGATCATTGCATTAACAATCTTTGTGCATCATTGACCAAGGAAGGTTCCTGCCAAATTTCATCCAAACCAGTAAAGGGGTCTTACACATACTATAAAGTAATTCTTTTGGCACACTCAAATTGAAGCACATGTTCTGATTTAAACAGATGAATGCAAGTGAGAATTAGCACAATCAATAAACTTGCTTAATAGGAAATCAAAGTGATACCAGAAACTGTAATAAGCACAATCATCATATATCAGAATGCTTTCAACCGAAAAGACACTATCCACTCAAATATATACATTTACTGGACGTACAACCCTAGAGGATGGCCATATATATATGTACATAAAATAATAAAATTGAAATGTCCTTGTGGAAGAAAATGTATGTAAAAATAAAAAACGACACGGACACATTACTTAGCGCTTTCGCTCCATCGGTGGGAGCTCTTCAGAGCTCTTCAGGTCTGAAGAGCTCCCACCGATGGAGCGAAAGCACTAAGTAATGTGTCCGTGTCGTTTTTTATTTTTACATATATATACATATATATGGTCATCCTCTAGGGTTGTACGTCCAGTAAATGTATATATAGTCATCCTCTAGGGTTGTACTTCTTTTTAAATGTATATACATTTACTGGAAGTACAACCCTAGAGGAAAATGGTCTATTACCATAATTTCTTGTGTATTGCCCACTCCTTGAGTTTGTATAGCCTGCACACCCCAATTTATTATTATTATTCAATATCTTCAGATAGCCTGCTCCGGTATGTTGCCCATGGATTACCTGCTACATAATGACTTATAACAAAAGTAAAATTGGGTAGATAAACTATCACAGGAATTTTAATGTCAATGTCAGGCACTAAATCTCCTATCTGTATGTATAGTGTTAAACTATAACTTCAGATATCCTTGCGAGATATATTTATATTTTCATGCTGTGACTCTACGCAAGTGTCACTGCATTGGTATTTGGTAAATGAATACATTTGAAATGTAAATTTTCATTTTCAGTTTTAAATACAGTGTACCCTCGTTATATCGCCACATTTCGTCCAGAGCAATTATGGTGGTATAACGAGAGTGGCGATAGTATCGAATTATGAAAATTATTACCATGAATTAAAATGTATAATAAATTGCATTTCCAACATTTAATTAGAAACAAGCTTAGTATTATGTTGTCATATAGATCTTCATTGGCACAAATTCATATCTGAAAATGGTTATTGATCTATTTTTGCCGCATGCCATTCAAAATGGAACACTAAATATTTCCTCGATCTCCAAAAACAGAAAAATGTGGTGTTATCGTTGAGGGAAATGTATAGCGATTCGGGACGTTTGTATTTTAAAGGGTGTTGCGGATGGCGATATGCGAGGGTGGCGAACTTAACGAGGGAATTATATAGAAGGGAAATCTGTTCTAAGAGGTTTAGTTGGCGGTATGCGAGGGTGGCGGTAGATTCGGGTGGTTCACTGTACAGTGCTTTCCTCTTTGTATCATGTTGCATTTTTCAGACAAAAACATGATATTAACAGGAATGTGACACTAAGAGAAAGCTGTTCTACACTGAGTTTAGTTCATTTCAAATCTCCATAACTAAAAGTAAGCTATTCAATGTACATATGAAGATGTTTCAATATATAGATAACATTATTTCAATTAAAAATCATTTTGGGGGTTATTTCTATTTTCTAAGCAATGTACAAGTTAAACGTTGTAACTGAAATCAATGGAAATATCACTTTCTGGATATTTTATGTGATTGGTTAAAAAAAACATGATATTCAGAGGAATCTTCCCCAAAATACATGATATTAACCAAATAAAATTGCATAGGTTATAAAGAGGGAAAATTGGTGCTTGGGAAAACATAATATAAAGAGGAATGTGATATTAACCGGGGTGCTAATAAGTGGAATGAACTGTTTTATTTTGTTAATACTTTAAATGTTTACAATTTCAGATTCGCCCAACATCACCTTGCCCTCACCTTTTTCTATTTAAGAACAAGAGCACCGCAAGCGGAGGCATGATACGCCCGTAGTATTCTATCGGAAGTATAATTGCATGAAAACAAAAAACTGCTGTTACGCAAAAAGTTGAAATAACCCAACAAAACCTATTATATATGTTAAATATTATAGCTTTTCGAAGTATCATACCAAATTTTAGGGGAAACGAAGAAAATACTGACAATTTCTACATTATGCCCGAAATTGCATCAGATATGAAGTTTCAAAGGGCCATAACTCTAGTAAATATTGTCTAATGGAACTGTCATTCATGAAAACACAACTTCATGTCATGATGATTAAGCCTACCAAGTTTGAAAGATATCATTTGAAAACTGTAGGAGTGGATCTTCGGACAAAATAACAGTTAACAACAGAAATGCATTTTCTACATAAGCCTATATTTTGCAGTTGCAAAATATGCAATGCTGTTACGCGAAAAGTTGAAATAACTCAACAAAACCCGTAATATATGTTAAATATTATAGCTTTTCAAAGTACAATACCAAAATTGAAGATAACACAAAAATGTTCTGACGTTTTTTGCATAATGCCCAAAATTGCATCCCAAAGGGCCATAACTCTTGTAAATATTGTCGAATCAAACTGTCATTCAGGAAAACACAACTTCATGTCATGGTGGTAAAGCCTAGCAAGTTTGAAAGAAATCGGTTGAAAACTGTAGGAGGAGATCTCCGGACAAATAAAAGTTTACGATGGATGGATGGACGGACGGACGGACAACGCCATACCATAATACTATATTTAAATTGTATAGACCGCGGGCAATACACAAGAGAGTAAGGTACTAGCAGACCTACAAACCAGATTAAGGTTTATACTCACCGGTTGTATTGTAGAAATGTGCTGGGTATCCAGATCCTCCAGTCGGTCTGGGAGTTTTGTAGCAAGTTTTGACCCCTGTAGTGCCCTTTGTCTGAGACGGGATATTCTCAACTCCGGAGAATTCAGCTCTTCGTCAGAAGTCACTAAGATATCAACTCGTTTCTTACGCATCTCCTCCAGTTTTTGATACTTTGCTTTCTGACCACCATTGTTACTAGATTTGTCCTGGTACTGGACTGCCTCCCTTGAAGAAACTTGTGGTGACCGACTCATAATCCGTGATAAATCACTTGCATTAGTCCGGTTTTCTTTTCCTCCCATGTCCAAAGTTGTATTTAATGATTTACGTTTCTCATTTTTCCGCACTTTTTTCACCATTAAAGGATTTTTAACCCATGTTTTTCTTTCCTGATCAGAATCAGTGGCACTTGATGAACTTCCATGAACATCTGGAAATCCATCATCAGAAAGAGGCTCCGTGTACATTGAATGTCTTGTCATTTGTTTTGTTCGTCCTGATTTACTACTTCGTTCCCTCACTTCATGCATTTTCTTCTCGTCCATGGAGTTCCTGGGTTTGAGGCGCCCAGCTGGTCCCTCACTGCGTGACCTTCGTTTGATAGCTGCTGACCTTGACTCCTGAACTGAAGTCGATTCCTGTCGGCCCGGAGGAGCTGCGACTGTACCCTGGTCCCTCCGACCAACACGCTGAATGCGTCGGTCAGACATGTCAAGGTCATTGAGATCCTGTGTTGTAGATTTCAGAGTTAGCTGTGTGGGAGGGGGTGGCCTGGGAGGGGCAGGGCCAGACCCCGGGGTCAGTGAGCTCTGGGCCTGGGTTGGGGGTGTCTGGTTACACTGCTGTAGGAAGGGTGTTTCAGTGACCACTGGCCGTAGTTGAACGGGCAGGTTGGGATGACCAGTGACACCACTTGTGGCACCCGGTTTGGTACTGCCGTGCTGTTTGTGGTGCCCGAGGCTTCTCAGCTTCTCATCCGCACTCTGGAAAATATAACAAGGAACACATTTTATTAACTGCTGGAAATAATTGTGAAAAGGCAAAGTTCATATCACCATGCTGTTGACGAATAGTAGGTTAATATCAGGTTGATAAACATGTAGCAGCATGATCAATTTTAAATCTGAAAAGAAACAATGCTTTCCAGAATATTATACTCTCCTGGTTACCTCCAGCCATGACAAAATTAAGACACTACTCTTAACTCAACCTCAGACAAATACTGTTCACTAGCTATTACCACTGCTAATTCAAAATCCAAGAATTTGTGTGTGTTCTTTGAGTCTTTTCATACATTCTAGCCAGTAAGTGCTGAATTTACACCTGTAATAGCTTGGAGTTTTTACCAATGGGAACATGACACTCTTAATACTCAAACAATGTTACCATCAGTAGAATGGGTGCTATTGCGGTATATTTCTGTACATATTTGTTACCTTAGTACCATCAATAACAGTTATACCACACAACAACATGTAAACACCTCAGAATATGCAGCAAACAATGTTTGGTTTACACATTACTGTCTGTTTCTGAGTGTTTTATGCTAATCCACATTTTGACAGCATAAGTTAGTAAATTATTTAAATTTTGAATTATATAAAGCATCCTTGACCGTTTGTAACCAGTCCTGTGATTTTTACAAGCAACAAAAAGGTTATCTACACAAAATCTTCATCAAAAGTTTAATGACAAGTAATGGGGAAAAGCACCTTCCTCTGTTTGAGTTCCACGACAGGAATCAAACTCGGATCTCTAGCGTAATAAGCTACAGTGCTACCAACTGAGCAAGCCACACTGACCCACTCTTTTCTGTATTGAATTTTCTAGATCTCTTTCCACGACCTCTAGCTGTCTTAACAAGGCACTAGATATCAAACTTAATGAACTAACATCCATTATATTTATAAGGAATAAAATGTCTATATCCTGAAAAAGAAGAGTACATCGGTTAACACAGATATATTAAAATAGAGGGATTATACAGAACACAGTACACAGGTAAACTGATAGAGATATATACAGGGGTTATGATACACAGAATAAAGTTTTTACCCTCAGTAGGAACACAGTTCACAGGTAAACAGATACAAATATATACAGGGGTTATGATACACAGAATAAAGTTTTTACCCTCAGTAGGAACACAGTTCACAGGTAAACAGATACAGATATATACAGGGGCTATGATACAAATAATATAGTTTTTACCCTCAGTAGGAACACAGTTCACAGGTAAACAGATACAGATATATACAGGGGTTATGATTCACAGAATAAAGTTTTTACCCGCAGCCTCAACAGAGGTTCCCATGGCAATGATTCACAGACAGAAGAGTGTATCATATATGGGACAAGATTCCTTACATGTAGAAAGTCACTGGCTATAACTGTAGATTTTAAGACAGCTCCTGTCAGGTATGGAATCAGGGGAGGTACGGTCTCCTAAGTGATAACTGCACCCCCTCCCATCAGCATCACCAGCAGTAGTAACATGGGTAGACAATGATTCATACCTACATCACTGGTACACCGACCCTGTAAACTTTATCTCCCAGCATTCAAAACAATCATCTGCACAGACAGCACATGGATCGGGATTTCACCTCTAATCCTGCTCGTGATTTCCGCCATTTTTTCCTGTCGTGATTATGCCAGATTTACATTGTACATGATGCCTGGTGTTTACAACATCTACATGATGCAGGCTGTTTCATTTCCTTCCAGTTGGAAAATGTTTCTATGGGATGATTATCTGGGATGGTGGGTTTATATATGGCATGTTAGCTCCAGTGGCTGTACATGAGTCAAAATCAGGAGGGTATCCTATGTACCGTACGCTAAGCTCGCTAATATAGGTAAATCTTAATATACCGTAAACTCGCTAATATAGGTAAATCTTTATTTATCGTAAACTCGCTAATATAGGTAAATCTCTATTTACCGTAAACTCTCTAATGCAGGTAAATCTCTATTTACCGTAAACTCTGTAATGCAGCTAAATCTCTATTTACCGTAAACTCTCTAATGTAGGCAAATCTCTATTTACCGTAAACTCTCTAATGCAGGTAAATCTTTATTTACCGTAAACTCTCTAAAGCAGGTAAATCTCTATTTACCTTAAACTCTGTAATGCAGCTAAATCTCTATTTACCGTAAACTCTCTAAAGCAGGTAAATCTCTATTTACCTTAAACTCTGTAATGCAGCTAAATCTCTATTTACCGTAAACTCTCTAAAGCAGGTAAATCTCTATTTACTTTAAACTTTGTAATGCAGCTATTTAAATCTCTATTTACCGTAAACTCTCTAATGCAGGTAAATCTCTATTTACCGTAAACTCTCTGACTGTAGGTAAATCTCTATTTACTGTAAACTCTCTGACTGTAGGTAAATCTCTATGTACCGTAAACTCTCTAATGTAGGGTCTGTTATATGAATATCTAGTTACTGTAAACTGCCTAATGTAGGGTGTTACAAAAATCAGCTATCAGGAGATGGGGGGGGGGGGGTAATATTCTATTTACCGTAAACTCCCTGAAGTAGGTAAATATCTAGTTATCATACTGTAAACTCCCTTACCCTTATATTGGGTCTATTACATAAATCTCTAGTTAATATTTACTCTGTTACATTAATCAACCATCAGGGGGTGGGGTAATATTCTATTTATCATTAACTCCCTATTATAGGGACGCTTATATGAATATCAAGTTACAGTAAACTTCCTAATGTAGGTAAATATCTAGTTACCATACCACACAATCCCTATTGTAGAGTCTCTTATATGAATCTCTAGTTACCGTAAACTTCCTAGTGTAAGTAAATATCTAGTTACCATACCACACAATCCCTATTGTAGAGTCTCTTATATGAATCTCTAGTTACCGTAAACTTCCTAATGTAGGTAAATGTCTGGTTACCATACCACACAATCCCTAATGTAGAGTCTCTTATATGAATCTCTAGTTACCGTAAACTTCCTAGTGTAGGTAAATATCTAGTTACCATACCACACAATCCCTATTGTAGAGTCTCTTATATGAATCTCTAGTTACCGTAAACTTCCTAGTGTAAGTAAATATCTAGTTACCATACCACAAAATCCCTATTGTAGAGTCCCTTATATGAATCTCTAGTTACCGTAAACTTCCTAATGTAGGTAAATATCTAGTTACCATACCACAAAATCCCTAATGTAGAGTCTCTTATATGAATCTCTAGTTACCGTAAACTTCCTAGTGTAAGTAAATATCTAGTTACCATACCACAAAATCCCTAATGTATAGCCTCTTATATGAATCTCTAGTTACCGTAAACTTCCTAGTGTAAGTAAATATCTACTTACCATACCACAAAATCCCTAATGTAGAGACGTTTTATGAATCTCTAGTTACCGTAAACTTCCTAGTGTAAGTAAATATCTAGTTACCATACCACAAAATATTGTAGAGACTGTTTTATGAATCTCTAGTTACCGTAAACTTCCTAGTGTAAGTAAATATCTAGTTACCATACCACAAAATCCCTATTGTAGAGACTGTTTTATGTCTGTATAACGGTCTGTATATAGGTCTTTTAGTTTAATAAACTATAAGAGGGTGGGGGTAATACTCTATTTACTGCAAACCGCCTAATGTCCGGTCTGTTACAACTGCCACAGTTATCATTAGGTGATTTAACCGGGACTACATAAAGCTTACCATAGTAACTCTAAACTGTATCAACGTGAATGTTCCATTTCATAAAATCACATGTGAACTTTAAAAGTTATTCCTCTTTGACCTTTGACAAAGCTTTTCAGCAAACATCCATGAAAATATATAGAGACGATTAAATTTAGGATTTGGTGTGGACATAGTGGCAGAGGAAATAAAAATACTTGACAGATATAAATAGAACGCATGTGAAAATCTCATCAGCAGCCTATGTAGGTGTGTAGAAACATAACTCCTGAAGGCTATCAGGGTCATCAGAGGTCACAGAAAAACACATCTGTTCAAAGTCGGAGGTACAGACTGTATGTAACATATATATATAACATTGAAGTATATCAGATCTATCTCACATATATATAGTTTACATGATCTGTATTCCTCCTCCTTTCTTACATCATTATATATATATAGAAATATACAATACATATATTAAGTTAGACATATTACAAAATAGTAAACAATAAGTAGAATATATCACTCCTCAAGGTCCATTCTTACACTAGCTGTTGATAAACCTATCAACATGTAAATCAAACCTAGCTGTTATTAATCATACTAAATTAATGGCTTAAATACTTTTTCACATCATTTATTGAATCAGTATTGAATCAGGTTAAAAGTCAATACATTTTGTGAATTGTAGATTTGTTTCAAAATACTTGCTAAAGCAAGGCTGAATTTTCAAAATATGGCTCAATTTTAAATGTAAATGTAACAAATGTATGATGGTATGTCAGTCAGCTTTGAAGTTGAGATATTAAACATCATACCAATGCAGATAGACTGTACAGGAGGATGCTGTACACTGTCCCTATTGATAAAGAGAGCTATAACACTACTTGTCATCATGTATATTACATCATGTACATGATGGCCTTAATATCTAGGAAATTAAAGTAGGGAAGGGCTGGACTGGAGGAGGATAATGAATGAGAGAAGAGGAGGATAGAGATGGTGAAAGTCTGGGAGGCAGGGGGAAATACAAGACAGAAGACGAGGCTGACTTATGAGGAAATATAGACAATAGAATGTGTTCAAGTGAAAGGGAAGTTGTGGTGGTGGTTAAAAAGACTATAGAGGAAGTTCAAGTGCAGTGATGGAAAATTAGGTGATGTTAAATGTGAGGGGTGGGGGGGGGGGGGAGTGGGGGGGGGAGTGGGGTGGGGGGGGGGGGGGAGTGGGGGGGGGAGTGGGGTGGGGGGGGGGAGACATTATTAGAAATGGGGAGAGGGAGATGTGGGGGATGATAAAAGTCAATGAAAGTAGAAAGTTAATTAAGTTAATTATTAAATAGGGAAGGAAGTTATAGAACAGAGGTGGGTATATATGAAGGGATGAATACACATTGATAGGGGAGAATAACACTATTACTAGATCAAACATTCAGGTACATCAGTAAGACTGGTTTAGAGGCAGACAAAGACTTTCTGACAGAATTCCACTACAGTATGAAAATTTAATAAGTCGTGGACAAAAAACAAAACAGCTTTTACAAATTAGAGCAAGCCCGTACAATTGGTTTGAAAATCCAAAAACTAACAAGTACAGTATAATATGATAAAGGTAAAATCGAAGTTTTCAGGTCTGTAATATCTAAACATCGTTATAGAGACAGTAGAGATATGAAAGCCAGATGAGGGGATGTGGGAAAAACCAAAACCATCATGAATGAGTGGGAAACTGAAGTTATCAGTTTGAGGGGACATGTGGTGTAAAAACAACAGCAGATTGCTGCAAGGTGTCAGTAGATACACCCAGATAGCTTATACTACATCACACAATTTACAGAGGAAGTATTACTCTCATAAACAATGGTTAGCTGACCCACCTAACACAATCAAAGTCCCTTACATATACAGCTATATACACCTAGACTGGCTACCAGCCCCTATTTTTTATGGAGAATTTATCTACTGTTATTTACTGTTATATATAGCTTGTCTCCCCTAGTTTCAAACTTACAATCAGACATCCAAGTGATCAAAATTATTAGACTGAATATTTTCTAGATAATTCAATATCTGTATACCATTGTAGAGACGGTACCAGTCTAAGCTACACACTGGTATCTCTTTCTATTAATGTTCAGGTCTGTTCTTCATGATCACACACTATAAGCATGATGTCACATGGCTAAATACTGAATTATAATTGGATATATACCTACACAAGTTTGTAATATAAATTGTATAACACAAAACCTCCACACCCCAACTGATTAAACACCCTAATATCATTGTATACAGGTTATAATTTAAACTGTTAGGTGATGAACTTATTATGTCCCCCAAACGAAGTGGGGGGACATATTGTTTTTGCTCGGTTTCTTATTATTATTATTATTATTATTACAAGCTTTACCGAACATAATCTTACAGTGTACATGAATGAAGAAAGTATTGTCGTACAAGTATCAGCTGTACGTTTTTGTTTTTCGAAAGCACTGTCAACTCAACCACACTTCGTCCAACCATGCTCTTCGTCTTCATTGATAGTGTCGTATTTCTTTTTGTTTGTCAGATGCATCTGTTCCGATCTTTCAATAGTCTCTTTCAGCTTCTTTCTTGTCTAGTCTTAGCTTGTGACTCTGTTTTTGTCAGCCAATATTGTTTTTCGCGGCTACCTGACATTTGCGCTTCCCGTTCTATTTTTATACGAGAAATCACATGATTTTTTTACGAATCATGTGACCACTATCCTGCTCCCGGTTCCGTGCCGATTCGCAAGAAAACATAAGAAATGTTTTTTTAACATAGAAAACGATAATAAAAATATAATTATGGTACTGATGTGCTTAGTAATAAATCTTGATATTACATAAATATGTTATTGTTTGATAATCTAAACTGTTAAGGTTAAAAAAATTATAGAAAATATTTCATGTCGTACCATGTTGATATTCCTATAATTAGTCGAATGGCGGCGGCGAAATTGAGCAGACGAACACCAAATTTAGCGGAAAATGCCGTTTTAAGGTACTTTCCGGTTAATTGACACAACTGAGACCTTGATTTTTCTTCTTAGAATAACATTTGCCTTCAGAAAACGTATTTCATTTGGAAATTGGTCCAAACACGAGCTAATTATTATTATTATGTAAGATTATGTTTTAATTATTACAAGCTTTACCGAACATAATCTTACAGTGTACGTGAATGAAGAATGTATTTTCGTACAAGTATCAGTTGTACGATTTTGTTTTCCGATAACACTGTCAACTCAACCACACTTCGTCCGTCAAACCATGCTCTTCGTCTTCTTTGATAGTGTCGTATTTCTTTTTGTTTGTCAGATGCATCTGTTCCGATCTTTCAATAGTCTCTTTTAGCTTCTTTCTTGTCTAGTCTTAGCTTGTGACTCTGTTTTCGTTAGCCAATATTTGTTTATCGCGGCTACCTGACATTTGCGCTTCCCGTTCTATTCTTATACGAGAAATCACGTGATTTTTTTTTCGAATCATGTGACCACTATCCTGCTCCCGGTTCCGTGCCGATTCGCAAGAAAACATAAGAAATGTTTTTAAACATAGAAAACGATAATAAAAATATAAGTATGGTACTGATGTGCTAAGTAATAAATCTTGATTCTACATAAATATGTTATTGTTTGATAATCTAAACTGTTAAGGTTAAAAAAAAATATAGAAAATGTTTCATGTCGTACCATGTTGAGATTCCTATAATTAGTCGAATGGCGGCGGCGAAATTGAGCAGACGAGCACCAAATTTAGCAAATAATGCCGTTTTAAGGTACTTTCCGGTTAATTGACACAACTGAGACCTTGATTTTTGTTCTAAGAATAACATTTGCCTTCCGAAAATGTATTTCATTTAGAAATTGGTCCAAACACGAGCTAATTATTATTATTATGTAAGATTATGTTTTAATTATTATTATTCTTGTTTCTTCCACTTTCTTCCGCCGCGGAGGTTTCCGACCGTTTTCTCAAAAACTACTGGACGGATCTTCACGAAACTTCACACACATACTCATTAGGGGCGGGGTGTGTGAAAACAGGTTGTTTTTTCGCGACCGGAAGTCCCAGATGGCCGCCAGAGCTAATTTCCGGTTTTCAAAATTCAGTCTCCGATTTCAGTAAAAATTGGTACATGGGTGTTTTAAGGGATGCTGAATAACATGGTAACATTTTCGTAAAGTTTGGTTGCCATCGAAACGAAAATGGAGGCCTCTGATTGGTCGAAATTTATATATTGTCCGATTTCAATGAAATTTAATATATATGTGTAGTATTACACCAACAACATTGTCGTTACCTCCGTTTCGTGATTCGTCAACATGGCTGCTATTTCCTGGCTTCTGATTGGTCGAAATTTATATATTGTCCGATTTCAATGAAATTTTATATATAACTGTAGTAGGACACCACGGACATTGTCGTAACCTCCGTTTCGTGATTCGTCAACATGGCCGCTATTTCCTGGCTTCTGATTGGTCGAAATTTATATATTGTCCGATTTCTATGAAATTTAATATATATGTGTAGTATTACACCAACAACATTGTCGTCAGATCCGTTTCATGATTAGTCAACATGGCCGCTATTTCCTGGCTTCTGATTGGTCGAAATTTATATATTGTCCGATTTCAATGAAATTTAATATATATGTGTAGTATTACACCAACAACATTGTCGTAACCTCTGTTTCGTGATTCGTCAACATGGCCGCTATTTCCTGGCTTCTGATTGGTCGAAATTTATATATTGTCCGATTTCAATGAAATTTTATATATAACTGTAGTAGGACACCACGGACATTGTCGTAACCTCCGTTTCCTAATTCGTCAACATGACCGCTGATATATGGGGTGTCAGCTATATTTCCATTGTGAGTTCATTGGGCTCATCAGTTCCGACCAAAGGGGTAGTTTGGGGGACATGTGTAATGGTACCCCATTACAATTAGCACTTGTTATGTTTTAAGAGTATATTCTCATGTATATTATTTTTTTTGTAAACTGGCTCAATTGAAGTTTACATCATCAAGCTTTTAAACAGCTAGAGTTTGTAAGTTGATATCATATGTACAGTAACATGTACCTTCATGTCCAACTGTACTTAGCAGTTAAATACAAAAAGAATGACAAATTGTATTAATTTCATTATAACAGTTAATGTTTTAAAAGTATAAGATTGGAGATTTTTATTCTGATCCTTAAAAAAAAGTATCTATAATCTGATTTATTGTTGTGAAAATCCAACCCTGTAGATTAGGAGGTTTAACATCTCCTTACTCACAGATATTTTTGTGGTCATGTACATTTGTATATCACTAAACTAACTGAACTTCAATCATTAGTATATATATGTAGGATCAATCAGACCCAGATTACTGTATTTATGACACTAAACCTTCAATTGTACTGCGCAAAATGTTATCGGTAATTGGCAAAATGTTTTGAAAAAAACAGCTGTACCCAACTTGGATAGGAAGAGAATATCATTTTTTCGTCAAAATTTCTGGTTGTCATGGTAACAAGTGAGGAGAGTCAAAAGTAACGGAGGGTCATAAAAGTGTAAATACCAATCTAAGTAGGGTTAGATACCTGTTATCAGCTTGTACACCGAGCCTAGTGTTCATGGAAATCACCAATCTCTCCGATTATAAATATGTTCTATTTCCAAATTTCACAGCAAGCTGAACAGTAAATGTAGGTTTACTGATAAAAGTAATGGTATAGGAGTGAAAATGTACATCTCCGCTATCAGTCTGCAGTATGGTTATGATGTACCTCATATAGGGTTATCACTGCTGAAATATCTAGTAATAACAACTTTTCTGTAACTTGGAACTCCAAATTTTAGGAGCTCCAAATTTTACTGATAAACACTCTGCAGATCCAACATTTACAAACCTCTGATACAAACAGAACCGGTGCAGCAGCATCAACATATGAAGTCAGCCAACACCTTGGTAGTTGATAAAAGAACTTAAAACTTGCTCAACCTTAGAGAAACATTTGAAATAATCCTATTCTAATGTTGGAATTAGGAAGTTTCAGGGGTGAACATGCAAGTTTAAGCTTCCTTTTTTCTCCATTCTAAGATATTTTTTCTCTAGAAAATTTATGAATTTCAGATCTGTGCCAGGGTTGCTTGGGTACAGGGCTGGATTAATTTTGTTCTCCCCCCTTTACCCCATATAAGTCTTGTAGTTTCATTTTGTCAGTTATTTCCCTTTAAAATTGCTCTCGTTGGCCATTATATCAAGAACGTTCTGTTTTTGTAGTCATATAAATGACACAAAGAATCCAGTTTTTGTAGAAAACATCAATGGTGTTTGAGGAAAATTATGGAATATAAATGTTTGTCTGACATGAAAAATGTCTATTTTTATCAGGTAAAGCAATAGATGCCAAAGTCCGTAAACAGACAGATTTTATCAGTATGGTTTGATACCAGAATGTGTTGGGGCGGAACACCTCTTCTCTCCCATAGACAACTATTCAAAATATCGCAGGTATTTTGTATACATTGTAACCTTCCATGACTTTTAAAACAAAATTCAACAACTCTGGTTCAAGTTTTTATTGAAAAATACTGATAAAAATGATTACCACTATAGCCACATGAAAGGGATCAGATATTGTACAAGGCTTAGAATTTATGGGCAAAAGAGTTATAACTGTTCCATTGGTGTGTATATCAAATTCACAAG
The DNA here is from genome assembly GCA_947623455.1 of Mimachlamys varia. Classification (NCBI taxonomy): domain Eukaryota; kingdom Metazoa; phylum Mollusca; class Bivalvia; order Pectinida; family Pectinidae; genus Mimachlamys; species Mimachlamys varia. Next base: position 29,087,499 of record OX392543.1, read on the forward strand.
ACAACCTTCTATATAGAAAACGTGAAGTATGTGGGAAATGATATAAACATTTGCAGTCGATCTGGCATAGATCACCAACTTAGAGATACAAATGACACGCATCAGTGTAATATCACCTACAGTGCTCAAAACTTGGGGCAAAACAACTTTTCAAAATCCAATTTCCAGCTTCAGGAATACAACAGACATTTTTTATTTACAGATATCATTATGTAATGATAAAACTATAGAGGTTATATCTCAAAACCATTTCTATATCTTACCTAGGGTAGTTTCACAAACTTTTACCCAGCCATACTGACCCCTACCCCCTGCTGCTGGCCGCCTTTTATACTCATTATGAAATCAGTTTCAACTTAACAGTTCCTATCAAATAAATAAACAACTTTAAGGTTTATCTGGGAAAGTACAACCCTTGAAATCAACCCGACTCCACCTAAGGAAAGTCCATTTCTGTAATTAATTTATCTTTTCTATAATGAATCCCTTGACAGATTGGGGTACTGAGTAATCAGCAGACAGGACCTTTAACCTCCACCTCACACAATGACTGCTCCCCACCACACACACATAATGACTACTCCCGTCCCCCTTATCAGGTACAATTGGTACTGCTACTAGAAGCTATTACACCTTGCTGATATCCTTCTACAGTTTGAGATAGGCAATGATAGGTGTGTATTAGGAAGACAATGAAGTGTGTGTCATGTCAGAAGATAATTATACGTGTTAAGATGTCCACCCAGAAACAAAAAATAAACAATTATTACAGAAAGGCTATATCTGAAAGTTGTTGTTGCCATGTGGTATATTTTAATTTAAATCAATTCTTATTACTAAAGGAGAAGGTGGTGTGATTTAAATTGTACAGTGTAACTTTTTTTTTTCATTGATACAAGGTTAAAAAAAATTGAACTACAGATTTAAAATAATTGTTCCATGGTTTATATATTTATGAATATTTACTATTGTGTGGCAGTAATTGCCACTATTATAACCCTAACGAATTCATTTGGCATTCATAAGGCCATGAATGCCATTGATGGATTGTTGACGTCATAATAATACTGTTATGTTGCGTACTATTGCCTGTCTGCAGGCGATGGCTGTTCTATTCATTGAACATGCATGCATACATTATAGATATATTATTTTAGCTAAATCCTGAGAATTAAAATGTGAAACTGATTTTTTCATGAGATGAACAGATTCTTGAAAGGTAAATATAAGTATTGAACTGCTTTCAGTTTACATTCATAGGCAATATGAATGCCAACTGGACAAAGGCAAATCCAACATGAAGCATGAATTTGCCTTTTTGCAGTTGGCATTCATATTGCCCATGAAAGCCAAATGAAAGCACTGTTAAATGCTTAAATATACTTTACACAACTATGGACATTAAAGTCTTCTGTTCAGTGATTGTCTCCTTAAAATGATATTAAGTCCTTAGTTTTTCGATTGTTCAGTGCCTGTATGCATGATTAACTAATAAAATATCTGGTGTACAGCACTTGGGCTAATCATAATAACATCAATTTAATTGTCTATTGGTAGTATATGTTACCCACATTCTGTCAAAGGCCTTGGTAGTATGACAGCTAGACTAGGTTGTTGGGGCGGAAAGAAACTCTTGTTACTCTAAAACTCTTCAATATCAGTATGACCAAAGAGAAATGATTTGGCGAAGCACTGAAGCAATTAAAGCGTTCAGGTCTGAGAACCCTCATTTCTCCCGTCAGGTATAGGGTAATTACTAGCATGTTCTTTGTTAAACATCTTAACATTCACTGTACAGAACAATCAGCATTTCTAAGTTTCCCTGGTGCTTCAATCTTTCGTAGCCTCACCTGTTTGTAAGATTCATTATCAGAGTAACTCCCACTTACTTCCTCTTTATACGTTGTATACAACTAAAGGTAGTATAACTATTCTACAAATACAACTATTTAGATATTATTCTGTATAAGCAGTCTTGCATCCATGCTGCTTTATTATGTTTATAGTCAGTATTTTCATGTCGATTTTTAGAATCAAACCCGCAATAAACTTTATTTTTTATTTTTTTCCCCAATCAGTCAAAAAACCAGAAACTAGCTTTAACAGGAAAGAGTTTTGTTCTTTTACCAGGGATAAAACCCCTACCACCCCAGGGCCTAGTCTGTCACACTACCAACACCCCAGGACCTAGTCTGTCACACTACCACCACCCCAGGACCTAGTCTGTCACACTACCACCACCCCAGGACCTAGTCTGTCACACTACCAACACCCCAGGACCTAGTCTGTCACACTACCACCACCCCAGGACCTAGTCTGTCACACTACCAACACCCCAGGACCTAGTCTGTCACACTACCACCACCCCAGGACCTAGTCTGTCACACTACCAACACCCCAGGACCTAGTCTGTCACACTACCACCACCCCAGGACCTAGTCTGTCACACTACCACCACCCCAGGACCTAGTCTGTCACACTACCACCACCCCAGGACCTAGTCTGTCACACTACCACCACCCCAGGACCTCGTCTGTCACACTACCACCACCCCAGGACCTCGTCTGTCACACTACCAACACCCCAGGACCTAGTCTGTCACACTACCACCACCCCAGGACCTAGTCTGTCACACTACCACCACCCCAGGACCTCGTCTGTCACACTACCACCACCCCAGGACCTCGTCTGTCACACTACCACCACCCCAGGACCTCGTCTGTCACACTACCACCACCCCAGGACCTCGTCTGTCACACTACCACCACCCCAGTGGTAGGGTGACAGACGAGTTAATAGGGGTACCAAACAGAAATGTTTTCTTCAACGATCAGAAACATATGGTATAATGACTCCTTCATGTGAATCACATATAATCTCATCCCCATTATAGCATATGTAGATGAAAAGACAATGTAGGAGATATATATTCCAAATACCTATAAAAATTGACATCTATAATATCACCTGTTTTAATTAGTCCAAACATTGAACTTTCGTCTGAAATATAAACCTCTATTGTATTCTATTAAAGACAGTTTTCACTGTATCCATAATACAGCATATTTCGTTCTAAATTGACAAGATTTTGTTCACACAAGTTCAGGTGCTTACTCTAAAACACAGTAATAACATATAAACATCACAGATAAAGTACATCTGTGATGCAATCAAGGTGAAGGTTCTTTACTGTAGTGGCTATCAAGTCGGAGTTATTACAATACAAACTGGTCCATCGTTCACCATGCAAATGTACATGTATATATCACATTTTCTCAAATTAAGGGAAAGAAACACACATGCTTATATAGGGATTTATAAGACATTGATAATATATGTGCCTTGCAGCAGTTACAAATGAATATTGGAATAGAAAATAGATATTTACAGTTTATTACATTATGATTAGACTATATGGTTAGCGACTACTGCCAAGTTTTCAAACATTTCAATGACTTTGATTGGCCAGTAATAAATCATATTATAGTTATCTTCCTGTTTCAAACGTAATCTTTTATGAGGAATGCAGAACAAAAAATTCAAAGCATTCCATCGGTTAAAGGTTTAAGGTGCAGTTAGAAGGCATATCCTTACTTCAATATATATAAACACAGGAATTGAAAAATTATCATCAAAAGAAATTTAAAACTCAACTTTATGGTGTACTATGTACAGGAACAAAAGCGTTGTATACAAAATGTCTGGTTTAGGTTGATATATTATCTAGCTTTACTTTGACTTATATACTAAAGACAAATGGTCACAACTTCCCAGGAAGTTTACAGTCTCCTTAACAATACATTAATTTGTTATTATAACATACAGTTGTATATACTTACACAATACACCACGGCCAAGTCTGGTCCTACACTCCCATTAGCCTTCTCTACATTTCCAGCTGTCAAAATACCTTTTCCTTTACAAATTCTCAATTTTATCTTCTTATCCCAAACTCTTATCTTCACCGATATCAGAACCTTCCTCACTTTACCAAAGAGTTCGCTCTGACTCATGTCTGTGTTGTGTTTGTAGGCCCAGGAAGCAAGCAAATTTTCAGCGATCTGTTGTACAAGCCTGTGCTATACACAGACTTTATGCAGGCAGTAATAGAACCTACACACAAGATAGGTATAATCTCAAGATTTTCAACTTTGGCAAGCAATAACAGTCTATGCTAATATACTAAGTCTCAATGTTTTCTGTAGAAACACCCCTGGTCTATAGGGATCCAACACTATAATGTATCATGAAATACTGCCCAACTCAAAAACATATAGACACGAGGGGCTCCTGGCCAAAATTAGAACCCAATCTTCTTCTCTTAATAAGAGAAATATATCATGCTGTCCAGAAAGAAAACAAAATGGCAACTTTCCATTTCCATGGCATTATATACTCGCCTCCATGTCTTGTCTAATCACCATAGAAACGCCAGAATTAATCACACATTTAGTCTGTTTTCAACATTTGTAATCAAAATTAAGCCATCCTCAAAAATCTAAACTTTGATGATTGTTATTCTAAACACATGAGCTTCCTGTTTAAATTTAAGTCAATCAAATCGAATACTGAACACCTAGAAAGGCCGGAGTGACCTCACGTTTCTTTGAAGATGACCAGTAAGTCTGAAGGTTTCTAGGTGCTACACAAGAAGGCAATTTGATTCCATCAACATGTAATAAAGCATACACCTGAGGTCATTAATAACTGTCCGGAGATTAAAGTAATTCTGCTGCTAAGTTGTCGGTAATCTGTCATCAAGAGGTCATTATAATTTACATCATCTAGGGTTTCCACAAATGTTCCAAAATCTTACAAACAATGCTCTTACAATCTTACAAACAATGCTGCAAAGGATGAAAAAAGTGTCCACTTTGGGAAAAATGAGATTATATATAAAAAATGTGTTGAAGCAATTTCTAAATTTCAAACCATTCTTGAAAAGTCCTGAATCTTCTGTCATCCACTAATGAATTTGAATATGTTGGCGAAAATTTGAATAGCTTTCTCACCTCACTTCTCGTGAACAGTCAGGAACATCCAAGATTGCTTATTTTACACTAAATCTTGTGCTGCACACAAGCCTTTCAGTATAAATCTAACAATGATCAAGATGTATAAGTGTATTAAAGATCAGATTGAAGAGTTCCAAAATCTGGTATGTAACAGACAGATAACATAATTATCATATCTACCAGTACATATATAAGTCCACACAGACAAAAGATGACTGATTCTTTGAACTCAAGGAATCACCAATAGTAGAATCCAAAATGAATGTCCTACCACTTTGATGTCCAATAAGCAAAGTCAGTTATAAAAATAAAACTTGCCACTCATTTAAATCTGGATTTACTTAAAAACCATGATTAATGAGCGAAGAACCGTTCCCCAAACAGACCACTATCTCGAGGTGCAGAGCTGTGTTCATTTTGATGTTGGATTTGATAACACTGAAGGATGTCTCTATACAAGGATCCTTTGATTCTTCGAATTCCAAAGCAGATTCATTTGCCAAATATTTCTGTGTTTAAAAATGAAGAAATGGCAAAAAATTAGTTGTCATGCCGCAGCAAATTTTGTATTCTACACAGTTTTTAGCATACAACAATACGGCTGTAGGCGTCTGGTATCTGATAAGTAGGTACATTTCCACAACAAAAACACAAATGGTTTTTTTTAAAGATGTTCATACAAAACAGATTAATTGTAGAAAATATAAACTTCTGTAAATCTCTACTACACTCTCATATATACCAATACTCAAAACAATAGTAAAACAAACAGTTAAAACTATTTTTCCATAGGAGAAGTAAGGTACACATCAGATACAAACTGAAAAATTGATCGCCTCTGAGAACTGTGGTCATCTCTACTGACACAATCAGTCAAATGCTCTACGGATAAAAAGTTGGAAACAATTTCCAATCTGAACATTATTGTTGGCTGTCCTTATTGTAAGTCACAGCCAACCACCCCCCAAAACCCAAACAAATCATAAACTCAACAAAAAAATCAAAACTGTCTGCAGTTCATCTACAAAGTGCCAATACAAACACAATTAACTCCACCTTAAGGTAGTTTTTGATTAACTATGCATCACAAAAAGATACGGCATCAATATGAGGGTGAGGGATAGCTATCCATCCAAGATAAACAAGGCAAGTAAAGTTCTCAATATTCGTACTTTTGACAAATGATATTATAATTTGTTCCAAAGTGGAAAGGCAGAACAAAATTTTGAAAGGGAATAACTACTATATAAATATTTTTTCTTTTCGGTAAATGCATTGGAACTAAATTGAAAATGCATTGGAACTAAATTGAAAATGAACTTTTTACAAGTTATTAATTTTATAATACCATAATGAAAAGATTATAACCAAATTTCAGCTTGATAGGTAAAGCAGTTAAATTTCACAAAAAATTGAGTATCAGACCCTGAAAAAGAGAGGCACAAGTGGCTGTGATTCTGTCCACTACTAGACTTATTTGTAGCTGAAGAATTGCAAAAACAGTAGTCTTTTTAAAGTTAAGGCATGTTAAAAACGAATGAGGCTGAATGTACTTCGTAAGTATAATGATGGGGGAATGTTGAATCTATTTTCAATAAATGTATGCAATTATATGCAAATGTTTGCCATTAAGATAAATTTGCACTTCAAAGCAATATAAGGGCGAAAAAGGGGAAAATTTTAAACACAGCAAAAACAGATTTTGGTATATTCACTATGTATAATGTTAATGTATTGCTAAAATTGGACATGTGTCATCCTTTTGCATTGTATTGTTTCCATACCACACACTCGAGACGATTGCCTCAGCGTCATGTTTTGGCGGTGTTCTAGCTAGCATGTTTTTCTGCTCCTGTCTAACTCAAGGTCTGCAGTTTAACAACAGCCCCTAGTAAACCAGACAGCTTGGTCAACAACACCATCTTGTTGTTTTACTGAGCTCTCAACCACTGTAGGCCAGTAATGAAACCACCAACAATGGTAGCATCTACTAAAGCCAGACTTCCTTAGGTAGAAACAACATTACAGGAGACAGGGTGAATAAGACTTCCACTAAAAGAACACCTTTCCATCACAGGAATACTTCTCAATATACCGATGTCGATTTGAACAGCTACATGTAGGCTGACTAGTACAAAGTCAGATATATCATGTTTCCTGCGGTTGACACTGGAATTAGTGGGATATTGCTTTCTCTGCCAGTCTGACTGCCAGGTAGCGGTACTCTGAGGTACCGGTGGCTCGTGCAGTGCCAGGTCAGTTCAGGCAACGCACTCGGTGGCCTAGGTTGATCGCTGAATTTTATATGTAAAACTATTTTGTCAGGTGTTGCAACTATAACAGACATGAACTTTTAATACTCATGCTTCGATATATGGAATGTAAAGTAATACTTCTATGTAATGTGAATTATAATGTTGATGACTAAATATCATTAAACGGCATTATAAGTGCGTTATGGACAATCAATGATTGTTATTGCCACCGGGGGGGTTGGGGGGTTGGGTGTATATGGCAGAGAATACAAATTGAATGACACGTCACAATCTACTGAGGTAGCAATAAAAAGAGATTGAGAGCATAAATCTCCATCTACTTGTGTAAGAACACACGATTTTCAAATAAACTGAAACTTCAGCTAGGTCGACTGGAGCAATCAAGATAGTGAAAAATATCCCTATCAGAAACATATATAGCAAACTACATGTACTACAATAAGAATTTATCAACATATATGACATGTTCTTTTAAAACAGTACTATCAAGCAAATGTAATTTCAAAACTTTGTCCAAACATAAGCATTACCTGGAGGTTTTGAAGTTAGTCAAGTCTTACTTCAGTATTGATGTTTATGACGTACAACAACTAGTGCCCTCTTCCATCTTGTTGACTTTGATTTGACCCTTAACATCCAACAATTTCTGCAGCTACAATGATGTTTATACAACCTGTGAAATAATTGACCCTCCCTTAATTAGGCCAAAAATAGTCTCTCCCTCAGGAAACTATAAACATACTACTTAATTGACTAACCACTAAGTTTTTATAGTTTGGTATACATATAGTATTCACTTGTCAAACTTTCAAGTTATTCAAAGGGAGTAACTGAGGAGAAAATTGTATGGAGATCGAGTCATCATGACTATTAAATTGTATGTCTATGAAAGAGTAAAACAGGTACTAGCTAGTTGAGGTAATAAAATTGTCAGTGATTTGTTTACACTGTTGGAGTTTATGTACCCTTCATGTATAAAATGAGGATAGAACAGCTATTGCTTTGCTCCATATCCAGTCATATATATGAATACATCTATGAGCCCCCTCATTTCGATTCACATGGAGAAGGTCTTGGTACTAGGGTCATGCTTCAAACCTCTTTTTGCAGGAATCTGATAACAAACTGAAAGGTTTTGATACTAGCCAGAGTCATGTTCAATTTTGATATAGTACTCGTATCTTCTTATTAATACTGTGCTGTAGTTCAAATATTTTTGTAATACAATATACTTATGTATTCAAATGATATATATTTTTCAAATTGATAGGGGTTATTACAAGCTTTTTGAATACTATTTTCATGAAAAAAATAATGTTTTAATTGACATCCATGTATGAACATCATAAAAAGTTGCACTCAATCTAGGTTTATTTCAAGTTTATTTGAAATTTCACTTCAAAGAAGAATCTATTGTTCTGTACCTATTTTTTAAACTCTATATATTACGAATATCTATAGATCTGTAGACTAAAGAGGGGGTGTGGTGACTATAGAGGGGTGTGGTGACTATAGAGGGGTTGAGGTGACTATAGCGTGGGTGTGGTGACTATAGAGGGGTGTGGTTACTATAAGGGGGTGTGATGACTATAGAGGGGTGTGGTGACTATAGAGGGGTGTGGTGACTATAGAGGGGTGTGGTGACTGTAGAGGGGTGTGGTGACTATAGAGGGGTGTGGTTACTATAAGGGGGTGTGATGACTATAGAGGGGTGTGGTGACTATAAGGGGTGTGGTGACTATAGAGGGGTGTGGTGACTATAGAGGGGTGTGGTGACTATAGAGGGGTGTGGTGACTGAAGAGGGGTGTGGTGACTAAAGAGGGGTGTTGTGACTATCGAGGGGTGTGATTACTATAAGGGGGTGTGGTTACTATAGAGGGGTGTGGTGACTATAGAGGGATGTGGTTACTATAGATGGGTGTGGTGACTATAGAGTGGTGTGGTGGCTATAGAGGCGTGTGGTGACTATAGATGTGTGTAGTGACTATAGAGGGGTGTGGTTACTATAAGGGGGTGTGATGACTATAGAGGGGGTGTGGTGACTATAGAGGGGTGTGGTGACTATAAGGGGTGTGGTGACTATAGAGGGGTGTGGTGACTATAGAGGGGTGTGGTGACTATAGAGGGGTGTGGTGACTGAAGAGGGGTGTGGTGACTAAAGAGGGGTATTGTGACTATCGAGGGGTGTGGTTACTATAAGGGGGTGTGGTTACTATAGAGGGGTGTGGTGACTATAGAGGGATGTGGTTACTATAGATGGGTGTGGTGACTATAGAGTGGTGTGGTGGCTATAGAGGCGTGTGGTGACTATAGATGTGTGTAGTGACTATAGAGGGGTGTGGTTACTATAAGGGGGTGTGATGACTATAGAGGGGGTGTGGTGACTATAGAGGGGTGTGGTGACTATAGAGGGGTGTGGTGACTATAGAGGGGGTGTGGTAACTATAAGGGGTGTGGTGACTATAGAGGGGGTGTGGTGACTATAGAGAGGTGTGGTTATTTTAGAGGGGTGTTGTTACTATAGAGGAGGTGTGGTGACTAAAGAGGGGTGTGGTGACTATAGAGGGGTGTGGTGACTATAAGGGGTGTGGTGACTATAAAGGGGTGTGGTTACTATAAGGGGTGTGGTGACTATAGAGGGGTGTGGTGACTATAGAGGGGGTGTGGTGACTATAAGGGGTTGTGATGACTATAGAGGTGTGGTGACTATAGAGGGGTGTGGTGACTATAGAGGGGGTGTGGTGACTATAAGGGGTGTGGTGACTATAGAGGGGTGTGGTTACTATAAGGGGTGTGGTGACTATAGAGGGGGTGTGGTGACTAAAAAGGGTGTGGTGACTTTAAGGGGTGTGGTGACTATAGAGTGGTGTGGTTACTATAGAGGGGTGTGGTGACTATAGAGGGGTGTGGTGACTATCAGGAGGTGTGATGACTATAGAGGTGTGGTGACTATAGAGGGGTGTGGTGACTATAGAGGGGGTGTGGTGACTAAAAAGGGTGTGGTGACTATAAGGGGTGTGGTGACTATAGAGGGGTGTGGTTACTATAAGGGGTGTGGTGACTATAGAGGGGTGTGGTGACTATTAGGGGGTGTGATGACTATAGAGGTGTGGTGACTATAGAGGGGTGTGGTGACTTTAGAGGGGGTGTGGTGACTAAAAAGGGTGTGGTGACTATAAGGGGTGTGGTGACTATAGAGGGGTGTGGTTACTATAAGGGGTGTGGTGACTATAGAGGGGTGTGGTGACTATAAGGGGTTGTAATGACTATAGAGGTGTGGTGACTATAGAGGGGTGTGGTGACTATAGAGGGGGTGTGGTGACTATAAGGGGTGTGGTGACTATAGAGGGGTGTGGTTACTATAAGGGATGTGGTGACTATAGAGGGGGTGTGGTGACTATAGAGGGGTGTGGTGACTATAAGGGGGTGTGATGACTATAGAGGTGTGGTGACTATAGAGGGCTGTGGTGACTATAGAGGGGGTGTGGTGACTAAAAAGGGTGTGGTGACTATAGAGGGGTGTGGTGACTATAGAGGGGTGTGGTTACTATAAGGGGTGTGGTGACTATAGAGGGGGTGTGGTGACTATAGAGGGGTGTGGTGACTATAAGGGGTGTGGTGACTATAGAGGGGTGTGGTGACTATAAGGGGTGTTGTGACTATAGAGAGGTGTGGTTACTATAGAGGGGTGTTGTTACTATAGAGGAGGTGTGGTGACTATAGAGGGGTGTGGTGACTGTAGAGGGTGTGGTCACATTTGAGAAGGTTTTGATTAGGATACATGTGAGATATTTCTCCTGTAGTAGAAGCACAGATGGTGCATGTACCACTACACACACACACACAGGCAAGTCAGCTGTTGCATAGATCAGGAACACACAATTTAACCTGGCATGTATTTATAGGATTCTGTGGCTTATAGGGTTCGTCAGCTGGTCTAAATATGAAAACTCTGTCAAATTATTAGAATATTTGTTTATTTAATGAAGTGTGGATCTATTAAATAAAACAGCATCAGCTATCAACACAATAATGCTTGCCACACAGGCTGGATGGTATGAAATAGACCTTGGCCCTATTCCTTAAACCCTTGTCATGCTAAAACAGCTATAGGGGCCCATGCTCAAACAGCTATATATATAGGGGCCCATGCTCAAACAGCTATATATATATATAGGGGCCCATGCTCAAACAGCTATATATATAGGGGCCCATGCTAAAACAGCTATATATATATAGAGGCCCATGGTCAAACAGCTATATATATAGGGGCCCATGCTCAAACAGCTATATATATAGGGGCCCATGCTAAAACAGCTATATATATATAGGGGCCCATGCTAAAACAGCTATATATATATAAGGGCCCATGGTCAAACAGCTATATATATAGGGGCCCATGGTCAAACAGCTATATATATATAGGGGCCCCATGCTCAAACAGATTATAGGGGCCCATGCTCAAACATCTATATATATATAGGGGCTCATGCTAAAACAGCTATAGGGGCCCATGCGCAAATAGCTATATATATAGGGGCCCATGGTCAAACAGCTATATATATATAGGGGCTCATGCTAAAACAGCTATAGGGGCCCATGCTCAAACAGCTATATATATAGGGGCCCATGCTAAAACAGCTATATATATATAGGGGCTCATGCTAAAACAGCTATAGGGGCCCATGCTCAAACAGCTATATATATATAGGGGCCCATGCTAAAACAGCTATATATATATAGAGGCCCATGCTCAAACAGCTATATATATAGGGGCCCATGCTAAAACAGCTATATATATATAGAGGCCCATGCTCAAACAGCTATATATATAGGGGCCCATGCTCAAACAGCTATATATATAGGGGCCCATGCTAAAACAGCTATATATATATAGGGGCCCATGCTCAAACAGCTATATATATATAGGGGCCCATGCTCAAACAGCTATATATATAGGGGCCCATGCTCAAACAGCTATATATATATAGAGGCCCATGGTCAAACAGCTATATATATAGGGGCCCATGCTCAAACAGCTATATATATAGGGGCCCATGCTCAAACAGCTATATATATAGGGGCCCATGCTCAAACAGCTATATATATAGGGGTCCATGCTCAAACAGCTATATATATATAAGGGCCCATGCTCAAACAGCTATATATATAGGGGCCCATGCTCAAACAGCTATATATATATAGGGGTCCATGCTCAAACAGCTATATATATATAAGGGCCCATGCTCAAACAGCTATATATATAGGGGCCCATGCTCAAACAGCTATATATATATAGGGGCCATGTTCAAACAGCTATATATATATAGGGGTCCATGCTCAAACAGCTATATATATATAAGGGCCCATGCTCAAACAGCTATATATATAGGGGCCCATGTTCAAACAGCTATATATATATATAGGGGCCCATGCTCAAACAGCTATATATATAGGGGCCCATGCTCAAACAGCTATATATATATAGGGGTCCATGCTCAAACAGCTACATTGTATATATATATTGGGGCTCACGCTCAAACAGCTATATAAAAACAAAGACTTTGCCGCAATATATATATATATATAGAGGTCCATGCTCAAACCCATTTCCTTGTTACGTACATTTCAACTCGTTCACTCCTCATGACATTTGAACTCTTCCACTCCAAAGGTTACAATAATTCATTAAGGAACTTCAGGGATGAAAGAGTTAATCAAAAAGTCAAATGTTAATACTGGTGTTTAATTATTAAGTGTCTGTAGTTTTCATCAATTTATCTCTGAACAAGAAATATGGCTCGAGCAAGGAATCATTATCCACTAGTCCAGATTTGTCTGTGGATAGCATTGAGACCTGCCTTGGTCACCCTCTAGCACCCCAGCCTCTGCTTGGTACTCACTGTGTCAGTTTGCAGCATGTAGGAATAATTAGATTGTTTTGTTTACAGAGGAACAAGGACTACTCCCTGTATATCTAACCCTTCTGACCAGACTTGTGTTTATAACTGTGGCCCCCACTAAATCTACCACATAAAAGGCCAAGTCAACGATAAGCAATTACTCCAGTATCAACCAGCCTCCTTTACTCCCTTGTGTTTTTACACACAGATTGTAATATAAGAAGCAAATGATGCTGGAGGGCATCACAGCAGTATTTTTTGTATACAATAAAACACTAGTGCATCACACAGTCAATTTGTCTAGTTCAGCTGATACCCACACAAAGCACCTGTTGGACAAAGCATTAGCAAAGATCTTGGTGGATAACAAACTTTCTAATATTCATGCAGATTTAAATGCATAAAATGTGTTTCTACAGATTGAATTATTCTAGTATTAAAAAGATATCTATTCTACACTACATTTTTGTAAAAATGATTCTGCAGGTAAATCATATATTTGTGCAAGTATTTTGTTCCTGAAATTTTCTTTGTCCAGTTGCAGATGATCTTTAACCAGTATATAAATATATTAAACAACACACTCTTTCAAATATATTTCTTCATTTTTTTTCCAGAAATTTATTCATCATTACATGTATATTTTTGTTTCTCCAGGTAGATTTTCTCCATTGGGGCCAATATGATTCTTAATTAACTTTGATTATCTAAAAGCTGTTCTAACTTAGTGCTTTTATTTTTCATATTAAAGTAACCCAAAGACTACTTGAGGTTGTATAAAAATATCCCAAATAGAAGGAATTCCACAATTCCCTGGCAGCAGACCAATTGGTTCAAATGTATACATTATAAATGATGAAAAATCAAAATCTTATCATAAGTAAAAAACCAAGAGTAATGAAGTAAGTTACCAACTTGTGATTCTGTAAATCTTAATGACAATCTGTGGTTGTCAATATAATCCCTGTACATTCACAGTTCTGCGGCTAGCATACCATGATTTAACAAACTTGCCATACACAGTAGCTACAATCAATTAAAGGGTGGTCGAGTAGTGTAGTCGAGAGCATACTTGCCTTTAAACAAGGTGATTCGGGTTTGATTCCCAGATCGTATGTGAAAAGGTAGCATTTTGAACACATCAGTAAAACCCCAGCCCCCTTAAAATAACTCAAAACTGTTGTAAAATAAGTACATATTTTAATGAGTGTGATTCTACAAGAGATATATTCCTTATTGTCCCTTAGGATGCTGACAATATTATGTTTACACTTCACTCATTCACCCCTAAAATATCATAATTGACTAAACCAACTTCTGAATTAGAAGAGTTCAAAAGTGTCTCTAGGTATGAATGAGTTAATAAATCAAAATTACACCTAAACCTGTAAGACTTACCTCCCCTTCCCCAACTTAGTACTAAACCATAAATGTTCCAGACAAACTACTCTTAGTTTATATCATAGAAGGACAGTGCAAAATTTATTTGAACTGTTGCCAAGAAAAAGCAGAAGATTTTAAATTGAATATGAAATACAACTTTGAAATCTATTTATAATCTTGTTCTATTTATGACTCAACTGCACAAGCATGCTTCAGTTATATGTTTGTTTTCAAATGGCATAATAATACTTGTGTGCAATGCATTTCAGCAAAGATAGATAGAGATTTTACTATTTGGGACGCACATGTATGTCTTCAGACTACACAGATAAAATTGTCTGAGAGAATCGCTACAAAAAATATAGCTGCTACCGTATATTAAACAGAAAATACACGGCAGTAATGAACAGGAAGTTGTGAAGATTATGGGATTTAATTCATTCACCCCTTACATTTCATAATGAACTATTCTCACCTTGGAATTGGAAGAGTCTAAACATGTCTTCAGGAGTAAATGAGGATGAAGGATAATGACGACATGATAGGCCAGTGATGAGGGTAACGTAACATACAGTTTATATATAGCTCCTATAATCAGGTCCCCACAAATGAGGAAGAAACAGAAATCTGAGTTACATACAACTTAAATATCTAGAGGTACAGTATAAACTGGTTACTGCAGAGTCATGTGGAGCCAAAGAACCTTGGACTCCACACACATACTTTTTCACACCCCCTCATTATCTGCAGAAGACAATTGTAATTACCTTCAAAAAGGGAAAGCCTAGACTAATTGGCTTTAAATACCAATCTCCAACTAAACCAAGCAAATGTTCTTCAAACTCTCGGTAAATACAAAATATTTTAATACAATTGACATTTTTAACAGTTGTTGCGTTGACTGCTGTCTTAGGCAGGCATTATTCCATTCTGACCCCCGCCCCCTTTAACAGGTGTTCTTTGATCCCCTAAAACTGGTATTAGTTTGACCCCCCCCCCCCACCCCACAAAAAAACCAACCAGGTACCTGTTATTTTGATTCATTTGACCCCTATAACAGGTGTTTTATTTTGACCCCCTATAACAGGTATTATTTTGACCCCTATAACAGGTATTATTTTGACCCCAATAACAGGTGTTTTACTTTGACCCCCTATAACAGGTGTTATTTTGACCCCTATAACAGGTGTTATTTTGACCTCTATAACAGGTGTTATTTTGACCTCTATAACAGGTGTTATTTTGACCCCTATAACAGGTGTTATTTTGACCTCTATAACAGGTGTTATTTTGACCCCTATAACAGGTGTTATTTTGACCTCTATAACAGGTGTTATTTTGACCTCTATATAAGGTGTTATTTTGACCCCTATAACAGGTGTTATTTTGACCTCTATAACAGGTGTTATTTTGACCCCTATAACAGGTGTTATTTTGACCTCTATAACAGGTGTTATTTTGACCCCTATAACAGGTGTTATTTTGACCCCTCTAACAGGTGTTATTTTGACCTCTATAACAGGTGTTATTTTGACCCCTATAACAGGTGTTATTTTGACCTCTATAACAGGTGTTATTTTGACCCCTATAACAGGTGTTATTTTGACCTCTATAACAGGTGTTATTTTGACCCCTATAACATGTGTTATTTTAACCCCTATAACAGGTGTTATTTTGACCCCTATAACAGGTGTTATTTTGACCTCTATAACAGGTGTTATTTTGACCCCCCTATAACAGGTGTTATTTTGACCCCCCTATAACAGGTATTATTTTGATCCCTATAACAGGTGTTATTTTGACCCCTATAACAGGTGTTATTTTGACCTCTATAACAGGTGTTATTTTGACCTCTATATAAGGTGTTATTTTGACCCCTATA
Source organism: Mimachlamys varia (assembly GCA_947623455.1). Classification (NCBI taxonomy): domain Eukaryota; kingdom Metazoa; phylum Mollusca; class Bivalvia; order Pectinida; family Pectinidae; genus Mimachlamys; species Mimachlamys varia. The sequence goes on from OX392543.1 coordinate 29,103,959, forward strand.
ACAGGTGTTATTTTGACCTCTATAACAGGTGTTATTTTGACCCCTATAACAGGTGTTATTTTGACCTCTATAACAGGTGTTATTTTGACCCCTATAACAGGTGTTATTTTGACCCCTCTAACAGGTGTTATTTTGACCTCTATAACAGGTGTTATTTTGACCCCTATAACAGGTGTTATTTTGACCTCTATAACAGGTGTTATTTTGACCCCTATAACAGGTGTTATTTTGACCTCTATAACAGGTGTTATTTTGACCCCTATAACATGTGTTATTTTAACCCCTATAACAGGTGTTATTTTGACCCCTATAACAGGTGTTATTTTGACCTCTATAACAGGTGTTATTTTGACCCCCCTATAACAGGTGTTATTTTGACCCCCCTATAACAGGTATTATTTTGATCTCTATAACAGGTGTTATTTTGACCTCTATTACAGTTGTTAAATTGTATTTTGACCCCTATAACAGGTGTTATTTTGACCTCTATAACAGGTGTTATTTTGACCTCTATAACAGGTGTTATTTTGACCCCCCTATAACAGGTGTTATTTTGACCTCTATAACAGGTGTTATTTTGACCCCTATAACAGGTGTTATTTTGACCTCTATAACAGGTGTTATTTTGACCCCTATAACAGGTGTTATTTTTATCCCTATAACAGGTGTTATTTTGACTTATATAACAGGTGTTATTTTGAACTCTATAACAGGTGTTATTTTGACCCCCTATAACAGGTGTTATTTTGACCTCTATAACAGGTATTATTTTGACCTCTATAACAGGTGTTATTTTGACCCCTATAACAGGTGTTATTTTGACCTCTATAACAGGTGTTATTTTGACCTCTATAACAGGTGAGACTTACTCGAGACAGAGTGACGATACATTCAGACAGGACCGCTGTCTTTGATTTCCGACAGTGGTAGAATGTGGTGTCCAGTTTTTCATGCACAACAAACTTGCTCATCTTGTTGGTTTCTTGATGAAGGAACAGTATGGCATGTTTTAATCCAGCGTGTCTAATCACTTTCTATAACTTTATATATATTTATCCTTGGTTCCTTGATATATATCCCGTCATTTACATGTCACATACAGGCATCCTTGGATTTCTTTGATCATCATTACAGAAAACCAGTACAATCCGTTTCAATGAACAATTTTTCCTTTGACTTTGAGACCTCATAATCCAGGTACTGTTTTGAAATTATCCCTTTGTTTTGTATATGTCATGATGTGATTATATAACACCAAGATGAGAAATCAATTTTCATTTCAAAACAAATAAATTTTGAATTATATGCACAATTCAGACAGTGATATCTCAAGAAAGAAGATGTGTAGACTATGTGGAATACTTCTCGTCAGTAGAACAATCTATTTCTATTAACAGTTTAAATCCAGTGTAGATACAGAAACTGCAAATGTAAGCGAAAAGTTTCGAAATTATCTGCCCAGAACCCTGCCGGCCAGCCAACCTTCCGCCCAGAAGGCGTACTAAACAAGAGAACAAGATTCCCACCAGGACTAACAGATAATTCACAGTGATTCTTTCAAAACATTTCACAAATTCCACACACCTGCAGTTCGTTTGCCAAGACATGCACATAGAAATTATATGAGCGTATATTGTTTTAATAAGCAATTTCATAGACATAATCAATTATATAAAATTGTTCTGAGGCTAAACACTATACTTCACTATCACCAAACGTAGTCGTAGAATCGGCCAATCAAATGTAGGGATCTTCAAAGAGACTGATCGTTTTAAACGCTCAGTCTATATAACACATAAAGTTATGCCAGCTTTGGAAGCGCAATCCGAACTGTTCCTGAAGTAATTTAGCCACACTCTTGTAGCTATGAATTCCATAGTATCACGTATTTTATCATATACACCTATATATATTTCTTATACCTAAACACTTTAACATTTCAGCACAAGCTTGAAAGAAATTTCTGAAAATATTTCTTAAAAGAAATTTTCAAATGGTACAATTCAAATTATTTAAGTTGAAATAAAAAGGATTCGTCATGCATCTATAAATGCCAAACAAGAAGAAAGTTATAATCAATATCAAACAAGATATGGTTTGATAATTAATTTCTGTGTCAAGAAGCTGACTATAGTCACTGACATAGGAAACTACTATTTTACCTCTCATGCTGTGTAAACGTTTCTACTTGTGTATAATCACCTGATTTATCTCAATATTCTTCTACTTGTTTTACTCTTTTTCACCCAAATGTTAAAATAAGCCACTTTTTAGGGCCATGACTGAACCAGAGGTGCATTTCTATCAGATTAAGTACAGACTTGAAATGACATTTAACAATATGCAGACAAAATGCTGCTATTTATATCCAAAGTTTATTCATAAGTAATATATATCTTTCAGACTTTTCCTCAAGTCAGGAAAAAAATCCACTGCCAAAAATATGTCAGAGGTCATACATCATATACATACAGGTTTGTCTGCCAAGCTTCAAACACTAGTTTGACCCTGATCATGTATGACCTTGAACAGCTTGGAAGTCTACATAATCACCTTAGGGAAGGAAAACCTGACTGTATATTTTCCCTTCCGTTCAGATTTTTTTAACATAAACGTTATATTTCATGCTAATGTTGAAAGAACTTTGTTTTCACTATAATCCAGTGAATATAAAGTCCAAATTGGCAGTCAAAAAATGTTTTTGCACAGAGAAATCTGAAAATTCTAAAAATGACAGAATAGTTTCACTTTAAAAGCATGCAACAACTTAATCTTACGTCACAGGTATCCGCTTTATCTGCCATCCAACTGACCAATAAGTTTTGAATTTCTAAGCTAATCAGTAAATTTGAGGCTATATACATTTGTAGCGTACACCATCCTGAATCCCAATTTATAAGTCAGCCTTTCCATTAGAAGATGTGCCCTCTGTGTTGTAATTAACTCCCACAGGTTATCAACAAAGTGGCCCCAGGGCCCACAAAAACAAAACAGTTATCTTATTAGCAAATCAGAGGGCACCATCTCGAGTCTCAAAACTTAGAAATCAGCTTTTCGAGGTCAAGATATGCCCCTATGTAACACTCTTTGAAAATTTTGGAAAAGTCCAAACATACACAATACTATTGGGAAAAAGGTTAGCACTGAAATATTTATGCCAGATACATAACCATATTATTTACCATACCTATAAAGTTCTGATGAAATCAGCTAAATGATTAATGAGGTGCTAGAAGCATGGGTAGATAGGTGAAGAGATATAAAACCATGTCAATGTCCCAGTTTTAAGGTGAATGCTGAAGAACCTGTGATACATGTTCTCATTGTTATGATGACAGTTTGATACAGTAGAACATGAACAGCAGTGATAGAGTGTAACAATTCTCACCACCAAGCCCAAACTGATACCAGGTGATTGTGCAGCATACACTTGTAATTAGTTAGGCAGCCTCCTCATCAGGTACTTACAGTATACAGGGTCAGACCTGTGTATCCTTACCAACAGTGTCTGGTCACACATCTGCCATACCACATCCTCCCATAGCAAGTTATTGAAGGGTCAGCTGCTGACTGACCCACTAATCAGCATCCCCCTCATTGTCAGGGGGAGCATTCTCCCATATCATCTGATGGATCTGTGTACTTAGTCTTGTTGTCAGACCCCCTCCCCACTGGGTTACTCATTGTATATCTAACAGTTTTACCCCCTCCCCTCCTTACAAACTGCAGGTCTGCCCTTCTAGTATAACCCCCTCCCATTGGTGACCTGTCTGTGTACATACCTGCCTTACATGTCTGCCCCCTTTATATAAACCCCCCTCCTCCCCCTTCAGTCTATCCTCCTTAAATTATTCTCCCATGGCATGGTGACTTGTCTGTGTACATACCTGCTTTACATGTCTGTCCCTCCTTATATTGGCTCCCCCTCCCCCTTCAGTCTATCCTCCTTAAATTATTACCCCTCCCATTCAGGTGACCTGTCTGTGTACATACCTGCTTTACATGTCTGTCCCTCCTTATATTGGCTCCCCCCTTCCCCTTTTAGTCTACCCTCCTTAAATTATTACCCCTCCCATTCAGGTGACCTGTCTGTGTACATACCTGGCTTACATGTCTCTGTGTGTTGTGTGTGTGTGGGGGGGGGGGTATGTGTATTATGATCCCCTCCTTCCCCTTCAGTCTGCCCTTTTCCCTTTCCTTTCCCCATATCTGTAAGTGTTTACAAGTCCAATCTCCCCTTCCCTTAATGTGTGCCCCTTCCCCCTCAATTCCTGACCTATCTGTCCCACAAATCTGCTCCCCCTACTCCTCAGTCTGCCCCTCCACTCCCTTCAGCCTGCCCCCACTCCTCAGTCTGTCCTCTTCCCCTCCATTCCTGACCTATCTGCCTTATAAATCTGCCCCTCCCCTCTGTCTGCCCCTCCCCTCCCATTCCTGACCTATCTGCCTTATAAATCTGCCCCTCCCCTCAGTCTGCCCCTCCCCTCAGTTTGCCCCTCCCCTCCCATTTCTGACCTATCTGCCCCTTGTCCTCTACTTTGCCACCACATGTCAATAATTACATGGTGTTTACAGTCATCAGTTAGCCTACTTACTATCCTAACATATGCCTCATTTAACCCAGCCAGCCAGGTGGGGGTCTGGAGGGGGGGAGTTGGGTGGGGGTCTGGAGGGGGAGGGTTCGGGTGGGGGTCTGGAGGGAAATGTTAAGGTAGGGGTCTGGAGGTGGGGGGGGGGGGGGGGTAGTGTGCATAGGCAAATGAAACAACAATTGTCAATAGCTACTTGAATAAGAAAACTTGCGAAAAGAAACACAGATCTAGAAGGCCTCATGTGTGACATTATTTTTTTCTCATTCTGTTCAGTCTTTGGTTCAGACTTTTAAAGGGGAGGGAATGATAAGGAGGAGGGGATGAAACTTTCTCTTACCCTGGACATGGATATCCATAATTTTTTTTACTGGGCAAGACTTTTTCATTCTAGGGTTGAGACAAGCTACACATCCATGTACATGCCCTTTGAACAATTTCAACAATTATATGATGTCATAGCAACAATACCATGACATCACAGTTATAATACAATGATATGTAATGTGGACAATTCAATCACATTGTCAACATTGTCTTGCATTGTTGTAATGTCAATATCAGATATATAAGAGGGTATTAGAGTAGGAGAAAAATAATCATTGTGAGATAGGGGAATATCATAAGATCCCCCAGGTCTCATCTCCAACAGGGTGAATGATTCTATTAGTCTCTTCCTCAACACGATTAGCTGGCCATGGCTGACCAGTCCTAGTGGTCACTGCAGCTAGTTATTTATCTACCATACCATCACAAACATTTTATCTCTCCACTGAATCTTCAATCAATTGCCTGGAACAAATCTCCTCATACACTACCTGTCATAATATCTTATCAATCACTGCCCAATCAGAGCTCTCCACACTTGGCCAACACTGTTGTCATGGTGATATATCTGAGATGACCAATCACACACAGTGTTACATGATACTAATGTCTGTGTGTCAGGCAGCAACATTTCAAAATATTTTGGACAGATTACTAAGCACCAAGGTTTGTGTTACAGATAGCTATATATGCTACCAATAGCTGTGAGGCTAATCTTTCCATTGGATGTTTATTGAATGTTCCCTGACCCTTGATTCTGACTGTTTGTTTACTGTACCATATGTACAGTATCTAACAACTGACCTCTGATGAGCTTATAATTGGCCAAACACACATGGCAGGAAGATGTCAAAACAATGTTACAGTGACCAAAGGCAATTGTGGTCATCTGGCTGTAGTAGTTTATACAGTAACTTCTTATATTTGAATTTGTAAATATTGCAAATAACATTGACAATATTTTATTTCTGAAGTACAGCTGTATCATAAAAATAGCTGTACACTGGATACTGGCCCTTAAGTTTCTAGAGAATTTCTCTACCAAATTTTACTACTAGCTTATCTCCCCCTAGTTTCAAACTTAGCATCAGATACCCAAGTGATCAAAATTATAAGACTATTTTTTTTTCAATATCTTTATTCTAGAGACAGTAGCCAGTCTATACTCCTAGCATTTAAATATTATCTAAAACAAACTGATATTGCTAAATCGTTGCGGCAAGTGCGAAATTTGAAATATTAGTATTTATCGACATATTCACCGTTGTTTCAAAAGCACACCTGTACAGACAGGGCAAACACAATACCCCATTTCGAGTACACAGAAATGTGTGACATCACACGTGAACGATAGCGATCGGCAACCATATTACAAGTTTTATGCGGAAATTGACGGACAGCTATAGCTACTTTATAAAGCACTTTTCCACCCAGGCTACCTCATCTAATTTGTAAGAAGAAGGAGTGATTCGATAAGGAAGAGAGGTGTATAGGTATTCATATTGCAGTTTCAATTTATAGAGAACACTATACAGTGGACTCCACTTAATATCACCCCTGTTAATATCACATTCCTCTTTATATCATGTTTTTCCCAAGCACCATTTTTCTCTCTATGTAATCTGTGTAATTTTATTTGGTTAAATATCATAAATTTTGAGGTGAATTCCTCTTAATATCATGTTTTTTTAACCAATCACATTAAATATCCAAAAAATGATGTCATTTCCATTGATTTCAGATTCAACTTGTACAAAATATTACATAGAAAATAAAAAATAACCCCAAAAATGTTTTTGATTTGAAATAATGTTATCTATATATATATTGAAACATCTTCATATGTGGATTAAAAAGCTTACTTTTAGTTATGGGAATTGGAAATGCACTAGATTTAGTGGAAAAACATGTTTCTGTTAATTCCTGTTAATATCATATTTTTGTCGAACAAATGCAACATGATATAAGGAGGAGTGCATGCACTGTACCACATATTTCATTATGTAAAATTGCAAATCACTATGTTTTTTCAAATCAATCCCAATAAATATGTGTAATGGGTATAATTAGTACCCATTTCACATACTGCCTTTTGGGATTGATACAGTACACCTTTAACAATTCATTTTAGAGCTATTTCTCAGAGAGCAACAGAGGGGATCCTTTCTCAAAGTTCACATAGCAACTATTTATTTCCATGTCTGACGACATTATAAAACTATTATTTCAATTGAAAAAAAAAATCACAATTAAAGAAATGCTCCTTGATTGAAAAACCTTAAGACTTTTGACAATCCACAAAAAGCAAAAAAAAATGGTCACTGACGTGGGTTAAGGATGCCAAACCTCTACAAATAGAAGAGGGAGGTCAAGGGAGGTAACCTAATTAGTCATGGACTCCACATGGACTCCTTTATATCTGGGAAATCTGACTCCAGCTCAGCATCTATACCAACACTTAAGTCCTACAGAGGGTAAACCACTTTTAGATATCGCTGTGTGATGTAATGTTTTGCATTTTTTAATCTTGATCACCCATCCATACTCAATTTCAAAGTCTGTCTATCCTTAAAACATGGTATATTCTCCAGATCTAAAGATTTATCAAAAGTAGACATTTTACTGAATCATCCAAAATAAGTGAGTTCATACTCTTGAGAAAACTACTAGATGAAGTACTACAGTGACTTTATGTAGTACATGTATGTTATGTTTTGTAAGAGTTACTTCCCTTCACCAAACTGGTAACCAGGCTTGAAGTTCTTATGAAGAATTTTCAAACTGCATTTTACTTTCGAGATTATTTCCTCCTTTCAGATCAGAACTTAGGAATCTGACATCCAAGTGATCATAATAATTAAAATTAATGTTTATTTTGGTTTCTAATTTAATATTTGATGCTCATGCAGGGCCAGCCTCATGAATCAAAGCAGGGAATTGGGAAAATTGAATTTCAATCTTTAGAGTTTCAGTCTGTAGAGCACCCATAGCCCAGCTCTGATTCTGTTTATTGGCTGGTTTTGACCTTTCTTGTGAAGTTTTGTAGTAAGGTGAATTCTTAAGAAGGGCAGTAAGTATATCTAATCAATGTTATAAAGCTGTTTAGGTGAAACAATTTAGAAAATGCTAATTAAATGCTGCTGGATTTTTTTTTACTATGAAAATCTTATTGTCTGGAATTGCATACAGCAAGTGCAAGAGACTTAAGTGGTGATAATTATGTACCTGGACAAAATTTGATGCAATAAACAGACTACAGACTTTCAAGGGGACAAACGCGCACCATACAATATGTTCGTTGCCAATTGCGGGCATACTACCGTATACACAGTCAAAATGAGGTACAATCCTTATATGTGTTGTGTCATAGCCAATTTTTACTGTCAGCACTTCAAAACTCTCAGCCAATAAATCGTGTTGAATAATTGCAAGTTTTCATATAACAGCTTGCTCTGGCCCCCACACCAGACATCTAGCTATCTGTCAAAATGTCACAGCCAGAGGAAACTCAAGTTAATATAACTATCCAGTAAATCATTGGGAAGACTTCCAAAAATTGATATACAAGATGAGCATTATAGTTATATATTTTTAGATTCCTTGGGTTACCCTTGTTGTGTTAAATACGGTAAGTACCTTTGAGATGGGCTGACTAAGCAGGGTGTTTTCACAGATGATTTACGGTATCCTCTAACCGATTTGAGACGAGACATGGTTGAGATGCATTTGTAGCACAGGGTCATCTGTTTTATCAGTTACAGTATTTGTTTGCCTGTCTGGAGAAGGATGGGGGTCTCACTGCCTTTGTAAGTAACAGCTTGTTTGATGATGAGGTGCTAATTATAGTTGTAGAGATATAGATGGAGGAGTAAGAGGGAGAGAAGGTGGAATGGACCAGGGGAAGAACAAACATAACAAGATAGAATACTGAGATCGGGCGAGGGAGGAGAATTATAGAATGGTGTTGGAAGAAATAAGTGAAGGAAAAAGAAAGGCAAAAGAAGAAAGAAGCAAGAAAGGGAGATAGGGGATGTAGGATGATGGAGGGACAAGGCAATAGGATGTAGAATGATGGAGGGACAAGGCAGTAGGATGTAGAATGATGGAGGGATAAGGCAGTAGGATGTAGAATGATGGAGGGATAAGGCAGTAGGATGTAGAATGATGGAGGGATAAGGCAGTAGAATGTAGAATGATGGAGGGACAAGGCAGTAGGATGTAGAATGATGGGGGGATAAGGCAGTAGAATGTAGAATGATGGAGGGACAAGGCAGTAGGATGTAGAATGATGGAGGGATAAGGCAGTAGAATGTAGAATGATGGAGGGACAAGGCAATAGGATGTAGAATGATGGAGGGATAAGGCAGTAGAATGTAGAATGATGGAGGGATAAGGCAGTAGGATGTAGAAAGATGGAGGGATAAGGCAGTAGGATGTAGAATGATGGAGGGACAAGGCAGTAGGATGTAGAATGATGGAGGGACGAGGCAGTAGGATGTAGAATGATGGAGGGATAAGGCAGTAGGATGTAGAATGATGGAGGATAAGGCAGTAGGCAGAATGATGGAGGGACAAGGCAGTAGGATGTAGAATGATGGAGGGACAAGGCAGTAGAATGTAGAATGATGGAGGGATAAGGCAGTAGAATGTAGAATGATGGAGGGATAAGGCAGTAGGATGTAGAATGATGGAGGGATAAGGCAGTAGGATGTAGAATGATGGAGGGATAAGGCAGTAGGATGTAGAATGATGGAGGGATATGGCAGTAGGATGTAGAATGGTGGAGGGATAAGGCAGTAGGATGTAGAATGATGGAGGGATAAGGCAGTAGGATGTAGAATGATGGAGGGATAAGGCAGTAGGATGTAGAATGATGGAGGGACAAGGCAGTAGGATGTAGAATGATGGAGGGACAAGGTAATAGGATGTAGAATGATGGAGGGACAAGGCAATAGGATGTAGAATGATGGAGGGACAAGGCAATAGGATGTAGAATGATGGAGGGACATGGCAGTAGGATGTAGAATGATGGAGGGACGAGGCAGTAGGATGTAGAATGATGGAGGGAGGAGGCAGTAGGATGTAGAATGATGGAGGGACGAGGCAGTAGGATGTAGAATGATGGAGGGAGGAGGCAGTAGGATGTAGAATAATGGAGGGATAAGGCAGTAGGATGGACAAAATGATCAAATATTAGGAGATTATGGAGAAAACAAGACCACTGCGAGCGGAGGCATGATACGCCCGCCATACCTTATCGGAAGTATGATGGTATGGAAACACAACGAAAGTTCTGACACTTTCTACTTAATATTCGAAAACTACATCAGATACAAAGTCCTAAAGGGCCATAACTCTAGTAAATATTGTCAAATTAAACTGTCATTGAGGAAAACACAATTTCATGTCATAATGACTAAACCTAGCAAGTGTTGAAGATATCGATTGAAAATTGTAGGAGAAAATCTCCGGACAAACAACAATTTACAATAGAAATGCATTTTCTATATATATAAATGCATAATGTTGCAATTGCCACTATGCGATGCTGTTACGCGAAAAATTGAAAGAACTCAACAAAACCCGTAATATATGTTGACTATTATAGCTATTCGAAGTACAATACAAAATTTTAGAGGAATTGAAGAAAACACAAAAAAGTTCTGTCATTTTCAACATAATGTCTGAAATTGCATCAGATACAAAGTTCCAAAGGGCCATAACTCCAGTAAATATAGTAGAAATAAAATGTCATTCAGGAAAACACAACTTCATCTCATGATGATTAAGCCGAGCAAGTTTGAAAGATATCGGTTGAAAACTGTAGAAGAAGATCTCTGAACAAAACAACAGTTTACAACAGAAATGCATTTTCTACATAAAGCCTATATTTTGCAATTGCAAATATGCAACGCTGTCACGCGAAAAGTTGAAATAACTCAACAAAACCCGTAATATATGTTAAATATTATAGGTATTCGTAGTACCATACAAAATTTTAGAGGAATTAAAGAAAAAGCATAAAAGTTCTGACATTTTTTACATAAGGTCTGAAATTGCATCAGATATGGAGTTCCAAAGGGCCATAACTCTGGTAAATATTGTTGAAACAAACTGTTATTCAGGAAAACACAACTATATGTCAAGATGATTAAGCCTAGCAAGTTTGAAAGATATCGGTTTAAAACTGTAGGAGAAAAACTCCGGACAAAACAACAGTTTAGAACAGAAATGCATTTTCTACATAATGCCTATATCTAACTATGAAATGCTGTTATGCAAAAAGTTGAAATTACTCAACAAACCCCGTAATATATGTTTAATATTATAGTTATACGAAGTACCATACCAAATTTCAGAGGAATTAAAGAAAACACAAAAAAGTTCTGACGTTTTCTAAATAATGCCCGAAATTGCGTCCCATCATAACTCTAGTGAATATTCTCGAATCAAATTGTCTTCCAGGAAAACACAACTTCATGTTATGGTGGTTAAGCCTAGCAAGTTTAAAAGAAATCGGTTGAAAACTTTAGGAGGAGATCTCCGGACAAACAAAAGTTTACGACGTACGTACGGACGGACGGACAAACGGACAACGCCATACCATAATACGTCCCGTTATTTTTGAAGGGCGTATAAAAACAGAAGAATCAAATTGTAAAGGCAGGGGGGGGGGGGGGGGGGGGATTGAGTAAGAGGGACTGAAGAAGATGGTCCAACCATTGAGACAACAAGTGCACCGCAAGCGGAGGCATGATACGCCCATTGCACGTATTCTATCGGAAGTATAATTGTATGGAAACACAAAAAACGTCTGACACTTGCCTCATAATGCCCGAAATTACATCAGATACGAAGGGCCATAACTCTTGTAAATATTGTCAAATTGAACTGTCATTCAGGAAAATACAACTTCATGTCATGATGATTAAGCCTACAATGATTGAAAGATATCAGTTAAAAACTCTAGAAGATCTCTGGACAAAACAACAGTTTACAACCGAAATGTATTTTCTACATAATGCCTATATTTTGCAGTTTCAAATATGCAATGCTGTTACACGAAAAGTTGAAATAACTCAACAAAACCTGTAATATATGTTAAATTTTAAAGCTTTTCAAAGTATCATACCAAGTTTTAGAGGAATTGAAGAAAACACAAAAAAGTTCTGATACTTTCTACATAATGCCCGAAATTGCATTAAATATGAAGATTTTAAGGGCCATAACTCTATTAAATATTGTCGAATCAAACTGTCATTCAGGAAAACACAAGTTCATGTCATGATGATTAAGCCTACAATGATTGAAAGATATTAGTTAGAAACTGTAGAAGATCTCTGGACTTCTTTGTTTAATTGAAGAAAACAATGCTGTTACACGAAAAGTTGAAATAACTCAACAAAACCTGTAATATATGTTAAATTTTAAAGCTTTCCGAAGTATCATACCAAGTTTTAGAGGTATTGAAGAAAACACAAAAAAGTTCTGATACTTTCTACATAATGCCCGAAATTGCATTAAATATGAAGATTTAAAGGGCCATAACTCTAGTAAATATTGTCGAATCAAACTGTCATTCAGGAAAACACAAGTTCATGTCATGATGATTAAGCCTGCAAAGTTTGAAAGATATCAGTTGAAAACTGTAGGAGAAGATCTCTGGACAAAACAACAGTTTACGACAGAAATGTATTTTCTACATTATGCAATGCTGTTACACGAAAAGTTGAAATAACTCAACAAAACCCGGAATATATGTTGAATATTATAGTTTTTCGAAGTACCATACCAAATTTTAGAGGAAATGAAAAAAACACAAAAATGTTCTGACATTTTCTACATAATGTCTGAAATTGCATTAAATATGAAGTTTCAAAGGGCCATAACTCTTGTAAAAATTGTTGAATCACACTGTCATTCAGGAAAACACAAGTCCATGTCATGATGATTAAGCCTACCAAGTTTGAAAGATATCGGTTGAAAACTGTAGAAGAAGATCTCCGGACAAAACACAGTTTATGACAGAAATGTATTTTCTACATACCGTAGTGCCTTTTACATCTACATAGTGCCTTTACCTAAATATCCAATGCTGTAACGTGAAAAGTTGAATTAACCCGTAATAACAAATCCCAACAAAACCCGTAATATGTGTTAAATATTATAGTTTTTCGAAGTACCATACCAAATTTGAGAGGAATTGAAGAAAACACAAAAATGTTCTGACGTTTTCTACATTATGCCCGAAATTGCATCCAAAAGGGCAATAACTCTAGTGAATATTGTCGAATCAAACTGTCGTTCAGGAAAACACAACTTCATGTCATGGTGATGAAGCTTGGCAAGTTTGAAAGAAATCGGTTGAAACGCCATACCATAATACGTCCCGTCATTTTTGACGGGCGTATAAAAAGTAGAAGGAAGGTCAAGCAAGAAAGGAAGATGAAATGATAAATTGTAAGGAAAAGATACAAGATAGCGTTATAGATAGAAAGGAAAGAAAGAAAGAGTAAAGGAGGAACAATATAATTATGAGGAATACTGTGAAATACAAAATGGACAGGGAGTGGGGAGGCTGGCCTGGGGAGGGGGACATTGGGAATGGGATGCAGGTAATAAAATACAGAAGTCTGGGTAATCATGTTTGGGGAGCATGTTCCCTGTCAGTGATACAGGTGGGGGAAGAGCGGGAGGTTGTAGTGATGGACACTAAAACAGGTGTGGTAGATAGCCTCAGGGTATAGACATGTGTAATAATCTAAAGAAACACAGGTGGTAATCATAACGTAAACAAGGCGAGGTCAAGGTAGGGTACAGATGTTCTAACGACCTAAACAGGTGAGACTGAGAACAGTTAGGAGGAGATGAGGTAGTGTAGATATATTACAAATTAAATTTACCATCTTCAGTCTATTAAATACTGGTATAAAAGACAGGAAAGTGGATGGGAGGGGATAGATATGGAGAAAGGTAGCAAAAATAATTATACAAGTGCAGAGTTGGGATATGATGAGTATAGAGATGGTACATGGCTGGGTGGGAGAAGGGAGGGGGGCTTACATGAGGGAGACTGGCCCTGGTGTTACAGGGTTGGGTGTAAGGAGGGGGCTTACAGGAGGGAGACAGGCCCTGGTGTTACAGGGTTGGGTGTGGGGAGGGGACTTACAGGAGGGAGACAGGCTCTGGTGTTACAGGGTTGGGTGTGGGGAGGGGGCTTACAGGAGGGAGACAGGCCCTGGTGTTACAGGGTTATGTGTTGGGAGGGGGCTTACAGGAGGGATACTAGGCCCTGGTGTTACAGGGTTTGGGGAGGGGGACTTACAGGATGGAGACATAATGAACCTAGGCTATGTTAAGATCTTACTTGGTGAAACGACCCAATTAGATGTGATAGTAAGTACATGTAGGTATGCCTGGTCCTGGCCTTGAGCATAATGCAAGGTACATCATACCAACATGTTACTGTGTGTACATCATACCAACATGTTACTGTGTGTACATCATACCAACATGTTACTGTGTGTACATCATACCAACAAGTTACAGTGTGTACATCATACCAACATGTTACAGTGTGTACATCATACCAACATGTTACTGTGTGTACATCATACCAACATGTTACCGTGTGTACATCATACCAACATGTTATTGAGTGTACATCATACCAACATGTTACTGTGTGTACATCATACCAACATGTTACTGTGTGTACATTATACCAACATGTTACAGTGTGTACATCATACCAACATGTTACTGTGTGTACATCATACCAACATGTTACTGTGTACAACATACCAACATGTTACTGTGTGTACATCATACCAACATGTTACAGTGTGTACATCATACCAACATGTTACCATGTGTACATCATACCAACATGTTACTGAGTGTACATCATACCAACATGTTACTGTGTGTACATCATACCAACATGTTACAGTGTGTACATCATACCAACATGTTACTGTGTGTACATCATACCAACATGTTACTGTGTGTACATCATACCAACATGTTACTGTGTGTACATCATACCAACATGTTACTGTGTGTACATCATACCAACATGTTACTGTGTGTACATCATACCAACATGTTACTGTGTGTACATCATACCAACATGTTACAGTGTATACATCATACCAACAAGTTACGGTGTGTACATCATACCAACATGTTACTGTGTGTACATCAAACCAACATATTACAGTGTATACATCATATCAACATGTTACTGTGTGTACATCATACCAACATGTTACTGTGTACATCATACCAACATGTTACTGTGTACAACATACCAACATGTTACTGTGTGTACATCATACCAACATGTTACTGTGTGTACATCATACCAACATGTTACTGTGTGTACATCATACCAACATGTTACTGTGTGTACATCATACCAACATGTTACAGTGTGTACATCATACCAACATGTTACAGTGTGTACATCATACCAACATGTTACAGTGTGTACATCATACCAACATGTTACAGTGTGTACATCATACCAACATGTTACTGTGTGTACATCATACCAACATGTTACAGTGTGTACATCATACCAACATGTTACCGTGTGTACATCATACCAACATGTTACCGTGTGTACATCATACCAACATGTTATTGAGTGTACATCATACCAACATGTTACTGTGTGTACATCATACCAACATGTTACTGTGTGTACATCATACCAACATGTTACAGTGTGTACATCACACCAACATGTTACTGTGTGTACATCATACCAACATGTTACTGTGTACAACATACCAACATGTTACTGTGTGTACATCATACCAACATGTTACAGTGTGTACATCATACCAACATGTTACCATGTGTACATCATACCAACATGTTACTGAGTGTACATCATACCAACATGTTACTGTGTGTACATCATACCAACATGTTACAGTGTGTACATCATACCAACATGTTACTGTGTGTACATCATACCAACATGTTACTGTGTGTACATCATACCAACATGTTACTGTGTGTACATCATACCAACATGTTACTGTGTGTACATCATACCAACATGTTACAGTGTGTACATCATACCAACATGTTACAGTGTGTACATCATACCAACATGTTACTGTGTGTACATCATACCAACATGTTACCGTGTGTATATCATACCAACATGTTACCGTGTGTACATCATACCAACATGTTACCGTGTGTACATCATACCAACATGTTATTGAGTGTACATCATACCAACATGTTACTGTGTGTACATCATACCAACATGTTACTGTGTGTACATCATACCAACATGTTACAGTGTGTACATCATACCAACATGTTACTGTGTGTACATCATACCAACATGTTACTGTGTACAACATACCAACATGTTACTGTGTGTACATCATACCAACATGTTACAGTGTGTACATCATACCAACATGTTACCATGTGTACATCATACCAACATGTTACTGAGTGTACATCATACCAACATGTTACTGTGTGTACATCATACCAACATGTTACAGTGTGTACATCATACCAACATGTTACAGTGTGTACATCATACCAACATGTTACTGTGTGTACATCATACCAACATGTTACTGTGTGTACATCATACCAACATGTTACTGTGTGTACATCATACCAACATGTTACTGTGTGTACATCATACCAACATGTTACAGTGTATACATCATACCAACAAGTTACGGTGTGTACATCATACCAACATGTTACTGTGTGTACATCAAACCAACATGTTACAGTGTATACATCATACCAACATGTTACTGTGTGTACATCATACCAACATGTTACTCTGTACATCATACCAACATGTTACTGTGTACATCATACCAACATGTTACTGTGTGTACATCATACCAACATGTTACTGTGTACATCATACCAACATGTTACTGTGTACATCATACCAACATGTTACTGTGTGTACATCATACCAACATGTTACTGTGTACAACATACCAACATGTTACTGTGTGTACATCATACCAACATGTTACAGTGTGTACATCATACCAACATGTTACCATGTGTACATCATACCAACATGTTACTGAGTGTACATCATACCAACATGTTACTGTGTGTACATCATACCAACATGTTACAGTGTGTACATCATACCAACATGTTACTGTGTGTACATCATACCAACATGTTACTGTGTGTACATCATACCAACATGTTACTGTGTGTACATCATACCAACATGTTACTGTGTGTACATCATACCAACATGTTACTGTGTGTACATCATACCAACATGTTACAGTGTATACATCATACCAACAAGTTACGGTGTGTACATCATACCAACATGTTACTGTGTGTACATCATACCAACATGTTACAGTGTGTACATCAAACCAACATGTTACAGTGTATACATCATACCAACATGTTACTGTGTGTACATCATACCAACAGGTTACTGTGTACATCATACCAACATGTTACTGTGTACATCATACCAACATGTTACAGTGTGTACATCATACCAACATGTTACAGTGTGTACATCATACCAACATGTTACAGTGTGTACATCATACCAACATGTTACAGTGTGTACATCATACCAACATGTTACAGTGTGTACATCATACCAACATGTTACAGTGTGTACATCATACCAACATGTTACAGTGTGTACATCATACCAACATGTTACTGTGTGTACATCATACCAACATGTTACTGTGTGTACATCATACCAACATGTTACAGTGTGTACATCATACCAACATGTTACAGTGTGTACATCATACCAACATGTTACAGTGTGTACATCATACCAACATGTTACAGTGTGTACATCATACCAACATGTTACTGTGTGTACATCATACCAACATGTTACAGTGTGTACATCATACCAACATGTTACTGTGTGTATCATACCAACATGTTACTGTGTGTACATCATACCAACATGTTACTGAGTGTACATCATACCAACATGTTACCGTGTGTACATCATACCAACATGTTACCGTGTTTACATCATACCAACATGTTACTGTGTGTATCATACCAACATGTTACAGTGTGTACATCATATCAACATGTAACTGAGTGTACATCATACCAACATTTTACTGTGTGTATCATACCAACATGTTACCGTGTGTACATCATACCAACATGTTACTGAGTGTACATCATACCAACATGTTACCGTGTGTACATCATACCAACATGTTACTGTGTGTACATCATACCAACATGTTACTGTATGTACATCATACCAACATGTTACCGTGTGTACATCATACCAACAAGTTACAGTGTGTACATCATACCAACATGTTACCGTGTGTACATCACACCAACATGTTACTGTGTGTACATCATACCAACATGTTACTGTGTGTACATCATACCAACATGTTACTGTATACATCATACCAACATGTTACTGTGTACATCATACCAACATGTTACTGTATACATCATACCAACATGTTACTGTGTACATCATACCAACATGTTACTGTGTGTACATCACACCAACATGTTACTGTGTGTACATCATACCAACATGTTACTGTATACATCATACCAACATGTTACTGTGTGTACATCATACCAACATGTTACTGTGTGTACATCATACCAACATGTTACCGTGTGTACATCATACCAACATGTTACTGTGTGTATATCATACCAACAACTTACCGTGTGTACATCATACCAACATGTTACTGTGTGTACATCACACCAACATGTTACTGTGTGTACATCACACCAACATGTTACTGTGTGTACATCATACCAACATGTTACTGTGTGTACATCATACCAACATGTTACAGTGTGTACATCATACCAACATGTTACTGTGTGTACATCATACCAACATGTTACTGTATACATCATACCAACATGTTACTGTGTACATCATACCAACATGTTACTGTGTGTACATCACACCAACATGTTACTGTGTGTACATCATACCAACATGTTACTGTATACATAATACCAACATGTTACTGTGTGTACATCATACCAACATGTTACTGTGTGTACATCATATCAACATGTTAGTGTGTACATCATACCAACATGTTACTGTGTGTACATCATACCAACAAGTTACTGTGTGTACATCATACCAACATGTTACTGTGTGTACATCATACCAACATGTTACTCTGTGTACATCATACCAACATGTTACTGTGTATACACTATACAAACATGTTACTGTGTGTACATCATACCAACATGTTACTGTGCGTACATCATACCAACATGTTACTGTGTGTACATCATACCAACAAGTTACTGTGTGTACATCATACCAACATGTTACAGTGTGTACATCATACCAACATGTTACTGTATACATAATACCAACATGTTACTGTGTGTACATCATACCAACATGTTACTGTGTGTACATCATATCAACATGTTAGTGTGTACATCATACCAACATGTTACTGTGTGTACATCATACCAACAAGTTACTGTGTGTACATCATACCAACATGTTACTGTGTGTACATCATACCAACATGTTACTGTGCGTACATCATACCAACATGTTACTGTGTGTACATCATACCAACATGTTACTCTGTGTACATCATACCAACATGTTACTGTGTATACACTATACAAACATGTTACTGTGTGTACAACATACCAACATGTTACTGTGTATACATCATACCAACATGTTACTGTGTATACACTATACAAACATGTTACTGTGTGTACATCATACAAACATGTTACTGTGTGTACATCATACCAACATGTTACTGTGTGTACATCATACCAACATGTTACCGTGTGTACATCATACCAACATGTTACTGTGTGTACATCATACCAACATGTTACTGTGTGTACATTATACAAACATGTTACTGTGTGTACATCATACCAACAAGTTATAGTGTGTACATCATACCAACATGTTACTGTGTGTACATTATACAAACATGTTACTGTGTGTACATCATACCAACATGTTACTGTATACATCATACCAACATGTTACTGTATGTACATCATACCAACATGTTACCGTGTGTACATCATACCAACATGTTACAGTGTGTACATCATACCAACATGTTACCGTGTGTACATCATACCAACATGTTACTGTGTGTACATTATACCAACATGTTACAGTGTGTACATCATACCAACATGTTACTGTGTGTACATTATACAAACATGTTACTGTGTGTATCATACCAACATGTTACTGTGTGTACATCATACCAACATGTTACTGTGTGTACATCATACCAACATGTTACTGAGTGTACATCATACCAACATGTTACTGAGTGTACATCATACCAACATGTTACAGTGTGTATCATACCAACATGTTACAGTGTGTACATCATACCAACATATTACTGTACGTACATCATACCAACATGTTACTGTGTGAACATCATACCAACATGTTACAGTGTGTACATCATACCAACATGTTACTGTGTATACACTATACCAACATGTTACAGTGTGTACATCATACCAACATGTTACAGTGTGTACATCATACCAACATGTTACTGTGTGTACATCATACCAACATGTTACTGTGTATATACTATACCAACATGTTACAGTGTGTACATCATACCAACATGTTACTGTGTGTACATCATACCAACATGTTACTGTGTATACACTATACCAACATGTTACTGTGTGTACATCATACCAACAAGTTACTGTGTGTACATCATACCAACATGTTACTGTGTGTACATCATACCAACATGTTACTGTGTGTACATCATACCAACATGTTACAGTGTGTACATCATACCAACATGTTACTGTGTGTACATCATACCAACATGTTACTGTGTGTACATCATACCAACATGTTACTGTGTGTACATCATACCAACATGTTACTGTGTGTACATCATACCAACATGTTACTGTGTGTACATCATACCAACATGTTACTGTGTGTACATCATACCAACATGTTACTGTGTGTACATCATACCAACATGTTACTGTGTGTACATCATACCAACATGTTACTGTGTGTACATCATACCAACATGTTACTGTGTGTACATCATACCAACATGTTACTGTGTGTACATCATACCAACATGTTACAGTGTGTACATCATACCAACATGTTACTGTGTGTACATCATACCAACATGTTACTGTGTGTACATCATACCAACATGTTACTGTGTATATACATCATACCAACATGTTACTGTGTGTACATTATACCAACATGTTACAGTGTGTACATCATACCAACATGTTACCGTGTGTACATCACACCAACATGTTACTATATCCATCATACCAACATGTTACTGTGTGTACATCACACCAACATTTTACTGTGCGTACATCATACCAACATGAAACAAAACTTGACAGTAAACTAGATGAACAAGAAAAACGTTCTCCAAACAGCCTATATGTAAAGAGGTGAGCAAGGAAAACATTTTCTGGATAACCTTGCATGCAGAGAGGTAAGCAATCAGAATAATTCTCCAAACAACCTACATGACATTTACCCTAACCAGATAGTTTATGTACAGCACAACAGGTTGGCATGTATTTCTGCTCCATATAGATGAGCTGTAATCCCCCACCTACTGACTCTAGTGGGTGAGTCTAGTCAATGCCCTCTACCAAATACTCAGACAAGTCAAATACCTCACAACCAACTTGTTTCTTTTAATGATAACAAGTTTGTGTAATTAATGGAACACTTCAAGTTCCTACACTAAAAGTCAAGCTTTTAGACTACAAAATCTCCAAAGTCAGTGTATAACTGATATAATTATATACTTATGTTGTGCAGGTGGGGTGGGGAATTGTTCACTTCACTCATCCACCCTGTATTTTTACACTGGGCTGGTCAACCTTAAAGGTCAGGTATTTCTTTCATGATGGCCCATACACTATAATATACTCTTCCCAGAATTAGTGTATAATTGTTAAATAATCATCCCAGCTATAAATTTCCCCCTCAGAGGGCAAATTTACTATTTTATTTCTGTGAACATGAATTACAGTATGATACACATAGCAATAAACATACATGTATGTAAAGGAAAAATTATCACTGTGCATTAGTGAGTTTATACTGTTCAGAGGTGAACATTTACAGCAAGTCCAATGGATCATTGCATGTCAGAAGATGTAATATAAATATCGCCAAAAACTGGTGCATAGCTCATATCCAAAGAGGGCTTTCCTAGCTGAAAGTCTTAAAGTATGAAGAAATACAATGAATGAACGATAACTTTCTGAATAATCACTTTTGTTTTTTCTGGAGAATGAAATGTTGTACCCATGCATTTCTTTCTAATATTATTTCTCTGTAAATTATATCTTCATTGCATGCAGCAGAAACTTCATTTTTTTGCTGCGTTTTTTACCCTTAACTTTACTTTGCCAATTTCTTTTTTTACATTTAGGAAGCAGATGTTTCCATGATGTTACTTAAAGCAAAGTTATATTCTAATTACCCCGACATGCAGTACACATACTGACATGAGCCTACTTTACATGCACAATTATGATTTCTGTGGCGGTATAGTTCCTTCCGATTCCTATCCCCTATTAATGCTTGAGGCTGAAGATACCCAACGGAATACTCCAGCTGTTCAAACCGAGATATTTTTACCATTTCTACAGAATCAAGCAATATTATCTTCTTATCATGTGAAATTTCTTCATTCTGAAGATATATGCAGCACCTGTAAATTCTTTGACAAATATCACTTTAGTTAATGCAGGACTATAATGAATTGGCCATTGATTTATAGTATACATGATAATCACATCCCAGACTGCTACGCGTGAGACGATGTAACATTTATATATGATACTCTGTAATGCACGTTCTGTAACGCATGGTGCAGAGCTAACCAGGCACAGCAGCATGATTATAGGGGTCACTGTATATAGACGCCACACCCAAGCCACAGGGATATTACTCTTTAGACAGAAAAGTAAACTGACTGTAGCGCCATTATCACCCCCAAAATCACCACCCCAAAAATCCCATTTCAACAATATTTTTATATCACCTACACAACACACATTTCTTGTATTTTAACCGCAATATTATGTATTCAGGATGCAACAGCAACACTTGTAAACTTGTTTAATGAAAGTTGAGTTGATTTGCAGGTTCCTATTTCCCCTGTTGAGAAGAGGAAGATATTTACAAATCTGACACTTGTGACCAAGAAAGTAGGTCAAGGTCATTTATTTAAGAAAACTTTAGAACACTGCCTAAGGTACCAGTACTGGCCAGATTAGTCTTGGCCTAATTTTGGCTGGGGGTTTTTCAGAGGATGCTTTTCAAGGTTTGTTTTACATATTAACCACCTGTGTTTTAATATTTTAAGAAACTTATAGTACTTCATGCCAGCACTACTGCCCAAGTATCAGTACTCTTGGACAGGAGAGCTGAAAAAAAACTGTCGAAATTTATTTCTTTTTTGTTTTTCACTGAAAATAAATTTGGCTACCATTGTACCATCATCTCTCTTTATTTTCACCTACAACTACCAACACTGGGATTAACTGTGGTGTATGTACTTTCTCAACATGTGTACTTCTTGTGTAAAAGATGAGACAGGGAAGAAATACAAACTTCACTGTTAACCAATCATTTCATGATGGGCATGCCCCGGCCATGAAGAAGTTTTTGTGGGGCAGACATCTGCTATTGAGATTATATTTAACATGGCCGAGCATGTGTTCCTGTCCTGTTAGGTTTCTGTGAATACAATCAAACTGTAATTACAGAATTACATAACGAGTGCTGTGGCTGGTTTCTATATACACATGTAGATTTGTCAGTTTCTTTAACACTCTTCATAAAAATCGGTTTCCTTTACACGATTCCAGAACTTTACCAATAACAGATTCTTTGAGCTATCATTTATATAATTCTCTGTAATTAATGTAACTAATCCTATTAATCAATTGGATGTGACTACTTTTTAACAACACCATTAGGTAATGCATCCTACCAACCATAGAAAATGACTGATGCATGGTTATCATTGAGGTAATGAGGATTATTTAAATAATCTGTCCAGCTCAACTTTGAAGAAGTACAATTCATTTAGCAATAAAATCAAATCATCAATACAGTTTATAAACTACACTGAACACAATTCATAACCCTCAGTTTATGAGATATCGCTTTAACTTGCACAAAAGTGCTAGAACTTAACAAAAAGATGACAAGAGTTATCTCCCTTCCTTAAAATGAAATACTAAAATTCTTAGCAGTGATGAAACAGGAAATCTGCTCATGTGAGGTACATGAATTTACTCAGCCTTGGTATATAACAGCTTTCTTATTTGGGCATCCATTATTTATGTAGTCATCCAATATCCTTCCATCTTTAATCCAAGAACTGATGCTAACCTTGAAAATGTAAGAGGGATACATTAATGTATCAGGGTTTCTCCCTACAGGAGACTTAATTCACCTCTAGAAGCAGGATGATATAGCCAGGGGAAACACCTGGGCTAGCATCCAAACACCAGCAGGACCTAGAACTCTAAACTGACAGCAGATAAATTAAATCAACAACACAGATTTAAAATTATCTGATTCTACAGACTTATTGGGTTCAAAGAAGATGCATGGTGTTTCTAGGCAGAAAATTATGGTAGTTAAAAATAACACTATGTATATCCTATCCTAGTCTGATATATAGCTAGACAGGGCAATTGCATTCCATATAATATGGATGATTGTACAAGTTTCTCCACAGAATTCAGAGGATGTACATGAACTATTGCCTAGTTGGTATTCAAAACAACTTTGCTCAATTCACATTTTGAAAAGCATAAATGCACAACATCTTGCATGGTAATTTCAGCATAATGTATATTCAGCTATGCATTTCAATATTTATAAATAAATACCATTAATCAAAGTAACGATTCTTTTTTAATGACATGTACGTAACATGTGGTCATAATTGAAATCTTACATTGGTAAAACTTGACACATGCTGTAACGGTACTTAATTTGGCACAATCAAATTTTAGTGCATTGTCAGTGTTTGGCGCATTATATTAGCGCAATGATAAATTCATGCATCCATGGTTATTACTATATAAGTATATAAACAACTCCAATTATAGTGCAATCATATTTTAGCACAATACTTTCAATGCAAAAAGTGCTAAAATAAGATAGCCATGAAAATATGGACTCCCAGAAGGAACCCGGGCTACCAGGATACTGCGGTGGTGAGCTATATTGTTGTGTAATAGATATTTGTTTCCCCATCAACACTTTTTATTGGATGTTCCAAAACAGGTTCTATAAAGTAATTTTGTGAGCTGGCAATGAGATATGGAGATGGACATGTAAGTTAAGTGTCAGAAATACAGAGAGATGTGAGAAAGACAAATCTGCCTGGGAACTCCTGTACATCTGGTGTCAGATAACACACCAGTCACAGAGGCAATCTTCAGAGGTCACGAGGTTACAGGTCAGGGGTAGTGTAGGGTCATATATATTCTCACAGCAACTGTTATATGTTAATTAATTAATTATTGGTAAACATATAAGCATCAATTTGACTCTAATCAATATGAATTGAGGTACTAGCTAGATAAGGTACAAATTAAATAAGGTAACCAATTTTGGAAAGTTACTGAACAAAACCAAACAAGACCTCTATAGGGATGTGGATCAGTGTGGTCTGTGTGAGCTGACAGGTTATAACAAGACTTCTATAGGGATGTGGATCAGTGTGGTCTGTGTGAGCTGACAGGTTATAACAAGACTTCTATAGGGATGTGGATCAGTGTGGTCTGTGTGAGCTGACAGGTTATAACAAGACCTCTATAGGGATGTGGATCAGTGTGGTCTGTGTGAGCTGACAGGTTATAACAAGACCTCTATAGGGATGTGGATCAGTGTGGTCTGTGTGAGCTGACAGGTTATAACAAGACCTCTATAGGGGGGTGGATCAGTGTGGTCTGTGTGAGCTGACAGGTTATAACAAGACTTCTATAGGGATGTGGATCAGTGTGGTCTGTGTGAGCTGACAGGTTATAACAAGACCTCTATAGGGATGTGGATCAGTGTGGTCTGTGTGAGCTGACAGGTTATAACAAGACCTCTATAGGGATGTGGATCAGTGTGGTCTGTGTGAGTTGACAGGTTATAACAAGACCTCTATAGGGATGTGGATCAGTGTGGTCTGTGTGAGCTGACAGGTTATAACAAGACCTCTATAGGGGGGTGGATCAGTGTGGTCTGTGTGAGCTGACAGGTTATAACAAGACTTCTATAGGGATGTGGATCAGTGTGGTCTGTGTGAGTTGACAGGTTATAACAAGACCTCTATAGGGATGTGGATCAGTGTGGTCTGTGTGAGCTGACAGGTTATAACAAGACTTCTATAGGGATGTGGATCAGTGTGGTCTGTGTGAGCTGACAGGTTATAACAAGACTTCTATAGGGGGGTGGATCAGTGTGGTCTGTGTGAGCTGACAGGTTATAACAAGACTTCTATAGGGGGGTGGATCAGTGTGGTCTGTGTGAGCTGACAGGTTATAACAAGACTTCTATAGGGATGTGGATCAGTGTGGTCTGTGTGAGCTGACAGGTTATAACAAGACCTCTATAGGGGGGTGGATCAGTGTGGTCTGTGTGAGCTGACAGGTTATAACAAGACTTCTATAGGGATGTGGATCAGTGTGGTCTGTGTGAGCTGACAGGTTATAACAAGACTTCTATAGGGGGGTGGATCAGTGTGGTCTGTGTGAGCTGACAGGTTATAACAAGACTTCTATAGGGGGGTGGATCAGTGTGGTCTGTGTGAGCTGACAGGTTATAACAAGACTTCTATAGGGATGTGGATCAGTGTGGTCTGTGTGAGCTGACAGGTTATAACAAGACCTCTATAGGGGGGTGGATCAGTGTGGTCTGTGTGAGCTGACAGGTTATAACAAGACTTCTATAGGGATGTGGATCAGTGTGGTCTGTGTGAGCTGACAGGTTATAACAAGACTTCTATAGGGGGGTGGATCAGTGTGGTCTGTGTGAGCTGACAGGTTATAACAAGACTTCTATAGGGGGGTGGATCAGTGTGGTCTGTGTGAGCTGACAGGTTATAACAAGACTTCTATAGGGATGTGGATCAGTGTGGTCTGTGTGAGCTGACAGGTTATAACAAGACTTCTATAGGGGGTGGATCAGTGTGGTCTGTGTGAGCTGACAGGTTATAACAAGACTTCTATAGGGATGTGGATCAGTGTGGTCTGTGTGAGCTGACAGGTTATAACAAGACCTCTATAGGGGGGTGGATCAGTGTGGTCTGTGTGAGCTGACAGGTTATAACAAGACCTCTATAGGGGGGTGGATCAGTGTGGTCTGTGTGAGCTGACAGGTTATAACAAGACCTCTATAGGGGGGTGGATCAGTGTCACCTGTGTGAGCTGACAGGTTATAACAAGACCTCTATAGGGGGGTGGATCAGTGTGGTCTGTGTGAGCTGACAGGTTATAACAAGACCTCTATAGGGAAGTGGATCAGTGTGGTCTGTGTGAGCTGACAGGTTATAACAAGACCTCTATAGGGGAGTGGATCAGTGTCATCTGTGTGAGCTGACAGGTTATAACAAGACTTCTATAGGGAAGTGGATCAGTGTCCTCTGTGTGAGCTGACAGGTTATAACAAGACCTCTATAGGGGAGTGGATCAGTGTCACCTGTGTGAGCTGACAGGTTATAACAAGACCTCTATAGGGGAGTGGATCAGTGTCATCTGTGTGAGCTGACAGGTTATAACAAGACCTCTATAGGGGAGTGGATCAGTGTCACCTGTGTGAGCTGACCAGTCATTACTGGAAACTTTAGTTTAGATGCCAGCTCTATTTATAGAGGATCTGTAATCTTCAGACATGAAAAGCAATTCTAAGCAAGGGTTTTCAGTAAGGAACGGCACTGTATGATGTTCGAGTTATCACAAGAGCCTTTGTTCAGCTTTGGATTCCATTTATTGTAATGGTGACCTTGACCTTTGAACTGAAAAAACAATCCCAAGTGAGGGCTTCCAGTAATAAGCAGTCTGTAAGAAACATGAGTCAGAGGCACAGTGGTCTAGGGGTAAGGCGCTGAACTCATTATCAAAGGGTTGTGAGTGTGACTCCCGGTCCTTGAGCAAGATACTTCATTTCGCTAGTTCCAGTCTACTCAGCTGTAAATATATGTATGTAATTCGGCAGTACATGCTAACTGTGAGCAATGAAATGGCAGCACCAGGTGTATCCTCCCTAGGGAGTTGAGAACGATATTCACCAGCTGATTGCTTTTTAGGTGACACTATACACTAGTCAGCTTAGTTAATCAACTAACACACATTAATTGAATAGACAATATGTAATGCTAAAAATAGCTGAAATTATAGCAATTTGAAGTTGCTGCACAGAAATCAAGAATGGCAGACAGCCAAGCAGAGGACAAACAGCTTTTTTTCTAAAAGTTGAAGAAAAAAATAAAATAGAATTGGTTTGCTAACTAGCTTCAGCGCTGACCAATTCTTTTTTTAGGCCACAGAGCCGGAAACAAGACATGTATTTAGTTTCAGTCTCACAGGCTGGGAGCTTCAGCCACTCCTGTTGAGCCTGTCCTAGGGTGTGAGGTCAGATAGAGAGATAGACTGACTGGCAGTAGTAGGTGGTATAAGCTCCCAGATAACACAAGCTAGGTCAGATCCCTGATAGAGAGAATGGGCCAGAAATATTAATGTATCAAGTGCTAAATAACAAATGACTAATCCTCCACCAAAAATACACCTCTGGAGAAAAAACCACCCTATAAACATGCCAAGCCACAAACTGTGATAATGGAGAATGTAATAAGAAAATTGATTAATCGATCACTGTTCATCATGATCGATCATGGTTTGACTAATTTTAGCTTTTCATACTTTTCATATTGGCCAATCTTAATTTCTTCAATGAATAGTGACAACATGGTTGTGGAAGTCTGTATATAAATACCATAAACCGTATACGTAGTCCTACATATATGTATGTAACAGTATCTCTGATTGGTGAAGTGCTCTATCCAGCAACCAATCAGAACAAGTGTTTTGATGTACATTTTGCAATGTGGCATGAGACAGTATTAAAATGACAGTACCGAACTAAAGGTCTGAGGAAAAAATATCATCTTGGGACTTTCTGTTTGAAAGTCGTAAACATTTAAGGTTTAGGTACTGAGAATATGTCAATCTTTGACTTATTAATTAAATGTTTTGCAGAAAGTGTGACTGATCTTGTACTGAACTATGTCTTAATTCATCATTTTTCTTTTCTTCAATAGTCGATCATCATTCGTTTGTGTAACGGTGATGATCGATCACGATTTTTCAAGTGATTTCCAACACTAGTCTGAATGATAGTTCATGTTTGCTTGATATGTTGTACATGGGAGCAGGTAGAAGAGGAAGTTTGATGGTCATAGTCAACCACAAATTGTCAGACTGAACCCTATGCCAGGATAAGCTGATATTTAGATCTGCATGGGAACAGATTGGAAGGACAAACTGCATGATGGCAGTTACAGATAACGAGGCATTTTACCTGAGAACAGGTGGGAAGGACAACTTGACAGTTACAGATAACGAGGTTTTACCAGCCTTTTTACCTGAGAACAGGTGGGAAGGACAAGTTGACAGTTACAGATAACAAAGTTTTACCTGAGAACAGGTGGGAAGGACAACTTGACAGTTACAGATAACGAGGTTTTACCTGAGAACTGATTGGAAGGACAAGTTGAAAGTTGACTGTCATAGCATAAAAGGTTGTACCAGACTTTTCACCTGAGAACTAAATTACAGTCTTAGAAAATGAAGTTGCATTCATAGACCTAGAAGTAGGAAAGGTGCAAATGATGTATTATAACAGATCTTATACCTGGGGACAGGTAAGAGGGACTATAGTTGACAGTCATTAGTTAATGAGGTATAATAACAGATTTTATACCTGGGGACAGGTAAGAGGGACTATAGTTAACAGTCGTTAGCTAATGAGGTACTATAACAGATTTTATACCTGGGGACAGGTAAGAGGGAATAAAGTTGACAGTCGTTAGCTAATGAGGTACTATAACAGATTTTATACCTGGGGACAGGTAAGAAGGAATATAGCTGACAGTTATTAGTAAATGAGGTACTATAACAGATTTTATACTTGGGAACAGGTAAGAGGGCCTATAGTTAACAGTCGTTAGGTAATGATGTACTATAACAGATTTTATACCTGGGAACAGGTAAGAGGGAATATAGTTGACAGTCGTTAGCTAATGAGGTACTATAACAGATTTTATACCTGGGGACAGGTAAGAGGGAATATAGTTGACAGTCATTAGTTAATGGGGTACTATAACAGACTTTATACCTGGGAACAGGTAAGAGGGACTATAGCTGACAGTCATTAGGTAATTAGGTACTATAACAGACTTTATACCTAGGAACAGGTAAGAGGGAATATAGTTAACAGTCATTAGGTAATGAGGTACTATAACAGACTTTATACTTGGGAACAGGTAAGAGGGGCTTTAGCTGACAGTCATTAGGTAATGAGGTACTATAACAGACTTTATACCTGGGAACAGGTAAGAGGGAATATAGTTAACAGTCATTAGGTAATGAGGTACTATAACAGACTTTATACCTGGGAACAGGTAGGAGGGAATATAGTTGACAGTCATTAGTTAATGAGGTACTATAACAGACTTTATACCTGGGAACAGGTAGGAGGGAATATAGTTGACAGTCATTAGTTAATGAGGTATAATAACAGATTTTATACCTGGGAACAGGTAAGAGGGAATTAAGTTGACAATCGTTAGCTAATGAGGTATAATAACAGATTTTATACCTGGGGACAGGTAAGAAGGAATATAGCTGACAGTCATTAGTTAATGAGGTACTATAACAGATTTTATACTTGGGAACAGGTAAGAGGGAATAAAGTTGACAGTCGTTAGCTAATGAGGTACTATAACAGATTTTATACCTGGGGACAGGTAAGAAGGAATATAGCTGACAGTCATTAGTTAATGAGGTACTATAACAGATTTTATACTTGGGAACAGGTAAGAGGGCCTATAGTTAACAGTCGATAGGTAATGATGTACTATAACAGATTTTATACCTGGGAACAGGTAAGAGGGAATATAGTTGACAGTCGTTAGCTAATGAGGTACTATAACAGATTTTATACCTGGGAACAGGTAAGAGGGACTATAGCTGACAGTCATTAGGTAATTTGGTACTATAACAGACTTTATACCTAGGAACAGGTAAGAGGGAATATAGTTAACAGTCATTAGGTAATGAGGTACTATAACAGACTTTATACTTGGGAACAGGTAAGAGGGGCTTTAGCTGACAGCCATTAGGTAATGAGGTACTGTAACAGACTTTATACCTGGGAACAGGTAAGAGGGAATATAGTTAACAGTCATTAGATAATGAGGTACTATAACAGACTTTATACCTGGGAACAGGTAAGAGGGAATATAGTTAACAGTCATTAGATAATGAGGTACTATAACAGACTTTATACCTGGGAACAGGTAAGAGGGAATATAGTTAACAGTCATTAGTTAATGAGGTACTATAACAGACTTTATACCTGGGAACAGGTAGGAGGGAATATAGTTGACAGTCATTAGTAAATGAGGTACTATAACAGATTTTATACCTGGGAACAGGTAAGAGGGAATATAGTTGATAGTCGTTAGCTAATGAGGTACTATAACAGATTTTATACCTAGGGACAGGTAAGAGGGAATATAGTTAACAGTCATTAGGTAATGAGGTACTTTAACAGACTTTATACTTGGGAACAGGTAAGAGGGGCTTTAGCTGACAGTCATTAGGTAATGAGGTACTATAACAGACTTTATACCTGGGAACAGGTAAGAGGGAATATACATGTAGTTAACAGTCATTAGGTAATGAGGTACTATAACAGACTTTATACCTGGGAACAGGTAAGAGGGACTATAGCTGACAGTCATTAGGTAATGAGGTACTATAACAGACTTTATACCTGGAAACAGGTAAGAGGGAATATAGTTAACAGTCATTAGTAAAGAGGTACTATAACAGACTTTATACCTGGGAACAGGTAGGAGGGAATATAGTTGACAGTCATTAGTAAATGAGGTACTATAACAGACTTTATACCTGGGAACAGGTAGGAGAGACTATAGTTGACAGTCATTAGTTAATGAGGTACTATAACAGACTTTATACCTGGGAACAGGTAGGAGGGACTATAGTTGACAGTCATTAGTTAATGAGGTACTATAACAGACTTTATACCTGGGAACAGGTAAGAGGGAATAAAGTTGACAGTCGTTGGCTAATGAGGTACTATAACAGATTTTATACCTGGGGACAGGTAAGAAGGAATATAGCTGACAGTCGTTAGCTAATGAGGTACTATAACAGATTTTATACCTGGGGACAAGTAAGAAGGAATATAGCTGACAGTCATTAGTTAATGAGGTACTATAACAGATTTTATACTTGGGAACAGGTAAGAGGGCCTATAGTTAACAGTCATTAGGTAATGATGTACTATAACAGATTTTATACCTGGGAACAGGTAAGAGGGAATATAGTTAACAGTCATTAGCTAATGAGGTACTATAACAGACTTTATACCTGGGAACAGGTAAGAGGGACTATAGCTGACAGTCATTAGGTAATGAGGTACTATAACAGATTTTATACCTGGGAACAGGTAAGAGGGAATATAGTTAACAGTCATTAGTTAAAGAGGTACTATAACAGACTTTATACCTGGGAACAGGTAAGAGGGAATATAGTTAACAGTCATTAGTTAAAGAGGTACTATAACAGACTTTATACCTGGGAACAGGTAGGAGGGACTATAGTTGACAGTCATTAGTTAATGAGGTACTATAACAGACTTTATACCTGGGAACAGGTAAGAGGGACTATAGTTGACAGTCAGTAGTTAATTAGGTACTATAACAGACTTTATACCTGGGAACAGGTAAAAGGGACTAGTTAACGATCGTTAGTTAATGAGGTACTATAACAGATTGTATACCTGGGAACAGGTAAGAGGGAATTTAGTTGACAGTCGTTAGGTAATGAGGTACTATAACAGATTTTATACTTGGGAACAGGTAAGAGGGCCTATAGTTAACAGTCGATAGGTAATGATGTACTATAACAGATTTTATACCTGGGAACAGGTAAGAGGGAATATAGTTGACAGTCGTTAGCTAATGAGGTACTATAACAGATTTTATACCTGGGAACAGGTAAGAGGGAATATAGTTAACAGTCATTAGTTAAAGAGGTACTATAACAGACTTTATACCTGGGAACAGGTAGGAGGGACTATAGTTGACAGTCATTAGTTAATGAGGTACTATAACAGACTTTATACCTGGGAACAGGTAAGAGGGACTATAGTTGACAGTCAGTAGTTAATTAGGTACTATAACAGACTTTATACCTGGGAACAGGTAAAAGGGACTAGTTAACGATCGTTAGTTAATGAGGTACTATAACAGACTTTATACCTCGGAACAGGTAAGAGGGAATTTAGTTGACAGTCGTTAGGTAATGAGGTACTATAACAGATTTTATACTTGGGAACAGGTAAGAGGGCCTATAGTTAACAGTCGATAGGTAATGATGTACTATAACAGATTTTATACCTGGGAACAGGTAAGAGGGAATATAGTTGACAGTCGTTAGCTAATGAGGTACTATAACAGATTTTATACCTGGGAACAGGTAAGAGGGACTATAGCTGACAGTCATTAGGTAATTAGGTACTATAACAGATTTTATACCTAGGAACAGGTAAGAGGGAATATAGTTAACAGTCATTAGTTAAAGAGGTACTATAACAGACTTTATACCTGGGAACAGGTAGGAGGGAATATAGTTGACAGTCGTTAGGTAATGAGGTACTATAACAGATTTTATACATGGGAACAGGTAAGAGGGGCTTTAGCTGACAGTCATTAGGTAATTAGGTACTATAACAGACTTTATACCTGGGAACAGGTAAGAGGGAATATAGTTAACAGTCATTAGATAATGAGGTACTATAACAGACTTTATACCTGGGAACAGGTAAGAGGGAATATAGTTAACAGTCATTAGTTAAAGAGGTACTATAACAGACTTTATACCTGGGAACAGGTAGGTGGGAATATAGTTGACAGTCATTAGTTAATGAGGTACTATAACAGACTTTATACCTGGGAACAGGTAGGAGGGAATATAGTTGACAGTCATTAGTTAATGAGGTACTATAACAGATTTTATACCTGGGAACAGGTAAGAGGGAATATAGTTGATAGTCGTTAGCTAATGAGGTACTATAACAGATTTTATACCTGGGGAACAGGTAAGAGGGACTATAGCTGACAGTCATTAGGTAATGAGGTACTATAACAGACTTTATACCTGGAAACAGGTAAGAGGGAATATAGTTAACAGTCATTAGTAAAGAGGTACTATAACAGACTTTATACCTGGGAACAGGTAGGAGGGAATATAGTTGACAGTCATTAGTTAATGAGGTACTATAACAGACTTTATACCTGGGAACAGGTAGGAGGGACTATAGTTGACAGTCATTAGTTAATGAGGTACTATAACAGACTTTATACCTGGGAACAGGTAGGAGGGACTATAGTTGACAGTCATTAGTTAATGAGGTACTATAACAGACTTTATACCTGGGAACAGGTAGGAGGGACTATAGTTGACAGTCATTAGTTAATGAGGTACTATAACAGACTTTATACCTGGGAACAGGTAAGAGGGACTATAGTTGACAGTCAGTAGTTAATTAGGTACTATAACAGACTTTATACCTGGGAACAGGTAAAAGGGACTAGTTAACGATCGTTAGTTAATGAGGTACTATAACAGACTTTATACCTCGGAACAGGTAAGAGGGAATTTAGTTGACAGTCGTTAGGTAATGAGGTACTATAACAGATTTTATACTTGGGAACAGGTAAGAGGGCCTATAGTTAACAGTCGATAGGTAATGATGTACTATAACAGATTTTATACCTGGGAACAGGTAAGAGGGAATATAGTTGACAGTCGTTAGCTAATGAGGTACTATAACAGATTTTATACCTGGGAACAGGTAAGAGGGACTATAGCTGACAGTCATTAGGTAATTAGGTACTATAACAGATTTTATACCTAGGAACAGGTAAGAGGGAATATAGTTAACAGTCATTAGTTAAAGAGGTACTATAACAGACTTTATACCTGGGAACAGGTAGGAGGGAATATAGTTGACAGTCGTTAGGTAATGAGGTACTATAACAGATTTTATACTTGGGAACAGGTAAGAGGGGCTTTAGCTGACAGTCATTAGGTAATTAGGTACTATAACAGACTTTATACCTGGGAACAGGTAAGAGAGAATATAGTTGATAGTCGTTAGCTAATGAGGTACTATAACAGATTTTATACCTGGGGAACAGGTAAGAGGGACTATAGCTGACAGTCATTAGGTAATGAGGTACTATAACAGACTTTATACCTGGAAACAGGTAAGAGGGAATATAGTTAACAGTCATTAGTAAAGAGGTACTATAACAGACTTTATACCTGGGAACAGGTAGGAGGGAATATAGTTGACAGTCATTAGTTAATGAGGTACTATAACAGACTTTATACCTGGGAACAGGTAGGAGGGACTATAGTTGACAGTCATTAGTTAATGAGGTACTATAACAGACTTTATACCTGGGAACAGGTAGGAGGGACTATAGTTGACAGTCATTAGTTAATGAGGTACTATAACAGACTTTATACCTGGGAACAGGTAAGAGGGAATAAAGTTGACAGTCGTTGGCTAATGAGGTACTATAACAGATTTTATACCTGGGGACAGGTAAGAAGGAATATAGCTGACAGTCGTTAGCTAATGAGGTACTATAACAGATTTTATACCTGGGGACAGGTAAGAAGGAATATAGCTGACAGTCATTAGTTAATGAGGTACTATAACAGATTTTATACTTGGGAACAGGTAAGAGGGCCTATAGTTAACAGTCATTAGGTATAATGATGTACTATAACAGATTTTATACCTGGGAACAGGTAAGAGGGAATATAGTTAACAGTCATTAGCTAATGAGGTACTATAACAGACTTTATACCTGGGAACAGGTAAGAGGGACTATAGCTGACAGTCATTAGGTAATGAGGTACTATAACAGACTTTATACCTGGGAACAGGTAAGAGGGAATATAGTTAACAGTCATTAGTTAAAGAGGTACTATAACAGACTTTATACCTGGGAACAGGTAAGAGGGAATATAGTTAACAGTCATTAGTTAAAGAGGTACTATAACAGACTTTATACCTGGGAACAGGTAGGAGGGACTATAGTTGACAGTCATTAGTTAATGAGGTACTATAACAGACTTTATACCTGGGAACAGGTAAGAGGGACTATAGTTGACAGTCAGTAGTTAATTAGGTACTATAACAGACTTTATACCTGGGAACAGGTAAAAGGGACTAGTTAACGATCGTTAGTTAATGAGGTACTATAACAGACTTTATACCTCGGAACAGGTAAGAGGGAATTTAGTTGACAGTCGTTAGGTAATGAGGTACTATAACAGATTTTATACTTGGGAACAGGTAAGAGGGCCTATAGTTAACAGTCGATAGGTAATGATGTACTATAACAGATTTTATACCTGGGAACAGGTAAGAGGGAATATAGTTGACAGTCGTTAGCTAATGAGGTACTATAACAGATTTTATACCTGGGAACAGGTAAGAGGGACTATAGCTGACAGTCATTAGGTAATTAGGTACTATAACAGATTTTATACCTAGGAACAGGTAAGAGGGAATATAGTTAACAGTCATTAGTTAAAGAGGTACTATAACAGACTTTATACCTGGGAACAGGTAGGAGGGAATATAGTTGACAGTCGTTAGGTAATGAGGTACTATAACAGATTTTATACTTGGGAACAGGTAAGAGGGGCTTTAGCTGACAGTCATTAGGTAATTAGGTACTAAAACAGACTTTATACCTGGGAACAGGTAAGAGAGAATATAGTTGATAGTCGTTAGCTAATGAGGTACTATAACAGATTTTATACCTGGGGAACAGGTAAGAGGCACTATAGCTGACAGTCATTAGGTAATGAGGTACTATAACAGACTTTATACCTGGAAACAGGTAAGAGGGAATATAGTTAACAGTCATTAGTAAAGAGGTACTATAACAG
This sequence comes from Mimachlamys varia, assembly GCA_947623455.1. Taxonomy (NCBI): domain Eukaryota; kingdom Metazoa; phylum Mollusca; class Bivalvia; order Pectinida; family Pectinidae; genus Mimachlamys; species Mimachlamys varia. The sequence continues at coordinate 29,141,230 of OX392543.1, forward strand.
ACTTTATACCTGGGAACAGGTAGGAGGGAATATAGTTGACAGTCATTAGTTAATGAGGTACTATAACAGACTTTATACCTGGGAACAGGTAGGAGGGACTATAGTTGACAGTCATTAGTTAATGAGGTACTATAACAGACTTTATACCTGGGAACAGGTAGGAGGGACTATAGTTGACAGTCATTAGTTAATGAGGTACTATAACAGACTTTATACCTGGGAACAGGTAAGAGGGAATAAAGTTGACAGTCGTTGGCTAATGAGGTACTATAACAGATTTTATACCTGGGGACAGGTAAGAAGGAATATAGCTGACAGTCGTTAGCTAATGAGGTACTATAACAGATTTTATACCTGGGGACAGGTAAGAAGGAATATAGCTGACAGTCATTAGTTAATGAGGTACTATAACAGATTTTATACTTGGGAACAGGTAAGAGGGCCTATAGTTAACAGTCATTAGGTATAATGATGTACTATAACAGATTTTATACCTGGGAACAGGTAAGAGGGAATATAGTTAACAGTCATTAGCTAATGAGGTACTATAACAGACTTTATACCTGGGAACAGGTAAGAGGGACTATAGCTGACAGTCATTAGGTAATGAGGTACTATAACAGACTTTATACCTGGGAACAGGTAAGAGGGAATATAGTTAACAGTCATTAGTTAAAGAGGTACTATAACAGACTTTATACCTGGGAACAGGTAAGAGGGAATATAGTTAACAGTCATTAGTTAAAGAGGTACTATAACAGACTTTATACCTGGGAACAGGTAGGAGGGACTATAGTTGACAGTCATTAGTTAATGAGGTACTATAACAGACTTTATACCTGGGAACAGGTAAGAGGGACTATAGTTGACAGTCAGTAGTTAATTAGGTACTATAACAGACTTTATACCTGGGAACAGGTAAAAGGGACTAGTTAACGATCGTTAGTTAATGAGGTACTATAACAGACTTTATACCTCGGAACAGGTAAGAGGGAATTTAGTTGACAGTCGTTAGGTAATGAGGTACTATAACAGATTTTATACTTGGGAACAGGTAAGAGGGAATATAGTAAACAGTCGATAGGTAATGATGTACTATAACAGATTTTATACCTGGGAACAGGTAAGAGGGAATATAGTTGACAGTCGTTAGCTAATGAGGTACTATAACAGATTTTATACCTGGGAACAGGTAAGAGGGACTATAGCTGACAGTCATTAGTTAAAGAGGTACTATAACAGACTTTATACCTGGAAACAGGTAAGAGGGAATATAGTTAACAGTCATTAGTAAAGAGGTACTATAACAGACTTTATACCTGGGAACAGGTAGGAGGGAATATAGTTGACAGTCATTAGTTAATGAGGTACTATAACAGACTTTATACCTGGGAACAGGTAGGAGGGACTATAGTTGACAGTCATTAGTTAATGAGGTACTATAACAGACTTTATACCTGGGAACAGGTAGGAGGGACTATAGTTGACAGTCATTAGTTAATGAGGTACTATAACAGACTTTATACCTGGGAACAGGTAAGAGGGAATAAAGTTGACAGTCGTTGGCTAATGAGGTACTATAACAGATTTTATACCTGGGGACAGGTAAGAAGGAATATAGCTGACAGTCGTTAGCTAATGAGGTACTATAACAGATTTTATACCTGGGGACAGGTAAGAAGGAATATAGCTGACAGTCATTAGTTAATGAGGTACTATAACAGATTTTATACTTGGGAACAGGTAAGAGGGCCTATAGTTAACAGTCATTAGGTATAATGATGTACTATAACAGATTTTATACCTGGGAACAGGTAAGAGGGAATATAGTTAACAGTCATTAGCTAATGAGGTACTATAACAGACTTTATACCTGGGAACAGGTAAGAGGGACTATAGCTGACAGTCATTAGGTAATGAGGTACTATAACAGACTTTATACCTGGGAACAGGTAAGAGGGAATATAGTTAACAGTCATTAGTTAAAGAGGTACTATAACAGACTTTATACCTGGGAACAGGTAGGAGGGAATATAGTTGACAGTCATTAGTTAATGAGGTACTATAACAGACTTTATACCTGGGAACAGGTAGGAGGGACTATAGTTGACAGTCATTAGTTAATGAGGTACTATAACAGACTTTATACCTGGGAACAGGTAGGAGGGACTATAGTTGACAGTCATTAGTTAATGAGGTACTATAACAGACTTTATACCTGGGAACAGGTAAGAGGGAATAAAGTTGACAGTCGTTGGCTAATGAGGTACTATAACAGATTTTATACCTGGGGACAGGTAAGAAGGAATATAGCTGACAGTCGTTAGCTAATGAGGTACTATAACAGATTTTATACCTGGGGACAGGTAAGAAGGAATATAGCTGACAGTCATTAGTTAATGAGGTACTATAACAGATTTTATACTTGGGAACAGGTAAGAGGGCCTATAGTTAACAGTCATTAGGTATAATGATGTACTATAACAGATTTTATACCTGGGAACAGGTAAGAGGGAATATAGTTAAC